>FNXX01000002.1:4109685-5477914 GCA_900108845.1 Iljinskaea planisiliqua | reverse complement strand
TCTTCTGATACTATATGTTGGCCGAAAGGTTACGGAATGAATAAGCAACCAAAGACGACCATTGAAAATGATATTTAAAAGTTTAAAACCGAAGAAGAACAAAATTAGATAATAGGATATTTGTCACTGGAAAGTTGGAATCCTCTCGTATATACTGATGTCATGTTCAATTATTCTCAATACTTGTATTACGATGCATGCCATGCTCAAGTTATTCATTAGAGAATAATCTTTTCAGTGTTTGGATAGGCTACACGTACGTACTAAAGTATTCAATTAAAATCCATTATTAAGAAAACCATTAATAA
This sequence comes from Iljinskaea planisiliqua, assembly GCA_900108845.1. Classification (NCBI taxonomy): domain Eukaryota; kingdom Viridiplantae; phylum Streptophyta; class Magnoliopsida; order Brassicales; family Brassicaceae; genus Iljinskaea; species Iljinskaea planisiliqua. The sequence goes on along the minus strand of FNXX01000002.1, from coordinate 5,477,606 downwards.
TCAATCCTTTTATCGTAGAAAATTGCATAATCTTTCACTGAGATAACAAGTCGATGTGGCTGAAATAAGAAAACCGATCCACTCTTGATGAACCCATGAATAACAAAAACACAAATTCGTTTTAAATTACCAAAAAACTCATAGTTTTTTTGGATGTTGTTAATGGTGGGTGTAGCATCTCCTAGAAACCGATCCATAAATAAAAGTCCATTAGATGATGACTGGCCCAACGAGAAAAATGATCCGGCCAAAGAAAAATAGAGAATACTGTTGATCATTAGAGGGGATGCCAATTAACTTGTATGCAAATTACAGCAATAAAACGACTCTTGACGAGTTCGATATTCAACGATCCGTCTTTAGATACTAAACGACCGTCTCATATCTAACTCATTTGAAAACTTCGTCTGACAACTTCGTTTGACGATCCTATTCGACGACCCCGTTTAACGATCCTATTCGACGACCCCATTTAACGACTCCATTCAACGACTCCATTTAACGATTCCATTCAACGATCCCGTTCGACGACCCCATTCGACAATTTCGTTTGGAGATCCCTGCTTGACAATTTCATTTGACGACTCCATACACGATTCCGTGCGACTCGTTTGTGCGAAGCCATTCATCAAATTTTGATTTTTAATTTTATTCACGAAAACCTACGAACAAAACATCACTAATAGTGACAACTACGATCCCCACAACAACAAATGTGTTTGATCCGGCCTCAGACAGACTCATAACCTAATTAACCATTGTTGCCGATGCAAACACCGTTATCAGCGCTACGACCACAAAAGAGAGAAATTAATTGATGTTTTTGTTTAATATTATCATTGACACTTAAACAACAACAAAATTATAGTGTTTGTGACTTTTTTATTACGAGCACGTGCAATTATTGTTTACAATGTACAACTAGAGACCTCATAAAAAGAGAAGATTGCCCTAGTTTTAGCTTTTTAGGTACTTTTGACAAAATCGTTTGTTTTTCTTTTGGTACAAACTGTAAATATCTTTTTATTCAGCACGAGAATGAGTTGGTACGTACCAAGGCAAGGCTTCCTCCAGTCCTTGTGTGTTCGAACGTGGATCTCTACATTAATTATTATGTTTGTATAACGTCAGAAAAACAAAATGATTATGTTTTTATAACAACTGGTTCGAACCTATATATACTTAAATTTTTATTTTAGAATAAATTAGTTGAATAACATGTTTAGAAGATTAGTACATGTAAAGTAGCATGTGTAAAAAAATTAAATTTAATAAATAAAAATAAAATAAATGATTTTATTTTCATTAACACTCACCAGTGACTTACTTTCATACCAATCTCATTTTATGGCTCTCCATAATATAACCTTTCAATGCACCAATTGATACTTTATAACTTATAAACAGAACCATATACTCGAAAATTATTTTCCGTTATTCTTTATTTAAAAAGAAGGGAAAATAATAAAATTACTTTTAAAATATCTAATTCTCGTAAGCTTCTTTTTCTGCTTGGAGAGTGACACATGAGTGATACGACTCAGAGCTTAGACGACAAGAAAAAATTAGCATAAAAACAAAGAACATTATAGTGACCACAAATGATGATTTCAATTTTGATTAACACTCACTAGTGACCTACTTTCCGACGAACCTCATTGTATGGCTCTCCATAATATGAGCCTTCAATGCACCAATTGATACTTTAGAACTTATAAAACCATTACTCGAAATTAATTTATTTAAAAAAAAAAAAATTAATTTTAACACATTCAATTCTCGTAAGTTTCTTTTTCTGTTTGGAGAGTGACACATGAGTGATATGACTCAGCTTAGACGACAAAAGATTAGAACGACAAGAGATTAGAATTTAACATCAGAACAAAGAACAAAAATAATCATCAGAACAACTGTAAAATCAAATAAACAAATAAAATAAAAATGATAAAGACATTATCGGCGGAACATAGAAGAAGTAAGTAGGAGACAAACTCGATGCAACTTGTCCTTTGTTTTTATTCCCATAGCATAAAACTATGTTCAAGTTGGTACTTTCTTGAGGTTAGAATTTTAGCAACTTCTTTTTTTCCAAATGATTTATTTTACAAACTTTGAATTATTTTTCACCCCAAAACAAATTCTAGATAAAATCTGTTAATAGTGATTGATTTGAAATCACTAATAAGCCTACAAGATACTTCCGTGCGTCTATACTATAAATAAAACAAAAGATATTAGAGGTAAATAGTAATTGCTAATTAGATACACGACCACGTTTTCAAAAAAATTTAAGAGTTTCATATTTATAAGATCGAAAATGGAAATACAGTTTCTATTATTGGTACACTTTACCACAACATATTAAGAAGTATAAAAATTCTGAAAATTTGAAAAACATATGCTAACTTTAACAAAATAAAAGAAAAATAAATAGAGGAAAAGATAATATCAAAATTAACCCAAATAGTGATGATAAATCATTTTTTTCTATCCTTAGGATTCAGCTCAACTTCCTTTACTCGTTTTTTTTATTCAGCCAGAAGCTACCGCAAGGGATACAAAAAGTTTATTAAAATTTTATGATTAAACACATAAATGCAAATAAGACTTACTAATAAGTAATGGGCCGACATCACACAGGCCCAGATGATAAAAACAATAAAAGTTTCTCTATCACAAAATAATAAAGTAAAATTGTTGATTCAACAGATGAAATTACTTCACTTTTCTTATTGATAAAAAAAAAAAGAATAGAAAAATCCAAACTATAACAAAATATTTCTTCTAACCCTTTCAAGTTTTCATAAAAAATTCCTACCCCAAAAGCAAAAAAGAATGAAAGAATAAAATCAATTCAAAATATCTTAATTAAAAAACCCCATTTTATCCTCTAAACTCTCTAAAACCCCCCTATGTATAAACTCTCTTTAATTTTTGTTTCCTTTATTATTATTATATAAAAACGATGAACTCTCTCAGATTCCGCCGATAGCCCAAGCCGAGATCGTGTAAAGCGGCTGCTCCGACCACCGTAAGGTGACTCCGCCGCCGCCTTCCTCATCGCTCCTCTCCACATTGAAGAATCCCTCATTGCCGGCTCCGTACATCCTAAGCAGCATCTTGCTCTGCAACACCTCCCTCTCCGAGACTCCTAGACTCCGAAACCCTAATTGCTCCAACATCCTCCTCCAATGGCGAAACCCCATGTGCCTCTCTTGCCTGTGACTTCCTTCGCACGCCACAATGTTCCTGATCTCTCTCCCGAACAACATCTCCTCGATTTTGACTCTGATCAAGCTGTCCGTAGCAAGATTGGTGTGAATCGCGTCGAAGATCGCTGAGTAGTACTTGAGCGAGTTAAAGACTCGTGTCTCGAGCTGCATCGAGTTGTGTTCTGCTTCCTGTTCCGCTATGACGAGAGCGATTGGGTTCGTGCTTCTGATCAAACCCACGAAGTCCCTTACCGCAGCTCCGGTTCCGTCGTAGAGCGTCTTGTGCATCTGCATAACGCAGTTTACAGCGACTGATTCGCCTTCCTTGACGTGAAGCATCCATAGCCTGACGTCTTCGAGTCTATCAACCACAGGATGGAACTCGAACTGAAGATTCATTGCCTCTGCAAATCCGTGGAGACGGTCTCCAGTTTCATTGAGCTCGAGTTTGGATTCTCCGATTCCTGTGATCCGTACGTGGTTTGGTGGGTTTGACCTTGAAGCTAAGCTCTGGAAGAAGCTAGGCCATTGTAAGCCTTGCTTGATGTCGAAGTCGATTATGTGAACTCTCTCTTTCCCTTCGAACGCTCTGAGTAACATCTCGTTTGCTGTGAAATGAATGAACTTTGGTATTGGCGTCACTTGATTCAAGAACCTCAGTGCGTTTCCTGATTCGTCCTCGACCATTCTCTCGAATTCGCGAGGCGGTGCGATGTGGAAGATGTGAGGCCACATACGCGCCACTCGAAGAGCCAAAGCTTCGATGTAGTAAGCTATGAGTCGAGTCATTGGTGTTCTTCCTCTAGGCGAAGCAAGATCACCGGTTCTCGCGATGAAGTGGTTAATCGCAGCTACGTTCCTTGTTCTGATCGCTTCTAAACATCCAGTAAGCAAATTGACAAGCTCGAAGTCCCTCTGCAAATCGTTCCTGTGATTGTTGTTGATGTTCTCGATGGTCCTTTCCTCTGTGGTGCCTCGCTGTGAATACGGATTCCTCGAACCATTTGTAGGTTCTTGTACTCTGTGTCTTAAGCTGTGACTCTCTGATGATGCGCTTGTCGATGATCCAGAAGCTTCCTTAGCTGCTCCAGGACGGCTACTCTCAATGTCCTTATCGCCTAAACCAGCTAACTCAGTTATCACCGAGTTAACCCAATGTGGATTACTCGGTAAAGGCTGAGAAATGACTTCGCTGGGCGCAAAACAAACCTTCTCCTCATCATCATCACCTGAACAAGTCAAAGAAAAGGGTAATGCTGGAGATGAACTCTGCGCAGTGAAATGCTCAAACCAGAAACCCCTATTGTGATCATCTCCGGTTTCGCCTCTTTGCCTCTTCACTCTGCTCAGACAAGACTCGTCCTCCTTGTTCTCTTCCGCCAATCTCTTCAGACTCTTCTTCCCTCTGTTGATGTTGTTGTTGTTGTTGTCGTCGTTGTTCCATGAAAACCCTTCTCCATTTCCTCTTGTTGTTGCCAAAGGTGGAAGCTTTATGCTCTGCTTAAGCGAACATCCACCGGTCTTACGCTCAATCGGCTTGTTGTTGTTGTTGCTGTTGTTGTTGTTGTCGAGTGAGATGCTTCTTCCAAGTGGTCGGGTCGAAGGTGTTTCCTTGCGGGAGAAGCTACTACTGCAGGGTAAGTCCAATCTCTGTGTGTTCATGGGAAAGTGTACTGATACTGTCGCTGATGTTGCTGCTACTGCTTCACTCCTTAATCTTCGGGTCGGTGACAACAATGAAGAACTTGAACAACCTGCCAACATCGTCTACAAAATCTACCCAACCCAAATAATCTAGTTTCTTGAAAAGAATGTGAGAGATAGTCTAAGTGTGTGTGTGTGTGTTTGCACAAACAACGATTGATGAAAAAAAAATGGAATCCGATGAATAAAGAATCAAATTCAAAAGGGTGTTTTTTTTTCTCCTCTGTTTTTTTTTTTTGGTTTTTGTTATGAAATCAAAGTGAGTCCTATATGAAGATAAAAAGAATGAATTTTGTGAAATCTTATATGAAGAAAATAAAAAATTGATTTTGTTTTTTGTAACTTAATATGCAAAATGAAATGAATCCCCTCCCCCAAAAACCAACGAACAAATCTATATTCAAATAAAGAATGAAAGAATCGAACTAATCTAAAGACTTTTTCAAATCAATCTACCATAAAACAATCATCGGATTCCTTCAAGCTTTCTTTTTTCAGAAACAAAATCTAAAATTTAGATGATAATGACGACCAACGAATTCACATCATCATGAACAGAGGATGCTCTTGAAGAAGAAGAAGAAGATCTCCAAGTTGCTGGGTTTCGTTGATGAACACACTCGAAAGCTCTTGTAAACCCGGTTCTCCATTTCGATTCTCCATTCCGGTTTGCCAAAATCCCCAGATCAAGAAACTTCCTCAACACATCCACAAACCCCAAATCACAAAACCCAGATCAGAAAATCACTCAGAGATACTCGAAATCCCTAAATCAAGATCAAGAAACTCTCAAAGATCGTTCCTTTCTTCTTGTCTCTCTCTCTCTCACTCTCACTCTCACTCTCTCTCTCACTCACTCACTTTTGTTTCTCTCTCTAACACTCTACAGATTGTGGTACTATACAGGCATGTTCTACTAATACCATACTTCACCTACTTTTTTAGTTTGTTTTCTTCTTGGGGCTTCGAGAATTGAAGTTGGCACTTTTCTTTTTACAGTAAATTGTTCCTTTTTTTTTAGGGTTGGGCAGAGTGAGTGGTACACGAGGCAATCTGGATGTTTATGAACCGTTGGATCTAAAGGATCGAATGGTGGAAAGGGGTTTTGAGGGTTTAGTGACCGTTTGTGTCTTGTCGGAGAAATATGACCGTTGGGAGAGGAAGGAGAGTGTTGGGTGTGTACGGACATCAATGAAGTCTGATTGGGAATGCCAAAAAAATAAAAAAATAAAAATTCGACTTTTATACACACACCAAAAAAGACATTATTATTGTATATTTTTGCCTTTTTTGTCAACAAGGCAATAGTTTAATTTTATAGTATGACACATTCCTGGTAAAAAAATCATTATACGGAACCCCAGTAACTATTTTGGGTATTAAATTTAAATCTGTCATGAATAAATGCTATGTTACTTCTGTGAAATAAATTTACTATTCCTTATTTTATAGTAACATTATTTTTAAAAAATACGAAAAAAATCTCTGATCACACTAATCAGTTTCTCATAATTTTGAATATATACTAATTAAATTTAATATTTTCTTTGAAATTTACATTTTGTTAATCTTAATAATATAAAGTACATAATAAGCTAAAAAATGATTTTACAAAGTAAAAACTAAAAAGATCAGAGAGATTATTTATATTTAACTTGGTGTTAGATTGCTATAACAAGAATGGAGAGGCTCTAATCTCTTTGAATCTTTAAATGCTAACACTAACTCTGTATATACAATAACACAAAAGCATGGATAATTTTTGTAAAAAGAGTAGATTATTACAATAAAACTTAGAAGCGAAACGAGATTGGTTTTCTTGTTTTGTTTGGCCTTGTTATTTCACCTCCAAGAACAAAGTCTCTTGTTTGTTTATGAGGCTAAGTTTCTTTAAATTTGCACAAAAAATCTGTCTTCTGAATGACTTCACCTGTGAAGCATATGACTTTAATATCTTTTATGGCTTGGTGAAGGTACCAATCTGTAACACTGTTAAGTATTAGGCTTGACCAATCTACTAATGTCAATGAAGTCTAAAAGTGTCTGCAATTTAAAAAGCACCATTATTGGACCCATGTTTTAAGACCGTGTTAAGAAGAGTTAGTCCAAGAAACGCACCTGAAGAGTCAGACAGTGAGACCCTACACTATTTGTTCTGTTTCTCTTATAAACATTAACATTATTTAGCCTACAGCACTTTGTGTGTATGGGCCGCTTTAGTTATGTGGGCTTATTACCAAAATTAATGGGCTTTTTTCGATAAAGCCTAATATTAATCCGTCGTCGTTTTATCAGGACGGCTTCGCGTCTGAGTCGTCTCTCTTCACTCGCCGGAGAATTGGAAAAAGCAAAAAGAGAGATGACGAAAGACGACGGAGAAATGGCAGAGGAGCAGAAGAAGAAGCCATCCCGGTTCTGGATTTGGGCTTTATCTTCCGTAATATTCCGATTGATATTGATCTCATTCCCGGGAAATCTCAACCTCTCTTCCCGTCCGGAGGTCTCAACTCCTCTCACCAGCATTCGCCGCCGTATAGCCTCTCTCTCGTTCACTCTCTCCATCTCTCGTTATCACCTCTACCATCGCGAATTCTGCTTACATTCCGTCGTTTTTGCATGAATTTTCCAGTTGCTGAAGGTTACTGGTTGAAGCAGGCATCGATGTCACCGTATGCAGGTTCATCTTCTCACTCCTTTCAGATTTGATCCTCTCTAGTTTCGATATTGGGTTGTTGAAAGTTGAAATCTTTCACGTGTTTGTGCAGGATCTATGTATCATGGCTCGCCGTTGCTACTCTCGCTTCTCGGACCTCTCACGGTGCAGAGGTTAGTTGCTGTAATCGATTCGAATCGTTTGTTTTCAATTTGGGTTTAATTGGAAGAAAATTTCGATGTTGCAGGATTAAAGGGCAACCAAGTCACCTCTTGTGCAGGTACTTCTGAGCTAGTTTAGGATTAGATTTTGAGTATAGATCTTGATAAGCTCTTCTCTATGGGATTAAGAGACCATCTTTCAATGTTTACTCTTCCGTAGAGATCTTTTACTTCCGTACCAACACTCTCTTGGATACAGCTTGGTTTTTGTTATTGCAGATATATTAAGTGCATTGCTTCTTCGAGGTATTGGTCAGAGACTCCAGATGGCTTATGGATTGAATGCGAGGCTACTTGGCCTTCTTAAGTCGTCAAGGGATAAAGGTATCTAGTCTTAGTCTCTGTGTAGATTTGTTGTGGCTTACTGAGATTGGATCAGTGAGTGATTCTGTTTTTCTTGCAACTGTTTACTTGGAAGGCAAAGACTGATCTCTCCTTTTCGTTTTCCCCTCAGGGATCTTACCTTGCGGTGATATTGCTGGTCTTGTGTACTTGTGGAATCCTTTCACGATCGTATCTTGTGTGGGTTTATCAACTTCTCCAATCGAAAATCTGGCTGTCATATTGGCACTTAATGGAGCAGTTACTCGTAAGAAGATTATGATACTTGCTTTTTAATATTTTCAATAGTTTCTTGGCATGTTACAAACATATTTTCGCTTTTTTGTTAATAATTAATCATGATGAGAAACCCGTTGTTTTGTACCTGTGCAGGACGAGTTCCTCTGGCGGCATTTGGTTTAGTCATGGCCACACATTTATCTCTTTATCCTGCAATTCTGACAATTCCTGTATGTATCATTTCGTTCTTTATGTATTTCACGTTTCTCATAGTAAACATATTCTAATATTTCTTGTGTGTTTCCCACAGATAATCTTTCTATTGGGATTTGGTTTGGATGCTCCTCCTTTAAAATTGTTCCTTCAGACCAGAAGTGTAGAAGATGAGGACAGATCGAGCTCTGCTGTTTCTAAACAAGCCAAGTTGAAACCGACTACACGTCTTCCCTTCTTATGGAAAACGTTCCTGCACTTCGTGTTCTGGGTACTTCTGTGCTCGCTGTGTGTGTTGGTTTTATGTGGCTTATCACTGAGTAAATATGGTGGGCTCGAGGAGATGTTCACGAGGTAACCCTTAGCTCTTAGGAAACCGAAATTCATATCGACATAGGCCAAGTTTCTGATAGCCGTAATATATATGGGAGAAAAACTAAGATTCTCGATAACTTAGATGCCAAGTCATATCATATATTCTTTAGACGTTCTGATGTTAGTATGCTTATGCCTCTTATTATAGGACATATGGTTTCATTCTCAGTATCGAAGATCTGTCACCGAACATTGGAGTCTTCTGGTAAGTATAAGGTCATATTACCGGTGACAAATAAGATATATCTGATTTTTTTTTAAACCACTAATTGATCTTCCTCTCACTCTCAGGTACTTCTTTGCAGAAGTCTTCGACTTCTTCAGAAACTTCTTCTTGATAGTTTTCCACGTAAATATTCTGTTTATGTTACTGCCTTTAGCCATACGGTTGAAACATCGACCCTGCTTCCTGGCTTTCATTTACTTAGCGATCTCCTCAATTCTGAAATCTTACCCTTCGGTAAGTACTTTGATTCACCGTGAACTAATTGTTATCTTTCTTCTGAGAAACTGTATTCATAAATGTTAACCTCGCATAGGTTGGAGATTCAGCTTTATATTTGAGCTTATGGGCATTGTTCGTCAATGAGTTAGCAGGTATAAGCAAATACGTTACATTCTCTTTCTCAATGTTCAGCCTTTGCATATAATCAAACTCTGCTTTTGTTTGACGTAGATATGAAGTTCTCGTTCTTCCTCTTCTGTGGATATCTTGGTGTTTCTCTCCTCAGCCCTGTGATGCACAATCTCTGGATATGGCGGGTAAGAATCTCCAGCTCACATCCATAACCCAATTTATCACAACATTAGCAACCAAAATGTTCCACTGACCTCAAGTTCAGAACAGCTTTTGAATTCAAAACCTTACTTTTTGATGCTTCATTACAGGGCACTGGTAACGCCAATTTCTACTTTGGAAACGCTATTGGCTATGCGTGCTTTCAGGTAAGATACAGGCCTGACTCCATTTCCAAATCCATTACTCTATATAGTGATTGGGAGTTTACATTCATGGAGATCACAATTTGATATCAACCAGAGGATGAGATTATCGGTTTTTGATCAAAGGATGTTGTAGTTTGATGTTTTCTTGACTAAAAACGGCTTATGGGTTTTTGCGGTTTTACAGATTGTTTTCGTGGTTGAGAGCGTCAGCGCAATGCTGAACCATGACCGGGCGCTGAAGAGATGTAACTCGAACCATCAAAAAGTCAAGAACTAAACCATTTGCAGGTCATTGCACCACACGTGAAGAAAGTGTTTGTCTTTAGCCTAGTGGTGCGATTAGTTCAACCGCAAACGCCTAACGTTGGCCACATGTGTTTGTGTGAGCCTTTTTTTTTGTGTGTTTGAAACATCTTACAAATGACAGATCTCATGTGCCTTGCGATGAAAGTAAACCATTAATTTGCGGTTTGTAACGAGACAACAAGTTGAGAAGTGTCCGTCCAACTGAGTTTATCTGTTTCATTCATTTATAAAAAGTAAAAACTAAATTTGCTTCCCTCGTTTTAAAACTCATATGAAATGAATATTCGTAAATTGCATTTTGCCATCTTATCCCAAAAAGTCTCAACGATTAGGTTACATGCAAAAATTAAGAAAATTTAAAAAGGTTTGCCCAATGCGTACGAGAGAGACAAATGAAGAGGCTTTTTCCATAATTCTCTCAAATCATCGTAGAGCTTAGACACATGCTCTATCAATTTGTTCAAAACCTTAGCTTATAAGTATATATATAGTTTTGGTCAAAAAAAGAAGAAGTTTATATATATATATTGAATATACATTAGTTTGTTTGCTTATCTTACTCTACTTTTAGTTATATTCAAAAAGAGTTATATAGTAGTATCGTTATGTTGAGCTTTTGACCAATATATTGCTTCGTAACTTTACTTCTAAGTTTTAATAGTTGAAAATTAAAAAGAATTATCATTCAAATTTCTTATATTATCCAACCACAAGAGTGATCTCTACTAAACATGGATGATAATTGTTCTTCTAAATCATTCTAAAACGGTAAGGATGAATGGTGCGTGAATGTGACATCCTTGAGCAAAAGCCATGCTAATATTCTCTATACATATATCATTTCAATCTAAATCGGATAAACTGATGTATGAGCTTCTTCTTGTTTGCAAAATTTACCAGTACATGTTATAAAAGTTAGTTTTCATGTAAAATCTCTCAGTCTCAATACATTAGTTAATTATACTGATCACCAAAAAAAAAACAAAAATCTTCGTAATCATTTCAAGTCTCTATCCCAAGGGATAATAAATAATATATAGTGACTTCTTCCTCTTTATCCATGTTAAATGGTAATACTTTCTGCTTCTGTATCTGTAAGTTTGGCATAATCATGAAAAAGACAAAACTTCAGTTTAGTATCTACAAATAAAAAAAAGACATTAGTCTGAAGATGTGCCTCACGTGGGCCCACTTTCCGTGTTAAAACGCCGCCAATTAGTGCCTGCCACGTAGAAATAAAACACGTAAGAACCAAGTTATGCATACTTCACGTCCATTTTTAATAGTTTATCTCCGATTTATTATTTTTCACCGTAAGATATATATAATAAATTTTTTTACTCATAATCGCCAAAAGGAGGATAAAATTTTTATTATTTACCCATAAAACAAACACTGAGAACAGTAAGAATCCAAAGGAAATTATTGTCCTTAATGAGAAAAGAAAACTATTTTGTTTTGTTACTAATAATCTGAAGCTGTCCCTATATTTGGTTCCTACCCTAAGCAGTCTATAGAATTTTTTTCTTCCATTTTTCAAAAGTCTATGAAGATATTTATTTATCATAATTTTATTAGAAACCCTATATATCTATTTTACTGAGAAACCTCCTGATCAGTAACACCACACAAGTGTCTCAATGAGCGATATATCTTAATCCAAATCACTATTCAAGTAAAGTATCTTCCTATCTTTTTCTTTTTCTTTTAATAAAAAGAAACTCTAAACTCTGTTTTTATCTTAATCATCCAAAACTTAATGCTTAATAAAATCCTTAACACTTCCATAATTTCAACTAAAACAATGTTCCATAATGCTAATCAGCCTTCTCTAAACTGATCCTAAGCTCTTAGGTTTTGTCTTAACAACACCCGTGTCAGTCTAAACTTCTTTTTGACCCCAAGATTAATGAAATGGAAAACACCTTTTGTCACCAACTTATGTGACACTCAATGCAAAATCTAATCATTCCAATGTAATGAAGATTAATAATGGAGGATTTTTACAGTGACCTACCTAGTTATTGGCTGGTTTGTTGCATAGTTCGTGAGCCCGTGGCTCAATGGCTAAACTAAATGGGTCCCAAGAGCAGTCAGAGTTTGTTTACCTAAAGCCAAAGATAAAATATATATAATTGATAACTCTGTCTGTTCAGATTATAATCTAAATAGAGAATATGCAAGATACAGTGGTTATAAGGATATAAAACCTGATGTATGCATTATTGCTTTTAGATCTTGAGTCTAAAAAACTATTATGAAGATAATGATTATACGATAAAACACTTGACAAGAAGATCTAAACAAGAGATTCTAAGCATGAATGTGACCAAACTTAAAATACTTTTATTTCTGAGTTTATTTTGCTTCTTTGATGTCAAAGATTGCATTAGATACTGGAATATATAGCATAGATATGGAAAGAGAAAAACAAAAAAAACAATTATGAAGTCAACAATGTAAAAGCAGGAACTCTTTTTGTGTGTTTGATTAAAAATCTAACTTTAAAAAATTTCACTATTTAATAAAATATATTATGATCAAGAGAGCCTAAAATGAAGCTGGAATCTTGCCTTATGTTCAGTTTAGTTTTTAATGCCATAATGGTCAATGAGACACAAATACACTTAAAAGAGGAACCTTCATGCCATCGTTACTGAGTTTTAACTTCTTCTCCTTTAAAAATTGGCAGTTTCTAGAAATAGATTTGGTTTTGAATGATTATTTTATTCCAATCTGCAACTACTTTAAAGTGCATTATTTATTTATTATTATCTGATAACAGAGATGTGTAAGGACTTGCTTCTCTATTTAAGGACTCATCATATGGTTTAGTTGACAAAACATGCCAGCAGTTTAGCTTCTCTTCTCTTCTCTTCTTTGTCTTTTTTCTCTGCACGTTTCATTTTTTTTTTGTCAACTTTCACAAATTGACAAACACATAAAGAGAAAGAGATTTCACAGTTGAGAAAACATCAAAAACAAGAACATACTACAATCCTCTTACCGTGTGATGTTGTGTGCATTGTGCATTTGGGCTTCTCTGCTTTTGATAACCATCACAGCTTGGGTGCACAAATGGAGTAACCCTAAATGCAGAGGGAAGCTTCCACCTGGTTCCATGGGCTTGCCGCTTCTCGGAGAGACGATTCATTTCTTCAAACCTAACACAACTTCAGACATTCCACAGTTTATCAAAGAGAGGGTTAAGAAGTGAGTGTTTTCTTCTCTAATTTCTTGTAAAGTTGTATTGTATACCTAAGTTAAATCATCTTAATACGTGTGTTACAGGTATGGGCCAATCTTTAAGACCAACCTAGTGGGGAGACCAGTTATTGTATCAACAGACTCTGATTTGAGTAACTTTGTGTTTCAACAAGAAGGTCGTTGTTTCCAGAGTTGGTATCCTGACACTTTCACTGAGATCTTTGGAAAACAGAACGTGGGATCATTACATGGTTTCATGTATAAGTATCTCAAGCACATGGTCTTGAATCTCTTTGGCCATGAAAGTCTCAAGAAGTTGCTTCCTGAAATTGAACAGAATGCATGTAAAAAGTTAGAGCTCTGGTCAAATCAAGATTCAGTTGAGTTAAAAGATTCAACTGCAAGTGTGAGTTTCAAGAACACACTTTCCACTTCTGATTAAAACATTCCTAAGTTTCTGTCTTGTTAAAATATCACTTTCTTTCTCTATCAGATGATATTTGATCTCACCGCCAAAAAGTTGATCAGCCATGATCCAGAGAAGTCCTCAGAGAATCTAAGGGAGAACTTTGTTGCGTTCATACGCGGTTTGATCTCTTTCCCTTTTGACATCCCAGGGACAGCTTATCACAAGTGTTTAAAGGTTAGTACGTGAGGTCTCTTGTAAAGTAACAACTCTATATGATATAGTAGTAGTACTCAATGCTTAAATTGGGTTTGTCAGGGTAGAGAAAGGGCGATGAAAATGTTGAGGAATATGCTTCAGGAGAGGCGTGAGAAGCCAAGAGAGAGTCCGAGTGATTTCTTCGATTATGTTATCGAAGAGCTTAAGAAACAAGGAACAATTCTGACAGAAGAAATTGCACTAGACTTGATGTTTGTCTTGCTTTTCGCCAGCTTCGAAACAACTTCTCTTGCTGTAACTTTAGCCATCAAGTTCCTCTCAGACGACCCTTTAGTCCTAAAACGTTTAACGGTCAGTAAAACGAAACAAAAAAAAAAGCTCATATCTCTAAATACACTAACCAGCTTTTGATCCATTACAGGAAGAGCATGAGACAATTCTGAGAAACCGTGAAGATGCTCACTCTGGACTTACATGGAAAGAATATAAATCAATGACTTACACATTTCAGGTAGGTTTCAAACATTTCATCAAGTACTTCAATATCTGACACTGCTTATAAATTTATAATACGTATTCTTATCTAACCAAATGCTACTATGTGCAGTTCATAAACGAAACAGCGAGATTAGCGAATATAGTTCCTGCAATCTTCAGAAAAGCCTTGAGAGATGTCCAATATAAAAGTAGTGAAAAAAGATTGATTCAACTTTTTTTCTTTTTCATATATATATATATTATCAATTAATCACGTTGTAAATGGTGCTGCAGATTATACCATTCCAGCCGGATGGGCGGTGATGGTCTGTCCTCCAGCTGTACATTTGAATCCAGACAAGTATCAAGATCCTCTTGTCTTCAATCCATCTAGATGGGAGGTGAGTTCATCGACCATATATAGTCTTCTGCATGACTTGTACTCCAAGTTACCTGTAGAAACAAACCTAATCAAATTAGTGAAACACAGGGATCAGAATCGACTAATGCATCTAAGAACTTCTTGGCGTTTGGCGGCGGGATGCGATTCTGTGTTGGAACTGACTTCACCAAAGTTCAAATGGCAGCTTTTCTTCATAGCTTAGTCACAAAATACAGGTTTAATAAACTTTTTGTAAGCTATACTTTTTCATCTCATCTGTTAATGTAAAGAGAGAATAATGCTTAACTATTGAATATATCAGATGGGAGGAAATAAGTGGAGGAAATGTAATCCGAACTCCTGGACTGCAATTTCCAAATGGGTATCATGTAAGACTCAAGAAGAAAGAGCTTTAGAGAAACTTAGGAGACCACATTTTTGGTTGCTGTCTAATGACAATGTAAAAGAATACCATTGTATAGAGATGAAGCATTATAATGAAACATTGGTTGGAGATTAAGTTACCTTTAAGCAAACAATACTATTTTATTTAGCTGAGAGTTGACAAGTATGCTAATCAAGTGTAATACACTCTTTTGTTTCTTTCCCCTTTTTACACAAGACGAATTTAGTAATGTACATGTATGTTATAAAAGGCTAGAGAGGTCAAAGGCAAAAGGAACAAAGAGATTATATGTTACAAGAACACATATACAAACTTTCATAGTATGATGATGATGATGATGATGATTAACAGGTCCATTTAGAAGTAGGGAAACAGCTGAGGTAATGACACCATTTGCAATGTTTGTTCCCATTCTCTCCTTTGAAAAGCATCACCAATCCAACAGTTAAACCAACGACAAGTAGAACCGCTGCGACTACGAACAGCACGTACTGGTACATGCTATACTTGCGTTTGGTAAGAGAGGTGTTGGTGCGGGAGCCTTCCCAACCGTACTGTGGCCGGACAAGGAGGACAAACCCGAGGCAGAATCCGGTTAAAAACCCTCCGATGTGTGCGAAATTGTCAACTCGAGGAAGCATGCCTAGTCCTAAGTTGATTGCTATGATGAATAAGAGTGTGATTAGAGCAGCCGCCTGCAAAACAGAAGAAAAAAACATTAGAAGAGAGTACAATGTAGTTGCTTGTTATTTGGTTTCACTTTCTATAAAACCAATGCTACAGTTCTGGTCTTAAATGGTTTAGCGGAAAGGACATAAGTACCTTGTTGGCATAGATTGTCCAATTGGTGAGAAGTTCAGATAACATTGCTCCAAGAAGTCCAAAGAGAGCACCCGAGGCACCAACAGAGATACTTTCTTGAAGGAAAAGAGACGAGAGTATGCTTCCACCGAGACCGGAGATTAAGTAGATAAGCCCGACTCTTACTGCACGTTGAAGATCAAATGTTTTCACTTGGCGATTAATAAAAGAGTCTCTAAACTTCATGGAAAAAAAGAGATTGTATGTATGAACACGTCAAGGCAAGACTTACTGAAGCCAAATTGCTGCTCAAGGCGGATACCGATGAAGATCAAACTCAACATATTGGTAAGAAGATGAATGATACCAGCGTGTAGCCACATACAAGTCATAAGTCTCCATCCTTGGTGCTCATGTACTACTTTCCTCCATTCCAAAGCTCCCATTTTCTCCAATCTGAGACAAGAATACTTGTGAAACCGAATCAAACACGAGTGTTTGAGCAAAACGAAACCAAATCCATCAGAGAATGATCGCCAATGATATTCTCAATCCTAAATCCAAGCATTTTAATTGGATCCACAACCAGAACAGAGAAGTCTAAACAAATTGTAATGCATCATTAGGGAAGAAAAATGGAAACTTTGAGAAACCCACAACAAGTTCGAGCTCATTCTCCAAAGCATTAACAAACAAGTAGAGATTAGGTTATGTTGCATAGTAGCAAACAAAAAGGTTGAGACTTTTGAGGTACCCATAAGATTAGACTTAGATTCTGGATCCTCGAGCTTCAATTGCTAATTGATTGAAGTTAGCAGTAGGGCAAATCGATTGAAATTCTAGCTAAATTCTCAATTAAACGGAACAAAAAATGGAAACTTTGAGAAACCCCCACAAGCTTGAGTTCAGCTTCCAAGGCATTTACAGAGCAGAGAGATCAAAATCAATTGCGAATTGAGAAACAAAAAAGGTTGAGACTTTCGAGGAAACTTACGTTGAAGAAGATGGGCCAAAGAGAGGATTCTCTTTAAGTGGCTGAAACGAGAATCTTCCGAGGAATCTAGCGACGCAAGCTTTGTTGGGCCCCGTGATTTTCTTAGGACAATCGTTAACGAACATAACGGCGACAAATACGGCGAGATTCGCCACAACGATCGCCGGAATCAGCCACGAAGTCCAGTGAGTTTCGCCGGAGCTTTCGTCATAGAAATAGTTGTTGTTGTTGTTAGTGTTGGCTCCTCTGTTATTCTTCCCTCCTCTCTCCACATCTCTGTTCGCCATTACTCTGTTTCTTTCTCTCTCTCACCTCAAAATCTCAGGATCTATCTTCGACGTGGGTTTATAAATCGAAATGTCCCAAAAAAAAACTTGGATTAACGGATCAAATACGAAATCAGGAGAAGTAGCTTCGAAGAAAGAAAGGAGGATGAATTAGAGGAACAAGAGATTGAGACAGAGCATCAGTAATCGGAGAAGAATTGTGGCAAAAGTTGTAACCTTTTTAATAAAATAAAGTAATTTTTTTTTTTTTTGCAAATTTAACCGTTGAACTGATGTTTACTACGGAAAAATAAAAATTTTCCGTTTATCTAAAAAGTTGGAAGTGAATCGTATAATTTATTATAAGTCTCTCTGTCTCTGTATCTATCTTTGTCGATCTTTGTGGAATAAAGTAAAGAATAGAGCTTTTGGTGGTGTGTCAATGGCGAGTTAGGCGGTGGTGCCAGCTCCTCTCCAAGGTTTTGCCGTTTTCTTTTCTGAGTAAAAAACAACTCAAACGTTAAAACAAGTTAAATTTGTGAAAGAACAGAGATTTTATAAAAAGTTGTATAAAATAGTAGTATTACTATTACAGTGTTATTTTTGTTTCAAATATAGTGTTATTTGCATTTACTGAATTTTGGTGAGAAAGACTATACATAGCACAAGTAGCAAAAATAAATTGTTTTATGTTTTAAATCGCATTTTTTATAGTATAGTTTTGTAAATTATCCTGTGAAAGTCACTCTAGATGTGAAATTTTGTGTTGTTATTTTTGGTCACTAATGATACAAGGTAAATTTTAAAACTCTTGGCAAATGGCAACTAGCTTTTTTTTTTTTCTTGAGAAATAGAATGTCTGTGTTGCCATAAATTTATATTTTGTGTTGTTGTGTTTGGTCTCTAATGATAGAAGCTAATTTAAAAAAAAATTAAAATAAATTGTGGTGTTTTTGGTTTCTATGCATAGAAAATGTAGGACCTTTATGGGTCATTACAAGAAATAAATTGGTAAGGTCCACGCGGTTTCAACTCTATTAGAAAGGGATATGTCAGAGATATACGTTATCATTATTTAAACCGTGTAAATAGATTTTAATTGGTAACGCTACAATTAATGAGTCACAAAGAAATCTTTGGAATAAATAGCTAACCTAGTACGTGGGAACAAAAAAAACTCAGAAAAATGAAATGGTAGAACGATTTCGAAAGTTTATACTGCGTTAAATATTTTAGTGAATCAAGATTTACATTAAGCCATTCATTATGCGATACCACAAAACTGGTAACAACAGAATAAAGAAGGAACTCCGAGAGAAAAGAAAGAAAAAAAGAGTGACATCATAATTTATAATCTACAAGTCACTTATCACGCAGATACAAAAAAACATGACTTGTAGTTGTAACCTTCCTTCTTTTTTTTTTTTTTTTTTTTTTTTTTTTTTTTTTTTTTTTTTTTTCCAAACCATACTTCATTAAAGGAGGAAGAGTTACAAGGTAGAGAGGCAGAACTAGCCAAATAATTTGCCATATCAAAAACTAAGTTAAGCAAAATCTGAAAATACAATGCATAAAATGAGGACATAAAGGATCGAATAGCGAATAAGATCCGATGAAACTCAATTGACCAACTCTCTGAAAGGAGATGAATGAGTTTTTGACAGTCTGACACACAAACAAGCTTGGAAACACCCATATTAATGATTACAACAATTGCAACCAAAAGAGCTAGACACTCTGCAACAATGGCAGGACAGTCATAAAGCCGGGAGGAAGAACCATGCAATACCGGCAAGTCTTGAACATCCGAATATAAACCCATAAAAGATCTGAGGAGACGGAAATCTTCAATTGCTACCAAAATCCCTGTAAAACTAACACTCAAAACAAGTGAAAGAAGTGAGAGGAGGATAAGCTCCATTAAAGAGTAAATGAGGCTACAAAAGCCCAAGAGAAGCCGAGTCTCTGGATAGGGGCAACTGTCATAAATTTCCTGTTCAATCTGGCCCAAGAGAGGAGGAATCAACATGAATGCAACAACCATCAGAACAATCATAGATCTACTGCAAACAACAGCAAGTAAAACCTCATAATGAAGTAAAAGGACCTCATACTGAGGTAGAGGGAAGCTATACGAAAGCCTAACAGCCTCATAAAGAGGCAATTGAAGTGAACCAGCCATAAGAACAAGTGAAATAAGTTCTAAACCATGGCAAATTCCAGTCATATAGCAGATATTCCAGAGGGTCATAGAAACCAAACCAGTAAGAAATATGAAGGACATGGACGTGTCTAGGTTCACTCCATAGGACACAGACAACAACAATCCGGCTAAGCCATAAGTTATTGTGTCGGGATAAGGAGGAGACACAACACTTTCAAGGATAAGCGGTTGATAGAGGAAGAAGAGCAGATCTGGAACGTCGAGAGGATCTGGAGGGTCGGGAGGAACGGGAGGAGAGGTAACAACTGGTAAATCTGGAGAAATGGCGAGCGGCGGCGGTTTTGGAGGGGGGAGGAGGAGTAACACCAAGGGGGAAACAAACAGCAAATGCTCCATGGGAGAAAAGAAGAGAAGGAAGAAAGGAAGAGGAGGGAGAAAGGAGAAGATTCTCACCGGTGGGCGAGAGGCCACACCGACGGCGGCGGAAGATCAAAAGAAAAACTTAATCGCCTGCTGAAATATTCATTTGACTTGTAGTTGTAACTTATGGTTCAAACATACATGTCCATGTCGACAGGAGACTGGTGGACAAGAGTGGTGAACAGGAAATTGGTGGAAAGTGGACATGTGATTGGTGAACAAGAGATTGATGGACATGAAATTGGTGAATTAAATGAATATGATGTCTATTATAATATTATAATGTAATTAGGAAAATGGATGATGGGAAAGATAATGTCCACAAGACAATTTTTATGTGAATATGAGATTGGTGGACACTTTATTTGTCATACCGAATCATAAAATTTAGATACCTTATTTGTCATACCGAATCATAATAGATTTTGTATCCTAGATATTTTTGTAGTCTTACCTAACTATTTTATATTGGCACTTAAAATTAAGCAATATTCTGAATTCACTAGCATTTGACGTTTTTTTCTACTAAATGACTTTGATGTAAACGTTGAAACCAACTTTCTGTTAATCTGTCTTCTTCATTTTACAATCTAACTACAATATCTAAAAGAAGAAGATATGCATCAAAATATGATGACATTCTTTTGTTAATAAGATGTATTTTGTCAATCTTAAATTGATGATGGTGGTACAACGAAGACATTAACAACCAGATTATTTAACATATCCCATAAGATGAAAAATATATATATTTGCAATTTAGATACTGTGGAAGATAATTTGGTCAAATAGACACGACATATCCTTTTAGATAGGATTTGATCCATGCTTTTGAATTAGTCAGGTTCAGAAGCTCAAAATTTTATGCTAATAAGTATAGTTTTATTAACTGAATGAGAAGTTCTAACATATATATATGCATTAGAAAAGTCATCCATATTCGGATATTCCAAAGCTGAAGTAGAGATATAGACTGGATATATTGGACTTACAAAATTTATGAAATCAGAAAAAATAATCTGTTTAAATATTACAATGAAGATATTTGAATTTTATCGTAAAAAATATCAAAGTTCAATATAATTATATATAATTACAAAATTAAATATTAACTATAAAATTAAATATTAACATACTATATCACAAAATAAAATCAAATAGGAAAAACTTATAAACATTTTGAATTAATTTCACAAATATTCATGACTATAAAGATCATAAAAAATAATCCACTTTTTGGAAACATTTTTTTCCAATGAAATATTTTTCTGTTTATTATTTTGTAATATATAAATAATATACATATACTTATATATATTGTTTTAAAAATATATTTATGAAAACAAACGTAGTCAATGTAAACAAGATCTATACACGAATTTGATTTTACTAGACACGTGCATGTGTTATCCTCCCGTTAATTCCCATGAAAATAAAATATTTGATGTTTCTTCTCCCTATAAAACGACACTAATTTGTTAATTATCGTTGAAACCAACTTTCTCTTACCATTTGCACTTTTGTTATCAAGCTTTCTCAATTTTTCAACCAACAACAACAATGGCAAACCAACTTCAAGATCCTTTAACCACTTCTCCTAAGCCGAGTCTACTAGTAGAAGAACAGCTTGACGAAGAAGCGGTGAGCATGCAAGCACAGAGGCTCGTGACCACCATGGCCCTCCCCATGGTTCTTAAAGCGGCCTTGGAGCTTGACGTAATCGAAACGATCTCAGCCGTAGATGAAGGCGTCTGGCTCTCGTCTTATGAGATTGCACTTCGTCTCCCAACCAAACCCACCAATCCGGAGGCACCGGTTTTGTTGGACCGGATGCTGATTTTACTAGCCAGTCACTCGATCTTGAAGTACCGTATGGTTGAAACCGGAGAAAACGGAAAGACCAAGAGGGTATATGCAGCTGAACCGGTTTGCAAGTTCTTCTCGACCCGTGGAGACGGCTCGGGTTCTCTTGCGTCCCTCTTCCTGATAAATTAATGACAGTGGGTACTACATGATTGGAGTGACGAAGACTGTGTAAAGATTCTAAAAAATTGTTGGAGAAGTCTCTCGGAAACAGGGAAAGTAATAATAGTTGACATGGCTACGCCGATAAAACCAAACATCAAAGACTTGTCTTCGAACATTGTGTTCGCCAAGGACATGGTGATGTTAACGCAATTATCGGGTGGTAAGGAGAAGTCTCTTTCTCAGTTCGAGATTCTGGCCTTTGATTCGGGTTTTCGTCGCTGTGAAATCATTTGTCGTGCATATTCATATTATGTTATAGAATTCCACAAATAAATTCATGACTTTACCAAGAAAAACTGTGATTCATATCGTACGTGTGCGACCTACTTTTATTTTATTTAGCTTCTTGAGTGATGTTTTTTTTTTAATTTTTTTTTTTCATGTAATATGATTTGTGTATTGGAGTGTTTGTTTTCTCAAGATTGTGGCATTGTTAAGAACAAGGTGCAATAAAGAACTGTTTTTTTATAGTCAACAAGGCTTGCTTCAAAGACAATATTGAGAAACATTCACAAGCAATTCAAATTTAGAAAACACAGTTATACAGCAAGGAAGTTCCAAGATCTATCCGAACTACAAACCAACGAGAGATAACCAACTCGGTTTAAACATACAAACCGGCCACCGGTTCATCACTAGTGGTAAGTGGAACCTACCTGGCCTAAGCTGCTTTCGCTGTTTCACGAACAACGGCTAACTTAGCGAGAAGACCACATAGCTGAAGATATGATCCAACTCCATCACAGATTCTCATATGCGCAAATCCAGTTTCCTGAAGAACATAGATTGGTGTTAGACGAATAGTGCAGAGTGTGATGTTTTGAGGTACGAAGAAGAACCATATGCATACCTTCATGAACTCAAGTTTCAGATACTCAGCCATATCGTAATTCTTTATTATACGGAAAAGCGTTGTGATAATGTCCGTTGGAGAGTAGCCTAGATCGTATAGCTGCTTCATCCCGTGACAAGCATCGTCAAACTTACTTTCCAACACATTGCGAACCATGTTCTTGACATGAAGCGGGTGAGGCTGGTCACAGACCTGTAAGCAAAAGGAGGAAGTAAGTGGAGAGATCTGTAATTTATAATCAGCTAAGTGAACTAAGGTTTTGTATCAAACCTTGAAGACGTTTTCTTGGTTGACAAACCGAAACCCGCTGAATGTGGCTTGCAAATTGTTCAGAGCTTGCCTCATATCACCATCAGCTGTGAAGATTATCGCCTCGAGGCCTTCAGGTACATACGGAACCTTGAGAGATTGAGAACAAAAGCTATTAGAAATGTCCAAAATGATCAACTAATCATATTGCTTAGCTTTCTTTATTCTTGATTGAAGACAATTAATCCATTCGTTTTCTGAGCCAAGGCAAAACAGGGAACATAATTCATAGTATGTAAACATGTAGAACGAAAGAAAAGTGGCAGAATCCATACATTCTCTGCTTGAACCACCACCATGAGACGGCCTAGTATCTCCTGATCAGATAACCTAGAGAATCGAACTAGGGCGCATCTACTCTGAATGGGCTCAATAATCTTGGCTGATGTGTTACAAGCAAGTGCAAACCGCGTAGAGTTCGAGTAGATCTCAATCGTTCTCCTCAAGGCTTGTTGTGCTCCAGATGTCATGCTGATTTCACAAACGAATCAGAAAAAGAAAAAAAATGACTGGTACAATTCAAAAAGACTTGTAGCAAAGGCAACAGTGTAAAATGCAGAGAAGAGAACGAAAAACGCAAGTAGCTTAGCAAGCACGAACCTGTCAGCTTCATCTAGAATGACAACCTTATGACGCCCTGGAGGAAGTGTTACTTTCTTCTGCGCAAACATCTTAATCTTGTTCCTAACAACATCGATCCCCCTACACCATACCAAAAGAAACAATTAAAACCAGTATCCAACATCAAATCTCATTGGAACCAGCATCACATATAAACATACCGATCATCAGATGCATTCAACTCCAGAACAGCCTCCCTATAATTGGGGCCAAGAAGCTCATGAGCGAGAGCCAAAATGCTAGTGGTTTTACCCGTTCCAGGAGGACCCTGTGGAGATTAAACAAACAGCACATAAGCACATATCAGAAGCTTTCACTAGTTACACGAACCAAGTCCAGTGAACACTGAAAAATTGCAACTTTATTTATCAATGAAACATCAAACCTAGAAATTAAGCCTCCAATACACTTCGTTCACTTCAACATACAATAGAAAATGATTCAAAACCCTAAAATTGACAAGCTTTATCATGAAATCTACACAAGAGACAAACCTAATTCCCGAAGGAGTTTCTCATCAGCCCTGATGGTAAACAGTGCCAATTGAAAGACTTTAACCATTGAGAAGAGTAAATCTCACCGCAAGGATAAGATTCGGCATGTTCCCGTCGCGAGCGATGACTTGAAGTCTTGAGACGGCGTCTTCGTTTCCAACGATATCGACTACTTTGCTCGGCCTGTATTTCTCGACCCACGGGATTTCGTAACCGCCGCCGGAAGCTGCTGAAGACGACGACGACGCCATTTTCAGTCGGAAGAGAAAGACAATCTCCGACTGAATCAGATTTAGGGATTTTCTGGTTTGGAGGGAAAATTGCTGGAGAATCCATCCAAGGGTTTTAGTTTTAGGGGGGGAGATAAAATTGCATTTAAGGGTCTAGAAAAAGAGAAAAATACGAATTCTGGACCATATTAAATTAATTTCAAAACATAGCCCCCCAAAAAAAAATCAATTACTACAACATATATCTAAACATACATGGACAATAGTAAAATCGTCTAACTCATGAAACTCGGACAAAACAGCAACAGAACAGTAGATGCGAAAAACGTTGTCATTAAAATAGCAGCAAAACAGTTGATTTCACCTCATAAAGGATTTGATTAAACGTGTTTTAAGAAAGCATGTCAAGAAAGCTTTTTTCCAATCTCCCATCATACAACATATCAGTCACCAAGCCAAAGGTTGAAGCATCTCCCTCAAACCCGCAACTCCTCATTTCATTGATGAGTTCAGCTGATGCGGTTTTGTCGCCATCTCTAAGTCGTGCCCTGATCAACGTATTATACGTACCGCTATTTGGGAGAGGCCCATCTTCTTTCATTTTCCTGAACAATGCATCTGCTTCCTGCTTTAAGCCTTTCATACAAAATCCCGAGATCATTGTGCTGTACGTTACAACATCAGGCTTCACTCCTTTAAGGCTTAGGCCACAAAATAAACCCCACGCATCTTCCACCTTGCCAGCTTTACACATTCCTTCAATGATAATACTATATGTGAAAAAATCGAGTTCCATTTCACTCTTTTGCATATCCCGGAATATGACCAAAGCTTTCTCTAGCTTCCCGTTTTTACAAAGCCCATCCAACCAAATGCTGTATGTCCAAATATCGGGAGGCACACCGCAAGAAACCATTTGTCTGAAAATTTCTTGAGCATTATCACAATCTCCAGCTTGAAAAAACCCTTGGATAAGAGTGGTGTAAGTGACTGTGTTGCCAACCAATCCTCTTTGAGACATCTCGCGGAAGAGTTCCATACCATCCTTTACTCTCTTACACTTGCAAAATCCATTGATGAGAGAATTATAAGTCACTGCATCTGGGGAACAACCTTTGCTAATCATCAAATCAAACATATGCTGGGCCTCCTCTAAACGATCTTGCATACAAAACCTGTTGATCAATGAATTGTAAGTGAAAATATCAGGATCTATAGACCTTTTGATCATTTCCCTGTACAGTTCTTCGGCCTCTAAAAGCTTCCCTTCTTTCACAAACCCATCGATCAATGCATTGAACGTAACAACATCGGGGTTGACGTTCCTCTCAATCATATCGCTTAGTAGTTGAGAGGCATCGCTCCATCTTCCGTAGATACAAAGGCAGCTTATGAGGGAGTTGTAGGTAACAACATCCGGTCTAATTCCTTTGTTCTCCATTTCATTGAACAGGTTGAGTGCATCATCCACATGTTTGTATTTGCAAAGACCATCAATGACTGTATTGTAGATAACAACATTGGCCTCTATTTTCCTCGTCTCTATCTTCTTGAACAGAGTTAAAGCCAAATCAATATTACCTCTCTTACACAATCCATTCACAACCGTACCGTAAGTAACGAGATCTGGTTGACATCCTTTCCTCAACATCCGTTCGACTAAAGCCACCGCTTCAGAAGCTTTGTTGTGAAGAAAAAGTCCGTGGATTAGAGTATTAAATGTCACTGTGTCAAGTTGATATCCCATTTCCACCATTTGACCAACCAAAGCTACTGCCTCAGAGATCTTCTCACAGTGACAGAAACCATTTAGCAGCGAGTTAAGCGTGACAATGCTGGGATGATAGCCGAGTTTCATCATCTTCCCCAGAACTGCTAGTGCAAGAGAGAGCTGAGAGCGGCGGCAGAAACAGTTTATGAAAATACTGTAAGTATAGAGATCATGTGGAATTCCTAACATTTGCATCTTCTCAGCGAGAGAGATGACAAGATCAAACTTCTTCATCTTCGCAATGGCACTCAACAATTTATTAAACTCAACGATGGGAGGGAAAGGACGAGACTTTACCATTTCACCGAACAAACCAATTGCATCATCTAACTTAATATCACCAAGCCCATTTCTCAATATCTCTCTGTAATCATCACTGCCACTAGAGAAAGCTCGTACCCAGCAAATACTAAACGGCGGAGGGGATGTTCGAGTTGGAGGGTTACCTTTTCCCTGGAGATTCCGGTGACCAAATCTCTTCGCCGCCGGTGCAAATACACTCGAAATCGATCTCTGCATCTTATTGATTGATTGAGCTCAGCTAATTAGATTCCTTTTCTCAGTTCTCAGGAGCTATCGACTGCTTGTTTCCATCAGCACAGAACGAAACCGGTGGGATTTAGGTTCCAGTAAAGAAGGATAAATTGCACAATAGCCCTTCAAAAATGCTTGATATTTACAAACATGCCCCGCCTTTTTTTGTTTGGCTGTCGTTTGAGGAGACATAAAAAATATTAATTTTTTTTTCTTTTTGTATTAAATTCAAAAACAACAATCACGTTTTCCTCATTTGATCCGTCTCATCTTCTTTCTCTCCTCCTTTCTCTGTTCGAATCGAAACCCTAGCTAATCTGATTTTGTAAATTTCTCCATTTTTATGGCGTGAAGCTACACCAATTTCAACGAATTGAGGTCAATTTCTGAAAATTTTGAAAAGAAAATGGCAGCAGAGACTACGGAGAACGATTCCTCATCTCGCCGTCATTCTACAGACGCAATCGACGCGACGCCTTTGATTTTCCCCGGAGGTGGTGATAGCGAGAGGAGGTCGGTGAGGAGACAAGGGCTGAGAGAAGCGGCGAGGTTACTGAGACATGCAAGTAGCGGGAGGATGATGATGAGGGAGCCTTCGATGCTGGTTCGTGAATCAGCGGCGGAGCAGCTCGAGGAGAGGCAAAGCGATTGGGCTTACTCGAAGCCTGTGGTGGTTCTTGATTTCGTTTGGAACCTTGCTTTCGTCGCCGTTGCTACAGCTGTTCTCGTGCTTAGCAGCGATGAGAAGCCGAACATGCCGCTAAGGGTTTGGATTGTTGGGTATGGCTTGCAATGTATGATGCATATGGTCTGTGTTTGTGTTGAGTATCGTAGGAGGAGTCGAAGGAGAAGTGATAGGAGTCCACGATCTCCTTCTTCTTCTTCTTCTTCTATGGAGGAAGAATTGAGTTTAGGTTTGAGTAGAAATTCAGAAGATCGATACTTGGAACTAGGGCAATTAGAGAGTGAACGCAACAGGTATGTTCTTTATGCAGATCAAGAGATAATGCACAAGAATCTGTTTTGAACTGAATACATTGAATTGAATTGAAGATCGATACTTGGCTAAAGTAGTGTTTGATGTAACCATTTCTAAAGCAGTTTTGCTAAGCATCTAGAATCTGCAAATACGATGTTCTCATTTATATGGTGGATCATTGGATTCTACTGGGTATCTTCTGGTGGCCAAGAGTTAGCACAAGGATCACCTCAGCTTTACTGGTTCGTTGTCTCCTTCCTTTATCTCTAAAACTCTCGGATTGTTTCAAATCAGTGTTCAATTGTTTGAACTGGTTGTGCTTTACTGTAGGTTGTGTATAGTCTTTCTCGGTTTCGATGTGTTCTTTGTGGTTTTCTGCGTTGCGCTGGCTTGTGTTATCGGCATTGCTGTTTGCTGCTGCTTGCCTTGCATCATTGCAGTTCTATATGCAGTGGCAGAACAGGTAACTTGTCATAAACTGTTTTTCCATTTGTACCTCCAAGAGTTTTTCTAAGGAAAATCAGTTGGAAATGCAGGAAGGAGCTTCTAAAGAAGACATTGACCAACTTACCAAGTTCAAATTCCGGAAGATTGGTGAGTCTGAGAAACATACTGTTGATGAAGAACAAGGAGTTTCAGGAGGAGTGATGACTGAGTGTGGTACAGATTCACCCGTCCAACATACTCTTCCTCATGAGGATGCAGTAAGTTACACAAAACCACTTCTTCTGAACCTGCATATTGATTTTGACAAAGAAAAAAAACCGGATTTTGCGTTTGTGAATCTACAGGAATGTTGCATTTGTCTTTCACCTTATGAAGACGAGACAGAGCTACGAGAACTTCCTTGTGGCCACCATTTCCATTGTGGTTGTGTGGACAAATGGCTTTACATAAACGCTACTTGTCCTCTCTGCAAATACAACATCCTCAAGAGTAGCAAATATGAAGATGGCGAACAAGTTTAGAACAGAAGAAGAGACAAACTTGCAAATATGCGGATATATCTGTATCATTATCAGCGAGGGAACCCATGAATAAAAAGGGTTTGACAATTTATCAAGTTGTAGTTTTATATTACTTGTTGTGATATGTAATACACATTTTAGTTAATCTTGTTGAATTCTGTTAACATGTTTTGGTTCTTACTTGCTCGACAAGTCAACATCTTGTTTTTTTTAATCTCAATTTGAGAATGTCTCTGCAGCGAACTATGATTTGAGTTTGTTGCACGTGTAACTTGATACATCCTCTACTTGCAAAATTCAGATTATTGATACTGGAACTAAATGATTAGATGATATAGTACAGTTTAACGTAATTTCTTATTAACCGGAAGAAGACTCGTTCAATACAACCTTCTTTCTGAAGAGAGAAACAAAATAGATGCAGGAAAATAAAAGCACATCTATATATTCTTTTGCTTTATGTTGAATGGTGAAAATAAAACGAAAAAGTTTAAGAGAAAGAAGTTCAAGGCTTGTTCTGGAAACCCCATGGATTGTTGTTCGCCCAGTTCCACTGATCTCTGCACATCTCATCCACTCCATATTTTGCCCTAATAAACAAAAACCACAAAGAATCAGTCCCTTATTCATACTATGTCAACACAAAAAGGATAAATCGCTTATTGAAGTTATGGTTCTTCAAGTTCATGTCAAGCACGAAGATTGTACTGAATGAACATATTTGCTTTCTTGATTCATATCTTATGTCGCCATTTTCTTTCACAAGCAAGATCGTATATTTGAAATGCGGAAATGGTAAAACCGGTGACTTACTTCCATCCGAGTTCTTTCTCAGCTCTCTCAGTTGAAGCATACACAGCTGTTGCATCTCCAGCTCTTCTTGGACATAGCTTGATAGGGATTTTCTGCAGAAACAAATGTTTTTTTTATAGCTCAAATGTCTCATGCGCACATATTTCATAGTCGTAATAAAGTAAATAAAGAAAGAATTGAAATTTCACCTTGCCAGAAGCTTTTTCGAAAGCAGAAACCATTTCCAAGACAGAAGTTCCTTGACCAGTCCCAAGATTATAAGCAGTACAGCCTAAGATTAAGAAGACACAGCAACACATAGACATTAAACATTCTCAAAGTCATAATCTTTGAAACTGAGTCCCATCAAACCAAAAGCAAACAGTTAAAAATGTTTTGTAGAGTATACCAATCTTAGAGTCTGTAAATAGCTTGTTCAATGCAGCGACATGTCCATCTGCTAAATCCATTACATGGATGTAGTCTCTGACCTGCAAAGTAGTGTATATGTTAGTTTATCAATCTATCATCAAAGATCAAAACCAAGTCTTGCTACAAGGAAACAGTAATGATCGATGTTGTACCGCACTACCATCCTTTGTAGGATAGTCATGTCCAAATACGTTGAGTTCAGGTAATCTTCCAACCGCAACTTGCTGGATATAAGGCATGAGATTGTTTGGTATGCCCTTTGGATCTTCTCCGATTCTCCCACTCTCGTGAGCTCCAACAGGGTTGAAGTACCTCAGAAGAATTATCCTCCATTCTGGTTCTGCCACGTGAATGTCTCTCGCTATCTCCTCAAGAAACAGCTGCACAAATAGAAAATGACATGACTTTCAATATCTAAGTCACAAATGAGATAACTTTCAAGATGTATGAAAAAAAGATCAAAATATTTTCAAGATGACAACTTTGATATGCTCAAGAGGATAATACCTTAGTACGACCGTAAGGATTCATAGCCTGTAACTCAAAGTCTTCCACACATGGGACTATTTCAGGTTGGCCATAAACTGTTGCAGACGAAGAAAACACCATCTGCATGTACATTCCAGCATCACAACAATTTGTAAGCCCAACAATGTGAGTTTTACTAACCATCTAACACAAAACAATGAATGTTTCGATCTAACCATTTTGCAGTTGTACTTTGCCATTGTCTCATAGAGATTGATAGTTCCAACTAAGTTGTTATCAAAGTAACGACGAGGGTTTCCAACGCTTTCACCAACAGCTTTAAGACCAGCAAAGTGAATCACAGCATCAAATCTGTAATTCCTCACAAACAAACAGAGTATCAAACAAAAATGAGATATATATATATATATATATCAATTCACCTGAATAAAAAATTGCATAAATTTGAGTCTCAACATTACCTCTGTTTGGAAAAGAGTTTCTCAATATCACCTTTGTTTCTTAGATCACCCTGTAATCAATCAACACCCATAATCTTCTTATATTGAGAAACTAAGAATCTATACGTCACAGAGCAAAATCTTCAACTTTTTCTTGGTGATGAACCCAAAAGAAACAAACTTTCAGATAATTCAGAAAGAAAAATTGATTCCTTTTGTTTGTTTTCTCGTAAGGTATTTTGAAAGATGAACAATCTCAAATCCTAAAATAGGCAAAAAAGATACATAAAAATCAAAGCTTTTTGTAGGTACTGACCAGATTGAATTCAAGCTTGTTAGAGAGATCAGGACCAACGAGCTCACGAACCCTATGAACAGCTTCAACGACAGAGTTATCAAGATTATCGATGATCGAAACCTTAAAACCTTGATTCAAAAGCTGAACAACAGTGTGCGTCCCAATGAATCCAGCACCACCTGTTACCAAAATGCACTGCTCCACAGAAGAACCCATTTCTTTAAACCCACTTCGCAAAATCGAAACTTTCTTCACTATTTGGGATACAAGAAGAAGGTTGAGCAAATCAATGGGGGAGAGAGAAAGTATGAGTCTTTATTGATCTGTTGCTTTCTTATGAGTCTTGGAATTAAACTCGTGAAGGTTTATATAAGTGATGAGAAGGAAAATGATACACTTTACACCTTTACACCTTTTTGACCAAAAAAAGATTTTGTTTGAACAAAAAAAAAAGATATTCATTTGCCTTTTCTTAACCTATTTTTGGATTAATGGATAACGAGTAAAGACCAAATCCACGAGGATTAGAGTGGAAAATGGGTAATTTAAAAAGTTTTTTTTTTTTTCAGTCCTTCGTGTAATCGATTTTGTTTTCTATTTTTAGATCATTAAAGATTTAGATAGTTTAGATTAAATTATATGGGTTATTATTGGGTTGTCCTTGCACTTGCTGCTTGCAAAGTTATTATTGTCAACAGCGATCTAATGTGTCGTAATTTTATTTTATTTTTCCTGCTAATTCCATGCGTACAGATTTTTCGGTAGTAAATAGTAAATACTTATAGAAACTTGGAATATAACAGAAGAGCAAAATTTTGATTTTTTTCAAAATTAGATAACAACTTTTTGAAAAGATGAAATACTTTTGGTGAAAAAAGTAATTTAGTAATATAATATATGGTTCGGATTTTCTCTGTTTAATTTACATATAATTATGATAAAAATAAAATAAAAAAAGATGGAAACAAAAATAGAATGATATTTTTATATATAAATTGTTTATTCGTTTTTGAAAAAGTGTGTTTGTTTTAAATAATTTAAATGATGGCATGCATAAAAATAAAAATAGAAAGAATAGAAAAAAAATAACATGAAAAAAAGAATATAGAAAGTTTTCAGGTATTTGAGAGGTAAAAAATGCATTTAATATTTATACTGTACAAAATTTTCTATCCAAAAAGAAAATTTTGGTTACTTACTTAACTTTTTTGTTATATAATATAATTTCCTCTATTAATTTTGTTTCGTCTTCTTGTTTTGTAACCTTTAGACATTTCTATATATGACTACACATTTTCTAGATAAAACTTATTTCTTTGTTAACAGTCTTGTTCAAATAAATATGTTTAATTAAATTTCGTAAAATTAGCAGCAGTGTAGTAATAGTTTATTGTAATTATCCCGTTGAATAAAGTACTTGGCGCGACAGATGATATAACTTAGATATGCTGGGTATTTGGAAACATTTTGACATCTAGTCTCCACAATAATAAACTAATAATATTATTAATCAAATGTTATTTTTATTCATCTAGTATGTGATTGCATAAATTCAGATCCAGTTAAAAAAATCCCAAAATTTGTATGGGTTCTAAGGTTTCGACAATTTATCAAGTAGTAGTTTTATATTGCTTGTTGTGATATATAATACACATTTTAGTTAATCTTGTTGAACTCTGTTAACATGTTTTGGTTCTTACTTGCTCGACAAGTCAACATCTTGTTTCTCTGCTTTTTCTTTTCTTAGTCTCGATTTGAGAATGTTTCTGCAGCGAACTATGATTTGAATTTGTTGCACGTGTAACTTGATACATCCTCTACTTGCATGCAAAATTCAGATTATTAATAATGGAACTGTTTGTTATTTTGTAATGCGCACAACTCCATTACAAAATAACATCTAGTATTAATAATGGTACTCAATGTTGAATTGCACATATTTTTTGAAGCAGCAAATCGTGGGCATGTAAGGTTTTATGATTCATGTGCTGCATTACGATAAGGATTTCAAATTATAAAACCAATGAAAACAATTTTTCTTGTTTTGTTGTTTTTCCTTGCTCTTTCAGAGATGGACCTTTTATCATCTTCTTCAGGTTCATTCACAATCGGATCATCACGTCCTAACTTGTATGACGGAAATTGATTAGAAGAAAAGCTCACATGAGATGAAATTTGTCCAGCCACTAGTGCTTCACATTTTCTCTCTTAATTTTTTTTTAACTAGATTCTGTCCCGTATTCAAAGACGGATTTTTTTTTTTATAGTTTTTTTTTAATAATATATATTTATGAATTTAAAATTTTCATATATGTTAACAGTTTTACTTTTTTATAAATATTTTATATATTTTTAATATGTTTTGAAAGTGGATAATATTGTTTAATTGATTTATGTTTTTCTATTTGTGACTTTATATGAAAAATATATATGTGAAAGTTATAATTTAAGATGTGATGGTAGTTTTAAATTAAAGTATATAATAAAACCATATAATATTTTCTATTATTTTTAATAAAATATTTTTATAACTAATTTTATATTTTTATATAATTATAATTACAATTTTATGAAAATTAAAATATGATAATATATCTATTAAATTTGTCTTTTATAAGTTATTTTAATATTTTTAATTAAAACATGTTAATTAATTTTTTAACCAATTTTGCAATTGTCTAAAAAATTTACATATTCTGATGGAATAAATTTCTCATTTGATTTTCATATTTCTCATTTGATATTTTAATTTAATATATATGTTTTTGTTTTTATTTTCGTTTTTCATTAATTAGGGAAGTAAAACTTATTATTTTTAGATTATTTGGATACATATTTAATTATTGTATGGTTTGGAAATATGTTTAGTAGATATAATGTTATTTCTATAATTTTATAGAGAGATTTAATGGTTGTTTAAAAAAAATATTCTGCGATTTAAAAAGATATCACATGATTTGGTTTCGATTTAGGTTTAAATTTTAATTATAATTGAAATATATCATTTGACTAAAATATCCTTAATGAATATTGGAAAAATCACAAAAAAACAATAGCATTACATGTAATATAACACATGACTAAAAGTTTTTTCTATAATATTTCCTATTTTAATAGTATAGATTTAGGACATTCTTTCAACAAGAGTATACATTGATGTTAGTGTTGTAATAAAACAATGTAAGATACAAAATAATAATTGCAAGGCATAAGGACAATTGTTAAGCAGGCAGAAAATATGAGACATGATGGTGTTAATACCTTCATAACATTATCAACACAGAGACAGATTTGGAACCATATCTAGTATGCGGCACATAGCCTCACATTACAAAAAAATCCTAAATCAAAGATATTAACATAAATTTCATATTAATTTATTTGAAAAAAAAAATTAGAGTTTGTCACATGCCACATACTCCCCTTGCTGCGTCCGCCACTTACACAAGCAGCAGTTGTTAACTCTTTAATGATAATTTTATAGTTTTTACCATTTATCAATCCCAATAGGAATTGTTGGTTTAAAACCATATATCTTAATGAATTCAAGAAAAAAAAGAAAGTGCAACATCTTTACAAGTAAAAATAATGTAATCTCATTTTATTTTTTAACTTTTTAAGAAAAGGAACACAAATGTAGTGACGATTACTTTTTGAAGTAAATAATTACTATCTTTTACATTATGTAAAGAATATTTTATCTTGTAGTTTTGTACTACAACTAGTCTTCAACACATTTTAAATTATTTTATTAACTAAACAATGTATTGTTTGGTTTTATTTTAACCAAAAAAAAAACAATGAGGATAATAGGAAATACATAATATTGGAAATACTATTAGAACAATAAATAAATAAATAAATTGTATTTCTTTTTCAAACTGATAATAAAAAGATGATTTTATTAAATTAATAGTTTTAGTATTTGTCCCATGTAAAATTTCTTCTGAAACATGCAAACCATTATTTTGTATTATGGTTGTTTTGTTTTGAGTTTATGTTACATGCCACTACATTATCTATTAGAATTTTGTAAGTTTTAGTAATCTCTTTTTAAAGTTTTTACTTTATCAATGTACCATTGATTAATTTTGTGTACACATGTTGTGCAATTGATTTATTCTGTATTTTTGAAAATATTATTAATTAATTTAGTTAAAAATGAAATTGTAGAACAATTATAGTTTTAGTTAAAAAAAAAAATTTGAAAGTTATAAATAATATTAAATATTTTGTATGGTTTCACTAAATATAAATCAATAGTTTTTATTTAGTTGAAAAATAAAGTTTTATTAATTTAATTTCTTTGCACATGTTGTAATTGAAAAAAAAATTTCTAAAGTGTGTTTACCTACCAGTTGGTCTCATCGATGTAGTAGATAATACATGTGGACTTAGAGATTTAACTCATCAACTTAGTAACATATATGAGTCTGAGACATGATAGTATTCATTACTAGAAAGTTCAAAATTCATTATTATACATAATATGTAAAAGAACACGTACATGTTCACCTGCATTGTTTGTCCAAGGTAATTAGTTTTTGTCTGTTCCAAAGTTAGTTTTGACATATGTTTCTATTCTACATAAATAATATTTTTTTTCGTCTATACAGTTTTTGAACCACTATGAAAGGTTAATATAGATGTATGAGAGAAGAAATAGTGATATATTTATTTGTGTGTGTTTTTTTTCAGTTTATTATCACTATTTTACTTTTGATTTTTTTTTATTATAAATAAATTGCTTATATTTTAGATATTGTGGATTAATTACCAAAATCCTCATTTACTTTTATCCGCTATTTCAACCGAATCAAATCCCATTTAACATATCCTTGCATGAACAAGTGGTGCTACAATGATGTGGTAATGCCAACATTTTTCTTAGGAAAAAAATCAATAAGTGAGCCGTCAGTGAAAATTCGACGTAAAAATTATAGAAGAAATTGAGAAAATACTCTCTCATCCTATTATGTTTTGAAAATTACACCAACTTTTTTTAAAAAAAAATCTACACTTATTAATAAGTAAAATGACTGAATTATCCATTTTAAATGTTTATAATTATTCTAAATTTAAAATTAATAAAGTTAACAAAAACATAATGGCATGAATTTTTAAAAAATTCAAAAAATCCAAAAATAAACAGATGTTTACTTGTTTTATGTATAAAATAATATTTTTAATATCTATAGAATATCATGTTAAAATATATGTTTCTGGGTACAACAAATAAAGATAAAAAATACAATCATGATAGAAAATTTCACAAAATCTAAATATGGGTTAACATAAATAGCAAAGAAGCAAAAGAAAATTCTAAATTTACTCATTAAAATAAAGATCATATACAAAAAAATCTATCCCCTACAATTTCATAAAATTAATTTTTAAGATTGAACTTATAAAAAAATACATTATAGAATATTGACGTAGTGAAATAATATGTATGAGAAAATAATTTTTGCTTACAATAATTATTTAAACTTGGTTTATATAGAATTTATAAAACTAAAATTTTATAGAGATAAACTTTAAAATATTTTTAAAATTGTAGATTATATATTTCAAAATATTAACATGTATTTATCTCAATCTTCTCGTAATCTCAAACATAAACAATAATAATTATTATATTTTTTATTTAAGATTTTTTTTGAATTTAGTTATTAAAAAGATAATTTTAAATTAAAATCAAAATAAAAATGACTTATTACATATAAGAAAATGTAGTTTAAAAAAAAATTGAAAATGTGTATTTTTCAAAATTTAAATTCTATTTTCAAATTATCCCAAATTTATATTTCCCTTCCCAAATCATATTATGTGTGCACAACACATATGTAGACCCTTCTGGACAGTACGTTCACACCTATTCCACCGGATTAAATTAATTCCACTTTGACTATCCGTAAAGTTACCTATATGAAGGATCAAAATCCATCGCTAGCATGAACATTGCAGATGTGTTTCATTCATAGACAAACAAATCTATACGTTTTAGACAAGAATTGTTTGAAGTCAAAAGAAACGATACATGAAAACTGTGAATGTTTTTCTCAGTTAGACAAGTTGTTTATAATTTTAGACATTGTGGATGTGTATCCCGTTCAATCTAGTCTATTTTGTGGTTCAAACATGACAAAATGAAAGTTTCATATTACAATGTATTATTGCTACTTAGATATAATAGTGAATGAGACACAGCTAAAAGAGAACAAGGCAGCAGCTAGAAACAACCTACTCCAATCTGCAAAGAGAACAAGATCAATAGAGAATCAACCAAACAAGAATCTAACATGATCAAAGTAAAGACCCTTGAGAGACAGATAGTTACTCCGTTACCTTTGTTTCTTGTTGACTTGCTCGCCATGTGTCTTGACATTCCCAAAGTAGTTCACTAGCAACCATTTCGAGAAAGAAATCTATAAAGATGGAAGCTCACAGGCAAAAGATATTCTAGAATGAATCCATTAGAAACCAGAAAGCTTACATACCTTCTTCACTAGGTTTTGGCCTGCAGAAGACGTGCTCAGTGATGGTATCTCTTAAGTAACGTACCCTTGCTTGGAATGGTTTTAACACGTCATCATAAGGATCACGAACTTCAAATGTTATGAGAAAAATAATCCCACAAGAGCCAACGAGGTGAAAATTGGCTTTGACAACCTTGACAAACTCGAAACCTGTCTTCTGTTTTTAGACCAAAGAAAGAAACACATTTATAGAGAAACACATGTTGTACTTGAAGGCTTAAGACAAGTTCTCACATTTGTTTTGTTGTAGTCATCAACTGCTTCCTTAGCGAGCTTTTAGAGTAAATCTCCACTGGTCTCTGGCTCGTTCACGAATTCATTTGAATCGCGATAAGCACTATGGTAGTTGAAGATGCAGCGAAAGTATGAGAAATCGATGTCAAAACCCTGTTTCACATAATTTAGAAGCTGATTGATTACATGTAACCAAAACCATATGATAAGAAAATATTATACATCGCTTTTATCGATTTCTTTCTGCATTCGGTCAAGTTCTTGCTCTGGTGTGTACTTAGCCTTTTCAGGATCGTGCAGAGGTCTCTGGTAGCTACGATCCTCAGGTGTACACAGCAAAATTGCAGGTTCGAGCCAGTGAATCCAGCCTGAGACATGTAGTTGGAATCGATCGGGCAAGAAAATTTTCAAAACACTCAAATTTCGAGAGAAACGAATTTTAAATCTTACCTTCAGGTTCAGGTTCCATCGACTCCTGGCGAATCAAAAATATAGACTTTCCTTGATGAGCAGATGAAGAACCCTAATGCGTTCCCCTTCGTCTCGAACTCTCTAAAATAATATCCTCACGTTTTTCACTCAAGTCCCTTTAATTTTCTTGCGTTTCGTTTTCTGGCCTCATAGTTTTGTTTTCTTTAAACTAACCCCCTTGCAAAGTTCCAACACAAAAAGAAAAAAAGACACGACAAAAAGACGGTTTGAATACTTTTGTCTTATGCTTCTTCTTTTAAAGTTTTCCATAGGTTTTTTTTGCATTTAAAAATGCTTTTTTTTTTTTTTTGGTTTCATTATATATAACATGGTAAAGGTTTTTGAATTTGTCGAGGTTGTGAAAGCCAATCTTGACCGGACTGGTACTGCTGCCATAATGTTTTACATTACCTTCAAAGGTAAGAAACCTTCCGATGATCAGCCAAAAGACTTCCGAGCTATGGTCTGCTATTTCTTTTATCATATACATTTCTATACATAGCTTACTTTTTCAAAATATATGTAATAATTATTTTTTAAAAAAAATTATTATCAATTTCTTCTTATTTCAATAAAATTGACATAGTTCTCACACAAAAATTGAGATAAAAACCACATAAAATAAATGAATAATTTTGTAAAGTTACCTTATGTAACAGATGTAGATATTATGTCATAAATGTTAGGATGTTGAATTATATATTAGTCAGTGTATTGGTTTTGTATGATTATTTTTTCTTTACAGTATTTATTAGTATTTATCCAAAAATTAAATGGTTGAACTTTAAAAGAGAAAAAAAAATATTTTAATTAATTAAACTCTATAAAACTTAATTTTTAATTTCCCTAAGGAAAAAAAAAAATTGTACTGTCCAAATGTCACAGCTAATTAGATAAGATTGAATTAACGTCATAAGTTCTGATAATATTAAAGTCATAGATTTTGAAAATAATGAGGTTTGACCCAAATTTGGAATTCTTGTTAATTATATAACTATTTTCAAGAACCAATAAAACAACTTTTTTTAATTACTCTGAATAAAGGGAATGAAAGTGAAAAAGGCTGGCACAGTGAGTCAGATACACGCGCCCACGCGCTACAGCTAAATCCCAAATTTCCCCAATATAAATTCTATTTTGTCGTGCAGAAAACGATCTCTGGATTTGAAAAAGACAGACTTCTTAAAAATCCAACCAATCAGACAAAAGCCTCGCATCTCTATTGGGATCTGAAACTTTCACTTTCTCAGGAGAGAAAAAAAAATGCCTCATGGAACGCTTGAAGTTGTTCTTGTCAGCGCCAAAGGCCTCGAGGACTCAGATTTTCTGAGTAAGCTTTTCGTAAAATCTGATTCTTTTTCTGAAAACCTTAAAACCCATTCTAGTTTTGTCGATGTGTTTTGTCCCAAACGTGTTAAATCTGCGAATATACATATATGCACGTGTTTAATTAAATGTTCCAACTTTTTTTTGGATCAAAGATTCAAAATTGTGAAAATGTTGGTCTCAATTTTGATCTTCTTATTGGATATTTTCCCCCGGATTTGTGTGTGTTCCTTAGAAAGATCTGAAAATTGTGAACCCGTTTGATGAAAATTTGATAACAGATTCACATTCCTATTTGAGTTTTATATAAATCTTGATCTTATGCTAATACGAAATCATTATATTCTTATGATCTAGTCTAATTGATGGTTATGGATATGTATATGTAAAATCGGTTTGCATATTCGTTGACTGATT
Organism: Iljinskaea planisiliqua; assembly: GCA_900108845.1. Classification (NCBI taxonomy): domain Eukaryota; kingdom Viridiplantae; phylum Streptophyta; class Magnoliopsida; order Brassicales; family Brassicaceae; genus Iljinskaea; species Iljinskaea planisiliqua. The sequence continues at coordinate 5,437,449 of FNXX01000002.1, read as the reverse complement.
TGTGCGGTTTGTAAAAACAGATAGCATGGACCCGTATGTGCTCCTCACTTGTCGGACACAAGATCAGAAGAGCAATGTTGCATCAGGTAACTTGTCACTCAAGATCAAGGTCTTTTTGATGCATGCAAAAAGATCCTTCTTTGTGTTTCAATGGTTGAAGAATGAGTTTTGTTTGCAGGACAAGGCACAACTCCGGAATGGAATGAGACATTTATCTTCAATGTCTCTGAAGGAACTACAGAGTTGAAAGCGAAGATCTTTGACAAAGATGTTGGCACAGAGGATGATGCGGTTGGTGAAGCAACGTAAGACCTTCTTCATTACCATAATCAATTGGTAAGAAGTTTGGTTTTAGAACCTCATTAAGGAGATGTGTTTTTTGAGACAATATTTCAGTATTCCATTGGAGCCGGTTTTTTTGGAAGGAGATATCCCACCAAGTGCATACAATGTGGTGAAAGATGAAGATTTCAAAGGCGAGATCTGGATCGCATTATCCTTCAAACCTTCGGTATAAACGATACCTCTTACATCGTTCTTGATTATGTTTCTACACGTTAAGTCTGAAGAACAATGTGTATACTTGGTTGTGTTTGTTAGGAAACCCGAAGCAGAGGTTTCGAAGAGGAGTCTTATGGAGGATGGAAAAACTCTGAAGCATCTTACTAAGAGAAGAAACCAATGTGTGTTTACTGTTTGGTTTAATTGACTCTTTGGGAATAAAAGTGTTGAGCTTCCATTTGAAAGGGTGTTTTGTTCAGAGAGTTTCTTCTTCTTATTATTATTATTATTCTTGTCTTCAATTTGGGTTTTATGATTCAAAACTCCTGAGATTTTGATTCTTTTGTCAAGACTTTGTTTCAGTCTTGTTTTGGTATGGAGATTTTTCATTTCCGTGTTGGTTTCCTGAATTGGAGTCTTCATTGAACTTTCCCTTTTAAGGTTCATATTGAACTTGTACTAGGGTCTTCACCGTCTTAGTTTAATAATAAAGGAAAAACCAAAATACAAGCTGCATTACTTCTTCCACACGTATGTGTTATATATATACCCAAAATCTATCAAAGTCGGACTAGAATTTTCTTTCTCAATACAAGATTATTTAATCCTTCAAAAACACGATATTTAAAAAAAAATATTTTACAAGTCTTATTTACGATCATAAGTTACACAGTTATTAGCCACATCCATACATCTACATATACTATTTATCTCTTACACTAAGGTCTTTGCGCAGCTTAAGCTAAAGAGCTTGTGGAAGTGTCTTTAGTTTCCTGCAACTGTCTGTTGCATAGTAGCAACCACGGACCAGCAACAAGGTAAGCTTGAACTTGCTACTTGTACACATGGAGGATCAGGAGACTTCTTTTTCTTGGATTCATGTTCTTCATTCAGTGAGACTTTGATGTTGGAGAAGCTAGGCAATCCGAAATCGGGTAAAGGTAGATTACTATCAGTACTCCCTGCGGCTGTAAAATGTTGCTCAAGGTACTTGCGGATTCCCGAGTCATCATCCTCTGTTCGAACTGAAGTTGTGAGAGGCTCAAATGGGAAGTTTGGGCACGGTTCAGGCCATTCAACAGGTTGTTCCTCTATGTTTACACTGGAACTTCCCTTTTCTCCCTGAAGTTTTCTTGGTCTTTTTTTGCGTTTCCGAGGTTTATCCGTTTGTGCATCAACGTCTTTCTTCTTGATGTTCTTAGATGAACACGGTTCTGCGCTCTTCTTCCCCTTTTTAGAGCCACTGATGTTCTTTTCTTGTGGGGTATCAGTACAGGGGTTTAAACCAAGCTCAATGGTGTTGACAAGATCATTTGCATCCGAATTGTCAAAGTAAAGTACAGAATGTGAAGGGGCTCTTCTGTATGGAAAGAAGATCGAGCTTCTCGACTCATTAGCAGTGTCTTCTTGCGTAGCTTGAGCTGTAAGAGACTCTTCATTCTTATCTCCTGATTCCTGAGTCAATTCAACAACCTTTGGTGAGGCACTTATGTGCATCAAGTCACTCTCTTGGTCTCTGATCTCAATGTTTCTTGTTCCTATGTCTTCCGTCCCACTTCTATTCAAATCCTTCTCTATCAAACTATCACTTGCAGGTTCACAATTCAGGTTGATTTCAATACTAAATGATCCAGTCAAACCTGGGATCTCCCTCGCCTTATCAACCACAACATCATGCAAGTTTTCCTCTTGAAAAGGCTCGACTAAGTGTGATACAACCCGGGCCTCTTCCAGAGGATTTTCTTTCTCAACTTCTACAACGTTTTCTTCATTGTCACTACACATATCCTCATCTGCAATAGAGAAACTATGTTTCTTCAGAGACGATATATTTTCACTAACCAGCAAATCTCTCTCTATTATTCTTACTCTGTGGTTCCTCTTTTATCCACTTACCTTCAAGTAGACATTGCGTTATTGCTCGGGACTCCAATTTCTTCATTCTTTGTGGCTGTAACCGTAGCTACGATTAAACAAAACATAAGAAAAAAACTCCCATCAATGCATGTTAGAGAAGAAAACATAACAAAACTGGAAACAAATTCACTTACAGGAGTAGTAATAGAGGTAATGTTAGAGGAATCCTCCACATTCTCTAGGGACCCTTTGTACTCAACATGTTCATTATCTGATCGGTCTTCTTCATCCGAATGATAATCATATGTCTTGTAAACCATAACATTGGAAAGAAAGAAAAGTATCTATCAGCTACTACAATCAAGATTCTAAACTAAACAAAAGAAAACTCGAAACTTTGTAATAGAACCGTTCATCTTACAATGTAATCGCTCCTGGTTTCTTCAACTTTCCCCGACGAAGCTGCTTCAGATTCCTTAGTGTTCTGATACTGAAGTACTTCTTGCTCTGAATGGGTTTTCAAACCACTCGACGTGTTGTCACATACCTGCAAAAGAAAACATCTTTCACTTCTGAAAACAAATGTCTAAATTAACAAACCAAAGATTACTCAGTCATATACCGTATACAATGGATTTCTACAAAAAGAATCAATCTTCAGCTCGGCTTTCCGACCATTCGGAAGCCACGAAGGACATTCTCTTGCAGCATCTTTATCTTGAAAGACTTTTAACTGATACAAGAGAGAGAGAGAAACATTATATAACCAAAGACCGAAGAGCTTTAAAACAAAGAAAAAAAACCGGAACTTGGAAGTCTTTGAATCATACGCTTGCTTTCTTTTTCGTGACTGTGGATTCTCTGACCTCTCGAATGTGATCCATTCTACTGTACTGAAGAACTTGGTCCTTGGTAAAGAGCTTTTTACCCGTTCTCAAATTCGTGTAAGTCTACGAAATGATAAATTTCCATCAGCATGCATACAAGCCAAACAACATCTACAGTGTTCAGACAGATCCAAGTTTCTCAGATAGAATGTCGATTTTCAGAATTTCATGCCATAAAGGTCGAGTCTTCTCCATTGATGAGAGTGAAGTTCAGAAACTTTCTCAATTCAACCGCAAAAAGTCAAGATTTTACCTTAGTTTGGCGACCGCGTTTTAGAACCGTAGAATGAACAATCCAACCGACGGGAAGCCAATCCGGCGTTTCATCCGCCGTAATAGTTGGCGGAAGCTGACGCAACATTTCCGGTGAGAGGATTCGGCCTGAAACAGAGGCTTTTTGTTTTGTTTTTTTTCAGGTTCTGTCACTGTGTGTTTCTCTATGGGAGCGACAGAAGAAATTAGGAGATAATATTATCGTTGGCGACGTGGTAATATTTCGGAGACACGTGGCAATAATACAGATTGCTTTGCACGTAAATCCCTATAAAACCTTTTCTATCGATATTAACCCCAATCTTTTATTTAAGAACGTAAACCCCAACAAGCTTTTAAGAGCTTCTATAATGGTATTTATATTTTAATTTAATTTAATCAATTAGTTAAAAAATTATATTAATTATAAACAAGCATATGTCATGAGGGATTTTAATAAAGTTTTCAAAGTATGTTGTTTGAGAAAATTATTTTCTCCTTCTCTCTTATTTTATTCTATTTTATTAAAAAAAATTATTGTTAAGATATTCATAGATTATATTTTCAATGAAAATGCTCTAAATAGAAGGAAATTTTGAGATTGATATTTCAAGTGACATACTTTTATCACGGAATCAAAATACAAAAATTAAATCTAATTAGTAAGTTTTCTGACTAATTAAAATTAACTATATATTTTATATCAAATGATAGTGTAGTTTCATAAAAGATTATTTTTTAAAACTTAAAATTAAGTAATTTTTGCATAAAAATGATAATCATTTGTTTGAAACTTTTTATCGCGTCGTTCCGTAAAATGTAAATTTTAAGGTAGCTACCTATTGTTCTTATGGAATAGATCTAGAGCAATAATTATGAATATACGAGCCAAAATCAATAAAATGGAAGTGCAAACATTATTCTATTAAATTTGAGTCTTAAACGTTAATCATAATCTTCAATAGTAAACGTTAATTATAAATGCATATTATCAAAAAATAATTTGATTTTTATTATTAATATTACTATTATATTATATTTTATATTTTTTAATGATAATAACAATTTTGTAATAAAAAACTCATATTTTCAAATTTTAAAGAACATTTCTTTTAAAACTGAGATTAATTTAGTAATCTGAAATTCTAAAAGATTATTCTAATAGTTTACCAACTTTCTAACTCTGTGAGATTAGTATATTTAAATGATATGTAATGTATCATCCGTTGTGAAGTGGGTTTGGACCGTCGGGAACTTGTCTAAATGATACCCAGTTGATCTGCTTGTACTCCTCGCCGGTACTAACTTTCGGTGGCATTCTCGGGAACTGTTCTTGAAACTCCTCTATCGCCGTCGTGCTAGGAAGCTTGCGGCCGCCTGAGGAGAAATGAAGCCCGGCGAATAAAACGATTACAACGACTAGAAACGATGACCTTGGGCTCCAAAGCTTCATTTTCTTTTTCTCCCGGAGAAATTTCTGAGTTTCTTGACTAACCTTTTTTTTTTTGGTTAGATGTGGATGAGTTAAGCTTAAGATTTATATTAATTACGAGATCTTGGCATGAACTTGTATTATAAGAGAAGGAAACCAACAAAATTCCTATAACTAAGAGCAACTCTATATTCACTAAGTGAATAACTAATAAATTAATATAATTTGTAATGTAAAGTAAGTGGATAAACTAGTTTAATTTTTTTTAACTCCATTGGTGAGTACCTATTAAGTATCTGATCAATATAATATTAAATTTTAGATTAATTTATTTAAGAAAAAAGTTATCTTAAAAATACAAGAACATAATTAACTTGGCTCTAATCAAGCATATAATTTTTAATTTTTTCAGTCTAAGATTTTTTGCTAATATTTGATATTATCTTATTAACTAAAATAATAATAATCTAATATTATTGTATTAATCTTAACTAATATTAATTACAAGTGATATCAATATATAATTTAAATTTATACATAATGGATATTATTAGATAGATAATTTAATTCTATGATTTATAGAATACAAAAATTTTAATAATATATAAACTGTTCAATTAAGTTTTTAAATTTTAGTATATTTTATTTATTTAAAAATATTTGTCCAATTGTAAAATGATATGTATCCCTTGTAAAAAGTTTTCAAGAGGTTTTCAATGTATTTAATGTCAGCAGATTTTTATACAATTTTATAATATAAAAAAAAGATTTTTTTTTATCTATATTAAATTTTGGTCTTATACTAACAACCCATCCATGAAATTGGTAGTTTCATCATGGGAAAGACGAAACTAACCTTTCCTTGACCTATAAGAAATAATTAACGTTTTATTTCGTTAACCTACTGACGATTTATAACAGTGCAAAATGTATATTAACATAAAGCTCAATCTCAATATTTATAGTTCGAACAGAATTTTATTTTATTTTTATTTTCAGAAAATAACCCTTTATACTAACTCGAAGATAGTCACAATACAAATAATACAAAGACTGAGTCAACCAATGAAGAGGAGTTTTGTGTGCACAACCAATGAAGAGGATACAAAATTATACAAATAGATTGTGAACATTTACAGAAAATATTCACCCTACGTTGGCTGATAACCTGATAGAAGATAAGAAAGAAGAGGAAATAGAGACGGTAAGCCTCATGTGATGAGTCATGAGATAAGGATATGATCTGCATATCGACTTTCAAATTCATGTTCAAGTAGAAGAACTTGATGAGGCTTACTGAACTTTGCAGCTAAGAGATTAAAGATGAGAATGATGGAAAAAAGCATTTGTAGAGGTCCAATCTAAGGAGACCTGTCAATGTGGCTTGTTAGTTACCACGATGAAGCTGAAATATTAAATTCTCGTGTCCACGTTAACTATTAGCTTAATACTCAATACTCAACTCTTACCTCTTATAACTCTTATCTTTGTCGATTTATATACACATGAAACATATAGATGCCAAAACGAGAAGAGAATACATACCTAAAAAAGGAAAACATAAACAATGCATCATATTGTTTGTTTGTTCATGTATGTTGATTAGTCAATGTTAAGAGATAAGTATTCACTTAAAAACTGATATACAAAAATAAATAAATGTAAAAGTAGGATAAATTAAACTCGTGAGAGTATGCACTTGTATTAACCTAGTGTTGTTTAATTAGGTTTGTCAAAGGATATCCCAAGATCGGAAGAACTCTATCATACAGAGCCAAGATGTTGTGATAAATTTAAGATTATTTTAAAAAGAAACAAGAGAAATATAGATTCAAATAGAGAAAACCAATTGTCAGAGGATGAGCAAAACATGAGTTCGTTCATACTTGACATAACACTAATTAAAGAGCTTAACAAAGCAATCAAATCAAAGGGGGAAAGAAGTAAAAAACAAGTCATGATGAAAATTCATTGTAAAACATCATAATTAACTCCTTTTTTCTTCAGGTTAAGGCTTTTATCATGAATTTGACAAATTTATTCACTTTGTTCGACACATCTGTGGCAAACTTTTCGACCTTCGCAGCTTTACTCCTCCTAACAAAAGAAAAAACACAAAATCTTGTTAAATTATAGAAACACTCAATTACCATGAAAATTCATGGTAAGATAAATCTTTTTTCTATTTCTTCAGGTTAAAGGCTTTTAAGAGTATGTTTAATAGTAAAAACTTTTTTTATAGATTATTATTTAATTTTTAAATATAAATATAAATATGAAAAAGAGAGAAAGATAAAAAATGTGAAATAAAATGAGAACTGACACTTAAAAAACGGTTTTTAAATTTCTTATATAAGGATGATTTCTTAATTTTTTAAATAAATTTATTTAATTTAATCATAATATATTTATTATGTTAAGAAACCAGTTAAAAATCTCCAGTTAAACATGGTCTAAGAAAAATGGTTAAGAATCACTTACACAGCCATCATACGTTTGACAAGGTCATCATAGCTGACTCGACCATCGCCATCAACATCACATACTCTGATGAAATAAGAAGCTGCCTCATCGGTTACTTTTTCACCACTATTTTTCATCACATATTGATACTCTGCTGCACTTATGAAACCATTCTTGTCTACGTCGAAAGCCATAAAGAGTTGCATCATTTCTTTCTTTTCCTCCCTTGACAGTGTAACATCTGTGGCAAACTTTTTGTCCGTGGCAGCTTCTTCTTCATCACTCCTGACAAAAAGGAAAAAACAAAATCTTATTACATTGTAGAAACTCTGAATCATGATGAAATTTCAGTTTAAGATAACCTAAATCCTTTTTTTTGTTTTCTTTAGGTTAAGGATTTTAAAAAGAAGGATTAAGAATCGCTCACGTAGTCATCATAAGTTTGACGAATTCATCATAGCTGATCCGACCATCGCCATCAACATCAGCTGCTCGGATTATATTAGAAACTTCCTCATCGGTTTCTACTTTGTCCCCATCTTTTGTCAAATAATACCGAAGCTCTGGTGCAGTTATGAAACCATTCTGGTCTAGATCCAGAGCCATAAATGTTTTTTTCAGCTCTTCCACTTTCAGTTTGTTCCTCGCATCTGTGACTAACTTTTCCATCGCAGCTTCATCATTTCTGACAAAAACAAGAAAAACAAAGGGGTGCATTGAATCTATAATTTGAAAGGATTTGGAATGATTTGCATAAAAATGACAAATCTTCTGTTATTAGAACATAAATTTTAAAACTTATTTTCAAATTCAGTGTTATTGAACTTGTAATTTTAAATTTTATTTTAAAATAAAATTCAGTGTTATTAAAAATATTTTAAGTAATGGATTTTGGGAGAGTTATTGAGATTTCAAATTGTTTTGGTGGTATTTCTTAATTAAAAAAAATAAAAACTCAAATCTCATGATTTTATATAGAATTCTAGATAAAAACCAAAATCTCAGGGTTTTATATAGAATAGCTCACGTAGCCATGGTAAGTTTGACGAATTCATCATAGCTGATCCGACCATCCCCATCAACATCTGCCATGAGGATCAAAGCAGAAACTTCCTCATCGGTTACTACTTTGTCCCCATCTTTTGTCAGAAAATATCGAAGCTCTGGTGCAGTTATGAAACCATTCTGGTCAAGATCCAGAGCCATAAATTCTTTCTTCAGTAGTTTTTTCGTCACATCTGTGGAAATCTTTTCGACCATGGCAGATTCATCGGTCCTGACAAGAGAAAAAAACAAAATAGAAACTGATAAAAAAGGGTTCTGGTTCATTGAGACAAAAGAGACACAAGTAACAAACCAGTTACGAGTGTGTTCTCCAGCTATGGTTGCTACACATGTCAAAGCTTCGATCCATCTCCGCTTCTGTTCCTCTGTGACTGTTTCACTTTCACACGTTTTCTCGAATGCGATCCCAAAGTCTCCCTTCTGTTTCCGTACATCCGACGGATCAACGTCGTAAAAGATGGGCATCACAAGCTGCCCTGAAGCTTCTTTGCACTTCAAGATTTCAAGCAATTCATCTAAACACCACACTGAAGAAGCGTAGTTCTTCGAGAGCACAACGACCGACGCTCTCGCTTCTCTAATGCCTTGTACGAGTTCAGACCCGATCATATGGCCTCTCTCGATCTCCTGATCCTTGAACATGGGGATTTCTTTCCTTGCAAAGATATTGTGTAAATGACTGAGGAATCCTCTACGAACATCTGGCCCGTGGAAGCTCGGGAACACATGGTCTCCCTTAGAAGAAGAAGAAGAAGAAGAAGAAGAAGAAGAAGAAGAAGAAGAAGCCATGACAGAGATAGAGCAAAAGAGAGTTTGAAGAAAGTATGTTCAGTGGTTCAAGAACACAAGTCCGTTGTTCATATATAGAAGCCAAAACTCGTAAAGATAGGAGGAAGTTTCAAAGGAATTTGAATGAGACTGTACTGTAAACTACTGCCTTGTTTCCACCAAGTCGTCGGCGACTTATAAAAGTTTATATCCGCCCACGAGGACAGGGGATCAATTGCAGAAAAACCATTATTTATGAAAAAAGAGATCACGTATGCCATTGTTTTAATAATTAACTAAAGCTTGGAGCTTGACCCGTGTTTAGCTGTATATTTTCATCATCAATTTTGTTTTGTGGCTTTTTTTTTAATAATTTTTTTTTGTTTATATGGACCAAAAACTGAGTTTTTTAAAATAGATTAGCCTATGTTAGTTGGAGTTTTATTCATTGTTTTTTTTAGGTTGATTAGCCTATGTTAGTGGGAGTATCCTGTAAATATATTAGCTTATGTTAGTTGGATTTTGAGTCAAAAACTGAGCTTTGAAAATAAAAACTATTGCAGTTGATTTAAATTAACATATTTTGTTTGTTTGGCCTAGCACATTGGCCTTTAAAAATGGGCTGTCAGAATTTTGTTAAATAATATTGAATTTTGTTGGATTTTGTTAAATTATATTGCAGTAATAGAATTTTGGTGATTTGAAAATGTTTTAGTAAAATTTTTTAGTTAAAAATATTAAAATCCAAATTTTATGGTTTAAAGTGGAATTATAGAGTGTTTTAATTAAAATCATTGCAAATACAAATTGAATACCCCATGAACTCGTTTTATTAACATCTGATTATTATTAATTTGATTTGAACCTGCAAAGAGATAACCGAGTTTATCACAAAGCAGTGTGAATCTACAAAGAACCAATAACACAACCAATCGAAGGAACGCACGGTTTATAGAAGCCTGAAACATAAATGTTATGTTTTAGTTGTTGCAACAGTGAGAAACTCTTAGTAAGAGCACTTTCCTAACCAACATACAATGTCAGAAAAGAAGTGATTCTTGAAGATCAAAGCATCATTTTCAGGTTTTTAGACAAAACTGAACCAACAAGGATAATCAGTAAAACTCAGACGGCTTGGCTATCTGGGACGCAATCTACATCGTCCAATATATCCGGTTGTGACTGAGCTCTAATCAAAGCCTTCTTGTAACTGCTTGATCTTCTCAGGATATCTTGTAAGCTCCCTGAATACAACCTGTTCACCAGACGCAGCATAGAAGTTTTATGAGCATATACAGTTTCTGTAGCTTATACTTATATGTTCCTAAATAATACCACTAACAGGTCACTTACTTATTTGTTCCTCCATCCAGATTGTTTCCTGCTCAGATCAACAATCGAGAAGTTAGCATAATATCTGGTGGTAGCGAGAGAAAGAGCCATGTGATTTAAGTTACCTTGCTTCTTAGACATAGAAGTGACATCACTATCATCATCGTCTGATGAATAATCAGATGGTGTTTTGGTGGAGAAATCAGAAGTCTTATTATATTCATCCTCTGACGAATTAGACTTCTCAGCATCCTCGAAGAAGTTCGTCTTCCTCTTGTCCACCGTGGGGGGTTTAGAGCTTATCTTCACATCTTGTTTCTTGCTGTTGACAGCGGTTATTGTCACGGTTCTACTGCGATCATTCTTAACCATTGACTGCAAATGACTAGTACCTGAACTAGCTGGTTGATGAACTCTACCTTTTTTCTCTTTCGGTTTCATTGAGCTCAATGAACCATTAATCGAACCGCTTGGATGAAGGTCAAGCCCCTTCTTCTCCTTTTTAGATTTATCTCCACCAGCCACTTGTTCTTGCTTCTTACCACCACCAACAGTATCATCCTCTTTTTGGCTACAACCGAAATTGTCTCCCATATCAGCCTTCTCTATTATTATTTTCTTGGAAATGCCATTATCCTCAGCATTATCAGCGACCTCTGTACTCTTTTTCAAAAGTGAAGCATCGCTCTCAGTATCTTTCTTAGTTGGCGTAAAAAATGAAACATCGGTGTCTTTTGTGTTGTTAATGGGAGGAGTCTCTTCCAGAGCAACATTGTTTACCTCAATTGACAATACATGAGACTCAGCAACCTTCAAAGAGTTTTTCTTCTTAGATTTCTTGCTTGACTTCTTCACAGTTTTCTCCAGATTTTCCTCAGTTGATTTCTTCACAGTTTTCTCCAGATCTTCCTCGGTTTCATTCTTTTCCTGCAAAGAATCTAATATACTTCTGATAACATTATCAGTCCCTTCTCCACCTACAACTTCGATCGGTTCAACAATCTGTGCACCAGAAGCGACCAGAGTATCTTCTTCAGCTGGGGTCTTGGATTTTTTGGACTTTCTCTTCTTAGTAGACTTCACAGATTTAGCCTCATCAGCATCTATTTCAACATTATTGGTCTGGATATTATCTGCAGCGCTTAGTATGGCTTTTCCACTTCCCACATCGTCATCAATCTTCTCATCCGTCTTAGTTTCTACACGAAACAATTATATCTTAGGGAATAGCAAAACTCAACCAAGAATCAGCAACAACATTATGAGTTGATCATAGAGACCCCCAGAGGTTAAATCGTGGAAGAAAAATAAATTCAGCAAAGAACTGAAATTACCTTTCTCTCTTGTTTGTGCAGAAGGATTGCCAAGAATTTCTCTTCTGAAGACTAAAGGAGACTCAGAAGTAGCATCAACACGATCTACATGTCCAGGATCTCCATTTATCTCATTCACAATATCTCCTGAAGTTGTAGTGGCAGCAAAAGATTGATTGATGTCACCTTTTGAGCTCTTCTTTCGCCTCTTTTTCTTCTCTGTATCTGGTCTGGTTGTCAACCCACTGTTATCTTCAATATTATGTCTTCCCACATCTTCGACAGATTGTTCAACCATCTCATTTTCTACACAGAAAGCAAGAAACATTATGAGTTGATAACATAAACTCTCTGAGATTTGATTGCAGAGGAAAATTAAGTTAAATAAAGAATCAAAATTACCTTTCTGACTTGATTCTGCAAAAGGATTGCCTTTTGAGATTGGAAGAGGTTCGAGAGTAGCATCAACAGGAACTACATTAATCTCATTCACAATATCTCTTGAAGTTGTAACAGCAGCAGCAGAAGATTGATTTATGTCATCTTTTGATCTCTTCTTTCGCCTTTTCTTAGTCTCCTTCTCTAAATTGTTAGAGTCCAGATGATTTGCCGTGTGGCTCACTACATTGTCAGTTTCAACTTTATCTCTTCCCACATCATCAACAGAATTCTCACCCATCTCATTTTCTACACAGAACCAACAAGAACATTATGAGTTAATAATACAAACTACCCGAGAACTGAACAAAGAGGATAACTAGATTCAGTAACGAACTGAAAACTACCTTTCTGAATTGCTTCTGCAAAAGGATTTTCAAGATTTTCTCCTCTAGAAACCGGAAGAGATTCAGGAGTAGCATCAACACGATCTGCATTTGCAGGAGTAATCTCACTCACAATATCTCTTGAGGTTGTAATAGCAGCAGCAGAAGGTTGATCTATGTCAGCTTTTGATCTCTTCTTTCGCTTTTTTCTCTTCTCGGTATCTGGTCTGGTTGTCAAGCCACTGTTAGTGTCCAAAAGATTTGCCGGGTGGCTCTCGGTTTCAATTTTATCTCTTCCCACATCATCAGCATAATTCTCACCCATCTCAACTTCTGCACAGAAACAAAAATAACCTTATGACTTCATAATAGAAACTCTCCGACAACATTTGATCACAATATTCCACATAATTAAAGACAGAGAGTACCTCTTCCTGTTGCTTCCGTAAGAGTTTCATCTAGTCTTTCTCTCGGTGAAGACTCAGAAGCAACAACTTCAACCTGAACATTTCCACGCGGCTCGTGATTCTCATCAACATCAAATCTTGAAGCAGTAGCAGATTGATTGGGATCAACCAAAGGTTTCTTCCGACTTACTTCCCCATCCAAACTTTTTAGCTTCCTCTTCTTTGTCGTCTTCTCAGCTACCAAAGTTTCCAAATCTTCTCCAGGAACATTGGTATATCCATCTAAAAGTAGAGAATCAGTAGCAATCTCCTTGTCTTTCTCAAGCAACTCATGGTTTGAACAATCTTCGTCAGCATCCATTGTAATAGGCAGCTCACGCTTGTCAACTATAATGACGGCGGCATCCACAAACACAAACCAGCAATCATTACTAACGCCGTCGAAAGCCATACTCAAATACATAGAATCCGGCAAGTGATAATCTAAAAGGACACCCAACGGATTCTGACGTTTAACCTGATTAGGTACAAACAAAACCACCACTACTTAGTAACCAAAACATTCATGTATGAAACAAAACAAGGCAGCAAAAAAGCAAAAGCTGTTACCTTAACAGCAGATATATTGATTTCTCCAACTTTTGGAAAACATAGCTCATGCTCCTTACATAGTTTCTCTACATATGTACAACCACAAGAATCAGATAAGAGATTGAGTTAACTAAGAATATATGAATCTACTGAATTTGGAGGGAGAGATTTATTCTTCTTCTCACCTTTGAAATCGGAGATGGTTTCATGGTTGTGAACGAGAAGCGCGAGATGAGTGTCAAGGTTGGTATCCACATACACGCAGTTTATCTCCGGCGAGTCAGTTTCAGCCATTGTTCAGAGGATGTGTTGGTGGGTACGACGAAGATGGAAGCAGACGAGCGCGAAGAAGATGAGCAAGTGTGCTGGATATCGAAAAGGTCTTTTAGGGTTTTTAGACTAAAGCGGTCGCTATCTGTCTGAACCCTCAAGTTTTTTTTTATGTAATGGTAAAGAAATCTCCATTAAATATATTTTTTATTTTAACATTTTTGGTATTAAATATTAACAATTAAGAATAAATAGAATGTAAATTAATAAATTTTGTATTCATCTCTCCAAACTATAGGTTGTAAGAACGAGGAGCCATCTTTCACTATCAGTGTCGTTACATGTCTCTTCACGAGGACATAATGTAATAATCAAAACACCGGTTCGGTTTATTTTCGTATTGGAATACCAGAAATGCCTTTGAGACCCATCTTAACAGCAGTTTTGCGGAACAGAGGAGGAGGTTTCTCTAAACCAATAGAATAGCAAAACCTATTAGCTAACTCAGCCAACGTGGTTTTATCTCTACCGGTTTCTCGAACCGAGTTGTAATAACCGAGCCACGCATGGTACGCTGCTTCTTTGATGCTTGTATCAATCTTACTCATCGACTGATCAACCTGCTCACACAACAAACAAAAGTCGTCCTCAATGTCACTTGGCAACAACACTCAGGCCAAAGGTAATTACAGTCAAAAATTCAAACCAACCTCAAGTTTCAATCTTGAATCAAGTTCAGGAACTGGAATTGGTTCAAGAGGCAGATCTTTAAGCTCATCAAGAAAATATCTCTCCCATGGCGCAATCAAAAGCAACCCCTTGCCTTCTTTTCCTTCTCTTCCTGTTCTACCAAGCCGATGTATGTACTGTTCTCTATCACTCGGTATACCGACCTACCAAGAACATAATACAAAGTTCCAAATTCGTTAAATATCGGTAAGAGATTTTTCTTGATATTGATATGAACAAGTTTCGGTTTTTTACTTTACCTGAATAACCAAAGTAACATCTGGATAGTTCATTCCACGAGCAGAGACATCAGATGTGACAAGTATCAGTCTTTTCGATTCTTTGAACTCGTCTGACACACGTGTTCTATGGAGCTGAGGTTTTCTAGCGTGAATCTCCCTAACGTTCAATTTCATTTCCCGGAGCAGAGTATACATCAGTGATGTTACCATACCGGTTGAACAGAAGACTATTATCTGAGAGAATGAAATTGGATAGTTGAGAGAATTTTAACGGTAAGAAAAGAAAAAAGAAATGTGTTTCTTTTACGAGTTTTGTTTACCTTATAATCAGCTGTGTTGCTGATGTGCTCTTTCAATATATGAGGTACTATGTGGAAATGAGATTCGTGTGGAGCAACAAGACAAGATTGTTTCACCTGAGAAACCAAAGTAAGAAACTCAATAACCAGATCCAAGAATCAAGCTTTTAAGACAACAACAAAAGAAGAGTTTAAGATTTACCTTTTCATGGGTCTCTACACAACCGAGACCAATTGTGTCGATATATGAGTGATCTCTTCTCAAAACAAGCTGAGATACTCGACGAACCTGCATTAAACCGACTTTGACCCGTATGTCTTTTTCGCATTTGGATTTCATGGTAAGTGAAAACATTGAACTTAATTATACCTCTTTTGGAACGGTTGCGGAAAAAAGAAGAGATTGTCTTTGACGAGGCAAACAATCTATGATTTTCTCGATATCCCTCCTGAATCCTAAGTCTAGCAAGAGATCAGCCTCGTCGACTATAAACAATTTAAGCGCCATCAAACGTGACGTTATGTTAGACTTATTCTCTATATGGTCTAAAAGTCTTCCCGGAGTTGCAATAAGTATCTGCAACAAAAGTGCGGAAAGAAAAGAAGATTAGCCACAACGAGTAGCGAGTACAACACAAACAACATCCTGACAAAAAACAGAGAATCACGGTTGGTTAAACCTGGCATGGCTCGGATTCTAGGCGTTGCTGATCAAGTTTGAAACGGGTACCTCCAATCAGAGTCTGAACACCGATACCGTCATGGTATTTGAGCAGAGCCTTGCCTTCTGCAGCTATCTGGCTTGCAAGTTCTCTTGTGGGACAGAGGATAAGAGCGAATATTGGAGGAACTCTGTGAACACTATTGCTCCTGTCCATAGCTTTCAGAACTGTTTCAATTGCAGGAAGCTGTTTTTCTCAATTTGACAGCGTTATCTAAAGAGACCAACAAAAGCTAATGCCCATCATATTGGGACAAGGGATTGTAAAATACCAAAAAGGCCATGCTCTTTCCCGTCCCGGTTTTGGCTTTGACCAATGCATCTTGACCTGCTTTACATAAAGGATGATCCTTTGTCAAATGCTAATTCTTTGAGCCAAGGAGAAGAAATTAAAACCAAAGGATAAGGAACGAGAACAAGAAGGATACATACCGTCGAGGCATTCAGAGAGAGTGGCATCCTGTACTCTAGTCATCTTAACAATGCCAGAAGCAGAAAGCGCCTTTAGAGTCAAAGGAGATATACAAGACTCATCAAATCTGCAAAACAAAGAGCTCATCAAGATCCAAACTTGACAGATTAAAAGCCTTAGACAGTGTTGTTAATACAGTATACCTTTTTCCACTGTAAATCGAGTCACGAGGCTCTCCATTCTCCGCCGTCACACTTTCCACAGATTTTCTTTTACTGAGACCTTCTCTAACGTCGTTGATATCCAACGGAGGATAAAGCTCTTCGTCAGTGACATTTCGTTGCACTCTTCTCGTCTGTTTGAAATCGTGGTTTCCTAAAGACGCACTGCTTCCTGTTCTCCTCATATCCATCCAACCATTCATCTTCCCGTCGCCTTCGTTTTCCTCCTCGGAATCTTCCTCAGTTGAGCTATCGTTCTTCCTAAACTTCCTCCGACCAAACAAACCTTTGTTCCTCATAACTCCAGTAACATCACTCGAGCTCTTCACTTTCTCCTTCTTACCAGCAAATTTAGGAGAAAAGGGACTCAAAGTATCTAACTTTTTCGCATCAAAGTCATCTCCTTCATCACAAGAACTCTCATTTCTCTTAAACCTACCTCTACTCATACTCGAGAAACCTCTACTACTACGATCGAAAACCATTCTCCTCACGTCAATAGGCGGATTTGAAGAAGAAGAAGAAGAATTCGAACCTGACCGTCCGTTCTCCATACGAGGCAATCTCGACCGTTGATCAGATTTCTTCACCGGCCCATCGTCTTCGTTCCACAAATCCTCCGCTCCGGCCTTCATAAACCGATCAGCCAACGCTTTTACGTGTTCTTCAGGGCTCAACGGTCCGTGACTCTGACTCGATTTCGCCGTTTTCTCGTCGGAATCGTGACTTCCACACATCTTGGCTCGGATTTCGGAACGGATTCGAGCCTCGTAAAGCTGCTTCTCTTGATCCAAGAGCTTGTTCTCTTTCTCTCTCGCTTTCTTCTCGTGCATACGCTTCCATTGCCACTTGTTGAGACCTCCCGGGAAGGTTCTCGGACCACCACCCATGTCTCGAGAGAAGATTAGGCTCCATAAGGACCCTCTGATGGTTCCAGATCGTTCCCGGAGAATTGTCGAGTACATTTTCCGGTGACGAAGAAAAAAGACCAGACAGGAATGCCTCTTAGGGTTTAAGGTAGTAACTGTAAGCGCTTCACTGACATATCCGGTTCGATTTTCATTAAAAAAAATTGGGTACGTAATTGAACCGGTTAAACCAGGAGAAAACAAAAATCAATTTTGCTAGTTGGTTAGCCTTTCCGGTCCGATTTTCATGAGAAATAGCTCTAATTGAACCAACGTTTTGATTATATATTTAGGCATTAGCCCATCCAAGTCTTTCTAACCTCACTTTCATGATCTGTCTGAAGAATAAAAGTTAAGACTTTTGTAAAAATCCCATCAAATTTCTTCACGTGTTACTTCCATCTGTTTAAATTCTTTGATTACAGAGTGAAAAAAGAATGAAGAGAAGTTGTTCTTTGACTTCTTGTGCCTCTCAGGCCAGTCTCCTCTCGCAAAAGCATTCAGCAACATAGAATGACGATCTTCTCAAGTTTCAGAGAAACCAATGGACATTCTCTTTAACAAGGCTTCTAAGCTTTGGTTCGGTAACTAGTAGCATTCCTTCTCGCACAGCACCCGACAAAGTAAACCATTGACTGTTGGTAGTTTCGCAAAGAAAACAAACAAATCAGTTTCTCACAAGACAATATCTTTACAAATGGTCATGTAGCTGTTTGCATATAAGCTTTAAGAAGGTCTAAACTTTGCTCGATCAAATCTTCATTCTTGTTCTAAACAGATAAGTTTCTTACCAAGACAACGAACAGAACCACGTTGAAGATCGCAACAAGTCGCCACTCAGTTTTCATGTACTGAGCTACTCCAGCTCTTCGTTTAATATAATCAAATGAAAGAAAAAATTAGATCCATCTCAAAATGACATGACACTGTTTTATAAAACTAGCACTTTAGGGGAAGTTGATTGGCTCTACTTGCAAGAATCACAATTGTAGCACTTGATGGTCCTCAGATTCTTGTAAAGCTTACAATCTTTGTTAGAACTTATTGAGTGAAAGCTCAAGTCATAGTAAGAAGCATTCACCGCAGGATAACCACACCTTTGCAACAACAAACACAGCAACATTGAGACAGTTAAGTATCATCATGCTGTAAATTCAAAACATCAGCAAAGGACAAGAAGAGGCATATATATATACTCAGATGGTGGTCGACAGCATCCAGCTTCTATCGGGGTTAATTCTGCGGATTTCAATTGTTTAATGGTCTGAAATAATATAAAACTAATCAAGAAAATTTCAAATATTATATTCAGTAATATAAGGAATTTTGCTGGTCGAAAGGTACTAGACCTTGTACTTCTTGGAAAGCTTCCTGCATTGCTCGGATTTAACAAGACAACTCTTTAGTCTTTTCCAGTGATTGGTGTTGTTAAGCTGAAACAACGATGAGAGTTAGTACATATTTGTTTGAATGGTACTTACTGTTACTGGCACGATGAATAATAATACCTGTTTTAGAAACCATGAGCTGTAATCATTCAGCTTATACTCCTTGTACCTGATTACAGGCAGACAGATTCAAGATTTATACATCGGAGAAGGTATGTCACAGTTGAGAACTCGGTTACACTTACCTTAAACCCGGGTTAGTGTGGCCAGACCCATTGTTGGTTACAATGAACCTGTAAAAATAAAAGAACAATGAGTGGGAGTTCTTGAAGAGACATTCAGTAATTCAGTAGCTAATGATGACCTTTAGGAAGATGAGACTTACGCTAATACGGTAAAGACAAGAATCGCAATCAAAACGATCAGGAGCACCACAAGATACTTCAAAGGAGAATCATCATGTCAAGGAAGATCCAAATCCAGTTTTTTTCAACAGAAGAAACAGCAAAGAGAGCATGGTAAGTGAAGGATACAATCCAAAGAAGCGCCACACTTCTCTTGCACGCGCCAAGAAACCCGATTATGGATCTGAGAATACAACAACTCAGAGCACATTTCATGAACAAGTAAAAAGACATGATCAGGAACCATTGTTGTATTGTGTAAACTCACATCAAGAAGATGAAACCACCAAGAGCTAAGACTGGAAATGTAAGTGACCTTCTGCATCCATCATTGTGTGTACTCATCCACACCCCAAATATCATCACTGCCACAGCCAATAGCTTCACCACAAAAATTTTAATAGACAAGACATTACTATATACAGTTGTGGAAACAAACAGACATTAAAAGGTCGAAACTTTCATACGTTATTACAACTCAAGCTGTAAGAATTTCACTAGGAATCTTCATAAGACAGAACCATAACCTAAGATGTACGGAAACCAAGAATCTAATTCGACAAACCAATCCATTGAAGGAGAATCAAATAAGGATCAAATGCGGCTCTGGGAAACAGAAGCTAAGTGAGGAAGAAGACGAAGAAGAAGGATTAAAGCTCTCTCACCATAGTAAGAAGATTGACCCATCTGATAACGAAAGTGCTTGTGCCCATACCCATTTTATCAAGCTTCTAGCTTTAAAAATAAAATAAAATAAAAACACTCCAAAGAAAGAAAAAACTTAAAGAAAGACACGAATTGAAAGAGAAAGATGCAAACTTTGGTTGAGGGGAATTGCCAAAGATTGCAAGAAAACAAATAAGTCAGTGAGACAATTTAAACTTCTGGTGGGTCTTTAATCCAAAAGAAGAAGAACGAAAATAGATTGAGGGTACTTTTGTCACTATGATAAAAAAACAGCTCATGCTTTAGTTTCAGTTATCGATGATGGGGTTTAAGAACAGACACGCCACGACATAGGAATAAGACCAAACAAGAGAGAGATAGTGAGGTCAATGTCCAAACGTATACGTTTGACTCGTGCCAAATCCTAAGAGCGACTGTGATTTGTTGTTTCATTCTTTTCATAAAGTTTTGTTTCGATTTTTTAAATGTGCAGCGATTATTTAATTAGATTGCTTGCTACTTTTTCAGAACATAGATTTATTTGTCTTTCAAATATTATAATTAAGCCATTTATTATTACGAGAAAGTTATCATAATCTCTAGTTAATGAATCAACAAGCATCACTCCAACGGTAATTTGAGTTTGTTCATCTTCAGAATCTGTAAACATATTGCAGATTTACTATTTTTCGACAGAAAAAAAAAAAACATGATTCCATTACACAAGTACAAACTCAAACAATCCCAGGTTCCACTAAGAGATGTCTGCACGATCAAGCATATCAATCAAAGTCATTTTCCTTGGAAATCTAGGAGGAAGCCTCAAGATCATAGCATCCTCGATCTCAATGGGAAGATGAGTCGCAACGATCACAATCCCTCCTTTTTTCCTATGCTCTGCAATGATATACTCAAGCAATCTAACACCTTCATCATCCAAAGCAACCGATGGTTCGTCCAGAAGCCAAATCGGTCTATCGATAGCAAGCAGCCTCGCAAGCTGCAGCCTTTTCCTCTGACCCATGGACAACATTCTCGACTTCTCTTTCACCAACCTCCCTAAACCCATTAGCTCCAAGGCGGGTTGAGCTTTGCCGATTTTGTTCTCGAGAAGCTCAAACCATTGGACATTGTCGAGTACTGTGAATCTCTCTTTGATGGCGTCTTTTAAAGAGATCCAGTTGAGTTGGAGTTTGTACTGTTGGAAGATTCCTGATTTGGTGATGTCGTGACCGTTCCAAAGGATTTCTCCTGCAGATGGTTTCGAGAATCCGGCTAACATTCTCAAGAATGTTGATTTACCTGATCCATTGGTTCCGGTTAAGACGAGTGCACCACCGTCGTGGAGAGATACGTTCACATGTCTTAGAATCTGCTGCGCGTTTCTCATACAAGAGACGTTTTGAAGAAGAAGCCGAGGGATTTGTGGCTTCCCCAGAGACATAATTTTTGGGATAAGATCTGAAGAAGCAAAGTAGCCATTAAGTACAGAAACAGGAACAGAGAGTGATAAAACCCCATCACAAAGCTTATAGCACTTATACACAAGCTAAAAATTTTAGAAAGAAACATAACTATTTTGTAGAGCAAGTGAGAACCATTTTGGTCAGTGGTAACGTTTCAAGGACAAAACACAAATCTTTATTACAAGAAAAAGGCATAGCTTTAAGGAAGAACAGACTCATGTTGTATGCATCTCTACGAAATTTTCAAGTTTTTGACCTGCCAAATCCATGGTTTCTTCGGACTAGATTCGCTATCTACTGACGCTAAAACACACACACACACACGAAAACAGATAAGAGAGAATCCAAATTGCTATAACGAGATGAAGAGGATGAGAGTAAGCCTTAGATGTAGACTTTTAAACGCTAATTTAAACTTTTGTACCTGATATCTTGATAGATGTTTTACTCTTGATAGGTCCCAAATCAAAAATCCAGCACGAGCTACAGAACAAACAAAAGAGACAGTAAGAATTCAATTAAGTTCTATCAAGAGTAAAGCTCTTTAATTTAGCTGATGCAGCTTCATTCCCCGTAAATAATATCAGATTCTTACAAAATCAGATGAACTGAATCTCGAAAGCAGAGACACAATACGTCGAACCCAATTCAGAAAATCATCAATTTACACCCAACGAATGTGCAATACGAACATCAAATGATCGGAGAAAATGGAATCGAGAAAAAGTTACCTTCTTGGAGCCGATACAATTTTCGTTTCGCACTTCTGTGTGTTTTGGCTCTAACGAAGAAGAAACGTTTTGGTTCGACGACTGTTAGGGTTTTTATTTATTTATTTATACTTTTTGATATATTTTCTCATGCGATTTTTGGTAGATTCGTTTCCATTACATTAACGTTGTCGTTTGATAAGTAACAAGAAATTTTATTATAATTATTGCCTTGTTTGTTTGTTGGTCCTTTTTATTACAAACAGGCACTGCATGTGCACTCAAGTGGTGGGTTGGGCTGTCTCAACACTGGCTCGCAAAAGGGATATGACGTTCCCTGGCTCCGGAGCTCCAAACACTGAACTTCCGGCGACGATACAGTTGGCTCCGGCTGCAGCCGCTGCATCGATCGTCGAAGGGCCTAACCCGCCGTCCACCTCAATATCAAGTGTTGGGTACTTTTGCCTCAATGCCCGGACCTATTACAAGAACATCAAACCGAGGTTAAGTGGGGGGTTTCAATAAGGAAAGTGGCATTAGAAACAGTAAGGAGTTAAGATCCAAACAACATAATAACCTTGTCCATCATGCTGGGCATGAACTTCTGGCCTCCAAATCCAGGCTCCACGGTCATCACAAGAACCATTTCAACCGGAGGTGTTCCTTCAACCTAGTCATAGTAGGTCAATCATGACAACGATATCACTCTGGAGACAGGCAGAAGAAGACTAAAATTCATTACCAGAGGATAGACTTCTTCAACAGGTGTTCCAGGCTTTAGAGCCACACCTGGCCTCATCCCGGCAGACTTAATCTTGCTCACAAGTTCTTGCCAGTTGTCTGAAATAAACCATCAATACAAGTACTCAAACATCATTAAGATGAGACATACTGAAGGATGGTGGGTGCTATACCTTTGGCCACCTCAACGTGGAATGTGAAACCAGACGCCCCAGCTTTACCCATCTGTTCCACGTAGTCCATGGGGTTCGTCACCATTAGATGGCAATCAAGATATGCACTGTGATCATCAAGAGAAGGGACATGAGTTCACTTGAACTTAAGTCAGATATTAAATTTCAAAGGGAAAGAGTGTGTTATTACTTTGTGTGCTTTCTCAAGCTCTCGATGACAGGGGCACCAATTGTTAGATTCGGGACAAAATGCCTGCCAGAATTATACACCGTGATGCTAATAATCCAGAGGTAAAACACAGCTAATGCAATAAACTTACCCGTCCTGCAAATGAAAGAACAGTCTTATTATTAAAGTATGAAACAAGCAAATGGTTTTGCAGCATATAAGTCAGCTTCTTCTTTCATACTAAGAGCAGATACACAAGTTTCTTTGTCATTGAAAGATGATTCAGATTAGAAGCTGTCACTTTTAACACCAGATGAAGTTGAACCACGTCTCGTGTAGTGGACAATAAGAGGCATAGTGATCGATATAAGAAATCATGATTCCATGTAGATTATGTTCAAACATTAACCAAACTGTCTAAAACAGACCAAACAAAGGAGGTTTTGAGTGGAGGACGAACACAACTTATTGATTTAAGAGAAAAGGTACAAGCTTTATCAAATCAAAGAGAAGCAAGGACGTTACCATGATGTCCATGTGAAGCCAGTTGGCGCCCAAATCAACCATCCGCTTGGCCTCTGCCGCTAGATTTGCAAAGTCTGAAGACAGCATCGACGGAGCGATCTTCGGAGACACCACCATCTTCCCTGATTCTGGCTATGTGTAGAGAATCACCAAATCTAAAGCTTTGAACAGAAGGCTTAGATTAAGTTCAGAAACTGGATTGATCAAAAATCTGGAAAAGTACCTGAAAATTGGGCCAAGAAGAAGATGCGATTCCGACAAGAGGAGACAAATCAAACCTTACAACCCGACCAAATTAACCGGTTGATCCGAGTGTAAACCGGATAAGTTTTTTGACTCACCAACCACGGACCATCTAACTCCAACTGGTCCAACCCGGTTTTACTGTTTTTCTCACATATAAAAATCAGAACAGAACAATATATGATGACATTTTCATTATTTTGTTTTCTTCGTTATTGTTTCATGCGTCGAAGTCACTTGAGGGTTATTTAATAACACGAACACATACCCACCCACTTCTACGAAGACACTCTATCGAACACCTAATCTACAATGACACTATATTTGTGGGTCGTATAAGTTGAGCATGACTGCATGAGTCATAGTTTCGTTACCATATATAGAGTCATATTACTACATACACATGAATGATACATTGATGCTTGAAAATTCATACGTCACACACAGATTTTCCAGTATTCGTTGGATATATGTATATACAGTACATTTTAATGAGCAAAGCCCAATAGATGATTAAGTGGGTCAAGAATTGAAAATAGGACAACTGTTCTTTTTTTTTTTTAGGACAACTGTTCTAGAAACATCCACAGACTTTGGTTTTAGGTGGATATGCATTTGGAGTTGCACTTAGCTTCTCACTCATTTTTTTCAGTTTGGTAGATTCTTGCCCCTTTTGTTTTTCAATTTTTTCTCTTTTCGCTTCTGCAATCTTCTCGATTTCCGGTATTTTTGCCTTGAATTTTTTTGAAAATTCAGCTTTCTCCACTTCTATATTTTCCTGATAAAAAAATAAATATATATATAGACAAAACAAAAACTAAAAACTATCGTTATAATAAGTTTGTATATATTATCTGTATAGAATGTAAAATGTATACAATCAAATCTGTGTATTTATCAGGTTTTTGAGAATTTTAAATAAAAATACATAATTTTCTAATGATTTTGTTTGAATTCACCATGAACGCTAAATAATACTTCATAATTCTCTATATAATAACATACCTCCATTTTTTTCAAATCTAACTCTAGAGCAGTCTTCATGTTGTTTTCCCATGCGTCAATGGAGCAAAGATTTTTGTACGCTCTGTTTGGATTGATAAATATATATTTTTTTTTTTAAACAAGATTTGCATGATATATCGATATTATAAATAATTAAAAATTTGATAATCTCGTGTATGATGCAATATATATATAAATGTACGTTTATATTTACATGTTAATATTTGTATGTATTTTGTTACTACTATGAATGTAAAACAATGTTTATCTTTATGGTTCTAACTTAGAACCTCATAAATAACTACCGAATATATATATGAGTAAATCTTACTTGGTTTGAGCTTTTGCCTTCTCGTTCTCTTCCCATGCATTTATCAACGCAAGACTCTTCTCTTTCTCTAACTCAACAAATGTTTCATCTACATACCAAATAATTTTACAAAATAATAAAAAAAATACTTGATAATTAATGTAGAAATTTTGGAAACAGTAATTATATATATTACACACATGCATACATTGTTTTGAAGCCATAATGGTAGTATCATAGGATGGAGAATCTTTCTTGTGTTCAGCTTGTCCCATGTTAGGGTTTCTCTTCTCTTTATCTTCTTCCTTTTTACTTTTGCAAGAGGTTTACAGAGATTTTAAAAGAAATTTTAATTTTAACAATTAGTAAAAAAGTGTTTACTTCAATAACCAAAGCACAAAATGGATGATATATACTACCTTGTGAAGTTTAATTAAAGGCAAGGAATAGAAGTGTAGATCTCAAATGTTCAGTGATGACTTCAAGTTAGGTGTGGGAGTTTTATGTCCGAATCTCATCAATATATACATGCCAATGGCTATCATCGATCATTTTTACTCTAAGAAAACAATTAACTGTTTGGTAGGTGCACGATTTGGTTAAATAATGTACTAATAAAAATGTACTTAAAGAAAGCTCCAAGCTATTGAGTGAATTAATGACATGACTTAATTATAGTGATGTATAGCTTATAAAAGAATCTAAAGGATAGTATACAAAATGATTTAAGATTATAAATTTTTAACTCTCAAGTTAGTGAAAAAAATTTAAGTGTAAACTATACAGTACCGTGTAAAGACAAATCGGACATGACATCTTTAACAATCAGATTGGTTATTTCCTTTGATTGCTTATAAAACCCTTATATTTTTTTTTTCTTTTCTTTTCTTTTTCTACAAAAAAAAAAATTAGAATATTCTTTACGAAATTATGGGTACCAAAATTTCTTATCTATTTTTCTAAATCTTCTTAAGAGTCTTTGTTGTGTTTTTTTTATTACATAGTATTATAGAAATAACCGTCTCTGTTGTGTCTTTTTCTTTATTAAAATTATTAGACCAAAGTAAAAAAGTGTCCACGTTTTCTTCTTTTATTTTCTTTATACAAACCCTATGATGAAATTTATATACATCTTTAGCTTTCCAAGATGCCAAGACGCTTATAGAATGATGTACACTCTGTAAACAAAAACTGGCAAAGCATCAAAAAGCGAAAAAAAGAAACTCACTTCCATGTGACCACCGAAGACACTAGGATAGTTAAAATCGTTAATTTATGTTGGACGTAATTTACTGTCATATGTAGATAACATTTTCACGTATCTTACATATAAATTAGACATTATTGACAGTTTGTATCCATGAATTTCCATGAATAATGATGAATTAAAATCATGTTTCAGATTTTATAAAACATTTATTAAATAATTGTTTTAGATTTTATAATCTTTTTAATATATATATATATATATATATATATATATATTTATATGAAATTTTTTATAAAAAAAATCTTAACAATGGATAAAATATACAAATGTATAGTATGAGTGAGATATTCAAAAACTTTTGAGATATATGTGATCCGTCTCTATCCATTTGAATATGTATTTTGGTATGATTTACTGATTTGTTGGTTAAAATAATATACTAATTTTAACTGTGCATGCGATAAATATACAAAAAATAAGGTAATAGTTACTTTCCCTAAATATATTAGTAATTTGAGTAATGTGAAAAATATGAACGTGGTTGTTTCTTGGTTCTGATCTTTGTGTCGGTTCTGTAGAAGAGTTCAGTTTCATATGTTTTTGTTAGTTGGTTTGGGATTGATCTTTTGTGATTTATCATATCTTAAGGAAATTGTGTCTATAGTAATATAATAAAAAAAAAATATTTTTTTTTCGTCATTAAATTGAATTGAGCTAAGATTTAAATTACTCTTCTTAAACTTATCATTTAGTTCTGTTTATCTATTTAGTTTTGGGTTAGTTATGAGTATTCAGTTTTGATGTTAATTCTCCAGTTTAGTATAGATCTGTTTCATTCGTAAATTATAGTTTTTTCGTGTTCGAGACTATATATTTCCTATGTTGGAATTTTATATTTGAAAATTTAGAATTTGTTGGCTTTTGTATTTCACCAATATATCTTATTTTCTATTCTACGTGTGTGGTTATGAATGAAATTTTTTTTTTTTTAAAAGAGTAATGTGAAAATATATAATATATACATTACCACGTTGATTGATCACATGAGCGTATACAGAAAAAAGGTCTCTCTCATACGACAATCACCCATTGAAAAGGGAGACGAATAGAAACAAAATCTTGTGAGGTTCAAAATTATACTTATCTTGTTTCTCAAGCTATCACATAAAGATATAATATGAAGTAGTCTTTATATTTGCTTTTCCTTTTTAATCTTTTTTTCTTCATGCATGATGCATGCATTTTATCTTATTATCGGCAGATATAAATACTAAGCTGACATTAAATTTTAAAATTGATGGGTTTAAGAAAGAGTTATCAAATTCTATTACGCCATCAATTAGATAACAAAATGGTTCCGATTACAGAAATTACGAATAACCAAATTTTACTGAAAAATCTTGCTCCAGCCTCAAATATTTACATTTATTTTTGCTCTCTCTTTTTCCCTTCTTATGTTCATTGTTAAATATTGAAAAGATGAGCACGTAATTATTTATAAACTTGAAAAGAGTCTGATTAATGACATATCAAGTGTTGGTACGGGTGACATATAGAGATTGTTTAGAAAATATGACTTATAACTTTATAAGCTCTACATATGTATATTATATGCATCACTTTCACATTGATCATGATTTAAGATATAGGATTTCAACAAACCAAAAAGGAAAATAATGATGGTGATATAAAGGAGGATAAAGGGTATCTATTAGCAGATAATCAAGAGTTTTTTTGTAGAGAAATTATGATTAGTTAGGTGTTTAGGACTATTCTCACGCCTATATATTATGTAATTTATATGTAGGTACATATTGGCATGTCATTAAACATCGACATCTTAGCGTAATAAAAAATGATACATCCACATCTTTTTTTGGTTCTTACTTCTTAGTTGATTGGTGCCTCTCTCCAAATATATGTCAAAAAAATTTATAAAAAAATGCAATTTCCTTAAGGGAAATTATAAACAAATAAAGTATTGACTTGTTTTGGCTGTTTTATCGGTTACATGAAGTATCCATTGACTAATCATCAGATAATTCGACCAATGCGATGTTGGAAGATGCATTATACACAGTCAAGAGAACCCATTACAGATACATTAATTGTAAGGAACTTGCATTCAATAGCTCGTTGACACATGTGATATTAAGCATGATCTATATACATACAAATTGAAAGGAATCTTTTCTTACATTCCAAATAAATACTAGAGACACAAAATTGATAATTTTGTTCATAAATGATATTTTGGGATTCGTTTTGTGCCTTAATGCTTCTGGGACCTCTTGACACAACTTCCCCCATTTTTCTTTACATTTTTGGTTAGTTTAGTTTTGGAAACGTGACCCCATCAGACATGTGCAGATGTGCTTCGTGTTCTTCTTATATTGGGCCATCGTTGTCTACTATAATTTGTTCTTTTGAACAATAATTACATCATGCAAGCTAAAATCAACTGTAATCTGAGAAAATATTAGATTGTATCTTCTCAACTGCATTTAGCTTGATATATAGTTTGGTTATTTGTTTTACAGAAATTAGTTTGCTGTTTCAGTTTAGCAGTACTAGTGTGGAGTTTTTAAACAAATTTGTCCTCTAAATTTGAGATTAACTAAGATGACTCTTTTCTGAATTTATATGTTATTTTCTTTAGTTATCAAAATAAAGTAGAAAATGCGTAAAATATATAAAAAAAATTCGACACCTAGAAATTGTTGGGAGCATGGGTCTTTGACTGCACACTTTTCGATCTGCAATGTTAACATTATAGTAATGATAACTTCTTTCTTTTCTTTATTGATTTCTGCAAAAGAACATTAAATGTTACTAAATTTCTAAATACTAAACAAAAATTAAATAATTGGAAAAAAAGGTGTGACGTCAAGTAAACTTATGAACTAGGATGTCAGATTAAAAGTAAAGAGAGGGAGAGAGAGGCCGAGACAGATAGATGTTTATGTTTATACTTTGTATAGAAGAAGTTAGGTTGGAGGTTGAGACACCTTACGTGACTTTATTTAACCGTAAAATAGAAATATTAGATCTTTTTTGAAAATTTGATATTAATATTTTAATAAATTAAATTTATATATTTTGAAAAAAAAAATGAATCACCTAAAACTAATATGTTTTATGAGAGTGCCTCTTAAATTTCTAATAATTTCTTTTATTTCATTTTTATTTTATTATTATTAGATATATCTCTATGGAGATGCTTTTATATTTTGAGTTGTGAGTATGATTTTTAAAGCAAGAGAAAAAAGGAGATGTATGAGTAGGCACGCATGAGTGGCACGTGTGATTTTCTGTGTAAAGAACAACTAAAGCAATGGGTAATTTTCATTTCAAAGCCAAGTAAACTCCTCAGAACAAACAAAGTGTCAAAGAACCATTACTTTTTGCACCGTCAAAGGACCATTCTGCAACTATAGTTACTATACTAGTTTGTAATAAATTATTACAAACCATTCATGTAAAGCAGTTTTCTTTGTTGCAATAATAGTTTTACATTACAAAAAAAAAAAATAATAAAAAAAAACATACCATTGATAATTAGTGTTATACTGTTATATATATTGTAAAAATTGATTAAATTTATGTTTGGTATATAATGGTGTGAGTTGGACCTGTGGCGTATGTATATAAGTTAGGCCGATACGTATTGTTGTTAGTTTTATTTCACATACATTCGACCAAACCATTTTTTTTTGTTTTTTGTTTTTGTTTTAACCAAACCATTTCATTCCGAGACTACCCAATTTGGTTTTATATAATGTATGTGTGATTTTGCGTGTAACGTGCGCATGCATATATTTTACATAAACGAGACACACATACTATATGTGCATGTATACGTCACGTTTCATTTTTAGGGTTGTTAACAAGAGGACTTTTTTTAATTACTTGAGAAAAAGATTAAGCAAGACAAATAACATAATATATATAAACTTAATATATAAATATTAAAGCTAATCTCATATATTCGATTTAAAAAAATGAAAAATTACCTTTAGATAAAAGCTATTTCAAAATCAGATTACAAAGATAAAATAAAAATAAAATACGTTTTTTGCATTACCGAAAAAAATTAACACAAACATCAATACTATAAAATACAAAATGATGCTATATAAAAAAAAAAACATAGATTTAAAGAAACTGAATTCATTCAATAGAGATGAAAACACCAATCAGTCTTCATGGCTAATTAATACCATAACAGATATAACATAATCTATCTCAAATAACACCATTTTCCATTCATTTTCCAGAAAACTCTTTTCATCATTCACAGAAGAACTTCAAATTACGTATGTATAAGGAATAAGTTCCTTACTACGCTCTTTAAACCCAAGAATCTGGAACCATCCTCATCATATGCAAGTCCATCCAAGACCATTTACATACTCATTAACTTGCCATGATCCATCACTTTAGCAGACTAGACCTCATTCTTAATCTTTCATAATATTTATTGTTTATGTATAATTATTGGGCTTTTTTAATGTTTTCTCTTATTTTTTTATAATAATAGATTTTATAGTTTTGATGGCTTTGTTATTATTCTTTATAAATAATTTTTTCTTTGATAAATAGTAAGTATTTATAAAATTTCGCATTGTGACAAAAAAAGGTTGATTCTATAAAATTAACCGAGAAATGGGAATATCTTACACCTTATTATATCATATATTATTTTTATTATCATTCTTTCTGTAGAAAGTAAGATTTAAGTGTTATCATACGTACTAGCATTCTTGGTAATGAGATTATACATTATTATAACACATAGGATACCTTTTTCATCTCTAGGATCTCAATGGACCTACATCTACAAAGTAGTAATGGAAATCATTTTTTTTTTTCATTTTCTAAGATAAGCTTACCCAAATATACATCTTGGTTAGATATACCCGCAATAGAAATTAGTATAATATATATTATAAATTAAATATCTTATAAAACAGTTTATATTATGACAATGTAATTCCAAAAGTGGAGAGTATAGCAGAAATTCATTGAACTCTTGGTGTTTGGTGACCCAACATTTCGATGAATTCGCATGTTTCATTGCCGAGGATGAAAGTTTTATTATATGATGATTATTTTAGAACTAATTGACTAATAGAATGGACCACACACGTCTAAACTCAGTCCAAATTAGATTTAGGCTCATTATCATTGGCAGAATAAATTAAGTGTTCTATACTGAGTTTTCAATATTTTCTGATATTTGAAAAAAGAACATTGTGATAAAAAGAATATCATTATGATATTGACCAAAGAATGATAGATCTTTTTTTTTTTTTGAACCTTGATTAGAAAGACAGATCTTTATAGAAAGATATATATATATATATATATAGTATATATATAGTATATATAGTATATATATAGTATATATAGTATATATATAGTATATATAGTATATATATAGTATATATATAGTATATATAAATGAGCGTTAAGTGTAAGATATATTTTTTATGATATGGTGATTACTGGTTACTGATAAGTGATATTTGCGTTTAGAGCAGGTTAGTTTCATAATGGATTATGAATATCGTTATAATTAACCACATAGGACATATGATTGCTATTTTTCCTTTTTGCTGCGACCATATTTTGCATTATGCTACTACTATACCATGGTGGATACTATACCATTCATATAAGGTATATGTTTTAATTATTAAAAAAAAAAATCTTGCATAGTGACAGTGTAACACCAGTGCATCAAAGTAATATAACGATGTATTGTAACTATTCGTGTTCTGTAAGTTTTCGCAGCAAAGGAGAAATAGAAAACACACTTTTAGTGAATATTTTCTGAAAATTTATACTCTTTCCGTTCTTTAAAGATTGATATTTTAACTTTTACACACAAAGTAAGAAAAATTTATTACTTTAACTTTTTATATTAATTTTTATTTAATTTATTTAATTATTTTAGAAAAGTAATAGTAAATGATTTTTTTATCTTTTTTGCATTAAATATTAACCAATAGTTAATTTTGTAAAGTGAAGTGTATTAAAATAAAGTTTTTGATAAAAGTGAAATGCATTAATTAAATGTTAAACATTGATTTTTCTGAAACAAAATAAAACTCTAAAAAATCAATTTTTGAGGAAAAGAGAGAATATATTAATCGATACTCAATGTTGACAAAAAAAAACAATACTCAATATATATACATCGGATACCTAAGTTTCCACATCTTTTTACTTTGCTGTAAAGAATAAGGCCATTTATTGATTCGCTGAGAGAAAACTTAGGCTAAGCAATATCTATTTATTGGTTAAAACATCGTTTTCTATGTTATATTTCTAAGCAAATTCTTCAGTTTGAAAGTAATATCAAGACAAATATATCCGATGTTGAAATAATTTAAAGTCAAATTTGACCGTTGGATCTTTAGTATATCGGGACCAGGCTTGGTAAGTTGTATCTCATTCTCATCCAACACAATTACTATGATGCCCATTTGCTTCTGCGTATCGATTACTGTTCCCTAACCCCAAAACCAGCAACTTTGTATTACTAATAAGATCATGTTTCATAATCTGTCGGTCTAATTTTTTTAAATATAGTACTATTATTTTATTTTCAGATAGAATTATATATGATGACACTTCATAGATTCATTATAGAGTGATTAGTTTTCATCTTTTTTCTTATAGAAGTTTTGAAAATTCATAACAGGTATATATGATCCATATTCGTAGTTCAACATAAAATAATTATGCAAATTTAAATATTTTTTTTACCCATTCACACA
This sequence comes from Iljinskaea planisiliqua, assembly GCA_900108845.1. NCBI lineage: Eukaryota > Viridiplantae > Streptophyta > Magnoliopsida > Brassicales > Brassicaceae > Iljinskaea > Iljinskaea planisiliqua. The sequence goes on along the minus strand of FNXX01000002.1, from coordinate 5,404,220 downwards.
AGTTTTAAACAACCACTGGATATATTAGCTATTTTGTCATTCTAAAAATTTAAACAATTCATTATATTATAAATTTTTATTTTATTTAAACTATTTTGTTTAGAGAGTCAGCCAGACAGTGACTATAGTTTTTCATTTTCATTGTTTTTGTATTTTACCTTTTACAATCCAAATTAAAACTTTCGTTTTTTTAAACTGTTGTTCTTCTGAGTCCAACAAAAACTATAAAAGATTATTAACGAAATATATAACAAAAAAATAATGAAATAAGAAATAATATGTTTTCAATACTTTCGATTTTACCACTGATAACCAACAAAACGAAATATATTTTAGTATTTTACGATCCATTGATGTATAATGAATGTATTTGAATTTTTTTCCTTCAATCACCAGCTTACTTACTGATACTTAAAGCAGAAAATACACCAGCACAATATCTAACGCTAATGAATTATGGATCTACATACTTTTAATATCCTAAGAAATAAAAAAACGTATAGATCTTTCAATACAATACAAAAAAATATTAATGAATTTAAGAAATGTAAAACTAATTTATTTGTCGGAAAAAATGTTAAATATAAAAAAACGTATCGTACTTTATGTCTTTATGTATTTTATATTGGTTAATAGTTTATTTATATCGTCTCTCTGTTAGATCTACTTGCTTTTTTTGTCCCATTTATATAAAATCCACCGCTCGAGCCTAACGTTCCCGTCTTCTTCTTCTTTCTCTCTGAATCGAACTCGTTCCGTCCAACTCGCGCGGAGGATCAGCTTTCTGGAAGATCATTTCCTCTGCATTGAACTAAAAGGGAGTGTTGTAATAATGGCTGGTTCTTGGCTACAATGGCCGGAGCGACGTTGAGTAGCTCTGTTATGCCTGCGACCAATACTCGGAACCGGAGATGTTTAGATCAGGTAGATGGCGGAACGAGAAGAACAGGGTTAAAGTCGTCTTCAGGTTGAAGTTTCATACGACTCAGGTATTGATCATTGGTTTTTCTGAACCATTGCTTAGATTCTTGAAGTTTCAAGAATCTGATATTAATTTGACATCTGAACAGTAATGGATTTTGAATTTGATTCGAGGTACTGATATTTTTTTTTTTTTTTTTGTTGCTTAGGCTTCTCAGTTCAATACAGAGGGATTGATTCTGTCTCTGGTTCCCGGAGATGTTGGTAAACCGACGGCGAGGTCAGAGAAAGCTGTGGTTAGAGAGGGGCAATGTCGGTGGGAGATTCCGGTTTACGAGACTGTGAAATTTCTGAAAGATGCGAAAACCGGCAAGGTTAATCAAAGGATTTATCATCTCATTGTGTCAACGACGGTGAGTTCAAAAAAAAAAAAGATTGATCGATGAAGATCTGAGATGGTAATGTTTTCTTAATTTTGTAATTTTTGTTTTGTTTGGTAGGGATCCACAAGAGCTGGTTTGGTTGGAGAGACATCAATTGATTTTGCTGATTATGCTGACGCAATTAAAACTTGTAACGTTTGTCTTCCATTACAGAACTCGAGTTCGAAAGCATTGTTGCATGTTAGCTTCTCTCTTCTCTTCTCTTTTGTCATTAATGTTCTGTCTTAAAAGAAAGAAATTATAACTGTTTGCATCTTAAAAGCTCGTAACACCTCTGCTTTTTTTTTTTTTCCTTTTGTCTTTTATAAAAAATGGTTAAAGTCTTATTAATGATCTCTGATGTACGAAACTCAGAATTGGATTTTTTTTGTTTTCAGGTATCAATACAAAGGCAATTAGAATTTGATGATCCTCAAAGGTGCAGAAAACTAAACTTAGCTTTGGTTGTTTTTTCTTTCACTATTGGTTGTTGCAAGTTTTTGTTTTGTGTTCTTGATGGAAAGTGGCTTTTCTATTTCTGACTTCTTGCAGAGAGGTGGATGAATGCGAGAATCTTGAGAAAATGTCACAGGGCCAAGATTTGAAGTCACATTTGAGCCTCGGTGATGCAGATGAACCTCATAAAAGCGATCCGCGTGAGGTATTTGGATTCTCTGGTTACTTTTGTTTGGTGTATGCAAAGAGAGTTGGATCTTCTCTGACTTGTGCTTGTCTCTCTACTCTGTTATAGGAAGGGCCCTTTGGTAAAGCTGCTCGGTTTGCAGAACTGAGACGAAGAGCATCGATTGAATCTGACAGTACCATGTCAAGCTCTGGAAGTGTCTTTGAGCCAACTACTCCTGAAGAAGTTGCCAAGTCTTTGAGACACCCTCCTAAGAAACTTCACTCAGCTAAAAACTTGTTTGAAGAGCCACGTGTATCCGAATCCGAGTGGTCAGGAAGTTCTGATCATGGAATCACCACTGATGACTCGACCAATGATAGTTCGAATGATACAATGGCGAGGGACACGGCGAGAAACTCCTCGGAGGATGAGGACGAGATAGAGAAGCTTAAAAACGAGCTTGCTGGTTTGATGAGGCAAGCAGATCTTTCGGAGATAGAGCTGCAAAGCCTGCGGAAGCAAATCGTTAAAGAGACGAAAAGGAGTCAAGATCTCCTAAGGGAAGTGAACAGCTTGAAGCAGGAGAGAGATTCTTTGAAGGAAGATTGTGAGAGACATAAAGTCTCTGACAAGCAGAAAGGTGAGACTAAAGTGAGGAACAGGTTGCAGTTTGAAGGAAGGGATCCATGGGTTCTTCTGGAGGAGACAAGAGAGGAACTTGATTACGAGAAGGATCGGAACTTCAATCTCCGGTTACAGCTTCAGAAGACGCAGGAATCCAACTCAGAGTTGATTCTTGCTGTTCAAGATCTTGAAGTTATGCTGGAGGAAAGAAGTAAAGAAGGAGCTGATCATCCTCCCAGACCAAGAACCTGCGATAACATGGAAGAATCAAGGGGAGGAGGGTCTTGTAGGAGTGAGACAGATGAAGATGAGGATCAAAAGGCACTTGAGGACCTAGTGAAGGGACACGTTGATACGGAAGGTACACACGTCTTGGAGCAGAAGATCACAGAGCTCTACAATGAGATGGAGATCTATAAACGAGATAAAGAGGAGCTTGAGACTCAGATGGAACAGCTTGCTCTAGATTATGAGATACTGAAACAGGAGAATCATGATGTCTCATACAAGCTAGAGCAGAGCCAACTGCAAGAACAACTGAAGATGCAATACGAATGTTCATCTTCGCTTGTGAATGTGACCGAGCTTGAAAACCAAGTGGAGAGCCTTGAATCTGAGCTCACGAAGAAATCCGAAGAGTTTTCTGAGTCCTTGTGCCGGATGAAAGAACTTGAAACACAAGTGGAGATATTGGAAGAAGAGCTGGAGAAACAGGCTCAGGTATTTGAGGCAGACATTGATGCTGTTACACGAGGTAAAGTGGAGCAAGAGCAAAGAGCTATCCAAGCGGAAGAAGCCTTGAGGAAGACGAGGTGGAAAAACGCTAGCGTAGCAGGGAAGCTCCAGGATGAATTCAAGAGACTCTCTGAGCAGATGGATTCAATGTTTGCATCAAACGAGAAGATGGCTATGAAAGCGATGGCAGAAGCTAACGAATTACGAATGCAGAAACGTCAACTAGAAGAAATGATCAAGAACGCTAACGATGAGCTCCGAGAAAGCCAAGCCGAGTACGAGGCAAAGCTCCACGAGCTTTCTGAAAAGCTGAGTTTGAAAACAAGTCAGATGGAGAGGATGTTAGAGAATCTTGAAGAGAAATCTAGTGATATAGAGAATCAGAAGAGGCATGAAGAAGATGTTACTTCAAAATTAAACCAAGAGATCAAAGTCCTCAAGGATGAGATTGAGAATCTGAAAAGGGACAAAGATAGTCTCATCTTACAAGAAGAGAACCTAAGAGTTGAGTTGGAAGAGACGAGAGTATCAGTTATGGAAGCTGAAGCTTCAGTGCAGAGAGAGAACACGAAGATGAACGATTTAGAGAGCACGATCGCATCCATGAGGAAAGAAACAAAGTCTCTGGCAGAGGAGTTGAAAGAGATGAAGCTTGTCAAGGATGAAAAAGAAGCAGCAATAACACACTTACAAACAGAGATAGAAACCGTAAGAGCCCAGTGCGATGATCTAAAGCATTCTTTGTCAGAGAATGATGTGGAGACAGAGAAGCACATGAAGCAAGTGGCACAAGTAAGAGGTGAGCTTAAGAAGAAAGAAGAAGCAATAGCTAATCTCGACAAGAAGCTGAAGGAAAGCAGAACCGCATTTAACAACTTAACGAAAACAGCTCAAAGAAACAACAACAACAAAGGAAGTCTAGTAGGAGCACATAAAGAAGTTACAGTTATGAAAGATAAGATAAAACTTCTCGAGGTATATATGCATCTGAACATTTGGTATTCGTCAATATCTTTCGTCAAGTCTGATGATAAGCCTCGTGAAATCTTGTTTTTGTGATACAGGGGCAAATCAAACTCAAGGAAACTGCTCTTGAAGCTTCATCAAATATGTTCATCGAAAAGGAAAAGAATCTGAAGAACAGAATCGAGGAACTGGAAACTAAAGTCGACCAACTCAATCAGAATAGCCAAAAGGTTAACAAAGATTATCAAAATCTGCAGCTCAACGACCTTAAAACATCAGAAGTGTTTAACTCGTTTATATGTTTTTTTCTTTCTTTCCCTGATGAAGCAGGTCAGTGACAGTGACGCTCTAAATGCTCAAGAAAACGAAGAAGTCCGAGTTCTGACAGCTGAAGTGGCGTCTTTGAGAGAATGTAATGAATCGATGGAGATGGAGCTGAAGGAGATGCAAGAAAGATATTCAGAGATAAGTTTGAGATTTGCAGAAGTCGAAGGTGAGAGACAACAGCTTGTTATGACAGTACGTAATCTCAAAAACGCCAAGAGGAGCTAAACCGGTATAACCAGAACCGGTTATCAGATTAAAAGAAAAATACACAGACATTATTATGTCGAAAATTGTGTACACATTTCTCTTCTGTTTCATATTTGTAAGTTTTTTTTTTAAATTTTACATATATAATCTTCTGGGTTCGTTAATGATAAATTTGTTATGTAATTACTTTGTTTATTTTTCTACGTAATTTGCATAAGTTTCAATCTTCTCGTCGTTGTATCCCAAAGGCCAATCCTCGATCAGAATACTTGGTCCGCTTTCTGGTTAGTTGATCAGATTCGGAATAAACCGGAAGTCAAACCGGTTCCCTTATTCAACAGTATCGTATTGTCGTTGTTTCGTCTCTCTCTCTCTCTCTCTCTCTCTCTCTCTCTCTCATTTCTGAGAACATTTGTTGTTCATCGCATTTCGTTGCTCGTGAACATAATCAGCTGAAGCCAAATCGATAGAGATGCTGAGATCGATTTCGAGATTTGGTCACCGGAATCTCCAGGGAAAAGGTAACCCTCCAACTCAAACTGCTCCTCCGCCGTTTAATATTTTCTGGGTACGAGCTTTCTCTAGTGGCAGTGATGATTACAGAGAGAAATTGAGAAATGGGCTTGGTGATATTAAGTTAGAAGATGCAGTTGATCTGTTCAGTGATATGGTAAAGTCTCGTCCTTTACCTTCGATTGTTGATTTCAGTAAATTGTTGACTGCCATTGCGAAGATGAAGAAGTTTGATGTTGTAATCTCTCTCGCTGAGAAGATGCAAAAGTTGCGCATTCCACATGATCTCTATACATACAGTATTCTGATAAACTGTTTCTGCCGCTCCTTTCAACTCTCTCATGCTTTAGCTATTTTGGGGAAGATGATGAAACTTGGCTATAATCCCAATATTGTCACGCTTTCTTCGCTGCTCAATGGTTTCTGTCACTGTAAGAGGATTTCTGAGGCAGTAGCTTTGGTTGATAAAATGGTGGAAATGGGATATCAACATAATACAGTGATATTTACAACTCTAATCCACGGACTTTTTCTCCACAACAAAGCTTCTGAAGCGGTGGCTTTAGTTGAACGGATGGTTGTCAAAGGATGTCAACCGAGTTTAGTTACTTATGGTGTCGTCTTAAATGGATTATGTAAGAGAGGTAATATTGATTTGGCTTTAACTCTGCTCAAGAACATGGAGACGGGGAAAATAGAGGCCAATGTTGTTATCTACAATACAGTCATTGATGGTCTTTGCAAATACAAACATGTGGATGATGCACTCGATCTCTTCAATGAAATGGAGAGAAAAGGAATTAGACCGGATGTTATTACCTACAACTCCCTCATAAGCTGCCTTTGTATCTACGGAAGATGGAGCGATGCATCTCAGCTACTAAGAGGTATGATTGAGAAGAACATCAACCCTAATGTTGTTACGTTCAGTGCATTGATCGATGGGTTTGTGAAAGAGGGGAAGCTTGTAGAGGCTGAAGAATTGTACAAGGAGATGATCAAAAGGTCTATAGATCCTAACATTGTTACTTACAGTTCATTGATCAATGGGTTTTGTATGCAAGATCGTTTAGAGGAGGCCCAGCATATGTTTGATTTGATGATTAGCAAAGGTTGTTCCCCAGATGCAGTGACTTATAATTCTCTCATCAATGGATTTTGCAAGTGTAAGAGAGTAAAGGATGGTATGGAACTCTTCCGCGAGATGTCTCAAAGAGGATTGGTTGGCAACACAGTCACTTACACCACTCTTATCCAAGGGTTTTTTCAAGCTGGAGATTGTGATAATGCTCAAGAAATTTTCAGACAAATGGTTTCTTGCGGTGTGCCTCCCGATATTTGGACATACAGCATTTTGTTGGATGGGCTTTGTAAAAACGGGAAGCTAGAGAAAGCTTTGGTCATATTCCGGGATATGCAAAAGAGTGAAATGGAACTCGATCTTTTCACATATAGTATTATCATTGAAGGAATGTGTAAAGCTGGCAAGGTGGAAGATGCGTGGGGTTTATTTTATGGCCTAAGTCTTAAAGGAGTGAAGCCTAATGTTGTAACGTACACCACAATGATCTCGGGATTTTGTATGAAAGGCTTAAAGCAGGAAGCAGATGCATTGTTCAGGAAAATGAAAGAAGATGGGCCTCCCCCAGATAGCGGTACGTATAATACGCTGATCAGGGCACGACTTAGAGATGGTGACAAAGCTGGATCAGCTGAACTCATCAATGAAATGAGGAGTTGCGGGTTTGAGGGAGATGCTTCAACCTTTGGCTTGGTGACTGATATGTTGTATGATGGGAGATTGGAAAAAAGCTTTCTTGACATGCTTTCTTAAAACACGTTTACTCAATCCTTGAGAGAAAAAATTATGAGGTGAATCAACTGTTATACTGCTATTTTAATGACAACTTTTTCGCATCTACTGTTTTGTTGCTGTTTTGTCTGAGTTTCATGAGTTTGACGATTTTACTATTGTCCAGGTAAGTTTCAGACAAGAGTTGATCCAAACACTTAGTCACGCAAGATCAATGGTCAGTTCTCAAAGAAGCACACCTTCGAGAAGATTCTTGATTTTAAAAGATGTTTAGTTTTTAATATTTTCAGAGTTTTTTGTTTGTTTGTATCCAGGTAGATTGGTTGTAACATGACAATTATTCTTCTTTGTAACCTTGAAGTAGTTGTGATATTCGATCAGAATACAGTTGAACTAGGTGAATAACTGGTTTAGTTAAACTTATGTTTCATAATTGCCTGTCTACAACATTGGAGTCTATGATCATTCTATTCAAATATTTCTGTATTTCTGGTGTGAGGCAGGTCAATGAGTGGCAGGGAAGCTTATAATTTGCAGCATAATGAAACATCGGTTCTTAGCTCGAAATATGTTATATAAGAGGATCGACCACACCCTGCTCTATATGCAGAGCTTCAAGATTTAAGAGCAGGTAATTTCCTTAACGTGATTGATCATGTTATTTATATTGAGAGTATACTATATATCGAACGTATTTAATGATAAGGGCAAGTGAAAACAACAACCTTGAAGAGAAAGTAAAGTGCTTTGGCATGCACCATTTCTCTGATTATTTAGAGAAGACAACATTTAAAAGAGAATCAGTACAGAAGCCAAATTGCTTTGTCCTTAAAGTTACCAATCAATCTGTATGTTCGTATTCTCGATGATCTCTTCTAGCAGGAGTTTTTTCCTTCTTTTCCCTCGATCCCCTCGCAGGTGCCTTCATCGAAGGTTTCTCCACATCGCCTGAGATGTCAAGATGAACTCCTGGATCATGAGTCTCGTACTTGGCGCCTATCATTATCGAGTTGTTCACAGCTTGAAAGTTGCTGTTAACAAAGGTGGTCAGGAAATCAAGCTCGTGGCCGCCATTTTTGTACTTGTCTCCATGGTTATCGTCAAGCTCGGTCTTCATGGTGGCTCCAAGGTTGGATCCAGAGAGCGTGATGACTCTGATGGTATCTTCCTCCTCCTTCTTCTCTTCTTCATATTGGCTTGGTCCTGCCTTCTCTGCTCCCATGTGGGTTAACGAGGAGATCATGTTTTTAAGATCGTGCTCGAAATGTTGTTGTCGCTTGTGCTTCTCTGCTTCGCCTCTTGACTCGCTTAGCTTCATTGTTTATCTCAGGTTTACAACACCAGAAGAAATGATGAGAAGGCAAGCAATGCAGATATACCTCTTAGTATATATATTTATAAAATATCAAAGCAAAAGCAATGCCTTGTGTTGCAATTAAAGAATAGGATGGAATGACTTTCGAGTGGGTTTAAGAATAACTTTTGGAGATTGACAAATAGTGGTCAAGTATCATGTTAAGTTGTTTTGGTAACTAGATTGATTGATTGTTCACAATGTAAAGTTATAATTGAGTTAATCAACTAGTATTTTGTTTACTGTATACTATCTACTATATATCAAAGAAATTATATATTTGCATGGTAAAAAAAAAATGGACAAAGCTATATAAACAAGCAAAAAAATCAAGCCTCGCAAAAAGGAAAATATTTACATCTCCCACAACACAAACAATGTTGGAAAAAATTACTACTTTTGTGTATAATTTTTTTTTCTATAAAATTCAAAACAAAACTACAAAAGTTAGACTATTCCTTTAATCAATCCATATACAGTGACAAGCGTCACAACGAGTGAGTGATCGACACGTGGTTTCACCTCCATAGTTAACACATCTTCTCCCAGTGTAACTCCATTCGACGATTGCTTTGGCTTTACCTAATAAAATTGGTTTATCTATTTAACAATATACTCTTTCAAATTCAATAATAATGATTTGTTTTTATTTTTATTTTAAAATTTACCTGTGCAATGATATCTCCGTGGATGTCTATGATCTGAAAAGCAAATTTGGGGTCAAATCTTAAAATCCAAAAGACTTCATTGGTCTCATCTCGAACTTCCCAATCTCCATCTCTAATACAAGACCTTTTGATTCTGACAAAAGGTTTCACTTCCTCAGTGCTTGATAAAGTCCCACATTCTCTGTACACATACCAACTCCCAAAGAGCCATAATTTCTGCAAATATTGTTTAACAAGAAATACAATTATTTAAACATATATATAGTTATTCATATTTTGTGATCATCATTAGAATAAAACATTCATTTTATTACGGTGGGATATTGAATCGTATACTTAAGAGTATTCTTTTTTATTATTATATGGTTTCTTACACGTTTTATATACACTTTCTAAATGTATTTTAACTTTGATAGCTAAAGAAGCTTCAGTTAACTTTTTTTATATTTTATTTTAAAAATATTCATATATGATCGTTAAAGAGTATTGAACTATAATACAACTTCTAGAAAAATTAATCTGCTAATTTTAATTTTTCCCCAAACTTCAACTTACTTTTTAGTTTAATTTCTGCATGAGAACCTATATTCATTAGTTCCAGGACTTAAACCGGGATAAACCAACAAGAAGGGAAGAAGATGAAGAAGAAATGAATCGAATTCGAATTAGAAGATATTGACTTTAATTACCTTTTTACGGATGGTGAAAAGAATGTTGCCATGAAGATCCATGATGTGGACTTCATTGCTAGATTTGTCATAGTTTTCGACCCGGTACGTAATATCTCCGTTGGAATTGTAAACGGTTAAACCGTTGGTTTGATAAACCAGAGATTTCATCCAAACCGTGAAAGTCTCTCTCTCCGTACTCATGTACGGTGAAGAGATGGCTGCTTGAGGAAAAACCCTAGCCATGGTAGAGAGAGAGAGACAGATAAAAAGAAGAGAAAAGAGAGATTGTATATATATCGACGAATCTTCAATAACATTATGAAATTGAAGTTGAAGTTGAACAAGTCTTATACACCTCAATGATTCATATTTAAATGATTTAATATATGTGAGCCTTCTTTTACTTATCGCTATTATATAAAATAACGAGGATCACTTTGAATTTGTCTACTTTTCTCTCGATGCCTGATTCATGTACGGTGACTAATAATTTTATGTTTGACATAACAATTATTTATATACATATGACTTTAGTTTTGTTATATATAAACATCGTATTTTCTTATATTTGTAAACGTTTTTAATATATATGTTTGTTTAGTAAAATATAGTAGGTAACATGTATATTTTACTATTATATATATATATGTATTACTTTATATTTTACATGCATATATGTGTGCAACCGTGGAAGTATTGGAATATACAATCTACAACAAATCACTTATTACCTTACAAAACGAGCTTAAAAAATAAAATGGCACTAATTAACTTTTGCTTTTGAAAAACATAGCACTAACTTTAAATGTTAGAAATTAGGAATTAGGTATAAATTCTCTTAAAGCCGACAAATGTCATTTTAAAGATACAAAAATTAGTAAATTACTTTGTCTACAAAAAGTCCCTTTTAATTGTTTCGAAATAAAAGAAAATCACATCTTTCTATTAAATGTATTATATATTATTTCTCATCGTTGTAGCTCTCGTTTTCAGGTTTGCTGTGTTTTATGGAAATTGTTTATGTAGTATACATTTAGTTATCGTGATGTCATACAAAAAAGTATATACATTAAAAAAAAGATGAAGATATATTTATAAAAGTGATATAAATTAAAATATGATCACCGCATTTCACAAATATTATATGTTGATAGTGGACTTATCTGCAGGAGGTCCTTAATTTGTATTTAATATCCGAGTTCCTCTAGGAAATTTATTTCTCTCGTTCCAAGAAGAGTTTTTTTTTCTTTTCTTTTGGCTTTTTATTCGTCTTTTAGAACAACTAATTCAGGAAGTAATTTTTCTTTTATATTATTTATAATAAATAAGTATAAAGTTTGTACTGGAATCTTTTTGTTAAAAAATATACAAACCACTTTTACATTGCATTATATATATAAAAGATGGAGGGAATATTAATTTTTTTTGAAACCGTAAAAAATTTTGTTACTAAAAGAAATGTGTATGTGAGACACAAAAGAATCAACTAATTCATTATACTACCATTAAATTATCAATATTTTGATCGGGGATATTAATTTGCTATTAATATTTTTTCAATAGTTTATATATTTTGTACTCTTGATCGAATGTAATTGTAAGTAGGAAAAAAAAAGCTCAAAAGTTTATGATTTCTTCTTAATTTTCATAATTGGAATCGATTCAGCCCATAAACATAATTTAGTGGATAATTGATCAGTCTTTCTTTAGAATGACTCACATCACAAAGTAGTACGTAGTCATTTTAATTATCTGAATTATCCTCGAAATTTTGAAATTAAAATGTTTATCCTTTGATATAGTGGGTCACACGTTTCATTTCAGGCCACAAACTAGACCCTTTTTAAAGTTTAATTTATACTGGACCGCAGAATTTTAATACTTAGTACGTACATGAACTACTTATTTATTTATCACATACGGTTAAAGCAAAATAACGCACTCATATCATTCTATAACATTATTTCCTCTTATCATTCTATAACATATGTTAACTTTCTTAAGAAGAAAAATAAATAGGATCATGCGCGACCATATAATTAATCTATTGAAGGGTACAATATTAGAAAAAGGCCCCACATTTATATACTTATTCAGTTTGGGACCCTAATGTTTGACATCATTGCAAATTCAAACATATAAAAACCTTATAATAAATTTGAGTGTCTAATGTTGTGTCTCTTCCGACTCCATAATTCATAAACAATGATGAAAATAGTTCTATCAACTTTGTTCTTAAAGACTAAAGTGAGCTAACGATTAGAAAACTATTTGTTTGTTTGTCGAGTCGAGATTATGAAATTGTATTCAATTGTTACATCGTACAATCATCTGTTTATTCGGTTATTTAATTAAGCAACCAACTTTGTGGGTTGCATTCCACTATAGATTGCCTTTAGAGATGGTAAAACTGTTTGTGATGGTCGATAATACTAAGTGTTAATTATGTTTTACTATGTATGTTTGAGGGAATATTTACAGTGAAACTATGTATATTTGAGAAAGACCTCTTTATCAAAGTCACCATGCAAGAATGTACTTTTTTTATATGTCATATCGACTCATACGGACGGTTTCGGTAAGAACGCACAGAAATGTTAAAGAGGAAACTAATTTCGTAGTTCAACGGATACCACACCACAATCGAACCATGAGATCTATGAATTTCATAAGATCCAATTAAACCACCACACTGCATATCCCGAATTTGGATGCATTCCGATTAGTGCCAAGAGATAATCAAACCGCTTACATTCCTTATTACTATGTAAACCAATTGGGTTTAAGTCAAACTGATAAACGTCCCATACAAATGTGTTTTTGTTTTTAAGAAGAATTAAACTTGAATTTGGAAATTCATTTTTCACCAAAATTTTCCTTACCACTAAATCACAGATACTTGAATGCAAGAATGTATTATGTGGGGGTGTACGTCTATTTAATGTAACTCTCAATTCTTTGCTGATAAATTTATGAGCAGTCTCTATCTAAACCACCAGTGTGCACGTATGACGTATCATTGTAGTCGAAAGCTTAATTTGACTTGTTCGTTACACATGACCAATACTCTAGTCTCACCTTATAGAGCTCTAAAGAACAATTATATTTGTACTTGAACTTTGAAATTTTACTTACTTACACTCAGTTACTCGTTTCCCTAGCAGAAATGGTTCCAAAGACCACGTACTAGTACAACAACAAGGAACTTTGAAGAGACCCAAACCGGCTCGAAGAGAAACATATGATATTTGTTGCTGTCACGTTTGTGAGCTAGCTAGCTTGCCAATGTCATGCTCGAAATTCACACATACACCCCCTTACACTTGTGGCCTCCACAACACGTGCACACATCGTTCTTTTCTTGATTGGTATTTGGCGAGATCATCCCACATGCATTTTAGCTTTGAATAGTAATAAGTGGATAAATTGTCCCATCGACAAAACCATAATTCTTTTTTTTTTTGTAAAATGTTAAATTTTATAGCAAATAAAGATACAACGAAAAAAACAGAACAACTAAAAACTACTAACAACAATACGAAAACCGAATTAGATATATCCGAAAGCACAACACGACGAAAAACGAATAAAGAAAACAAATTAAAAACTGAACAGAGTCAATCGATAACGCAGTAATCACACACAAAGTGCAGTCCATCCCGTTTCTGCCACAATTCCAAAGAATTGGAGTTCATCGTAGTTACCACAAGCTTCGTTCCTAAAAGCAGCCCTTAAACCAAAGGAAACAGATGCCTATGACTTCTCCGAGAACTAACGAATCTCCAATTAAGCCCAGTAGACTTACCTACCACTGATAAGAAATCCGAGAAAGCAAAACTGCCGCCTCAACAAAACCGCCTAACAAAGCTCACTAACAACACCGAACAACATCCGGAGCCTAACCTATCATAATTCTCGTTTGAAAGATTTAAAAAAGTACTGCATATTAGATTATGTGAAAAATAAAATAAAATAAAACATAGTATCTTTTAAAAAGAATATAAATGTAGATTATATTGAGAGGATCATGCAGGACATTATAATTAATGAAAGTTAGATAAAGGTCCCACAGTTTTGCACGTATTCATTTTGGGACCTCTGTGTTTTAACATCATTGCAAATCGGAGACTTTTGAAGCTTTTTTATCAATAAAACTGAAATCCAAATTTGTGTATGTTTTGTCTCTTCCGACTCTATCATCATAATGATCTAAATACCTTACTACACTTCGGGTGTAAATGGTGTTGAGTAGAAAGAATCTATTATATAAAAATAGAGGAACATAAATTAGTGGAATAGAATTTAGTGAAATTGAGATAGTTGGAGAAATTATGGAAGTGAAAGGAATAAACTGAGCCGAAATCTATTATTCTTTCTTTCTAAGGAGTAAATCTAAGCTGAAATATAACAGTTTTCATCTAAGTTATGAAACTTACAAATTTTTAAAATTAATATATAAAATCTGTAAATGGTGTAGTAACAGTGGAATCGAGAGTATTTATCAATTACCTTAAAATTTGTTTCGCTACGTAGCCAACCATTTGGTACAGGACACAAACCACAATAGCCACACGTAGGTTCCAGATCAATACCCCGAGAGGTAAGTCGCTCTTTCACTGCCACAGAACATGTTTTAGCTTTGGAGGAGCCTTAGTTTTTCAGATATTCTTCCATGCACAAGGCTTTCTCAATAGGCGCCATCATTTGATTTGGAGGGTTCTGCAATTCTTGTAGAGACTCCTAGAGTCTCTAGCAACTCACGAGAATTATAATTTCCAAACTAAAGAGTCTTCTCTATTCATGAATATTTTTGTATTTTATAATACGCAAATCATCCTGTTTTGTAAAGACAAGTCTTATAGCCATTGAATCTCATTGTCTAGACTATTCATCGATGAGATCCGATTACTCTAAGTGTGAGGTTAATGACATTATCTTGTCTTCTTCTTTTTTTTTGTCAACGACACTATCTTGTCTTCTTGTTTTTTTTGTCAGCGACACTATCTTGTCTATATATCGGTGGTCTTGGACTCTTGGTGTGACGTCAATGATCAAGTTCTCCATTTTCACACTAATATCATCACCATTTCCTATAGACTTCAATAGCTTTGTTACCGTAGCTCTCGACTATGTAGAATATTACACCAAACATAAAAGGTTGTATACCAAGCTTGTAATAATAAATCATTATTTATCACAGAAATGTTATTATTTTTTAATAAAAAAACATGTATATTCACCCCCTTTTTCACGGGAAATACGGCGGTTAAAATAGTCGTATATGATTATCATAATACGAAACTGACGTAATTTAGACGATCGAGTAATAAGTTTAGTAGTTAAAATTCCAAATTCCAAAGAATATAGTAAAACAAGTCCATCATCATCATCAATGTCGTGTCATTATCATTTTTTTTGTCAAACTCACACATACGTCTTCTTTCCATTTTCTTCAATAAAAAACAAAGAAGACAAAATATTCCCTTAATATCCAACCAAAAAAAAAAAACAAAATATCATAATAATGACCTCTCTATTCTCTAAACCTCGAGCTCTCACTTCTCTAATCTCCAACTTTAAAACTTACCGTCCGGTGATCGGAAAACTCCACTTGGCCACCTTCACGCTTCTCCTCTTCCTTATCGCAGCCGGTGTTGCCGTCACTTCCTCTCTATGGCTTAGCCAGGTAAATTAATTAAGCTTCTTCACTAATCACTACTATATAGTTACGTTATCAAGAAAATTAAAATTAATATAATCTTTTTCTTTTTGTTAATCAAAGACAACCAAACAATATGATCGACCGACATTAGTAACAAAAAAACCGGTACCGGAGCTAGAACCACCGCAGAAAACCGAAGTATTGGTAAGTTGCACAAGTTTGTTGAAACAAAACAGGTCTGGTTCTTGCTCAAGAACACCTCTATAGCTTAACAAAGTAATTATTCTTGAGATCTTTCCATTATATAATTAAAGCCTAATATTTGTTAAATTAACACAATTTTTTTTAATTGTTTACCACAGACAAATTCATATAATCGACCGACAGAAATAACAGAAAAAAAGGTTCCGGTACCTGTACCAGAGAAGAAATCAACGCAGAAAACCGGAACTTCGGTAGATTGCACAAGATTTTTGAATCAAAACCGGTCCGGTTCTTGCTCGAGAACAGCTCAATCCGGTTATAATTATAACCAAACCGAGGCGAACCGGTCATGTCCTGATTACTTCAAGTGGATCCACGAGGATCTAAAGCCATGGAGAGAAACAGGGATCACAAGAGAAATGGTGGAAAGAGGACAAACGACAGCGCATTTCAGGTTAGTTATTATAAACGGCGAGGTGTTCGTCGAAAACTACAAGAAGTCTATACAAACTAGAGATGCGTTCACACTGTGGGGGATTCTTCAGCTGCTGAGAAAGTATCCAGGGGAGTTACCTGACGTGGATCTCATGTTTGACTGCGATGATCGGCCGGTCATCAGATCGGACGGTTACAGTAAATCTAATCGTACAGCTGAAGATGGACCACCTCCGCTATTTAGGTATGGCGGGGATAGATGGACGGTGGATATTGTCTTTCCCGATTGGTCATTCTGGGGATGGTACGTACTAGAATATCTACCTCTTCCCTCTCTTTCTCTTTTTTTTTCCTTTTTGTTTTGTTTTTGGTCTGAAGCGTGTATGGTTGTTAACGTACACTTGTCCCCACTTGATCACATGCCGAAAAAAAGTTACAAGGGTCCAATTTTTATTTTATACACAAAAGTCACAAATAAATAGATTCTTTCGTATTTCCTTATATAGTATCAATTGATTAAATGATTCGTTTTGTCTTTATATATAGTAATTTAAAGGGTTCGAAAAAGTAGGTTTTAAATGATTGATTAGTCTCCACTCAATGCCACTACTAGTAAAATATGTAATTATAACTTATTTATCTCTTATTGTGCTTTGATTAAGTGATTAACTAAAGTAACTTTAATTTCTACATCATTCAATCTTTCCAGCAAAACATGAAGTGTATAGTTCCAAAACCACATTGCTAATTTCATATTAAAATTAGAAATATTGTTTTGTATCTCATATTTGTTATATTAAAAAAAAAAATTCATATTTGTGTTGTGACTGATGATTTATTTGTATAGTTGGAAACTGAAATAAATAATTGGATTAAATTTGATGGATGAAGGCAAGAGATAAACATAAAGCCATGGAGCAAAGTGTTGAAAGAAATGGAAGAAGGAACGAAGAAGAAGAAGTTTATGGAGAGAGAAGCTTATGCATATTGGAAAGGGAACCCTTTTGTTGCATCTCCTTCAAGAGAAGATCTTCTTACTTGCAATTTATCTTCACAACATGATTGGAATGCTAGAATTTTTATTCAGGTTTATATATATGCTTCTATAAGCTTATGTTCATATAACCATATTTGATTTATCTATCTTTCCATGCTGGTATATTAAATGAATTTAAGAGCAATGTTTTATCTTTGTTTACATAGGATTGGATATCAGAAGGACAAAGAGGATTTGAGAATTCAAATGTAGCTGATCAATGCACTTACAGGTTAGTACCAGTCTCTATATTTTTCCTTTTTGCCTCATTGTATATATACATGTTGAATTTGATTATTGGAATAATAAGTTGTGCAGGTACAAGATATATATAGAAGGTTATGGATGGTCAGTGAGCGAGAAATACATATTAGCATGTGACTCAGTCACATTGATGGTGAAACCATATTACTATGATTTCTTCTCAAGAACTCTTCAACCTCTCCAGCACTATTGGCCTATTAAGGATAAGGATAAATGTAGATCCATCAAATTTGCTGTTGATTGGCTTAATAATCACACTCAGAAGGTACCATTATCCAATCTTTTTTTCTAGATAATCTTACTTACATGATCATTTTTTTCCTCCATCTATTTGTCAATGTATAAAAATCACACCAAACTACACCTTGAAAAGTACTTATGTAAAGGAAAAATATAAATATTTAGCTCTGGAGTAATTAGTTTCAGTTTGTGAGAAAGTTAAATCATTTTAGCTCTCGAATGTAATCGGCAAAGTACCAAAATGATGTTGCTTAAGACTTTGAAAAGTTGTATCTCATAAGTGTGCATGGTCTTTATTTATTTATTTATATGGTTGCAGGCTCAAGAGATTGGAAGAGAAGCAAGTGAGTTCATGCAAAGAGATGTATCAATGGAGAATGTGTACGATTACATGTTCCATTTGTTGAATGAATACTCAAAGCTTCTTAAGTTCAAGCCTCAAGTTCCCAAAAACAGTGTTGAGATCTGCACAGAAGCAATGGTGTGCCCTTCTGAAGATGCTAATGGGCCAAATAAGAGGTTTTTGATGGGTTCTTTAGTTGATGAGCCTCACACTTCAGGCCCATGTTCACTTCCTCCACCTTTTGATCCCAATGGTCTCGAGAAGTTCCATAGGAAGAAATTGAATCTCATCCGGCAAGTTGAGAAATGGGAAGACGCGTACTGGGAAAAACGTTCAATAAAATGATTTAGTTTTTATACTGATATGTTTGGGAATTTTTATTTTAGCTTTTATTTATCGGATCACGTTAAGTTAATGATATTTTGAGAAATATATCATTCATTCATCAGCAAATGAATCTGCACACAGATGGTCCACATAACAACATATATATGTAGTAGTTGCTTAGCATGGATAGGTCAGTGTCCGAAACCAGAATCGAGCCCACATTAAAATCTGTTGAACTAATATAGTAGATCGTGTGTTTATAGCTTTTATTTATATGTAGTACATAATTATGATATGTATCATAATTAAGGTTAATGATTTGTGTGAAGGTTCTCGGCTTAAATCTTTCCCATATAATTTTTGCATTTTTTCCGTACTGAGTACTGATATTATCATCAGTTTTTTTTTTTAAACATAAAATTGTCAGTACCAACATCAATCATTTAAGAAAACAATCTAAAACTAAAATTAACTTTTATATATAATAATAAATTTATACAGTTAAATTATCTTATAATAAATTCTTTTTAAAAAATGTCTACTTAATCATTGATACAAATCTCAATTATATTATTATTAGTTTTAATATTTATCATTTTAACTGTTAATGATAATTTAAACTACATTTTTCTACATTTATTGTAAATGAATTGATTTCCAGTGTTTAAGTTTTACTATATAATCATTTCATGAAACCTATCGTGATCATAACTATACTTTTTATGATAACTAAACTAATATTGCACATATTCATGATTTTCTTGCTCAACATACATAATCTAATCATTAATACTATTACTTACCATATTCTACTATCATAACATTCTCCATGTTCATATCATATATAATAATGTGGTGTAAATTCTCTATACAATAAATGACTCATCAACATTTCCATTAATATAAATTTTCAAGTCATGCATTTCCGATAATAAAAAAATATTTTACTATATTTCATGTTTATCGATGTTTATCCGTTTATTTGTGAACTTCATTCACAGTTAAAAAGTAATACATAATTATTTTCTCCCATACAAACAAATTTGAAATGATAATTAACAATAATTTTTTAATTTTTTTATGTTCCAACAATTTCGGGTAGATTTTTCATATGCCTTGCAATAGTTTTTACATTTAAAACAGGTATACATAAATTTATTATATATTCTCCTATTTTTTATACGATATATTCATCGATATTAATTCGTTGCTGATGAAAAACATAAGTCATAATAATAACGTTAGTATATATTTTATGACTGATGAAAAACGTAAGTCATAATAATAACGTTAGTATATATTTTATGATGATTAAAATAAAATAGTTAATTCGTTGTTATTTTGTTATTGTCTATAATAATTTTACATTGAAATATATCATTCCTAATTTATGATAATTTTACATCTAATTTTTTATTTTTTATTATTTTTTATTATTTTGATATAAATTTGTCGTTATTTGACAAATATTTTATATTTGTCGTTAAAATTAGATGTTAGTTACTTGCTTTCTTATAGTGTTCATTCAGTATGAATCTTATAAGCATGATTAGTTATTGAGTTTATAAGAATAGTATCTCAAAGCAGTTACTTTGATGCGGTTTATCATATACTCCACATTCCAACCACATTTATCTTATTTTTTACACACGTAATTTGTCATTTCAAAAATATTTATGGTGGGGATATTGTACAAGCCATTAGGTACCAACTTGGTTACTTGTTTTGTTGCAACAAACGTGTATCTCTTCTTAGCACATAAGTAATCACATAATAACATTTAGAAAAAAAAAAATAGAAGAGCATGCATGATGTATATTTATTATGTGACAAAGAATGTATTTATTATTGGTTGTCTAGTTATTTATGAATACTATAATGCTAGTTTGTTCATTTTCATTAAATGTCTTTTTTTTCTCCTCACGTGCACGGCGGTGAATATTTTTGATTCATATTTCTCTCATGCAAAAAGTGATAGTGTAAGATTTAATAAAATAATAATCTACTTTGTTGACAAAAAAAAACAAATCTCGTTAAATAATAATTTTTCCATACTTTATTTTCAGTTGTTGAAACCTTATATTAGGCAAACATATAAACTTAGCGTCGATAGTTTTTCAATTGAAGCTTAACCACTATGCTAAACATCTTTGACAAACATGTCTAGTAAATAGTGTAAATGTGTATAGAGTGAAATAAAAATTATATGAACTATACACATCGTATTCTATTTATCAAATGCGTATAAAACATACTCGTACTTGCATACCTGGTTAGGTCTAAATATATATATATATATATATATATATAATTTATGATTGGACAAGTTGCCTATATAAATTTGATGTCATCACAAAGTTGAGTATTCATGATGGTCCTTATCAATTTCCCTTAGCCTCTACTCAATGTTTGCTTGTAAGCATTGTGTGTGACGACTGGGGAACCTAAAGTATGTATATTATATGTAACTATACAATATTTACAGTACATCATGTTTAGCTAATATCATGATTATAAATATTGAAAAGGAAGTAGAAAATTAATAGATTTCATTCGAGATTAAGCGCATAAGTAGTTAAAACATAAAAGAAATATTCATTATATAGTAAAGTGAATATATACATGCTATACTAAATTCAAAATAGCAACTTCCATTGAATCCTTTATTCTGAATTTATCCAATATGTGTGTGTACGTTCAAACCTGATACATCTGACACGAAAAATGTTAGAAACAAACAAATGGAACACGCATGGGTACTTTGTCCCGTTCTCTTGTTTGTTGTTCAATTTTATGAAGTTACGATCACTTAAAGCCAATTATATTTATTGTTACAAAATAATTGTTTTAAATAAGAAACGTAGAATGTACTAGAAATAAACGAGGGGTTTGTTGATCAATCTAAAATTGTTTATGACATTTTGTACCAAACGTTGGAAATATATGTTCTGTAACTTTGTTAACAATTACTAATAGGGTACCCTTAATATGAATTATTAAATTGATAGAGTTGTTGAGCGTTGCATCTTTTAGACCATTTTTATATAAGTTTATTATGTGAATTTGCATACAATTTTCTCTAATTTTCTTATATTAAGTTTGATTTATTTTCTTAAAACAACTGATTTCTTTTAGAGCAAGTTCAATGAAGTTTTGTAACTTCTGTTTTTTTGCTTTCTAAAAAAGAGTATTGTTCATGTATCCTTTTCATGACTTAATCATATATATAATTATGGATTTTTCTCTCCATTCAAAATGTATATATTAACAAAACAAAAAAATTAAACATATTATTAGATTTAAAATATTTTACTTAGTGCATATATTATTATTAATAAAATTAAATGAAAAACTAAATTTTTTAAAAAAAAATTAACTAAGTAAACAAGTTTTTAAAAACGTGAAAATTTATTTTAAGAAATTAATAAAATTAACAATATAATTAAATTCTCTACAATTTTTTTTTTTGAATTTATCCTACTAAAATTTCAGAATGTATTTTCATTGATGCAAATGAAAATACAAGAATAAATATTTTACATATGGTATATATCATTTAAATTTTTTAAAAAGATTTAATTAGAAATATATATAAATATAAAGAAAAAAAATAAACAAAATTTGTAATTTGGTGAAATAATCAGTACTACAAAATTAAAAGAATAAAGCAAAAATAAGGATAATTAGATTTGAAAAATCTCTTTAAATATGTTCTGTAAAATGAAAAAATCAGGTACATTAGATGGGGAAGCTGGATACTATGCTTGTGACGAATAATATTTTGATTATCCAAATAATATTTGAGACTATATATGTTTGTGACAAATCTCAATAAATATAAGTGCAGAGCGTCACGCGCTCCAAATCTCTAAGCATAAGCTCGCACGATTGGTGGCGCAAATTCTGATGGGCTCCCTCACATTATTACTTCTGAAACGAATTAATTCATGTAACATATATAAAATTACAATCTCCTTAAAGAATTTTTAAATCTTTTCAAATACAAAATTGAATTCACCAAAATTTTTTTTTATAACAATAAATTTCAAATACATTTTAAAATCACAAATTTAGTCACTAAATTTTAATATAATTTTTTAAAATTTATGTTTAATACAAATCACTCTAGATCATAAATTGAATATATACTCTACAACTTGCATGTATATGTTCACCATCCGATTAAAATATAATTTATGGAACACATATACGGTCTACAGTAGTACGGTATGTCCCACCAACAGCTTAACAATGCTCTAGATCACCGTAGACACCGTACCATGAAAATTCTCTTTATAATTAAACGCGCTATTATTTCAATGATTAGCAACAATATTATAGTATTACTCTATAATTAAGAATCATCCAACGAAATTTATTCATTTCCAACATTATTCTAAACACACCTTCCATTTCTATAGGAATCAAAATCTGGCGTATATTTATTCATCGTTCTTGTAATAAAAGCTTATCTCGTTCAGTTTCTAAAACAACTTTTAATCTTATAATATGAAACGAATTTTCTTTAACAGATAATGTCTTTATTTGTCATTATGTATAAAATAAAAATAGCAATTACGTTTGAAATATCACGCAAAAATACAGTTGTAGATATATATTCCAATAGTACAATCAATTCCTGATATAGAAATATTTGGATATATCCTGAGTTTTTAGAATTATTTTGTTTGCCACATATATAATATCATTATTTTTCTTACAAACTGAAAAAACACACCAGCATGTATTCATGTAAAACACCCATAATTTATAAAATTTTAAAATAACTCCGAATCACATAAAGTTTCCCAAAGTTAAATAAATAAAAGGAAAAAGAGGAATAGAACATTCCTCCTTTATCTGAAACCTTTAAAATTTATCGTGAATTTCTTTATATAAAATTTTTCATAGAAATATTTTTTTATTACGAAAAATTTAAAGCTCATTTTTCCCCTCCAACAAGGAAAAATAAAAACAAAAAAGAACCTGTCTTTGAATCCAAGTCTCTCTCTCTGTCTCTCTCTCTCTCCACACTTCATCATCTCTGCTAATTCCTACTTTTTTTTTCTTTACTCAGTGAGTTTCCATTGATAGGTTTATTGTTAAATCCTATAATCTTCTCCAGTTTCACCACTCTTTACCATTTCCCTTTCAGCTTCTCTCTCTCTCTTTCTTTCTTTCTTTCTTTGTTTTACTTTGCTAATCTTAGTGGTCTCTTCCTGAGCTTAAAGCCTTTAAACATCTCGTTTCTTCAGAGTACTTCTCGAGCAAAGTTCTCGTCTTTCTCCATTATTTTTCTCCAGATATTTCATCTGGACATTAGTTGGTTCTGCGCTGAGAGAATCTGGGTTAATGAGTCGAGTTTGAGGGAATCTGAACATTGGAAAAGAAAAAATGAGATCGAACTTTTGTTCTTTAGCTCTACACCTGTCTCTTGTTCTTGGGCTCTTCTTCGTTTCTTGTGATGGGTTTGCTTCTAACGAAGGTATTGTCGATCGTATCCTCGTCTGTGAAGTTAACTTACTTAAACCCAGATCTAAGATTCTATGGATTTAATCGTTTTCTCACTTGTTAGATTACTAAGGAAAAGAAAGAAAATGCTAAGAAAATCTCGAACCTTTTAGATTCTCCAGTTGAATCTCTGTTGAAAAT
Source organism: Iljinskaea planisiliqua (assembly GCA_900108845.1). Classification (NCBI taxonomy): domain Eukaryota; kingdom Viridiplantae; phylum Streptophyta; class Magnoliopsida; order Brassicales; family Brassicaceae; genus Iljinskaea; species Iljinskaea planisiliqua. The sequence continues at coordinate 5,380,211 of FNXX01000002.1, read as the reverse complement.
TCACCACTAAACTGTTGTGAGGTCTAGAATCTCAATCATCCTGGAAAAAAAAGAACTTTTTTCGAGAAAATCAGTCGAATCTGTGAAGTTAAAGCTCTAATTCAAGGGCCGATCATACAAATCATCTGATAGATTCATGGATCCTCTATTCTGTTTTTGTTGTTCTTTCTACAGTTGAAGCTCTTAGAAGATTCAAGGAAGCTATCTATGAGGACCCGTTGCTAGTTATGTCTAATTGGAATGACCCCAATTCAGATCCTTGTGCTTGGACCGGCATTAACTGCTCCCCATCTAAAGATCATGTTATCAAGATGTAAAAATCTCTTATCTTCATCTTGCATTCACTTATTATGAGATTAGTTTGTGTTTATATCTGTGGATTTTATATTCATGCAGAAATATATCGGCTTCATCGATAAAAGGGTTTCTTGCGCCTGAATTGAGTCAAATAACCTACCTTGAGGAACTGTGCGGTTTCATCTCTCTCGACATACTCGCAAATATGTACTTTGATGCATTGAGTTTTAGGATTTGACATCATTGAATGCTTCTGTAGAATCTTACATGGGAACATTCTACTCGGGACAATACCAAAGGAGATTGGAAAGTTGAAGCATCTCAAGATCTTGGACTTGGGAAACAATCATCTGATGGGACCGATCCCGGCAGAGATCGGGAGTTTGTCCAGCGTTATGATAATGTAACAAAGATTCAACCTTTTCCGCAATCAAACTGGCGCTTTCATACCTTTTAACGTATGTGTTGTTGAGACGACAGTTTTGTTTCACATTTGCAGAAACCTTCAGTCCAATGGTTTAACTGGAAAGCTGCCTCCAGAGCTTGGTGACTTGAAGTACCTTAAAGAACTTCATATCGACAGGAATAGGCTTCAGGGAAGTCTTATTGCTGCTGGAGCATCGGGCTATCCATCAAAAGTGTAAGTTTAGCTAATAGCTCAAGAAGCAAAAGATGAAACAGTTCTGTGACTTCTGTCTAATTGTTAATTCACTTCTTCAGCTTTTCTTCAAATTCAAGTGCAAACAGTGTCGGTTTGTGCAAGTCTTCTCTGTTGAAAGTAGCTGACTTTTCATACAACTTCTTTGTGGGAAACATTCCGAAATGTTTGGAGCACCTTCCAAGGTATGCTTATCATCTAGGTTGTCTTTTCGAGCTCTAGATATCTCCAACTTTGCTTGAGAGTTTCTCTTTTTATGGTCACTAGGACGAGCTTTCAAGGGAACTGCTTGCAAAACAAGGATGTTAAGCATAGACCTTCTTCCCAATGCGGTGTGTGTGATATACATTTTTCAATTCATCAGGCATACATGTTCGATGAGCTTTGGTTCACTCAATGTAATCCCTGTCACAGGTAATGCACAGCTGGTCAAAACTCATGAAAGCCCGAGCCCACCCCTTAAGCACCAGTCAGCTGAAATTGTGGCTAAGCATCATAGAGCATCCAGACCTAAGTGGCTTCTTGCTCTTGAGATAGTCACAGGATCGATGGTTGGTTTGCTCTTCCTGGTTGCACTTTTCTCAGCAGTTCACCGCTGGAACAACAGGTCATCTATCATCATTCCTTGGAAGAAATCTTCAAGCGAAAAGGAAAAGTTCACAGTCTACGTAGGTTAGAATCTTTCCAAAATTCTCCAACTTCCAATACAAGTACCATGGAGCAAATAACTCAAAAGAGGTCGCTTTGATTTTTTTACTTCAGATTCTGAAATGCTGAAGGATGTTTCGAGATTCACAAGACAAGAGCTCGAAGTGGCGTGTGAAGACTTTAGCAACATCATTGGTTTATCTGCAGATAGTCAAGTCTATAAAGGAACAATGAAAGGTGGGCCTGAGATTGCGGTGATCTCTCTTTGCGTCAAAGAAGAAGATTGGACCGGATACCTTGAGCTATATTTTCAGAGAGAGGTAGCTTCTTCTCATATTAGATAGATGATTATGTAAAGAAAAGCTGCTTTTGTTACTGAGATTTCTACGTCATTTTCGCACTGTTTCAGGTCGCAGATTTGGCTAGACTGAACCACGTGAATGCGGGAAAATTGCTGGGATACTGCAAAGAGACCTCGCCGTTTGCAAGAATGCTTGTTTTTGAGTATGCATCAAACGGAACACTATACGAGCACCTCCACTGTAAAAATCTAACTTCCTCAGAGCTCTGTTGCATCTTACTATACTATTTTGTCTAGATAACATGATTATGATAAATGTTTTGATGCAGACGGGGAAGCGGCTTTAGTAACATGGGCAAGACGGATGAAGATTGTCATAGGCATCGCACGTGGTCTCAAGTACCTTCATATGGAACTTGATCCTCCATTTACAATCTCTGAGCTGAGCTCAAACGCAATCTATCTCACAGAAGATTTTACTCCCAAGGTAAAGTAAAGTGAGACCGGCTTGTTATCTGAACAATACAATTAGCTACGCTAAGCTTATGTTCACATTTGTCTTTTTTCTGATGCAGCTGGTTGATTTCGAATGCTGGAAGACGATTCTTGCGAGATCAGAAAAGAATTTGAGAAATATTAATAGTCAGGGTTCGATATGCGTTCTCCCAAACGCAATGGAGAGCCGATACCTCGATGTATCGGGTAATATCTATGCATTTGGCGTTCTTTTGCTGGAAATTGTCAGTGGAAGACCTCCTTTCTGCAAAGACAGAGGTTTCTTAATTGAATGGGTATGAAACAAAAAAAAACTACTCTCCATATACTTTGAACTGAGTAGATTCCTTCTCTGTTTTCACCCTTTGGTAATACACACAGCCTCCTCTTTTTCACCTTTAACTCATTTTGAAGAAAGGTTCCAAATGGCTTTGGAATTTTGCGATCTCTGGATGTGAAAGTCTCGACCTTTTTTCACCTGTTTAGTTTTATCAAACCTCGAATGTGGTTTTTGGTTGCAAAAGTCATGACCTTTTTACATGTTTGTTGCATTGTATAGGCAAAGGAGTTCCTTGAAGCGCCAGAGGCTATGGCAAGTTTAGTGGATCCAGAGCTGAAACATTTTAACCAAGAAGAGCTTGAGACTGTATGCGAAGTAGCAAGCCAATGCTTAAACCGGGATCCGAATAACAACAACAACAATAACAACAAGCCCTCAGTGCAAGAGCTATGTGATACATTGGAGAGTAGAATCAGTTTGTCGATTTCCGCAGAGCTTAGATCATCTTCTTTGGCTTGGGCTGAGCTCGCGCTTGACTCGTGATGAGAATGAAGGAGAAAAAGGAGAGAAGCGTGTTGAATGATAAAATGCTAACTGGAAACCAAAACACCCCAACTCTGTAAATCAGTAATCTCGTTTACAACATTTGAAATTGTTTTTTTTTTCTTCGTTTCCTCTGATCTTGACGAGTGTGTTTGAGTTCTTACGCACTGCTTTTGTTCTTGATTAGTTTTGTTGGGTGTTTAAAGTGTTTGTAAAGGAAGAGAGAAACATAGAGTTTGTAAAAGATTTTAAATTTGGAACTCTATGAGAGGTTAAAGAATGTGTAATGAACTATTTTTTGAACTATGATGTTATCTTATGTTATTCTAGCATCCGATAGGTACAATAGTTTCCATCTCACCTTTAAACTGGATAAGGATTGCCAAAGTTCCGTTGACATTTTTTTAACTAAAATTTTAAAATATTTCATTCTTCAGGATTATAAATTAATATTGTATTTTTTGGTTCAGCCCCTATTATGGGATGTCGTAACAATGACATAATGACACTATAATGAATCAATCCATTGTTTTAGCGAACCTTAACGTAAAAGGTTAGACTTTGAACGATTAATATGAGGCGGTGTAACTTAAAATACAGTATTTTCGGTAGGACCCGCTAGTTTGAATATTTATAGAATTAGCCCACATATTTTGTCATTTACCAGAGGAAACCTTTTTCCCTCTTCGTGTCTATTTAAAAAGCTAGCCATTCAAAGTCTCGACGTTTCCCACGAACCTAAAAAGTAAATCAAATTTTAAACGATAAAGAAGATTCTCTCTGCTTTTCTGGTGATACTTCCATGGCGACGAAGCTATTGGCCCTTACATGCATACGGAAAGAGCGATTCGGCGAGCGTTACCCGGTGGTGCGGAAACACCTAACCAAGTACCGCGGCGATGGATCACCGTCGGAGACGGCGGTGCTTAAGATCGATGAGGAGCCGATTTCCAGGGCGGTTTTCCGCGTTTTGGGGATGACTTGCTCCGCCTGCGCTGGATCTATCGAGAAAGAGATCAAGCGTCTCCCGGGAATTCACGAAGCTGTCATCGACGCGCTGAACAATCGAGCTCAAATCCTGTTTTACCCTAGCTCTGTTAATGTAAGCTTCGATCGAAATTGGATTCCTGATTCTCCTTATATTGTTCTTTTACAGTGACATGCGAATCGATCGAGCTGTTTCTAGGTAGAATTGTTTGGGATTTAGGGTTTTTTGTTTTTTTTTTTCATGTGATTTAACGTATAGTTGTGGTGGAAATTGAGTATATAGGGTTCTTATTTCTTCTCCTTTCGTCTGGATTATTAGGTGGAGACGATTCGTGAGACTATCGAAGACGCTGGATTTGAAGCATCGCTGATAGAAAATGAGGCGAATGAGAGGTCGAGGCAAGTGTGCAGGATAAGAATAAAAGGTATGACTTGTACCTCATGTTCTTCAACCATCGAAGGCGTTCTGCAATCAGTTAATGGTGTGCAACGAGCTCATGTTGCCTTAGCGATTGAAGAAGCTGAAGTTCATTATGATCCCACGATGCTGAGCTATGATAAACTACTGGAAGAGATAGAGAATGCTGGATTTGAAGCCGTACTTATAAGCACGGGGGAAGATGTGAGCAAGATCGATTTGAAGATTGATGGTGAGTTTACTGATGAATCAATGACGATGATTGAAAGATCGCTTGAAGCACTTCCTGGGGTTCAGAGTGTTGAGATCAACAATGGAAGTGACAAGATATCTGTCTTGTACAAACCCGATGTGACGGGGCCGAGGAACTTCATTCGGGTGATAGAGTCTACTGTCTTTGGTCATAGTGGTCACATCAAGGCAACTGTATTTTCCGAGGGAGGGGTAGGCAGAGAATCTCAGAAGCAAGAGGAGATTAAGCAGTACTATAAGTCGTTTCTCTGGAGTTTGGTTTTTACGGTACCGGTGTTTTTGACTGCCATGGTCTTTATGTATATCCCTGGAATCAAACATCTGCTCATGTTTAAGGTCATCAATATGCTCACCATTGGAGAGATCATAAGGTGGGTTTTGGCTACCCCTGTCCAGTTTATCATCGGTTGGAGATTTTATGTTGGCTCTTACAAGGCTTTACGCCGGGGGTCGGCTAACATGGATGTTCTGATTGCTCTGGGAACAAATGCAGCCTATTTCTATTCCTTATACACAGTGTTGAGAGCTGCAACCTCTTCTGATTTCAAGGGAGTAGATTTCTTTGAGACTAGTGCCATGCTCATTTCCTTTATCATACTGGGAAAGTATTTGGAGATTATGGCTAAAGGAAAAACATCTCAAGCGATCGCAAAGCTTATGAACTTGGCACCTGACACTGCCATATTGTTGACTGTGGAAGAGGAAGGGAATGTGACCGGTGAAGAAGAGATTGATGGTCGATTGATACAGAAGAATGACGTGATCAAAATCGTTCCTGGTGGTAAAGTAGCTTCAGATGGCTATGTCATATGGGGACAAAGTCATGTGAATGAAAGTATGATAACTGGAGAGGCAAGGCCAGTGGCAAAGAGAAAGGGCGATACAGTAATAGGAGGCACTTTGAATGAGAATGGAGTTCTGCATATTAAGGTTACAAGGGTTGGTTCAGAGAGTGCTCTTGCACAGATTGTTCGACTTGTTGAGTCCGCACAACTGGCCAAAGCTCCAGTGCAGAAGTTGGCTGATCGTATTTCCAAATTCTTTGTTCCTCTGGTGAGTAATCTGAAGGTTTGATAAACAGAATTAAAGTTTAAGTCTTTTGGCACAAGTAATTTCTAAACTTACTGGATTATAATGTTGCAGGTAATTTTCCTCTCGTTCTCGACTTGGCTTGCCTGGTTTGTAGCTGGAAAACTGCATTGGTACCCTGAATCCTGGATACCTTCTTCAATGGATAGCTTCGAGCTAGCTCTTCAGTTTGGAATCTCTGTTATGGTCATAGCTTGTCCATGTGCTCTTGGGTTGGCTACTCCAACTGCTGTTATGGTTGGCACTGGGGTTGGTGCATCCCAAGGTGTGCTGATAAAGGGTGGTCAAGCTCTAGAAAGAGCTCACAAGGTTAGTGCGCGCTAACTTGTTAAGCTTTTCTGTACCATTTTGATTTTATTAGATGATGAAACCTAACAGTTTGAATGACTGTGCAGGTAAATTGCATTGTATTTGACAAGACAGGAACTCTCACGATGGGGAAACCCGTGGTAGTTAAAACCAAACTCCTGAAAAACATGGTACTTCGAGACTTCTATGAACTTGTGGCTGCAACTGAGGTAATCTCTGGTAACAATCGAACAGATATACAAATATATATATGGTTAAGTTTTTGAAACTCGTGGCATGCATCAAAACTGATATGGTATCCTTATGTCAGGTAAACAGTGAGCATCCGTTAGCAAAGGCTATTGTGGAGTATGCAAAGAAATTCAGAGATGACGAAGAGAACCCTGCGTGGCCTGAAGCCTGTGATTTTGTGTCGATCACTGGAAACGGAGTGAGAGCGACCGTTAAAGGAAGAGACATTATGGTGGGAAACAAGAGCCTAATGTCTGGTCATAAAGTTACTATTCCAGCCGATGCTGAGGAGTTGCTAGCAGAAGCCGAAGAGATGGCTCAGACAGGAATTCTCGTGTCTATAGACAGTGAATTGGTCGGAGTTCTAGCTGTTTCGGATCCTCTGAAACCAAGTGCTCGAGAAGCCATCTCCATTCTAAGATCCATGAACATCATAAGCATCATGGTAACTGGTGACAACTGGGGAACTGCAAATTCGATTGCTAGAGAAGTCGGTATCGACTCTGTTATCGCAGAAGCTAAACCGGAGCAGAAAGCAGAGAAAGTCAAGGAACTACAGGTACACTAAATAAGTAAATAGAAAAAGTTTAACATATTTGAGTTACAATTATAGAAGCAAATGTTATTTGCAGGCATCGGGTCATGTTGTGGCAATGGTAGGAGACGGAGTGAATGACTCACCTGCTCTCGTTGCAGCGGATGTAGGAATGGCGATAGGTGCAGGAACTGATATTGCCATAGAAGCAGCTGATATAGTTCTGATGAAAAGCAACTTGGAAGATGTGATCACAGCCATTGATCTTTCGAGGAAGACATTCTCAAGAATCCGTCTCAACTACGTATGGGCTCTCGGGTATAATCTCATGGGCATACCCATCGCTGCGGGAGTGCTCTTCCCGTCTACTCGGTTCAGGTTGCCTCCATGGATTGCAGGTGCTGCAATGGCTGCTTCTTCTGTTAGTGTTGTGTGTTGCTCTCTTTTGTTGAAGAACTACAAGCGCCCTAAGAAGCTTGATAATATGTCGGTCCGTGAGATCCATGTGGACCGGGTTTAGAAAACCGAACTAAATGTCTACATGATTTGTGTTGGATTTGGGTAATAAGAAATTCATGTATTAATAACAACATTAATATGATTTGTGTAGGTTTGAGTCATTTGAGCCATCTGATACTCTGAATATATCGATTGACTCGTGTCCAAACCTCGTCTAAAACTGTTCTGTCTTGACAATTGTTCATGCTTGAAGCCACTTCTCCGTGCACGTGCGATGTCAAAAAGAACGAACTCTGACGTAGTTGATTCCACAGGATCTTTGTATGGTTCTGCCTCTAAGGAGATTTGAGTTGAAACTTGCATCTGTCCTATAAGTGAAGACTCTACACCTGAAACATTCAACCGCTGTTCTCCGAGGCTTTTGTTGCTTCTACCACCAATGTAGCGAAACGAATAGACATACCGAGAATCATTATCATCCATCCATGTCCTCGCCATATACACATCATCCGGGTGGTCTAGCGAGAACGTGAAAACAGGCATCCCAAGTTCATATTGTATACTCAGATGGGCATGTAGATGAACAGGTGAAGACTTTCTGAATATTGGTGAGGCAGAAGCTTGATCTTGTTTCCCTCGGAGAATCCTCAACATAGCTGTAGTTCAATATTGTATACTGATATGCTGCTCGGTGGTTGAGGCATGTCCCTCTGTGACTCGAACGAGTGATAACTCGAAATGCTCAATCTACAGCTAACATTGATATTCACAAATATCACTTGATGTTATTCAATGATCAATTTTAACAAGGTTTCACTGTTACTCAGTTAACTAAATCATGGTTTATATAAAAGGGAGGTACAAACACATGGGAGAAAAATATAACCAAAAACGATTAAACTGGAGAAGGAGAGCATCGCACAAGGATTCAAAGTCAAACTGATTAACCACTTGACCAAACTAACATTTTATAAAATGTGAATTTGAGATATAATATGTGGGTTGAATGAAGCAATTGCTTCACATGGCTTACAAAAGGGACGGGATTATAAGTTCGTTACACCAAGACGTGCAGCCTCATTGATTAATCATATATTACAATTATTAGCCAGACGTGCGTGCATGTCTCTCAACAAAAATATATACAAAACGTTTACACACAAAAGAACATCCATAAACAACCAAAGAAGAAAATGCCGGTCTCCGTCTCAAAGAGACGACCAAGAACATCCAAAAAGACTGAAACCGAGAAACCCGAGAAATCACTTAAAGATCCTCGTACTTGCTGTAATAGCATATGTTCTGTCTTCTCTAGTTCAGTTCTCTATCGTGTTCCTCTCACGATTCTCTTTCTCTTCTTAATCTATCTTTGGTCAACTTCCACCACCGTTATCTCCGGTAACGTCGTTCATATTTGCATCTCTTCGCGGAAGCTCAACGATCTTTACTGTCTCACGGCCGGTTCTCATCAGCCCGGTCTACGTGTACCGGTCAGCAATTTCACTAAACCGTCTAGTGAAAATGTGATAAGAAGTGGAGAAGACAAGAGTGTCGTTGTTCTTGGTAACGATGGAGACAAGAGTTTCGCAAAGAATGAAACTTTTTCCGGTGAAAGAGTTTCAGACAAACTTACGGTCGGAACAAGCCTCAACGTGACAAAGAATGGAACTTCCACCGGAGAAAGCGTTGCCTTTCTTGATCAAGATTCTAAACCTATCAACAAGGAGAATTTTGATTCGGTTCTTGAGCAAGATTATTCTAAACCTAAGAACGAGATCAATCCCGATCTTCTCATTGATTGGGATTCAGAAACGGGAGAAGAACGATACCGATACATCAACTCGAAGGACGAAGACGAGGAGACTGCTCTAAAGGCCGTGGACAAGTATCTTAAAATGCAAAGATCTTGGCTATCGATGGGAAACAACCGCAATAAACAAAGATCTTGTGAAGGACACGGTATATACGTTTATGATTTACCGTCTAAATTCAACAAAGATTTGTTGGGAGAATGCTCGGATATGGTTCCGTGGGCCAACTTCTGTAGCTACTTCAAGAACGATGCACTCGGTGAATCGATTGAAACTCTTGGTAAAGGCTGGTTTAGAACGCATCAGTATTCTCTTGAGCCGATCTTTCATTCTCGTGTTTTGAAGCATCCATGTAGGGTTTATGACGAGAATCAAGCGAAGCTCTTCTACGTGCCTTTTTATGGCGGTATCGATGTTTTGAGATGGCATTTCAAGAACGTTTCTGAGGACGTGAAAGATGTTTTGGCGATTGAGGTTGTTAAATGGCTCGGATCGAAGAAATCTTGGAGGAGAAACTCCGGAAAAGATCACGTTTTTGTTCTAGGTAAGATCTCTTGGGATTTTAGGAGGAACAACAAGTATTCTTGGGGCTCAAGTTTACTTGAGATGGAAGAAATGAAAAACCCTACAAAGCTTCTCATCGAACGTAATCCATGGGAAGTCAACGACGTCGCTATACCTCATCCAACGTTCTTCCACCCGAAAACCGACGATGATATCTCAAGCTGGCAAAACAAGATCATCCTAAAACCTCGCCGGAGCCTAATCAGCTTCGCCGGTGGAGCAAGACCCGGTAACCCTGATAGCATCCGGTCAACATTGATCGACCAATGCCAATCATCTCCAAACCGATGCCGGTTCTTGAATTGTACCAGTGGAGGCTGCGATAAACCGGAATCGGTTATGGAGCTTTTCCAAGATTCGGAGTTCTGTCTTCAGCCACCTGGAGACAGCCCGACAAGAAAATCGGTGTTCGACTCCCTCGTGTCGGGTTGTATTCCGGTGATCTTTGATCCATACACGGCGTATTATCAGTACACGTGGCATTTACCGGAGGATCACAGGACGTACTCGGTGTATATAAACAAAGAGGATTTGAGGGCAAAGAAAGTGGATGTGATTAAGAAGTTGATGTCAATGACTTTAAGGGAAAGAGAGGATATGAGGAGTTACATTGTTCATGAGCTTTTGCCTGGTTTGCTCTATGGAGATTCTAATGCTAAGTTTGAGAGGTTTCGAGATGCTTTTGATATTACTATGGATAGTTTACTCCATAAAATTTCAAAAAATATGTAACCTTGTTCTATATGAATTTCATTATCAATTTCAACTCTAGTTCTTTTAACTAAATATTATTACGAATGTTCAAAGATGATATGAACTCTTGATTTTGCACAATAATTGAAACCTGTTTTAAAATGCCTCATGCATGGTGATGGTGGTGACTTGAGAGTGAATAGGTTAGTAGGATAAATTATAAAATAGCATTATTTTTTTGTGAAAAAATAAAATAGCATTTTTCTACTAAAAGGGATCAATAATAAAAAATTCTGAATTTGGCCCAATATGAAAAGCCCATTAAAGCCCAATAAATAACAAAAACCGATCATTGAAAATAGTAATAACGGCTCATCACCAAACGCCACTCGCATCAATAGCGCGTGTTAATTCACGCACGCTTGAGGAGAATATGTCAGAGACTGCATTTTTCATACCTTTGAGCTTCTCTCTTCTTTTTTCGTCGACTCCTCTCTCATTTCTCCTGCTTCTGAAATTCTACTTCAATGGCGACGAAAGAGCCAGAATCTGTTTACGAGATAAGCATCGAGGTGAAAAGATTGCTTACCTTTAGTCATCGATTCAACACTCTTTAGTAACTTGGATGTGTGCTTTTTTGCTAAAAGGAAGAACCTTTGATTTAGAGGGTAAAAAAAGCTTGCATCTTTGACTTTAAGATGTCTTTCTGGTTCTGATAGAGGAAGATTCGTTGTTGGGTCTAAGATTGTTGAGATGGAAAAAAGTGACAAATGATCTTCACTGAAGAAAAATGTGTTACACAAGTTTGGTTTGGGATTGAGTAGTGTTCTTTTGCTTTGTCAGGACATTCATTTAGATCATGATCGTTGATTGAACCTTGCTTTGTCTTTTGGTGTTTTGTCTCACAGATTGATTTCTATGATATTTGATTGATTTCTTGTGTTAGAGCCTCTTGAGTTTCGAATTGTGTGTATTTAGTTGTCTTCTTCTGCTTGCAACAGGATGCAAGTGGAAACAGCTTAGAACTCAGTCAATACAAAGAAAAAGTTCTTTTAATTGTCAATGTTGCTTCCAAATGGTTAGTTTGTATACACCTTCTGAGCTACTTCCGTTTGTAGTTTTGATGCTAAACGTTTGTTTCTTTGTTTATACGCTGATGATCTCAGTGGGATGACAAACTCAAACTACACCGAACTGAATGAACTTTACAACAAGTACAAAGACAAAGGTCAACTGATGTTAACAAAAATGTCTCAGTTTCTTCCACGCGATTAGCTTCTCAACTTTGATGTTTGTTCTGTTTCAGGTCTGGAGATTCTAGCATTTCCTTGTAACCAATTTGGCGAAGAAGAACCGGGAACTACTGACCAGATTACTGACTTTGTCTGTACTCGGTTCAAATCTGAATTTCCCATTTTCAACAAGGTACAGACCGCTCCACGAATCCTTTACAAAGTCTATGTCTTGAGGTATTAAAACAACAGAATCTTCCCCGTTGTGTTTTAGATTGAAGTGAACGGAGAGAATGCTTCTCCTCTTTATAAGTTCTTAAAGAAAGGCAAATGGGGAATCTTCGGGGACGAGATTCAATGGAACTTTGCTAAGTTTCTTGTTGACAAGAATGGTCAAGCTGTAGAACGTTATTACCCAACTACTTCTCCTCTTACACTCGAGGTAAAGAAACAATCTCTCTCTCTCTCTCTCCCTAAAGAAACAGTTTTTCTTCTTCTCTCTCTTTCTGCTTATGTTGTCTCATTTTTATGCAGCATGACATTAAGAAGCTTCTGAACATCTCCTGAATGGTGCTGCTGTCTGACTGATTCGCCTGTGTTGATAACTGTACTTTGATCGTGAACTTCTCATGTAATAAAGGCATTGGCTTTGATTTGAATCTGTTCTGCTTTTTGTTGTTTTATAAATCTGAACTGGTTCCTCTCACAATTAAGCTGGTTATCTAGATAAACAAGCATTGCCTCGTGTTGAGTATCATAATGCACAAAACAGGTCAATCATGTGATAAGAGAATCAAGCTTAGTCAAAAGAAACCTTTTGTTGGTTTCTTTAAGAGATGAGGAACTGGATAAACAGGTCTCTGTTCTAACCAAAACCCCACTCTAGCAAACCAAACCAAAGGCCAGTTAATCAAAAAGCAAAGACTAAGAGGTGTTGAATTCGGATAAACCAAATTGATCCAGTCTGAACCAGACAACATAAATCCAAATCCAAAACTCAGGACAGCACAAGAATTAAAGCAATACGAGATTCGATTTCATTCAGATTCTTATATCTTAAAAACCAAATACACAGAGAGAGATTTATGGGATAAATAGTTAAAATTCTCCTTAAATAACCTGACGAGAGGGGTTCTGTTACATTAACAATGTTAGAAGGAACTCAGAGATCTGTCTCCATCCTGAAATAGCTGGTTTTAACATTCCCAGAGAAATCTACAACAAAGATATTTACAGCACTCACATTCTGTATGCTGCTGCTGCTTCAATAGCTAAGAAGGTAGTGGTAGTAAATAGGAAGAAAGATTAATATTGTCTCGGTTTTGAATCATCCGCGAGTCAAGTCAATATCAGTGAGTAGGTTTCTGCTAGAGTCAAGTGATCTGCCTGAGACTGAGACTGAGCCTGAGCCTGAGCCCGAACCGGGCCATCCACTCATTGCCTGAGCTGAGAAGTTCTGTGGCGTCTGCTGAGCCACTGGTGCTGCTGCTTCTGGTGCATTAGTTGGTGTGGTCTCCATCTCACTATTGTTGTGCTCTTCGTTTGGTTCATTTTCTTGTTTGACGCTCTTGTTATTGTTATTATTAGACTTCGGGACTCCCCCGTATACAAAACTACAAGCCACCACCTTCAAATAACAAGCAAGTTTTTTCTGTTAAGAGACATTGCAAACAAAATTTTGAATTTTCTTACTCAAACTCAACTGGTAGCATAGCTTTTATACCGAATAAACACAACCAAAACCAAACTTTTATGCAGCCACACCAAAATGCATTTAAGTTCATTCAAAGTCTTGCCACATGAAACATGAAAGCCATTAAGAAGAGTAAATCAAGAACCTGAACGAGGCTGGCTGCGATAAGCATTCCAATGCCACCGCCAATAACATGACCTTCGGGACCAGAAAGAGAGACACTCAAACCGCCTGTTCGACTTTTGGGTCCACCTTCTTCATTCACCAAATAAGATCCGCCTAAACTTAGAATCTCAAAACGTCCCTAAAAAAGACACAAAGAGTCTTTAGTTTTTGCATGTTTTTAGTTATTTCAGTTCATAAAATGAACGATTTTGAAACCTCAAATGTTAAAGAAGGCGCTGTTGTAGCGGGTTGACGTAGAGTGACTGAAGAAACTGTTCCTGTGCCTGACATTATACAAAGAGCTCGAGGTCTTTGCTGTGAAAAAGACAGAACTTTCGTAACAATGTCCTGCGAGAACATAAAGGAAATTGGTACAATGAGAATCAATTTTCAGATTGTCAATAAACAGAACGTAGTTTTTTTCAGAGTTTACTTCTCCTGCTCCCACACTGATGACATGAGGTGCAAAAGCAAGTCCAGCCGAAGTGTTCATCCACTCCCCTAAAGTAATCAAAAGAGTCAAAAGATTACTCTTCATAAAAAATTCCTACTAACTAAAATCATATTCTAATGACCAACTGCTTATCTAAACGCAATACCACACAACATGGATCACAGCTTAATACCTAACAACAGAGCTAAACCAAAACAATCGAACTTCACCATAGAACACATCTATAGCTTGTAGCATTCAAACACTGACCTAAGCATAAGATCCAAGCTCATGTTCTTCACAATGTACATTACTAACAGCAAGGGTAACCACACCAATTACTAATCTAAACACGATTAGAGATAAGACCACACATGGATGAGTAAATTCGAAGTAACAGCAGAGGTAAACCAACATAATCATCTATAGCTTCTGACATCGGAAACTTCCACATAATCGTAAAACTTCCACATAATAGTAAGATCTAAGCTCGTGTTCTTAACAGTGTAAGACTGAAAAACTTGAGATCTCACCAAGATTAGCCAATCGTTGCTTCCTTCCAGTCCCAGGAGGTCGACCTCTGGCTCGTTTAGGTGCATTTGGATCAGTCATTGCAGAAGAGTCCTTAGACTTATGACTAGCAGAAGAAGGCATAGGAGAAAGCCCTAAAGAGACTTGTCCATCAGGAGCATACTTCCTCGGACGTCCACGTTTCTTCTTAACCATGGGCGGCTCCATCGGCGGCGGCGGCTGCGGCAGAGGCGGCTGCACCGCCGCAGCTGAAGCAGACGAAGCCATCCCCATGTGAATGCTGTGTCCGAAATCAGAGTGTCTGTGGTCGGCTATGGAGAAATGAGCTCCCGGGTTGTTAGCCTGAGGATGATGAACGTTAGGGTTCGACATTGGCCTCATCCCCGAAGGAGGAGGAGGCGGCGGCGCGTGAAGCCCACTCGCGACCTGGGAAGGTGAGAGATTTGTGAAGGCTCCTCTCTGGAGATAGTACTGAGGATGCGAGCCTGGAAATGCCATTGCTTCTCTCCCATCCATGCATTTAAAACCTTAAAGTACAAGTCTTTCACGGAGAGAGAGAAATGGGTTTTGATCCTTTTGAGAGTGAAAAGTTTGACACTTTATGAAGAACAGATTTACACACCACACAGAAATCGTAAAACCCTAATTCCCCAAGTCAGTGAAGAGAACAACAATGGCGGATTCTTATGAACCCTAGAAAGAACGAAGCTTTATCTTGAGCTCACTTAGAGCTCGAAAAGAGTGAAATTGCAGATTCGAAATCACGAAAAGGGCTAAGAAATTAAGACAACAGGAGAAAGTAAGCTCTTTTTACTGTTACAGTCTAGTACAAACGAAATCTCAAAAGAAAAAGAGAAAAACAAAAAAAAAGAAGCTAGATTTGATTTCGAAATCTAGGGTTTCTGAGATGAAAAACACAAATGCACATCAGAGGAGAGGAGACAAAGGAAGATGACAGAAGAGACAAATCAGAGAGAAGAGAAGAGGTGAAAAAAAGAGAGAGACAACACATTTATAATTTTTGATTTTATCAAAAAAAAAAAAATATATATATATATTGTGAAGTGAAACTTTTGAATTTTAGGCTTTCTCTGAAAGTTAGAAGACTGAAGAAGAGAGGAGAGTGACGACTATCGTTTTTTCTTTATATATTTCTTTAACTATTAAACTGAGGTTTCTTTTTTTTTTAGAATATTAAATTGGTTTGTTTAAGAATATATTTATTGAAAAGCATATGAACTTTCTTTGTTGATTTATATATAACTAAAAATCTAATGTCGCATTAGACCTCTGACTGAAAATGAAATTTATTAGTCCTGAGGTCTGAGGTTCATTAATATTTAATGCTTTTAATGTTTAACTCATATGCTTTTTTATAGTTTTTCTTCTCATAAAAATTATATGCTCATTTCAGATAATTATACTCTGTAACATTAACTTAATATAATATTTTTTACTTATTTTAGAATAATTAATATAATAAATTTAAGATAATACAATCTGTTTGTTTATTTATCACCAATAATCTCATTTGTTTATTTTACATTACATTTTCACTTTCATCCATCTGTGAAAACTAAGTTTTTATGTTCTTAATGACGTTTATATTTTAACAACTAATTTACCTAATATGTTCTTTTTTTGTTGGTCAAACACCTAATATGTTGTTATTGCGAGATTTAACTAAATTAAAGTATTTTGTGAACCAAAAAAAGAGACTAGGATCAATTTTTCTTTTTATTAAACAAAAGCGACTTTTATTTTGGTTCTTGATTAGAAGAAAGAGGAGAGAGAGAGAGAGATGTGTTGTTGACTAAAGAGAGGAGAGAGAAGAGGGACCCACTTGAAAAGAGCCATGAGGAGGATGATATCTCTCTCTCTCTCACATGTCTAAATCACTTTGCTATTTCTTTCTTTGCTTCGGACAGTGAGCCCTCTCTCCTAACTTTATTTTTTTCCCATTTTTATATTCCCCTTTTTTCTCATTTTACTTTTTTTATCTTAATTCTTTTTTATTTTTCTCTCAAAAGCTTTCAAAGTCATCAATATATATATATATATATATATATATATATATACATATATACCTAATTTGAAAGTTTGTATGAAGCATTTAATATCCGGTGGCTGAAGAACCCGACCAAATATCCAATTTGTCAAAATTTTGTACTAGACTTAAATAAAAAGTCTTTTTAGATTTTGTTTTGCTATGTTGACAAAAAAAAAAAAAAAAAGATTTTGTTTTGCTACTCCCAAATCCCAAATCTATATTCTGATTAATTTCTCCATTAAAATTAATAGTCAGTCCTTAATCTTTACACTAACTTGTTTTGTCAACTATCTCTACACTCACAGCTTCAACACCTATATAAATTTGACTTTCTGACAATGCAATAAAATAAATTTGACTTTCCCTTTTCACCTTTTATTTTTTGCCAACTCTCACCTAAATTAATGTGACTTGTCTTTTTTCTTTATTACTAGGCGATTTTCATGAAAGATCGCATAAATATATTCGAGGCCGACCACTACTGAACTTGGCATTTTTTTATTATGTTTCTCACATAAATGGCTATAAACATACACAAATTAGTCCATATAACATTTATAACTTCCAAAAAAAAAAAAACTAAAGAAAAAAGAGAGAGTGAAGCACAATAAATGTAGATCAACTAAAATGGAAGAAGAGTGTTGAAGGAGGCTTTCAACTTGAGGATGCTGTCTGAAAAGGTACAATAAGGCTCTGTTTCTATGAAAGTGCCCTAGTTAATAATACTCCACAATACATACGTATATACATACAACACTACATATAGAGAGAGAGAGAGGTGATGTATTATGATTGTGGGTCTGTGAACATGATGTCATCAAAAGTGGGTCTCTTTCTGATTCTTGCAAGGAAAGTGATCTCAACTGTTGCTTTGTTTTAATTTTCCTTCTGATGTATTTGTGGGGATCGAGAGATATGATTCTCTTCACACATTGTGGTGGTCCGGTTATATTTTTGGTCCAGTAGTTTCAAATTTCTATTAGCTGCTGGTAGTTTGGTGTTGCTACATATTTTAAAATGTTTCAATGTGTTTACCAAATATCAACCAACTCCATGTTATAATGAAATTCACATATATTTTATAAACAAGTTTCATAGAATTACAAATCAGTGGTAACCAGTGACAACAAATCTTGAGTTACAACAACATAAGAATGTACAGGATATAAAAGTCCATAAACTTATAAAGAACTAACAAGATATTTAATTTCAAGACCTTAGATATATTGTATTATTGGTTGGTGCGACTGGCATGTGTTAGAAGATTTGATCATTATATTCAGGTTATCGATCTGATAATCTGGTAAGTCCAAAATCTTTTTATGTTTTCCATTTTCCAATGGAAACATTACAACGAAGAAATGACTTGAGAAAACCTATCTAAAATTGAATAAATTAAATTGATTTATATATTTCAGAGTTTAATTTGGCTTTTAAGTGAAAAACCAGGGAAGGATATGAACCTGAGGACTCCGTTTAGCTACCCTTTTGATGCGTTTTCGGCTTCTCCACTGTAAAACACCAACCGCTGCATCAGTCACTACCGTTCTTGCCCGTCTATGGTTCAGTGACGGTGTCTCTGGCTCCATTAATCTGTTAATAGAGATCAATCAAACAAATGGATTCAGAGAAATGGAAAGAAAAGTGATACTGATTGTGTAAAGTATCGCATTCTCTTTTCTATGTCTCACAGAACCCACATGACAAGTAGCTTTTGATGGTGTCTCAAACTACTATATGAAGCAAAGTAGGCTTCTAGAGTGTCTGCTCTAATACATACATAATAGGTGAATAAAAAAAATTTGTGGCAATGAGTTTGGATGGTAAAGGAACAAACCTAGGGGTATCAATATGTGGAGTGGACTCCGCCAATGGACAGCAAGCGGAGCAGACATAAGCCTCAGGCCGCCAATGAAGTTTAACACAATAGGTGTGATACCATTCGCCACATTGACTACAAGAAACCATGGATCTTGAGTTGTATGGCTTTCGACAAACGCAGTGTAACATACTTCGAGCTCGTAAGGACTGCATCAATCAACCATGATACAGACAGGTTTAGACTTTAGATAACAGTAAGGTTATGTGTTAAGCTTATTAACCATTCTTTTCTTATTAACCTGGAGTTCTTCCTCTGCATGGACAGGCAAATTTTCACCCTCAGAGATAAGTTCGAATACATCTTCCAAGGGAAGGGCACCCGAGTCTGTCACCACCTGCAGATAAAACCAATAACTCTCGTTTTCGTTAAGCATCCCAAAGTGATAGTAAGCAATTGACTGAGAAACCGTGTGTTGGTCATGTACTTTTCTAGCTCGTTTTGCCCACTCTAGTCCAGTGTCTTTTCGTTCCTCAAGTCTCTTGCCCAAGTAATACTCTTCAGGTAATATTTTCAGTGTTTGTCCCTGTCAAAAAGCAAATAATGTAAACTCATCAACCAGATCACTTTGGTGTGGAAGTAAATAAGGCATCTCAGTATGCGTAGGCAATTGAAACATTATCAGAACATACCTCTTTTAAGTGCTGCTGAATTTGCTGTAACGAGGGCTTTCCTGCATCTACTACCACCTGCAATTTAAAGATGTAGTTAAGCGATCAAAAGGGGTACGTAATCACACATACATCTTAAACAAGCGTCAAATCAATTAAAATTCAATACTCTATTTGTACCTCGGAGAAAGGTGAGCTAGAGCTTAATGAGATGGTCTTACAACACCATTTTAGTTTTAAACTTGCACTGTGAAGTTTGGGAAGTTCAGCCAAATTGAGACCAAGGGACAGACCAGATGTTCTAGCGGAGTCCACTCTGGTTATCAAATCCATAATCTTCGGAAGGATCGTGCTATGCATGCCATCATCTATTTTCGCAATGTCCAACAAATCTTCAGTTTCTTGCAAGAGATGATGATTATCACACTGCCACCTCTCGCAGTTAACCAACAATGTGTCAAGAATCATTGGCTCTTGAAGTTGAACACTGAGCGATCTAGACTGAGAAACTAAGTCCTGCAAAAGATAAACCATTGAATGCTCCAAATTCACATGATACAGACAACGGAAACCAGAATAGGCACAGGAGGCAGACAAACCTTTAATACAGGAAGTTCAAGCAGAGAACACGGAGACGATGCCACAGAGGAAGCGGCAGATAAAAAGGGCTCAGATTTCCGAAGCCATGATTCAGCGGACGAAATTTTGTTTTCAATGCCCTTCAGAGAGGGCAAAACCGCATCAATGTTGACTGACATCCTAGGAACAACATCTTTTGATGGATAAAAAGGACTAACGAGATACTAAGCATGACTGAGTTAAAATAAATAAATTACAAAGCGAGAACATAAAAATACCTCACGAGATCTTTAAGGTCGTATATCTGAGTCTCACTAGCAAGGACTCTGCTTGCTCTTTCCTCCCAACACCGCGCCGTTGACAAAGTTTCGGAGATCTCAACAAATAAATTCTCCTCCTCTATGCGTAGTCTGGAAACAAGAAAGTCTTGGCATGAATACGAAAAAGAAGTAGAATGCATATTACATATTCTATAATCAATACTAGTGGACAACATACACAGCCGCTTCCGAGAGCAGCTGCTCAATGAAATCTAGAGACGCTCTTGCAGCATAAACCTACATAAAAAGAAGGCTGCATCAGAGATGAACCACAGAAAGATCAATCGCAACATGAAACCTGATGCTATTTCATAATATAAAACAAATTCCCATGCATTTATATTCAATATCAAATGAAAAGATGCAATATTGATAACTGCTCGAGACGAATGAGAAATACAAATTAAAATAGAAAAAAACATTTACCGTTCGAGCTTTTTCTCGACAAGATGCCTTCTTCAATTCAACCTCAACAAGAGGGAGTCCTTCAACTATTTCAGATACTGTGGTTAGGGTTAAGCTATGACTATGCATAATGCATTACAACGCAAAAATAGGTGGGAACCAGATAAGAGACACTAAACGAATGTCTAAGTATAAAAGTAAGACCTTGAATCCCTAAGGATGCTCCATCCTCGAGAAGAGAACTCAGGTCACTGATTAGCTTTCGTTGGTCCTTGCCTTCACAAACATCAACCATTGTATCATTAAAGCGTGACATCCAAGACAAAGCGTCAACATGGTACTGCCTCAGGATATTCAGCTCAGGAATGTTAATGCTGAAAAAACCATCGAATTCATGAACTAGCTCTTCCACATTCTGTGCAGAAAAGAAACGAATGACTTCAGAAAGGTTCGACAAAAGTGCTTGTTGTTAATCACACTTAAAGATACAGTACAAAAGTACAGCCAACCTTGAGAGATATAGAACCACTCAAAATTTTGCTACATTTATCACGGGCTAATTCCGATTTTTTTAGCAAATCCAGGATCCTTTCTGTTTCTGGAAGTTTCACCTGAAGGTCCAATATCTATTTAAGGGAAAAGAACGATTAGAACACATAACCAAGTAATAGAGTTATCTCTTTTAGAATAAAGATTATATAGTCACCTCTGACTTTAGCTTGCAAAGTTCATCCAATTCAATTCCTGGACGTTTTGTATCTGCAAGATAGTATCTCGCCCTTTCAGCTAACATCTGCGGACCCATTAGGAAGAGATTTTATCAAATTCAAGACAAGGGAAGAAATGAAAGCGAACCTGGAAAATCGAAACCACTAGACTAGGATTATGCTAGTTAACTTTGAAAAAAAGAGAGGCAAATACATCTAATATGGAGTCAGTCTCTCTAAGACCTTCGTGGATATGCAGGCATCAAGAAAAATACGGGAACATATCTCAGTTTTATCCGATATGGAATCATATTTAAACCAATATGCAATATTCACATATTCCTTTGAACTCACACACCATATAACTGATATTTCGAGCTAGAGGAAAAAGTAGTCAAGGATATGTTTGTCTTAACCATGGTCTACCTTTGCGGAAGAGATCTTCGTTGACAATATCTCGTGTTTTCTTAGGGAAATTGGTGAACTGGAGACTTCGGAATGCAATAGCTCCAGCTGGGTGATCTACAAGCAAAAACAGGTAACACTAATTAGAATGCATAACTTGAATGATTTTACTGCATTTAGTCAGATTTGACCATCATGTAACAAAAAGGCATTTCCTTAAAGACTATGTGGGGAAGTAATGGAGTTTGTAGTGGCATACCGTTGGGCTACTTGACAGAGAAGAATCGATTTTCTCAGACAACTTTCTAGCCTCTTCAGCATAGTTCTACACAGAAACGAATATGCTAAGAAAACTGATAAATGGCAAACAGCGTTAACAATCTCAAGGAAACTGGGACATTGCAGGTACATAGGCTAACCTTTAATTTATGATGACCAGACTGAAAGCAAGGAACGGGGTCAACTCTCAGCAACTTATCAATAGATTCCAAGTGAACTTTCTGTGAATCATTTTTGGCTTCGCCTTCGACTTTTGAAAGACAGTCGCCAACAGCTTCAGCCCATATCTTTGCTTTGATCAAACTTTTTGCAACATCTCGTACCTGTGTGACATATATAGAAAAAGGTTTATTTCAAGAATCTACTCAAAGAGATATATACAAAAGCTTTCTAACAGATACTCAAAACTCACGCGGTCCATTTCTGATCCACCCCAAAGAAACTGTTCTGCTTCCTTCAAAAGGGTGGCATATTCAACACTAGAAAAGACACCGTGAAGAACCTTTGATGCTCGACGAAGCCAATCTTCAGCTGGTCGTGCCTGAAAAACTTGCATTCCCTCCTGCTAGTATGAGAAAAGATAGCAACAATTTATAAATTGTAATAAGATTCAAGGCCAAAGCAACCATATGATATATACAAAAGGCTAGGTTGAGACCTGTATAAACATCAATATAAAAGGAAGACTCCTTACTTATTTAATACTAAATTTAATCAAATCCTTATATAGAAAAGGTAAGGATGACGAGTGGCTATCCTGCCGTTCATATAAAATCCAATATCCAGAACAAAAAAAAAAAATCAGTACAGTTATTTGCATGTAAGTATAAATTTACCTTTTTGTTAGAAGAAGCTGAACGTTTGGTGCCTGAACTCGGCCGTTGTGAGTTTTTGGTTTCTTGAGTTTTGCAGTCACCAGACTTTTCAACTTCTTGTACCATTCCATGCAACTCCGCAAGGGTATAACGATATACCAGACGCAATTTTGTAGGTTCACATTCACATAGGTGCTTCCAGTGCTGAATTCAAGATTATAAAAAAGTTCAAGAAAGAAGTTCATAAGAAAATCTGCCCAGTGTCATGCATCTGTAGAACCCTCAACAATTTCTATCTATAAATTGGACTGGCCTGCCTGAAGTTGATCGCTCTCTAAGTAGTTAGACGTAAATATTTACCTCCAAGCATGCAAAAACAGATGGCCTACAATGGCAGACGATGGCAGAAAGATGAAGAAACTGCTGGCAGATGATGCATGTGGTATCCTACAAATACCGTTATAAAGAGTCCACGTATCAAAGTCTTGTCTTATGCAAGCTAGCATGATAGAGTGGGAAAGCTTAACATCAAAACCAATAATATCTGATTGCAGAAAGAAAAACCTCTTCGATGCCCACAGAATCAGGGCATTCAGGCACAAACATAGGAGAAGATCTCAAAATACCACTTTTCCATAGCTGCTCTCTCCAAGTTTTTTCCTTGCTGTATATTCGGAGCAATTCTTTCTTCAAATGTAATGACCCTTCGCCATCGTAGCAGTTTCCCTATAAGTAAAGACAATTAAAACAATCACGGAGGCTGCACAAATATCCACATTTGTTGCCTGAAGCTAGCATACACAATTCCACTAGTAACCAATGATAAATCAATAGTGGATCATCCCGTCAAATAATAAGCGATGCCTCTTCCAATGTTAACATCTCCAGTAGTAGCCACTATCTCATTTAATCAAGGGTGGCAATATTTAGTAATTCTAGAGCGAAATCTTCTTTCGTGAATGCAGAAGATATAGACCATTAATCAGCCAAAACCAACAAACTCATATTGTCTCTTTACCTTAGCTACCACACAGAGAAGCTCTTCATGAGATATGACTGCAGGTTTACGGTACAGCCGATACAGCTCCGCCCCAGAACCACCATAAGGTAGCCAATCGGCAGTGGCAAAGTTGACGGCCTCTGCACAATTTAAACCTGAAAGACAGCACATGCCAGTTTATCATAAACTGCATAATGACACTGGTAACCAAAGTTCCTAATGCAATTGATGGGAGCACTAAAACACGCAACTAGTCATGTGACTATCATAGCTCAAATTAGAGTAGGCGTACCGAAATTGAATCCAGCATGAAAGGATTTTGGAAATGTGATCACAAAGTTTCCAGGCTCCTAGCAGTGACAACAAGAACAGGGATTATGTTGGAATACTTGTAGGCGGAAAGTTACAATTAATCACAAATAGCTTCAAAACTTGCAAGAGAAATGCTAACAATCAAATGAGCTCATCAATGAATTATATACTTGTATATCAAACCTGTAATACTGTGTAGACCGGGACTTTATTTTCTTGTAAAACAGTCGGACTCAACATAGTAACCAGTTGAAAAAGCAAATCTGGCTGAGCATCAAAGAGATCGGGCAAGGTTTTCCGCATGACCTACAGAATAATCACGCAGCACAAGCACTTAAATCTTTGTTTCTGAAAGTAAGTAAATATCGTATTGTATGCCAGAAAAATATATTCCAACGAAGGAAAAAGGAACTTATACTGGGCTGTGAATAACTAGCCAATTTTAATAGCAAAGGTTATTACCCTTTGGAGCACAAATAAACATTAAAAAAAAAAAAAAAAAAAAAAAAAAAAAAAAAGAAAAAAAAACCTAACCTTTTCAAAAGCACTAGCAGCACTGCCTGGAACACCATACCAACATTTTGCTTCTCCCCTGAAATATGAATCAAAAAGAAGTTGGTAACAGAATCTTTCAAGTCAAAAGACGAAATTAAGAGACTTAATATGAATGAAATATTTCTTCATGAATTAGAGAGTTCCAGTTATTCTCAGAAACATCGCCTCCGTCAGGCCATGACAAAATAAGGTATAGAGGAAGGGATATTTGCGACTTCCACAAACTCGAAAATAACTAAATTCTCTATATGCTTCAAAAGCACGATGCATTACAGTAGAAAGATTCAGAATGAATTACAGTGGATATACGTACCAGTGAAGATAATTCACAGAGTAAAAACAATGGTCCTCAAAATGCCAACAAAAAGAAGAGAAGAGCATTCCAAGATATAGCCAAGGCACTGTAACACCATTGATGTTATGCCGAATGGCCTGAAGCATAGATCCTTTCAACTTAGGCATGTTATTGAGATTCCAGGGGCTACCACAATATTCATCCCATACATTTGCCTCAACTGATTCTGGTCTTTGGTCGCCTATTCGAGGAAACCCACTCCCATAAACAGACGTATCCAAGTCATTACCATACATAACTTCAACCTCGCCAACTGACCCTTCTACTATATCCCAAAACTTTTTCTCGATCTGCGTCCTGGACACTGACCCTGAACCAAACCACTTTCTTTTGGCACGATCAGCAATGCGCTTGAAATCTTCAAGTAACAAGCATTTACCGGGCACAAACCCGAAAGTTTCTTCATCAGTGTTCAAGCAATCAAGGCAATACCAGTTCCCAGGTGGGATATGCTTCAGCGGTGGCGAGAGACAGTATATATGCCAACCTTTATTACAACTATCACACAAAAGCATCACTTCGCCGTGTTTGTCACTTTTGCATTGCTCACATGCTTGATCAACCGCCTCCTCATTATCTACCTTTGGATATTTTTCTTCAGCATTTCGTTTCCTTCTCTTTGAGCTCGAGAATTCAGAACAGCGCCGATTCCTTTTGCAACCCTTTGCAGGATCTGCATTCATCCGATTGTGATAGTTCTCAAAATCATGCAAATGCTCTTTGTACAACTGACACAAAACATGCTTAGCGCATTTGGAAATCTTTTCACCAGAGCTCATGAACTGATAAACCTCACCCCATTTTTTCCCCTTAACAACCTTATCGTAACCCCCAAACCTCTTCACTGCATTGAACAGCTTACACAGATCCAACTCATCTCCTTCAAAGACCAATCTCTTCTTCAGCCTCTTGCCTAAATGCTCCTCCAAGAACCTATTGTACTCCAACTGAAACGTCTTTGAATTACAAGAAGCGGGACGAAACTGCAACCGGTGAATCTCTTGTGTCTTTGTCGGAAACTTGACAGATTCCAAATCAAGTCCAAAAGGAGGTTTCCAGCTATTCGGCGGAACAATCTTGCAAATCCCATAAACCTCTGCCTCTGGCTTGATCTTGTATATATACTCTAAAGGGTTTTTGAATTCATCTTCGGTCGGATAATAAACCGGTCCAGACGGCACATTAAGGGATCCTCTAAGTTTCTGATCTAAAACCCTTTTCTCCACTGCCTTAACTCTACCTTTTCCCATCACCAAACACATCCGCTAATACTCACAATCATAACCTACGAACGTGAATTTTAAACCCAATTGATCAAAAACCCTAGAAATTTTCCAAAGAACAGTGAGCGTAAATCCAATTCTAGGGTTTAGGCGATTTACCTTGAAGTTCTGAACGAGAAAACAGAGCGAGCTCGTGAAACTAGTAGAGGAGACGAAGTGCAAGGAAATTATTATTCTTTCTCACGAATTTGGTTTGTGAAGATTTGGCAAAAACAAAAAGAAAATTTGATAAAAATCGTTTCTTTATAAAGCTCACTTACTGAATTTCCAAAATTGGGTTCGGGCAGTAACGGAAATTACGAAACGGAGAGAAGGAAGCCAAATGCTTCTCAGTTCGTGTTTATGGTAAGCGTACATCGTGCCGGTTTTTCTTCAAGAAGAACTGCCTACCGTTTATATTGAGGGAAGAGGCACTACGTGTAGTTTCGCTTAATTCGATATAATGGATTGTTGGGCCCTAAACCTTGAGGGCATTTCTTGTAAGGCCCAGAATAAATCTGCCCATGGACTCGATAATTATGCTAAATTATTTTTCCGACAATAAGCTAAATTACAAATTCATTCTTTACCTACGATTTTTTTTTTTTTTTTTTTTGTAACAAGAGTAAGGTTTTTGATTCACAATAGAGTTAATAGCGCTCATCAAATTGTCCAGCTTGGATGTTGCCATAGAACACATGCGCTTGATTTAGAAAAAAAATCGTTTTTGCTAAAATCTTAATGACTTTTATTTTTCTTGTGATTTCTATAATTTTTTGGATATATATTAGGTTAATTTACAATTTGTCTAAAAATCGAAACAGAAAATATATTTCCAAACTGATGCTTTGTAATACATAAATAAAAATAAAATGAAAATTTATTTTTTAAAAATTTATGTTCAAATCTTTTGTTATTCGATTGAATGTCTAATTTTTAATATTGTTTATTTATGCATTTAAATTTTTATTTATGCGTATTTTAAAATTTGTATTATTTAAATAGATAAAAAACTTTATTTTTTTTTAAAAAAAAATAAATATTAATTTGTGTACGGAAAATAAAGTTTTAAAATTTAACTAAATTATTGATTTAATATATTTTAATTTTAAATTTGATATGGACATTTTAGTGTTATTTAATTCAATTTTTGTATATTAACAAATAACATAACTATAATTATAAAAATTTAAAACTGACTTTATAATAATTATCTAAAATTTCATTAAAAAACCTTTTTATTCTATTTACATGTAGGATAGGATAGAACAGCAAAAGTTTCAAGAAAATAAGGAAAAATGTGGTTTTCAAGGTAAGAAAAAAAAAGTGAAAATTTTCTCGATATCGCTCGCAGGTAACGATGGGATGGTCGGTGAAAAGGCGTTTATACTGTTTGGAAAAAAAAGAAACAATATATTGGTGTTATGTCGGTGCCATTTGATTGTGATGAACCTCAACTTTTCCATTCCCTTGTTCAGATTTCTGTTATTTTCACATTTCATTAGCATGATGATACTTCATGTTTCATTCCACGTAGAAAAAGATAAATTGTTACCAATATAGCCATAAGCGACAAAGGACACGTATGCGCAAATATAGTAATAATTATATAAAAAAAAGGTTTATAAACTGTTCAAAGACAGCTATGAATCTATTACTCGATGGTATTGGAATATGGTGCTAAGTGTGTACTATGCGACGCGTCCAAGTGTTAATCATAACCAAAATGACAGTACATTTTAGGAATAACACGATTTTAGAAAGTAAACAATTATATAATATATACTTTTAATGATTTTATATTGAAAAGTATTTTGCTTTTAGCCGTTAGGTCAGTAACGTCCAATAACATCTCTATTGCAAAACGTTCAGTTCTGCAAACTCAAAATATAAACATAAACATAAACATAATTATTATTTATCCAAAAGAAAAATGTGAACAAGTCTGTGGTTAATTACTCATATTACCGAATAATGCAAAACAACTAATTCTATCAATAGTTTTTTCTTGTGGTTTACACACTATTTTTAGATGTGAATATGAATTATAGCATCACACACCACAAATACGAACCAACAAATCCCAATAAATTTTTCTTGTCACTATATTATTATTGTTGTGGAAATGAAAAGAAAGTATTTGAGCTAGAAATATACTATTTGAATATTTTCTTTTTTTTTAAAAGAAGACTAATAATATACTAGAATAGATATTGTTTTTTTTTTTTTTTGATAACTGATGGTTGTTAATGTATGATAGCAAATATGAGTTGTTCCTTAGTTTTATTTGACCCACTGGTGAGTTGACTTGTTGAGGCCTGCTGCTTTGCTGTTTCTCTCTTTCTTCTCTATACACTTCAACCCAAAGACAAAATTAAAGTTTTAATTTTTAACTTTCTGGCAAAGTTCTCTGCTTTTGTCTTCGAGGAAAATAAAAATAAAAAGGATAGAAAAAGGCAACAAAAGAAAAAAAGTTTCAGAAAAATTTTCGGTTCTTGAGCTTTCTCTCTCGAGCTAAACACACACACGAGCGGCTCGATTCGTCATTTCTAACTTTTCACTTTTTTTTTCTCCTTTCTTCTTTGTTCTTTGCTCAACTTCAATTCCGGTCCTTTTCTCCACCGATCGTTCTCTCGATTTTGACCCTTCTGTTTTAGTTTTGTTTTGTAAGTTGAAGAACATCTCACAACAACAACTGGGTTTTGTCTGATCTGTTTTTTTTTGTTTGGTTTTCCGGAGCTTTGAAGAATTTCAACGCGGTTTTGATCTGTTCTAGCAAAAGAGACGCGGTTTAGGGTTTATGGTTTGACTGAAAAAATAGTCAAATGGGTTGTGAAGTTTCCAAGTTATGTGCATTTTGTTGCGTTTCAGAGCCTGAAGGATCCAATCATGGAGTCACAGGCTTAGGTAAAACTAGCTATGATCGAGTTTTTCTTATCCTAGGGTTTCTTTTTCCTCTTGTTGTTGTGTTAAATCGTGGATTTGCTTCTTTTTTCTCTCAGGTGACGAGAGGATAGGTGAAGGGAATGATTTGCCTCAATTTCGTGAATTCCCGATCGAGATGCTAAGGAACGCGACATCAGGATTTGCTTCAGAGAATATAGTTTCAGAGCATGGAGAAAAAGCTCCAAATGTTGTTTACAAAGGCAAATTGGATAATCAAAGACGTATTGCTGTCAAAAGGTTTAACAGGAAAGCTTGGCCTGATTCTCGCCAGTTTCTGGTATGATCTTGTTGCTGAAATTTGCTTAAAGCTCTTACCTTTTTGTGGATTCTTGGATTTTGATTATCTAGTTTGATTCAATAGGAGGAAGCTAAAGCTGTTGGTCAATTAAGGAACTATAGGATGGCAAATCTGCTTGGATGTTGCTATGAAGGTGAAGAGAGACTTCTTGTTGCTGAGTTTATGCCGAACGAGACTTTGGCTAAGCATCTTTTCCACTGTAAGAATTAGTTCTCCTCTCTGGTGTATGGTTATCTCTATGTATGAGTACATCAAGCTCGTCTCTCAATATGTAAAACAAAAACTATTAATATGTTTCAGGGGATTTACAACCGATGAAATGGGCGATGCGACTAAGAGTAGCTTTACATATTGCTCAAGCTTTGGAATATTGTACTGGCAAAGGGCGTGCACTCTACCATGACCTAAATGCTTATAGAGTTCTCTTTGATGATGTAAGTTAAGTTATATGTTTGTTTTTACTTCTGTCCTTGTTGATATGTTCATCTAAAATTCATCATATTGTTATTCTCTGTTTAGGACTCGAATCCAAGGCTTTCGTGCTTTGGTCTGATGAAGAATAGTAGAGATGGTAAGAGTTATAGTACCAACCTGGCTTTCACTCCTCCCGAGTATCTCAGAACAGGTATAGACTTGAACACTTGCGAATCAGTTTGCTTTATTTGGATTGTGGGGTTGTTGACATAAGAAGTTTGTGTGTGTTTGTTTCCTACAGGTCGCGTGACACCAGAAAGTGTGATGTACAGTTATGGAACTCTGTTGCTTGATCTTCTTAGTGGGAAACACATTCCTCCAAGCCATGTAAGATACTAAATCAGTCAATATCCACCAAATCATTTCTGAATATCTATTAAATTTGCTGAGAAAAGAGAGTATTTTGTTAATCAGAACCTTACTTGTACTGTGTATTCTTAGGCGCTGGACCTCATACGGGACAGGAACATTCAAATGTTGATCGATTCATGCTTGGAGGGTCAATTTTCAAGTGATGACGGGACTGAACTAATACGGTTAGCTTCTAGATGCTTGCAGTATGAGCCTCGAGAACGGCCAAACCCAAAATCTCTAGTCACTGCAATGATTCCTCTTCAGAAGGATCTTGAGGTATTTTCCTACAACCATGAACTAAGTCTGAAAGCATATCATAAGCTATTATATCTTTTGCATTCTAAGAAGACTATTTCTGAGACTAATAAGAACCTGGTTAATCATGTAAGACTCCTTCACATCAACTGATGGGTATACCAAGCAGTGCCTCAACAACGCTTCTTTCCCCACTTGGAGAAGCATGCCTAAGATCAGATCTCACTGCCATACATGAGATTGTTGAAAAACTTGGATATAAGGATGATGAGGGAGCAGCCACAGAGGTTCCTTTCTTAATTCCAACCTTGTTTTTAATCTTGATTGTCTCATTGCACGTCCTTGGGGAGACTGTAATTAATGGTACCTTCGGTACATTGGGCTGCCTTGTTTCTTATTGATCAGCTTTTTGGCTTGTTTGTTGCTTCTTTGTCTGCAAAATTTTCAGCTTTCATTCCAGATGTGGACCAACCAGATGCAGGACTCGCTGAACTTCAAGAAAAAGGGTGATGTTGCCTTCCGGCATAAAGACTTTGCAAATGCTGCAGAATGCTATTCTCAGGTTAGATCTTTTCTTCTGAGTACTTTGAGGTTTTCAGACAAAAGTTAGAGAGCAAATCAAAGCCAATCCTATACATAACAAGTTCTGATTCAAAGAGTTTTGTTTTGACAGTTCATCGAGGGTGGGACAATGGTTTCCCCAACTGTTTATGCAAGGAGAAGTCTGTGTTACCTAATGAATGAGATGCCCCAAGAGGCACTGAATGATGCAATGCAAGCCCAAGTGATATCTCCTGCTTGGCATATCGCATCTTATCTTCAAGCTGTAGCTCTCTCAGCTCTAGGACAAGAGAACGAAGCTCACGCTGCTCTTAAAGACGGATCAATGCTCGAAAGCAAAAGAAACGCGCTATGATGATGAGAACGAAACACACACAGAGGAAAAACGAGAGGATTGTTTTATCTTCTTACATTAACCGAAACACACACATAGGCATTATCCTCAGGAAGTAGATAGAAGCTACTACACAGTTCTCGTATCGTGTGCACCATCATCATCATCATAGTCATCTTGGCTGGTCAGTTTCGGGTTTGGCCTCGTTAGTTCCCTTTCCTTTACCTTTTTCCAAATACTTGAAGCATTCATTTGGTCTACTACTGCAAATTAGACTCTTTTTTTGTTGTTCTTCCTTACTGGCATGAACATTTCCCTGTTATACAGAAGAAAAAGTTCCATACTTTGATGGAGATTTGATCGTAAATTTGGGAATAGTGTGATTGTGGATTTGGTTTGATGAGTTCCATGATTTGTAATCAATGTTTTATGTGTAAAAAAAAAAAGGAGAGTACTTTGATTTGGCTTTGTGATTGTCTTTTGAAAATTTTGCTTATTAGGAAATGTTCTTCTTTCCGATTTGTGTTGGCTTTGTTCTTCAGATCTAAATCCAATACCCACCCACAAACGCAAGCATAGATACTCAAAGTTATCATAAAATCATATAATCAAATCGTTTAAGTAATTAGCTGGTAGTTGGAGGAAAAAAATAAAGTTCAGAAAGGAAAGATAAAGAGGGCCCAACCGGGTTCGAACCGGTGACCTATCGATCTGCAGTCGATTGCTCTACCACTGAGCTATGGACCCTTTCATGACCAAAGGTATCTACAAAAACTTCACATAGCCCATGAAGAATACAAAATTTGTATATTTTGTCTGCTTCATCTCTCTCGATCAATGGTCGCCAGCGAGAATAACTAAATGACCCTGAAGCTCGTATCTTGTCAAACTCTTTGCCTCCAAGCCTTGTTTTTTTCTCTTTTCCACTGCTTCTGTTTCTTGATTAATTTATTATTATGTTTTTAAAAAAACTTGGCTCTTTTCGCTCTAACTTCTGTTTCTTGATTAATTTATTATTATGTTTTTAAAAAAACTTGGCTCTTTTCGCTCTAACTGAGCATATCTTTTGCAAGTTATATGATCTTCAAGAACTTTATGGTTTTTAATGCTTCTATTGGGGTTTGTAAACTACATTGTTGCTGAATGTTTAGAGGATTCCATAATTTCGAGTTTTAGCTCTATACGGGAACTATTGGTTACTCTTTGCATTTCTCTGCTAGTTTCTGCCTTTAATGTTGTTCTTCCATTGCTTATTATTGATCAAAAAGAGATTAATTTTCTTGTTTCAATGCAAGGGTCATCGCTTGAATGATGCGTGATTAAAGGGTAGTTTTTGTTTGTTTCAGGTGTGAGACCATTATTCAGTAGTCTGGCTTTCAATCGCATTGTCAGAAATTGAGAAGGCTTCCTCTAAAGAACATGTCAGTCTCGTGTGATTTTGACACAGAACAGCATACGTTATAAGTGCCACTTCGGCTCTGTTCATAGAGATTCCGGAATCTCAAGTAACCATGCATAGTAGCTGTGTGAATGTATCCATGCTCTTGCTTACCTTGAGAGGGATAAGAACGAAATAAAAAGGCAAAAGAAAGAAACGAGTTGAGAGGGGATAAAAGGAAAAGAAAAGCCATATATAGGTGGATCAACTGAGAAGAAAAATCTGAGAAAGAGATGTGTTCTGTAGCTAAAATCTTAAAAACACATGTTCTCTTGTTATTTGTAGTTGTATATTTTTAATAGAAAAGATTTGAAAAAAATGTAAAGAAAAGTTGTTTTATAATTTACTAGAGTTCCAAAGGCTCCTCTGCTCAGAGGTTATTATTTCTCCTTTTGCTTTTAGTTGGAATAATGATTGCATGTGCTTTATATTTTTACTACTCTTCAGTCTTCAGGATCACTACTCTGAAACCATCAATTGGTATTTGATTGTTTCTTTTTCCACACCCTTTCTATGATTGGCTTAGAATGCAAGTGTAATTAAAAGCTGTCTTTTAAAATGATTTTTTAGACAACTTTTGTCCGTTGCTTTCATTACATTCACAACTACTTGATTCCTATGTTACTTTGGCCTTTAGATCTATAGGAGCGTAGCTGAACCTTGACTTGTCTGTCGAGATTTACAAGTTCATGAACAGTGACAGTTTCCTCTGCAGTCGTATTTTGCATCCTCTCTTGCCCTTCCATCATCTTCAGAACTAACTAGTAAGTGATCCTTTATCTTCTCTTATGCATCATGATGATCGCAGGCTCCTAGTTTTAGCCCTGGAACTGGTATTACAATACTGATCTTCTGCAGAAGTTTGGTCTTGTCTGATGGTAATAAAGATTTGCTAATTCCTACAAAAGCAGCAAAGATGGCACAGTGTTCTGAAAACGTTATTCCTACTCTACGTGATTTCTTCGATTCCCAAAAGCCAGGGGAAGAGGATGAGTTTATGTTTTATCGGGTCCTCAACTCCTCGTGCAAGAGCATTCCACCTAGACCTACAAAACTTGGAAACAAGGCAAAGGAGAGACACGGTTTCTTCAATCAGGGAAGAAGCAGAAGAAACATGTCAGATGCTGAAAAGTTCTCTGTGGAGCAATATTCTTCTGGTGGCTTCTTTGGGGTACGGTTGAACACAAACGGAAGACAACAACAACAGCAACGATCAGCTAAGCCTTTAGGGTCAGAGAGAAACATGGAACCTAAACTGCAAAAGTCATTCTCCGCTAGAATGCAACTGCCGTTTATGCAATCTTCAAAGGGAAGCAATCAGTCTTCCTCTACGAATAGTTCAAGCTCAACGAGCTGGTTTAGCCGTATCAAGAAAATGTCTTATCCATTCTCGAATCGAAATCCTCTGATACCAAAATCAGGAGAAGTCAAGTTCAATGGCGGAGAAACGATCTCAAGGAACAAGTCTTTCAGAAAGTCTTCACCTGTTCATCTACATGCCCATCTGAGTATACAATATGAACTTGGGATGCCTGTTTTCACGTTCTCGCTAGACCACCCGGATGATGTGTATATGGCGAGGACATGGATGGATGATAATGATTCTCGGTATGTCTATTCGTTTCGCTACATTGGTGGTAGAAGCAACAAAAGCCTCGGAGAACAGCGGTTGAATGTTTCAGGTGTAGAGTCTTCACTTATAGGACAGATGCAAGTTTCAACTCAAATCTCCTTAGAGGCAGAACCATACGAAGATCCTGTGGAATCAACTACGTCAGAGTTCGTTCTTTTTGACATCGCACGTGCACGGAGAAGTGGCTTCAAGCATGAACAACTGTCAAGACAGAACAGTTTTAGACGAGGTTTGGACACGAGTCAATCGATATATTCAGAGAGAGAGAACAGAGTATCTGATGGCTCAAAAGACTCAAACCTACGACAAGAAAAGCTGCAAAGACAGAACAGTTTCAGCCGAGGATTGACCCGTAGTTTCTCAAAACATTCGGAGAATAGTGCATCATCTGATCCTTGGCCAGCCACGGATTTACATCCAGGTCTAGAGATTGCAGCAATTGTTGTTAGAGACTCTTGTTCTTCGAGCAGTGAAAGTTTTGGTTACATGAAGAACAGTAAACTCTCAAGACGTGAGGTGAAAGTTATAGTTCCAACAGGAAACCACGGTTTGCCTGATGCCGAAAACTCATGTCCTACACCGATACTACAGAGATGGAGATCAGGTGGAGGCTGTGATTGTAGTGGATGGGACATGGGCTGTCACCTTTTTGTCTTAGAATCTCCTGACACCCACTTGGCAGAAGAACAAGAACTCATCAACAATCACCACGGTTTGGAACTTTTCATTGAGGTAAGATATATTTACTTGTGGTAACAAAGTGTGATTCAACTTGTCTCTCTTGATCTTGAGATCTGTGTTTCAGGGAGAGAAGGAGATCACACCAGCAATGGCAATGATATTTATCAAAGAAGGCCATTACGAGGTAAACTTCCACGCAAAGCTCTCAGCTTTACAAGCATTCTCAGTCTGTGTCGCTGAGCTTCACAGAACTGAAGTATCAAGAGGAGAAAGAAGCAACTCTTTGTCTAGATGCAGCTCACTTAGAGAGCTTATCGACATGGAAACTCCCGTAAATAGAGATACCAGAGAAGAAGTCCTTCCGTCTTTCATGCCTAATGTCACTTTCTCTCCAATTTCAAGGGTTTAAAACAAATATAATCTCTTCCTCCTCCTTCCTTATGTGCATATATACACTATACATCATAAAACTATATATCAGCCAGAATCTGGGATACATTTGCAGATGAAATTAGTAAAGTTTAGAACTTTAGCAGCACAAATGTTTGTACGTTGTCTTCATGACTCAAAGAAGTCGGTTTGTTTCAAAATATACTCTCACCATTTCATAATATGACTCGTTTTAGAATTTCATTCTTATTTCATAAAAAGTGTTGTTTTGTATTCTCTATGCAGTATTATTTTACCTGAATTTAAATTTAGTCCATGTTAGTTCAGCTTCTTGGATAGAGAGATTAGTATTATAGATATTTTATTGTAAAACAATTATCAATTTTGTATTAATAAATAATAAGATATAAATTATGTACTTTCTTTATAATTTGTGTCTCATGTAAACTCTTCCTAATTCGAAATATAGAATGATCATGTATTTTCTTTGACTCCAATTTCTAATGTTACAAATGTGATTACAAACACCCAACGGTTTAGACCATTGGTTTTAAAACATTGTCGACAAACAAATAAAACATTTTCTTAGGTTTTTGTAGAAGTACCAATGCAAAATATAATTAATCAGAAGCAAACCAAAATTTAAAACCAAACGTTTAAGATTGATTATGTATAGAATATGTTTCTAGCAACAATTAGGATTTCCGGGTACACACGCACAAGTATGATATTTGCACTTGTGAATGGGACCTTTGCAATACTTAGCACAATCTTGATCGGTGTTGCATGTTATAGGCTTCAGTATATCATTTGTGCTTTCTTGCATCCTCCCACTCATCACCACACCTATAAGATATGCACACCAAAAAATTCATTAATCCGTTGTTAAATACACGACATATAAATAATAAACATATTACGAGATTACTAACAAGAGGTAAGGAGAAGAACAAAGAAGAAGATGGTGAATGTGAAGGAGCTTTTCATGTTTATTCACTTAAAACTTTAAACTTAAGAAGTCAAAAAGGACTTGTAAAAAATTGTGTGTATTTTTCATTGATCCCAGCATAGGTATGTATATATATATATACTAAAGTTCAGTTTAATTTGACTAAAAGCTATAAATCATATATACACAAATAAGTTTCTGTATAAACTCTTTAATTTCTCAAAATATTGCCATGTTAATAGTTTGGTCAATACACGAAACTCAAATATTAATAGTTTCCAAAGCTGTGAGTTTTCTGGAGACAAATATGCATGAATCGTTTCATGTAAACAAGATTTTGACATACTTTTTATTTTTGGTATATAAAATCTTAGGAAATTAATTACTACATTTTTGTTGGTATTCAATAAATTAATGCACGGAGATTCGGCCCGCGAGGCCCATAAGTAACACATGGTGAGTCCAACATGAGTCAGTCCATAGACTTAATTTAGCTATTTTCAAATCAATTAAAATATTATGATACTGTAGAACCTGTGCGGAGTAAAAACAACGCCTGAGAGAAGAAAAAAACTTACAGAAGCGTATAAATTGATTACTTAAATAAATTGAAACCAGAGAGATCCGCTTTTTCCTCTTCATCTCATTCTCTCCACAAACCCTAAAGCTTCACTTCAGTTTCAGAATCGGAAACGCGTCATCGTTGCCTCAGTAAGTTCATATCTCTTCGATCTCTTACTTGGTAGGTTTGTGGAATCTGATTTCTTTTTCTTTTTTTTGGACAAAAAAATTGGATCTTTTTGAATAATGGTTTCTGTCTCTTGCTTGATATTCTCTCTTCGTAATTAGGGTTTTGTGTTTTTGAGATCCATGTTGCGTCTGTTGCACGCTTTCACAGACTGTTTTCTCAAAGGTTCGTTATTGTCTCCTTTGGATTATTTGTTATCGTCTGTAACTATCGATCAATAGATTTAAGTGAATATTCTGCAAATCTCTGAAAGTTATCAGTGTCCTAAGCAAATTTGTTTTCTTCTTCTTTGTTATCAGTTTGAAGATCAAAAAGAAGAATGAGGATTGATGTTTCCGAGCCAGAGCTATGTGGTTGCTTCACCTGTATCCATCATCTCACTCCATCAATATTCGATACCCAAGAGCAATGTGGTTGCGTCACCTGTATCCAGTTTCACACTACAAGCACATTCCATACCCAAGAAACCGAACCGAGCAATGTGATTAGCTCATCCGTCACTTCAGTTCTGGTTAGTGCCGGACGAGTTCAAGCTCTTGGCAATGAGTCTTCCGCTCTTGGTTACACCTCAACATCATCTCTACTTCACAGTTCTTCACCAATAAGTTCCGGAACAGAGACTCCACTTGCTCCTCTTGTCACCACGTCGGTTAATCCTGAAACAGCGCAGTCTACTGACTCAACCATTGTCAGTTGCAGAGTATACAAGTCAAAGGATGCTCCTGCCTATGCATCTGCCACACCCACATGCTCAACGTCATCTCCAGTTCAAATTTCTTCACCAACCATGTTCGGCTTCTGTCCTGCTGTTAGTTCCGAACCAGCGGAGGCTCCTAGCCTTACCACTTCCGGTTCATTGCCGGTTCCTGCATTTGTTTCACCTCCCTTTGGTGGTCCCAAACCATCTCTATTCTGGCCAAGCCAAGCTTCTATCAGAGACGTTTTCGGTTCTGGTGCATCTGCTCCTTCCAGACCCTTTACATTCGGGACAATGCAAGCTTCTTTTTTTGGTTCTGGTGCATCAGCCGCTTCCACATCCTCAACTTCATCTCTATTTGATGCTCCCTCACCTTGGGGGTCAATGCAAGCTCCTGTCGAAGCTAGTGCACCCAACATTTTCACACCCTTTGGCTTCTTGCCAGCGCAAGATTTTGGCAAGACTGCTTCTGCTCCTCCTTCACTGTTTAGCGACCGTGGTGATTTTTCCAGACCTAATGTTGGTATCTCTCCAGCAATAACCACACCAACTCCTCTATCTTCACTTGCTGCTCCCTTACCATGGGGGTCAATGCAAGCTCCAGCTCCTACTTTTTCTTTTCCTTCACCGTTTAGCGACCGTGGTGATTTTGCCAGACCTAATGCTAGTATCTCTCCAACAATAAGCACACCAACTCCTACAAGATCTTTTGATGAAACTCATTTTTCTTATTTTGAAAAGGCAGGAGTTTGTGTTCCATGGTTTCTAGGATTTGGTGATAATTACTCCAGATATGGCTCCAGCCTTTTTGGACCAAACCCACAAACTACTTCACCAGTTTCTGGTCGTGGTTCATTTTTTGCTGCTGTTGAAGCTGAACAAGGTAGTAGGTATCCTCGTTATGCACCTACACCAGATCTTGATTATCTTGGAGGTCAAGGCCAGATGATGATTTCCATATCTGCGTCCAACTCTCATGGACATAAAAGTCATGAAGAATTGAGGTGGGAAGATTACAAAAAAGGTGACAAAGGTAACTAACTAACTCACTTAAAGTATATAACATTTCTGTTTTAAATCTCTCTATAATAGACTATTCTCATACATCTTCCAGGTGGGTTTGGGTGGTTTCCTCCTGCTCATACCCGATCAACCGTAGAGCCGTCGTTTTTTACTTCTTCCAGCATATCCGATCATCCTCAGAGCACAAGTATTGGTCCAACGCAAGGGAACATGACTGGTTTTGCTTTTGGCAACACCATCCCCACTGCTGTTCAGAGACCCCATGAACCCGCTGGTGTTTCTTCCCCAACATCTGGATGCACAGCGTGTGGAGCCACGAGTAGCTCCTCTCCTTCTGGTTACTTGGGCTTTAATGGTGCCACATATCCTCCATCAGCTGCCATATCTCTATCCGGGTTGTTCGTTTCCCCATCTGGTTCCATTCCTGTGATGTTTACTACACCAAATCTTGCAGCTCAAGGTACAACAACAACTCCAGCAGTTCAAGCCTATCCGATGATGTTTGGTACACCAAATCTTGCAGCTCAAAGTACAACAACAAGACCCGTACTTCAGTCTTATCCTATGATGTTCGGGACACCAAATCTTTCAGCTCAAGGTACATCAACAACTCCAGCAGTTCAAGCCTATCCTATGATGTTTGGTACACCAAATCTTGTAGCTCAAGGTGCAACTCCAGCAGTTCAAACCTACCATATTTATGATTTAATTCTCCCACCCGCCGCCATGAACCTGCAGTAATTGCTCGCTCTGCAGCAAACTATTTGTTTTAGAATGTAGTAATAATTAAAGTCTCTGTTTTGCTTTAAGAGTCATAAACCAAATGTCGTCAAGTTTATGATTTTGTTTTGGTAAGTTATCACGGATGTAAACAATATTAGTTTTCATTTTTTTCTTTGAATTCATTAAACATCATTATTTTGAATTTATCCGATGATGATGTACCAGGTGGGTTTGGGTTGTTCCCTACTACTCATACATCTCCCACAGGCTCATGGATGTTTGCTTCTCCAAGCATATCTGATCATCCTCAGAGGACAACGCAAGGAAACATGACTGGTTATGCTTTTGTCTTCATCCCTGCTGCTGGTGAAACAACATCTTCATCTAGCTCAAGGTTGTAAGCTACCACCAATTTGGAAATTACACACATTGTAATAGAAATAGAAGAACAAAGATTCATCAGCAGTTCTCACTAGATAAATCACTACAAGAAATGAATGAAATGATCTTGTTCCTAGCGTCTTTAAGCTTCTTGAGAATCTCAGCAGGTGTTTTATCCAACTTGTCTGCTATTATCCTCTGCAAATCTATTGGAAGTGTTGGAAATTGCTCACACAGATCCACCTAGTATCATCGAAGCTTTCTGCGAGCAGGTCACAACATCCCTGACATGGAACTGCATTATCTCATCCACTTTGTTTGCTGCTCCATTCAGCTTTTCTTACTCCCACTCAGACTACAAAAGTGTTAGATTAGGTCTTCTTCGGTACTATATGGGATGCAGCTGTTAGCTTTAGGCATATCAACATAAAGATATAGCTCTTATGGATGAGAACGACGATTCTTTTACACATTCTTCCTCTGAGTTGGTACTAGATTATTAGAATAAATCAATGAAAAGCTCTTTTCTTTCTTTTACATATCCTCTCATCTCCTTTGTTTTGCTAAACAACACACACAAAAATGGCATGAATCATTACTACACTATCTAACTCCTCTGCTTTTTACAGAGACTAAGTAAACAAATGCGTCAACATTATGATTTTGTCTTAGTGTGAAATCATCTGATATATGGTTTTACATATTCTTCCTCTGAAATGGTACAGCATTGTTATATGTATATTACTTTGAATGAATCAGCAATAAAACTACTTTCTTTCTACTATTATTCTCTCATGGTTCTGTTTTGCTTCAATAACTAATCAATCAAATCCGTTAACGTTTAAGATTATGTCTTAGTAAAGATAGTTAATCATTAATAAATACATATAATGATCATGTTGTTTTTACATATTCTTTCTCTGAATTGGCAAAACTTTATTATTTGGATATTATTTGAACGAATCAACAGTAACACCTCTTTTCTTTCTACTATAAATCCTCTCTGTTTTGTTCTATCTCATAGAACACAACACAACAATAAAGAACACAAAAAGAAAAAAAATGACAAGAATCTTTATTACACTCTCTGCTCCTCTGTTTTACTTCTTCTTCTTCTCTTTGTTATCTCACCAAACCATGTCTCAACTTGAACACGTGCATACTTTCTGCAATCCTATAGAAAACTTCACACAAAGCAGTTCATACGAAACAAACCGCGACAGCTTACTCTCCTCTCTACGTGTATCTTCCTCTCTAGGAACCTACTCCAACACCACGGTCGGTCTTAGCCCTGACACAACCTATGGCATGTTTCTCTGCAGAGGAGACATGGACGCAACATCTTGCTCAGTCTGCGTCCAAGCCGCGACAATACGGATCGCTACAAGATGTAGTCTCAACAAAAGAGCGGTCATATACTACCAAGAGTGTACGGTTCGATACTCCAATGTTAACTTCTTCTCTCAACTTGAAATCGGACCACGCATCGTTCTTTACTCTCCTCGTTCTGCACCAAACTTGAGTCGGTTCAACCAAACTCTGTCTGAAAAATTCGAGCAACTGATTCCCAACTTGTCTTCGTCCTCTTCGGTTCCATATTACGTGAAGGATCAAGAACGTGTGACTCAACCGGAAGGTTCGTATGAGTTAGAGTCATCGGTTCAGTGTAGTCCTGATCTTGATCTAGCAACATGTTATTGAAATTAAACTTGATTTTGGGTCAAGCTTAACTATGGGTTTATAATCTAAACCCAAAGTTAGGCCCAAATTCTAGAATTTTTCTAGAAACATCATGTGTGAGCATCACTTCCTCTAAGTGTTTCTAGAGAATTCTAAAAGATAATTATGTAAGATATATATGTAGAATAATCTAGATATTGTATGATAAAAAAATCTAGATATTGTATTAGAAAATTCTAGAAACTAGAAAAAATCTAGGAAGTAAGGAGGTGGTGGAACAATCTAGATACTTTGTAATGGAGGCTATAAATACCTCCATACCCCTCTCATTTGTAACACATAAGAAGTTGAACAAGTTAATAAAGAGTGTTCATAAAAATTCTAGTACTCTCTCTAAAATCCTTTCAAGTATTCTCTTAAGTGTTCTTCCATATTCTTCTTCATACTTAGAGGACATTGTCTTTCTTTCGGGTTTCTCGGGTATTACGGTCTTGGGCTAGTGCTAAGCACTATCGGTGTTGGTTTCCTTACATGGTATCAGAGCCATTCTAATCTTGTGCTAATCAAGATCGGGGTTTAGGAAAACTCGGGTTTACTCTAAGTATGGAATCAATGGGTCGTGTTGTTGGATTGGGAATGGAGATCTTAAACCAATCTAACTACCGGTTATGGAAGTCATGTATGGAGTCATACTTGGTGAGTGAGGACTTATGGGATGTCGTCGGCGGTAGCAGCACAACACCACCAAGGGGAGATGCTGCAACAGCGGAAGCGACAAAGGAGTGGACACGGAAGAATGCCAAGGCAGAGTTTGCTTTGAAGAGGTCTATATCCTCGGGAGTATTTGAGCATGTCTCAAGGTGTACATCCGCTAGTTCCATTTGGCAGGCACTGGATCAATTGTTCAACAAGAAGAATGAAGCTCGTCTACAGCTGCTAGAGAATGAGCTGGCAAATGCTAAGCAGGGGGAGTCTTCAATCTCAGAGTTCTTCATCAAGGTAAAGAACCTTTGCTCTGAGATTAATACTCTTAATCCGGAGGAATCAATTTCGGAAGCACGGTTAAAGCGGTCTATTATTCGGGGTCTAAGACCCGAGTATACACCGTTTGTGACATCGGTTCAAGGATGGGCTACACAACCTTCCTTGGAGGAGTTTGAGAATCTGCTAGCTTCGCAAGAATCATTAGCCACACAAATGGCGGGAGTCAAAATCCATGATGACTCAGGGAGTGCTTTTGTAGCTCGGAGGCAACAGAGTTTCAAAGGAAAACCTAAATATGAAGGTCCAAAGAACAATGATGGACGGGAAGGATCTTCTGCGGGAGATAAGAAGCGGTTCAAGTGCTACCGGTGTGGAAAACTTGGGCATTTCAAAAAGGATTGCAGAGTCAAGCTGAAGGACACAAATATGGCGGAATCAAAAGCTCATACAGAAGATGAAGGCTGGGGAAAATGCTTCACGATGGAGGCTGCATCTTCAGGTACATCCAAAACTAAAAATCTGAGAAATGATTGGATAGTGGATTCTGGTTGTAGCCATCATATTACCGGAGATGAGAAGTTATTTTCGAGTCTTCAGCGCCATGATGGGAAAGAAGCCATTATTACCGCGGATAATTCAGTCCACCGGGTCGAGAAGGAAGGGACAGTTGTCATTGAAGGAGATGATGGAAGCCCTATCACTCTCAAGAATGTATACCATGTCCCTGGAGTAAGGAAGAATCTTCTCTCCGTGGTGAATGCGGTTGACTCAGGTAACTATGTTTTATTTGGCCCAAAAGATGTTAAATTCTTGAAGAATATTCAGGAATTAAAGGCAGACGTAGTTCACACCGGAACACGGGTTAAAGATCTTTATGTCTTATCGGCCTCAAACTCGTATGTTGAGAAGATGAGTACCAATGACAATGCCTTTATTTGGCATGCTAGACTTGGTCATATAAATATGACTAAGCTGAAGGTGATGGTGAATAAAGATCTGGTTAACGGGCTTCCAAAGTTGAAGATTCAGAATGAAGGAATACTTTGTGAAGGTTGTCAATATGGAAAATCACATAGGCTTCCGTTTGACAACTCTACTTCACGATGCAGTGCTCCGTTGGAGAGGATCCATAGTGATTTAATGGGTCCAACAAGAACATCCTCCTATTCCGGGTTCCGCTACATGTTGTTGTTCGTTGATGACTTCTCACGGTACACTTGGGTATACTTCGTGAAGGAAAAATCAGAGGTATTTTCAAGGTTTCAAGAATTCAAGGTCACCGTGGAAGGAGAGTTAAGTCGGAAGATCAAGACTCTAAGGACGGATAATGGAGGAGAGTTTATGTCAAAGGAGTTTCTCTCTTTCTGCCGGAAGCATGGTATCAAGAGAGAATTTACATGTCCATATACACCTCAACAAAATGGAGTAGCTGAAAGGAAGATCAGACATCTTAGTGAGACTTGTAGAAGCTGGCTACATGCGAAGAATTTGCCTAAGGTCTTATGGGCGGAAGGTATGAGATGTGCAGCCTATGTCATCAACCGGATGCCGCTTAGTCCAAATAATATGAAGTCTCCGTATGAGATGGTTCATGGGAAGAAGCCAACTGTGAAACATCTCAGGGTATTTGGATCAGTCTGCTATGTCCATGTGTTCGATGCTCAAAGAACGAAGCTGGAGGCAAAGGCGAAGAAGTGCATCTTTGTCGGCTATGATGAACAAAGGAAAGGTTGGAGGTGTATGGATCCAGAGACACACAGGTACACTGTATCTCGTGATATTGTCTTTGATGAAGTTTCATCTTATTATGGGCCACCTCAAGTCTTGGTTGATCAAGAAGATACCGCTTCCTCCACGGTCAATGAACAAGTTATTCAAGTACCAAGTGAGAGCAGAAATCCTGAAGAAGAGACACAAGGTGAAAGGGGGAGCATT
Organism: Iljinskaea planisiliqua; assembly: GCA_900108845.1. Classification (NCBI taxonomy): domain Eukaryota; kingdom Viridiplantae; phylum Streptophyta; class Magnoliopsida; order Brassicales; family Brassicaceae; genus Iljinskaea; species Iljinskaea planisiliqua. The sequence goes on along the minus strand of FNXX01000002.1, from coordinate 5,335,569 downwards.
AACCAAGAGGAAGATGAGGAAGAAGATCATGGGTCCATGGAAAATCAACGGCCTAAAAGGAACATTATTAGGCCTACTCGGTTCAGGGATGAAAGGTTTGTCACTACCTACTCATGCTACTTTGCTGCTCCTTTCGATGAAGAAGAGCCATCATCATATGATGAAGCAAAAGGAGTTAAAGAGTGGGAGACCGCAATGAAGGAGGAGATGGATGCTCTTAAGAAGAATGAAACTTGGGATTTGGTTCCAAAACCCAAGGATGTCAAGCCCGTCTCATGCAAGTGGGTGTACCGTATCAAGCGAAGGACGGATGGGAACATTGATAGATACAAAGGAAGGTTGGTTGCTAGGGGATTCTCTCAGAAGTATGGAGAAGATTATGATGAGACTTTCAGTCCAGTGGCGAAGATGACTACGGTACGTTCACTTTTATCTTTAGCTGCAAGTTTTGGCTGGAAGTTATGGCAGTTAGATGTGAAGAATGCCTTTCTATATGGAGAACTTGATAAGGAAATCTATATGGAGCAACCACCTGGTTACATATCAAGGGAGCATCCTGACTATGTGTGCAAGCTAAAGAAGGCTCTGTATGGGTTAAAACAAGCTCCAAGAGCCTGGTATGGAAAGCTTGCTCAGTTTCTTCAGTTCTGCGGGTTTGTCCCATCTAATTCTGATCCGAGTCTATTCCTCAAGAAGAATGGAGGAGTCCACGTGGTAGTTCTTCTTTACGTGGATGACTTGATAATCTCCGGGAATGATGAAGCGGAAATTGCTCGTCTACAAGAGAATATGTCAATAAGGTTTGAGATGAAGAAGTTGGGTGAGCTCAATAACTTCCTTGGATTGGAGGTTGAAAGAGTAAAGGATGGAATATTCATCGGCCAACAAAGTTATGCAAGAAGGATTGTTGAGAAGTTCGGGGTACACGAAGGAAAGACACGTACTACTCCGATGGATGTAAACATTAAGCTGAAGCGCGATGAAGGATCTCTGCTACCCAATCCTCGACCTTATCGATCTCTTGTAGGAAGCCTTCTGTACTTAACCATTACAAGACCTGACATTTCCTTTGTGGTTGGTCTTGTAAGTCGGTTTATGCAGACACCAAGGAAGCCACATCTAGAAGCAGCGAAGAAGATCTTGAAGTATGTGAAGACAACTCTTGGCATGGGTTTGGTGTATAAGTACAATGCCAAGGTCTCTCTCTATGGCTTCACGGATGCAGACTTTGGTGGAGATTTGGATGATCGAAAATCAACTTCAGGCTATGTGTTTTTGTGTGGAGACACAAGCGTTTCTTGGTGCAGCAAGAAGCAAGCAACAGTGTCGCTGTCAACTACTGAGGCGGAGTATAAAGCTTCAACACTAGCAGCTCAAGAATGTATTTGACTTCGAAGACTCCTTGAAGATTTGTTCGAGCCAATCAACAAGCCAGTTACTATCTATGGAGATAATCAAAGTGCTATCAAGTTGACTAATAATCCGGTGATCCATGCAAGGACTAAGCATATTGAGTTGGAACATCACTTCATACGGGAGAAGGTGCTTGATGGAACGATTGAAGCTTTGGAAGTTCGAAGTGAGGACAATGTTGCAGATATCTTCACCAAGGCACTACCAAAAGGTCAGTTCGAGTTACTTCGCTCGAAGCTCGGTATGATTGACAAAATCAAGTTTAAGGGGGAGTATTGAAATTAAACTTGATTTTGGGTCAAGCTTAACTATGGGTTTATAATCTAAACCCAAAGTTAGGCCCAAATTCTAGAATTTCTCTAGAAACATCATGTGTGAGCATCACTTCCTCTAAGTGTTTCTAGAGAATTCTAAAAGATAATTATGTAAGATATATATGTAGAATAATCTAGATATTGTATGATAAAAAAATCTAGATATTGTATTAGAAAATTCTAGAAACTAGAAAAAATCTAGGAAGTAAGGAGGTGGTGGAACAATCTAGATACTTTGTAATGGAGGCTATAAATACCTCCATACCCCTCTCATTTGTAACACATAAGAAGTTGAACAAGTTAATAAAGAGTGTTCATAAAAATTCTAGTACTCTCTCTAAAATCCTTTCAAGTATTCTCTTAAGTGTTCTTCCATATTCTTCTTCATACTTAGAGGACATTGTCTTTCTTTCGGGTTTCTCGGGTATTACGGTCTTGGGCTAGTGCTAAGCACTATCGGTGTTGGTTTCCTTACACATGTATCGTTTGCCTCAGAATTACATTCATAAGAGTTTCAACTTGTTGCGGTTTACCAAGGTCGGCTCAGATCTTTACTCCTAAATGTCTTTTGAGGTATAAAACCTCTGTTTAGCCATCGTCACTCACCATCTCCTCCTCCTTAAGCGCAGACGCAACCGCTATAAAAGGTGAGCATATCTTTATATGTATTGTTTTCATATTAAACAACTGAATAATCATGGAATGTTAAAAGATGATCTTTGTAAATTAATAACGTTTCATTTCCTTAGTTATATGATTAAAGCATTCACCTATAAAGCATATACCATTTTTTGAAAACGAGAAGAGTTGAATCATAATCATTTAATTTTGAGTTGAATAAAATAAAATAGTAATCAATTTTTCCCCCATATATTATGTCACTCAAAGTAGAACATATTATTGATAGAGTTGGCTCAAATAATTTTTTTTGTCGCAGGAGACGAAATAATTTGGGAGAATTGTTGTTACATACAGTTGAGAGCTTTGGTGTTTGCATTGGTAGATATGTGATCAAATTTGATGATTTATGGATTATAAATACTGATTTGTAAGATGTCAAAAAAAATAATAATAATAATGTGTGTTCCTTCAATCTGTGAGATGTGTTATGTTCTTAAGATCCAAACCCAACAAATGTTGATATGGTTCCAACAGGCAACAGGAAAACATTTATGTTGATTCTGATGTTTGTTGTATGGATTGATAAATAAATCTAGAGTTTGCTACATACCAATTTTTTTCTTTTGTTTTGTTATCTACTACTATATCATGTTTTGAAAATGCACAACATAAATTTTGAAATTCAGATGTCGTGATATATGAGGTATTATATGCGGTGTCAACATCACTTATAATGACAAAAAAAAAAAATTAAAAAATTATTGGGCTAAAACATCACTATATTGTGAAACAGAGAAATACGATCCAGAAGTTCTGTCTTTGTAAATGTTAAATTGATCATGAATGACTTTATTTACAAACTGTTATTATTCTTAAAAATATATAACGTTATCATAATCTATGATGATCTATTATGAAACTGAATGTCAAATTAAGAATAAAACGAAAAAAGTATAAAATTGTTAGAACAAAACTAAAACATAATTAGCAAGTTCAGAAAGGATTGTCAATGATTATAAACAAAACCTTATGAACAATTTCAAAAAAATTATAACGTTTTAAGAATTGTTTAGTAACTCTATTTTTAGTTCTTATGAGTTTTGAGAGGATTATAATAACCTGATGAATGAAAAAGAAGCTGGATTGATACAACTCATGCACTTATCATGTTCAACCCTATCATATGATGTTTGGAACAAATCTTGCAGCTCAAGGTACAACAACATCTCCAGCACCTCAAGCCTGTCCAATGATGTTTGGTACAAACCTTGCTGCTCAATGTACAACTCCATATGTTTGGTACAAACCTTGCTGCTCAAGCATCAAACTCTGTCTTTTAAAGGACTCACTCAGTCTATGTTTTGCTTAAGAGTCATAAACCAAATGGTGAGCATATTTTGTATTATTTATTTTTATATTTAGTTTTAATCAAATGATCATCCTGTTTTTTATTAAGTTTATTATATAAGTAAACATATTATTGATAGGGTTGACTCTAAATTTTCTATTGTTATGTTTTGCTTAAGAGTCATAAACCAAATGGCATCTAGGACGACTCAGTCGTAAATGCTCTTACAATATTACCATTTGGATAATATTTTGAATGAATAAATAAAAAATAACTAAGGTGGATGATTACAACTGTGTCAATTTTATGATTTTGTCTTAGTAAAAAATTCAGCTAACAATATTAATTTACATACATTTTCTTTAAATTCGTAAGACATCGATTTTTCTAATTTCTGATATAGATTCTCTATCTCTTCTGTTTTATTAAACAACAAAGAACAAAATGACAACAATCATAAGTTTTTACATGTTTGAAGCTCTTCTTCTTCTCTCTTTCTTATCTCACCAAACCATGTCTCAACCTAAACACATGTTTACTTTTTGCAATCCTATTGAAAACTTTACACAAACAAACTCTAAATCCCAATTCCGATCTCTCTTCGTATCTCCTCCCTCTACAGTCTACATCATGACATTCTTGTCTTTCAAGTCACAGGACTAAGTCTCTGTTTTGCTTCATTGACTAATTAAACAAATGCGTCAACTTGATGATTTGACTTATTAAAGGTAGTTATCAATCATTATGAAAACAATAATAGTGCATACATATTCTTCCTCTGAATTAGTACAACATTAATATTTGGATATTATTTTGAATATATCAACTAGAAAAAGAAAAAAAGAACTTCTTTCTTTCTACTATAAAGTCTTTATCTCCTCTGTTTTGTATCATCTCATTTAGAACACAATAACAAAGATCACACACACAACAAAATGGCAAGAACCATAATTACACTCTCTGCTCCTCTGTTCTTCTTCCTTTTCTCTTTGTTATTACACCAAACCGTGTCTCAATCTGAACACATTCTTACTTTCTGCAATCCTAACGAAAACTTCACACAAACTAGTTTATACGAAGCAAACCGCGACATATTACTCTCCTCTCTCCGCGTCAGTTCCTTACTAGGAACCTACTCTAACGTCACAGTTGGTCGTAGTCCCGACACAGTCCATGGCATGTTCCTTTGTAGAGGAGACATCACGGCAACATCTTGCTCAGACTGCGTCCGAACCGCTACAATGGAGATAGCTACAAACTGTTCTTCTAACAAAGCAGCAATCATATACTACGAAGAGTGTATGGTTCGATACTCCAACTTTGCCTTTTTCTCTGCACTGGAGGTGAGACCAGCCATCGTTCTTTACTCTCTTCGTTCTGCTCCAAACGCGAACCGGTTCAATCAAACACTAACTGATAAATTCAACCAACTGATTCTCAACGTATCTTCGTCCTCTTTGATTCCATATTTTGTGGAAGATCAAGAACGTGTGACTCAACCAGAAGGTTCTTATGAGTTAGAGTCAATGGTTCAGTGTAGTCCTGGTCTTGATCGATTTAACTGTACCGTTTGTCTCACGTTTGCACTCTTAAGAGTATCAACTTGTTGCGGTTCACCAAGTGCGGCTCTGCTCTTTACTCCTAAATGTCTTTTGAGGTATGGAACGTCTGCTTTGCCATCGCCACCGTTGCTTCCATCGTCTCCGCCTCCTCTATCTCCGCCGCCTCAACCATCTCCGGCTGAAGTTTCTCCACCACCTTCTTTATCCCTGGCGCCGCCGCCTCCGCCGCTGCTTTTCACGCGGCCACAGGACGTTCCAAGTCCGAGCGGGTCGTTTTCTTTTAACGTTATAAAAGGTGAGCTTATTTTTGTATTATTTATTTTATGTTTAGTTTTTATCAAATGATCATCCTATTTTTTTTTTTATTATTATACCTAAGTAAACATATTGTTGATAGGGTTGACTCAAAATTTTCTATTGTTAATTTTTTATTTTGGTGGCAGGAAACGAAATATTTGGAAGACTTGCTGTTACAATGGCAGCTTTGGTGTTTGGACTTGTGCATTTGTGATCACATTTGATGATTTTTGGGATTATAAATATTTGATTGATAACAATTTGTATTTCCTTTAATATATGTGTTATGTTCTCAAGATCCAAAACCACCACAGATGTGAATATGGTTTTTAAAAAAAAAAAAAAAAATTCATGTTGATTTTGATGTTCGTATATATGATTGATCAATAAAAGAAGAAGAATTGGAGTTTGATACATTTCTAATTTTTTCCTTTACATACTTTTCTGCGATCTATTAATTAACTCCGCATATAACCCTTAATGTCTACGTTTTAAAAAATGAAAAAAATCAGTAGTGGATGGACTGATAATATATCAAAAAAATCTCCATTTGAAATTTTACACTAAGAAACATGATACATCAAATCTAGTGGTTCTATGCATCTGTGCAAACTGCTAAATCTTAAATGACTTTTTGAGGAAATTGTTATTGTACTCTTACAAACAATTTACGCGGTCATCGATTTATCTTGAAACCAAAAGTCAAATAAGAATAGAACTAAAAGAGTATATACTTTTAGTTTACAAGCGCAAGATGTACATAAATATTCACATAGCTAGTCTAGGGCCGAGCCTAAGTACAACTTCATCAAGAATGAGTTTGGAACTAATATTTTAAAAATATTTTAGGGGTCAAAATTTTAAATATATTATTTAGCTTGTATGGTTTACTAATGAGTGAACATGTGTTCAAACCACAACTTTCTACATATCAATGCATTTTTAAGTTAATTTTTTTTACAAAAAAATTAAAATACCAAATTTTATTTCTCGTTTCTAGCCTGTTAAATCTCAGAACTCGCTTTGGCTGGATCAAATTTATAATTGTTATACCTTTTCATTGTTAGTTTAATCTTCTCATTCATTTGGGCAGAGGTATTATACCTATAAAGATAGTTCTTTTTTTTTAATACAAACTTTCTTTTCATTTATTTGATACTTTTTATCTTTAACCAACTATATTTTTCTTTTTTCCAGTTCAACTAATACTCATACATCACAATCTTTAAACTCTTCATTAGTAATTTCATAACTAAACTTCATGTATCATTTTTTTATTACTTCATCAACTACTTCACCAACTAGTACAAAAACACTCCAAATATTACTTATTCTTAATCTTATAGTTTACCTCAGTGATCCCAATTGAAGTATTTTAAGATTTATATCTGTCAACTCTTTTCAGTCGCTTAAACTAATCAACACTTTGAAAATTCTAAATGAAATCATCTAATACATTATCTTTTAATGGTGATCGATCTCATTTTTTTTAAGTTTGATATTTATTTTATTAAATTACTCTTTGTGAAAGAATAATTCCGCTAACAAAATGTTTTTGTCAAAAACCTAACTGCACTTGATCATAGAAGTAATAGGAACGAGTCCAAAATAATACTATTTTATGTACTACTATTCAAACTATTTCACGAATTCTATGATTACTAATTAAAACTAGGAAAAGATGGTAACGTAATGGTGATCGAAGTCAACGAAAATTGCATGATCCTCGTCCTTTTCCTGGAACTTAAGGCAATTGATATGGATTAATCAATTATCCTCGTCCAAAAAAATATAAAAACCCTTCTGGCTTTAATTACTTTCTAGAGTTAAAGAGTGTTTTGTATTCTAAAATTATGGTTCAGGAGAAAAAGTAACGACTAAATGGTCCCTTTTTTATAACTAATTAGTTTTGATTATGGTCATTACTTTTTGTAAATTCTACGGATTATTGTAAAGAGTGAAATGCTACGAAAATTGCAAATGATTGTTTGTATAGACTCTTGATTTTCATCTTTGCATCAAATCTTGTCTTCAAAAATTGTATAGAACAAGTCCATGTTTTGCTTCATCCGCTAGTTGACAAAGCTAATTATTGTATTAAAAAAATTGTCTTAGTCTCATGGTTTATAAAGAACAAGTAAAAAAAAACAAAAAAAAGATGAGGTTTTATGTTAAAAAAAAAAAAAAATTGTTGATTCAACTCTTATTGAAGAAATCATCTAATCTATCCACCTTAGATCATAATTATTATATAACAATTTTACCAATGAATTGGTATAGGATGATGTTACATATTTGAATGAATGAAAATAAAAGATCCTTTCCTATATAATATGGCTCTCATCTCGTATGTTTTATTCTATCTTCCTAAACAAGAAAATGGCAATTGTCATCAGATTCTCTACTCTTTCATTTTGCCTCTTCTTCTTCTCTCTATTAACTAACCAAACCATGTCCCAACCTCAACACATGCACACTTTTTGCAACCAATTATCCGAAAATTTCACACTAGCCAGCTCATACAAATCAAACCGTGAAACCCTACTTTCTTCTCTCCGTGATCGTTCCTCTCTCGGAACCTATTCCAACGCCACAGTCGGTCTCAGCCCCGACACAGTCCAAGGCATGTTCCTCTGTAGAGGGGACATCACCAAAACATCTTGTTCAGACTGTGTCAAAACCGCAACCCTAGAAATCGCGAGAACTTGCATGTATCAAAAAGAAGCTATAATATATTATGAAGAGTGTATGGTTCGATACTCGGATGTTTCCTTCTTCACCTTCGTCGAACCTAGGCCTTACGTCGCTAAATACTCTAACGTTTCTTTTACTTCTCTTTTGTTTTCATTCGTACTACCCGATAAGGTAGAACAGCTAATTATCCTCACAGCATCGAAGTCTTCCTTGTCTTCTTCGACGCCGTATTACGTTAAGGACAGAAAACAAGCGAGTGAATTGCAGCCGTATCCGTTAGACACAATGGTTCAATGTAGTCCTGATCTTGATCCAGGAAACTGTGGCGTCTGCTTGAGACTTGCGGTTAAAGAAATGACAGAGTGTTGCAACAATGCTCGTTGGGCTCACATCTTTCTTCCTAAATGTCTTTTAAAATATGACACAACTGATTCAGAGAGGAGTTCATCTGCTATAAGCGTTATGAAAGGTGAGCATACTTCAGTGACCTTGATGGTTTTGCATTTATTTACGTTTACACGTTAATATAATTAGTTTTGTTCTTTTTAGATGAAAGTGCAACTGTTTATGTATTAACCAAAAGATATCTGTTATCTGAGAAACCTAAACAGAAGAATTCGGTATTCTTTATATATTTGCGTCTACAATTTAAAAAAAAAAGGGAATAAGTAGAAAACATGTGTTAAATTAATAATAAATATAAAAGATATTGTAATATGTAAACACAAATACAGAAGAATTTTGATATGAAATCTTGATTATATATTGTTTGAAATAAAAAAAAAAAATTTGGAAGTAAACAGGGACATTTTTACATTTTATAATTGAGATATATGTTGACCAAAAAAAAAAACTAACATATTTTAATAATTTTCTCATTATAAAATCCAACTAGCAACTAAAGCATTAATATGTCTAGCTTGTTTTTATGTATTTCAGGAAACGAAATGCTTGGGCGAATTTTCATTACTCTCATGACAACTTCGGCGTTAGCACTTGTGGGTTTATGATCGAATCCAATGATTATGAAGATAGATTTTTATTTTTGTTCCACGAATGAGTGTGGCCTTTGATGTGTTATTTTTTTTTTTGTTGACACCTTTGATGTGTTAATTCTTGTCAAATAAAAACCAGTTTCCTGAATATATGTAATTCACTATGTATTTCTTTGTGTTGTGCTGACACTTAATTTAATTGGATGGATTGGCAAATCTATGAGATTTGAAAAGAGTGTGATGTACCATGGCCTTACTCTTGCAGCTGCTAAGGTGGACAGGCAGATCATTTCTACGTTAAGATATAAATGTTTAGATATGTCTTTTATTGGGTTTAAAACTGAGTCCAGTCCTATCTGGGATAATCCGCCTTAGGTGTATCTCAATCATCCTCTTCTCCCATTTCAATCATTTTACTGATCTTTCTCTCTTTTCTTGGTTCACTTAGGTTCTTACTTGTTTTCTTTTAAACATTTTTATTAATTAATGAAAATCTTTTGTCAAGAAAAAACAAAAAAAAAGAGAGAAAAATATGTATACTTGATTGATCAGTAGCATATATACAATTTGATGATCAGAGTGTAACAATTAAACATCAAGTGCTAATAGGAAAAAGAATTTTAGAGAGAAAAAAGACACAAAAATCTATCTAGTTCCTGTTTGACCCCTGAACTAGTTCACAAAAGGAAATCTTTGTCACCATCGGGGAGAATTTTTAGACATTGCAAATGGACATCAATCAAGAGGATTATAGAGCTACGCTCTAGGTATGTATTGAAGGATGATATCTTTGACATTTATAACACTTTTTTGTTGCTAATTGTCAACACTTTTAATTAGTACTTGGGTTAATTAAGTACACTTTGTGCTTTCTTTCTTTTTGTCTTACTTTAGTTTGGTTTAAAGAAAAAGTAAATGAAAGGATGATGTTTTATGTACAAGAATATAGCTATTGACATTGATAAAATCATCACATTCACTTGAAAAAATTATTATATAAATCTAAATATATAACATCTTCTCCCTCTGAATTGGTATAAGACGCTATGTTTGGGCATTATATTTGAATGTTTCAAAACATAAATATCTCCTTCTCTATAAACTCTGTTATATAGTATGTTCTATGCTTTGTTTATGTCTTCTTAATAAACAAGATCAGAGAATACAAAATGGCAACAACAATTACATTTTCTTCGGCTTTATTTTGGTTCTACTTCATCTTCTTCTCTTTTTTATCTCTCCAAACTATCTCCCAGCCTCGAGTCCATCACATGGTCACCTTCTGCAACAACCAATCTAACAATTTCACACGACGCAGCTCTTACTATTCAAACCGTGGTACCGCCCTCACGTCTCTCCGAACCAGTTCCTCTGTCCGACCGCCAATCTATCTCAGCGTCACGAAGGGTCTTAGCCCCGACACAGTCTTTGCCATGTACCTCTGCAGAGGAGACATCACCAAAACAACGTGCACAATCTGTGTCCGGACCGCAACTTCAGAACTCGCTAAAAACTGCACTTATCAAAAAGAAGCTCTCATATTCTATGAAGAGTGTATGGTTCGTTACTCGGATAATTCCTTCTTCGGACTCCTAGAAGAACCTAAGAACAACGTCATGCTACACTCTCCCAATAATTTTTCTGATACAAGTCGGTTCGGACAAACAATATCTGCTAAGATGGACAACCTTATCACAAGAGCAGCTTCGACGACTTTGTGGCCGAAACCATATTTCGTGCAGGATAAACAACATTTGACTGAGTTCGGTAGCTCGTATACATTAGACTCGGTGGTGCAGTGTCGTCCTGATCTTGATCCAAGCAACTGCACCGTCTGCTTGAGACGCGCATTCCAACGTATCTTGGACTGTTGCAGTCGGTCTCGTTCGGTTCATAACTTTCGTCCTGAATGTCTGGTCAAGTATCACATAACCTCCTCGCCACTGAACGTCCCGAATCTTGGTGTTATCAAAGGTGAGCATATTATATATATTTATTATCATTTATCTACAATTTATCATCTTTATATTTTTTTAAAACAAATATTTGATGTGTCACATTTTTTTAAAAAAATATGGATCCGGCTTTATTTTAAAATTTTCTTATGAGAAAATTAAAATTATTTTAATATGAATTCACAAAATTTACATGATAAAAGACGGCCATGTTAATATGTTTTAGTGTTTTTAATTTTTTTTACAGGAAACAAAATATTTGAGAGAAGTTTTACTGCAGTCATAACAGCTTCAGCGTTAGCAATTATAGGTATATGATCCTTTTTTTCTTACGACTTTGTAGGTCTATGATCAAATCTAATGAATTAAGTATTGTATAGACTGGTAACGTTTTTATTCCTATGACATGTGTTACGTGATTTGTTGTGTTTTTATTATAAAGAGATTTGCTGTTTTCTTGTCCAATATAATCCCAACTTGGAAGTGATCAGAGTTTAATATTTGAAGAGTAATTAACATTGAGAATATTTAAAGCATGTCTCTTATCCCGCTAGGCGCTATGTTCGAGCATTATATATTTTGTTTTTGGGGTTGGCAAAAGAAAAAAAAAATTCGAAGTATATCTGTATATGTATGGAATGGATTGGTCTACAAGAATTTAAAAGATATTGGAGTCTCTGCTTACCATATATATCTCATTATTTAAATTTCTAAAGATACTAGCATTAAAATATGACATTAATTGCATATTTAAGCTTCATACGTCATTTAATTTAAAAAAATTCTTGTAAGTAGTAAGATATTAAACATTCCTACATAGCTATTGGGTTTATCATATCACAGAGAAAAAGAAAACATTTTCTAGAGGTTTTCTTTTTGGTTTTGAACTAGGATCCGTAATAAGAGTTAACGAGTATATATTTTTGAATTGAGGGTTACATAGAAAATTCAAAGATTAAATAGTAATCTTACATAAAATGTTAACCCAGTTGATTTTTGGTGTCTATATCGAAAGGACTACGAACCGAAGACTAAGTAAGAGAACGACTAATGGTGGGTTTCTCACCAAATTTCTTAAAAAATAAAAAGATAAAAATATTAATAAAATAATATTTAAATTTTTCAAAATTTGAGAAACTCTCTCAATGGTTTCTCATTTTGATAAATTTGGTGAGAGATCAGCATTGGTCATGTTCTAAAATTCAAAGTTTCTTTTTTACCCCATAAAAAAAGTGTAGGAACAAGTCTTAATTATGCTTTGCTTCAGATCTTTCACAAAACCAATGTGTCAACTTTCTTTTCTTTTCTTTTCTTTTCTTTTTTTTTCCTTTTAAGTTGGTCAACCACGTTATATGTGATATGATTGAAATGTTTAAAAATTCAAACATCTATCTGCACTGTTTTGTTCTTTGAATTCTGTATATATATCTTTGTGCTCTGTCTTGTTCTTTATCATAAGTCGATCGTCGTAATAATCAAGAAAGAACACAAAAATGACGAGAATAATTACAAACTTTGCTATGCTCTGTTTTGCGTCTTCTTATTCTCCCTCCAAACCATGTCCCAATCTGTACAAATGCTTACCGATTGCAACCATTTATCTGACAACTTCACCAGAACTAGCTCTTATCGAGCAAACCGCGACACTGTCCTCTCCAGTCTTCGCGACCGTTCCTCCTTCGGAAGCTATTCCAACGCCACGTCCGGTCTTATCCCAAACATAGTCTATGGCATGTTCCTATGCAGAGGAGACATCAACAGAACATCTTGTTCAAACTGTGTCCATAGTGCAACGTTAAAAGTCGCTGAAACTTGCAATTCTCATAAAAGGAGCTTTCATATACTATGACGTGTGTATGGTTCGGTACTCGAACTTTTCTTTCTTCACGCTCGTAGAGGATGTACCTACCATCGTTAGATACTCTCCGCTCAGTTCTTTAAGTTCTTCTGAATTCTTTAATCAAACACTTCCTGGAAAAATAGAGGAGCTTATCCTCAGAGCATCCTCGTCTTCGTCGTCACCGATTCCATATTTTGTTGAGGATCAAGAACATGTGACTCAACTAGAAGGTTCATATGATTTAGAGGCATTGGCCCAGTGTAGTCCTGATCTTGATCAAAGAAACTGTACCGAGTGCTTGAGACTTGCAGCCGAAGATTTATCTAAGTGTTGCAGCTATGCACGTTTGGCTCATATCATTTTTCCTAAATGCCTAGTCAAGTATAACATCTCCGCTTTGCAACCGAGTCTTGGCGTTATAAATGGTTAGTACTTCAAAACTATTTAATGAAATGCATTATGCGTATTTGATCTCGGATGTGATACAATGACTGCACTAGTAATAATATTATATATCTACTCTAGTGCTGACCCGTTCCGGTTCGTCTTGAATTGGCTGTCTTGTTATGAATGCAATCACGGTCAGTCATGCTCGGTTATGTATGGACCGGACCAGAATTGTCCCTGTTTTCTAATCAAAGCATATAAATCGTTATGGCCCAGCCTTGGCCGAATTTTCCTGAAGATTATTGGTCCACCGTAGTGCAATTAAGATTAAACTAACTAAAACGTATGTAAGAATAGAACAACTAAAACACATGTTTGGCCTTTTTTCTTTTTCTGTTTTACAGGAATCGAAATAGTTGGGAGAACGTCTATTGCAATCATGACAGCTTTGGTGTTAGCACTAACGGGTTTTTGATCAAATCTATGATTTGTGATATGAATAAAAGCTGTTTAAAAAGTAGTGATGTCCACCTTACAGAGAAATTATAAATGAGTTATTTAAAAAAGAAAATGATGTCTATTAAAATACTTTCTAACTTTATTCCTATATAAGCAGCATGTTTTTGTTTTTTGTTTTTTAAACAACTCATTTAGAATTTCTCTGTAAGGTGGATATTACTACTTTTTAAACAGCTTTAGTCCTAATATGTGTTAAGCACTACTTTACCTCTTAATTGACATAAACTCCAATGTATTAGCACATTTCACCCTTGACAGAAACTTATCTGTGTTATCACTGTTAATTATCGAAAAAAATGTCAATGTTATCACTTTTCGGTTCAAATTATCAGAAGTTTATATTGTTGAAAACTTTCGCAAGTTTCTGGAACTATTACACAAGTTTTCAATGACTTTTACAATTGATTTTTTTTTGTGGATAATAATATTCTGAAACTTATTATAACTATCTTTCAAAACATTTTTTTTGTTAGAGTTTCAAACATCTTCTAGTGCAAACATGAAATGAACAACACATATTTTCAGTATTATAACAAAAAATAATTACATTATAACAAACTCTTCTAAATTTTGATAAGCTTTTAAAAACTTTCACGTGTTTAATATGTAAAACAGCGTCCATCTTCTTCATTCTTAATTCTGATTAATCATTTCTAAAATCAAAATTTTAACTCCAAAATTTATATCATATTCACCGTTTAGGTAATGGTCATAACTAAAATAAATTTCACAGTTGACGAAAACTCAGTTTATGTTTGCCCCATCATGAATGGACTTATTCCAACCTTAATCTTTAAAAAATAGAGATGAAGAAAAAAAGATTCTTAAACTTTTGATATAAGATTTTTAACACAAGATAGAATTTTATTTCAGGGAAGAAGTTTGTCTAAATAAAAATAATATTTGTTTAGAAAGAAAAAAAGTTGGTATTTGGAAAAATTAGTAACTAAAAAGAACTTTATCTTTCTCAATTCCTCATAAATATTAAAAATGAAATAATGAATCAATGATACGGAAAATCTAATTTCTAACTCCATTTCAGATTGAAACTTTAACAATTGGTCGTAGGTTTTTTCAATCATACCCCCCTTTAATCATGGTCTTACAATACAAGTTTTATGTTTTGGGCTTCAAACAATAATAAAACAATTAAAAAAAAATGTGTCAACGTCATGCTTTCTTAGTCTCATCGATCTGGTTTAAATATTAGAGAATCAACAAAGATAATATGTTATATCTTGAACAACAACATAATATATTTTATATACAAGATCATGACCTCAACAATCCCATGAAAACTAATAAGCATTTTCCTAGTCAAAGAGTATAATGCTTATTGTTTTTAATAAATCTCTCTGCTATAAATTTTCTTCTTTCTCACGTAATTCATAGATAAGAAGAACAAATAATGGCAACAATGATCAAAAATCTCTCTTCTCTCTTCTGCTTTCTCTCTCTCTTATCTATTCTCTTCTTTACAAGCCAAACCATATCCCAACCTTACCACATGAGCACTTTCTGCAGCTTATTCTCCGACAACTTCACGCGAACTAGCTCATACCAAACTAACCGCGAAAGCGTGCTCTCTTCTCTCCGCCTCCGCTCTTCTCTTGGAACCTATTCCAATGCCACAACCGGTCTCAGCCCTGACACAGTTCATGGCATGTTCCTCTGTAGAGGAGATATCAACAAAACATCTTGTTCAGACTGTGTTCAAACCGCAACCCTAGAGATCGCTAAAAACTGCACTTATCAAAAAGAAGCTTTCATATTCTATGAAGAGTGTATGGTTCGTTACTCGGACTATTCTTTCTTCACCCTCGTAGAAGATAGACCTGCCACCATTAGATACGCTTTGTACTTTGCTCCTAACGCGGATCGGTTCGGACAAATACTGTCCGATAAAATGGACGAGCTGATCATCAAAGCGTCTTCTTCTTCGTCGTATTTCGCGGAGGCTAAAGAACGTGTGACACAACTCGAGGATTCATATGATCTAGACTCAATGGTTCAGTGTAGTCCTGATCTTGATTCAAGAAACTGCACCGTGTGTCTGAAACTTGCGGTCAAACAAATCTTGGATTCTAGTTGGGGGGCTCTTTGGGCTAGGATCTTTACTCCTAAATGTCTATTGAGGTATGACGTTCTTCCTTTGCCATCGCCGCCTCCACCGCCTCCGCCACCCCCACCACCTTCTCCTCCACCGCTACTCCCGTCTCCGCCGGTTTTTTCGCGGCCGCTAAACGGGCCGAGTAACGCCGGGTCGTTTTCTATTAATGATATCAAAGGTGACCATATTATATATCATTTTAATATGTATATTTAACCATTTTGTAGTACAAATCTAATTGTCAAGAAGAGACATAAATTGTAAATAAAATAATAATAGTAATTAGTTTTGACTTTTTTGTCTTGCAGGAAACGAAATATTTGGGAGAATTTTTGTTGCGGTCGTGACAGCCATGTGTGTTGGCATTTTTGGGTGACAGAATGTGAATGTTTGATTTCTACTAGTTGTGTGATTTTTTCTTTTTTTGATAAATGTAAAATTTATTCATCAAAAAATTATTGGTTAAATGGAAAAGCATTTGTTATAGGTTCTTTTTTACAATTTTAACTTCTTGTAGGAAACAAAACATGAAGAAGTTCTTATACATTTTTTTCTCCCGTAATGCGCATCAAGATTACGGTTTCAGAGCTTTCCTTTTCCTCGATGAAGTGTGTATTGTCGCTTGGAACTCATATCTCACAAGAAATAATATATGTATGAGATCATGTGATGATTCCCTGATGAGTCCGGTGATGCAATCTTATTTGTTGTCTACTTGTTCTTCCATATCCCCCTTATGAGTGTTTTCCAGTTTTGTGCCGAGTAAGATCATGTGAAGAAACATGGTTTCCATAATACTAATTTTAACTGTTATATGAGTTGTATCAGTTGCACTATTGGTATCAATTTTACCAAATGTTGAAGTTTAAATAAATAAAAAGTAGAAGTGGAAAATTGCCAAAACATCTTGTTCGGACTGTGTCAAGAGCGCAACTCTAGAAATCACTAAAAACAACTGCACTTACAAAAAAAAATGCCATAATTTACTACGAGGAGTGTATGGTTCGATACTCCAATGTTTCCTTCTTTAGACTCGTCGAAGACGGGCCATACATTGCAAAATACTCTCTCACATCTTTTTCTTTTTTTTTTAAAGAATGTAAAATTATTATTCAGTCAAAAACCTGTTCTACAATGAATGTATTTGAGAGTTTGAAAACTTGCGATTACATTGTTTTCAAGACTAAGGATTAGTGGTGAACCACATTTCTAATGCACCTTCAAAGGAATGATCTCCTTTCATTCTGATCGAGATTGCGCATGTTTTGTCTACTATCTTGATAATTTGAGCTTGAAATTGAACTGGTTCCCCATGTCTACCATTGTTCCGTTCCCTCCAAATATGATACGCTGCAGCTTGAAAACAGTATCGAGCCAAAAAGTTTTTTAGCCGATAGAAGTAGGGCTTGTGCATTAGAGTGAGTAGTGTGCTCCACTCTGTTGCGAACTCATTGTCGAGAAAGTTCTGTGCTAATCTTGTCCATATCTCCTTGGTAAAGTTGCAGGAGAAGAAAAGATGGTTTTGTTATTAGTTTGGCATAAGGAACTAAAGCATGATTTGTTTGGCATATTTATTGTATTGCAGGAAAGGAAATATTTGGGAGTATTTTCATTACAGCCATGACAACTTCTGTATTGGCACTTATGGGTTTATGAACGAGTCCAATTATTATGCAGATAGATTTATATTTGCATTCCATACGAATGTGTGTGACCTTTGATGTGTGATTTTAAATAACACTATTTTTCATAGTGTTTGATTGAATTAGATAGATTGGCAAAATAAAAACTGTATGCATGGAATGGATTAACCGAATATAATGTCCATTTCGTTTGGTTATTTATCAATGGATTTGACTTAACATCTATATACTTAATTTTAAAACCAAAAAGAAAAGAAAGATCTGCATACCTAATTAAGTAGTATCATATATATATATATATATATATATATATATATACAATTTGATGATCTGACTTTAAATCAAAACACCAACTGCTAGTCTGCTAATAGGAAACAAAAAAAAAACAAATATCAAGACGTGAGCCAAACTGTTGTTGCACGTCTCGTCATTGCGAGGCTGAGATCGTGATGATGAGAACGGTACCTAGCTAGCTAAAAGGTCCTCGCCATGAATAAGGTGATGGAATTGGTTTTGGCGAAATGGTTTTAGATTATTTTTTTTTATTAGTTTTCATACGGAAACGTACGTTCATCGGAATAATTGGATATTAGGTATGATATATTCATTTTCATGAGCACTATGAAATAGTATAATCACATGTTAAGATGGAAGTTGTTTTAAATAAAAAAAAAAAAATACTTATAAAACTTAAAATGCAACATTTATAAAATATTCCACATTAGAATATAAAGAATATAAAATACAAAATAGATATATGGAGACCGGGATCGAGTTTCTAACTTAAGAGCTAAAGACATCGGAAGGAGACAATCTATTTTGTAATTACAAAATTCAAAATAAAAGTCATCTAATACAATTTCTTCTACGCTTATATCATTCTCTTAATTTTCTCCTTTTTGAAGTAGACAAATATTTTTTTATCCCTACGTTTGAATTACTACTCTTTTTGGAAAGAATCCTTCCTAGCAAAAGAAATATAAATGAAGGGAAAATGTCGAACCTTGGACCTTGAAGCTTCCTTTGTTTTCAATTATTACGGAGACGAATTTGTTTCTCCCTCTTCTCTTTTCCGCATCAAAATCGTGTCTTCCATAATGGTATAGAGCAACTGAACAAGTGTACGTATCATATTGCTCCATACGCTAACAAAACCAATATTTTGTTAACTTTATATCAAATTGTTCTTAGTTTAATTTGGTTTAAAGAAAAAGTAAATGAAAGAGGATGTTTAATGTACAAGAATATGTCTTCAATTCAAAATCAACACATTCACTTGGAAAAGTTAATTCTTAAAATCTACATATATATATAACATGTTCTCGCTCTGAATTGGTATAGGACGCTATTGTATGAGCATTATATTTGATTGTTTCAGAACATAAATAATATGTTCTGTGCTTTGTTTCTGTCTTCATAGCAAGCAAGAGAGAAAATACAAAAATGGCAACAATCAATACATTTTTTTCGGCTCTATTTTGGTTCTTCTTCTTCTTCTTTTCATTCTTATCTCACAAAACTATCTCCCAGCCTCGAGTCAATCACTTGCGCACCTTCTGCAACAACCAATCTAACACTTTCACAGAAGACAGCTCTTATGATTCAAACCGTAAGTCAGCCCTCAAGTACCTACGCTCCACTACCTCCGATCCAGCCTATCTCAGCGTCACAAAGGGTCTTAGCCCCGACACAGTCTATGGCATGTCCCATTGCAGAGTAGACATCACCAAATCAACCTGCCGAGTCTGTGTCGGGAACGCAATCACCGAAATCTCTAAAAGCTGCACTAATCAAAAAGAAGGTTACATATTTTATGAAGAGTGTATGGTACGTTACTCGGATTACTCATTCTTTGGACTCCAAGAACTAGAAGGACCTAACGCCTTCATATCCTCTCCTAGTAACTTTCCTAGTACGAGTCGGTTCGGAGAAAGACTTCCTGGTAAGATGAACAAACTTATGACAAGAGCAGCGTCGACGACTTTGTGGCCGAAACCATATTTCGCGCAGGACCAACAACATGTGACTGAGGTTGGTAGCTCGTATGTAGTAGACTCAGTGGTTCAGTGTAGTCCTGATCTTGATCCAGGAAACTGCACCGTTTGCTTGAAACTTGCGGTCCAAAAAATCTTGGACTGTTGCAGCCAGTCTCGTTCGGCTCTGAGTTTCCTTCCTAAGTGTGTCGCCAAGTATAACACATCCTCTTTGCCATCGAACGTCGACGTCCCCAGTTTTGGTGTTATAAAAGGTTAGCATATACTAATACTTAGATCCCCCACCTCCCCCTAAAAAAGTAGAATTTTATGTTACATAATACGTTTAATATAAAAAGTAGATTTTATATAATATTATACGTTTAATATATACAATTAATCATTTTATGTTCTTTTTTTTTTTTGCTTAACGACTGTTCATGTTTTTGTTGCTATGATATGTGTTACGCGTGATTTGTTGTGCTCCTCTAATTAAAATTTATGAAACTGGAAAAAAATAACAAATTAATTTAAACAAATAAACTAATAAAATTAAAATTTCAAACATTAATATTATATTAATAAAATCACTAATAAATATATAAATAATTTTTATATTTTTAATATACATATAACTATACTATTATATATTTTTATCAATTAATTTTTTATTTGCTCAGTTTATATCCAAATCATATCCATATATTACGTTTTTTTTTTTTTAAATGACATCTGTAGAAACGATATAATTCACTATTTTCGTGTAGTATTGATTTTACCAGATTGAACATATATCCGAGTGGGATAGTTATATGGACCGTGTCAAATGTCAACGAGTAGACGTCGTACAAGAATAAAGAATTATCCATTCGACCGTTTAAAGTAATAACTTCCATCATGATCATTTTTGGTTGTGTTGAGAATCTTTCTATTATCTCGTAATTTCCTTGATTAAGACTGATTCATCGTGGAAGTCAAGTAAGGTTTAACATAATAGATAAGTAATTTAGAAACTTGTTTAATATAAAGTGATTAGTAATCAACCAAGAATCTTTGTTTCTTTGACTCTTATATTGGGTGATTTCTTACAATACAAATAATAACTTTTAAAAAATCAATATTATTTATTTAAAAGTAAAATTTTGGTTTATATTTGATTTATCCTAACCTTCGTCTTTGAAAACACGAAAAAGGAACGAGAGAAAGATACAGGAAAGTGTATTCAATCGAAAGGATTTGTAATTTCATTTTGGGATATATAGATGTGTTAAAAAAAAAAATTCAGGATACCTAGAAGGACACGAGTTTGATTCCCATTTCGAAGAATAATTTATTAAAGGTTGATCCAAGCATCTGGGAGATGTACATATGCCGTATAGACTTAGAGGCCCTAGACTCAGAACTTCGAGTTCATAAAAAATAAAATCAGGAAACTATTGGTTAAAAATAAAATAAAAAGTTGTTATTTGGAAAAATTAGTAAACCAACAAAAGTTCATCTTTCTCAGTTCCTCATAATTATATACACATGGTTTGACGCTCATTAGTAATATCCCAATGTACTTAATTATGTGCAGTCTTCCAAAACAAGTCTTATGTTTTACCTCAGACATTTATCAAACAAATGTGTCAACTTCATGTTTTCTTAGTTTCATGATCTGGTTCAAATATTAAAAAACTACAAAGACAGTATTTTATATTTGAACAAAAAGAAATATATTATATATGCAAGATCATGATCTCAACAATCCCCTGAAAACTAATAAAGCATTTCCTTAGTAAAAGAGTATAATGCATATTTTTTATAAATCTCTCGGCTATAAATTTTTCTTCTTTCTCTTATAATTCATAACACAAGAAAGAACAAACACTGTTAAAAAAAAACACACACACACACACACAAGAACAAATAATGGCAACAATAATCCAAAGTCTCTCTTCTCTCTTTTGTCTTATCTCTCTCATGTCTCTTCTCTTCTCTACAAGCCAAACCATATCCCAACCTGACCACATGAGCACCTTCTGCAGCCTATTCTCCGACAACTTCACGCGAACCAGCACATACGCAGCAAACCGAGAAAGCGTACTCTCCTCTCTTCGCCTCCGTTCCTCTCTCGGAACCTATTCCAATGCCACGACCGGTCTTAGCCCCGACACAGTCCGTGGCATGTATCTCTGCAGAGGAGATGTCACGAGAACATCTTGTTCTGACTGTGTTCAAACCGCGACCCTAGAAATCGCTAAAAACTGCACTTACCAAAAAGATGCTCTAATATTTTATGAAGAGTGTATGGTTCGCTACTCGGATTATTCTTTCTTCACCCTCGAAGAAGACAGACCTTACGTCATTAGATACTATTTAAACTTGGCTCCTAACTCGGATCGGTTCGAACCAGCACTCGCCAATAAATTGGACGAGCTTATCATCAAAGCGCCTTCTTCTTCATCGTATTTCGTGGAGGATCACGAACGTGTGACACAACTAGAGGGTTCGTTTGATTTAGATTCAATTGCTCAGTGTAGTCCTGATCTTGATTCAAGAAACTGCACCGTGTGTCTGAAACTTGCGGTCAAACAAATCTTGGATTGTTGTAGCCGGTCTAGTTGGGCTCAGATCTTTACTCCGAAATGTCTATTGAGGTTTGAAGTTACCGCATTGTCATCGCCGCCTCCACCGTCTCCGCCACCTCCACCACCTTCTCCATTTCTATTCCCGTCTCCGCCGCTTTTCCCGCGGCCGCAAAACGTGCCGAGTTTTAGCGGGTCGTTTTCTATTAATGTTATAAAAGGTGAGCATATTATATATCATTTACTATGTATTTATTCTCATTTTGTAGTACAAATCTAATTATCAAGTGTAAATTATTAAATTTTCCTTTTTTTTTGGCCAAAGTGTAAATTATTAATTAGTTTAATTTTTTTTGTCTTGCAGGTAACGAAATATTTGGGAGAATTCTTATTGCGGTCATGACAGCCATGTCTGTTAGCATTTTTGGGTGAAAGAATGTGAATGTCTGATTTATACTCGTTGTGTGAATTGTGATATGTTTCGTTCTTGTCTAACAAGATCGAAACCCCAAAAGTTATGCGATGAATTTTTCCTTTTTTGGGTTAAAATGTTATGAATCTTTTTTTACGTTTCAGTATGCTTTTTCTTTTATCCTGATACTGTTGATGCATATAGATTTATCCTCATAACATCAATTATCATAATATCAATTACTATGTTTAGAAACCTAAGATTTTAAAATATCATTTGAATTCATAAAATTAAACATGAATTAAGTTTGAAGTTGATATATTCAAAAAAAGCTTTTGTCGTCTACAAACATTTTACTTATCTACGATCTTTCAAATATTTAAACAAATAATATTGATGTGTTTAACTTAGGCAGCTAATTTAATTTCAACATTAAAAATAACAATAAATAAAAAATTAGAATATAAATCCATATTCCAAGAAATGTGACGTACCAAAAAAAAATATTCGAAAATATGTGGTTCAACAATTCATATCCATTAAATCTTTAAGTCTAACTATAGATCTACTCACAAGTGATTATAGAAAATAAGCAGAGATAACATAATAAAATCCAATAGATAAAAGGCAGAATTTAGAAATTTTCTCGGGATCAGGTCTTGACTTGATTATATTAACCTCAACAAACTGTTGATGCATAACTTTTTTTTTACTAACTCTTTCACTTCTTCTTACTTCTAAACAATTGACTTACAATCAGATTTATACCATCTACCCATTCAACATTTACAACATTATGCACTATTAATATCAATTTTACCAGTTTTACAAATTGTATCAATTCTAAATGTCGGTTTTACTACAATTCATGATTGAACCTATATAATCTATAGATTATCAATGTAAAATTTTATTAGATTTTCAAAACAAGTTTAATTTGTATATAAAATCGTGAATTATTCGAGAATTCATAGAAAACCTATCAAAAACTATTGAAATTGGATCATCAAACATATCCAAAACCCAAATGAAAATTCCCTTTGACAAAAAAAAGAGACAGAAGAGAAGGAAAACTAGCGCAAAAGAGAGAAATAAAAACTTTCTGGAGAGAGAGAGAAAGAGAGAAAAATGATCAGAAGAACAAACTTTAATTTATGATCATTTTGTAGGCAATGTGGAGAGGAGGCGAATGTGTCGTGAACGAGGAGACAAGAAACCAGATCCGTGTTTGGTCGATTTTTTTTAAAAAAAAATCTTTTCTAAAAAAAATTAGAAAGAATAATGGAGGGTAAATTCAGAATTTTAATATTAAAAGGGTTAAATAGATTAATGAGGATCAAACGACATTATTGTTTGGTCTTGAGGTCTATTTGAGAATTTGATCCTCCAATCTTTTCAAAATATGAAAAATGTAAAGTCAGAGATTCTAATCAAAACTTTAATATATGAAGTTGTTTGGAGATTTTTGTAAGAAAGAAAATTTCGGGAGGTTTGAATTAAAAGTGGAAAACTAAACCGATATCCGAGTTGTTCTGCATGTTACCAAAGTAAAAATTCAAGACGATGAAAAAAAAAAATTAATAAAAATCATGGACTTCTTTGAGTCATTATATTTTGCACCGTGCTATATATAAACACGACATTTTTTTTCTCTCCTCTCCTAAGCGACTATCCCTCTTCTTTAGGGTTTCGATTAATTTCAATTTCACGTTTCCTTGAAACTGTCTCCGATTGATATTTTGGTCATTCGTTCGCGTTCTAGCTAGGTTTTGTGTTTCTCTTCGTAGAGAAGCCAAATTGTGAATTCGGATTGTTTCAAACAATGGCTGCGATGGACCTTAATGCTTCACCACAGCCCGAAGAAGACGATGAACCTTTTAAGAGACGTCGTGAAGATCGAGTTGAATCTGCAGTTCAGATCGCCAGACGGGTACTACATAATTCATTTTTTTCATTACGCAAGCTATAGTTAAGAACATTATTACCAAGTATATATTCTTGTTGATAACACTTTTGGTTTATTTCATCATTCATATTTTTGTTATATGTTCTTCGATTTTCTTACATTAATTTCATTACAGGAGCGTGAAGAGAGAAAGAAAAGAATGAGAATAGAGAGGCCAACAAGAATCTCTCAGCCAGTGTTCCGTGATCAGAACAATACTAGAGTTTATGATAAAAGCAAGATCCCTCAAGGTATATTATATTATGATATTTCTCAAAATGTTTTTTTTTTTTTTGTTTCTTTTAGGTTTCATACAGTATTTTTGGTCACTATTACAGGTTGGCTAGATTGTCCTGGTTTTGGTCTGGAGATAGGATACATTATTCCTTCAAAGGTTCCTCTTAGTGAGTCTTACAACGAACATGTTCCTCCTGGCAAAAGATACTCTTTTAAACAAGTTGTCCGTAACCAGAGAATCAATGGAAGAAAAGTAAGTTTCAATTAAACACTTTATCAATATTTTATTTTTCAATGCTGTACATGCAACTCTCTAATAATGGGTATGTTTACTTCTTCTTTTTTGTATTTTCAGATTAGTCTTGTGATTGATCTAACTAATACAACTCGTTACTATCCTACACTAGACTTGAAGAAGGACGGCATCAAACATGTCAAGGTGAATGTAATAATACAAGTTTGTTTTTCTTGTTCGAATTATCGGATTGCTTTATGTTCTTTTCTCTTGTTGTAGATTGCATGCAGTGGTCGTGATTCCGTGCCAGATAATGTATCTGTAAACACCTTTGTCAATGAGGTATACTTGCTTCATATATAAGTTCAGTTCACTTGAAAGTGTAACTTGTTCCTGTTGAGTTTTAATTGTTACCTACTGTCTTCATCAGGTTATTCATTTCATATATAATCAAAAGGACACAAAGAAGTTTATCCTCGTCCACTGTACACATGGGCATAATCGGACAGGGTTCATGATAGTTCATTATCTTATGCGCTCTACGCCGATGATGAACGTTACACGGGTTGATCAATTCTTTCCCGTTTTTACTTATGCCCTCGTTGTATTGGTCCTGTTGAGAATGGAGAATCTTACCTCTGTCTCTGTGTTGGCCTTTTGGCAGGCGTTGAAGATGTTCTCTGATGCACGCCCACGTGGGATTTACAAAGCAGATTATATTGATGCTTTGTACACTTTTTATCACGAAATAAAACCTAAGAATGTTACTTGCCCTCCAACTCCTGAATGGAAGAGATCTGCCGAGCTTGATCTTAATGGTGAAGCAGTTCGAGATGATGATGACGATGATGGTTCTCAACCTGTCCCTGTAAATGTAAGCGTGGTGTGGACAAGTGCTTACTATATATAAAGTTCTATAAGTTTATAAAACCTATTGACAGAAACGCCCATTACATGAATATCCTGCATGCATTTTTAAGCTTCAAATGTGCCATTTTTCTTGTTAATATATTGACCTACTATCTGAAGAATAGTGTACATATTTTTTTCATTCTACCTTCATAACCATTGTTTCTAGCCTTCTAGGTCACCTACTTAGCGATCTTGTAAAATATATTCTCTGCAGATACTATGATATTTTTTTACTTTGAGTCAATTCATCTAGGTGCAGTTGAGTCCTTTAAAGGCTTCAAAAGTTCATAAAGTGTCAATCTCATTTTTCTTGAGCTTCTTTATAGGTCTGTTGCTGTTCTTACCTTCTAACTGCATGTCTTGTTGTTTCAGGAAACAAATCATGAGAATGTGAAGATGTCAAATGATGACATTTTGGGTGATGAAATACCCTATTACCAGGAGGAAGCCTACCGAAAGTTCTGTTATAAGATGCTTATGATGACTATAGGGGTATGAGTTTGAAATAATTATCTGTTATCTTCTAGTTTTTCTCTCTATGTGCTCTTATGGAATATTATGGTTCACGGTAACGTTTTTATTTTTCCTGCATGTATGCTACATTAAAAGCATGCTTAACCTTTTTTAACACTATTGCAATACTAAGCTGGAGTGAACTTAACCATTATGAACCGTAGTTTTGCTTGGCTTTTAGCTTTTTCTTTTGAACTCCATTGAGTTTGAATAAAGTTTTCTCTTATCTAGGGAAGAGGGTGTACACAATTCCCAGGTTCGCACCCTGTTTCTTTAGACAGGTCCGACTCTCTGGTTTTAATATTGGTACTGCATATTAAAATACAGGTCCCTGTGTGGTTAACTCATACGCTAACTTATGAACAGGGAGAGTTTGCAACTTTTGAGGCAGCGGTACTATTATGCGACATGGAAGGCAGATGGAACGCGTTATATGATGCTCATTACTATAGATGGATGCTATTTAATAGATAGGAACTTTAAGTTTCGAAGGGTACAGATGCGATTCCCATGTAGACACCAAACTGAAGTGAGTAGTTTTGTAACTGAACTTGCTTTGATCGAAGCCTTTGTGAATTCCCTGACCTATTTGGTTTTTAGGGAAATGCAGTGCATCATTACACTTTGCTTGATGGAGAAATGATTATAGATAACGCTGAGACTGATAATGGGCAGGCCAGGAGGAGGTACCTCGTATATGATATGGTAGCTATCAATGGCGAATCAGTCATAGAGGTTTGGAACTGTCATGACTACGTCACGTTCTAGGGCTTTTTTAGGTTCATCTTGTTGTTATTATTTTCGTTGGAATGATTTCAGTTGTTTTTGAAAATGAAACAGCGGACGTTCTGTGAAAGATGGAACATGGCTTTGAGTGAAGTGGTCCAAGCCCGTGATGAAGAGAAGCAGAAAAGTCATTGCTATAGATACGACCTTGAGCCTTTTGGGGTTAGTTTGGGAGTTGCAAGTTTCTCTTTTCGTATGAACTGTTTGTTAAAACCCAAATTTTGTTGTTACGTAGGTACGAATAAAGGGTTTTTGGTTACTTTCTACTGTCGAGAAGTTATTGAAAGTAACCATTCCCTCGCTTTCACATGAATCAGATGGCCTAATATTCCAGGTAACCAAGGGATGTTTTACATAGTTATTATATGTGAAGAAAGTAGGAAGATTAATTAGGGTTTTGTGGAGTAATGGTTCTAGGGTTGGGACGATCCTTATGTTCCACGAACACATAAAGGTCTACTGAAGTGGAAGTATGCGGAAATGAACTCAGTGGACTTTCTGTTCGAGATGGGTGAGGAGTCTGGTCGTGGAATGTTGTTTCTGTATGAAAGAGGGAAGAAAAAGCTTATGGAAGGCTATTCAGTTGAGTTCAGAGATGATGCTTGTTCGGACATTTCAAGTTACAATGGGAAGATTGTAGAGTGTTCGTGGGATAAAGAGAAGCAAGTTTGGGTTAGCATGCGGATCAGAGTTGATAAATCTACACCAAATGATATCAACACTGCTCGTAAGGTCAGTTGAACGATTCCTAGCTTTAATGGATTCTATATAATATGATTTCTCAGAAGTAAAAAGATGTTGATTATGCTTTTCTTGTGTTGTGAAATAAAATAGGTGATAAAGAGCATTAATGATAACATCACCGAGGAAGTGTTGCTTCAGGAGGTAAAAGATATCATTCGTTTACCAATGTACGCTGATCGCATTCGAAATGATAGTCAAGTTGCACGTCGCAAGTAGAGATTAGCGATGCTTGTGTAATCTTAGAACCAATTAATAATGGTTTATGTTTCTTTAAACCAAACGAGAGATCAAGTCGTGAGGTTGTGTGAGAGAACAAGTCAAGTTCAAGGGTCGAATCCGTACAGAGATGTCGAACTAAGAGATAGTTTTACCGATTGTTTTGAACAATTACATATAACAGGATTTAGATACTCACATATACGACCCCAATGTCATTTAAATAGCTTTCATATCCTTCCTTGATATCTACTTTATTCATCTCTTCATATGAACATCATATTTGATTAACATAGAATCGGACAAATTCCGCAAGATGTACCCAGAACAGAATTAATTTATCTAAATCTAAACATAGATTTCAGCTTCTAACATAGAATCGAACAGATTGATGCACATTAACCTTAATTCGGTCCTTCTGCATGGTGAATCTGATATACTCACGCCGTCACGTGCAATGTGAAAAATTGATTGGATTTTTATACCTACTAGTGGTCTATATAGTTAAAAATATGATTTATTAAATAAAATAAAAACCGAATGATTTTTAATTGTTAGCAAAAAAAAGAACAATTCTAATTTTTAATTAAAATTTAAAAATAAAGAAAAAATTATTAAATTACAAACTTCAAATATTAAAATTATATTAATAAGAACGCTTATATCCATAAATAATTGTTTATATTATATAATTTACATATAATTATATAATTATATATTAATATATTTTTTACAATCGTTTTTTTTTATTGGGTTTGTTCGATTATAATCGAATCATATCCATATATTGTGGTTTCTAAAAAATAACATCCATTCGGTTTATACGATATTACGAAAACCAAATTACGTTTTCTATTTAGGTTTGGTATGGATCGGTTCGATTCAGTTTTACTGGATTGAAAACTCATAATTTTAACTACTACTCTAATTTTAACTACTACTCTAATACGAATACACAATTAATTATACTTTCTTGGTTATTACTACTAATTTTTCTAAAAGTTTTTTTCATTTGTTTTGGCTTGAATCGGTTTTTGGATTTAAAACTAAACAAAACCAAAAATGAAAACTATTTTTTATGTTATATGTTGGATTAGGAGTTAAAACCAAATAGAAACCAAAAATTAAAAAACATTTGGTTCGGTCGATCCGGTTCATACCGAATGATTCACAAAATCTTTTGGAGAGGTTATTAGAAATTAAGATTTATAGAGAGTTGGTTGATTTTGAAGGGAAAAGTTAAGAGATTAATTTATTAAATACTTAAATTTGTAAATAGTATATTTTTTTTTTTTACAAGGTGTTTTCACTAATAGATTTTTTTAAAATTACAAAGCAGAAATTAAGAAAGGAAATGAAAAAAAAAAGTTGTATAGAATCTATAAAAATACAATAATGAGTTTATAAATCTAAGGAAAATAGATAATAATCTCAAAGTTTAGTTTAATGTATTAAATTGTTTAAAATTTAAATTTCATAACATTAGAATTTAATAGAATCACAAAATCTTTAAAAGTCAAATTTTTTGAATAACAATAAATTTTATATGATGAAATTAAAAAAATATTAAACAAATAACACTAGATTTGAGGAAGAATGTCAAAATCAATAAACCAATAATAATAAAATCTAAATTTTTTAACATTTATTAAAAATTAAACTCCCACTAACACTCTATCTTTAATTGTTTAAAGTTTAAACTCTCAATACATTTTCGTTATAGGTAAAGTGTCATCGGAATAGGCGGGCTTATTCATGAACTTGGAGATTACCGTACCGATAGCAAAGAAGAGAGGCCACACTGATACGTTGATGGGACTGTCCTGTCCTCTGTGGATAAAAATACAAGTAATGGTCGACACAAATAACTGAGCAAGAACACAGAACAATAAGATGGTATCTGTGAAACTTCCAAAGATTCTGTTGTAGCCACGTGATGGATAGTAGAACCAAGGTATAGGCCACTTGCACCGGAAACGAGCTTTATGGGCTCGGATTTTATAAGTGAGTTCGAGGATAGAGAGGACAAGAGAGAGAATTGACATCAATAAGGAGATTCTTGAGAAGAAAGGCTTGCGAATGGAAGAGAGCTGGTCTGCAACAGCTGATGCAATCTCCAGGAGCAAATTGATGACGACAAGAAAGGCCATTCCAGTGGAACACCGATTTTTACTTACTTGGACTCTTAGTACTTGCTGTCGATGATCATGATCAGTTTCGAGTCTGCGCATTACTTCTTCCCACTCTTCATCCTTCTTCCCATGTAAAGATGAGCCTACCAAACGTAGACTCAGCGGAAGTTTGCTGCAAAGCTCTGTTACTCTTTTGGCACGCTTCTCAAAGCCATTATTTGGGTTGCTCTGCCTAAAAGCATATCTACAAAAGATGTTGAGAGCATCTTCATCAGATGGAACCCGCAGACGATACAAATTATAAATACCATGTTGCTGCAAAAGCTCTTTATCTTGTGTGGTTACTAAGATCCTACTTCCAGGACCAAACCATGAGGTTTCATTAGCCAAAGCCTTCAATTGCTGTATATCATCCACATCATCAAGAACGATGAGCACTTTTTGGTGGCGTAGCCATTTCATGTTCGTACGTAAAATGTATATCCTCATACCCTTTTCGTCAAAAAAGTTTGAAAGAAGTTGCTCTTCTAGACGCACCATTGAACCATACAAGTTTTTGTAGCTTTTACTAACACTCTCCATAAAGCAAGTATACTGAAAACTGCTAGAGAGTCCGCTATGCAAAGCTCTCGCAATGGTGGTCTTACCAACGCCTGCAGGGCCACAGATTCCAACTATCATAGCTTCATCCTTATTATCTAAATCAAACAAATACTGCAGGTTCGTCAAGTGTGCTTTAATACCCACCATGTCTTCAAAATCTCTAGAAAATGAAATGGTTATATTGTTTGCCACATCTCTGGCAATCTTTGCAACCATATCCGCTTCATTGTCCCTTGAAAGAAAGAAAAAAAAAAAAAACCACAAATAGAACTTCCCAAATCGGATTAAGAAAGATTAAATCTCAAACTAATTGAACGAAGAAAAAGAACAAACCAGTTAAGGAAGTGTTCTCCGGCTATGTTGACCACATCGTTCAAAGCTTGCCTCCAGTTTCGCCTCTTCTCCTTCCCTTCAAGAGGCTCATGGGAAATGTCACAAACTCGGCTCCATATTGGCCTCTTGACCTCCCTTTTCTCTTCGTATTTTGAAATGAACCATTGTAGCCTCTCCTCCTCCTCCTCTGTTTCATTGAAAGCTTTCCAGAAATCTCCGGTCTGGTTCTGGACATGAGAAGGATCTACTCCGTACAAGACCGTCATCACTATTTGTCCCATTTCTTGTTTGCACTTCAAAATCTCCACCAACTCGTCCAAACAACAACTCGATGAAGCATAGTTCTTGGAGAGCACCACGATGGAGATCCTCGATTCTCTAATCGCTTGAGTGACTCGAGGGGCGATGTTGTGGCTTTTCTCGATCCCTTGGTCATCGAACATCATAGTTTCATTGTCGTTCAGCTTTTTGCTTAAATGACTGAGAAATGTATCAAGGACGCCTGGTTCGTGGAAGCTTGCAAAGACATTGTATTTCCAGATTCGAGGCAAAGAAGAAGAAGAAGAAGAAGAAGAAGCCATGAGACTAGAGAGTAGCTAGGGAAAAAAGTTGAAGATCAGATCTACCAAAAATGTCTATGGTGAGTCATATATGATGGAGAAAATGGAAAATGCATACACATTGACTTTTGAGTTACAGCGAAAGAAGCTTCTTGGCTTTTTCACTCCTTTTATGTTTGGAAGTTTCTATTTCTAAACAACTGGATTTGTTAGTTGAGAGAACCGGTCATTTTTAAAAGCACCTGACCCGAGTTTAGTCCTGTGGAAGACCGACCGTCATCACTAATTGCCCATATTTTTCTTGCACCTCAAAAAACGAGAAATGCCCAAAAATTACTTAAACTACATTTTGGCCAAAAAAAACTTCAGTTCAGTTTATTTACCGACCAAAAAAAAATTAATTTTTGTTGATAAAAATATTTTACTCTCCAACTTTTACTGACAAAACTATTTTTAGTTCATAAAAGTCATTGATTTACACTCAATATAACTATTGACTAATCTTAAGATTAAAAAAGTTTAATAGATAAAAATTGATATATTTTTAATAAATTATTTTAATCTTTTTTATTTTTTGGACATTTGAATTAAAATAATAATAATTATTAAGATTATGGAAATATGCAAAATGACTGTGAATGAGACAAAAAAAACTATTTCGCTAATTTGGAAAAAGAATTTTAAAACATGAAATAGAAATTTTGTTTTTCATTTAAAATCTGTTTTGGAGAAGAAGAAAATAGTAAAAAGAGAAATTCATAAAAGTTTGTGAATCTTCTATATTATCAATGTTTGCAAAAAAATTAGCTTAAATATAATTATTTTATTGGTAAAATTATGAAAATTATTCATAAATATTCATGTATATATTCAAAACACTTGTCTTTATTCTTTAATAAAAGTTTAAAACAATCAATACATTATTGTAAGAGCTAATTTTCCTTGGAAATGGGCGTCTTCTCCATGAACTTGGAGACTACCATACCGAGAGCAAAGAAAAGAGGCTACACTGATACTTTGATGGGACCGTCTCGCCGTCTTTCAGTAAAACTAAAATTGATCGTCGACATTATAAACTGGCCAACAACACATAACAACAAGACCTTATCTGTGTAACTTCCAAAGATACTCTTGTAGCCACGTGATGGATAGTAGAACCAAGGCATAGGCCACTTGCATCGGAAACAAGCTTTAAGTTTTCCCACTCTTCTTCCTTCTTCCCACGTAAAGATGAACCCATCACGCGGAGACCCAATAGAAGCTTACCACATAGATCTAATATGCTTTCTGCAAGCTCTTTAAAACCATCATGAGGATTTCTTTGTCTAAAAGTGTATCTACCTAAGATCTCGAGGGCCTCTTCACTAGATGGAAAATCCACATGGTATGTGTTGTTGATATCATGTTGCTCCAAAAGCTCTTCATCTTTCGTGGTTACAACAATCCTGCTTCCAGGACCAAACCATGTAGTTTCATTAGCCAAAGCCTCTAATTGCTTTAGGTCATCCACACCATCAAGAATGATAATCTTCCTTGCACATCAAAATCTCGATGAAGCATAATTCTTTGAGGGCACGAACGTTTAAGACCTTCGATTCCCTAATCACTTGTTTAAGAGCAGAAACGATAGTTTTGTTTCTCTCCATCTCTTGATCATCGTGATCTCATTTTTTGTTTTAACTGTCATCGCTTCAATTAGAAGAGCAGGCCTTTTTTCGCTTTAGCTCCATATACAACATCACAATCATTTTTAAAAAAACTCAAAGTTTACGTGGACATCATTAGGTTTATACTAAGACACGATAACATTTGGTGTTTGTTAATTAGGTTTACATAGAAAAAACAAAAACAAAAAATACATCATATGCTTAGTTACACAATTAGCTATCAAACACCATCAGATCCAATCCATCACAAATCTTCCTCCAGCACTATGGATGAATCTCCAGTCTTCATCGCCTTCTGTTAAGTGGTTTTGCCGAAGATGAAGTGCTAATCGTCGGTCTTTTAGCACCTGAGGCCAATTAAGAAGGTTAAATGACTCACCAACAAATTGACACTAAACATCATATATGAGATTTCCATTGTGTATAAGCAAGCATCTACTTCATATGATCTTTCACTGTACTTAAGGGTGTAATTATGCCAAAGATTAATTTGGATTTTAGGACACAAGTCTAAGAGCTGATGTATAAGCAAGCATCTACTTCATATGATCTTTCATTGTACTTAAGAGTGTGATTATGCCAAAGATTAAGAGCTGATGTATAGAGACAGTACTTGTTAAGGCCTTAGAGGAGGAGCTAGTGGCAATTGACAGACGAGAAGGTCTTGTTTGGCCTGGTGGTTTCAATGTCTGCTTCGGAATCTTCGATGGAATGTTAGTTCTGCTTTTAAGTTCCCAAAACAAAACACGCAAACGAATCCGTAAATAAACCTCCAGCATTCAGATTGTTATATTAAAGTGTGCTAGTAGAGGATACTAACCTGTCTTTCGGCTCGGGTTTCACCATTTTTGTTGATTTCTCGGGTTTTTCAGGGGCCAAGTGTGCTTCAGGTCGTTCGGTTATTTCAAGAGGCTTTGCGGTTTCAGGGAAAAGAGTCAACTCGACAGCACTGCTTATGGAGCCATCAGTTTCTGTTCCCATCGAAAGACAACTATCAGAGATATCACTCAATCTATCCTCAGAATCTGCATCCGCGAGGCCTATGAGTTCAATATCGTCTTCTAAGTCAATTTCTTTCACCCCACCAGCAAACTTAGATGGTTGGTGAAGATCCTTTCGATGTTTAAGTTCGTCTGATGAATGCTGTGAACCAGAATCAGAATGCTTGCTACTATATTCTGAACAGTTGTCAACATCTGAGGTTGTTCTTCCAAATAAACCAGAGGCCTTTCCTCGTCGAGAATTTGGTGAAGCTCCTATAGAATGTCGTCTAGGTGATGAAGGCCCCAACAATCTTAGATTGCTTAAACCACGTTTTGGCACGGTTGCATTATTAACTTTTGGCTTTTGAAAATTTTGAAGCTCTTCATCTTTCTTGGCAATTACATCCTTTAAGTTTGATACCTGTTAATATCAAATGGTATCAAGATACGTATACCTTTGTTCTCTGTTTACTTTCAATGGGCAAGAATAAATCTTGAGAGAGAGAAAGAGAAAGAAAATAAGCACCTGTTCCATGAGGTGTCTAACATCTCGTCCCTCTTTATTACTTTTAGCTGCACCTAATTCCACACCAGAAACTCTTTCGGCGAACTTCAGAGTGCTAACGGTCTCAGCATAAGAGTCTCCATCAGGATTGACTTGAACAAACATAAGAGTCTTGGCCTGTCCTCCTACAGAAAAAAAAATATATATATAGTTAAGGGAGCCAACAACATAAAGCCAAGGGGTATATCATGCAACACGTGTAGCCAAAATCTAAACGTTTTGTTCAAAGAGGGTTAAGAAAGTACCCAAAGAACTTTGAAGGACTTGCGTCAATTTGCTGTTTCTGTACGGCACATGAGGGTTCTTATGCGCTAGAGCAAATATGACATCTCCAAGGGCTGACAGTGATTTGTTTATATGCTGAGCCTCCTTGAGCCTCTCTCCAGTTGCCTCAGAACGATCAACCCTCTCACTTCCAGCAAGGTCGACTAGGTGCAAACTACCACGCAACACAGAGTCGGTTTCCACGTCGACACCACGTACATGAACAGAAAGAACACTGCAGAGAACGAGCAACAGTGTTTTTGCTTGAGGACTTAGATAATATTGGAAGGTGAAACAAGTTGAGGTGAAAAATTTACAAACCAGTGTGATCTACTACTCCTTTCATTGAGAGCCGTGGCACCAACGGTTCTGTTCATGAGCCCAATATTCATCAGCTCAAGCACATCTTCAGTTGATCTCACAGAATGCATGCTTGCATCTGGGACAGCTAGCCCATTTGGTAAGGCAGTATTCCATATCCCTAACGTATGCAAGCTAAGGAAAATTTCTATAGAACGCAGCATATGCAAACATATACATAAATATGTATATGTACATGAATGTACATATTCCAAGAAAAAATTAGCCACTATAATAACTTAAGAAGGATATCTTCGATTGGAACCACCATCAGAAAGTATGTCACGAACTTGTTCATTATATATCTCAACCATTTGGACACCGACTTCATACACAACAGTGTTTTGTCTAATCTGAGTTAAGTGAAACAAGTCATTCAGAGCTCTGTAATTGACACCCCAGTCTTCTTTTGAAGTGATGCTTGGCCCACTCTGTGTTAGCAAAATAAAAATATGTCCATTAGAAACTAATAATGCTTGGCTAAAACATAAAAGGAGCAAAGTCAAGCATGTCGTTCACCATTGTATAAGTTTTTCCAGAGCCCGTCTGACCATACGCAAATATACACACATTGTAGCCATCAAGAATGGATCGAATTAATGGTCGAGTATCTAGGAAAACCTCCTCTGCATTATAGTTATAAAAGAACAGATTAAGGAGATATCAATATATACATAAAGTCCTTAACAACCTAACCTATATACATAAGAAGGAAAGAGGTATAAACCTTGCGTTGCTGCTTGACCGAAAACTTTATTGAACTTAAATAACCGATGGGTATCTTTCCCTTGCTTAAACGGATTTGCAACCACCAATTCACCATTCTCACCAATGTACTCTATAGAAGTTTGTCTACTGTTTTGTCCTGGAAGGAATGGTCGAATCCGGCAATAGACTCTGATATTTCCTGGAAAAAGAAAAGCAAGAGAAAGAAGAAAAGTCATATCTTGCATGGTCGAATGCAAACAAAATATAATGACCCGAAGTGTTTTACCTTTCAATTCCTGCACTTCATTGTACAGTCTTCGGTTTTCTTCAAGGACCACATGGTAATTTTTGGCTGCATCAGCCACTCCTTTGAGTTTTAAACCTAGGGAAAAAGATTATAAGTATCATGCCATGTACTCCAGAATTGAGATATTGACTAAGCAAATCATACACAATTGGTTACAGATGAATCTTACCATAGTAATTTAGATCCTCAAAGTATTTCTTCTGCGTCCTTAAGACTTCATGCTTTATAGACACCGAAGTAGCATTCAGATCCTGCATAATTCACAAAACTATGTTATTTCACAAATCTACCGGAGGTATTTAATGTTTAGAATAATATATATTAAAGTCAAACCTGCAAAGCCCCATACTGGTTGTTTATGAAGCTCTGGTAGGTGCACTCTTTTTTCTCCCATTTTTGAGATTTAGATTGGCACAACTTCTCGAGTTCTTTGAGCTTCCTAGTTGAATCAGCAACTTGTAACTCTGCATCCTCTAATTTCTTCTCCAACTCAACTCTAGTATTTTGTGCTTTTGCTTCTAACTCCAAGCACTGGTTTTCATGCGTCTCTTTCACCACCTTGAGTTCTTGCTTCAGCTTGCGAATCTCAGCATCATTGAGCTCTTTTTCCTTTTTCAGACGCACCACATTTTTATCTTCTGACCTTTCTCTTTCTTCTATTCTGGTTTTCTCAAGCTTAAGGGCACAACAGAACCATCGTAAGAAAACTTGTGCTAGAGAAATTTAAAACACAAGCCAAATGAAAAATGATCCATGTAGTCACGTTATTAAGTACGGAGCGCATATACAATGACTCTACGATATCAGTATCTAGGATTGGTTTAAACGTTACTTTCCCCAAGCACTGTGCTAAAAATTATGGGCCTAATGTAAACTAATTGTTCCAGTCTTCCAGATGCAAGAACTAAACTAAAGGTCAAGTATGTGCTAAGGAGATGATACATATTGAATATACCTTTATATGCTCCATACAGTTCGTAACAATCTACAACAAAGAAATTAACAGAAAGACCAATCAATAAGCGAAATAGAAATAAAGTGAAGAGAAAAATTGAAACCAGAGACAGTAGTACATCGTTTTCCTGAGTTGTCCCAGCTGCCAAGGTTTCTAAGACCTTTATTCTTGACCTGTATTTTTCTTCACGTACCCTAAAGAGAATATTTTGCTGCACCGTTTCAAAAGCATGTTTCATTACTTGGTCAGAAGGATTATATGTACATCACGGGAAAAATCAAAGAAGAAAAGCATTATGCAATCTTACATTCTTTAGGTTATCAGCTTGATTTGAGATTCTCTGTTCTATCACTTGCACAAGTGCGGTTAAAAGTGATGCCATA
The DNA here is from genome assembly GCA_900108845.1 of Iljinskaea planisiliqua. Taxonomy (NCBI): domain Eukaryota; kingdom Viridiplantae; phylum Streptophyta; class Magnoliopsida; order Brassicales; family Brassicaceae; genus Iljinskaea; species Iljinskaea planisiliqua. The sequence goes on along the minus strand of FNXX01000002.1, from coordinate 5,297,511 downwards.
GCCTGAATAATACACGGAGAAAAGAGAGAAACATGTGGAGCATAAGAAGAAATGTTCCATGAACTAAGGATTGAAATTTTAGGCGAACCAAATTAAAAGAATCAAGGAAGGGTAGCATCAGTAGCTCAATCTTTGTCTTACATGAGACACGTGTCCATTCATCTTCTTCACGCTCTCATCTATAAGCTTATCCAGCATGTCAAACAGCGTCCGAGTAGGAGCATTCTACAAAGAATAAGGAAACACCATTTCAATCAGATACAAAGGTAAAAGCTAAACGGTTGGACACAGTCTACTAAAATTAAGTTAGAATACTTTACTCGTAAACTGTTCGATTTCAGTAATTCTGAAATCTTAGCATCAGATATATCAATCTCAGATCCTTCCTTCGACTGGAATCCATCATTAAAGTTGCGGTCATCTCCTCTTGAATCCGAATGGTCTTCTGGCAAGCTCCATCTCCTCCTCGCACATAGTGAGTTTTTATCATAACCACCATCGGAAAAGCTTGCTTTAAGCGCCTTTAGGGACTGTAAAACTGGCACCATATCCCCCTGCATTTTTACTTATTTATTAGGAGTCATAACTCGATAAAGGAACACGAGAGAGGGCAGAGAAAAGAATAGATATGGGAGCATGCAATCTAATCATCAAAATAGCATATCAGACAATAGCCATGATTATAACAGTGTTGCAGCCAGATGACGTCAAAAACGAGGCTTGTTTTAACATCAATTACCTACACTGACGTGATTCGATTAATAAAAGCCAAGGTGGTAAACCCACAATCACTTTAACTATGTAATGATATAATTTTATATAAACCAGACAGATTTTCCATATTTTAGAAATCAAAAATTTTCCACAACAACGAAAAAAAAAAATAACAAACCTGTTCTATGTCTGAAACCTCGAACCTGGGCAGGGCCATCTCATCCATAGCAGTCAGAAACCGTTCAATTTTTACATAAGCAGGCTCAAAGCTGCCTCCCTATAGAATAGCCGAAGAGGGTGAGTCTAGCAATAAATGAGAAAGAGAAGGGAAAAAAAAACCAGAGGCTTAGCACCAAAAAGGTAAACGAAAAGATATATAAGCCATATGGTCAACAAAATCAAAATTTTATAAATACCATTTTCATTGAACCAGGACTAAGCTGATTCAAAAGGCTACACAAGACAGTTCCATCCCTCAAGCATTCCCTCAATTCGTCCTCTGAAGCTTCCCATGGTAAATTCAAATAAGGAAGTGTCTGGTTTAACCATTCCACCAAACTCTGATGACCTGAGAGCAAATTTAAGAAGAAAATAGATGAAAGGTGAGAGGAGAAACCATCGTTCCATTTATGTTTCCACGGACACCTGATATGAGAGGCGATCTTAAAGGTTCGTTTCTGCCATGACCCTAATGGAATATGACGAACCCTATCAAGCAAGAGAACGACTCATTCAAGACTATCATATAAAACGTTGCCATACTTGCTAATCATTCGAACAACCCTGCCAGACTCAAGTTCTGAGAGATAAATGCTTCAAATCCTTTGTTTCAATCCTCTGAGGAAATGAGAAGATAAACAGAAAGCAAATGACTAGTAACATTACCTTTCTTACTATCATCCATGCTTTCACGACTTTCTGACCCGTCGAAACTCAGAAAACTAGTTCCATCTGACGGAGCATAAACACCACTCATATTGGCGTCCAGTTCCAGATTACTATTCATTTCAACTCAGAGATTACGCAGATCCCAGGACTATAGTTGTGAGGAGACCTAAAGCAAATGAACCAGTAAGCCAGCAACGAAAGAAGCTTGTCAACAACATAAACTTCCTAGTTCATGGTAAATCTCGAAAAGAGCTTGCTTCATCAATCTATGACCACTAGATATTTCCTAATTGTGTACCCTCTAACATAATGTCTCATAACCTAAAGGAGAAGCGAAACCAAAGCATCCTATGATACACATGATAAAACGTATACCAAATCAAATCCTGACAAGTTGAAAGCTTTCAGTATCAGATAAGACTAGTTCTCCAATTCAAAGGCTAAAACAGCCAAAAACCGCTTAAAAATTGTAAACAATGATGAAGTTTCTTCCCTTCATTTCAACATCACGGCTTAACAAAATACCCACAATGCCGACCGAATCAATCACGCAGATCCAATCAAAAACCCTAAGGAACCATCTGCACCTTCGTAAGAGAGACGAAGCCAAATAAAAACGATACGAACCTGAGACGCCATGAGAAGCTAATAGATAAACCTCTCGAGGGGTCGAGGCGCCGCGAAATGGCGACTGGTCCTTAAGAAATTGTACGAACAAAATACTCAGATTCACGGCGAGAAACGGAGACGGAACGTTTTGAATCCCTCGCCGGAAGAGAAATTCGAAATTTCCAGTCGCACGATTTTGCTCACTGTTCCTCCTTTTTTTTCTCTCTATTTCTTTTTTTTTTTTTTAGATTCCGAGAAAACAAATGCTAATTACAGTTCGAATTTCGAAAAAAAGAGAAAAATGTTTTTTTCCCCGGAAATTAAAAATAATTATATTTATGTTTGATTTTGCTTTACGCTATATATGGTTTTGGTGGGGCCTACCCTCCTTATTGTAATAAGGTTCCCGACTTCCCGCTTTTTCCAATCCAAATTTTCTTACAAGTTTGTCGGATAAATTTAAATGGAAAGAAGAAAAGACCGGCCCAATTGGGCCCAATTCAAGGCCCGGACTCAATTGGGCCGAATGTCCTTCAACTTTTTCATCGGCCCAATTGGATTATGGATCTGATTAGCTTAGAGAAAAATGAGTTTAGAGATAGTTCCGGAGCTTCTAGCCTAAGTTGGGCAAATCCATGCTTACGTTACGATCTTCATTTTTATTAGTACAATTTTGATTTCAAAATGTCTATTTGGTTTACTGATGAATTTAAGAAATTTTTCTTTTAAAAAGATCAAGAATTCAAATCGACTCATGTGTTTCTTTTAGATGCATTATGCTTATTTGATCTTACCAGACTTGACATCATACTAAAGTAATGAGAGTAGATACAAAGTTTCCTATTTTAATCTCTTACACCATCCAAATGAAAGTAAAATATATAAAAATAACCTTTAATCTAATTATATCACCGTGAAGCTTTTCGATTAATGGTTTTAGATCAAGTTCGGCCTAATCATGTATTCAGGCCAAATGAGAACGAAAGATCTTTTGGATCAAGTTTATATATATCGAAACAGCGTGGGGCTTGCCTGATCGACACTTTAGGAGTTCTCTAATGTATGGTTTTAGGTAATATTTTATATAAATTGCCATGTGCATATTTCTATTTTTGCCATGTTCATGCGTGGCGCCACCATCATCATCCATAGAACGTGGAAAAGAGTGGTGGAGTAAAATAAGATTATAAATTTTCAATGCGATTAAAATAAAAAGCAGGAGAATGTGGCTTCGAATTAACCACACCACATCATATCCATCAAAATCATGAAATTCAGAATTTTTTTATTAGCATGCACGTGGACAGTAGTTTTAACGGATATCAATCTGTCAAACAATCTAGGTTATTATATATATACCCAGCTGTTTTCAATTTCCTTAAGAAGAAATAAAAGTTTAATGTTTGGCTTAAACATGTACACATATCATATGTTCATTCAATGGTGAAATGTAAATATATATTTTTGCGTATGTATAAGCAAAAAGACAATAAGACAATGACACAAAAGACTACGTACAGTATGCATGTGAGAGGTGTACTTTTCTAACAATTAAAGTTAATTTCTACACTCTTTCAAACCCATGCAGGTCGTCACTTGGTTCACTAAATCGATTCCACTACTACTAAATAAATCAAATACAGGTATGATCATATTATTACAATTAAGTTAAGCTTAATGGTTGAGTTTGATATAAATTTGGGTTGGTTTTATAATTTATGGGAGAACCATAGAGAGTGGCTGGTGCTGACAATGTTATTAATGCTAAATTAATAAAGTGGACCACAAAAAAATGGACTGTTCGATCACTGTTTTTAATCAACAGTAGACTCTGTTCCACACAATTAATGCGAGCATCTCGTTCATTTTAATACTATATATTTTATTTTATCTTCACATATTTTTTTTATATATCCAATATTGTCTGAACCCATAATTTATTTATCTTCACATATTCTAATATCTTCATATCGGCGCCTTGTTACTTATAACGAAAGAATGGTTCTCTTCATATGGTTAATGTGTAACAAATAACTGCATATTAAGTTGGCTAGGAATTGGTAGTATATTTATAAGTATTTATACTAATCAAATTATTTAACACAAAAGTCAAAACGACCCTTTTTGAGTGGAGACTATAGGCTAGAATCTAATGTTTGCGTGTGTTCACGATAACCACAGTGTACAAATAACACTAGATGACAATTCATACAAAGAAAACTACAAAAGAACAACCATTTAGGGAATTACTGAACATATAAGTAAGATACACAAACCAACATTATTTTTCTATACGTATCGGTGTTATCATACTTTTAATGTGAAATAACCTAGAACATACTATTGGTTATCTATATTTTTTTTTATATTAGTTCAAATACATGATATAGCTTTAAATAAACAAAGTCTTACTCCTATTTTCAACGTTCAGACACGACAAGTAGTCCTAGTTAAGGGTGATAATTTTGGGAGATGCGAAGATTTTATTAAAATCATGCTATATCTTATGATAATAAATCACTCTTGGTTTCTTCTATATTAGTATTAAATATCTCATTTAAATACCATTTTTTTGTCAAATCACATTCATATACAATCTCTCAACTTTTCATTTGATTCTCTTCCTGACTCTAATTAATCATCACCATTATCTTTGATCCAAGCTTCAGTCTTTCTTGATAACCTCATTATTTGACTTGCATGGAACAGAGTCGTAGATTGCCGCAAAATCTACTGTTATTGTCTCGTACACGTACAAGAAAACATTGTTCTTGCAATTTGCAGATGGACAATTAATTAGCAATTGTAAATTTATAACTAAACGTTCTACTTTTGAACTTTGAAGATTCGAAAAGAATGCAGAAAATATTTTAAGTACATAAATAAATTAAGAAATGCAAGCTTGTTTGTCTGTTTCCTGGGAGCTCCTCGAGGCATAACATTAAATTCGTGTCCTTCTTCGTGTTTCGCCATTAGAACCAGTTTTGTCTAGGAAAAATAAAATCTTCATCAATTTATATTTTCTTGTGGATATATTGGACTCGTCACAATTAAATATATTGTGTTAACTTTTTTTTTTTTAATTTTCAAGTCAAAACTAATTTGCAATTAGTAGATTGGTTTAACAAAAAAAAAATTATATTACTATTCAAGCTTTTATTTTAACCTCTGATGTGGAATATTACATATTTATAAAAATTAAGATCTATGATTTGTTAATCTCTACTTAATCCTGATACATCCTTTCTTCTTTAGTGATGATGGCTTTTTTAACCATTAATTTTGCCAAACCATCATTTTTGGATTCGAAGACACATACCACTTTTTGGACTAACTAACAAGAGTGTGTGGGGTTTATGAGCTGAACGTAAAGTAATTTAGATTTAAGACTCTATTATGATATTAAGTTTTATAGCATTTCAATTCAAAATCAATTGGAAATTAGTAAATTTGTTCAATTTTTTTTTTTTAATTATTTAAGATCCCTCGCAATTTTAACATGAGATGTTATACACTCTTTAAAGATTAAGATCTATGTCTCATTAATCTCAATACTTTGTTTGTTCTACTGTTAAAAACAAGACTTAGTTGGGTTTTATATGAATGTTATTTTATGAACTTTTCTTTTTATATGTTTTTTCTTAGATCAATTTGTATATTAAAAGCAAAGGATAGTGTTACAACATAGTAAATTATCGAAAGAACAACATATCTTAATCGATTATGCAAGGATATGTATTCGTCTAGGAAAGTAACACGCTAAGCTAAAAAAATAGCGGCAAGAGAGCAGGAATCAAGCAAACACGACGACAAAAAGAGAAGAGTATGAATCAAGAGATCCAAATAGTGGTGAAGTCCATCTTGTCAAGGCCAAGAAGCCAAAGCCAGCACAACACAGATGAGAACATCTCATCACCAAACAACAACTCCTCCGCATTTGATGACCATGTCAACTACAGCCCACGACTGAATAAGCAATACCATCGACCAATGAATAACTAAGTTCGAGAGAGCAATCAGAATCAAACCAAAATAACCAGCATATAGATTACCTAGAAAAGAAAGATTGAATACCTAAAAAAGAAGCGAAAATACAAAATTATCATACACTAAGGTAGTAGTAAATAAGGTTTAACTATTGTAAGAACCATCAACTATTTATGTGTTTCAACATAAAACTAATTGATATTGAATAAATGGATCAATATCTCTTATTTATATAGGTTTCATCGTATTTTTAATAGATCTTCTAAAAATGTTTGTTCTTTTACCCTATCTTGAATTAAATTATATTTTATAACATATAACAAATTATATCTAAACCACCCACAAATCAACTGTGACAAATCATAATTGAGCTAAAGGTTAAAGCTAAACTTTTATACTATGTTAATTTTTTTTTACTAAAAATGTACATTATTTTGATTTTATGATTTTTTTCACATCTGGAATGGAATGAGTTTTTAAAATTTATAACTTAAGATGAACACTTCTTAAGAAAAACATGTTTGAATCTAAGACACAAAAAAGGACAGTCTATTTGAAATATTATTAGGCTACTAGTACTTTGTACTTTGATAAAAATAAAATAGAGAAAACTGAAAAAGTAAGTTTAATAGGCAATGTAAACATTTTTATTTATGCATAAACGAATGAATAGTGGGTAAACATGTTTATTTTTCATGTATATCAATATAGCTAATGTAGTTTCTTTTTACTTAATTTAGAATTTATCATTTCATAAAAAGATAAAGTTCTACATAATTTATGTACACAAAAAAAAATTCCAAAAAGATAGTGGTGCTTGGAACACAATATTCAAAAGGGTAGGTACACACTTATTTTTGCTTCTTTTACCACTCATCATTTAAAAATTATTATGAAAACAAATCCTCGTGAATTTGATGTATTGTGTGATAATATACAGTGTACATTCACCTAAGCATCCATAAAGAGATTCGGACACCGTCCTTTTCTCTCGACTCGAAGCTCAATTCAACCACAACGATAGTCACTTTAATAAGCAAAACACTATTTAATTGTTCTTAATATTTGTTCCCACATATAAGAAGGTTCATAATAAATATTCTGGGTTTTGTTTTCTTCTTCCTTCCCGAAACCGAACCAGTGTCATGTAAAAATCACTAACTCATAAGCCATATCCATTCTGCTTTTCTTTTTTTTTTTTTGACAAAACTCTGACTTTTTATCTTTTATTTGTGGATGCTTACATGGGGATGTTATAGAGATGAATAAACAATGGGTGCCGTAGAAAACAGAACAGTGCCGGAAAATCTAAAGAAACACCTCGCAGTTTCAGTTCGAAACATTCAATGGAGTTATGGAATCTTCTGGTCTGTCTCTGCTTCTCAACCAGGGTACATCCTCCTATAATCTTTATCCTTTTGTCTCTATAGCTTTCTTGGCTCTCTTCATAAGAGGTTCTTGGCCACTTCCATAGTCAAAATCATGAGACATTGTTGATTTGAATCAAGAACTCGTATAACAACTTCTGGGCTCATTTCAAATTTCAATCTTTCTCACTTCTGCCCTGTTCTTTCTCCAATAATCTCCATCAAATTTCGATGTTTATTTATTTTTTCAAGCGCTTTAAATGCGAGTTTGGTGTTTTCTGTTTTTTTTTTGTTTTTTTAAATAGTATGTTGGAATGGGGAGATGGATACTACAATGGAGACATTAAGACAAGGAAGACTATTCAAGCAGCGGAAGTCAAAGTCGACAATCTTGGTCTTGAGAGAAGCGAGCAGCTTAGAGAGCTTTACGAATCTCTCTCCGTCGCGGAATCTTCTACCTCCGGTGGCTCTCAGGTCACTCGACGAGCTTCCGCCGCCGCTCTGTCTCCGGAAGATCTCACCGACACCGAGTGGTATTACTTAGTATGCATGTCTTTCGTCTTCAACATTGATGAAGGGTAATTCCGTCTTTTCCTTATAATCCACTAATCTTTCAGAAAACTTCATCCTAATTTTGTGATAAAATCATATTTTTACTTAGAAAACTGATAGATAAATGTGTACTATTGCAAAATCCCAAAGATTCGTGTAAGTTGAATTTACTTCTAGATTCGTGTTAAAAAAAAAAATATCAAAAACATTTATAATAGAATTATGAGTATTTGATTTTGTCTCGTTAAAAGGACAAAAACACCCTTTATAATCTTGTCTCCTTTAATTCTCATCTTCCATAGGAGCTTACTCCGACATGGACGAGTTTGATTGTTACAAACGCAATCGTTTTTATCTATCAAAATTTATGTTTGTGTGTTTAAGCAGTATTAAGCTTTTCAAAAAAACTTAATACGGTTTAGAATTTACAATATTTAAAGGCAGACGGATAAAAATGGAAGCGTTTTGGTCGTTAATAATATAATACATAAAGTGTGTTTCCGTCTTGTTACTATTGTAGAATTCCTGGAGGAGCATTAGCGAACGGGGAGCCAATGTGGCTTTGTAACGCTCATACCGCCGATAGCAAAGTCTTCACTCGCTCTCTTCTCGCTAAAGTAAGTTTTGAGTAATTTTTTCCGCGATTGGAACGCTAACGCTATAACTAAAACGCTCTTTTTCATGTGGCGTTTTTGCTTTCTTTAAGAGTGCTTCGCTTCTGACAGTGGTTTGCTTCCCGTTTCTTGGAGGAGTTCTTGAGATCGGCACGACCGAACATGTAAGCCAATAAGTTTTATGAATCATTGTTCTAACCTTCTCTAATTTTGATCAAACCAATCAACATAGTTCCATAATTTTTTTTAATCAAAAATTACACGCAAAAATATTTATAGCAAGCTTATTAAACATCATATTTATAATTAACATCAATTAAATATATAGAAAAATAGCAACGTCCCATCAGACGGCAAAAGGTTTAAATTCTCCGACATTTCTAATCAATTTTGTCATAAAGCTGTACTAGTGAGTTAGAAAAGTTGAAAGGGATACTTTAATGTTTTCTTTTGTTTAATTATTTTAGATTACAGAGGACTTAAACGTGATACAATGCGTGAAGACGTTGTTCCTTGAAGCTCCTCCTTATGGAACTATATCAACGAGATCTGATTATCAAGAAATTTTCGATCCTTTAAGCGACGATAAATACATTCCAGTGTTTGGAACTGAAGCTTTTCCGACAGCTTCTACAAGCGAGTTTGAGCAAGAACCAGAGGATCATGATTCGTTCATCAACGGTGGTGGTGCGTCTCAGGTACAAAGTTGGCAGTTTGTGGGTGAAGAACTCAGTAACTGCGTTCACCAATCGCTTAATTCAAGCGATTGCGTTTCCCAGACGTTTGTTGGAACAACCGGGAGAGTTTCTTGCGATCCAAGGAAGAGTAGGAATCAGCGGTTAGGTCAGATCCAAGAACAGCGTAACCGTGTAAACATGGACGATGATGTTCATTACCAAGGAGTTATCTCGACGATTTTCAAAACAACACATCAGCTTATTCTTGGACCGCAGTTTCAGAACTTCGATAAGCGGTCAAGTTTCACGCGGTGGAGGCGGTCATCATCATCTGCAAAAACGTTAGGATCAGAGAAATCGCAAAATATGCTAAAGAAGATTATTCTCGAGGTTCCTCGGATGCACCAGAAGGAGTTGTTATTACCAGACACACCCGAAGACAGCGGTTTTAAGGTTGGAGATGAAACCGGGAACCACGCGTTGTCCGAGAAGAAACGCCGCGAGAAGTTGAATGATCGATTCATGACATTGAGATCAATCATTCCTTCGATTAGTAAGGTAACCTAATCAAACACTTTTGCTTTACTATCTTTTTGCATTTACTACTAGCGACAAAAACTTAACTATTCTAACATGTTTTGGTCCCCACGTCCAAGAAGATTATGGACCTACGGTTTTGCATGTGCATGTTAAAGTATTATGTTTTCAAGGAAGTAATCTTATCTCTTGTGGATTGTTCAGATCGATAAAGTGTCTATTCTTGATGATACGATTGAGTATCTTCAAGAACTGCAAAGACGGGTTCAAGAACTGGAATCCTGCAGAGAATCTACCGATACAGAGATGCGAATGGCTATGAAGAGGAAGAAACCGGAGGATGAAGATGAAAGAGCATCGGCGAATTGTTTGAACAGTAAGAGGAAGGAGAGTGATGTGAATGTAGGAGAAGATGAACCGGCTGATACCGGTTATGCTGGTCTAACCGATAATTTAAGGATTGGTTCGTTTGGCAATGAGGTGGTTATTGAGCTTAGATGTGCTTGGAGAGAAGGGATATTGCTTGAGATAATGGATGTGATTAGTGATCTCAATTTGGATTCTCACTCGGTACAGTCCTCAACCGGGGACGGTTTACTCTGCTTAACCGTCAATTGCAAGGTACAGTCACTAACACAAGCTTAATTTATGTTACTTAACCTGAAATTGATATTATATGGTTCAATGTTGGTTGCAGCATAAAGGGACAAAGATAGCCACAACAGGAATGATCCAAGAGGCACTTCAAAGAGTTGCATGGATATGTTAAAGCTCTCATGATTTAGATTGACACAATTAGCTTTTCTTCCGGTTTGATTTTCTAATATTCGGTACTAAGTATTCAAACCGATTTTTTTGTGACTTTGAAATTTTGGAAGATCCTTTGGAATTCTTGTAAAATCGAATTCCTTTTTGGTTCGTAACGTGGACAAATATGAGTTCCTTACTTGACATACAATCAAAATAGATTATGTAAAATGAAACACTCGGCATAGTTCGTGTAATATCCATTTTTTTAATCGGCAAATAAAAGAAAAGAGTCTTGTTGAAAATAAGTAAAAGTAACGTTTGCATATGTTGTGACTAGTTTAAAGTTCGACCAAACAAAATTCTATAGCAAATTCTAAGTTGATAGAAGATAGTCCGAACTCGATATTCTTTTGGTATTTTTAGAAAAATTAATGTTGTAAAATATATATTTAGAAAAGATAAAGATAGATTGGTGGTCAAAAGCTGGTAAAAAGTGTTTTGTTCACAAAATACAATGCCATATTAAAAAGAAGTAATGTCATTTCAAATAATTGTATCTAACGCCACTGAGAAATTGAACGTGCGTTACCATTTTAACATTAGCTTTTTCCATAAAAAGAAGGAAGAAAATCTAAGCACAAGGAATCGAACTGTATTTGGATTCCGTATGGTAACAACAAAATAAACTCTCAATCTCTTTAGTAAGAGGTTAACTTCAAAATGAAAAATACAGAATGAGGCATTACAAAATTGGTTTGAACAATTTCTTGATTTAGAACAAAAATAATAAAGTGGCGATTCTTTAATGAGATTAGTTGGCATAGTAGGTGGCCTTTAAAATGATCCATCAAGTGGTGAAGTTGAGGTTTTTGTATGTAGTTGTAACTTGTTCGGGGTCTCTTTCGAGAAGAATATGGACCTATGCAAGGTTATTTTTCAACTTTTGGCTAACCAACAAAATGTATGAATCCAAGTTCCAACTAGCTAGTATCCCATAAATGCTGCTGTATAATAATTAACCCAATTAATATAAATTCAGTAGCTAATATGTATAAATTCGATCGTTAACATGCATATAACGATACAGTTATATCTATAAGCTCGACTATAGCATGTGCATGTCCAATTTTTAGTCTATTATGTATAAATCTCACTATAACATGTAAAAATTTAAGTCTATAATATATAAATCTCAATCTATGCTGTTACACATGGGGAAGGAAGGATGACATACGTTTGTGGAGGCACCATAAATACATATAAATCCGACTATAACGTAAACTTACATAAAATATTTAAACTCAAACGAAACATGAATTAACTCAGTTATAAATTCATCTTTTAAGATGTGTAAATCTAACTACAACACGTATAAACTTAACTAAAATATCCATGAACTTTGTTACAATATATGCTACACAATGTAGTAATGCACGACTTTTATCAACTGTAATCATTATTTTCCTCCCAAAAAGATATGTTTTGATCACCCTAATTGATAGAAAAAGTTAGTTAACTTTTTAATAAATTATGATAACATTTTTAACACTATTCTAGCTTGTTCAACCCAACCCAAAAGATTCACCATTTCACCATTTTGTTTGTTTCTTGACGTGAAAAAATGAATGTCAAAAGTTAAAAAATAGAAGTTAAAAATTAGAGGCAATACATGGGCTGAGCAGAGTTTGATTTCGGTTGGATTGATTGTATGGTACGTGAGCTAATTGACCGACCCGGTTCGTTCAAACTTTGGGATACATTTCTATAAAAAACTAAAAACGATTGTATCATTATCATCAAGAATAGTTTTATCAGAAAACCATAGTCTACTTGTAATAATAATAATAAGCATCATTCACCATTAGTGTTAGATGATGATGATAACAAATCTTTTTTACATGGTCGAAAAATTGCAGACATCCATAAACCAATATAACCCAAATTTATCTGACTCTTTATTCCCATTCAATCGTTGAAGGAGGCTTTGATGTAATGTCTAGAACCACACGGTTTACTCCTTGAACACTGTTACAGATTTTCCGAGAAACATCGTCCAGAAACTTATGCTCAAAATTGTACCTACAAAACATCACCAATCTCAGTACAAAGTGGCACTAAAAATAATTGCGTTTGCGTTTACACCGCAATAAACCAAGCAACAAAAGATGACACCAACGAAAAGTAGCATTGAACACAAATACTCGTTATCACTAAGAATCTTATCCATATTCAGATCGATAAGGAGACTTATACTCAGACCTATAATACCACAATATCAGAATTAACCAACTTTGAGATATTTTGGTAGATCAAAACCTTAAGTATTCACATCAACATAGTAGTAAGTTCAAAGATAAAGCAGGTTTCTACATCATCATCGGTATAAAGAAATGTAAGAAGCGTACCAATCTGCAGTCATTCCGTCTTGGCTTGTAACTGCGCGAAGAGCAACGACATGAGAATGTGTTCTCTTGTCTCCTTGGACTCCAACAGATCTTACAGGCAAGAACACTGCAAAAGCTTGCCAGATCGAATCATATAGACCCGCATCTCTGATTGACTGGATGAAAATCTCATCAACCTGAGGAGATGAAAAAACGAAAAAGGATGAGTTAGGTCTATGGGCAAGTGCATAACCAAGAATTTATATGTCAGCTTAAGGTTCTAGATAAACTTGCCTGACGAAGAACCTCAAGGGCATTTCCTTGAGTAACATCGCCCAAGACTCTAACTGCGAGTCCTGGACCAGGGAATGGGTGACGCTTCAAGAATCCTACGGGAACATTCAAGATTTTTCCGAGCTCACGGACCTTCACGGCACAAACACACCAAAGAAAGATCAAACAAACTGTAGTAAAATACTTTGACAGTTGCACGAAAGAAATATAGTCAAACACACCTCGTCTTTGAAGAGAAGCTTGAGTGGTTCAATGAGCTTCAATTTCATGTCTTTAGGGAGACCTCCGACGTTATGATGACTTTTGATGGTGTGAGAATGAGTCCTATCAGTACCCGGGGGAGGGCACGACTCAATCACATCAGGGTACAGAGTCCCTTGAACTAGAAAAGCGGGTTTCTTCCCATGCTTTTTCTCTAACTCCTGAGCAAACTGATCGAAAATGTTGATGAACTCCTTTCCGATTATCTTCCTCTTCGTCTCCGGATCCACTACGCCTTTGAGTTGACTCAAAAACTGCTCGGATGCGTCTACACAAGTAACAGGTAGATGCAAGTCTCTCTCAAAGGTATCCATCACACGTTCTTGCTCCTTATACCTACGAAACAGACCATTCTCAATTTAAAAAGAAACACATTAAAAGTGCACAGCATAATGAAAAATCACTTCTTCTCTGACCTCAATAGCCCGTTATCGACAAAGATACAATGAAGCCTATCTCCAATTGCCTTGTGAACAAGAGTTGCGGCAACAGTAGAGTCCACACCTCCTGACAAGGCGCAGATGACATGTTCATCAGATGCAACGGTTTTGTTAATTACTTTGATCTCTTCTTCCATGAGATCCTCCATCTTCCAGTCCGCAGATACTCCACACACATCAAAGAGGAAGTGCTTAAGTGTTTCCATTCCTTTTGGTGAATGTGTCACCTAAAAAAGTCCAACAAAAAAGCCATTACGTAAAGCTAGAATTAACAATTTCCACCACATCCATTTTCAGAAGTTGACTATAAATTCTCTAATGAATTGGACCAGAAAACCATTGCAATAGCTCAGTTAATCGAATAGAACTACCAATGCATCAAAAAAGTCTCATCTTTTCACTTATCAGAGAGTCAGAGAACAAGAAATGATAAACGCTCCCAAGTCTCTTCAGATTCTTGAAGATATGAATAACAGCTAACATGCGAAAGATCCAGACTCTAATTCTATCATCCACTGAAAATCCAACAAAGTCCATTTCATCATAAGCTAAAATCGACATGATCCAGACTCTAACCACAGAGCATCCATTTCACTAAATTAACTGGACCAGTAAACCATTGCAATAGCTCAGTCAACCAAACAAAACTACCCATATATCATTAAAAGTCTTCACTTTTTCTTTACTTATCAGAAAGACAGAGAACATGAACTGCGTCTCATCAGATTCACTAACATATGAACAGCTAACATGCTAAAGATCCAGACTTTTATCATCAATAAACCCTATATCCACTAAAGCCCCAATCCAAACCTATGATACTCTGTAAGATTGTTCAAAGTTTCGATACCTCAGGATGATACTGCAATCCATAAATCCTCCTCTTCTGATTCTCCAAAGCAGCAACAGCACCTTGCGCGCTCTGTGCCACAACCTCAAAACCTTCAGGAAGCTTGACTGCTTCATCTCCATGGCTCATCCAAACCATTTGCTTATCTCCAACACTATCCGACCCAAAAATCTCAGATTTACCTTTCACTATAATCTCCATCTTCCCATACTCTTTACTCTCTCCTTCCACAACAACACCACCAAGCTTCTGCACAATCAATTGCAAACCATAGCAGATACCCAAAACGTGAACACCGTTCGACTCAGCCCACTCGATAAACCCTTCAGGGAAACTCGGCGCGTCGTGCGCGTGGACGGAGTGCGGCCCACCGGAGAGGATAACGACTCGTGGGTTATAGCTAGTGATTGATTTGAGCGACGAGGTTCCACTGATTACGAGAGAGAAGACGTTGAGAGATCGAACTCGGCGAGTGATGAGATGTGTGTATTGTGAGCCGAAATCGAGAATCAGAACCGTATCGGGCTTCATCGTCGGCGTCTCCATGGAAGCTAAGGTTTTGGAGGCTGGAGAGGAAATGAGGATTTAGGGTTTTTCCACTGTTAATGGTCAGTAGAGGCTTGGCGGGAAGTGGGAGGCTATAAAAAGATAGCAGAAGCAACTAGGGTTTTGTCCGAATCACAATTAACGAGGATACGATCTTTTGTCATAAAGTTGGAATCTTTATCCCCAAAATTTCCGGCTGCTGTAAAAGCTAAAACCCTAACTCCAATACAAAATCTCAAATTGGTCAAAGTCAAAACCTTTCCAATGAGTCAGAAGCTTTTATAATACTTAACCAGGATAACGTAAGAGAAGATAGGATCTTTTTAGATTTATAAAACGAATTATGAAGAGAATATTCTCAAATTTTAATTTTTTTTTATACATAGCAAAAAAATTGTTGAATAGTTACGTAGAAACTCAGACTAATCTACATATCCTGCTCTGCATTGTTCTTAGCTCATGAGAGATCTCAAGCACCAACCATTGCAGAACATTTTCAACGACATCAGAGACAACACCTTCTGATTCACCACCAAACTCCAACCAAAGACATGGCTTCATCAGATCAATCTTAATGATCTGATCCAATGTTCTTGGAGAGTCACTGCAGAGTAAACTCCAGTCAAAACGTCTCATCGTCTCGTGAATCAGATCTTCTTCTCTGAGGGAAGACGGTAGATTGACGACTCTCGAGCTCTCCGATGGTGTGAAAGGCCAAAACTTGATGTCTTGACGGTATATCTCGCGGAGAATCTCGTCGGTGTAATCAAGAACAAGAAGAAGCTGATCGTTGTTGTGATTACCGTGTGAGAATTCGTCTAGTAGTGATGTTTCTTCGTTGCATCTCGCCATAAGATTAGTCCAATTCAGTCTTGAAGCTTGAAGAACTTTCTTCACAAACTCATGAACAGAGTCTTTCTCGAGAAGATCCATGTTTGAATCATCAAATGATAACAATCCAATCTGCTCTTCTGCATGAAAATAACAGATTTTTTCTGATTAATCAAATAGAAGATTAGTGACTAAAGGATTGAAATTATGAAAGCATTGATCAAGGGGGCTTTTACCAAGTTTAGAAATTTTCACATTTCCGGAGCTAACTGTTTCGTCCTCCAAATGAATTCTCTCTAGAACAGAGACAGGACTCGGTTGTTCCTGCTCCTGTTTCAGGTCATGAATGTTTCTGTCTCGTCTTTCTAAGCTCAGACTCGACTCCTGCAACGATTTTAAAGCATGGATTAAACATCAAATCTGCGTAGAGATATAAGAAATGTTTACTCTTTCTCTCAGAACTTACCGCTGATGAGCTCTCGATGTATCTATCTTCCTCGATTTCGTCTTCTACAGGAGCTCTCAGACTTGTGTACTCAGCAGAACCTGTACACTTGCCGTTGAGAGACCTTAGATTGGAGTTGTGCGGATTCGGGTCAAAAACCTCGAAGTCCTTGTCCAAGGACCACAACTTGAAGCTCTCTCTTCTCTTCTCCAGCCTTTGTCTTCTCTCTTTGAGTTTTGTCTGCAAGCTACTCAACGCATTCGGAACTTCATAAACCGGTGAAGAATTTGATCTCTCCTGCTGCCTTTCCACTGTGAATCTTCTTGGCAAAACATCGTTCTCCATACTTAGCTTGAAAACATCTGATTCAACCCGCTTCTTGCGCCTAAACACCGGTGACTCAGGGCTTCTATAGCCAACTGTACTGGTAGAAACATCACCTGTTCTAAAAGCAGCACACTCGGTTTCTCTAGCTTTACCACTACATTCAGGTTTAATTTCTGCGTGGTTGCTGTCTTTGTTAGATCCAACAACAAGCTTCAGCTTCTTGGCTAGATGTTTGAATCTCAAGTACACTCTATCATCAACCGAGCTTGATAATCTAGGCTTCAAGAGAACAATATTATCCAACTCATCAGCCATTGAAGGAGATTTATCACGCCGTTCCTTCACCTGAGGTCTCTCCAAGTCTTGACCTTTCTTCGCCGAGAAAGAATTAGGATCTTGTAAGAGTGTAATGAACAATTCTTTGTTCGAACTTAGAATATCTAATGCTTCCATGAACTGCTTAGACCGGTCTTTTCCCTTGTCCTCTGCCTTCGAACAGATCAACGTTTCAGCAGCTTCATTCACACAAACTTGAAGGTTGATCTCTGAGCTCTTCTTACAATCTCTCTTATTCTTCATCTTCAGGTCCATTTGCTTATCCTTACCATTTGTCTTCAGAATTTCACTCAAAGAAGGTTGCTTTTGCTTATCCGGGCTATTATCGCAAGTTTCATCCTTTAGATTTTTGATCCTCTTTAATTCTCTCTCTAGTAATCCCTGACCAGGTTTTGGTTCATAGCTTTCATCTTCTCTTTCAGAACTAAAAGATCTTCTCCTTGTTTTAGGCTTACATGAATTCTCTCCTTCCACAATCCGCTGAACAACGCAAAAATTCAGTTTCCTCCTTCGAGATCCCCAAAAGCTAACACAAAATTTAAGAAGTAAAAAAACTTACATCATTACACTGACATTTATCATGAAGTCTCTTCAGCAAATCAAGCTGGCTTTTAGTATAAACATTACCTGCAACAAACAAGAATCAAATTAAAGCTAAGATCCATGATAAGAGAGACAGTTTTAAAAACACTAAGAGTACTAACCAGCAGAGTCTCTGATGAATTTTTTCTCTTGACTAAGTCTCTTATTACCAGATTTAACATGTCTGAAATCGAAGAAGTTTATCAGTTTCCAACCACAACCAGACTTATAACTCTCGTAGACAAGAGGGCTTTTAGGGAAAATTGCAGTTCCAGGACTCTTGCTGCTTCTTGGTGACCTTCTTTTCTCCATTGGTGATCAGAGAATTCAAAAATCATTCAAAAACCTTGTCTTCAATCTAAAAAACGATTCCCAAGAACCTGAAAAAACAAAACAAAAAAAAAACCTCATCTTTTAACAAACACCAATAACCTTAATAAAACATATAAACAACATATAAAAAAAAAACAGAGGATTCTTCTAATTCTGTCTGAAAATTGCTTCTTCTGGATACAGAACTGTCAATTTTACTTTCTGGGTTTCCTTTTTTCTCCTTACCCTAAACCCTAGACTGAGATTTTCGGTAAACACTTGTTCATCATGAAAAAAAAAATCCTTTTAAGTCTAATAATGTGATCTTACCATGTATATATGTGCTTATATAGACTATATGTGCTTAAATAGACATATGTATCAGAGATTTGCTTACCTGAGTTTGAGGCTGAAATGGGACAGAAAAAAATGCAAAAACTTTTTCTTTTCAGAGACAGTGGAGCCAATCAAGCACTGAGCTTTGTGATGGTCTGATAAACTTTAAGAGTTAAAAACCCCAAATCTTTGTTTCTACATACTAAAGAAAAGAAAAAAAAGTGGCCAACATGATTGAGGTTGTGTTTTGAAGATCTTTGGCGAAAATTAAAGGGACCCTTGTCTCTTCATCTACCCATCTAATTAAAAAAAAAAGGATCTTTTTTTTTAATTAGGGATTTTTTTAGTCTTCAAGAAAACTTGTAAGGACAATAAATGCGGATTACTGTTTATTCTTGGAGATGGGTCCTCTCGCCATTAAAGAGGCTTTACTATCGTTATGGAGAAGAAGAAGAAGAAGCAGAAGAAGAGGAAGAAATTTTATAAGATTGGTAATATGTAAAAATAAAATGTTTAGAAGAGAAAGGAAAATAATCAAAAGACCGATACAAATTTACACTTGTTTTAGATCTTTTTTAGACAAATCAGACCACTTTATGTTTTTCGCAGGCAAGCAGACATATTTTCATAGTGGAATTTTTTGTTTTTTTCTAATAATCTATAATTACCTCTTTTTTTTGCAAAATAAATAAGCGAAAATGAGAAAGAAGGAGAGGGACGTGAGAATGAAAGAGACATTGGAAATTTGCAGATCGTTTTTTACATATAAGACAATGCTTTTTAAAAAAGCTTTTATTTCTGTCATCTTCTTATCTACAAATACATATATATATATATATATATATATATGTACACATAAACATGTATATTTGTGAGTGTGTGTGTGTGAAACATAAATATTACAGTGGGTTTTATGTGATTAAAACATTAAATTATCACTGTCAATAAAAGGTCTGTCGATAAAAGTGTACCTTTTCTTGACAGTGCACAAATTTTTGGATCTAAATTTTTTCATTTCTTGTCGAAAATGTAACCGTTGCAATTGAACTCAAATAATTGAAATAAGTGGTACATCTGCTTTTAATGATTACTATTATTTATATTTATTATTATGTATGATATTATATAATATATATCATAGTCCTTATTGAACATTTACCAATTAGTTCCGACTTCCGAGTACGTAAATGAATTTATTATTAGTCTTATTTTCTTGAGACTAATCTTATTAATTAGTAACGTAAAGACTCGTATACTTCCATCTATGTCATACTACGTGTATACACATGCACATTTAATATGTGTGTATACATTTATATATCAACAATGTTAATGTGTATATTTGAATAAAATATATTTGTGGAGTAGCCGATCCCAATACGGCATGTTCTCTTTTCTTTCCATTTTGATATTTGCCATCTCTTTGAAATTATTAAATCGAGTTACACATAATCACATATTCATCAGATGATAAACGAGGACATAAACTAAAATCGTAACATTAAGTAGTACTTAAAAAAATGTAATACGACATACTTATTTTAGTAATTATATTCCAATGCACGTTCACGAAGAATCTGGCAAATTTATTTACTTCTCATGAGTTATGTGCGTAAATCACAAATAGATGTTAAATATAAAGTACATATAATTAATTAATATATAGCTTACCCTTAAATTTTTAACTATGACATGTGATTGTCGTAGTTGAGATGGTGACAGCGACTGTTTAAAGTTTAAACTTTTAATTCACCATTCAATAATTTTTGTATTTATGTCTTTTTTTTTTGTTGGGGCATAAGAACAAAACGCAAATGCATGTATTTTACTGCTATCAGAGTTGTATATCAGTATATATTGGTGGAAAATGATTATATTTTAAAATAATTTATTCCATCAAAATAAATCATATATTTGGTTTGTAACACCAAAACTTGGGCTAGTCGAAGTAGTTTGTTGATCTCGTTGTCTCGTTGCTTGTTATCTTGTTGTTCATTAATCTGTGGCAACCACTTTTGTTCTCAAGTCTTACATATACCAGATGATTGACATTAATGTAAAACCAGTTCTTTGTGGGACCATTTGGTATTTGAGTTATTTCATATTTAGTAGTGTTATTACACTGCCAAAAACAATAAGAATATAAACCCAAATGACCTATATTCTAAACTCTTATTCATATTTAGTGTTATTTTAATTTAGTATTGAATCTACAAAATTCAAAATATAGTTTTTTATGAAAGAAAATTGTTCCTTAGAAAAATTATATTAGATATTATATAATATGATAATATGTGGACAGTTCACGTAGAATATAAAATATTTATTCCAACTACAGCCGTTGATTATATACTATGAATTAATATATCAATCAATTTCTTACTTGCTTCATCAAGTTTCGCTTAATTATTCTATTTATTCTGTTATTTCACCAGTGACAAGTACTTTAACTCTTTAGCCAATGGGACTAGTTTTGCTTAAGTCAACAAAGATTTGAGATGGCATGTTAATTTGTATAATCTAATCGTATTATTATGTTATATAAAAATTGGTGGAAAATAAATATGATTGTTTGACTAGTAACGGTATACGTGTGGTTGTCCACTTGTCTTATGATATTAATAACCAAATCCATCTAACTTTTCACCAAAGTTTCTCTCATCCGTCCAATAGAATATCACTATTTATGTCAAACACATAACTACAACCATCAAACACGTAAATTCAGTAGACGAATTGTTTTAGATAGTGTACCGACAAAGGTATCACGACGTATGACATTTTCTCACCATTTACATAATTTTCGTAATGTCGAAACACGAAAAAAAAGTCGATATCTATATTCAGCATTCCAAAATATAATGCACGAAACGAAAGTAAGACTACATTTTTGAAACATACAAGTTATACTTGCAAACGAAATTTCACTTGGAGATTTTTTTTTTTTTTTTTTTTTTTCTAGAAAACGCAAAAACTAAATGGCATATTATACCTTTATTCGTAATTTCGTATTTTGCACTGCGTTTATCATTTACAAACACAAAACTACTAAAAATTTAACTTTTTCTTAAGAAGATCAACACAATGTTTTATAAAATAGACACTTTTTATCTTGCCATTATTTTTGACAGAATATGTCGTTTGTTAGAAGTATATATATATATCAAATAGATTATATATATACATATATATATAACGTACGCGTCGATGTAGGAGGATCGTATCTTCTACATTCATGAACGTCATCTAGGGTTATTAAGTAGCGAAAATTATTTACTTATAATTCATTTTTTTGTAAATCCCTGAGAAAAGGAACTTAATCTAATTATACGATAGCAACCTATACGTATTATATACTCTCATATTCGATTATGATTCTTTCACAAGAACTTTATTTTCTGTCAAAGAGACCTTGTATTCATCTTTCTTCCCTTAAGGAGTATCTTTTGTGATTGCACGTTGAATATTTATGATACAAAACAGTTAAACTAATGCATGCAATTTAGAATAATATACGAAGTTTACCAAGCGAAGTTAATTTAAAAGATATCATATACATTAGGCAAGCTAGACGTTAGACACTTGGACAAAATGTAAGCTATGTCTAAATTCTAAAGTTTTTTAAAATGGAACACTGTATTAATATATTGCTTAGTCGTCGGAGTAAACAATATGTATGTATGAATGTTGATTAATCAAACAAACTACATTGCTTACGGAAACATCAATGAATCAAACTACATAATCATATCTTGTAACAGGTATTATTTAAAGAGTATGACATGGGTTTTATCAATCTTTTTAAATGGCAGTCGCATGCAGACGATCGATACTCAGTTACTCACATCAATTAGGCATTTCTCTTGTATTGTACTTACGTGCATTTTAGCATATGCACGTCACGTATTATGAAATGGGCCGAGGGAATGTAGAAGTGAGGCCCAAGGGGGAAAAGGGACCACAGAGGATGTTGTTATGTATTAAACCAACTCAACTGTAAATGGCGGTGGTCGGTCCACGTTACAAATTAAAGTGGCCATGTGATTTTATTTCCTTCTATCAGTGACCAAAGTACGACCAATAAGAGTCATTGTTGGAGATGCGCTTCATATCCTAAAAACAAATTCTTCCTATTTAAGATCAACCTACATTGATAAATTATAATGTCCCCCTCCTCAAAAAAAAAAAAAAAAAAAAAATTAGAGAAATTATAGAGAAATTGCAACTCATAGCAATGATAAATTGCAAAATTAGTTATTCCCCTAAAATCACTATTCCCCTTTCCCATCTCTCTACTTCATGTTTTTCTAATTTTTCAATGTATATTCATTAAAATCACTCAAAATTATATTACTCTACAAAATGTTATCTACTAGGTGAATACCCGCGCATAGTTTTCATTTTTTAAACTTACAAAAATTGAAAATTTTTCTACCTTTCTACCATATAAATGTTTTAAAATTTGAAATTCTTTCTTTACCTTTCTACCATACTCATGTTTTAAAAGCCGACTTATTTCCATAGAAAAAAAAAAAACAGAAATTTTTTGAATTTTTCTTCTTCGTCTTTCTAATTACCTTATATATAAATTTTTTAAATATAAAAATATTAGTTTAAAACTTTATTTTAAAAAATTACAGTTATATATTTTTATATTTTTAAAAATTTATAAAAGTTAAAAAATTTCTCTACCTTTATACCACATAAATATTATTAAAGTCGACATGTTTCTATAGTTAAAAAAACCTTTGAGTTTCTCTTCTTTGTGTTTCTAATTTTTCTGTATATAAAATTTTCAAACTCTGAAATTTATAAAAAATTTATTTAAAAATATTACATTTATATATTTTTGTATAATTTAAAATTTTAGTTACTAAAAATTTAATTAAATGAAATACAATTATATTATATTTGTATATATTGTTTATTTATTTTTGCATAGAATAGATATTTATTTTTTTACTAAAATTTTAATTAAATGAAATACAATTATGTTAGATTTGTATATATTGTTTATTTCTTTTTACATAAAATATATATTTATTTGCTTATAAAATTATACTAAAATATTGTATAATTAGAGATCAAACCGAAAGTAAAAAAGAGAGAAGATGGAAGGACTTCCAAACAAAAAAAAAAAAAAAAAAACGAATGTGTCACTCTCTCCAAAACTGATGTGTCAAGCATGGAGAGAGTCATTCTACTTTCATAAGGTAGATTCGTAAATAATTTTTATTGACAAAAATAGTATAATTGTTTGAAAATACTACCTTAGTTAACACTTAACACTTTTACGATAAACATTAGTTTTAGTTATACAAAGTTTTATAGTCAATATGTTTACTTACTTCTTCTAAAACCCCTATTTGAAATCAAAATCAAGTAGCCATATAATAGATTAATTGTTTTAAATATACTTTTAATTTTTGTTGTGGAATGAACTCTAATTATTGAAAATTAGCCGTTTAAGAAAATATAGGAATCAAATCAACATCTTATCTGTCTTTTATGTCAAAGGCAAGAGCCGTCAATCTTAGAATTTTTTTCTTTCTATCAAAACACATGTGTGTTGGGTTCTCTGCAGCAGCAACGACATATCAATCTCACGCAGCTTTTTCCATTTGTCTTCTCTACGAACAAAATATTTGGACAAAATCCTAAGATTAGACCCCAAAAATAATAATATTTTGGTCAATAATTATCGAATTATATCTATTTCTTTTCAAAGCCCAATAAATTAGTGGGCCATGATTACGGGCTTATTCATACTTATTCAAACCAACACTTGAAACGCACCGTTTAATCGGCGTCTCTGACCCCTCTATACGCACCGTTTCGCAACCAAAACTCTTATCCCCTCGAAAAACCTTTCATCGTTCTCTCAGTCACTCTCCAATGGCGTTCACTTTCCTCTCTCCTCACCCAGTCTTTCTCTCTCTAGGTGGAGCCACCTCTTCCTTCTCCTTCAAACCGGTTTTGTTACCGTTCTCCCGAAATTCCCGTAACCTTCAGTTATCGGCGGGACCTTCTCGTGGGAGTTCTTACCCGAACCCAGCAGATGACGATCCGCCTGAAGCGCCGGAGGATTCAATGCACGGAGTGTCGAAGTTTCAGCAGATACAGCGTCAAGCTGCTCGTGCACGGAAGCTAGAGGAAGAAGACTTCGAGAAGAATCGTAACACGTATCTCTCAGCCATCGCTGACGTGGAAGACGCTCCGGAGACGGGACGAGATGACGTGGAATCTAGTGGCGATCTGTTCTCAGATATCGACAGAGCTATATCCATGAAACGTAGCGAGTTTGTCAAGAAAGGATTGCTCCAACCTAATCCTCCCAAAACGGCGTCGTCTAAGAAGATTGAGGAGGAGGATGGAGAGGAAGGCGATGTTACCGACGTTGTTGATGAGCTTGACGAAGAAGAAGTCGTGGATTTGGACGAAATCGATAAACTAACTGGACTAACCGAAGTCTCCGACGAAGAAGATTGGGTGGATGAGGACGGAAACCCTAGGATCACCAACAAGAAGGAGACTGGATCTTCCGATCATCAATTCGAGTTCGATTTGGATGATTTCGGTGGAACCAAAGTGAGAATCGTGGAGCCTAAGTTCAAACTGAGCTTAGCTGAGCTTTTAGACGAGAGCAAAGTGGTGCCGATCTCAGTTTACGGCGACTTAGACGTCGAGATCACCGGCATTCAGCACGAGTCTCGAGGTGTAAGCGCCGGAGATCTCTTCGTGTGCTGTGTAGGAAGTGAGAACGAAGGAGATTCCGTCTTGAGCGAAGCTGATAAGAGAGGAGCAGTGGCGGTTGTAGCTAGCAAAGAGATCGACATTGAAGACACCTTAGGTTGTAGAGCACTTGTCATCGTTGAAGACACTGACGCCGTTTTAGCAGCTTTAGCTTCTTCCTTTTACAGGCATCCGTCGAAGAATATGGCGGTGATCGGAGTCACAGGCACAAACGGGAAGACGACCACCACGTATTTGATCAAAAGCCTCTACGAAGCGATGGGTGTGCGAACAGGAATGTTTAGCACAGTTTCTTGTTATATCCATGGCGAGCACAAATTGGATTCGCCTAATACGACGACGGATCCTGATGCGGTTTTGGTTCAGAGCTTGATGGCGAAGATGTTGCATAATGGAACCGAAGCTCTGGTTATGGAAGCTTCTCCTCAAGAACTTGCTTTAGGGAAATGCGATGAAGTGGACTTCGACATTGCGGTTTTCACAAATTTGAGCAGAGAGGATAGTGATTTTCGCGGGACAGACGAAGAGTATAGAGATGCTGAAGCCAAGTTGTTTGCGAGGATGGTTGACCCGGAAAGGCACAGGAAAGTGGTGAACATTGACGATCCAAACGCAGCGTTTTTCGTCCAGCAAGGGAATCCTAATGTTCCGGTTGTGACATTTGCCATGGAGAACACGAAAGCTGATGTTCACCCGTTAAAGTTTGAGCTTTCTTTGTTTGAGACACAGGTTTTGGTTAATACACCTCAAGGTATACTTGAGATCTCTTCGGGTTTGTTAGGACGGCATAACATTTATAACATTCTGGCTGCTGTTGCTGTCGGGATTGCTGTTGGAGCTCCTCTTGAGGATATTGTTAGAGGTGTTGAGGAAGTCGATGCAGTCCCGGGAAGGTGTGAGTTGATCGATGAGGAACAAGCTTTTGGTGTTATTGTGGATCATGCTAACACACCTGATGGCTTGTCGAGGCTGCTCGATTCAATTCGAGAGCTTAAGCCAAGAAGAATCATTACTGGTATATAAATTTTCTTTCTTTATGCACTCTTTATATGTGTGGTCATCTGATTTTTAGATGGATTTTTGTTGTTGTTGAAGTTATTGGTTGCCCGGGTGAGAATGAGAGAGGAAAAAGACCGGTTATGACGAAAATCGCTACTGAAAAGAGTGATGTGACGATGTTGACATCTGATAATCCAGGGAATGAAGATCCATGTAAGTAACTCTGAGATTAGGTCGAGTCTATAAGCCTTGTGTGTGTCCGGAAATGTATTAATAATTTAGAAAAAAATCTCCAATGTGGTTTTAGTGGACATCTTGGATGACATGTTGGCTGGGATTGGATGGACGATGCAAGAGTATTTGAAACACGGCGAACATGATTACTATCCTCCTTTGGCAAATGGTCATAGACTCTTCCTTCACGATATTAGACGTGTAGCTGTGCGTTGTGCTGTTGCTATGGGTGAAGAAGGTGACATGGTTGTAAGTATTCAGAATAAACCCATCATCAAAGTTTGCGGAATTTAAATCCTTTAGAGCAACATCAGCTTCTAAGTTATATAATCGAATGGTGTTGTTGGGTATATAGCATTTTTCTTGACACTGCTCTGTTTTCTTGCAGGTTGTAGCAGGGAAAGGCCATGAAGCGTATCAGCTTGAAGGTGATAAGAAAGAGTTCTATGATGATCGAGAAGAATGCCGGGAAGCATTACAATACGTTGATGAGCTTCACCAAGCTGGAATAGACACAAGCGAGTTCCCATGGCGGTAAGTAGAACCGTAACAGTTTCTTTTTCCAGATGATTAAGCAGTAAACGATAACCCTAAAGACTCTGATACGTGAGAGTTTCTTAAGATGCTTCCTGACCACCATCTGTTCTTCTTCTGCAGGTTACCAGAGAGTCATTAGTGTGTCTATGGTGAGATCATTAGAACAAAAGTTTGCTTTATTAGCTAAACCATGGCACCAGATTTACTTCCACCGCGGCTCTTGCAAAGATCGATTTGCCGTGAGCTTATGAATTCTACACAAGAGTCTTGAAGGTATCTAACTCACCATTACCATAATTTTATAAGATTTATGAGAGGATTGAAATGGAAACTGGTGATGCAGTTGCTTGAAAGATGTAAGGGTTGTTTTGTTTCTCATTGTTAGGCAGCAGAAGAGAGAGAGAGAGAGAGGAAGATTCTTAAAGGTGGAAGAAGATTTGTACAAATTTTGATAAGAGTTAAAAACCCAAAAATGTAAGTGGTTGTTGTGCTTTGTCTATGTGTTGATTAGCAGGTATGTTTAGATTGGATGATCAAACCGAACCAACTCAAACCAAACCAACAAAACCCGATTCAAGTCTAGGTGTTTGAAACCGAACCTATTTGAAAGAAGAAGAAAAAAGTGAATTCAAACAAAACGTATTTTGAAAATACGGTTTCAATAGAAACTGTATCAAGTCTGAGATACGATTTACATCTGAAACTTCAGAGGTTAGGAATACATGATTGAACGATGACAAAGGTTAGGTGTAGTGATATATGTGACAGAGACAAAAATAACGAAAGATTGGCAGGGAATATATAAAATTGAATTCTTATTTCTGGTCATAAATTAAAAGATTCCGGTATCAATTAGTCTTTGGGTCCACTGAGAAACCAATAATAAAGTAATAAATAAACCAAATAAATAATAATTTGGTTAGAGAAGCAAAACAACATGGTATGTCCGAGGAAATTGTCGCAACAATGGTCAATTCATTATCGTTTTGTTAAATGACGTAACCCAAATCTTATAATCACACTCGAAAACTGCATATAAATATAATAAAAATCTTAAAGAGTTTTGGACAAAATTGCAAAGATAACCATTGTAGGCTAAACCGGTCCAATGACTCGACGTGTTTCATTGTTTCTCACTTTTATTATTTCTTCGCGCTTACGTCACTTTCCACAGATCCAACAATGATATCAGATAAATGTAAATATTCCCATTTTTTTAATTTTTCTGGGAATATTACCCAATTTGTTTTTTCTTTAGTTATTTAATCTTTGCCGTGTTTCACTCTTCTCTCTCTCTCTCGTTCTCTCTTCATTGTTTGTGTGTGATTAAAATAAAATAAAATTAGTGATATAGCGAGAGAGAATCCTTGGAGCATTCCATGGATTCGCTTGGGTTTCTCCGGATTCTTCTCGTCTCCGTTTCGATTTTACTCGTCTCTCTTCTTTCTACAGTCACCGCTGGTGATATTGTTCATCAGGACGATTTAGCTCCGAAGAAGCCAGGTTGCGAAAATGACTTCGTTTTGGTACTAATCTCTACCCATTTCTCCTGTTCTTACTCCAAATTTCAGCTTTTTTCTTTACTAATTTCCAAAATTTTCCAACGAATTTTTGTTGCTGTTGAAATTTCGCAACTAATTTAGTAACTTTTGAGTTAAAGCTTGAACTCGTAGTTTACTGTTTAGCTTGTACTTGATCTAAGTTGTGGATTCCTCGATTCTGGGTTTTCTTTTTTTCAGTTCTCTTTCTTAGCAATGAAGTTACTTGTGGGGGTTGATTATTGAAGACTACGACTTATAATCAAATTTGTGATTTTTTTAATAGTAAAGTTGTGTTCTTTTTCCCGGATGAATGTCTGTTTTTTGTTAAGCTATTGATTGCTTCCTGCGAACATCCACACTCTGGTATCGATGAGCTTTTTTGGCTTCATTCATAGATAAATATGACATTTTTTTTAATTAAAGTGAGAAGTGTTTACTAAACTGGGTTAAGATCTGGTGAAGTTTATGTGTTTGTGATTTATCTTTTTCCTTAGGTTAAAGTTCAGACGTGGATTGATGGTGCTGAAGATGCGGAGTTTGTGGGCGTCGGGGCTAGATTCGGGAGGCGGATAGTGTCCAAGGAGAAGAACGCAAACCAGACACACGTTGTTTTTGCAAATCCTCGTGATTCTTGTACACCGCTCAAGACCAAGGTATAAAGCTGTGATGGAATCAATCCATTTAAACTTGTTTATGATTTTGAAAAGTGAATGCGTAAACTTACCTGTTTCAATCTTTGTTAGCTTTATGGAGATGTTGTGATTGTGGACCGGGGCAACTGTCGGTTCACAGCTAAGGCTAATCATGCGGAAGCTGCTGGTGCCTCTGCTCTACTAATCATAAATAACCAGAAAGGTATGTTGATTACTTGTTTTGTGTTGACCTGACTGTTGAAATTGTCTAATTTATTTAATCTTATTATACCAATCACTGATACTGAGTATATTTTTTTTTCCTGTTTGTTTGATAGAACTTTACAAAATGGTTTGTGAACCGGATGAAACGGATTTAGATATAAAGATCCCTGCCGTCATGCTCCCACAAGATGCTGGTGCAACCTTGGAAAAAATGCTCACAAACAGTTCAAAAGGTACGTCATCTTGGAAATGATAATCTGTTTGGCTTATTTTTTTTCTTTTCAATCACGATATGCTTCAGAATCAGTCCTTTAATCTGAATTTCGAAATCAATATATGAATCAAAATTCCATATCAACTCACGAATCTTCCGTACTCTATGTAGTGTCAGTGCAGCTTTACTCCCCAAGACGACCAGCCGTTGATGTAGCCGAAGTCTTTTTGTGGTTAATGGCTATCGGTACCATCTTGTGTGCATCTTATTGGTCTGCATGGAGTGCCCGAGAAGCGGCTATAGAACATGATAAGCTACTGAAGGTTTGTCATTTCCTACTTATTTGGGAATACTATTGTTAGGCTATGAACACTTAGTTGAATAGGCAAGGATAACGTAAGCTGCCAATAAGTAAGTTTCTTCCCCTTCTTGTGCAATTCTAATGATGCCAAAAGGGATAGAGTAGTTGGTAACTTGGTTTGGCCGAGGAAGAAAAGTCATTTATAGTACATTGAACAACACTTCGCCATATCTTTACCATTTTACTTTCCCATTTATGGGAAGGTTGTGTCAACATAAACATCCAAGAGATGGATAGGTAACTGCTGGCTGTTCTAATGAGCTGGGCCCCTCCTTGAGGCATTTGTCTACTTTTGACAAAAACAGTCACATGGTTTTGTTTATTTGTTGCTTTTGTTTATGGTTTTATTGCCAGTGTTATTGTTCTTACGTTATCATTCGTACTTCTAATCATTTGTTTTTTTTTTCGCAAAAATGTAGGATGCTATAGACGAAATCCCTAGCACAAATGATGGGGGTAGTGGTGTCGTAGAGATCAATACTCTTTCAGCTATTTTTTTCGTTGTTCTTGCTTCGGGCTTCCTAGTGGTTCTTTACAAGCTTATGTCTTATTGGTTTGTGGAGCTTCTTGTGGTTGTTTTCTGCATTGGTGGTGTTGAGGTACCAAAATATTTTTAGTTCTGTTCTTTTTCCCTGCATCCTCTCAGTATGCGTCTCTTCCGACTTATGATCACTTTCCAATGCATACTTAAATTGAATTGACAAACCGGTTTGAAGTCTTATATGGTGTACCTTCTTTATGTTCAGGGTTTGCAAACTTGCCTTGTCGCTTTGCTATCAAGGTAAAAGTTTGATTCCTTTCAACGCCTATTATCTTTAATGCACTTCTTGGAGAATGTCATGGACTGTGTTCTTTCTTCGTTTTTGCAGATGGTTTCAACGTGCCGGAGATTCTTACGTAAAAGTCCCTTTCCTTGGACCTATCTCTCATCTGACGCTTGCAGTTTCTCCTTTCTGCATTGTCTTTGCTGTTCTATGGGCTGTTTACCGAGATCGTTCCTTGGCTTGGATTGGCCAAGATGTTCTTGTAAGGATTGCAACCCCATACAATTTCATTTTCAACTACAATCCAATTCTGTCAGGTGGAATTTGACATTGTTGTTCTATTGATTAGGGGATCGCATTGATCATCACAGTATTACAGATTGTTCATGTCCCAAATCTTAAGGTAAATTTATGTCTCATCTCAGTCTTTTCCATCTTAGAGTTGCCAAAACTTTTTTGGAGGTACGTGAAAAAGAAATATTCTAAAAATGCTACATATCGCTTGGAACAGGTCGGGACAGTTCTCCTCAGCTGTGCCTTCTTGTACGATATCTTCTGGGTGTTTGTCTCCAAGAAGTTGTTCCACGAAAGCGTAATGATTGTCGTAAGTAACCAACCAATCAGCCCAACCATCATTTTCATAGAGAATCCATCAATACCTAAACTCAAATCTCGATTAAAAATCTTCATTTCACCTCATAGGTATTAGAAAATGTGATGTTGCTTCTTTCTTCTCTGCAGGTAGCTCGTGGTGATAAAAGCGGAGAAGATGGCATACCGATGCTACTGAAGATTCCGCGCATGTTCGATCCGTGGGGAGGCTACAGCATTATTGGCTTCGGCGATATTCTTTTGCCCGGTTTGCTAATCGCATTTTCTCTCAGGTTCAAAAGCTTTTCACTCTCTCTATCTCATCATACATAGTTTCCTTTCATCAAGCTTTACTAACATCTGCTCCTGCAGATATGACTGGTTAGCTAACAAGACTCTTCGAACCGGCTATTTTATATGGGCAATGACTGCCTACGGATTAGGTAAGATCATCCAAAAATCTCCCACGGATCTTTTATATCCTTATTTTCTTGACAATCATTCGACCATTTGAAAACCGCAGGTCTTTTGATTACTTACGTGGCTCTAAACCTGATGGATGGACATGGCCAACCAGCGTTGCTCTACATTGTCCCTTTCACACTCGGTAAAAAGCTCTCCACATCACTCTCTTTTGCTCTCTCCATAAACTGCATCGAATGAGTATTAAGAGAAATCTCGGAATGAAAATGTAGGAACCATGTTAACGCTAGCTCGAAAACGAGACGATCTTTGGATTCTATGGACAAAAGGAGAGCCAGAAAGGCCTTGTCCTCACCATGTCCGGCTTGAACAGTGCTCTGAGAAATGAGACGACCTGACCAAAATTGGATACAACAGATATCTCTATCTATAAAAAAAGCCTTTGGGGTTTGTAACCAGTGTAACGTAAGTTGTAAGATTCTTATCCTCTTCAATCCTTTATAATCTATGTTTGCTTATGTTACTTCATCATAATTGAAGAAAAATCCATGATCGTTCTCTGTCTATATGGTTTGTTTCTTTTGTAAGAAAAGAGTGTTGAAAAAGAGTAGTGTATATACACGTAGACAGACTAAGCTCTCAATCTCATCATTGTGTGGACGATTTGTAATCTAAATAATCATATTTTTCTACTTCTCCTTTTTCCTTCGTTTTTTTTTCTTTCTTTTTGGTTTCCATTGTATTTCTTGCTGACTAGATTTTTCATAATCAAATTTAAGATGAGGTATGAGGTCGATGTGATCAATTGGGATGATTGGGATGTAGTAAATGTGTTGGTTATATTTGTAGATTTTGAAATTGAAAACACAACAGAGAAAAATAAACGTTATAAGTTTCTTTAATATCCAATAAAATAGTGATGATATGTCGCACTTTTAACAATATTAAATTAACAAATCTCAACTAGTTCATAATGAGCGAGTAGATATGTAAAATGAGACCCAAATCCACATAGCACATAATACTCTCAGAAAAAATAATTTCAAAAGTAAGTAGCAAAGTTGGAATCCCAAGCCTTATAATGTAGAAGTCCAAGTAGTGGGACAAGAGGTGAAAAGACAAATTACAAGACATTTGTGCTTTATAAACTAGAAGCGACAATCAATTAAATGGTAGGTGAAAAATGAAAAGCGAGTGGGCTTATAATCGAAATTGGGATTCTCATAAAATAGAAACAGATTACATCAAAGACTTTAGGTTTTAAACTTTGTTCCCTCTTTTTTTTTCTTCTTCTTCTTCCCATCAGCAACAAAACAGACCAAATAAAAGAAAAGAGGGAAAGAGAC
The DNA here is from genome assembly GCA_900108845.1 of Iljinskaea planisiliqua. Lineage (NCBI taxonomy): Eukaryota > Viridiplantae > Streptophyta > Magnoliopsida > Brassicales > Brassicaceae > Iljinskaea > Iljinskaea planisiliqua. Next base: position 5,264,252 of record FNXX01000002.1, on the reverse strand, counting down.
GAATTAGGTGAAAGATTGAATTTCTGTTCTACCACCACACCTTCCTATACACAAAATCAATTTTTTTTGTTGATCTCTTTGTCTCTCTCACTCCCATTTATCCTCAGAGAAAGAGAGAGAAAGACAGGATAAAGAGCTCTTCAGATTTTCCAAAAAAAAAAAAAACGAATTCTCATTTCTTGACATTATCCAATGGTTCAGGGATTTGGACTAATGGCTCATCGACCCTTAAACCCCGAGATCCTAACCCTTCAGGCTGTGTTGCAATTCCGAAATCCGGGAGGAGTCTCTGCAGCTATATGTTTGATGTTTTTTTTTCCTTCTTCCATTGGGTTTTATGGTTCTGTCATTGGTGTCGAATCATTTGACTCGACGGGTTAGGGTCCTCTGTTTGTTGAACCGGGAGTTGAAAAACCGGGTCTCAGGTCAAGGGACTTCAGTTTCAGATGCTCACTTAAAAGCTGTTGGGACACATGATCAGACAGGACTGGCTGGTTGTCCTTGTTCCAATTATAGCCTGGTTGGATCGAACCGTTGTTGTCCCAAAATATATGAGGAGGCGTCCTTGGACTACTCCGTGGCCGGTCTTGCTGTCTAGGCTCCTGGAAAAAACTGTTGGTGTAGAAGTTTCCGCCACTTCCGGGGCTTCTGCTTGATCCTATGCCTTCCTGCAACAAGTTGATTGTAGTTTGTCTTTGGTGATGGAACGGGATGGCTCCACCGCACGCTGTTAAAGGTGTTGATGAACCGGAGAGAGCGTGGGGACTAGATATTGGGGATGGAGATCTTCTTCCGCTTATGTGTGGCGAATGCGAGTGAAAGATTGGACTGCCGACTGGTGAAATCGGGCACGACATGTTCCTAGGAGACTGGGATATACTGTGACCAAAAGGTGGGAGGTTTAGCCACAAAGATGTTTAGATGCTTGGAAAATGGAATGGCTGACGAGTACCTGAATCCTAAGCCAGGTTTTAATCCTTTCTGCTGGTAATTGCTTGCATCTTCCGAGTCTAACGGAAGACTCCTTGCGTGTCCAATGTCCTAAAACAGACAGATTGGTCAGGCAACTAGAAGCATAGAGAAATTTTAGAATTGAGGAACACGAGCTTTTATACCAGTGGTCTCATGGTGCTTGAAGCTACATTCATAGATTCTGCAGGCTCGGCACTCACAAGAGGCCTTTCCATCGGCATGGCGTTTCTAACGAAAGCGTGCTCTAAAAGCTGAGCAGCTGTTGGACGATTTGCGGGGTTTCTTTGTAGGCATTTTCTCACAAAATCCTTCCCCTCTTCAGATAAATGATTAGGGATATCCGGAAGGTCCTTGCTGTTTCCAATCTTGAACATAGCAGGAACCTGTAAAGAACTCACATGCATGAGGATGGAAAGGATTCACATCATTATATCTCTTGCTAGTTTGAGTACTTATGATTCACTAACCCCTTCATACTGGCTCCACGGAGGTTTCGATGTAGCCATTTCTAAAACAGTACATCCGAGACTCCATATGTCGACCGCAAGGTTACTGCCATTTGAGTTCTGTATCACCTGAAATCCATCGCAAGGTATAAAGCATCAGCATATAGCCTATCAACATGAAACCGACGTTTGTAGAAGCATACTGACCTCAGGTGCCATCCAATATGGGCTTCCTTTGAATGATAAAGGACCAGATTGAGAAGTAATCTGCATTTTGTTCATGACTTTGTATTAGATTTATGCAAGCATGTCTAGCTGGGTTAATCGGATCAGTCCTTTCTCACTGAAGCAAAATCTCAAACGGGGCCAAAACAAAACAAGGGCACAAGGTTGTAGAGAACATATTCATACATGTTTTGCCATCCCGAAATCAGCTACTTTTACCCGTCCATGAGGATCCACCAAAATATTGGCTCCTTTAATGTCCCTGAACAAAGTTAAAATCCATACTCACTTAATTCTCCAATGAAGGAAGGATTAAGGAAACCGATGAATCATGAGAATGGATAGAATGTACTGCTTACCTATGAACAGTGTTTTTGGCGTGCAAGTAAACGAGCCCTGATAAAATTTGTTGTGTGTAGTTACGGATTGCATTCTCACCAAATTGTCCGTACTCCTGAAGAAGCTTATAGATCGAACCACCAGAGACATACTCCAGATATATATACAGCTTGTCATCTACCTGTATGGGGACAGGAAAGTAAGAGCAGCATAGTCATTTGCATGAATTAGTTCAGCTGAAACAACTGATAGTATCCTCAGTGTGTTACCGATATAAGAGAACAGAAAGATTCAGAAAATATCTGTAAGACTTACGGTTTCAGAGCCATAATACTGCACTATATTAGGGTGTCGTAAACGGCTTAGAACTGCAACTTCCTGCGAGAGTCAATTATTGAAAAGAAAAAACTATGTTAGAAAACTCAGAGTTTAACTGCACTCGGAAGGCAGCTTTTTGTTGTTCCAAACAGATATGATGTGTAACTCACCTGTCCCAATTGTTGTGCACTCTCCCTTGACTTCGGATCATCTGAGCATAGAGTAACCTCTTTCATGGCACACATCTCACCACTTTCACTGAGGAAGAAAACATAGCTGATCAAACCAAGAGTGGCATAAAAATAAAACATGCAAGCTCTCTTACTCAATCATTTGTGAAGACTGCAAATCAATTTACTGCAACCACGAAAACTGAGATTTCCAACAACAAACGTGACCATCATATGGAACAGTAATTCTACCAAAATGAAACAGATTTTAACGGAGACGCTCTTCCCATAGCCAACATAAAATGTGAGGCAAAGAAAGCATCATTCCAACTAGAATTACGAACCTGTTGAAACCAAGATACACATGTCCAAAACTGCCCATCCCCAGCAATCTCCCTTTTTTCCATCGTGATCCAGGGCTTACTGTAGCCTCTGCTCTTGCTGGACTACGGGGGACAGACGGCGATGTAGCTGCTGAATATGTGGGTGAAAAAGGACAAGTATTTGAGATTAATAACGGCGGGAGAGGTAGACGGTGGCTTTGCTGTTTGTTATCATCAAGCCGTCTAGTAGGAGAACCAGTGGTTGATCCTCCAGCCCGAGGATGAAGAGGTGTAACGGCACCACTCTGTATTCTGGAGCTAGGACCAGGACTCGTCATTCTTGGGCTAGGCACAGGGGAACATTCAGGGCTACACCTGCTCTGAGGCCAAAACAGCTGAGCAGACATATCTCCACCAATAGAATTGTTACCCGAGTTGTAACCTGAGCCTGGGCTTGAGCACTGTCCAGATCCAAGCAAGGAAACATCTGAATATGGTTTGCCAATCAACAACCCATGGTTTGAGACCTGATCTGGGACAAAGGATCTCATTGGACTCCTAGAAGGACTAGACAACAAGCTATCTGGAGCGCTGCAGAGCACTAAGTCCCGCTGTGGTATTTGTAGATTCTTCACATGAGTCCCCAGAGGTCTCCGCCTAGGAGATGTCGATAGAATCCGATTTTTGTTAGACACATTTGGGACTGGCTTGAACATCTCAGCTGAATTTTTGTTACTATGCACGGGATGATCCCTATACATACAGAGTAGGTGACGACATGTTTAGAAATAGAGAGCAAGAGAGTGAGAGCATAGTGCATAAGAATAATGATACGTCTTAGGTTTTAAATATATATAGGGATGAAGTATTGGTAAAGAACTACGTTCTCTCCCTCGGCCTAACCAGATAGAAAACTCCAAAGCATTCTCTAGCATGGATGAGTCTTGCAACCAACAGGAATGATAAAAGGAATATTAACGTATCAAAACTCACCTCGAAGAAATGTTTGCTGCTGTTCTGTTACCATTTTCACAATCAGAAGCCAATGGACTAAGAAGAGAATCAGATGGATTGTCACCCACAGAACTTCCACTAGACACAGAAGCAGTGGCAAAATCAGCCTCAGCACCGATATTATCAGGCACGTTGGAAGAACCAAGGGGCTTTGGAAGTGGCAGACATGATGGCTTCAAACTTGCATCCGAACCTGGTCTCTGTGATCCATTCATTCCAGAATCAATGCGCGTTACAGTAGCACGGATAGTAGGACGAGGAAGAGGTACAGCAGGAGATCTTTCTGCGAAACTCTGACAGCGTGAAACCCGAGTAGAAGGAGATGGAGATCTTGATGGTAACCGAGAAATAGCTCCTCTTTCGGACACAATCTCATCACGTCGTCTTCGTGACTTTCTCGACCGACCACAAGACTTATCCTCAGACGCGAACCCCAACTTCCGATTAAACGCATCAATGATACTCTCCTTGTTAGCTTTCTTCTTTTCATCTTTTGATGAATGTTTATTCCACCAAGGCATGATCTTTCCACGAACCTTGAGAGGGCAACTTATAACTCTTTTAAAAAGATGTTGTTCCACACTACAAAGTAACTATCCTTTTGACCACTTCAGAGATCATACTTGGTTGACCCAACAGAGGTCAACAATTGAAAAGAAGTCCCAAATTAAACGCCATTTTTTAATTATCCCACAAGTGTTTGACCAATACAGAGAAGCAGCTGAAAGATCTGATTACATAAACAAAACCCAGCGTTAGGGTTTCGATTCTCGTTTCCCAGAAGAACATTCTGATTACTAGCAAAAGGAAGAAAACTGTGATTCTGTACAAAAGTGAAGATATAAACCAGCTACAAGAAGAAAAGTCCAATTTTTTCCTGCAAATTCCGTAATGATCGAACAGCTAAGAAGAAGAAAGTAGCATGTGAGTGATGATATCAAAGAGAATCTCCAAATTTAGTTTAAAAAAAAATCAATGTGATCATCTTCTACCTTAGCTACTCGAGATCCATTCCCAACAGTAAACTCACAATTTCAACAGATCTACACAGACAAGTTCCATGAGTAAAGGAAACCCACAAACAGCAGAAGATAAACCATTAAATCCCAATTGCTCAAATCCACACACACACACACAAAATCGAACACAATCAAAAGGCAAAAGTGAAAAACTTTCACGGTGAAATTGATCAAGGAAGGCTTAAATCGAGACCTAAATTCTTAACAAAGTTACCAGATTTTTTCAGCAGCTTCGAAATAGAACCAATCGAAAGCTCAGACTCGGAGCAATCGAGAATCAAAGACGGATGGAAGCGTCAGATCCCTAAATTGATGCTTACAAGTGAATGAAATAAAATAAAAAGAATAGCTTTCACTTGCAGTGAAGTCTCTCTCAGTAGTGACAGAGAGAAGAAAGGAGATAACGAAGACGAAGACGAAGAGGTTAGCAAATTTGGTAGAGAGAGAATAAGAACTGGAGAGGAGAGAGAGAGAGAGAGAGAGAGAGAGCGCGTTCGAAGAAAGCATTCACTCTCAGATTTCTTCTTGGTGCGTTAATCTAGTAGTAACTAGGATAACCGATAAAATGATAGTACTAATTATTTTTGATTAAAGAATATTATATTTTATGTCTTTTTAAAGCTTTTTTATTTATTTATTGGAAAAAGACAGAACTCGAAAAGAAAAGAAAATTGAAAAGACAGAACTCCGCCGATTTCATTCTGATTTTTTTACAGATTTTCTTTGTTTACCAAATTTGATGGGCACAAATATAAACTATTATAATCCTTTTTTGAGGGTGTTAAATTGTATGATTGATCAAAAAGAATGAGTTATCATTATTTTGTTTCTTAGTTGTCTGATTGATCAAAAACGAAAAACTTAGTAATATTCAAATTTGAGGATTATTTTATTAATCTATGTGAAGTTTGCTGAATTGGTACTTTACGGTAATCATTCACAAATATGGGAAGAATATGACATTACTCCCAAAGCATTGGGTACAGAGTAAAAAAAAAGATATCATACTTAATATATTCACATATAAAACAAGTATCATTTTCCTCCTATTTTGCATGATTAGTTGAAGAATAAGAAAAACTTTTCAAATGAAAAAAACCTTAATTATTTATCTCTCATTAAATATAAATAATAAAATTAAATATACTAAGAAAATGTTATTCGAGTTCTGGTCATTGTTGAATTGATTGTTTAAAATAGTAAATTCAAAGTTTTACATGATATTATTAGAGAATGATTGGTATCAGTTTATATTATTTTCAGAAACTTTAACAAAATTAATAGGTTTTGCAATGCAATTTCAAATAAAAGTCTCTATGAAAAAAACAGCATAATTTTCATATAAAAATATTTATCTAACAAAGAATATAACTTAATAATTTATTTGTGAGTAAAAATTGTAATAAAAATATTGATAATTATTCTCTTTCTTTTCACTGTCTTCAGTATATAATATATACAATTGTCTATGTAATAATTTGTTTTTTTTTTAATTTTGTAACGATTTGTATGATTAGATCAAATAAAGTTTAGCCGGAAAAGTATGTGACAAGAGGATGCATGAAATGTTCTAACACGTCACCTAATCGTTCTCAATCCGATTTCAGGTAAAGGCTTTTGTGGGACGCGTTATTGTCATTTATATAAATGCAAAGCACATACCAAAATATATAAAATATATCATTCATGATAAATATTATTATAAAATTAAGGTCCATGTATAAGTATGTACATACAAATACTAGTTTATGCACCAACAGATTTATGAAGATTATATTAGGTGAACACAATATCAAATATTTAAAGATATGATTCTGTACGAATAATATGGTTTCTTATATATTTTTTATGATTATATATGATTTAAAAAAATATATTTTGGTATGTAGGCAGCTCAATCTTGCTTTTCACATGTATCACTTTTATATATAAAGTATAAAATATACTATTTTAATTTAGGATTATTTTATAGAACTGGATCTTAATCATGTTTTTTATTTTAAAATTTTCATTAAAATATTATAATTTATTAAGAATCATTTAGACTAAATGTATAATTAAAAAGTGTGGACCATAATAAATATTATATATTTAATCATATATAATCATGTATATATTAGTTACCAAAATATTATATATTATACTAGTTTTTAATTTATTATACATTTTCAATATTAATGTTTGCTAATAAAAAAAGAAAAGCAAACATTTTAATTTCTTTTCTTATATATATATATATATATTATAATTCAAATTATTAATACAATTATAAATAACGAAAAAGCTGTAAACATTTTTAATAACTGACTTGTTAATCAAATACCCTATAGAGAGTAATCTCTGAGACTAAAGAAAGTTAGATAAAGCTGGTGTAGAGTTTTATCTTTTGAAAAATCAAGTACATGTTTAACATGTGCAATCTTGTTTTGAACACTAAGCTCCTGGCCAGGTTTATATGTATCTTTTGATTATTTGTGAAATTTAAATATATAAAAATAAGATGAGTTTTTGATATATCCAAGTTTCCATATGATACTTGATTTTGGTTGGGGATGAGATAACTATGGGATGTAAAAGTTGAAATTTTTTAAACTATGTTATAAGAAATATGTGTAAAGACGTCTGGTCTAGAGTCTTTAAATATATATAGAAGTTGAAAGACGTGTATATACGTATACACATTGTAGCCTTTTTGGTATGGTTCAGATTCTAAATAATTACTTGTGCATGTTTTTATTTGATTATTGCATAGTCTGAACGGAAGTGTTACAAATGCAAACCAAAATATCTTAATCCCAAAAATCAGAACCATCACAATATCATCAACATTATCCTTGGGATCCAAGAAAAACAAATGAAAAAAAAATCAAGAAAATATTAGATGCTATTGCTATGCAAATATTCTCGGACCAAGATGAAGACTAGATCACTAAAAAACCAATACACAAAATAAAGATCTATATGGTGGACCACTAACACAATGCACACTTAAGCGTAACACAAAAATGTAGTCACTAACAATTACATTTATATCAAACAAATGTAATCATAAACAAAACAAAAAGACGATCATCTTGGCACAATTTATTTATTATACGATTAATGTATATAAAATGTGTATTATGTGCATATTTGATACTACTTGGGAAGTAGGATATTTATGAAGTTTGTTTTCAGTCTTCCCTAATATGTAAAATGTATATAAATTATAGTATGCCAATGTCGCTTGTATGTATTATTTTGATGAGTATGTTAAATTATAAATTTTTTATCTTTAAAATATTTTGAAACAAATATTTAACAAATAAAGTAAGATATTTTAATATAGTTTATATACATAATTAAATGTTAAGCTCGAGAAAAAAAATTAGATCAATTAAAACATAACAACGTATTTTTATAATTCTTTATTAGATTCTCATAAATTCTTATATGAGAATTCTGTTTCATCTCAAACTTCACGAGAGAACCAATATTACTATACTATAAGAATTAAGTATAATGACATTCACAATGACAACGACAATGATGATATACGCGCGCACATACAGGCCGTGCTCGTGTGTAAAAAAATAAGGCAAATGTCTCAAACCACCTTGCATATTTAATTTTGGGGCTTCACTTCCATAATTCTATTAGTTTCAATTGGTTTTTAAATATGTATATATGTCTCTTTCTCTTTTTTATTGATAATAGTTTCTAGTTTCTCTACAAATTAATCTTTTTAGTCTGTTTCTTTACTTACTGTATTAGTTTTTTATAAAAATATAAATGTGAAATATTCACTTATTTCTTAAAATCATTTGATATTATACATTCGGCAATATTAAGTAAATGTTTAAGTTTACAATTATAGTTTATAAATTTATTTAAAATTGACATGAATTATACTTTTTTGTTATATATATATTTTTTCTTTCTTTTATTTAGCTAAACTGTTTTCTCTCTCCATCAAAATCATATGTATCACATGAAATAGTAAAAAAAAATTACATTATATATAACAAAATATAAATAAGGGACCAGTTTCTAAAATCACCTTAAATCTTAAAATTATCTCCAGCAGAAAATTTCTAAAGGTTTCTAATCTGTTAAAAAAAATAAAAAATGATAAAAAGTAAGAGAAAAGAATTGAAAATGATAAAAAAAAAATTAAGAGAAAAGTAAGTGAGTAAGAGAGTATCTTATCTCATATCAGAATTTTTAAGAAACTCACTAGAAACTATAAGAATATCTATCTTATAATGATTGGTTAATTTAAAAAAATATATTAAAATTGATTATAATCAAAATTTAGTAAAATATTGTTATTTTATGATTGAGAATTTTTTTTAGTTTCTACGCTGGTGGAGATGACCTTAGAAGCTTAGACACGGAACTGCTCATATATAGTGGTTTATATATAAATATAAACTCACGTATTATACTATTTTCTTAGCGTAAGTGTTTTAAAAAAGGAGAAAGCAAGTGTGAACTCATGCAACTCGAGTACGCAGAAACCGTAAATGGACAAATATTATATAATAAAGCTTTCATAATCATAGAGATTGTAAATTTCAATTAACTAAATATCCTAATAGGTACGTACCTTTTGTTTCATGAATTGAAAGATGCATATAGATATAAGATATTTTGTAGAATTCTGTGGAGTTTTTCTTATCTGAGACTGTGAATTTATTGCTTTGATTAATTTCTGAGAACTAGATGCAATCTAAAGATGGGTGAAGCCAAGTTCTAGTGCTTGTTGCATGGCCAGTTTCATCGCTAGGGACTTCACCATTATAAGTGGTAGGAAAGATCATTATTGCATGTGGAGCTTTCGATTAGTACTCTTAGATCATTACTATAATTACAACAATATTATATATTTTTTTCCTCAGGATATTCTAACAACAATATTATTCGCAATAATATGAAGCAAACATCACACATGTATGATTTTTTTCAAACCAAAAACAATTAACTTAAATTTTCTTTTGCTTACAGTCATGCCAAGCCAGCAACCAATTTAACTTCACCATAATCACCATCATGAGTCCCATTAATCTCACACTTTCCACAACTCCTCATCTCATTCACCACTTTCTCCACCATTAAACTTAAATCCCTTTTATGCACTTCCATTTTAAGACCAAACTTCATAAACAACGTCAACGACATCTTCTGTTCCACTCGATGTCCCGGAGCCACCGTAAGTCGATGCCGCAGCAACACCGACGCCGTAATAGACTTCATCTGCAAATAAGCTAAGTCTTTACCTAGACAAATCCGTGGACCAGCATTAAACGCTACGAATTTGTATTGGTTACGGTTTGTGTCGTTCTCTTCGAGCCATCTTTCCGGTTTAAAGTCGAGACAATCTTCACCCCAAATGAATTTCATTCGTCCCACCGAATATATCGAATATGTAACGTTCGAACCGGCCGGAACAAATGTTCCATCCGGTAAAACATCGTCGGCAACGACGAACTTGGAATCTTCCGGTACGGATGGATATAGCCTTAGTGTTTCGGACAGAGCTGCTTTTAAGTAAATCAATTGGTCAACTTCATCGAAAGTCAACGGCTCATCGGTCCATGCAGTCACGTTTGTGCCACGTGTCTTGTTCAGGACGGTGCAGATCTCGGTTACGATTTTTTCTTCTACTCTTGGGTTAAGACTAACCAGCCAGAAGAACCAGCTCATGGCAACCGATGACGTGTCACGTCCAGCTAGGATAAAGTTTAGTGCCACGTACTTGAGAAACTTATCTGAGTAGGATTCTTTTTTCCTCATGAACCGTGACAATAGATCGTCGTGGTGGGACCCGCTTTGTTGCTGATTCAGCAATTCGACTTTACGTGTATTAATGATATCTGATAAGTAATTATCCACGTGGCTGATGCTTCGGCTCATGTCGTCCTCTAAGCCGAGCCGAAGCCACTTTCTGATCTTCCAAACAAACTCCGGCATGATAAACCGTTGTAGAGTGGCTTCGGTGGCTCCGTCGAAAGCCACCGCGAATCCGTTTTCAGGAAGATCCGGCGAAAGCGTTCGTGGATCTTTACCGAACGTCAAGCCACAGATGTTATCAAAAGTGAGCCGTAAAAGAATATCTTGGAGATCAATCGGCTCGGCTCGGCTCATAGCCGATTCGAGAATCGGCACGAGGCGGTTCTTGATCGCTCGATCAACCCAACGAGCCATGGCTTGGCGAAGCGTGCGGGTGGTGAATTCTAATGCAGCGGTCTTACGCTGAAAACGCCACGTGTCACCATCTGAATTAAAGATCCCATCTCCTAACAGATCGTGGAAGACCGATTGCCAGCTAGGACCTTTCGGGTAATTGTCGAACCGGGTCTTGAGTATATGCTCCAGATTCTTCGGGTCACACGTGACGGTCACGTGACCTTGTTTCTTAGCTAGGAACGGGATCGGGAAAATGCACGTTTGGTACGTGCCGCCACACGTACGGAGGTTGTCGGCGATGAAGTCGTGCATACGGTGAGCGTTTGTGATGAGTGCTGGAAGACTGCCCAATACGGGCCAGACACGTGGACCGTTGTAAGAACGGCGTAAAGAGACGAACCATAGAAAGTAGATTACGATGAAGGTAAGGATGATCACAGCCGTTGATCCATCCATTTTTGATATATTAGTGTGGAGGTGAGAAAAGAGGATCTGTAACATGAGGAGAGATGTGTGTATGTGAGGAATGTAAGATGCATGTATTAATGTTTTATAGATAAGAAAACAAAATAATATATATATAATGTTAAAAATAATTCTATATAAAGAAAAGTATGAGTAGTTAATAAGGCAACCAAGTTCGTTGTCGATAATTCTCACGTATAAGAAGTTAAAAACGAGCTATATATAGGGGGACGTACGTAGTTGCATTGCATGTGTTTGTTTGTGTAGTGTAGTGTTATGCATTGCATGTGTTATGTTTGCCACTGTTCTTGTCGTAACCTAATATTGTATACATTAATTCACCTTCATTAAAAGTTAAAACCAACCTTTTTTGTTTTGTTTTCCTCTTATGAGTTTGTCCATAAACAGCGTCCTAAGTATCCACGTGATTTATTTAGACGAAAATGTTTAAATAAAAGTTCATAGATTATATTCTAAATCATATATATTATATCTCAATTTTCTTTTCTTGTATAATTCTTATATATTTCAGATTATAGTCGTTTGAACTCATTCATCTAAATCTTATTTTATACTATGCATTATATGTATATATTATGGATCCATGCGAATGTTCATATATTTCTGTATTTTTAAGATAAGTTCACTCGTAATTGGTCTTGTAATTAAGTTACTAGATTTACAATCACAGTGTTTATGTGAGATGTTGATGACTTATGGGATAAGTTGATAAAAATTTCATAATCATATATATACTATGTGTGTGATAAAAAAAAATAATGGCAGCTATAATATATATGGTTACATAAAATGATAAAATTAAGGTAACTTGCAGGTTAAAGGGGCCAATGCCATTAATTAGTGCCACTTCAGTTGGTGAGCCGAAAACTTAATTTAATAAATTAATGTATAAAAAATAGCAATAATTAAGTATGATAGAATCATATAATTCCTACTTTTCTGGTAAAATATACTCCCACGCGTACGTGATCCGAATAAATTCTGGCGACCTATAACACAATAATTCAGAAGGTTAATAAAACAAAGTTTCGTGTTTTGATATTTGACAATAATTAAACTTCTGTTCTAAGACTCATTTGCAAGACTTCTCATTATGTAATGTTTTAAAAATGTCATATGTATCATTATGCTATACAATGAAATAAAGTAATATTAAAATACCTCAAAACATGTTAAGTTTTCACAAAAAAAAACAACAAGAAATGAAACACATCAAATTTAATTATCACGTTTGAAATGGAATATTTGCCAAAAGTGTAGTAATTTTTTTAATTTGCTCCACAGAAGTAGTATATTATATAACTTTCTAAAACTAACCAGAGCCAATATGGTCTAATGGTGTAATTGTAAGATTTATTTGTTTCTAGAAGTTTCAATACAAGACAACTATACAATGTGATGCATACAAATAGCTAGAAACGGAATCAAAATTTTATGCAATTCTTGTTCTTTTTTAGTTATTAATACTCATTGGTTAAAAACAAATTTTAAAGATATTATAAATTAGGTTGTTTTCCACACATAGATGTGGCATGGATAATAATTTATACAAAAATAATTATCATTATTTTATTGAAAGAAAAATTTGGGTTTGTTTTTTCAGATGGTAACTTCACCGGCTTACATAATTAAATCCACTAAAATAATTATTTCTAATTTGTTTTTTTTTTAGTTTTTAACAAAATTTAGTTTGATTTATTTGAATTTAATTAAGTTTTAAGTTAAAATTAATTACTTTGTTACAATATTGTATTTCTGTTTAATGAATATACTTGTTTTAATAGGTATATATTTGAATGTTCCAGCTCTATTAATTTTTGGTTTATTTAGTTTGTTTTTGTTAAGATATATCAATCCAATCAAAATTTTAGATTTAGTCCAACTAACTTAATTATTTTTTATAAATTTTTTGAAAATGAATGTGGTAACAACACATATAAATTTTTCAAAAAAATTACTTCTCAAATAATGGTTAAGAATTTACATATAAAATACTAGTTCTTAAAAGTGTACATATCTAAATGCAAAAGGAAATTATATTTTATATTTTAATAAACTTTAGAAACTATAAATTCATATCAGTCGTAGAATTTTCATAAATTTTATAAAAGGTCATGACTTGATTAGATCTAGTACATAAGATATTAGTTGAAATATAAATAGAAAAATTAAATAATATGAAACTAGTAAATGCTCTAAATGATACTTTTGTTGGCCATAAATAATGATAGAGAACAATAGAGAGGAAGAAAGCGGCACTTCAACATAAAATACGGCATTAAAAGCGGGGTGGGTTGTATCCTTTTCAATCACTGTATTTCCCTTTGTTTTCACATAATGAGACACGCAATATATCAATCAATCCACCTTGTGCTTTTTGTTGATTTAAAAAACCTGTATGATATTAATTTAGGATTATTATTTAAAAATAATATTTAGTAATGTATTATTTATAATTTATTTATGAGTATGTTTAAATAAAAAACCGGATTTATTTTATTTTCATTGATAAAAATTTTAATTTGTATTTGATGAGGTTAAATGTGACTCAAATGTGATTATGATTTCTTTGGTTATAAACTTATATTTTTTTCAAAAAAAAATTAAACAATTAATATATATTAATTTCTAATTTTTTTAAAATTAGATTTGATTTGCATTTAAAATAACAATATACTATTAATTGAAAAGTACATTATAGAAGATTAAGAAAATATTTTATATAATCATCTAGAAAACATTTTAATACATGACAAACAGAAAGGGTGTATGAAACACATGACAATTAACTATAAAAAGCTGTAAATATATATATTTAAAACTAAAATAAGATACTAATTTTTGTTTGGTGTTTAAAAATAAGATTTATTGACAAAGACCGAAGTTAGTCATGCTATTGTATTAGAGGGTAATAGTTTTAAAATTTTTCTGAGGAGATAGAAACAAGACAAGAACCATTGTTTCTGATTCCATAATGACACCTGAACTCTTTATCATCTACAATTCCTTCATGCTTAACACTTCTACACTTTGGATTGTTAAATCAAATTGCGTGACATCAATTTTGGAGCCAAGATGATCTCGCCTGCCTTGTTGATGCCTATGTAAGAATATGAATCTATCTAAATAGGATTCGACCAAAAAAGGAGAAATCTACATGTTTTGTTTGACCATTCCTGTTTTCAACATCCTTTAGTATCCATAATGTAAATACACAGGAAAAACCGAAAGAGATTGTATGAATAACAGCTAACTTCCTTCGCAGTTCATCAAGTTTCTACCAACCTCCCAACTTTTGATGTTTAATATGGATTCATCAAACCTAACATTAAAAAAAAAACTGTAACTATATCCCTATCTGGTCTTGTAGCATCGTTATACACAAACCCGTTGATGCATATTTCCTTGAAGGAACACAAGGCTTTGTATTGTCTTCGATTTGTCTCCATGAAAGGGTTTTAATATCACACCTCCTCCAAGTGTTAAAACCTTGTGCCATCACCATCAGGACAACGCCGAGATCCATCATGCACATTGCTTTGTATTGACCATGATCACATCCCAAGATTTAAAAGTTAACTTCTTTATATTATCTCTACTTTCGAATAAAGTTACAATTTGTTTCATGTACGATTACATATCAAAAACCTACCTAGGTAAGAGTAAAATGAGCTAAAGTACCGGAACCACGTCATATGTACTAGGGAGATAACAAGTTTTTTCTTAGGTTTTGCTGCTTAGTGCAAAAAACGGCTTGAAGTTTTTACAAACTTGCTTTTATCCTTTACTCATAAACCCTACATTTATAAAGCTTTCTAAATTTTAATTAAAAAGAAATACATAAACATGCTGTAAAAAGGAAGAGGTATAAGGAAACTCTAATGTTTAATCATTCCTCCTAATAAGGTAACAAGAGTTAAACGTGACTAAGATTTAGCCATTTAGGTTTAGGTTTGTTGACTTTGGTTTGGGGGTTGACTCTGGTTTATTAACCCTCCAATTGCGTACTGGTTTAGGTGGGATTGAACCAGAAGCGCCTATGAACTTGAAGCTGGATTCCAAGTGGGCTTGCGAAATGCTGAGAGGCCTAAGTTGATTTAAGCTGGGCCCAGTCGAACTTGTCATGTGTCGAAAATTTTGTAACAAGTGACTCCAATGTTTGCCTAATTGGCCAGAAAATATCAAACAGTAGATTTCAAGTACGCATCCTTGAATCTAAATGTGAAAAACAATCCATAAGGTTAAACCGATTCGGACTGGTTCGATTTCAATTTGTTTTCTCCTGAGCAAGCCAAATAAACAGAACTAAAAAGTAAAAGCTGAGACATCTAATATTTATTGGAATTTCTCTGAAGAAAAAAATGAAATTATGTTTACAAACGCTATCAAATGTATGAACAAATAAAAAGAAAACTACATAAAAGACAGCCATATATACAACAACTAACAACGTCAAATATTTATTACAAAACCAAAAAGAGAGACAAGAAATTATCCTTAAGATCCTCAAGATAATCTTCTAAAAATTCTATATAAGAAGTCAAGAACATCATACTAGTGTACCCAAAAAAAAAAGTCTAATAAGATCACAAGCTGATTTCGTTGTTGAATCTTGAATACTACCTTTGTGTGGTGGCTTGCGTCCAAATCGATCTCTAAATTCAGATTCTACTATGAAGGTTAGCTAAGTGTACCTGATTGCATCACAGGGAAGAAGGACCAATCATTGTTGTTCTTGGTCGAAGCTCCATGTTCATCAACGGTCAAATGTTTCTCATCCGTGCCGAAATTGAACTCCTTATTCGATGCTTCTTGGTCAGACGACGTGGATGCTTCAGGGAACGTTGTTCTTAGCTTCCTGATGACATGATCCGCATCAAGATCGAACGAAACAGGTTTATGCGGTCTCACAATCTTGTGCTCTTTAGGAGTTGAAACAGACTTGGAGGAAAGCAGCTTATCAGGGCTCAATAGGGTCGGAGGGTGGTGATGAGAGACATGAAAGTGAGGGAAGCGCACAGTTTCTCCATCGGGAAAAGGAGAAGTCGGACCAGAACCGGAGACAACGGAGCTCGGTGAAATAAGCTGACCAAGTGGACTCCCAGGAGGAAGCTGGTAAAACTGAAACTCATAGTTAGGCGACGTTGGAAGCTTAAGACCATAGTTGTTACTATTGTTAAAGAACTGAGCGAAAGGAACTTCTGGTGAAGAAGGTGTTGTGGTGGTTAAGTAGATAGACTCATCGAGAGGAGGTGTGATCGGAGCTGAAGACGGTTCGGTAGTGTAAGTAGACAAAACCGGAGGAGAAACCAGTTGAAGTTCGTGAGCGTAAGGACCAATGGCGAATATAGAAGGACGGTTGTTGTTGTTGTTGTCGTTATTACAAGGTAAAGGACTAAAAGAGAGGATCCCTACAGGTGATTGTGTTGCAGAAGGAGGCTCTGATTGGAAAAACGAAGCTGGAGATGAAGGAGGAGCTATGAAAGGAAGAGCCGTCATAACCGAACGATAACCGGAATTAGATGTTGAACCGGAATTAACCGGTTCAGGAGCAAGAGCAGCGTTTCCTATTCGTCTTCTTCTTTGTCTTGATGGTCTGAAACATACGAAGACACTCAAGCGATTCCACCATTTTCGCTTCTTCTGCATGATCAAGAACATTAACACAGAGAGCAAATGATAAGCAGAATCTACGAATCTGTTGTGAATGATCGTGATCGATAGAGAAACGTAGCTAATCCGATCTAGTGTTTACAATCATACAGTTTTTTTTTCCGATCAATAAATCTCGAGAAGACTGACCCGAATCGGAGAAGCTTGATGAACACGATCATCGGAGGAAGCAATAGCAGTAGCAGCTGCGTTTATAGTATCCAAAACGTTGTTGTTTCCACTTACGCCGCCTCTCATCATTCTTCTCCTCTGATTTTTGGTTATTTTCCCGAGAAACCAGAACAGAGCATTCGAAATAATTTCTCAAAATTATCAATCGAATATACAAAATGAAAACAATATATGAATAAACAACGACACGCAACCCGAAAGTTCTGGGAATATATGTTTATCTCCAAAATACGTATATATGTATATGTGTGTTCGTGTGTGTGTGTGTGTCAAGAAGGTTTGAGGTCAAAACACGGCAAAGAACAAAGGCGTGCCACTATTTACTAGTTGTTTGTAAATTGATACGGTCTTTAAGGGTAGTTATGTCTATTAAACTTGCGAAGAATTTGACTACATTTCTTTTCCTTTTTGTTGTTGTTCTCGATTAATTTTCAGATATATATTTTTTTTTATTTCTTTATAAAATTTCAGATTTTCGTTTTTATTGCGAATATTTTCACTATTTATGTTGTCAAATATTTCACTAATTATAGATTAATGCGCTCAAATGAGATTAGTAAGTGAAAGATATTTTTTTTTTGACGACAAAGATTGAGATATTTTTAGTATTATTTGATTTTTTCTCCTTTAGAGAGAAAGGTGTCCCAGAAACGCACGTGTGGGAGAATCGAATCTATCTCTTCTAGTTTTGGTTTCTCGTGTGCACATTAGTGTGGGGCTAAACTAAGTAAAAAAAATAAAAAATTAATTTAAAACTGTTAAAAAATAATTATGTCACAACCCCTGGCCCCAAAAAAAAAAAACATTACTATGGCACAACCCAATTTCAACTTGTTTTGCACGGTGGCTTGACTTTATATTTTGGGTCTTATTGACTTTTCGATCTCCCCCCCATTACCCAATAATGAATCGAATTTCCTAACATTGCATTTTTTTATAGTTTTGTTGGAAATTTATGGAAACAGATAATTTAATCAGTTTTGGCTCCATATAATGTTGTCGTTTGATCACATTGTACAAAGTGTTAGTCACTTTGTGACTTTGTTAACAAAATGATCAATGTTTGTATTTGTCCAATTGACTAATTCTTGGTTCCAAAAAGCGGACAAAACTTATTGAACCATTATTGTGATTTAAGTGCAAAAATGTTTAGCTGTCAATCTAATAAATGCGCAGATATTTTAAATTTCATATTAGTCGAAAAGTAATGTTAAATCCCAAAAATATACTACAAGTTGTAAAGAGTAAATTTTATGTAAGGAGATAGTTAGGGGTTATAACAAATAAGTCTAAAGAAAAAGATAGAAGAAACTAGAAGATGATAAGGTTTACTGACAAGTTTAAGGATACATTTGTCATGTTGTTTTTTTTTTTTTTGGATAGAGACTGATAAGCCTTCCAAAAAATAACTAAAGCGACTAATAATTATCTTGTTTAATACTTTAAAATCAAACCTTACTGAATTTACAATTAGCTGAAACAGTTTACAAACCAAAAGTCAACATCTACTTCCAATATGAGAAAGTAGACTTTTCGGCTTAAGACACTGATTTATCCAAAAATATCCATTTTTACCCCCACTTTGAATAATATATGTAATGTGTATTTGTTTTCGATATTTATAACATGTAGTTTTTCTAAGGTAATTTAGACTCTAGAAAGATGTAAGCACATTATGATTAAATACTATATATTTATAAACAAAATACTAAAGCTATTTAGTTCGTAGTTATGTATAAGGAAATTGAATTAGAACTTTTTGAATTAGATTTATGTCGTTATCTGAAATGAAATCGAAAAAAATCTCATCGTTAAAGTTGAACACATTATTGTCCGTTTTTTTCTTTAAAAATTAAATTATGAATATATATCACTTGGATTTATTAGGACCTGTCGGAAGTTCAATGAGTTTGGTCATCAACCCCACTCCCGGACTCGTGATTTGACACGTGTCACCAACCCACTTTGCACTCAAAGATTTAGTAATTTCTTAGCAAATAGAAAAAAAAAATAATTAATCATGAAATTGGGATACCATTATCCCCTAATTCAATTTTGACATCGCATTAACATTTATATTTTTGCATTGAGATAATAACATGACACCAGTCACCAGCTTTCACGTGCATCAAAGCTGGATGAAAAAGGACAAGAAGTTTACGTGAGGTTTCTTCCAAAGTAAAAAGCCATACTCAGGAACAAAAAAAAAATAGTTAAGAACAATAAAAGTCAGATTAAAATAATCTACTTGAAGATTCGAACTTATCATAAGAATCCCATTACTACCAGCATCATAAAAACTGTATAATAAGCTTATAATTATAAACTGAATGTTGGAGTACATAAATATAACTTTAGCTTGAAGAAGAGACAATCTTTCTTATCAAAACTAACCAAAGAACCAGAAGAGATCATGTTATATTTTAGTCCAACAAAGTTTCTTAGGAAGATGATTCTAAGAGACCAATATGTGAAACAGGAAACAGTAGTTTTGAAAACATATTCACGACACTTGCAAACATTTGAATAGCTTTTCTTTTCCAGGTGTTCATCGACGGGAATGTAACGAACATATGAACATATGTATGAATGAAAGGAATGACGTACCAAATTCAGAACATATGAACACATCGTGCAAAGTGAAAACCGGTTGAGTTCCGGCTTAAAACTTAAATCGAACCGGAAACCGGATTAGAAATTAGATCGTAAAGTTTCAGATAAGCGACGAAAAGGCATCTCTCTTTTGCAAAAGTCAACGTACTCAATAGTCAACTGACTTCTTCTTCTTCTTCTTCTTCTTCACATATGGCTCATCCAAAGACTTTTCTAACTAGTTTAATCTCATGGCTTCTTCTTCTTCTTCTTCTTCGCCTCGGACCTGGAGATACAGCGTCTTCGCGAGTTTCCACGGACCAGACGTCCGTAAAACCTTTCTCAGTCATTTACGCAAACAGTTTATCTGCAATGGCATTTCGATGTTCGACGATCAAGGAATCGAGAGAAGTCAGATTATTGCTCCTGCACTCACGCAAGCGATTAGGGAATCGAGGATCTCTATCGTGGTGCTCACGAAGAACTATGTTTCCTCCAGCTGGTGTTTGGATGAGCTTTTGGGGATTTTGAAGTGCAAGGAAGAAATCGGACAGATAGTGATGACCATCTTCTACGGCGTAGATCCATCTGATGTGCGGAGACAGACCGGAGATTTCGGGAAAGTTTTCAAGGAAACATGTCGTCGTAAAACAGAGAAGGAGAGGCGAAGATGGAGCCAAGCTTTGACCGATGTTGGCAACATAGCCGGAGAACACTTCCTTAACTGGTTTGTTTGTTTTCCTTCAATAATATGATTTTCTTGGTGAATCTCAGGATCAATGTCAGATACGACTTTTTGATAAGAGACTGTGAATTTTCTCACTTGTTAGGGACAACGAATCGGAGATGATTGAAAAGATTGCTAGAGATGTTTCAAACAAACTAAACGTTACAATCTCTAGGGATTTTGAAGACATGGTGGGTATTGAAGCACATTTGGAAAAGATGCAGTCTTTGTTGAATTTAGATAACGAGGATGAAGCTATGATAGTTGGAATCTGTGGCCCTGCAGGCATTGGTAAGACGACCATTGCAAGGGCTTTGCAAAGTCAGCTCTCAAGTAGGTTTCAGCTTACTTGTTTTGTGGACAACCTTAGGGGAAGCTACCATAGTTGTAATGATAAGTTGCGTTTACAAGAACAATTTCTTTCAGAGATTTTGAACCTTGATGGTATTAGGATAGGCCACTCAGGTGTGATAAAAGAAAGGCTATGCGGCCTAAAAGTTCTTATTGTTCTTGATGATGTGGACGATCTGCAGCAACTTGAGGCTTTGGCTGATGAAACTTGTTGGTTTGGTCCTGGAAGCAGGATTATTGTAACCACGGAAGATAAAGAGATTTTGGAGCAACGTGATATCAACGA
Organism: Iljinskaea planisiliqua; assembly: GCA_900108845.1. NCBI lineage: Eukaryota > Viridiplantae > Streptophyta > Magnoliopsida > Brassicales > Brassicaceae > Iljinskaea > Iljinskaea planisiliqua. The sequence goes on along the minus strand of FNXX01000002.1, from coordinate 5,242,972 downwards.
CACGTACCATGTGGATTTTCCAACTAAAGTACAAGCTCGTCAGATCTTGTGTAGATTTGCCTTTAGACAGAGCTCTGCACCAGATGGTTTTGAAAAACTTGTGGAAAGAGTAACAGACCTTTGCAGCAACCTTCCTTTGGGACTCCGTGTCACGGGTTCATCTTTATACAGAAAGAAAGTAGCTGACTGGGAAAGTATAATGCGTAGGCTAGAAAATAGCCTTGATCGAAAGATCGAGGGAGTACTTAGAGTCGGATACGACAATTTACGTAAGGACGATCAGTTCTTATTTATCCTCATTGCATGCTTCTTCAACTACCAAGACGAAGATCGTGTGGAAGCAATGCTCGCTGACAGTAACTTGGATGTCAGATTCGGGTTGCAAACCCTCGAGTATAAATCTCTCATACAAAAATCTCCGGAAGTAAATATAGTGATGCACAAGTTACTGCAACAAGTGGGTAGAGAAGCGATTCAAAGACAAGACTCTGGGAAACGCCAAATCTTAATTAATGCTCCTGACATTTGTGATGTCCTCGAAAATGATTCTGTAAGTTGTTTTTTCTTCTTCTTTTAAATGCCTCACAAGTGCTATAAAATGTGACTTGTTGTGCTAACATTTTCTTTTATTTGGAATACTGATTTAGGATAGTACAAGTGTGATGGGCATATCTTTTGATACATCCACAATCCCAAACGGCGTGAAAATAAGCGCACAAGCTTTTAAAAGAATGCGTAATCTTCGATTTCTCAGCATCTACGAGACAAGACGTGATCCAAATGTTAGAGTGCATTTACCTGAGGACATGGATTTTTCACCTCTTCTAAGGTTATTACATTGGGAGGTATATCCAGGAAAGTGTCTTCCTCATACACTTAGGCCGGAACATCTTGTGGAACTCAATTTTGTAAATAGCAAACTCGAGAAGCTGTGGCAAGGAATCCAGGTTTGTACTTATATTTGAAGATTAGAATACTGTTGAATATGTACTTTGTTTTCATGTGTTGATGATCTTTTGTTTTACATTCAGCCCCTTACCAGTCTCAAGAAGATGGATTTGTCTGGGTCTTTGAGTTTGCAGGAAGTCCCGGATCTTTCAAATGCTACAAATCTCAAGAGATTGGATCTAACAGGTTGCTGGAGTTTGGTAGAGATTCCTTCCTCTATTGGAGATCTTCATAATCTAGAAGAGTTGGAGATGAATTTATGTATAAGTCTACAAGTAGTTCCGACTCACCTCAACTTGCCATCTCTTGATTCACTCAGGATGGTCGGATGCTGGCAAGTGAGAAAAATTCCAAATGTTTCGACCAACATCAGATCACTCGTAATCGGAGACACAATGTTAGAAGAGTGTCCTGAATCAATTAGGCTTTGGTCTCGCCTTCAGACTCTCAACATATATGGCAGTGTCCTCACAGTGCCACTTCTGGAAGCCACGTTGCAACAATCTCAGAGCTCCGTCGCTACAATTGAGAGGATTCCAGATTGGATCAAAGATCTTCATGTGTTGAAGTATCTTTATATAGCTGGCTGCCCAAAACTTGCATCACTACCAGAGCTCCCTCGCTCGCTCAGAAAACTAACAGTAGACACTTGTGAGTCACTGGAGACGGTATGTTTTCCTTCTGACACTCCAACTGAGTTTCTCTATTTCCCCAACTGCTTCAAGTTGTGTCCAGAAGCAAAGAGAGTAATTACACAGCAATCATATAGAGCTTACTTCCCCGGAAAAGAAATACCTGCGGAGTTTGATCATCGAGCTATTGGAAGTTTCTTGACCATTCGTCCGGCTATCTGCAAATTCAGGATTTGCCTCGTGCTTTCCCCTAAACGGTGTATGGAAGAAGCTTACTTCAAGTTACTGTTTAGCATACGCGTAAACGGTCGTCCTAGTGACGAAGACATGGTTTGGTTAGATCTCCCTAAAATCCGAGCGGAACATCTTTTTATATTTCACGCTGAGTTTGTTGAACAGCACGACGAGATGTTGTTCAAATTCAGCACCTCATCCCTTGAAGTCGACGTTATTGAATGCGGTGTCCAGGTCTTGTCGGACGAAACCAACAGAACCACAAGGAGCTGTGAATCTTGTTCAGAACAAGTGTCTGAAGACGGCGATGAGAGTCTCTCTGATGATAAGAGCAGTGAGTTTGATGAACCCAGAGTAAAGATCTTTAAGGGTTATACAATGTTTCTTTCTTTAGTTTTTACTTTCCTTTTGGGTTTGATTTCAAGTCTTCTTTTGTATAGCTTTCTAAAGAAGCATTAAGACTTTTTTGACACAATAATGAGATGATAAATTTTATGCCACATGAAGACTCCTGTAAACTCACAAAGCAGAGACTTGAGGAGTCCAAGTACTTGACGGAAAAAAGGACAGAAGTCGAGCCAGAGAAGCTATGAATCGAGATCAGAACAAGTGTCTGATAGGAGCAATGAGTTCAATGAACCCACCAGTGTAAAGCCTCTCAATTCTTCTTGACAAGGTATCCCTCTCATCTGTATTACATCTTTTGAGGGCTATACTAAGTTTTTTTCTCTTGAATTTTTACTTTCCTTCTGAGTTTGATTTCAAAGTGTTGTTTTTGTATAGCGTTCTAAAGAAACACTTGGATGGTGCTATAATTCTTCAGCCTCAGTGAACTTGCCTTCTTTGACATATGCATTGATCAATGCACTGAAAGTGAAAATATCAGGATCGATATTCCTTTCTCCCATCTCGCGGAACAACCTCTCGCCATCACTGATCACTCCATCTACTACCATAACCATCTATCATACAGTTGTAAGTAAATACATTGGGGAGAATACCTTTCTCGTGCATTTCACTGAAACGGTTTTGAGCATCGGTATGATGTCCGTCTTTGCAAAGACGATCAATGATTGCATTATAGATCACTACATTGGCTTTGATGTGGCTCTTCTCCATCTTCCTAAGCAGACTAAGTTTACAATTGGAAACCAACTTTTGTCATCTTACCCGATGTAGACAAAGCAAAGGGCAGCTTAAAGCAACTGCAGAAACACTTTATCAGCATATTTAAAAATGACACGCATTAGCTTATCGAGAGTCGGCCATTTCATCGAACAAACCGACTATATAGACCAAAATGGTGGTCTTGTTTTGGTAACCAAAGCTACATAAAGTTCCCCCGACTATATAGACCATGTGGTTAGACTCTGATTTCTTATACTATAACAATTTTCAAAATCTACTTATCAGATGATGTTTTGTCAGAGGATTAAGGAAAGTTGGATTCATATGTAAAAGGTAGCCACTGAGAAGACATGGTTCTTGTAGTTACATGACTGCTTGTAAAATGAACCAGGAAGGTATTGTTATAACATTTGTAACAGCAATGGACGGGGGAAAAAGGTTTCGAAGACGGCAACAGAAACCGAACACTGAAGATGGAGAGGAACACAACTACATTATATTTTGTATAACTATGTCGAATAATTGACATTAAAGAGGTGGTTCTCAAGAATATGTTGACAAGGTAACCAGAAAGAACAAATAGGAGAAATGCTGAAATAAGCTGCTCGGCCAGAGGAGCGCAATAATCTGTGCATGACTTCATTTCACCTCTTCTTTCTGAGTTCGAGAGAGATGAGCTTCTTCGATACGAGGGGTGAGCATAGATAGCATAATGTGAAGCACTTGAAGATGCATAATACGAGGTAACTGTCAGCTGAGCAAATTTGGGAAGTGCATAACCTAGCAAATCTTTTACAAGATCAAAATGTTCAGATGTTTTCTTGAAAGAAACAGACACGTGTGTATATACATTATCTAAAAGTTACATAAAACAAAAGCCTACGTGCAAGAAGCTACTAACATATACACAGATAAGAGGAAAACCAATCATCTTGATGATGGGTTAATACATTAATGCAGGTGCGTCACCTATGTGTAAATGTTGCAGTTCTACACTCTGTAGCACACTTTGAGATTTGTGTCCCAGCCATACAATAGTGAAAAAAGATGATTCTAGCGCAGTAAATTTTCTTGCATAACGAACTAAACATGGACATTACCCCGAAGAACTTATGTCCATGTTGAGTTCCCATATTCAATGAGACTGCTGATAGGGAATTATAACAGACAATAATCACACAGGTTCAAAAGACAAAATGTGAAGTGCTTTCACAAAATTTCAGGACAAAGGGCAGACTTTAAATGAAGGATATACACATAATAAATATTTAGGAACAATTGAAGCGAGTGAGTCAAAAGAAGATCATGCTACCTCCAAAGGCAGCCCCCTACATCTGAATATCCTAGCAGCAACGGAACCTATAAGCAAAAGCGATAAGTGAGAAGCAATGAGGTACTGTCAACAGACAAGGAGAAACAGACAATTTTCCACAAGTAGAAGACAAGGCAATATAAAATGCATATCCCGACAAGAAAAGAGAGACGCTTTGACCCTGGAAACCGATTTTGAAGACAGGGGATCCCTGAAAGACCAAAGAGATGAGATCCCTTGTAGATATGATAAGTAAAGTAATCAACAACAAGAGAATCAAATGATACCTGTATTGAAAGCATGCACTAAGCAAGCCACCAATAATACCAGAACCAGCCTGTAGCACATGAGATTCCTAGTTAGAAACAGACTAGTACAAGTTGTACATGCACAATCAGACAAATCGATTTCCACATGATCCCCAAAAGCCGAGACACGTCATGGTATTCCCAAATCCCAACCAAAAGAATACTAAAAAAAAAACCAACAAATTGAATTACAAATCAGTAAACTAAAGATACTTGGAGACTATGACGCCACCAGCCAAGACAAATAAGTTGTAGCGACAAGCTTAAACACAATACGAACCAGACATTGCAATAGACCAAGTTAACAATAACCTGGCAATAGCCATATCAGATGTCAATGAAAACAAAAAAAGGTTTGAACTTTGACATGGCCAGCAAAGGAAACCCAAAATCACAACGGAATCGCCTAAGCTAGAATGCAAATTTTCATTCCCAAACATCTAAACGCAGCTGATTTTGGGTTTCCTTTCATATACATCAGCTAAACTAATCACAGAATATAATATGAGATAGCAATGCTATAACTGACCACAGCAGCAGCATCGTGCAAAACTAGAGTGATGGTCCACTCTCCTTTCTCCTGATAAGAATCTGATTTTTTTACCATCCCAACTCAAAAAACCACAAAAACACTGAGAAACAAAAATAAACTTGGACACCGAGCGGAACCAAGACCAGGATTCATGGTCGGATCATAATCAAGGTTCCCACGCCTCAACTTCTCTTCGTATACTTCTCTCGTTCCCATCTCCTCTCTCTCTCTCTCTCTCTCTCTCTCTCTCTCTCTCAATCGCCGATCACCTTCTCTGAACATGTTTCCACCGTCGCTACGCCATTAACTGAAGCTACCCAAAAACATGCCCAAATGCTCAATAATGGGCCTAGTAGGCTTTCTTATTTCGGCCCACATAAAGACGCCATGGCCCATGGAGTAATAATTACCCTAATGGGCTTTCATACTTCGGCCCAAAGAAATACGACATGGCCCATGGGATCAATAATAGACATAATGGGCTTTCTTACTTCGACCCATGGGTTCAATAATTGGCCTAATGGGCTGTTCATTTTCCGCCCAAATAAATGCGACATGGCCTATGGAGTCAATAATTGGCTAATGGGCTTTCTAATTTCGGCCTAAAGAAATGCGATATGGCCCATAAGATCAAAAATATGCCTACTGGGCTTTCTAATTTCGGCCCAAGGAAATACGATATGGCCCATGGGATCAATAATAGGCCTAATGGACTTTCTTACTTCGGCCCATGGATTCAATAATAGGCATAATGGACTTTCTAATTTCGGCCCAAAGAATGCGACATAGCCCATGTTGTCAATAATAGGCCTAATGGGGTTTCTAATTTCGGCCCAAAGAAATACGATATGGCCCATCGGATCAATAATCAGCCTACTGGGCTCTCAAATTTCGGCCCATGGGTTCAATAATTGGCATAGTGGGCTTTCTAATTTCGGCCCAAAGAAATACGATATGGCCCATGGGATCAATAATTCGCCTACTGGGCATTCTAATTTCGGCCCAAGGGTTCAATAATAGGCCTAATGGGCTTTCTAATTTCGGCCCAAAAATATAGTATGGCCAATGAGATCAATAAATTACCTAATGGGCTTTCATACTTCGGCCCATGGGTTCAATAATTGGCCTAATAGGCTTGTTCTAATTTCGGCCCAAAGAAATACGATAAGGAATCAATAGTACGCCTACTGGGCTTTCTAATTTCGGCCCATGGGTTCTATAATTGGCCTACTGGGCTTTCTAATTTCGGCCCAACGAAATACGATATGGCCCATGGATCAATAATTGGCCTACTGGGCTTTCTTATTTCGGCCCAAGAAATACGATATGGCCCATGGGAAAAATAATCGGCCTACTGGGCTTTCTAATTTCGGCCCATGGGTTCTATAATTGGCCTACTGGGCTTTCTAATTTCGGCCCAAACAATACGATATGACCCATGGATCAATAATTGGCCTACTGGGCTTTCTTATTGCGGCCCAAGAAATAAGATATGGCCCATGGATCACTAATTGGCCTACTGGGCTTTCTTATTTCGGCCCAAGAAATACGATATGGCCTACTGGGCTTTCTTATTTCGGCCCAAGAAATACGATATGGCCCATGGATCAATAATTGGCCTACTGGGCTTTCTAATTTCGGTCCAAAAATACGACATGGCCCATGAGATCAATAATTTGCCTAATGGGCTTTCATATATCGGCACATGGGTTCAATAATTGGCCTAATGGGCTTTTTCTAATTTCGGCCCAAAAATACAATATGGCCCATGAGATCAATAATTTACCTAATGGGTTTTCATACTTCGGCCCATGGGTTCAATAATTGGCCTAATAGGCTTCTTCTAATTTCGGCCCAAAGAAATACGATATGGCCCATGGGATCAATAGTTCACCTACTGGGCTTTCTAATTTCGGCCCATGGGTTCGATAATTGGCCTACTGGGCTTTCTTATTTCGGCCCAGAAATACGATATGGCCTATGGATCAATAATTGGCCTACTGGGCTTTCTTATTTCGGCCCAAACAATAGGACATGGCCCATGAGATCAATAATTTACCTAATGGGCTTTCATACTTCGGCCCATGGGTTCAATAATTGAGCTAATAAGCTTCTTCTAATTTCGGCCCAAAGAATGCAACATGGCCCATGTGGTCAATAATTGGCCTAATGGGCTTTCTAATTTCGGCCCATAAAATACGATATGGCTCATGGGATCAATAATTAGCCTACTGGGCTTTCTAATTTCGGCCTATAGAAATACGCCCTGTCCCATGGGGTCAATAGTTGGCCTACTGGGCTTTCTTATTTGCGGCCGAAATAAAAATGATATGGCCGATGGGTTCAATAATGGCCTAATGGGCTTTCTAATTTTGGCCCAAAGAAAGATGACATGGCACATGGGTTCAATAATTGGTTTAATGGGCTTTCTTATTTCGGCCGAAAGAAATACGACATGGGCCATGGGGTCAATAATGGCCATAATGGGCTGATGGGGTCATCGTATTCCGAATTCGAGATGCCCTACAAATTTCTCCCTGCTATGCTATCATATTCTTCTTTCGATTTTTAGTAGAGAAGCTGCAGTTAGTTATCAATGCATTCCCTTTCGTTTCCATCTTCCTCTTCTGCCCTTCTACCTTCGATTCCTCGCGTCTTCTCTCTTTGCAACCAAAGAAGCTAAACCGTCTTCAAAGTCACTTCTTTCATTCTCCACGAAACAGTCTGATGTCTCTCTCGTTACCGAGTGTTTTGTGTTTCCTCTACTTCTCCTCCAGAGGGAACAGTCTCTGTGGTCGATTTCCATGAGAAAGATTGGTCCTTTCTCGAATCCATGGAAATCGACTCTCCTGAACATACCCAGAAGATCGAAAAGATCATAGAGGCTGGAGAAATATCAGAATCCTCGAGAGTTTTGGTCTCGATTAGCTTAGAAGCTTTCGTTGTTGAGATGTTAATCTTAGAATAAGGTTACTACTATTCACTCTGTTACTTGGAAATTTGTTGACAAAACTTTTCTTTTGGTCGTAATGAGTCTAAATCAGAGGAATGGGAAATGGAACTTTTTGTGAAATGCCCTTTAACTTTTGGAAAATGAAGGCAAAAGGTGAAGAAACACTCTTTCTAAAAGTGAATACGCGTCTGGCCATTTTCTCTTCCATAAAATCTTGAATCTTTGATCTTTGAGCCACTCACAAATCATCTCTCATGGCTTCTTCTTCTTCTTCTCCTCGCACCTGGAGATACCGTGTCTTCACGAGCTTCCATTCCATGGACCAGACGTCCGTAAGACGTTTCTCAGTCACTTGCGCAAACAGTTTAGCTATTGGAAACCAAGTTTTGTCATCTTACCCAATGTAGATAAAGCAAAGGGCAGCTTAAAGCAACTGCAGAAACACTTTATCAGCATATTTACGTTTCATTTTCAAAATGACACGCATTAGCTTATTGAAATCGATTGGTGAATGTGGGGGACGAGAGTCAGCCATTTCATCGAACAAATCGATCGCATCACCTAAGCTTTTGATCAAATTCTATTGGTGCAAGTGTTATTAAGTTGGAAAAAAGAAGTTCATAATACACAAAAGAAACACATTTAAAGTTTTTTTTTTCTTTTTTGGAACTTTAAAAACACATTGAGGATCCGTTATGCATAGTGCATGCTTTTAATGTAACTCATAAGCAGAATACGATAATTTAGAGCCAAGTTCAGTAACTTAATAGTAAAGAGTAGAATTGTCTTTTAAAAGGATTCTTCATGTCTTTCAAGCAGCCAAACTCTTAGAGGCAATCTCAAAGACATTTTCAGATAATCCATTAGCTGACATTATCATCTCCAACTGTGCCTGCAAACCAAAACACAACCACAACAGCTTCATCTAAACATCTTTTCTCTCAAGATTATAAAACCAACAAAATGCTTATGGTTTTGTTGAGTGCGTCTTAACAAAGGAGACAAGACTGGTTTTTGCAGTTACCTTGGCCAGAGCTTGTCGGGTCTCATCGTAGCGCTTCCACCTCGAGAAGGCAGATACCATACGAGAAGCAACCTGGAGTCAGACCAAAGGAAAAAGTAAGTCGTTAAGGTTGTTTATTATTGTCAAGATAGTTACAAAGGTAACACAGAGTTAATTTGGGAGTTAACCTGAGGGTTGATTTTGTCTAACTGGACAACAATGTCACCCAAAAACTTGTAACCTGATCCATCTTTGGCATGGAAATTCACCGGGGAACCGCAGAACCCTCCAATAAGCGAGTAAACCTGAATGATCGTCGTATGGTTTCATCGTAAGCATAGAACTGAGGACAAAGTTCCCTGAATAAGAGTTTTGAGAATTCACTTGCCTTGTTTGGATTGCGCAGATCAAAAGCTGGGTGATCCAGAAGCTTCTTGACATTTTCCACATTGCCGGGAATGTCGGATGTCGATTGAAGGAGGAACCATTTATTAACAACCTGAGATCAAGAAGACGATAAATCTGAGTATGGCATATTAAACCTCGACGCAGAGGGAAGTAACTTGTGATATTTAGATCCATACCAAGTAATCGCCCTGCCACTTGTTATAGAAGTCAGCAAGGACGTCGTCACGGGTTTTACCCGGAGCTTGGGAAAGAGCTGCCAAAGCAGCAAATTGGTCGGTCAAATTGGTGGCCGTCTTGTATTCACTCAATGCAAGTTCCACATATGCTGGATCCTCGAGGGATGCAAGATAAGCTGAATTATTTCAACAAAGCAAAACATAATGAAGTTAGCGGCTTGAGCAACTAGAAACTTGGTTAACTAAAGAAAGACTCGCAAATGCAAACCTAGAGCGGTGTTCTTCAAAGCACGCCTCGCCATGTTTGGGTGGTCAAAGACATAAGCCTCTGTGCTCCTATTGTTCTCGACCTAACAACAATTGAAAAGTTTCAGTGAATAAGCAGCGAATTCAGAAGAAAAAACAGGAACGTCCTCACTGTGGGTACGACTTCGGTCCCTAATCCCAAAAGATTCACTATATAGAGAGAAGAAGACATACTATCTTTAGAAGCTCAGCTTGAAGTTCAGATGCAAGCTGCTTTCTAACAAACTTTCTAACAGCATGAACAGCATCAGGATCCGCCACGGCCATCATGTCCATGATCTCTCCCTCCCCTGGCAATGTTATTGCCTTGGCTATGAATTCCTACACAATAAATTAAGAAAAAGATTACAAAGTCGTATCCTAAGCCACGCTTCCTTGTTTGATTACGTGGTCGATAAGAGAATGTAGAGCCATACCTTGTCCAAGCTTGAGTCAGAAAGCACGCTGCCGAGACCTTGCACGAACTTTGGGTTTAGAACCAATGGTTTGTTTTGCTGGAAATCAGAAACTAAGTTCAGCATGAGCTTCCTTGCCAGAACTTGACCTGCCTCCCACCTAAAAATACAGAAAAATGAATGATCGAAATGCGCAAAAGAGCATAGACAAGAACTAATATGTGGTGGAAAGGCCCATACCGATTGAATTCATCTGAATCATGGGCTAGGAGGAAGAAAAGATCATCATCAGAAAGATCAGTCTCAACACGAACTGGGGCACTGAATCCCCTAAATAGGGACGGAACAGGTCTTTTTGATATATCAGAGAACAAAAACTCTTCTTCTTTCTGTACATAAACAAAAGAAAAGGTCAGGAAAGAAATAGATTGAGGAAGATCACGACAAAGGTAAAAAAAATTGAAAACACCGGATGTGAAAAAGAGTGGAGGGCGATGTAGTGTAGACTACATACATTACAAAAGGTCCGATAAAGTATTGATGAAAAGGAGTTCTCGACTTACCTTAGTTACTCGAAGTATCGTGCTGCTGCTTGAGATGGTCTGCGTTGTACCATCATGATGAACCGAGGAAAGAGTAATGTCTTTCCCACTCGAGTCCAAAAGACCAACAACCACTGGAATAAATGTAGGTTCTTTTGTTGGCTGGCCCGGAGTCGGTGGTATCTCCTGACTGGGAAAGTTTATCAATTACAAAGCAAGCCAATGTGTCAACAACAAATACAATAAAGGTAGGATCTATAAAGGTTCAATTTCAAAGGCAGGGCATAAAGTTTGGTGTAGAAACAGCCACTTTGCAAAATAGATTAGACATGATAAGAACAGCACCTGAATTTCAAAGAGAAGGTACGAGCTTCAGCATCGTAAGAGGATGCCACTTTGACGACTGGCGTTCCAGCTTGAGAGTACCTAAAATATTGTATATGGTATATCCTTAGAAGTATGAAAACAAGAATCCTCACAAGACATTCCACAATAGAAATATGACTTACCATTGCAAGAAATTAGCAAAATCTGCATTGTTTGCATCACGCATAGCAGCAAAAAAGTCTTCACAAGTAACAGCTTGCTCATCATGTCTTTGAAAATAGAGATCAATTCCCTGTAATACAGGCACATATAGAGGTGAGCGGAAGGATCACAAAAAAAGACCTAACTACTGGATCTACACAAAAAAAAAGAGTATTGGAAAGCAACCTTTCGGAACCCCTGACTTCCAAGTAAAGTTTTGTACATCCTCACAACCTCAGCTCCCTAGGAAAACATTATACAGTCAACTAAATTTTTTCGCTTGATGCATATAACAGCAACACTATTATCAAAGAGCCAAACCTTTTCATAAACCTGAAACAATCACAGAAGAAAAGGAAAAAAAAACGGTTAGCATTAATATATAAGGGATTGATAAGAAATGAAACTACAAATGAAAAAGAATTCTTAGGTCCCTACCGTCACTGAGAGATCAGGTTATGGCCAGGCACGTAAAGCAGGTTTGGAACAGTTACAAAAACACACGCACGTTAGATTGGAACACAATACTGGTAGTAACAAAACAAAAAAAACAATTACGATAGTAACAGAATCCCCGACTTCTCAGCGAACAGAAACTTGCCTGTGTAGAAGTTGTCCATCTGCCAGAGAAAGAAAAAAGCCATATTTATCAACACCTAACATAACACGTACATCATAATTTTCAAGGCAAGACAAGTAACAAGAATCTCTGACCTTGATGTATGAATGTGGGCGAACAGGATGTGCCATAGGACCAGCATCCTGATAGATTAAACGACAGAGGATCTAGCATGAGAAAACAAAAACAAAACAAACCCATGTACAGGTCACAAAGGATTACAAGACAACGTACCTGCGGGAATTGATAGATCCTAAGCTTTGAAACATCAGCAATTCGCTTAACAGTACGGCTTCCCATGTCAGATGAAAACTCCTGTTAAGAATTTGATCAGCTTAATTAGACGGAAAATTTTGCAATACCCATCTTGAAATAATAAAGGATAATTGTACAGTTGTATCATTAGATAAACACAGTTCCGATAACCATCGTCGAATAAGGATAAATGTACCTGGTCACGGAAGACAGTAAGTCCTTCCTTTAGACTGAGTTGGAACCAGTCACGGCATGTCACCCTGTTGTTACAAATAGAGTTTTATTCATAAACCAGGCCGCATTACAACAATGTCTATTTCATGCAAGTTAATGTACAGACAAGCACATAAACAAAATTAAAAGATTCAACCAGCAATAATTAATCAATTGTAATAGAGGGAGGATAGATGGGCTAACCTGTTGCCTGTCCAATTGTGGAAGTACTGCACAGAAAACAATGAAAGATGCGCTCAGTAAAAATAATCATACACAAGATAAGATTTCAATAAACAACATGATGTAAGATTACATACTTCATGACCAATAACTCCCAAAATTGCAGCATAATCTGCGTCTGTTGCAGTTTCTGGAGATGCCAGGACAAGCTTGGAATTAAAAATCTGCAAGGTAGAGAAGCTCATGGATTTCCATCACAATAAAATATCAACACAAGTACGTTATTATTATAGAGCAAAGTAGACTTACATTCAAACTCTTGTTTTCCATGGCTCCCCTGAAAATCAAGCAGAAATCAATTAGTTTGTCAAGTCTCGGCAATAAGAAAAAGAGAACGCATGAGCTCTTAGTTTTGGGTTTCTAAAAATTAGCAATATTATCGACTGTGACTGAATCCAATATTTGTTCATAACATACATGTTAAAATCTGGAACAGCGACAATGTTGAAGAGATCCAGGTCATACTCAAGGCCGAACACCTAAAGAAAAAGGTTAACACATAAAAAAAAAATCAGATTCAGTAACCTCAAATAGATGCAATAATATAAAACTTTTGAAAGTACTTACATCCTCATCCCACTTCATGGCCGCCTTCAGAGAATACATGGCATGAGCAGTCTTTGGTAGATCTTCTGCAGGAGTCCAGATTCTCAGAGATACCTCCCTACCAGAGCGCGTGGTGAATGTATCATCTCTGCTCGCTAGTTGTCCAGCCACTAGAGCAAATAGATAGCACGGTTTCTTGAATGGATCCTCCCATAAGGCATAGTGTCGACCTCCCTACAATTTGAAAAAGAAATATGCTTTCAGTAAAGACAAAGCTGAGAGGCCATTTAGCCCCCAAAAAATGTCATTATTGCTAACCTCTATATCGCCTTGAGAAACGAGGTTTCCATTGGACAACAATACAGGATAAAGTGACTTGTCAGCTTCAACACGGCATGTGTACTTCGCCATAATATCAGGACGGTCCTAATAGTTATGCATATTAAAAACACAATGTAAGAACATCAACTGTACTTTCTCAACAACAGTCATCTTATATAGAAGTCCGCAACCAACCTGGTAAAATGTGATTTTCCGGAAACCCTCTGCTTCACATTGTGTGCAAAAATTCCCAGATGACTTGTAGAGCCCCTAACAGAATAAACTTAAAAAGGTTAAAACTGTTCAGGTAAATCATTAAGATAAGAGAAAAAATTAAAAGTAAAGGATTGGAATCAGAAAAGTTAACCTCAAGTGAAGTATTCTTGTGGGGGTATATCTCAGTGTCAATTTCCAAAACGAAGGACTCCTCGTCCGGAAGTGAATGGAGAGTGAGATGACGAGAGTCCAACTGGTAATCCTCTTCCTAATTCAAGTAAAACAGATATGAAAAGTGAGACCAAGAAAACAAAGGAAATTGAGTTACTAATGTTTCCTCAACGGAGTTGCTTCTGTTCGATATTTAAAACAACATAGATTCGAAAAGTTACAACAATTTTAAGAATTATATGGATACCTTTAGAAGCTTCCCCTCAACCTTGACAGAAAGTAGCTTCAAGTCATGTCCATCCAAGACCAACGCGGCTGAAGACCCTGGGCAACAGAATACTTGTTCAGGATGCGATGTGGGAAAAATAATGCCAGCTATGTACTTGACTGTTGTACCTTTAACGCGAGGGGTAACCTTAATTTTAGAGCTAACAATTGTTTTCTCTTCACCTAGGGAGAAGCTTAGATCCACCTAAGCAAACAAACAGAAAAGGCTTCAGATTACAAAGAAAAAAAAATTGATTCTACTCATACGCTCAATTTGGAGTTTGAATAAGAGTAACATACAGTTTCAAAGTAGTAATCAGGCTTCGTGTAGTCCTTGAGAAATATTTCCTTAGGTGCATCCATTTTCGATTCTTCGATTTTATCCGGAACTGATTCTGTGGCAACGGAACAAATCAGCCTCCTGCCCTCTTGCTTATATCTCTGACATATAGAACAGAAAATATTAACATTTTGCTACATAAATTCAGCATTTTGGGTTCTATTTATTATAAAGGAAGGATAGAGAGAGAGAGAGAGAGTTACATCAACAGAATGTGATAGAAACCGGTTCTTCCTCAAACAAGTAACCTGATACAAAGAAACAACATTGAAAATCATTATCTGTTTAAAATAATGTGGTAGTTGATAGAAGAGACAGAAGAAACACAAACCTCGGAAGTAAGGAACGGTCTGTATTGAGCAAGTCTCTTTGCTGAGTTACGAAATGGAAGAGAACCGCTTCTAACGGGAAGCTACAAGAGAAGAGGAGTTTAAGAGTTTAAGGTAATTAAAATACAAAATCGAGGAAATGAATACAAATTAATCAAAAGAACAGAAGTCAAAGGAACAGACAAATCGATAACAATGCAGTAAACAAGAATTTCTAATGCTTCCCAAGTTCTTACAAACTAAGAACTCAAAATATTCATGCAATACAAGCAATGAAACCACGGTCTCTCGAGTAGATCAAAGAAGTCAAAACTCAAGCAATTCATCATTTCCATTTAGCTTGTTCAGAATCGATGTATATATACCTTTTACAAAGGAATAAAAAAAAAAGAAAGTCAAAACAAAGAGTTTAAGAGTAATCACAGGAGCATGCGAGAGCAAACCCAGAAGGTTGAACCTAGCCAGAGACGAACTTCGACAAGGAAGTATCAACCGAGCCATGAGAAATTAAAAAAAAAAAAACCCAAATTCCAAAAAAAATCCCTAAATTCAATCTAACCAGAACAATATCGCTAAGATAAAATAAAAATAAAGAGCTCTAAATTCTCCAAACTATATAAACCCTAGAAAACTCTCTATACTCTCACTAACAATCAACACTCGCAATAGAAAGACAAAAAAAAAAACAGAGCGGTAAGTTTAGGGCTTTATAAGGACGTGTAAATAGGATAAGAGTTTAAAATGAAAAATTATGGCCAAGCAAATTCGATATTAATAAACAAAAAAACAAAAATAATCCCCAAAAAAAATAAAAAAAAATTGATCTCCCGATGATCAAAACCTGGGAAAATAGATCGGAAGAAGGAGAAGAGGTTATTACCGAGATCCGATGATCAGATGAAAGAGGCACAACTGAAAAAACAATGAGAGAAAAAGAAACCTGGTACTGGTAGATATATATATATATATATATAACAAAGAAGATATTTATTGGAACGACAGAAACAACAAAAAAAAGATAAAAAAGAATTAACAGAATGAGAGATAATTAAAAGAGATTTTATTTTATTTATTTCAACATTATCCATTTCCCCTATCGCTGTTACCTCCTTTAGCACCTCGATGCTGCTCAGATATCTTTTTTTGGCATAAAAAATGCGATTTTTTTGTCAAAATAGTCAAATGATGAGAGTATTTTAGCTATTTTAAGACGTGAAAGTTTTCTTTTAGACGCGAAAACGATACAACAGACATTTGTTGCTAATTTTACAGTCATCGGAAGAATCAAGATCGCAATTTTCTCTAACAAAGTTGAAACAGCTCCTTCGACAAGATCAAAAGGTAAAACTGAATTTGACAAGACTTGTAAAGTGTGTTTTATAACAGCTGTTTAAGAAGCGGTGCATTTTAAGTATATCATCATCATTCACCGAGAAACTGGCGTTTTTTAGCAGTGTTCATGTACGGTCTAAGAACCCATTCGATCTCTGCTTCCTCTTGTTCCAAAGTTCCTAATTTCACCTGCAAAAAAAATTTGCACCACCAAGAAACAGCATTGATATTAAGGAACTTGATTGATTCTGGCAAACAAACTTATGTTTTACAGTTTCAGTTCGGTTTATAAACGACTCGAGACAGAATGAATACCTGGTAGAGCCGCAACTCGAACCGAGGACCAATTTCTTTAAGCTCGATCGATTTCGGGCCTCCTTCTCCTTTATCATAGACATGATTCCTATATATGCCCACATGAATTTTCAAACAACCATCGACCCAAAAAAAAAGAAAACATACAAACACAGTTTTCTACAAACTAGTTATTATGGAGAAACACTTTACCTGAATGAAATATAATCAGATTCATTACGAAAAGTAACTATACGTTTTGCATCCGGTTTTGGAACTGGGAAGATGTGTTTTAAGATGTTTGCAACTCTTATACCCATCTGCGAAAAGAAGAACATGTTTTACATTAGAAACAGAAGACAAAAAAACAAAAGTGACTCGGTTCTACGAAATATACCTGGCTTGTAAAGTTGTCAAAAATGAGATGAGGATATTGCTCAGACATTTTTCCCATTACTTTCTTGCTTTCAATTTCATGTCTTGTTACCTACACAAAGGGGACTCTAGATAACTGGAGTTGTAAAGAAGAAAGATTTGAACAAAAACCATCACCTCGAAGAGGTACTTACCACATTTACTAATTGAAAGTATGCAGTTGGTCCAAATGGGAGATGAGAGACGATAAGACCATCAGGCTTGCCACGGTTCTCAGAAACAAATATCACATCAGTGAAATCATGCGAACGTGCGGTTTCAATAATCTCAGAGATGACCTGCAAAGAAACAAGTGGGAAAATTTCGGAATTATGATCCTAATGCCTATATTGAATGGGTATTGTGTAGCATAAAAGTCACTACAACTCCAGCTTAATGATGGTTACTGTAAGTAACTCAGCTACACGTTCAAATTTGGAACCTATGTTACGCATAGTTTGACCATGATCTGATGTAAATAAAGGCACATGCGATAGTTACGGCTAGGAAACAAAATGGCCCTCAGGGGAGCTAATACCATTAGTGCTCAATTCAATGACATCAATGAGAAACCATAAGCAGTGACCAATTGGAAAACAAAGCTGGATTGTAGAAGAAGAGAAGTAGATACTTCCTAACGTATTAAGTGCAGAAGGCAGAAGAACACACATACCTGACTACCACGATTCATTCTCTTAGCGTTAGGAAATACAATATTCAATTCCTGCAAAAGATTCAACGCAATTAAAGGTGATAAATCAAATCAACAAGCACAAATCACTAGCCAAAACAAAATTAAAAACAACACGGAAGAAAACTAGCCAGATGTTAACATCTATTCATCGACCAAAACTAAACTTATTATACCTTGGTGAATCGCGCAAGTGGAGCACTTGGATCCCTAGACGTTGTCAACAAAATCTTCGGATCCTTTTCCGTTGCATTTGCATACTCATCATCAATATGACTGCGTGGAACTGTTTCACAACATGATTAGAGAAAGATAACAATCAGCTCTTCTGCCACAAACCAGTCATACTACATACTGACACTGACAAGAGAGTTTCAAACGAATGATAGAGTAGTAATCACTCAGGTACGAACAGAACACACAGGAGACTGCAAGCAAAATATGCATTGCAACAACAGTAACTTTGAACCTTTAAGCTTATAACTAATTCTACTAATGATTCAGAATCAATATAACAAGACCATAACACACAAGTACAATTTACACAACTGTGCTTCACCAAAACATACAAATACACCAAATAAAACAACGAAATCGGAGAAATCCAGATACAGAAATCGTCTCCGAAATGCTCACCGGCGGTATTTTGATCTTCGAGATCAATCTCCTGTCGAAGCTTCGCCTCCTCGTTTCGGAGCTCAGTAGGAATCGGCTTTCCTTCTGTTAAAACATAAACCCAAATCACAACATCAGAAAAAAGCATTAAATCAATGAATATAGAGAGAAACCCATCGTCGATGCAAGGAAAAGAAAAAAAATTAATAGACCTTGCAAAGCTTCTCTTATCTTCCGCTTCTTCTCATAGAGCTGACGCTCATCGCCTTCCAAGTTTTTCCTGTAGAGATACTCCTTCCTTAACCTAACGTTTCTTCGCAACATCGTGATTCGTCGTGAGTGACGGAGAGAGAGAGAGAGAGAGAGGCTACGAAAGGGACTTGCTTGGTTGTGGCGATTTAGGGTTTTAGGAAAGGGTTTCGAGGAGTTGCAGAGAGAGGAAAGAGGGGCTTAGCGAAAGTGTTAAAAATTGAAAACGGCAAGGTGTTTTCTCTATGAAACCGAGAGCGAGCTATTTTTGGGCCATTAAGTATCTGGGCCTTTAAAAAGCCCAAATTAAAACAACATTAAGAAATTTTAAAAATTGCCCTCACGCAGGATTGAACTACGGACCTTCAGTTTACAAGACTGACGCTCTACCACTGAGCTATAAGGGCCTGCTATGAAACTTAGTCCTGTAACGATTATAATTTTGTATAAATCTGAAAAGCCAAGAATCAAAGGCAAATCACTGAGTAAACAGATTTAGCTTTCGCATTATTATGATCTTACAATGTATACACAAAAAAAAAGAGACTACAATGTCTTTGAAGCTTCTTTGTCTTTCTGGAAGAAGTCGATAAAATACCCACAAACAGACAATAAATTGAACAAAAAAAAAAGAGATTAATTAGACAAATCAATAGACGAAAATTACTAAGCTCCCTCACACGTTTTTGAAAGAATATTTTGTTTTGCACTTTTGTACTCGAATTGTTTTGTACTAGTTATTTCTTAATTGGCTTAAAATGCTCCTACAAAGGCTTAGGCAGGCAGCATTTTGACCACTTTTCGAGGAGTGCTCGAGTTCTTATTAATTAATTAACTGTTCTGCATTGATTCATCGTAAATAACCAAATCATACTTTATTTTCTATCTATTTGTTCGACAAGCTTTATGATATAGAATTCCTTAGAAATGCCAGCTCCTTATTGGTTGGAAGAAATTAAACATTATTATAAAAAAAAATTAAGTAAAGACATTTTTAAGAAGGTTATTAGAAATTTCATCTAACCTAAACGATTGTTTTTCTTTCTTAAATTAATTCGATTTTATCTCAGATTTTTTTTTTAAAAAAAAGGAAAAATCTAACCTAGTATGTAAAATTAAATGATGTATTGACCAAAAAATTCATTTAATTACGTAAATATTAGGTTTTGAAACATCTTATTTAGAATTTTATTAATATTTAATAAATTGATTAGATTAAAGTATATAAAGATATATGAAAAAAATTAACTTTTATGAAAAATAAAATACTCATTAAATGTAGTATGGTAAGTTCTCGTGTAAATTTTCAAAATGTGAGTGGTCTCGGACCAAATACATATTAAATACAATCATGGCGTTCAAAGAAGATAAAATATAATAAATATACACAATATTTTAAAAAACTTTTGACAAATAGACCGTTGAGACTCTAAAGTAAATATTTTTCTCTCTTATAAACCAGATGAGAAGAGAGATATTGAGATTAAAGACAAAACAAATTATTTCTTCGGATAAAAAATTTCATTGATTCATGAGAAAATTATAAACATAATTTTTGCTTCGGTATAAAATTACAAACAAAAAAAAATCAATATACCAACTTAAAATAAAAATTATGGAGAGTTTAGATCAGTTAATTTTAATTTAAAATTAATAATCTAGATAGTTTTTAAAAAAAAAAACTTAAGTTTGAATCGCTATAACATAAATATTGAATTACAAAAAACACTATGAAATTGTTCATATATAGCCTATATAATATAGGTCATTTTGCATTATACTATTTCCTTAGAGTTCTACAATTAGAAAGTAGATTTTCTGTTGTGACTGAAATAAACTGTACAATTTTTATTGCTTTCCTAAAACTGTACCAAATGTTAAATTTAAAATTATTCTTTAAATATTATATCTTGATTCGTGACTGATCAATGAATTTTTAAACGAAAAGGGTACAGTTCAAGCTGTTTGGAATCAATTTGGACTCTCGCAGATTCCTTATGGCCACTAGGTCTGGATGTTTTGGAAAGAGACCCTTCCACTTTATTGTTCTTCATTTTTTTCCTAAAAGTTTAAAGGTTTCAATTACTTACTCTTGTAAATTATCACTAGTTAATTTTTAATCAATCCTCTTATACTCACCAAGAATGAAAATTAGTTATCAATGATGATGATGACTTTTGGTGCATTTTTCCGATGGTATAAAATGTTATTTTTTGGTTAATACTATAATATGCAGACTAAATTTGAACTGTGAGTCTGTAACACAAAGTAAATTAAATTTCCAGATCACAAACTATACTAGATTGCAGTTCGTGATCACAGACCAACACAGTAACACAAACTATTTTTTATTACGTACGACTATAATCAATTATGAAGTGTTATTCTTCACTACTATTTAACTCAATATCCATGAAATAACATTGTGATATAATATTTTAAAAGAATTTTTTTACAGCAACCAATACAGGCTTCCCGTCTATATTGTATTGATATTTTACAAATAAATAAAAAATGTCATGATTGGTCTATAAGATCTCATAGTTTATATCTTAAAACTCCTTACAGATTCATTTTTGCTTTGAAATAAGCAAAACTGTCCATTTGATATAAATTTTGTCCAGATATCCTATTTATGGTATCCTTTTTGTTCAGATTTCTTCTTCTGATATTGTTATATTCTGGTAACTGGCCTGTACAGATTATAGAGAACATTTCTTTGCCTCAGTTTGTACAACATGATTAATATTTAATATAAATATCCCAATAGCTATAATTTATTGAAATTATTTGGAAAATATCAGCTTTTAGGAGAATCAAGTGAAGAAGAAAGAAAAAGTAGATGAGAATAGTTTGTATGCTTTCTCGAGACAACTAACTATTAAATTTGTTAAAAACACTATTAAACATTTAACTAAGGGATTGTGTCGAAGGCTATATGCCTACAAATACAATAATCTCTTGGATCTATGAAATAGATATATACTACTCTTGTCATCTAAGATATTTACATTGGTCAATCATGATTGAAATAAAATGAAAAACACTAAAACCTTGATCTCTACGTATTTGTTAGATACTCAGATGTATATACCAATATATATTGGTTAAGTAAATAGCACAAATATAGGTGAATGCAAATGAAAATTTGGGTTAAATACATAAAGGGGGTGTATTTAATAAGAATCTGAGGTGATTTATTTTAAAATGGTAAATCTGCTTTTATTCAAATATGAATTTAAAAAATCTTTTTAAAATCTAGTTTTATTAAACTTGTGATTTTAAAATGTACTCTTAATTCCACTATTATTGAAAATATTTGAAGTAATGAATTTTAAGAGATTTGATGTGATTTCAAAGAATTTTGATGGAATTTCTTAGTTAAAAATATCAAGATCTAAATTCATAGTTTTAGATAGGTTTATAGAGTGTTTTAATTTAAATTATTGCAAATTCTCTAACTCACTTTAAATTATTCAAAATTCATTAAAATCAAATCATTTCAAATCTTTCCAAATATTAAGTATATTTTGAAATCAAATTAAAATTAATTACAAAAAAAAAACGAATTTGACCGAATTTAGCTGTATACATTAATAAGTTATACATTCGTTTATTAATGTGTCGTATCATAGAATAATGCTGGTGTATTCTACCTTTCATAAGGAAACATAAAAGTAATTTAAAAAGTAAAAATATTTCATGGATGTTCTTGAGAACAAATTCCATGTAGCTAAGCATCATCTTTCCTTTCTAGGTAACCAATTAATTCGAAAGCAGAAACTACGACGCTAGAATTTGCATGTTGATCATTTTACAACTTGTATGTATTTTCTTTTCTTTTTTTGTTAACATCATAGTATCCTATCAGATTTTGATCCGAATGATGACATAACGATATTATTAATACAAATCATTAGAGAGTATGGTCAGTCATAAAATCAAGAAAGTGATGTTTGCTTCGGAGGCTAAAGATCTCGTGGAACCGATTAATAGGTCAGGTGCATGCCCTTCCTACAGATTTATGGTGGAGGAGATTAGTATAGTTCTACGGAATATTTTGGTATGGAATGTTTTATTTGAAGATGATACGACAACCATAGGTGCTCGTCTCATAGTTTAAAGTGTCACAGCCAAGACCGGTTCTAATCTTTTGTTGCGACCACTCATCCGGTTTGGCTTATCCAACTCTTTGCTTCCTAGTTTGGTTTTGTTTGTAGGCCTGTGGTTGTGTAGTATTCGATTGGTTTTGATTCCTATGTTCTCGGTTGTGGATGTTATATCTTTTTCTTCAATATTGTAAAGTAAATGGTTCTCTTAATGTTATCCAGATAACAAAAAACAAAAAAACAAAAAAAAAACTCTATTTTACTTTATTATTTATATATATTTAAATAAGGGTGGAAACTTATGTTTTGTCACTTAACTGAAAACATGTATTAAGTTTTAGGTGGTCTTGTGTTAAACTTAAATGAAATAGCAGCTTGGTTACTTTTCACCTACGTGAAAATTAATCTCTTAAATAAAAAAATCACCATATTTTAATTCAAATTTTTATATTTCTAGATGAAAGTATTTTATTAACGTCAAACTAATTTCAGAATTTACAACTGTCATATATAAATTATAAAACATATATGAATATTTATTATATTGATTATATATATGCATGAATTTTAATTTCAACATGATTGTAATCAAAATC
This sequence comes from Iljinskaea planisiliqua, assembly GCA_900108845.1. NCBI lineage: Eukaryota > Viridiplantae > Streptophyta > Magnoliopsida > Brassicales > Brassicaceae > Iljinskaea > Iljinskaea planisiliqua. The sequence goes on along the minus strand of FNXX01000002.1, from coordinate 5,219,747 downwards.
CTCAAATCTGAAAAAATCCGAACATAAGTGATGGTTGTAGATTCAAACAAAGTATTCGTTTATAACATGATATTCAATGTAAATCAACATAAAACACTTTGTTTAACTTTTCACTTATTCATAAATAGTTTAAATATGCACTATAAAATTTGCAATGATATCAGTTTAATTAACACTAGATATGGACTACCTTATAGTGCAAAATTATAATGACATAATTTAGTGATAATTTAATTTTAAGAAAATAATTGCTATAAAAATGATGTAATGTTAAATTAACTTTTGTTTTGCATCTTTCAGGAAACATAATATAGTATATATTAAGTAATATATGTCTATTTAATGTTCCTATAATAAATCTTATAATTTTTATATAGATATAATTGTAGATTAATGAGAAATAAAATGAGGTACTCTATTCATTTAATCCATCAATTTTTTAAAAATGTTTTATAACTGAAATAGGTTAACCCGTATTTTTAACTTTATTTCTCGAAATTTATGTTTTAATTTTTTTTATTTGTAATCAAAATTTGATAATTCATCTTTTTGGTCCATTTTTTCAATCTGTCTCATAGTGCTTTCAAATATTTTCATGTTTTGACCGAAAAATTTATGAAAATCCGCAAATCATAAAATATTAATCTTAATTTGTTATACCAGAAAGTCTAATAGTATAAATATTGACTCATCTATAATATTTTAACTTTTTAGATCTACAACTGTCACGTAAGAATTAAAACATATATGAATATCTATTGTATTGGTCATATATATGAATGATTTTCGATTTCCACACGATTGTAATCAAAATCATAATCCTAACATATGTAATGGTTGTAGATTCACACACAACATTTACCTATAACATGATTTCAATTTCAACCATCATAAAATCACATTTTTAACTTTCAACTTATTCTTAAATAATTTGAATATGCACTATAAAGTTTACAATGATGTTTCTTTAATTAACACTATTAGTGTTATGTTTGGATCCGCTTTACACTATGATATCGTGCTTTTAAAATAATTTTGTGATAATTTAATTTTAATAAAATAGTTATTATAAAAAATGATGTGATGTAAAATTAACTTCATTTTTTATTTTTAGAAAACATAATAGAGTATATATTAAGTAATATATATTTGTTCTTAATGTTTGTATAATCAAATTTATAATTTTTCTATAAGTATAATTATAGATTAATGAGATATAAAATGAAGTAATAAATTCATTTGATCCCTCAAATTTGTCTTTAATTCTTTTTAACTGAAATGAAGTAACCCATATTTTTAACTCTTTTTTGGTGGTTAACGTTCGTCTTTTAAGTTATTATGATAGAAAAAAAAATCAATTTTTTTGTAATCTGTTTTTAATCTCTTTTATAGTGGTTTCATGTATTTCTCATATTTTGATGTCAAAACCTGAAAGATATTTATAGTTAAATGAAATTAACTAAATATGTAATTATAGTTATATAATATATAAATAAAATAAACATATAAATATTATTATTTTTAAAAAGTTATTTAATTATAAAATTATCTAAAACAAATATAGAAAACTCAATGTATGAACATATGTTGTTTCGTTATAATGTAACTTAATATATTAGAGCAATACAAAACATCTTAAACTTAAATCATATTTTCATAACGATTAAAAAAAAATTAGCTCATTTAAATTGTGTTTCTCTAAGCTATTAATTCGTATATATATAATACTATCATGTCAAGAGTGGATCTTGACTACTGACTACTGTCAATGATTTGGATTATTAATATATTAATTTTCTTATGATAGTTTATAACTAAGACAATCTAAATGTTTATTAGTCCACTCATTCAAAGTCCGATAAAATTTTATTATTACACCGACGAATCTTCCTTCAAGGGTCAAAGATTTCTCCAACGGTGATACAATTTATTGCTGTTTAAAATTTATTCTCAACATATTCACATATAAAGGCAACTGAAAAACAGTTTCTATATTTCTTTTAAGAGGTAAAACAATTAAAAAGCTACAATACCACTATGAATGACACTATCACTAACCACTATGACTTATTAACCACTATTTTATTCTCCTAAAAAGACAAAAAAAAGTCCATAATTTTTTTACCTAAATTGTTTATTCTGATGCAGTACTATATAATCAGTCATATATCGTATAGTTTTTGTTCTTGATGTATGCGAGAATCAAAATAAATATCCAATATATGGCTCGATCGATTCGATTCTTCTCCATTAGTCCATTCCATATTAAATTAAGTCGGAAATAATAATATTCAGCTCTTCTTTCTCAGACAGATATGCTTTCACCAGAAGGACGTCGTTGTGTATTGCATTTGCAGTTGAGGCTGAGTCTGACATTCCACAAAGCTGCTCACAAAAGCTTCTTCTTCCTCATGCAACCCATCCAAATTCTGCTACAATTTTAAGAAAGAATTAGTTCCTAACTTAAGCTCAATTCAAATACAACTTTTTTTCTTTATGTAAGCAAAATTAATTTAGTCAAAAAAAATAATAATATAAGAGGAAAAAGTAAGTTTTGTAGTTTGGTAATAAGATAATTACCCAAAGGTCGTCGTCGTCTTGTCTAGTGAAGGAAGAAGCAATCTTGGGGTTCTCAAAAACTTCGTCGTTTCGTGCAAACCTGCCACGTACTCTTGGTCTGTTGTCCGCCAACGTTTTCCGGCATGCATACTTAAAAAAAAAAAAATCATTTAAAATAAATTAAGCATAAATAAAAATATCCCATAAACTGAGATGTGTAAACTATTCAAATTACTAGTTACATACTGCGTTTAGTTTGAGTTTCCTGTTAGTTTTAATGAGTTTATTGGTAAGTTGATTTTAGTTGATGTAGAATCTAAGCAAATTCATTATTAGCTCAATGACTTTAAAAACAAATATTTGGTCTAATTTAAATCAAAGAAAACTTTTTGCTAAATTCTTTCTTTTTTCTCCAAGTATTAGTTCAAGCATGGTGTTATTCATTTAGTTTTAATGAATATAGTTTTAATAAATATAAAAGTGTTTTCAGTTTTAATAAATATAAAAGTGTTTTCAGTTTTAAAAAGTATAAATGCCCAAACCTTGTTATCTAAAATCACTTATTTGATATTAAAATCAATGAGTGAGTTTTCAAATTATACATATATTTCTAAATTAAACTAATCAAAATTCATTAACGAAAAACATATATTTTATTGATTAATCCACGTGAGAAATGACTGACTAAACGGAATGAACAGTTATTATTATTACCTTAATGGTTTTGGTGAAGTTTCTTTGTGTTCGTTTAGCTCTATACTTTGAAATCTTCTCTTTACGTTCTTCGGCAGTGTAACGCCCCACCTTCAAACTCTGTTCTTCTCCAGAAAACGGCGTCGTCGATGAGCCCTCCACAACCAAAGGACTCGAGTATGATCGTTGTCCCGTAAGATCTCTCCTCAGATTCTTATAAAGAAAACAAAAAAAAGTTACTCTCTTTTTTTCTGGAGGTGATATTACAGAGGTTTAAATAGTAAATTAATACCTTCAAATCTCCAGTGCTGTAGACTCGTCGCATGTGACCGGAGAGGAAGGAGTTTTCCGGCGAGCTTAATAAATTCTGATTCTGAAAGTTCGGGGAATCTTCCATGACTGGAACACCAAACGGAGAGTTATACACGAGGTGCTCTGTTTTGACGGCGTCGAAGCTTTCGAAACCAGAGAAATTGGGGAAACTGTTTGTTTGAGAGAGATTCAGGGTTTGGAGCTGAGAGATTGGAGGAGAAGAAGAGAGGAGATGATGAGCCGAGGAGGTAAAGTTTTCAAAGAAATTAAGCGATTGATTGTCTAGTGGATTGAGATACGGATTGTTGCCGAAGAGATCTGTTGTTGTGTCGGAAGAAAACATATCTGGTTCAGTACTACTTGAATGGTGGTTAATTGAGGAAGAAGATGAAGAACCATCAAAGATGTAAAGATCAGAATCCATTTTTTTCTTTTCCAACACAAACTCTAGATTCTCAATGAAGGAGAAGAAGAAGAAGACAGCAAAACAATTCAATCTTTTGGGTTATGTTCTGTCTTTCTTTTTTCTTTTGGTTTGTCTCTGCAATTGAATTGACCAAATGAAACGGTTACAGAGAGCACTAGTGACACTCGTGATCTTTGTTTTTTCGAAAATCACCAGAATCCAAAAATGGCAACAAAGAAAAAAGTGTTTTTTTCCTTAATGTAAATTTGGACTTTTTTTCCGAGAAAGTGTTTTCCTTCTTTTTCCTTTCTTTCTTGCTTTAGTTTCTGGTTTCAGAACCAAGACATGACAGGTCCAGTTTATTTGGTCTGCTGGCCGATGTTTATATAGCGGACAAGAATTGAACTTGACAGATGTGCCCTTGTGTTTTACGTAAGTCTATTGATCCATTTAGCCCAATACTTACACCTAATTAATAGTGTCCTTGTTGTGCCACACAAGTTGAGTTCAAATTTATGTTGATAAAAAAATTTCGCACTTTATCTCTCTCTCTCTCTTTTGCCTTGCTCGAGCATCGAACAGGTCTCGTGTTGTGCTTTTAAGGCCTTCACAGACTAGATGAGCTACAAGAGCAAGGCATTTGAGCTAAGTAATGAAACAATATTACGATTAAAAACATTAAAGCATCTAGATAGATTGTAGTCTTGGAGACCTGTCGATTGACGGTGTATCTGCTTGGTGCGGTATAAATGCTTTCGCTAACGACTTCTTGTTCCTTCTTCAGTTCTAAGTCTCCTCCTGTCGATTGGTTGTTCTGGATTTGTTATCGTGCTTGCTTGTGTCATTCTGCAACTGGTTTTATGGATCTGCTTCTTGGGTCTCCAGGTTGTTTCTCTCCTTATTACATTTCCTTTCAGTTTATCATCTATGCTCGAGACTCTCCAAATTGTGTGTGTTTTAGTGTTGGGATTTGGTTGAAAATGCTTCTGGCAACAACAGTTTTAGAAAGCTTTTCGAGATATTCATACAAGTGTTATCTATTATTTGGATATGTTTATGGTGTAGTGTTGGATTCTCTACACAATTATAAACCATCTCGTCTTTTCGCTCGTTATCTATGGAAATTTGAGATTAATGTTTTAACTGACGATTATTAAGGAACAAAATAACAAAAATGAAAATAAATATTTGTTATTTATTGTTCATTCCCAAATTTAATAATTTTTTTTTTATAATTTTTTAAAAAGAAAGTAATAAAAAATATTACTTGTAAATAGTGTAATTTGTTTAGAAATGAAGAAAATTTAATTATTATTTTTTTTGATTCTTCTGATTACCATTTACACTCTAAATATTTATTAGATTTATTATAGATAATATTGTAACCGGTGTTAATTTTTGGTTTTCCATTTTATATTTGTTTGCCATGTTTGGACTAAGTTTCTTTTTGGAATTTTGTATTCTTGCATTTCATGTATTCCCCCGAATTATGTATTGTACCTGTGTATTTCATCATTGTATTTCACCTTGATCAATAGATGATAGAAAACACCAAGAGAAATAAAAACATTAAGGCTAGTTATACTACGTTTTCATACAAACTAATTTTTTTACAATGTTTATTTGAAGTCATTTCTTATATATACATACTGCATATATGTTTACGTTTATACCGCACAAAAGGTTAGATAAATAGCTCTAGTTAGATATTAGATAGTATAAATTAACGAAATAATAAAATCGTAAGCTATTCTTCTACCAAGTAAACAAACAGTGTTTTAATATTGGTTAGTACTGTTTTCAGTAGATTTATAGTGGATTTTCTTAATGTAAAAATATTCCAGAATTTTGTCAATAAACACATAATTAAATCGAGTTATTCAGTGTCGAGAATTTTTAATAGGAATTTTCTCTCTCTGATGTTTTTAATAAATATTCTACTAGAGTACTACTAGGCATGACATAAGCAAAAGTAAGAACTGATGGAAAACTTTTGAAGTCGTACTTGCTACTACAGTATAAACAGACAGAATCTAATTCTAGCGTCAGCCACTGATTAGATAAAAAAATAATTGTACTAAAATATAATGGGCTTAAATGTTAAGCCCAAATTACCAATTAGGCCTAACCGTATGTTAATGGGCTCAACTGAAGAAATTGAGATCAGAAGAATGGATTATCGCCGGCGACGAACTCGACCGACGACAATGGCGTTTTCTCACTCCAGACTTGCCACAAACACCAATTCGTCGGAACATCACGAAAGTCTACAAAAATCCTCAAGCCTCTTCTGAGAAGTTAGCAATGGTAAGTCTCTCTCTCTGTTGAGTGATAATAGGATATAACAAAGTGTTTTCTAGTCCACACAAAATAGAGCACAAAGTAAAAGTGAAAATTATGTTTTGAGAGGCAAACAAAGTGGACACTTGTAAGTTGTGAGTTGATTTGTCTCACCCTTTTTGCGTGTGTCTTATGTTCTGTGTGTGTGTGTGGTCACAAATGTAATAAAATGAAGTAACGTTGGTGGGGAAGTTCAGACACAGAGAGGGAGAGATCTTATCCATGGCGACTATTGCTAGTCTCCAAGCAATCCATCTCAAATTCGGACGACGTGGTGGTAGCATCCGATGTGGGATCGCGGAGCCGAGCGGAGAGCCAGCTCCGATGGGGCAGAAGACTAGATACAATGATGGTTTGGCGGCGAGAGTGTTCATGGGGCTGTTCGCCAGGAAGATGGACAAGTTTGGTGGGTCGATGAAGAAGAAGAACAAGGAGAAAGGGTTTTGGGAGTACGACTACGAGAGCTTCGTTGAGGTTTCAAAGAGAGTGATGCAGGGACGTTCCAGATCGCAGCAGCAAGAGGCCGTGAGGGAGGTTCTTCTCTCCATGCTTCCTCCTGGTGCTCCTGAACAGTTTCGAAAACTGTTCCCTCCCACGAAATGGGCTGCAGAGTTCAATGCAGCTCTTACTGTGCCTTTCTTTCACTGGTTGGTCGGTCCTTCTGAGGTCATTGAAGTGGAAGTAAATGGAGTGAAACAGAGAAGTGGAGTTCGTATAAAGAAATGCAGGTATGTCTTCCGACATGTTTTGACTACTACTCGTTGTTGTCATGTTCAAAATTGTCACAGACTTTGCTTTTGAAGGTATCTGGAGAACAGTGGGTGTGTAGGAATGTGTGTGAATATGTGCAAGATCCCAACACAAGATTTCTTCACCAATGAGTTTGGCCTTCCACTCACCATGAACCCAAGTAAGTATCTCTTTCTCACCATCTAATCCCTTTCCTCCTCTAACATTGTTTACATAAGTATCCATTTTGTTGTTGTAGATTTTGAAGATATGAGTTGCGAGATGATATACGGGCAAGCACCTCCTGCCTTTGAGGAGGATTCAGCCACCAAACAACCTTGTCTATCAGACATATGTACGTGTTACAAGGTCTCACATTGCATAGGTTTAGCTAGTATGTAGTCTAACTAACACACGATGATGTTGCTTGCCTGCAGGTTCTATGTCTAATCCAAGTTCCCCGATCTGCCCTAAACTACAGGCATGAAGGATCAGCCAGATGTGCTATATACATTACATACTTTTTCACAAACACATACACATCAAAGTCAACAATGTAAAGAGTTTGATACTAGTTAGTATTATGGTTGAGTTGTGAAACTTTATGATAATACATACACTCGAGTTTGCTCATCTCCATTTGTTTCAATTCCAAATTGGTTATCTTTAAAGTTACTCAAATAAACATCCTAGCAAAAACGAGATTAGCTTAGCTTTAAAAGCAGCTGCATTATCATTTCTTAAACCGGTAATGCTCTACTGGGTCAATGGATTCTCTCTCCACGTTTCCGTGGAAGGTGTTTCTGATTTGATTCATCTGTTTTTTGATCCTGTTCCTCTAGCTAGGTTGTACGAAACTGAACAGATGAGGCATTAATGTTTGAATGGGCCACACCAAGAGGTGCAAACAGAAAAAAATAGTGTGATTTGGAGGTGATTCATTGAAAGCACAGGGAAGTTGTTGGCCCAACAAACAATCGTGATGAAACTACCACAAACATTAAACTGTCATTGTTTAGTTACCTTAAGAGTAAGATCTGCCCACTCTCTAAAGATAGAAGCTAACTCTGAGGTCAAGAGAGAGAGACTCGAGAAAGAATGATTAGAGTTGATAAACATGTGATGACTCTTTCAGCTTTACAACACACCTCCATCTTCTAAAAGTGCTAATAGATTAACCCTACTTTCTTTTTTCTTTTTCCTTTATACTCTAATACATAATTCTAAAAGAAAAGACATCTCACCACCTCCTTTTACAGCTAAAGCTAGATATGAAGATGGAGAGGAGTCATGAAACGATGATGACCAGTATCTCCACTTCAGATCCTCACGATACCGTCGTACGAGAAGAAGATATAATGGACTGCAAAACCTGGAAACTCTATGATAACCCTTACTACTGCTGTTCACAGTCTCAACAGCAACAACACCAACGTAAGTCTTTTATTTGGGATCTGAACTTCATAAGGGTCTTCATGGAATCTGAACTAGACAAAGCTCGAGCGGAGATCAAGGAACTGAAGGCAAAGCTGGACTACGAGAGGAAAGCTCGAAGACGGGCAGAGTTTATAAACAAGAAGCTGGCCAAAGATGTGGAGGAGGAGAGAATGGGTAGAGAAGAGGAGGAGATGGAATACAAGCGGCTCTTGAAAGAGAGGTCGTCTGAGAAATCAGAGATTGTTCGGATGAGACAAGAGCTTGAGGAAGAGAGACAGATGCATAGGTTAGCAGAGGTTTTGAGGGAAGAGAGAGTTCAGATGAAGCTGTCGGATGCAAGGCTTTTCTTGGAGGAGAAGTTATCTGAGTTAGAGGAATCTAATAGAGAAGGAGACAAGGAGAGGAACATCATGACGAAACCAAAGATACTGGAGAGAGCGTGTAGCACACCTGCGAGTAGAAGGTGTGAGAATCCACACATAAAGAGAGGGATCAAAGGGTTTGTGGAGTTCCCAAGAGTGATGAGAGCAATAAGATCGAAAAGTGAGCAATGGGGTTCGAAGCTCGAGTGCCAAAAGGTTCAGCTCAAGACTCTGCTCAGACAAAAGACCACTCCGAGATGTGCTTCTCTTCGGTCATCTGCTTGATACTGTAAAGCTTTTAGATTCCGTCTCATTCAATCTCAATGATTCACATCTAAAACTGAAGCTGTACTAATAAAGATTCTCTTTGTTTGTAACTAATCAGTGGATTTTGCAACACCAAGTATCATATCGGAAAGTCATTAAGTTTATATTTATTACTTTGCTCAGAGTTTGAAATGTAATAAGATTGTTTTTAATGTTCATTGTAAAGAGATTTTACTTTTATGTGTCTAAGATCACTTAGCTATTACACGTTATTACAATGTAAAACCTTTAGATTGAACAAAATCTCACGCTAATTAATGCATAATCCATGATTCCATTATAAACATTTAAGTTGTGGCCCCAAACGTAAAAATAAAAAATCTATCAAAATTTAAAAATTTGTTCCATAATAATTGATTTTTGAAAATTTGAGTTGTGGTCCAAAAAGTATTTAAAAACAAAAACTGATATTAAAAAAAATATCAGCATTCCCGAAGGTCAAATATTGAACCAATCAAAACCCGAGTTCGCTAAATTCTAAGTCAAAACTTGTCCAAAAGAAAAGTTGTAGTCAAAGTTTTCATTTTTGTAAGAAAGTTATTTGATTTAAGTTTCTTCGTGTTGAAGAGATATAAAATCAAAAAGAGAGAGTGAGTGAGGGAGACGAGAGAAGTTTCAGTTTCTGCTTCTTTTTCAGTGTAAAGGTTTCCGCGTAAAGAAGATTAGATTCTAATTAATTTTGTTCCCATTCGTAACCGATTTTTTTCCGATTTATGGCTTATTTATATATCTAATGATGTTTTAGGGTTTTTGATCTTTTAGGAATTCGGTTTTTTTGGGGAGATTCGCAATGGCGGGGTCGCAGGATAAGCTCGAGAAGATGAAGCTCCGTCAGGATTACCGGAACTTATGGCACTCCGATCTCATGGGCACCGTCACCGCCGATACTCCCTGTAAATCTCTCTCTCTCTTCACTCTCTTCACTCTCTTTTCGATTTATCAATCTTAAACTGGAGAAATGTTTTTCCTTTTCTGAATTTTTTTTTTTTTTTTTTGTTGCTTTTGCAGATTGTTGCTTGGCGTGTGTGTGGTAAGTTGCGATTGCTCTGTATGCTATTAGTTGTAAATCTGAGATTTTTCTTCTTCTTTTATTTAACTTCAAATATTGATTTTTAAAACTTTTTTGATTTTAATATGTAAAGCATATGTTTTTAGTCCAATTAGCTTCGTGTTAGCAATCCAACTAGCAAATACTTAATCAATGTATGAACTTTCTTCACTGTTTTGGTATTGGATGATGATCTACTTAATTAAGATCTCTATAAGAGTATAGACAATTGTTTTCCCCAAATGTGAACCAGTGTGATTCGTGGTCTGATCTTTATAAAATGAATGAATGAAGGAACAAGTGTGTTTCTCTTGTTTGAATGGTTGCTGTTGTTTCTCTGTATGTTTTATGATACACATTTAATATGTTCTTTGTTTATTTATTGTAGTGGACCGTGTGTTTCTTACTTGCTTCGGAGAAGAGCACTTTACAATGACATGTCAAGGTATGAAGTTTCTAATGGATGTAGACTATTGGTGTTAAAGATTTTAATTTTATTCCTTTGCTGAGATATTGAGAGTGTTTCTGTTCTTCTTATTTGCAGGTATACTTGCTGTGCTGGGTATATGCCTTGTAGTGGAAGGTGTGGAGAAAGCAAATGCCCTCAACTTTGCCTTGCCACCGAGGTGAGTCTTCGATTATATGCATCAGTGAATCAGACCTCTTGTTTTGGTGAACAAAATGAAATGGGAATGGGAACATGAAACAGCTTATGATATGGACATTTTCTTGATCATTCCTTTTTCGCTTATCTTATCTCTGAATACTTTGATTACGTCGAAGCCCTTTTTAATAAATGTTTTCTGGCTTGCTGTGTTCTCTGTATGCTCTCTTTATTCGGACTTTGCTCATTTCATTTGAGTTAGAGATTTCATTATCTTCGAGAGCCTTACCAATGAACTGCATGTTTTTGGCTTGTAAAACTTGCTTACATGAGTCGTCTGCGATAATTTAATAGTAGATCTCTTGATGATTCGATGATTTGGCATTTGTTTGAAATGTTTTCAGGTTTTCCTCTGCTTCGGAAACTCTGTGGCCTCTACTCGCTTTCTTCTCCAGGACGAATTCAACATTCAGACAACACAATGCGACAATTGCATTATTGTACTCTCCTCATACTCTCTTTTTCTTCTTCTATTTGAACCGTTTTACACAGTATGCATATTTGTGTGAATCAAGACGAATCTCATCGTGGGCGTTTTGCAGGGATTTATGTTCTGCCTAAGCCAAGTCGCTTGCATATTCTCTATTGTCGCTTGCATCGTCGGTAGCAATGAACTTTCTGAAGCTTCTCAGATACTCTCTTGCTGTGCTGATATGGTCTACTGCACGTATGTATCTACTCTTCATGTGATCTTTCACTTTATCCTCTACTATATTAATGTTTACGCATCGTCAATACTTTAACGCACGGTCTTGATTTTTCTTGCAGGGTCTGCGCGTGTATGCAGGTACAAAACGAGAAACTAATCTCTTAGCTTTGTGAAATTTTGTTTTCTATATACAACCAAAAACCCAATCTTCTTCTTGCAGACACAACACAAGCTTGAAATGGACAAAAGAGATGGAGTGTTTGGATCTCAACCAATGGGCGTGCCACCGGCTCAGCAGATGTCACGCTTTGATCAACCCGTCCCTCCTCCAGTCGGATACCCGCATGCATCTTACCCGCCGGCTCAAGGATACCCTCCTGCATCTTACCCCCCTCCCGGTTATCCCCAACATTGAGAAACTCTAAACCGATATCTGTGTCAAAGTGTTGTTGTTACTCGGTTTAGGTCGTTATATCGTTGTCAGTGATCTTCCTCAGTTATGGGGTTGCTTTCTTTGCAAGTATCAGACTATCAGTACTCGGTTAAGCTTTGGTATCATATGGTGTGTTGATTTTGTTGGTATTTTTCTCCCTTTTATATGATGAACTCAAAAATTTAGAACCTTGATGTGTCTATATGCGTGTGGGTCTATTCCTTTATGTTTGCATTCTCGGTATTTTGATTTCAAACTCGGCAGCAAGAAGAATATTAATGGTCTAATACATTTTCATACACTTCTTCTGATTCTGAACTATATAAATTTTTTAAAAATTATTAGACCTGAACATCTCTGGTTTGGTTTAACATAAAAGTTACTCAAACTAGAGTTCATAAGTTGAAATGGAAGCCAAATCAATGGATACAATAATCACTAGTTTGGAAGATGTATGGTTAAAAAGACACATTTTCATAATAAAAAATTTGAGTGTCTAGACTCGAAATCTCTGGCCTCAACTGAAGAAAGATGTGTGCAGATAGAGAAAGTGGCGGCCACATATTCAATGACTCCTATATGATGAAATAAAGAAGCAATAACATAAAAACAAGTTTTTGTAGTCATTCAAAAAGAAATCAAACACCCGAGCTCTAAACCAATTAACTAGAAATTTGACTTGCACAATGTTCACTAGTATATATATATAAATGACACAAGAATTATAAATTAGAGATTAAAGTTTCAAAGAGGATATTCGGCATATCTAGATGGGAAAACTAAATAATCAGATTTGGTCCGATGCATCATCACAAAGAGCGTATGTGATCATGACCATTACCATGGCTGTATTATCTTGTAAGAGTTTCAAGTTAAAAAAAAGGTACATGATAAATTTTCTTATTTGTTAGAATTGGAATTTGACCTTGACTAGTGTTTCAATTGACAAATAAAGATGATTAGATTTGGTATGAATGTTTTATCTCACTATTAAGTTAGTTGTGTTCGTTTGATCAACTAGTGTTGGTTTCTTCTTCTGTCAAATTATAAACTCTTTCTTTTTCATGTGCTTACAATGGTCACAACTCTAATAAAACGAACACAACTAACTTCTAACTTAATAGTGAGAGAAAACATCCATGATCAAATCTAAAACATCATTACTAGTCAATTGAAACACCAGTCAAAGTCAAACTCCAATTTAACAGAAAAATTGGCATATGTTTTTTTTTTAAAGTTGAAAGGCTTAAGAGATCATACATACATGGTAATGGTCATGACTGATTAGACTATTGTGATGATACATATGGCCATAATTATAAAGACTAGTAGAACAAACAAATCAATAGGGAACTTAACTGGAGTAACTGATGATGATGATTATGGTATATGTTTTTAGTATGATCATCGTCAGCCTCATCACCAACAGAGAAGGTCAGCAAAAGGACAAATGGATCTCGTAGCTTGGCTACTCACATGATCTGATTAGAGATGAGATTTCACCGGAACCCTCTCAAGAATAACCTTACGATATCGTGGCTTAGCCCTTGCATATATTCAAGTAATAATATTATTGTATCTTGAAGGCACCAATATCGCAGCAAAACCCTATATATATGTGGTGGTTCGAAAAAGGCGACCTTTGAAACCCTAATTATCTGTTCATGGGCTTTAAGTTTCGTTTGCAGGCTTGATTTCTATTGGACGAAGCTAGAATCTACTAGAATTAGAAAAGCTACCTTTTTGATAAAGATCCAAAGATGTAGAAGATTTACTAATTCATGACTTTGTATCCGAGGGCATCAAAGTCGAAAGCGCTGGAGCTGAACATGTGAGACGATGTAAGCATTTAAAGGACGTTATGCAATAAAGCATATCCATAATCCATGCAAGTACATTATATTATTGTGGCAGAAAAGCTCTGCCATCGTAAATAAAATGTGAGTGTTGTTGTTGCTCGATGTAGCTAAGTGTGCACAACTGTTATATTATTGTTGCTCACCTATCTTCCTTAGTTATGTGGTTGCAAGTATCAGTCCTCGGTTTACTCTAAGTTAAGTTGATTATTTTTCGTTAATATTTGTAACAAAAGATTGCATCCACTTTCATTTGATCCTTGAATAGAGGAAATTTGTATGTTGTACTTTATCTATTGCTAACTCGGAAAAAAATGAGAAAGTAATCTATGTAGACTCAGTTTTTATTAGTATAAGATTTCTTTCATTTTTCATAAATTAAATTAAATTGTAAGACTATCATCAATTGTAACATATAATTTGGATTAACATAATCAAAGGCTATGCTAGTGTGATTCATATCATCACACGAAGTTTAGTTGGTATATCCTCATAATAGTTATCATGCCAGGCTTTAGACGTGTACGAGCTGTGCATTGGTCTCATCTTTTTATTAGTTTAAAAAAAAAAAAAAAGGATAGACCCTAAATTTGATTAAAACAAAAATTTGAGCACTCATAGAACCCAAATTTTACTTGGAGCCTGATGGTAATGGTAAAATAATAGAATGATTACAAGATCAAAAGTCTAAATGATTGTTAAAAAAACAAAAATTGGTGAAACTTCTTCTTGGTTTTAACCATTTATGTTGAATAAAAAGTTAGTAGAATTAAGCATTCTTCTAAAATTTCACCATTTAAATTGAAAAGTGTATAAAAATTTCAACTAATCGATTAAAATAACTGCAAGTATATATAAATTATAGAAGAAAACATTTTACTACTATTTTAGAAAAATTAGAAAAATTAGAAAAATGAATTAAAGGAATTTCTTTTTCTATCCACTTGATTCTGTTCTACTAATTATACTAATCATAACCATTTAAACCATCAATTTTTCTTAGTATAATTGTTTGGAATATCATGTTGAGTGATTTTAGTTTGCCTTTTGCAATTTAATGACAGAAAATTGTTATTCTTTGAAACTATAGATAAAACTTTATTTGTTGTTACTTAATGATTTCACGATTTCAACAAAGTTTATTTTTATATTTGTGGTAAACCCAAAAGCAAAAAAAAATGATGAGTAGAAACGTGTGGGCTCGGGTCGTATTGGTTTAGAAATATACAAGCACACGCACAGACAAGTCCACGTATGCCCCGTGGCGACAGCATAACATATTCCAAAGTTATCAACACATGCGAAGCTTCTCCGCGTCACGCTCTCTGCTCTCAAACTCCATGGATATGAAACTCTTCAAAGTCTATTTAATTCTCAATTATTTTTTCTTTTTCTTCACTCGCTCCTAATTCCCAATGATTAGTATTGATTCTTAAGAACGCAAAAGTTTAATAAGTCTCCCAGCTCATCGTAAATTAGACAAAAATAAAGTTTAATGCAATTAAGTTTCAAAGGATATCTCATCCAATTGATGGTTTAGGATGCACTTCATTGCCTATACATATTAGTCGAAGAGCATAAAGACTTCATCGGTGATTCTTTGCATTATCGTTCTTATGATTTCGCAAATCTAACCTAACCTTGAGATAAGTTCATATATATATATATCTTACGTTAACTACATGATCTCATGTGTTATGGTGCCAAAAAAGGAGATGGCCTCATAGGTCTTTTATTTGTGAATACCTCTGGAAAAACCTCATAATTTACTTCTTGTTATATTTTAAATTCTTTTAATGCGTGATTTACGAATTGTAGTGGGAAATGGCTTGGAAAAAAAAAAAAAACAATTCTTACCGACTTCAAATAAACTATACTATCTATAAAATAAATATTTTATAAAATAACTCTGCGATATACTTAATCGGCTAACTATGATGAAATTTTTTGGGTTCTGTGACAATTTTTAATAAAATAGGAAACATTTTAAAATAACACATTTATTAATCTGTCAATGAGTAAGTTTATTATTATTTCCATAACAAGAAAAAGAGTCTACAAATTTATAAGAGAATAACTCAAAATTTAATCTCTTTTTTTTTTCTGAATAGATGATACAAATTTCTTCTTCTTCTTTTTTTTTTCACTAGGCTGTAACCACTACCTATGTTTTTTTTTTTAATTTACATCCACCAAACACAATACTAATAACAAAGTACTAAAAAAAATTAAATAACTTTTATATTACCATTTCAAGAGAGAGAGAGAGAGAGAGAGAGAGAAAAGAAGAACTATGTCCTAAGATGATTCAGCAAGAAGTTCAGAAACTTCAGTAGATTCAGACCAAAGCTTTCGATTAAACGCCATCTGAAGATCATCAGGTATAAACTGCGTCCGACAAAGTGGACACGTCATCTGATTATAATCCATCATCCAACGGTCCAAACACTCTTTATGGAATATATGCCTGCAGTTCGTCAGCCGTCGGATCTCATCGTCGTTTTCGAAGTCGTAGAGACACACTGCACAACATTCGGATTCGGGTCGGTTTAGATCCGAGAATCTGACAACGGGCAAGATCTCTCCAGCTAGAAGCGCTGCTGAAAACAAGTTAGAGTCTTGGTGGCTTGAGGTGGTTGAGCTTGGTGGTGGCTCGGACCATGAAGATGAAACCGGTTCGGGTTCTAAGAAATCGGGTAAACCAATAAGCCAAAAAACTGTGGATATAAGTTTTCGGATCAGACCTAAGAAAGAGAGTACATGAAGGAAGACTTTTGGGAGAAGGAGCTCGGAATAGCCCACCGGAAAACCCATTGACTCGCCGTTAGAGAGAGAAGCTGTATCAAAGAGAGAGAAAAGAGAGAATAGAGAGAAGAGAGAGAGAGAGTTTTGGATTGTGATGAAAAGATGGGAGAGGGTAGGATTTATATATAGTTGAGTGTGTATATGTATATATTAATAATATTAGATGTGATTAGTTAATTAATTATTGCTTTGTTAATTTAATACTCAATAATGTGTTTTTATTTGGTGTGTTTTTTCGTATTTAATTATTTTTGCTTGATGAAGGATATAGCGAGGAATGTGGTGATGATGTTTCTTTAGGTTATAATATAATATATAGACTAATTGGCTTGTTTTTGTTCCTATGTAAAAATTAGATTTTTTTTTCTTCTGCATGTATTATAAAAGTTTCGTAATGATGTGCATGTATTTTTGAAAGCATTAGGTTTAAGTTTCCAGTTACGTTGGATTTTAACATTTAACAGATATAGTCCCTTGCAAATCGTTTTTTTTTCTTTCTTTTACACGTTTTACCGTTCAATCTTTTATATAAATTACTATTTCAGTAACTCTTTTTTTCTAACTATTTGGTAGTAGAAATCTTGTTATATATACCTAATTATACCAGCCTGGTTGAGTTTTTTTTTTTTTTTTGTTATATAAAATGCATTTGATGGTTAACATAACAAACCCATTTTACAAATTTATGTAACAGAACCCGAAAAAATGAATTAAGGAGTTATTAATAAGTATTAAACAAAATAAAAAGGCTTAAAAACCTGATCGAATGGCAAAAAGAATGGAGCAAATCTCTTGCCGCGTGACTTGTAAAAATCAGGCTAGTTTCAATATGTCCTTTTCAGATAATTATTAAAGTATTAATGTAAATCCGGAAATACGACATATAATTAAGGTAAAGGCAGATCGTTAGGTTCATTTCATTCCAATTTGTCTACACCTCTTTTGCATTATGCATGCTATATATATATGCAATTATATTTATACTTTAGAGACTTGTTTTTGGTTACCATGGATATATGATTTTTTGTATGAAAATAGTTTATTTTAAAAAGGTTACCATGAAAATAGGACAATGATAAATACAAGCAATCATTAATGAACTTTGAATTCAAATCCAAATCAATGTTTGTATCTTCACAAGAGACTAATTGATATATCTACAGATTCGTCAATAGCTATTAAGATTCTTCACCTATTGACTTTTTATAAATTAAATATTATAATGGCCCAAGATTAACTACGTCGAAAAGTCTTTGTAGCTCTTCAAGTTCGATTTTGATTCTGTTTATCAGATACACTTCTAGAATTCAATATTAATTTACCTAACCAAGAATATTTGGGGATTTATTTCAAAGGTAGGGAGAGTCATATGGGTATCTAACTAAAATGTATTGAAAGAGCCAAAGCAGCACTGACCCACCTCACACCCTCTCCATCTTCTCCTCTAACATTTCTCATTCCGCCATTTCTCATTCCGCCATTTCTCATTCCGCCATTTCTTATTCCGCCATTTATCACTTTTTTGCAACTATATATAATATTTTTTTTTTATAATCCAGTATCCGACTCACTAAGCGTTAATCGACTAACCTACTGGGCTAAAATCCATGCTGACAGAAATTTTTAAGCCTCTATTTAAAGGCCTCCTAGTACATTTAATAATCTAGAGGGTAGGAGGCAGCCCATGTAAAATTTTCCATAACCAAGTAGAATCGAATCCGAGTGGTGAGAAGCTAGTAAGACTATATAATATATACATTCACACACACACAAAGACATCAATATTTATATATATAATTTTGAGTATGTTTATGCATCTATGTAACTTGACTCCAATTGATTGGATTTATATGTTTAATCCAGTAGTTGCTTTGTCAACATGTATAATGTACTTTGGAAAATTTGAATCCATCACATGGTAAAAGGTGTGAGAGTACAAAAATCACCAGGCTATTTGTCTCCCACATACGTCTAAGTAGATCAAGTTTACCACACACTCATGTTTATATAATATATAGAAAGAAGGGTTGTGAGAATAATTCAAAAGTGTCACTAACTGTCAGTTTTTGGCGTTAGTAAAGATGTATTAACAGATAAGCCAGCTAAATCCAGCCAAGATTAATCCCTTTTGTCTGGACAATTAATTTAACAACCAAATTAAGGAAATAATTAAAAAGAAAACTAAAGAGAGAAACATTGTAATTTGACTTATTTTATTCATTAGTGACTTACTTAAGAGAAGTGTTAAAAAAATAAGAGTTTAGACGGTTTTTTACCGTGACAATTACACCCAAACAGGTGGATTTAGCCGTTTAGGTCTCAATCAAGTGTTAACGATCGTTGATGCGTGTACGTAAAAGTTTGATCCATTTTTAGCATAATAAGTTTGTTTGTTAACTGATTTTCTTAAACTACATATAACATATCAGGATAATGGAGAAGATAAATAAATAATCTACAAATACATATAATAGAGTCAAGCTTGGTAGACTACTTTTAATGAAAGTATGTCATACCAATTCTCAAACTATAATAAAATATAAATATCATTAAATTAGTATTTTGGGTACTTCAAAATCATGAAAATCCACGCCAAAGTATCTTAAATAAAATATTTTAATATAAGTTTTTCATAATTTTAAAATATCCATAATCAAATATAAATATTTTTGTATATTTACACATTTTCGTAGAGGAAGAGTTATTAGCTTGTAGTGACATATATATTCTTTATAGATTGGATTATGAGAACCTAAGTTTCCCTTGTATGTTTTGTATGTTCATACTAATCAATATAATTTAAAATTTTAAAACGGACAATTACTATACTTAACATTTGCAATCTCTGGCTTGAACAAATACTGGAGCGATTTTTGTGAAGTGTTAAGATATGATATGCATTGTTGTATTATGAAACATATAAGTTAATTTACTATACATATAAAAAATTCGTTGTGTATATTTATTGGTTATGTACGGGTATTACTGTAGTGGCAACATGCTCTGCAGAATTTGAATTATTATAAGAGAGGGGGACAGTAAACAAATACTACAAGCATTTTGCTTTAAGTTTAAAAAGTAGAGCTAAAACATCTTTAACTTGAAACTTGTCTGCTAATTCAACAGAAAACTACAAAGTTCATTCCAGTTTTGCATGTCAGAGACTGTCGTTTTGTCAGTAAGCGACCAACTAATCACACTAATTATTTAAACAACCAGTTAAACCATAGTTAAAGTATCCCAATATACTTGTCTTTTTGTTTATTAATTCAATACAACCAATTCCATAGTTAAACAGATTAAAACTCATTCGGTTTTTAGATCATTTTTTGTTTATTTGCTCAGATATATTTGGTTTTAGTTTATACATATGAAACACTCCTAAATTTTGTGCTTGTTATCCTTTATTAACATAAAAATTGAGGTATTCGGAAAAGAAAAATAAAAATAAAACAAAGGTATTATTTGTATTACTTTCGTAATTAATTTTCTCAAATGTGAACAAGTCACACTATGTTAATGATTGGTCATGTAGACTGACTTGGACCACGTGGCTTTTTCTTTTCTGAATGCCTTTTCTTTTTCCTTTTTCGTTAGGAAAGATATGAAAACATTAATTTCTTTTTTTTATTGGTCGTTACATTTATACATATATTTTATCATCCGTATTTGTCAGACCGTACAATTTGCCTACGTGGTTATGTTTGGCGAGGAACACTTTCATACATCTAATATATTTTTTTTCTTTTTGTAACAAAATACATCATACATCTAATATTAGTAATTGAACGACAAACATATTTAACATATTTTTTTCTGTTAATCGATATGTAAAATGTTAGCTAGTTAGTTTTAAAATAACATATTACAAAAATGGAAGTATTTATCATATCAAAAAACTGTAAAATGAATCAATGCAAAATAATGAAAATGGAAGAATAAATTGTATATTTTATCAAGTAATTAAGTGGTATTAATAACATATATTTTTGTGCAAAATACATAATAACATTTTTTAATAACAAATAGTTGGAAAAAGAGTTACTAAAATAGTACAAAGACAGCTATACAAGACCTGAGGCAGCGAATCTATTGTCTCTCCTTCCACCAGGCAAACTAACGTGCTTTCCATTCACGTCGCTCTTTTGTACTTTCTCCATTCCAATATATTTATATTTTTAACTATTGTCTTTTTCTTTTAACATTACGTAAACATTTTAGATATATCTAGCTCAAATAGATTTGCATCTACGAAAAATAGGAAAGGTCAAACATATACATCATCACAATGTTTACTTTGGATTTGGACAAATATATATCTGGTTATTAAAAGAAGCTATTGAAGAAATTTATGTCGTTTATGTAATGTAAGAGATATATTTTTGTCAACCTATCACTGTAAGATATCATCTCTATTTATAGCTAATATAGGTTTTAGTGGAATCGATTATCTTAACTGGTTGTCTACGCAAAGTGACAAATTACTTTTTCAATAAAACCTTATTTTTATCGCCCACCAAACATGTAAATTTTAAAATATGACCTGACGAAATACTTTTTTTAATCTGTAATGTTGGTTGTTAATTTCACCTGTGTCCTTCAGACAAGGAAAAAGCTCCATTTCTTGCCTTTTTTTTTTTTCTTTCTTCAAATTATTATCTTTCGTTTATCTTTTCGATAATCAAGTTCTACGTTTTGATGTATTTTTTTTTTATTAAATAAAAATCACTTTATTCGGGCGAGCATACGCATGTCACATAATTGAATTGGGCCACACGTTAGAAAAACCCACCAGTCGTATGCACAAAATTAGGCCATAAGATATGGGCTTTAATGCTTGATTACACTCGGCCTGTGAGGCTATAACACCAATAGTTGTTACACATGATTATTATTATTATTTTTTTATAAAGAATTGTAAAACAAATATATATTTTTATCAAATTTGAAAAAGAAGTAATTTTATTTATTTTTATTATTTTATTTTTTATTATCAGTATTCTTTTAGTGATCACTAATTAGGTTCTTAGATTCGATAATCATTAAACAAATAATAAAAATAAAAATAAAAAGTAAAGAAGAAAAATATTTGTTAGTTATTGTTCTTTAATTGTTCACTAGATTCTGGCCTCAATTCTCTAATTTGGTTAGATATTTGTATTGATATTTATCAGTTGAGTAAATTTTCTGGTTAAAGTTTTAACATATCCCTCTATTGTATTTGTTAAATCCCTTTATTTGATTTATACATTGACAGTCAATGATCAAGAACTTTTGAAGTCTAATCATATCTAATGATCAGTAAACACATAGTATGACTAAAATCTAACAGAAAAGGATTATAATTTATGAAAATGGAATAAAACAAAAGGTTTGATGATATCGTAGTGAATAGTGGTCTCCACTAACTAAACAACCTCCAAAATTAAAAATCGACATCACAGTGTCGTGGCTCACGAGTCATTTGGGCTTGGGCCCACACTTCAAACAAAGTTCGTTGAAATACTTAACCATCTCGACATGCAAATCAATTTGTTTTTTTTTTATAATCAATTAATTAAATCGTGTTTCTTCTTTTAAGAAAGTAACAAATTCAGAGAATAATTAAATACAAGAGCATTACATATTTGAGGTTTTATTGGGATAATGATTAATTCGAGAAACAACGAGCATCTTTGTTAATACCAAAGCCCAAATATATCCACAGCGATAACGATAAACAACCCATCGATAAAATCCACAGAAAGTAAATATAATAATATAAGAATTGTAATAGAATAAAAAACATATATATATAAAAAAAAATCTGCACTAAATTCTAAGCGTTGCGCATTTATCATTTCTGGCACTGTCGATGCCTCATGGCATCAGCATCAATTACAATCACGAGATTCAAACAACCTCCTTCAAATTCTCGGGTTTACGGGTCAGGATCCGGTTTGACCCGAATACTCGTCCCGGTTCCATTTTCTCCTCCTCTACGGTTATGCTCTTTTCTGCAGTGATATTATTATCACCAGTCTCTCTCGTTTGAACCCGACCCGTTTCCAAGCTCCGTTTTGGATCCGATATCGGCGTCTAGGATCTCTCTTGTCATGGACTTCTCTACAGCGACGACGACGACGACGACTACGTCTACGGCGTCGAACGGTTACAGTTCGCCACGTGACTCTTCCTTCCCTTCGAGCTTCACTAAGTTCAACTCCGCTTTAACGGCGGGGCTTCTGAATCCGATGTCTCCTCCTCCGCCTCCGGCGATGCTCGACAAGACGCGATCAAGTCCGACGCTGTTCGAGATGATGGCTAGTGAAGCTGATACCATAGGGAGAGTTCCGGTCCAGATCCAGAACGGCGTGCTTCCGTCTTCTTCTTCGTCTTCTTCGGCGTCAGCTTTGGCTGCGAGGACGACGAACGGGAATCATCTCGTCATTTCAGCTCAGGACAAGCAGGCGCTTGCAATGCAGCGCATTTCGGATCTTCTCGTGATTCGGAGCCCCGGGAATCAGTTCAACGACCCGACGTCGAGTGACGTCAAGCTGACTCTGAGCTCCAAGGACGGGATTAGCATCACCATGTGCGTGCACAGGCAGATTCTTGTAGCTCACAGTAGGTTCTTCGCTATGAAGTTGTCGGATCGGTGGTCGAAGCAGCAGCTCCCGCCGTCTTCTTCTCCCTACATTGTCGAGATCTCAGATTGTGATGACGTTGAGGTGTACATTGAGACGCTGATGCTCATGTACTGCAGGGATCTAAGGAAGAAGATGATGAGACATGACGTGTCTAGGGTTCTTGGTATTTTGAAGGTATTGTGAAAAATACTCAAAAGTTTCCAATTTTGAGTTGTTTTGTTTATGAATATTTGAGCTTTTGAGGAAAAACTCGAGTACGAAATCTCAATTATGTGACAACTCTGTGTCCTATTGATTGACTCGTTCTGCAATATTTCCACTGTTTGTTCTCTCAGGTTTCAGCAGCAATTGGGTTTGATGCTGGAGTACTGTCGTGTCTGGAGTACTTGGAAGCAGCACCGTGGTCCGAAGATGAAGAATACAGGATTGCTTCTTTGTTGTCTGAGCTGCACCTCGAAAACGTCGGAGCAACAGAAGTATTGAGAAGGGTTTCTGTAGAAGCTAGCAATGGGAACAGTGGAAGTAACGGTGGCAGCAACGATGAGGTGCTTCTAAATCTTTTGCATATAGTTCTTGAGGGCAAGGACGAGAAAGCGAGACGCGACATGAAAACCCTTGTTTCCAAAATGCTTAGAGAGAACTCGTCTGGAAATGATCTTAGGAAAGAGTCCTTGTATTTGGCTTGTGACGGGTGTTTGCATAAGCTTAAGCGTCAGTTTCTACAAGCAGCAGAGTCTGATTTGGAGAATGTAGATCAGATAGCAAGACAAGCGGATAATCTGCATTGGATTTTGGATATTTTGATAGATAGACAGATCGCAGAGGATTTTCTTGTGATGTGGGCTTCTCTCTCTGAGCTATCTGAAGTGCATGGTAAGGTCCCCGTTGTTCACAGGTTTGAGATAAGTAGAGTGACAGCAAGGTTCTTTGTCGGAATTGGAAAGGGACAGATTCTGACACCAAAGGAAGTGAGGTGTTTGTTGCTGAGGAACTGGTTGACACCTTTCTATGATGATTTTGCGTGGATGAGAAGAGCGTCGAAAGGGCTTGATCGGTATTTAATCGAGGATGGTTTAAGCAATACCATTCTCACTCTTCCTCTTGCTTGGCAACAAGAGTTTTTCTTAGCATGGTTTGATCGGTTCTTGAACTCAAATGAAGACTGTCCTAATATCCAGAGAGGCTTTGAAGTTTGGTGGAGACGGGCCTTCTGGAGAAGGAAAGAACAGAGTCAAGAGCCTGGTCGGCTAAGAATCATAGCTTCAGCCTCTGAAAACTCTTGAGAGATCTCTCGGGTTTGTTAAACCCAGTGTTTATTCCACTGCTTTACCTTTGCGCTATTTCTTCAGGATCACACGATGAGGAAGAACACGAATCTGAATTTAAAAGAGAAGGTAATGTGAGATCTTCGACCCGGGATTGGGAATGATGAGTGGTGGTGTGTAAGCTTTATCGGATCACGATTAGAGTTAGTTCGAATCAGATTTTGCATGAACATTGATCGTTGGAAGTAGTTTCCATTTTGATGAGTCGGAGCTCGTTTTTGTACATCTCTCTGAAGTTTTCTTAATCTCCCAATGTATCTGAAAAGAAGGAACTTTGAAGTTAAACCCGTCTCTATGCTTTCTCTACTTTGGTTACGGTTTTAGTTCTGATTCTGCTCAGTTTGGCACGCAATAGATGAGGTTCCTTGTCTTCTTGATTCGTACTACTAAAATGATGTTGACAATCTACTGCTTCATGTACACCATTTGAGAACATTTGAAGTTTATATCCTGCCATAACCAAACATCAAGTACACACGTACGGTTGATGATCATGTTGTAATAGTTTGATAATGTAGTGTAGGTAGACTGATTATCAACCGATTCATAAATTGGTAATACTCGTCAGTCGTCACAACAACAATCGATCTAAACTATTCAATGCGTGTTTTGCTCGAATTTCTGTCCTCGAAACGTATTGCATAACCAACATCTTCTCCGAGGTTCACATCAAGCTCCTGTTACAAAAGCGGAGGATACGTCATATTACAGAAAAACACTCAAATAAATCTATAAACACTCGTAGAACTGAGCTATGTGATTCGTTCTCATATGTACATACACATAAATAGCTTAAGTGATTTCATGATAAAAGGAAAGTGTCTATTTTTTAACCTGTTCTTTTATCAAAGGTCACCTTATTTAGCACATGAGTTTCCTTAAACTCACATTTTGTTCTTCTTAATTTGATGCAGGTAAGATATCGATTCAACCCCTGGATTCATAATCTTGTTACTCAATCGATCCTTCTTCATTCTCAGGCAAACGAGACGAGCTCAACCATCAGTTCGATAGCGACATTTGCCTACAAAACAAAGACACCCCTTACATTCACACAGTAAACTCTACGTAAAGATTTCCACTAGACTCTCAATCTCAAGTATGGTCTTGAAGCTAATATCTTCATTAACAACGCTTTACCAAATTCCCGACTCTAAGCATTTCCACTAATCCCATCTAAAGTAGAGATTATCTTATGTTGTAGCAATGTTACTACCTTTGACCTCTGGGTCTTATTTTACAGCCTTAGGCTGCTGATTTTCCAGAACTCAAAACGATCTCAACTAGCTGAATGTTGCCGCTTAGTAAAGATGCCTTGCGAGATGGCAAAAATGAGAAGCCATCCACAAGTTTAACGCACTTTAGACCCCATTTCTCCATCAGGAACTCGATTAGATGATGCCCGCTGCAGTATAAAAACCGGACAAAAAATCGCCATCCTAGATCTTTTGCAGATATGTTAGATGACTAGGACGAATGAATTGTGTACCTCCTGTTATGATATGTAGTGATGAAAACGGCATCTGGATAACCTTGAAGCAGAAACGAGACGGTGGCAAAGAGATCATCGAACGCTTTACAAAACAGAGGTTCGGGATTCACATTTCAACTCATGGTAAGAATAAACTAGGAGAAGCAAAGACTCCACAAGAGAAAAAGAGAAGGCCAACACAAAGAAAACAGATGAACTAACCACTTGAATCATATAAAACATCAGCCCCAAGTATAATGTTAGGCCGCAGATCAAATATCGTTGCATCCCACACTCCCCAAGTGAGACCCATCACCTGCAATAGAAGACAGCAAGTTACTTTTCAATGAACGAGCTCATTGATGACCAGCAAACAACATGAAACAAATATCTTGGAGACACAAACAAACATATACGCATAGTGGACATTATATATGCAGTAGATGATGATATGGGCAACTGATGATCATTGAGCGAGTGTTAAGTATAAGAAAGTGAAAAATGGTTTACGTTATTACATTACAGTTCAACTTGTTAAGCTCACAAACTCTTCTCATATTCTCCAAAACCTGCATATCAATGGTAAAAAAAAATCCAATGAACTCATAATCTCTGAGCCAAATGAAAAAAAGAAGAAGCTTATCAGCACATTTGCACACCTCTGTTTTACTTGAGTCATCGGTAAGGGTGACATTAGCTCCAACCTTCGCAGCTACTAAACCGGGCAAGGAAGTGCCAGCTCCTAGCTGCAGAATCGATCAACACAAGTCAAAGACACAGTATAAAAGTCAAAAGTTGTACCCAAAAGACATAAAGCTGATTCATTGGCTCAAACTCAAACACAGAACACAATGACACTATACAGTAGTAAACAACTACGAAACATTCACGCAACCTTTGTTCATTGCTTACCTCGAGAATCGTAGACCCACGAAATCGAGATCTCTGTTGCCAAACATACTCAGCGAGGATAACGCTGCAAGGCCAAACGAACAAACCGTACTCTTCCTTCATATTCTACACACGAAAAGTCACAAACGAACGATGAAAACAAAACCAGCGGAAGAAGAAGAAATCGCCATTGTGCACAAGTGAGATACCTCAATAACAGATACAGAAATGGAAGATTCCGAATCTCCATCACCGTAGAAATCGTGCTGAGAAATCGTCGTTGTTCTAGTAGTCATCATACGCTCGAGATTTTGAAAATCTCTCAAGCCTAATTAGTAATTACTAATTAGGGTTTTATTTAGTGAAGAAGAGAGAAACTGAGAATTGTCCCACATCGGTCAGTTAGAGAAGTGAGGTAGATATTCGTTAGCTATAAAAAGAATAGAGTTGGGTTAGGGTAAAAGCATGATCCTTCAGGCAAGTTAAAGGGGAAATGAGGAGTGGTTAATTCTCGCTATTTATGCGAGAAGAGCGTTTCGCTCCAGCCTTTATTTACGACAATTGAGCGCTCTCCTTTGTTATACCATCTGATCCCTCTTCTGATTGGATAACTTTTTTAATAACATAAAAAGTTTTTTTTTTCACCCAATCGTTAAAGTTTTTAAAAATTGGTTTTTTTATTTTCATTTTTGGTTGGCTGCCTGGCTGGTTTTTATTTTCACTTTTCAACTTTTTTTTAGAACTAGTTTTTTTCATTAAAGATTTTTAATTCTGATGCCTCTTTTTCGTAAGTGCTTATTGCAATATTTTTTTCTTACGATTCTTATTTTAGAAGTTTGGGTTACATGTGACTTTTTTTTTTTTAACAATATTAAGATGAAACAAATTTGAGATTCCAAGTTTTATTTTCATTTTTTTGGAACAAAATTTTAACGTATTTTAATTGAAATATAGCTTAGTCTAAGACCAAACAAGTATTTAGTGTGGAAAACCAATTTATTGCATGATTAGCCGAATAATATGCAGTTTAAGATCAAATTTGGAGGCTGAAGATAAATATATTATATGAATTAGTTAGTTAACGAGCTTATTTAAACTAAGGTTATTGGAGAGCCAACAACCAATCCATGTCATAGCACCATTTACACCCCAAGTCAAGTCCTTATAAATTAGTGACGTATAATCTTCGAAAAATACCATCTCTTTTGAAGTTTCTTATCTCATTATGCGTTCTACGTCATTACACACATTATCATTAGATAACAAATTATTTAAAAAGTAATCTCTTTTGAAATTTCTACCCTCTTTGTATTGTTTTGTCTACTTATTTTCTTCAACTTCTCTTTACCCTTCTCATCTCTCTACTCTCTCATGGCTTCTTCTTCTTCGCGTAGCTGGAGATACAACGTATTCCTAAGCTTCCACGGGCCTGACGTCCGCACTACATTTCTCAGTCACTTACGCAAAGAGTTTGAACGCAACGGAATCATAACGTTCAATGATCAAGAGATAGAGAAGCCAAACCATCAAACCTGAGCTCACGCGAGCTTTTTAGCAAACAACACTCCCTCTGTACAAAAGAACCAATAAACATTTATCATACTGACTTAACTACGTTCGAAGTAAGTAAGGCATCTCGAGATTCGAACATGGGCTAAGTACAAATGATTCAGATGAACCTATACAGATCAAAGTAAAGCCAATTCTGAAACCAGACAAAAAAAAACTGTACCTTTGAAGAGGTACTTGGAGATCTCGCAACGATTCTTCTCTGAAATAATCTGCAAGCATGATGATGGAACAAGCCCTACGTTCCGCGAAGCCGCAAGTTCAGCACGAGCTTTGGTACACGGCTCATGAAAAGCCCATATGTTTCCAGGTCATAAGATGAATTGGAGAACGGCCACGTCAACAGCTTTCGGCTTCTATCGAAGCAGAGGAAGAGCCAACTCCAACAATCTGTATACTTTTGGCCTTGGAGACTCTCGTCTTCTTTCGGGTCACAACAGATTACTCCATTTTCAGTGTTGCCTTCTAAGGATTCGCTGCTTTCAAACACAAAGCTTCTTCCTTCGAGGCTTTTCTCGGTCACGATCTGTGCACCACATTCAATGACGTCGAACTCCTGAAATTTGCTGCTGAATTCGAACTTTATCTCTCTGCAGTCGACACTTAGCATGCCGGAATCAAATACAAGTAGATGCTCCGTTCGACATTCGGAGACATCGGTCACGTAGACCACATTGTCTTTGTCAAGAGGGTCTGAATCTCCGTTGAGTATGCGACGATACAGTAGCTGTTGTGGAGCTCTGTTATATGATCCTCTGTTTTGGTGGTTTGGTGAAACCACGACGCAAAGCTTAACTGTGGAGGAGAAAGCAGTTATAAGTTTGTCACCATCGAGACAAATGGTCAATGAGTTTCCTCTTGCTCTGTGACCAAACTCTGCTGGTACTTGTTTCCCTGGTAAGAGAGCCGACCCATGTATAAACGATTGTCGGATAATCGCTCTTCGTGTTTGTTTTCTTAATTTGAAGCAGTTGGTGAAACTGAGCAGTGCATCTGAAGCGTGACCCAATGGACAAAATACTTTCTTTAGTGATTCACAGTCGTCTGCGTATAGAGCCCTGAGCGAACCAGGGAGCTCTGGCAATGATATGAGTCTTCTGCAGCCGGAAAGATGAAAGCTTTGTAGCAGATGAAGAGCTTTGATGGAATCTGGAATCTTCTCAATAGCAGAATAGCTTAGGTTTAGATGTATTACACTTGGTGGAAGATGTGTGATTCCCTTGAGCTTTCCATTGCAGCTTAGATCGAGAGAATAAAGATGAGAGCAAAGGCTAATTGATGCAGGCACCTCTTCTATAGCTGTCTGTGTTATATCCAGTAGTTTGACGTTCGTTGATATAACTGGAAACTTTCTCAAACGAGAGCATCCGGTCATGTTGACATCTTCAAGGGACGACAAGTTCAGGAGATCTGGAATGGCTTGTAGGTTTATGCAGTCCATCAGCCACAACTCATTTAGTTTATGAAGATGCGAAAAAGAAGATGGAATCTCTACCAAACTCTCGCAAAAACTCAGATCCAATATCTTCAGTTTTGCAGCATTTGAAAGATCCGGGAGTTCTTTCAAATTCCTTGAAGCTGACAAATCCATCTTCTTGAGATTTGTAAGCGGCTGAATTTGTAAGAAAACAATACATCATGTAACATGAAGAGAGAGTAAATTATGTTCATATATTTGTAAGTACAACACCAACCTGTGTTCCTTTCCAGAGGTACTCGAGCTGGCTTTCTTGCATATTGAGTTCCACAAGATGTTCCGTATGAAATGTAGGAGGAAGACACTTGCTTGGGTATGCCTCCCAATGTAGTAACCTTAGTCGATGTGGAAACTCTATCTCCTCAGGTATATGCATTTTATAATTTCCATAAACTTTGAGGAACTGAAGATTAGGCATGTTCTTAAAAGCTCTCTCGCTGATAGATACTTCATTGACATCAGATATATCAAATGATATGCCGTTCACAGCTCTAGTACCCTAAAACAATATTCCAAATAAGAAGATATTGTTAGCACGATAGGTGGTATTTGCTATCTTCATTCACCAAATGCCTAGTTTATGTATCAATCAAAAGAGAAAGAACTTACTTTGGCACGTTCAAGAACATCCCAAGTCTCCGGAACATCTACTAAGATCCGGTGTTTCCAAGGTTCTTCATTGTGAACAGCTTTTGTACCCACTTGTTGTAGTAACTTGTGCATCACTACTTCTCCTTTAGCAGATATATATATGAGAGACTTGTTTAGTAAGATTTTCAACCCTTGTTCAACATCCACGTTATTGTCAGCCAGCATGGCTTTTACAAGATCACCGTCTTTATAGTTGAAGAAGACTGCAATGTGGAGAAATAGAGATTGCTCATGCTCATGTAAACTCTCATAACCAACCCTTAGTACTTCCTCGATATCCTGATGATCAAGAATGGTTTCGAGCCTGCGTATTCTTTCTCCCCACTCCTCTCTCTTCTTCCCACGTAAAGATGAACCCACAACACGTAGACCCAATGGAAGGTTACCACAAAGCTTCGTTACTTTTCGTGTAAGCTTTTCAAAACCATGATGAAGAGAGTTTTTTCTAAAAGCATATCTGCATAAGATCCTCACAGCTTCTTCATCAGATGGAAACTCCACATGGTACGTATTGTTGATATCATGTTGCTGCAAAATCTCGTTGTTTTCAGTGGTTACTACAATCCTACTTCCAGGACCAAACCATGAAGTTTCATTAGCCAAAGCCTCTAGTTGCTTAATATTAGTCACATCATCAAGAATGATAAGAACTCTTTGGTCACAGAGTCTTTTCTCTATTGCACCTAAATGAAAAATCCTCATACTATTCTGGTTTAAAATCTTTAAAAGTAGCTCTTCTTGTAAACGCAACTTCAAACCATACTCATCCAGACCACTATGGTAGCTTCTCCTAAGGTTGTCCACAAAACAAGTAAGCTGAAACCTATAAGAGAGTTGACTTTGCAAAGCTCTTGCAATGGTAGTCTTACCAATGCCTGCAGGACCAGTGATTGCAACAATCTTAACTCCATCATAATCTAAATCTAGCAAAGAAACCATTTCTCTCAAATGAGATCCAAGTCCCACCATGCCATCAAAATCCATAGACGGTGTAGCATTTAGTTTGTCTGAAACATCTTTTGTAATCTTCTCAATCATTTTCGCTTCATTATCCCTAAGAAAAGAGAAAGAAAAAGACACTGTTTCCATCAAAATCTCTTGAGAACTAACATGTATATCTAATGTTCATTCACTAAAACACCACCATTATCTGTTTTTATATTTCTGTCTTAAAGACAAACATAGATAAGTTAAAGACAAACCACTGGTGTTCTCCGAGTATGTTGCTCACATCAGTTAAAGCTTTGCTCCATTTCCTCTTCTCCTCATCTGTACTACGTGAACATGTTTTCTTGAAAGCGCTCCCGAACTCTCCGGTCTGTTTCCTTACATCGGTAGGATCTACTCCGTAGAAGATGGTCATCACTATAGCTTTCTTGCACTCCAATATCTCAACCAACTCATTCAAACACCAGCTTGAAGAAGCATAGTTTTTCGAGAGAATCACAATCGAGATCCTCGATTCTCTTATAGCTTGTATGAGTGAAGGAGCAATCTTTTCGCTTCTCTCAATCCCCTGATCGTCGAATGTGGTGATCCCGTTGTGGTTAAACTGTTTGCGTAAGTGACAGAGAAATGTTTTACGAACGTCCTCCCCACGAAAGCTCGGGAAGACATTGAATTTGTAGTTCATGTGTGTTTGGATTAAAGATCTGTATATCAAAGCAAAAATAGAAAGGGCTCCAACACTTTATCTATATGACTTATGACTCATACGTTATGAGAGAGGAAGCTTCATCTCAAACGAAATAAAGATATTTTTCTTGTTCTTTAACTCAAGACTTTTAAGCTATTTACACAAATCTACAACCACAAATATGAAGTTCTTAAGTTGTGGTCATCTATATAAGTTAAAAAAGAAATAATGCATGCAAGACTAAAGACCCATTTATTTATTTTTTTGTCAACTTTTTTTTTTTTTTTTTGTCAACTAAAGACCCATTTATTAAAGTTTGAAAATGAGGGTTTAGTTCCACACTTTCCACTAAAGTCTAAGAGTCCAAAAGACTTATAGAAAGCTGCAATTATGTTATTATGGCCCTTTCACACTTGAATGATTCAATCTTTGCTCTTCTAGTTTTTGGAATGAGCTCCAATTCTTCTCATTGGAAATTACCAGTCGTTAATAGTAATAATAAAGGGAAAAAGGAGTAAAAAATGTTATTCTCGTTTTTTTTTCTTGTACTGTATGTATATAATAAGATTATGAGAGTGAGCTGTTAAGAGACTGATACACATGTGATATGATAAAATACATTTGAAATATAAATGTGATCACTTTCATAGCTCTTTTCGTCGGTCAAGAACTTGATACCTGATTCAATCATGTCAAAGTCGTGAATCCGCTGCGGAATTCAAACTCATAGCTCCTATCAGTGAGGCTATTATTGGCACTGGATTCAAATTCATAGCTCCAATCACTGAGAATAATATTGTCATTGCTTGGTCTAAGACAGAGAATCAGACAAGAGAGTTAGAGAGATTGAGAGAGAAACTCTACTCAAGTGAGAGAGAGCTGAGAAAAACAGATCCAAAGAGAGATAAAGATAAAGAGAATTGGAACAAACCAGAATCTGTTCCAACAAGAAAACAAAACAAGAGTGAAAGAGTGAAAGAGTGAAAGTTCAACATTAATCTATTTGTAGGTTCACCATGTTCGGTGTCGTCTTCAAAGGCTTCGCTTGGTTCAAGCTCAATGTCGTCTCCTAACACTTGTTCTAAGCCAGATTCATAGCTCCCGTTCTCGCCGGTCAAGATCCTGGCACCACAGTCAATAATGTCGAAATCTTTGGAGTTGCTGCTCAACTCGAGCACTATCTCTCTGTTCATGTCAGATGGGTAGAACTCTAGAAAGCGAGAGTCGAATACAAATAGATGTTCCGTTCGAAACTTGTGGACTTCACCTACGTAGACCAACATTTCTACTGGATACAAGTCGTCTTGAGCTACGCCTATGCGACGACACAGTAGTTGGGAATAACTAAACACTTTCTGCTTAGAGGATATTACGACGCAAACCACAAAGCCACTGTAAGGGTTACCATCTGGACGAATGGTCAAGAAGTTTCCTTTGCCTCGGTGATCGAACTCTTCAGGCACTTGTCTTCCTGGTAAGAGCGCCACTCCTACAAAGAAAGATACTTGAAATATGGCTCTTCTTGCTTGTTGACCAAGTTTGAAGCAGTTGATGAAATTGAGGCGAGCATTAGGAGTGTTCAAAGGGCTAAACACGGTCTCCAGTGACTCACAGTCTTCCGCTATTAGGAACTTGAGCGAACGAGGGAGTTTTGGCAGTGATGCGAGTCTTGTGCAGCAAGTCAAATTAAGTTTCCGTAGCTGATGAAGAGCTTTGATGCTATCAGAGATCCTTTCAATATCAGAATAGCTTAGGTCTAGCTCTGTGAGATTCTTGGGGAGATGTGTTAAGCCCTTGAGCTTTCCAGTTTTATTTATACTGAGAGACGTAAGACGAGACCACAGTTTAGTTGATGCAGGCACATCTTCAACTGCTGTCTCCGATATACACAGTTGTCTGATGTTCGTTGACATGACTGGAATATTTCTCAGCCTTGTGCATCCTCTCATGAAGACTTCTTCAAGTGATGCCAAGTTCATGTGAGCTGGAATGACTTGTAGGTTTATGCATCCAGTCACCCACAACTTCTGTAGTTTGTGAAGATTCGAACAAGAGGATGGAATCTCGACCAAACTCTCGCAACCTATCAGATCCAACCTCTCAAGATTTGTAGCATTTGAAAGATCCGGAAGTTCCTTCAAACGAAAAGACCCTGACAAATCCACCTTCTTGAGGTTTGGAAGCGGCTGAATGTGGAACCATACAAGAAACAGAGAGAAAGAAGATCATATAATATGAAGAGAAAGTATATATATTCATATTATTAAAGTACAACAACACCAACCTTGATTCCTTGCCATAGCTTCTCGAGCTTGCTATTCTTCATACTGAGTTCGACAAGATATTGAGGATTGAGTGCAGGAGGAAGACTCTTGCTTGGATATGCTTCCCAATCTAGTAACCTAAGACTGCATGGAAACTCCATCTCCTCAGGTATATGCATTATATCATTCCCATCATATCGTCTTTTGTAAATTTTGAGGAATCGTAGATTAGGCATATTTTTAAAAGATTTCTTGCTGATGGATACTTCATTGATTCTTGATATATCAAATGTTATACCAAGAACATTCCATGTACCCTACACCAAATTCCGAATAAATAGATATTGTAAGCACCATAGCTACGATTTCTTTATCTTCACCAAATGCTTAAAGAATACAAGAGAAAGAACTTACTTTGGCACGTTGAAGAACATCACAAATCTCCCCAGCATTCATTAAGATCCGGCGTTTCCAAGGCTCTTGTTTATGAATGGCTTTTATACCCATTTGTTGTAGTAACCTGTGCATCACTATTATCTCCCCATATTCAAAACTCTGTATGAGAGATCTGTTTACTAGGATCTTCAACCCGTGTTTGACATCGAAGTCACTGTCATCGAACATGGTTTTCACATGATCCAAAGTTTTATAGTTGAAGAAGACTGCAATGTGGAGAAACAGCACCTGTTCATTCTCATCCAAACTCTCATAGCCCACTCGTAGTACGTCCTCGATATCTCGATCAAGAATAGTTTCAGAAGCTTGATCAAGAGTAGTTTCCAGCCTGCTCACTACGTCTTCCCATTCATCCTCCTTCGTCCCACGCAAAGATGAACCCACAACACTTAGACCCAACGGAAGATTACCACAAAGCTTTGTTACTCTTAGTGCAAGCTTTTCAAAACCCTCATTATGAGAGTTTTTTCCAAAAGCATATCTGCATAAGATCTTGAGAGCTTGTTCATCACATGGTACTTATTTTTGATACCATGTCGCTGCAAAAGCTCTTTGTTTTCTGTCGTAACTACAATCCTACTTCCAGGACCAAACCATGTAGTCTCATTTGCTAACGCCTCTAATTGCTTTATATGGTTCACATCATCAAGAATGATGAGCACCCTCTGCTTGCATAGCCTTTCTTTTATCACACCTGAGTGGCCTATCCTAATACCATCAAGGTTCAAAATCTCTGAAAGAAATTGTTCTTGTAAACGCAACTTATCATTACAACTATGGTAGCTTCCCCTAAGGTTGTCCACAAAACAAGTAAGCTGAAACCTATAAGAGAGTTGACTTTGCAAAGCTCTTGCAATGGTAGTCTTACCAATGCCTGCAGGACCAGTGATTGCAACCATCATTACTCCAGCATTGTCCATAGCTAACAAAGACTCCATCTCTCTCAAATGAGCTTCAAGTCCAACCATGCCATCAAATTCTCTAGACGGTGTAGCCATCAGTTTATCTGAAACATCTCTGGCAATTTTCTCGATCATTTTCGCTAACAAAAGAGAAAGAAAAGGAAAGCACCGTTTCCATCAAATAGATAACATTCCTCTCTTCCCAATACTTTATGACATGGATTTCTAATATCTATTCAACAAGAACATTAGCTTATAACACCATTAACTGTTAATTTTTTTTGTCAGGTGATTAATGTCAATTTACTCTTTTTTACACATATTAAAAAAATATTAAAAGTTCTATTATACCTCTTATAAGTACACTAAAAATGATTTCTCTTTCTAATTAATACACTAATATAACACCGTTAAAACTGAATTTTTATTAAGAAAATTACATTAAAAACACAAAATGATACTCTTTATAAAACAAAAACAAAACTCTAAAATGACACTCT
Source organism: Iljinskaea planisiliqua (assembly GCA_900108845.1). NCBI lineage: Eukaryota > Viridiplantae > Streptophyta > Magnoliopsida > Brassicales > Brassicaceae > Iljinskaea > Iljinskaea planisiliqua. The sequence continues at coordinate 5,183,356 of FNXX01000002.1, read as the reverse complement.
TTATAAAACGGAAGGAGTATTACAGAAGAAATAATTAAAGCTAACCATCTTATGAAGTCTTCTCCAGCAATGTTGCTCACATCAGTCAAAGCCTTGCTCCATTTCTGCTTTTCCTCGGCCGTTTTACCAGCACAGGTTCCGGTGAAAGCGATCCCGAACTCTCCGGCCTGTTTCCGTACATCGGATGGATCCACTCCATAGAAGATGGTCATCACTATCTGTCCCAAAGCTTTTTTGCACTCCAATATCTCCACCAATTCATCCAAACACCAGCTTGATGAAGCATATTTCTTGGAGAGAATTACGACCGAGATCCTCGATTCTCTTATACCATCTGTGAGTGAAGGAGCTATCTCTTCGCTTCTCACAATCTCTTGATCATTATACATAGTGATCCCATTGCGCTTAAACTGCTCGCGCATGTGACTGAGAAGTGTTTTACGGACATCAGGCCCGTGAAAGCTCGCAAAGACATTGAATCTCCAGTTGCGAGTGGACAATGAAGAAGAAAGAGCAGCCATGAGAAACAAGAAAGAATGAAAAAATGTTGAAGTCGAGTGAAATCTGATGTTTCACTTTTAATGATTTTCCGGAAAGCTATAACAAAACAAATTAGATAAAAAAGAAAGGGATACTTCCGTGTATTGTGGCGAAACGCGTTGACTTATGTAAGGAGAAACCTTCATATGAAATAAAATAAAGGTTAACTTGTTCTTTACCTCAAGAGTCAAGACTTGAAACGATTTACACAAAATGACAGCTATATATTTGTATTCCTTTACTAGTGGTCTTTTAAATTTGTGACTAGATAAAGGGAGAGGGAGAGAGAGAGATCATAAAGCTTCGAAAAGTAAACGATTTTTTTTTTTTTAAATGATAATCGAACACTTGTTGTTGTTAAACCGGATCATGCAGATACTTTGAACGCGATAAAATAATACTCTAAAATATATTAGTTAGAGATCAGATTGTATCCATTAATATATTCACGGCCAGCGAAGTCAGTTGATTAAAAAGTAATACATTATACATGTTGTACAATCTCACTTGAAAAATATGAAATGCATTGGACCATGCATGTTGACAATTACTTAACTAGTTGTCAACTTGCCGATGGTAAGGCACCTTGCTTCTGGTTTTATAACTTGTCAACTTGCCGATGGTAAGAAGTGGCAACGCCATTTGCGCGAATAGATGGTGAGTGTTTGGATAAGCGACCTACATGAAGGAGAAAATGGTGAATGCCTACTCTTTTGGTTGAGTCAGTTGACTATTATTGCCTATTGACTATTGAGAATAGTCAGCTTGTTGTTTCACCGTTGGGTGGGTTGTTCGATCATAAATGATGGTGGATGTGTTCTGGGATAGACACGATGTTGCGACTCATGATGAAGTCTCTCGCAAAGCAGAACACATGCTGAAAGTACTGTTGTATACGCCACAATTCCGCAAAGTAATCCAATGGTTGTGGGTTGTTGCAAAAACTGATCAAAAATATTTGTATAAAATTGGAACTAAATTTTTTTAACTTAGACCAAACAATAAGTAGAGTTATTGGTTTATGTATTTTAATGGATTTATAAATCTGAACAAAATTCAGTGGTATTGGTTCCATGATTTTAAAATTAATGTTAAAATTCAGTGTTATTGGTTTTATGATTTATAAATCCTGATTCAAATCAGGTGTTATTCAATCATTACATGTTCATTAATAAATTTGATTTTATAATGGATTTGAGTGAATTTTTTTGTTAAAAATACAATTACTAAAATCCGAAGGAAAACCCTCGGATTTGTAAATACTTACTAAAATCACATATTAGATTTGTAAATCAGTATATTTTGTTTATATTTATAAATTCTATACAAATTTCTATATTTGTTAAAATACATAAATGAATAACACATCTTAAGTTTAATATGAGTTTTTTTGTTTGCCCTTCCACTGTTTTAAAGTCTTATCCCTTAATGGGCCATAGATAGCGGACTCACATAGTAGTGGATCATTAAAATAAGCCCATCACGTGAACTTACGTGAGAGACGACAGGTGATTCTCCTCCACCCAATGCTGATGTAGTTTTTCTTTTAGTAGTACGCTAAAAATTAACACCAAAACACTAATTAGAATAACTTTAGCTGAGTAATTAGAATAACCCTATATATAATAAGAAAAAAAAATTAGCAGTGTTATAAATAGACCACAAATTCCAAAACATGAATTTTGGTTCTTATTGGCTTGATTTATAGAAATATCGGTTTTGATATTGATTAGCTGAGTAATTAGAATAACCCTATATATAACAAGAAAAAAAAATTAGCAGTGTTATAAATAGAAAGAAAAAAAATAGAGAAATTGGTGTTATCTTTATTTCATAAATAATGAATCGTACAATAATAGGGCAAAACTTTATCATAAAGATAAAATAAACTTGAGAAATAAGTAAAATTTGGGATATAAGTATAGTTAAATTATTCTAAAAAATTAACTATATATTAAACATTCATAATTATTTATAACAAGTAGAATCATAAAATTAAATATGATATTTTTCGTCTCTTTGGATTATTATTTTTTTTTATAACATTTTGATGCATTAAATTAAAATTAGTAAAATTAACTCATGTTTCTAAATTGGCTCACTTTTTTTTCTTTTCCAATTGGCTCACTTTAGTAAAACCAATTGATACACTTCTTCCAAGTCTTTCGTCCTCAAATTTATCAAAAATAAGTTATAGTCAACTAAATAACATCCAACTTACTGTTTCACCAGAAAAACAAATGCACTGTCAGACCGGTAGAGCTGTTATATCAGAAACAATGGTGGTTGTAGTTTCGGTATAGGCACGATGCCATGATTCATGATGAAGTCTCTCGCGAGGCAGAGTTCATGCTGAAAACAATGTTGTATGCGTTGTAGTTTCGTCAAAGAATTCATTGGTTATGGGTTATTGCGAAAACTCATCAAAATTATTTGTATTGAACTGAAATTAAAATGGTAAATTTAGATTAAACAATAAGTTTAGAATTAAGAGATTAACATAACACAAATCTCAAATTAGAAATTTTGGTTTTTATTAGTTTGATTTATAGAATTATTGGTTTTGATATTGATTAACTGAGTAATTTAACAACCTATATATAATAAGAAAAAAAACATTAGCAGTGTTATAAATAAAAAGAAAAAGAAATAGAGAAATTAGTGCTATCTTTATTACATAAATAATGAACCTCTTATATAGCAGTTCAATAATATGGCAAAGTTTATTTTAAAAATAAAATAAACTTGAGAAACAAGTAAAGTTTGAGATATAAATATATTTATATTATTCTAAAAGATTGACTACATATTATATTAGACATTTATAACTATTTAGAACAAGTAGAATCATGATATTAAATCTGATATTTTTAGCCTCTTTTGATTATTATTTTTTATAACATTTTGATACATTAAATTTAAAGTAGTAAAATTAACTCAGAAAATTGTATTAAACCCAAAAAATGGAACCCAAATTAGAAAAGTATGTCGAAGCCCAACTTAGTTTAACATATTTCCTTAATCTGATTGGGTTAAGTATTAAGTAGAAAAACCTAAATTATTTATTTACTTTTAATTATATGAAATATATATATTATTACTTATAAGTTCTTATTCTTTTATAAAAAATTTAAAGAAATTTTTATTTTAAATATATGAAACAAAAACTAAAAGTTTTAAAACATAAAAATGTTTTAAAAAAAAATATATATATATATATATATAATATGTCGTACATACGTCTTTGTTAATCACGTGATAACGGTAAGAAACTCAGCTGTGATTGTTTACATAATTTAATTTTAGAATTAGATATTTTAGTTTTTAGATTTTGGTTTTTAATTTTTTAGTGATTGATTTTCTTGTAGATTTTAGTTTTGTATAAAACTTAAATAGTAATCTGTTTAATTTTTGGTTTTTGACATAATATATATATAAAACCAAAAATTAAACAGATTACTATTTAAGTTTTATACAAAACTAAAATCTACAAGAAAATCAATCATTAAAAAATTAAAAACCAAAATCTAAAAACTAAAATATCCAATTCTAAAATTAAATTATGTAAACAATCATAGCTGAGTTTCTTACCGTTATCACGTGATTAACAAAGACGTATGTACGACGAACCAAAAGAAAATAAAAACAAAAGACTTATGCGTCTAGTTGGGCTTAAACATAAAAACATCTAGGCCCACGCATCGAATATTGGGAAGTGGCCACGTCATCAGCTTCCTTGCTTCCGGCTTTTATCGTCTTCTTCCCCAAACCATGAGCTTGAGAATATGAGAGAGATGGAAGCAAAGGATCATCGAATTACAAGAACCTGAAGATTTCATCTTCCCCGCGAAATTATCGTCTTCTTTCGATTCACAGATTTTTCCACCACTGTTCTAGCTGTCTACTTCCTTAAACGCTTCCTCGATTTCAAACTCATAGCTCTGGTTCGCGGAAGATTGTCACGATCGTCTTGCATCGCTCTGCTAATCCAGATTCGATTGCTCCCAGTCGCTACTCCTTCATCAGTTGAAGGCATTGTTTTTGTTCAATCAAGTAAGAGTTACTTGAATCTCTCAATCTCTGGAAGACGTAGATGATTCATTGGGGTGGAGTTACCTGCTGCCTCAGCGCCGCCGCTCTTTATCTTCTCGGCCAGAGTAGTGGCAGGTTTGTGATTCTCTTACTTCCGATCAATCTCGTTCCCCTCAAAAGCATAGATATCAACCTTTTTACTCTTTGAGCGCAGGGATGCTGAAGTACTCAAAACCGTCACTAGGGTTAATCAGCTCAAGGAGTTAGGTATTTTTCTTCACTTCTTCTGCTCTCACTTTCTTCTGTTCATTGATTATTGATGCTCTGTGTTTGCAGCGCAACTGCTAGAATTAGATAGCAGCAAGCTCCTGCCTTTCATTGTGGCGGTATCAGGAAGAGTTGGCTCTGAGACACCTATCAAGTGCGAGCATAGCGGCATACGCGGTGTTATCGTCGAGGAAACGGTATGTGTTTAGGCATGGAACCTACGTTTTATCAATTAGGTGTATGTGAAACTATAGCAATCGTATGATCGTTTCAGGCGGAACAACATTTTCTGAAACACAATGAGACGGGTTCTTGGGTACAAGATAGTGCATTGATGCTGTCAATGAGCAAGGAGGTTCCTTGGTTTCTGGTAAGTCTAATATAGTAGCATACTCTTTTGCAGCTGTTTCGTAAAACCATTCTCAAAACTGTTTGCAAATAGGACGATGGGACGAGCCGTGTCCATGTAGTAGGCGCTCGTGGTGCAACAGGCTTTGCCTTGACCGTTGGAAGTGAAGTATTTGAAGAGTCAGGGCGGTCGCTTGTACGAGGAACACTTGATTATCTCCAAGGCCTAAAGGTTTTTTTTTGCTTTCCTTTCCGGTTCTTTATTTGTTGGCCTTTCTATCTTCTTAAGCAGCCATCGTTTTGTTTCAGATGCTTGGAGTAAAGCGCATTGAGCGTGTTCTTCCTACTGGAATGCCTCTGACAATTGTTGGTGAGGTATGTCGTATTCTGAGTGTTTTCATTTCATCTCTTTCCACGGTCTGAAATTAGCCACTTGAAACTGTCTCAAAATTCCTGTAAAAGCAATATATGTAGGAAGCTGGATCGGTCTTTCTACAGAAGAATACTAATGAGTTTGAATCTAATTTCTGTTGCTGCCATGTATGACAGGCTGTCAAGGATGATATTGGAGATTTCAGGATTCAAAAACCTGCAAGAGGGCCTTTCTACGTCTCTCCTAAATCACTCGATCAGCTCATTTCTAATTTGGGAAAATGGTCAAGGTCGTCTCTCTCTCCTCTTCTTGGTTCTTATTTCCATTTTGTCTTTCAGAAAGACGGCCATGAGCCAAACTGATTGATAAGAATCTAATTTTACAGGTGGTACAAGTATGCCTCCATGGGCTTAACTGTTTTTGGTGTGTTTCTAATTACAAAGCATGTTATTGATCATGTTCTAGAGAGAAGACGGCGGCGAGTGTTACAAAAAAGGTATGTCACAGATTTTTTTCTGTCTATAAAGTAAATAGTCGTCCTCAAGTAGACCGGTTTGTTTCCCTCCAGAATTATGTCCACACAAAATTAAGCAGTGTCAGCTGTTGTTGCAGAGTGCTTGATGCAGCAGCGAAGAGAGCTGAGCTAGAGAGTGAAGGTATTTACTGGTGAATCTTTTTACTACATATTGTTAGGTTTGCACAGGCTCTGAGCACAATAATCTTCTCTCATCAGGTTCAAACGGGGCACACGAAGGCGTTTCAGATCCTACCCAGAAAGAAGGCGCTGTTCCTGATCTATGTGTGATCTGCCTAGAGCAGGAATACAACGCTGTGTTTGTCCCGTAAGCATTCATCCGCTTCTTTGGCTGTTCCTGCATTTGGAACTTGCTAAAAATGCTTATGTTGTTGGTACTTCTCGCAGGTGTGGTCATATGTGCTGCTGTACCACATGCTCCTCCCACTTGACCAGCTGTCCTCTTTGCCGGAGACGTATAGATCAGGTGGTTAAGACATATCGTCACTGAACAAACAACTCAGGGCTCAGAAGCATTCTATACTCGAGTCTTGTCTGTAAATACCGCAGGATCAAAACGTTACAATTTAGCGTTCCTTATCCTCTCTTGTTTGATTTTGAGAACAATACATTTGAACTATATAAAAACATAAGGTGTTTACTCGATCCAGGTAAGAGTACATTCGTTTTTAATTAATCTTGTCGCTGCCAATGCCATTAGGTTTTGCTCGATTCTGCTCTTCTTGTTTGAAGGTAACAGGAAGATTCTGCAGATCCTGAATATTTGTATTTGTAAATAGAGATTGTGTATATATGAGACTATGATTTCGAAGAAATCTACCAACCATGAGTTCGAAGAGATTGAGCTTCCTTGCTTCCAGCTTGATTCTATGGTCTTCTTCCCCAAAATAAGCTTGCAGTGCTTCTCACAAAACCGGAGTGATCCAAGCACAGGAGCTAGCTCAAACAATCTATATGTTCGGCTTCGCCATTGCTGTCTTCAGGTATCTTTCTTCCGGGTAGGCACAATGATTGCTGGAGTACTCTCCTTGCTTGTCGACCCAATTTGAAGCAGCTGGTGAAACTGCACCTTATTCCAGAGTCAAAATCCAGAGATTGTGTCTGCACCTTAGACCAATGCCTAACTGATTTAGGCAATTCTTCTAACATTGTGTCTGCGATTGCGAGTGCTCTGATGGTCGTGGAGATATCTGGAAAGTTTCTCAATTGTGAGCATCCCCCCATGCCGACAGAAGCAAGAGGAAGAAGCCATGAGAGAGGATCTTGAGTGGTTCATAATTAAGGATTCAGAGAGATGAGTTTGGGTAAGCAATAAGTGAGAGGAGAAAATGGAAAGTTTTTGAGCTTTTGATTATATTTTGAGAGAGATGAAGTTTCTTTGCCTTTTACCTCCTTCCTTCTTTGAAAAGTAAACGAAATTTCAAACGAGTGAACTATAATAGTAAGTTACTAGTATTAATGGGCTAATGAAGTTCAATAAAGGTATATAGGCCCATTACAAGCCCATACTTTTTTCCCGGCTGAAAGTTTTGTCTTCTTCTTCAATCCAATACGAACTTTGTTGTTAATGGCAGATTCCTACTAAGTAGGATATAGTACTTGTTCAAATAGAAAAGTTACGAGTTTTAGGGCAAAACATGACACTTTAATGATACTGTGCCTTATTGGTTATGTCCTTACAAGAAGAAAAAATGACGATATTTAGTATTAGGCCAGGTGAAAATAATTGGCCCATATATTTTAATCGACCTATAAAAAGCGTCACTGTAAAATGATGATTTTGAAATAGCACCGTTAGAAGAAAACACGCATCTTTAAATACACAGCTGGCTCATGAAATGCACAATTTTCTCTTTCGATCGCATTTTTCTCCGATCGATGATCTTCCGTCGGCAATTTGTAATTCGTAATAAACTCTCAACCTTGCGACTTGATTTTGTAGATTTTCTGCCAAACAATTCATAATTTGTGTATTGATTTTGTTTTTTTAGGGTTTTCTTCACCAGTGGCTTGGATGCTTTGATGATTCCGCGTGGAATCTTTGTCGATCTGTTTGGGTCACCATGCGATAGATTGGGAATTTAACTCTCTTCTTCTTCTTCTCGACCGCTTTATTATTCTCTGTTTTAAATCGCGTGATTCGCTCTTTTCGAGTATTGATTTAGTTTTGTGGGTCTTTTTGCTTTTTGTTGTTTTTGTTTAGTAGCGGCTTGGAATTTGGACGCATGATTGTGCGTGAAGCTATCGCGATAACGATCCATTTGGGTTTCTTACTACTACTTGTCAAAGTACCTTTTTCTACCTATGCTTCACATTGATGTTGAATTGGGTTTCTTGAAATTCAATTTCTTTCCAGTACTTTGTTGCTGCGTTTTCGTTCTAATCCCAAGAGAGATCATGCGACAGACGCTCAACCAATAGTGTTCTGTCAGATTCTTTCTTGGGTATATAAAAAACCTTTGTACCCTCGGCTTATAATGAAGTCTTTAGACAAAAGACTATGAGTCAAAATTTGATTCATTAGTAAGTACCCACAGTTTGAATGAAATCTCTAGACAAAGACAATGGATCTGTTTTTGGTTGGTTGGAAGGAACATTGTACCCTCGGCTTATATAATGAAGTCTTTAGACAAAAGACTATGAGATTCATTGGTAGTTTACCCTCGGCTTGAATGAAAGTCTCTAGACAAAAACAGATCCATTGTTTTTGTTTGGTTGGAAGGAACATTGTACCCTCGGCTTATAATGAAGTCTTTAGACAAAAGACTATAAGTCAAATTTTGATTCATTGGTAAGTAAACTGTACGTACCCACGGATTGAATGAAGTCTTGAGACAAGACAGACAATGGGTCGGATTTTGATTCATTGAAACATATATTGTACCCACAACTTTAAATTTAGTCTTTAGACATCAGCTAAATTTTGAAAACAGATCCTTTAAGACCTGTGGCTTAAGCTGAAAAGTCTTTAGACAAAGACTGGATCTGTTTTTGGTTAGTTGGAAGGATAAGTGTACCCACGGCTTACAAGACAATGGATCGGGTTTTGATTCATTGAAACATATACAGTACCCACGGCTTTAAATTTAGTCTTTAGACATTGGCTAAATTTTGAAAACAGATCCTTTAAGACCTATGGCTTAAACTGAAAAGTCTTTAGACAAAGACTGGATCTGTTTTTGGTTAGTTAGAAGGATAAGTGTACCCACGGCTTACAAGACAATGGGTCAGATTTTGATTCATTGAAACATATACAGTACCCACGGCTTTAAATTTAGTCTTTAGACATTGACTAAATTTTGAAAACAGATCCTTTAAGACCTGTGGCTTAAGCTGAAAAGTCTTTAGACAATGTTAGTTGGAAGGATAAGTGTACCCACGTCTTACAAGACAATGGGTCAGATTTTGATTCATTGAAACATATACTGTACCATCGGCTTTAAATTTAGTCTTTAGACATTGACTAAATTTTGAAAACAGATCCTTTAAGACCTGTGGCTTAAGCTGAAAAGTCTTTAGGCAAAGACTGGATCTGTTTTTGGTTAGTTGGAAGGATACGTGTACCCACAGCTTACAAGACAATGGGTCAGATTTTGATTCATTGAAACATATACTGTACCCACGGTTTTAAATTTAGTCTTTAGACATTGACTAAATTTTGAAAACAGATCCTTTAAGACCTGTGGCTTAAGCTGAAAAGTCTTTAGACAAAGACTGGATCTGTTTTTGGTTAGTTGGAAGGATAAGTGTACCCACGGCTTACAAGACAATGGGTCAGATTTTGATTCATTGAAACATATATTGTACCCATGGCTTTAAATTTAGTCTTTAGACATTGACTAAACTTTGAAAACAGATCCTTTAAGACCTGTGGCTTAAGCTGAAAAGTCTTTAGACAAAGACTGGATCTGTTTTTGGTTAGTTGGAAGGAAAAGTGTACCCACGGCTTACAAGACAATGGGTCAGATTTTGATTCATTGAAACATATACTGTACCCACGGCTTTAAATTTAGTCTTTAGACATTGACTAAATTTTGAAAACAGATCCTTTAAGACCTGTGGCTTAAACTGAAAAGTCTTTAGACAAAGATTGGATCTGTTTTTGGTTAAGTGGAAGGAAAAGTGTACCCACGGCTTACAAGACAATGGGTCAGATTTTGATTCATTGAAACATATACTGTACCCACGGCTTTAAATTTAGTCTTTAGACATTGACTAAATTTTGAAAACAGATCCTTTAAGACCTGTGGCTTAAACTGAAAAGTCTTTAGACAAAGATTGGATCTGTTTTTGGTTAAGTGGAAGGAAAAGTGTACCCACAGCTTACAAGACAATGGGTCAGATTTTGATTCATTGATACAGAAAAAGTCTTTAGAAAAAGATTGGATCTGTTTTTGGTTAGTTGGTAGGAAAGTTGTACCCACAGCTTAAATTGAAAAGTCTTAGGCAGAGACTGGTTCTATTATTGGTTGGTTGGGACTTGGAAGGAACACTGTAGACAAAAGACTATGAGTCAAATTTTGATTCATTGGTAAGTAAATTGTACCCATGGCTTGAATGAAGTCTTGAGACAAGACAATGAATCGGATTTTGATTCATTGAAACATAAACTGTACCCACGGCTTATAGGTAAACTGTACCCACGGCTTATAGGTAAACTGTACCCACGGCTTAAAATCTTGTCTCAGACAAAGGCTAAGATCCAAAAACTGACCCTTATGAGCCACGGCTTACATAAAGTCTTTGGACAAAGACTATGGATTGGTTTAGTGTTCGTTTAAAGGAAAATTGAACCTGCGGCTTACAATTTAGTCTTAAGACAGAGGCTATGTATGACCCACGGCTTAAATGAGGCCTTTGAGGTCTTTGGACAAAGACAAATAAACAATGATCTGTCTTTGGTTAGCTGGAAGTAAAACAGAACCTGCAGCTTAAATTATAGAACCTGCGGCTTAAACTTTAGTCTTTAGACAGAGGCTAAGATACGAAAACAGACCCTTTACCATCCACGAGGTCTTTGGACAAAGACTATGATCTGTTTTTGGTTAGTTGGAAGTAAAACAGAACCTGCAGCTTAAAATATAGAACCTGCAGCTTAATATATAGAACATGCGGCTTAAACTTTAGCCCTTACACAGAGGCTAAGATACGAAAATAGACCCTTTACGACCCACAAAGTCTTTGGACAGAGACTATGATCTGTTTGGTTAGTTGGAACTTGGAAGTAAAAGAACGCCTGCGGCATAAGTCTTTAGACAGAGGCTAAGATTCGAAAATCCTTTACGACCTACGACTTAAATAAGGTCAGGTCTTTGGACAAAAACTATGGATTGGTTTTTGGTTCGTTAATAAGGAAAACAGTAATCATGGCTGAGAAACTATAGATTTTGAATAGAAAAGTCTGATGTAAGCATCGAAATTCAGAGGCTAACTAAAGACTAACTTTGATTTCTTCAGGACATGTGGTTAAAGACGCTTTCAAAGATTTCAACTGTAATAGAAATCTGTTACATTCACAGGTATGTGGTTTCCTAAACTTTTTTCGGTAATTGGTTACATTTTTAAATATATACAAGTTAAGTTAGAGACGTTTACTTGAAGTAAAGACTGATTTTGATTTGCTCAGTTATATGCTTGAAAGCTGCTCAGATTTTCAGGTACTCCGAGGAGATTTCTAAGACAGGCTACTACAGGTATGTGATACTCCAGATTTGTCTTTGAATTTTATATTACGTTTGAAAACCACAAGTTAAGTAAAAGAAATATTTGTGTGGTAAAAAGGTTGAGCCATTCATTGTTAGAAATGTATTTAACATAATTACTATCGTCGAAGTAGTATGCACTAGTTTTTCAAATTTACTGCTGCAAATATCCATAGCTAGAACGGTATATTTTTATTCATAAGTTTTGTTTGTATATCGAGCTTTTAGCTACTAGGCTCGATCTAATCACTTAAAATAGAGTATCAAATCATACTAGCTTAACAAAGTTGATTGACTTTGTCAAAATCATACATCATCTTCCCTTATGCATCTTGCATCCTTGGTCAACCAGGTGATTGCTATGCTAATGCTAGATTATGGAAGTTGTGTACTTGTAGCTTTTGAGTTTTATAACATTGTGTTTTTGCAAAGTTCATTGCCTCTGATTAAATGGAAATTTCTCTGTTCTTGGTATTAGCGTCTCAGTGCAAATCTATTGACTTTGATACTTGGTATCAGCGTCTCTGAGCTAATTATGTTTAAAATGTATCATACTCTCTATTGATTGAAAATCTCTTTGTTCTTGGTATTACCATCTCTGTGCTTATCTATTGACACTTTGTCAAAGTTAGGCACAAACCATCGCATTCTGTGTTAAATTTGTACTTTGTTTTTGTGCTTGTATGTGTCATAAGTGCTCTCATTGTTGTTAAAATTGATATTGCTTGGAGCCTCCCTTATAAATGGGGATAAATCTCCGAAGTTGATGAAACTTATAATCTATTGACTTTGTAAATCATTTTTTTCTTTCTGATGTACTTTTTTTTACCTTGCCTTCTTGTTTGATCACCCTTTTCTGAGAACATGTAGCATAAGTTGGCCGATCTTTGTTCTTGATATTCTGTTTCAATTCATACTGTTGTTAACTAAGTAGATACTTAGAATTTAAGCAGACCCTTGTTTTCTGATTGCATCTCCAATCCACTATATTCCTCGTTCAGACCAACGAGACCATCTTAATTTTAGTTTCTTACTTGTTTGGATAGTTAGTTTGGCCATGCTTGGTTAACCATGTGATTGCTATGTTAGATTATATAAATTATGTGTATTTATAGACTTCTACTTTTAAAAGATTGTGTTTTTACTATGTTTAAAGATGTAATATACCCTCTATTGATTGAAAACCTCTCTGTTCTTGGTATTAGTGGCTTGAGCTGATTATGTTTAAAAATGCATTATACCTTCTTTTTTATCAAAATCTCATTATTCTTAGTATTAGCGTCTCTAAGCTAATATATTTTTTTTTCAAAGTTATGCAAAAAAACATCACATTCTGTGTTTACAGTGTCATTGATTGGTTAAATTTATTCTTCACAATATCATAAGTTTTCTCATTGTTGTAAAAATCGATGTAGCTTAAAGTCTCCCTTATAAATGGGAGATAAATCTCCAAAGTTGATGGAACTTATATCTATTGATTGTGTCAAAATCATTTTAGTTTTCAGATGCATCTTTATTTGTATTGTCCTTACTTTCTTGTTTGACAAGTCTTTTCTGTGAACATGTGACATACGTTCAGCCGATCCTTCTTTGCTATAAAACTTGAACTCGGTTTCAATTCAAAGTTTTTGAGAAATTCCTACAACCAAAATTTGTATCAAAACCACACTTACTATATGTTTTCATTTTAATTAAGTAATTCTATGTTACTTTTGAAGCTTAGCCGGTGATTTCCTTACATTAAGTACTTGAAATTTAATCAGACCCTTGTGTTTTTTTTGGGTTATATTTCCATTCCACTACATTCCTCGTTAAGACCAATGAGATAACTACTTGATTTTTAAGTTCTTAATGCTTGCATAATTAGTTATTTTGGTCATTATTGATGATTGAAGTTCGGATCTGACTAAATGTTTGAGTTACCACTCTAGTATGTTTGTGCTTCATATTTATAACTCGATTTGACCATGTGCTTCAAACTGTGTGGAAAAGCACGAAGAAATATTATCCAACACCAAACTACAGAAAGTTAGACAAACCCTATACAAAAGAACATCTGGAGTTAAACTAAATTAGAGTGATACCTTGTCAGTTCTTCCAGACGTTTCACTCTTTGCTCCCATCGGACACTTGTTCTGGTCTAGATTCGTGATCAGTTTTCTTCTTCTTTTGCATTCAATAATGTCCAGGTCCTGGGATGTGGTGCCGAAGTAGAACAATATCTCATTTGATTAAAAGACTAATAAAATTTTTAGAAGAGAAAATAGAGAATTACAAGAATATCTCATTTGAGTTTTTAAGATACTCTCTAGATATACTTAATTTTCTTTTTAGATTAAATTTTAATTATATAATAAAATCGTATTAAAAATATTTATATTTTATAAATAAGATACTTTGGAACCTAAGGTGGTTACGGGCCTGTCCGTGGGTTTTATCTGTTTCTCATAAATATAAATATAAACGTAAGAACCTAGTCCTTGTAAGAGGAGTACCATTATATTGTTTGTAGCTTAGGGTTTGGTTTCAGAGGCACGAACGAAGATCAAATAAAAGGTTAGGAGCTCGATTTTCATCATACGTTTTCTTTCGATTTGCGAATGTTTGTTTATTGGTGTCTCAACATAATTGTGTTTGTTGCTTATAACTCAAGTTAGAGTTTATAATTTGGGTATTTTCATTAGGAAGCGTTGAGGGATGGATAGTAGCAAGCATGGAGAAGACCTTATTCGTTTAAGCAGCCTTTCATGCAGCAAAGAAATGTATGCGATTGTGAATCGTCTTCGACCTTCCCCAAGGCGACGCCCTGCCCTTTTCATCAGTGACGTGTATGAGATGGTGAATGATCCTTCAACTGATTCAGTTGTCTCGTGGAGTGAGAGCGGCAAGAGTTTCATCGTTTGGAATGAATCTGAGTTCCTTAGAGATGTTCTTCCCCGATGCTTATCCTTAGATAACGAAACTATGACATCCTTCACCCGCTGGCTTCTTGCCATGGGCTATTGGAAAGTTGAAGAATCTGAGCAATGGGAATATGCAGGCGATTATTTGGTGAGAGGTGAGCCTCTCGAGCCTGATGGTTCTTTTGTTGGTTGCTATGGTTCTTTCCCTTGATGTTTTTGCATTTTAGTATAGATCATTATGTCAAATCAAGACCGAAATATGTTATTTCAGATTACTGAATATGGGCAGAGGAACAAGATTCTGTTTTCAGATTGTTTCAGCAAGACAATAGTTGGGAACAAGATTCTGTTTTCAGATCCGACCAGTATCTAACCAGACAAAACAAGGATTGCTTGATGATTACTCTTGGTGTCTGTTGATTTACAGACAAAAGCAATTTATGAAAATGAGGTGCACATATTGTAACAGGCGCAAAATACATGCACTCTCCAAGAGAGACAATCTCATTAGATAATCTAGTGTATATTAAGTAACTGCGCCAAAGAAAATGATGCTTCATGGGATCCTTCGTCTGATTCAGAGCCGTAGTTCAACAAAAATATTGATTCCATTTCAAAGCTGATTAGTCCATCTGTAGTGTGATCACTGTCGTCAGATTCTTCCAACACCTCGTAGCTTCCGTCTCTGCTTCTCTCTGCTTGGTCCATCAAGATTCGTACACCACATTCAATGATCTCGCAGCTGTCGAATGGACTGTCTCTGAATTCAAACCATATCTCGCCACCAAATTTAAGACGTGTATCTTCGTCTTCAGGCAAGTCACATTGAAATATACAGAGATGTTCTGTTTGAATTCCTGTGGATTCACCAGGGTATGCCTGCACGCCAGTGACTATATTAATAGCATACCCGCTTTTGCCTATGATTCGATAGCTGAACTTAACATTTGTGTCTTCTCTTGGCTGCTTGTGCTTGTTACGCGAGATCCTGAGGCAAGCCTGACACTTGGAGGATGCAGAAAAAGGACCAATGGTCTCACGGGCTCGGTGATCAAACTCTGCAGGTACTTCTCTTCCTGGTAAGATAGCCAACATGTAAAGAAACGGTCGTGGTTGCATAATGGCTCTTCGTGTTTGTTGGTCCAATTTGAAGCAGTTGGTGAAATTGAGGTGCGCCTTTGGAGTTTTCAATGGGCAAGAAATGGTCTCCAGTGATTCACAGTTCTCTGCCAATAGTGATATGAGCGAGCCAGGGAGCTCTGGCAACGATGCAAGTTTTCTGCAGCCAGCTAGATAAAGGTATTGTAACCCATGAAGACCATTGTTGCAATCTGGAATCTTCTCAATATCTGTATAGCTTAAGTCTAGCGAACATAGGCTTTCGTGGAACTGTGTTATGGTCTTGAGATTTGCAGTGCCTCTTGTAGAGAGAGACCAAAGACAATACCACAAGCTAATTGACTCAGGCACTTCTTCTACCGCTGTGTCTGATATATCGAGACTCATGATGTTGGTAGAAATATCTGGGAAGCTTCTCAATCTTGAGCATCCACCCATGTCGAGCTCATCAAGAGATGCCAAGTTGATGTTTTTTGGAACACTTTCTAGGCTTTTGCAGTGATGCATCATTAACTTCTCTAGCTTATGAAGGTTCCCAATAGATGATGGAAGCTCCACCAAACTCTCGCATCTACTCAAATCCAATATCTCCAGATTTGTAGCATGTGAAAGATCTGGGAGTTCCTTCAAATCCAGAGAGCCATACAGATCCATGCTCTTGAGATTAGTCAGCCGCTGAATGTAAAATCAATCATATAGCAGAGGAGGAACATGAGAAAGTACTTACTACTTGTTCATATTATCATTTTATACTTTGCTAATATCAAATATTATCCGTCTCGTTTCCCATCAAGACACATAAATAACTAACCTGTGTTCCTTGCCAGAGATACTCGAGCTGGCTTTCTTGCATATTGAGCTCGACAAGATACTCAAGATGAAATGTAGGAGGAAGACACTTGCTTGGGTATTGCTTCCAATGTAGTAACCTTAGACGTGGCGGAAACTCCATGTCCTGAGGTATGTCCATTATACCATTCCCATCATTTTTACTGTTGTACACGCTCAGGAATCGCAGATTAGGCATTCTTTTAAAAGCTCTCTCGCTGATTAATAAGTCATTGATATCAGATATATCAAATGATATGCCGTCCACTTGTCTAGTAACAGTACCCTAAACCAATATTCCAAAGAAAAGGATCTTGTCAGAACAATAGGTAGGATGTGCACCAAGTGAGTTTAAGTGTAAGGAGCATAGAGATATAAAACAAATACAAAAGCAAGAACTTACTTTATCATTTTCAAGAACATCACAGATCTCTTGAGGATCAATTAAGATCCGACGTTTCCAAGGCTCTTGTCTTCTAATTTCTTGTGTACCCACTTGTTGTAGTAACTTGTGCATCTGTATATCCCCATTTGTAGATATACATATGAGAGATCTATTTTCTAGGATTTTCAAACCTTGTTTGACATCCAAGTTACTTTCAGCGAACATGGCTTTCACAAGATCGCCATCTTTATAGTTGAAGAAGACTGCAATATGGAGAAACAGGGTCTGCTCATTCTCATGTAAGCTCTCATAACCGACTCTTAGTACTTCCTCGATATCACGATGATCAAGAATAGTTTCTAGCCGGCGTATGACTTCTCCCCAACCCTCCTGATCCTTCCCCTGTAAAGATGAACCCACCAGACGGAGACCCAATGGGAGGTTACCACAAAGCTCTGTTACTCTTTTAGCAAGCTTTCTAAAACCATTACGTGGATAGCTTTGTCTGAAAGCATATCTACATAAAATCTCGAGAGCTTCATCATCATATGGAAACCTCACATTATAGGTATTATTGATACCATGTTGCTGCAAAAGCTCTTTGTTTTCTGTGGTTACTACAATCCTAGTTCCAGGACCAAACCATGTGGTTTCATTTGCCAACGCCTCTAATTGCTTTATGTTGTTCACATCATCAAGAATGATGAGAACTTTCTGGTCGCGTAGCCTTTCTTCTATCGCACCATTTTGCTTTAAAACCTTCGAAAGAAGCTGGTCTTGTAAACGCAACTTTAAACCATACTCATCAAGACCAGTGGTGTAGCTTTCTCTAAGGTTGTCCATAAAACAAGTAAGCTGAAACCTATTAGAGAGTAGACTATGTAAAGCTCTGGCAATGGTACTCTTACCAATCCCAGCGTGACCAGAGATTGCAACCATCTTAACCCCATCATAATCTAAATCTAACAAAAACAGCATT
This sequence comes from Iljinskaea planisiliqua, assembly GCA_900108845.1. Lineage (NCBI taxonomy): Eukaryota > Viridiplantae > Streptophyta > Magnoliopsida > Brassicales > Brassicaceae > Iljinskaea > Iljinskaea planisiliqua. The sequence continues at coordinate 5,165,345 of FNXX01000002.1, read as the reverse complement.
TCCAAGAAATGAGCTTCAAGTCCAACTATGTCATCAAATTCCCAAGAAGGTGTAGCATTTAGTTTATCTGAAACATTTAGCTTGGCTCCACTTACGCCTCTCTTCCTCTGTTTTACGAGCACAAGTTTCGTTGAAAGCTTTCCCGAAGTCTCCGGTCTGGTTCCGGACATGAGATGGATCCACTTCGTAGAAGACCGTCATCACTATTTGTCCCATAGCAGCTTCCTTGCACTTGAAAATCTCCAACAGCTCATCTAAACACCAACTTGAAGAAGCATAGTTCTTCGTGAGCACCACGATGGAGATCCTCGACTCCCTGATCGCTTGTTTGAGAGCAGGTGTGATGGTTTGGCCTCTCTCTATCCCTTGATCATCGAACATGGTAATCCCATTTTCGTTAAAATGCCTGCGCAAATGACTCAGAAAGCTTTTACGGGCGTCCGGTCCATGGAAGCTCGCAAAGACGTTGTATCTCCAGTTGCGAGGCAAAGAAGAAGAAGAAGAAGGCGCCATGAGAGTAGAGTAGCGAGAAAAGTTCAAGAAGAGATGTACAAAAATGCTTCTGGACGAGCCATTTATCAACGGAGAAAAGTGAAAAGAAAAAAACGCTTATTCACCATTGACTCTTGACTTGTGAGAAAGAGAGATGAAGCTTCTTCGCTTTTGCTATGTATATATATTATGAAACTAGTAGGTGCTTTCCTCGTGGTTTCTTTGTTAGCTTCACTGTTTAAACCCCTTCTTGTGATAGAGGACCCCAAACCAAGGGGATGGGGTCATATTATAATGTGCGTAACCCTCTTGAGAGCGTTCTATCAAATCATCACAAGCTGTCTAAGAAGACTTGACATTGACTGTATGTATATACACAAACAAAATTATCAAAGTGGAGATTCTTACAAAGACAGGGAAACAGAGTCCATGATAGATCCATTGATCAAAGCAAGTTGTCTACAAGTTTCAGAGGTAAAGAAAAGAAACATTAATAGCTTAACATATCTGCTGGCAACGTAATCATTATCTTATCAGCCATACGTACGTATGCATCGTCTTCTTCCCGAAACTAAGCTTCTGATGTCTCTCACAAAACCAGAAAGATCGAAGCAGAGCAGAATCATCATCTTTGCCCTTTTGGATTATGTGGTCTTGTTGCTCCCCAAACCACTTTCAACCATACTATTAGTGAGTATCAAACACTTTTTGACAAACAAAACAATGGGGTAATAAATGTTGGTTTAGGTTGTGGCTTTATAACACCAATTATTTATAAGTGAGGATCACTATATTTAACGGCATAAAATAGTATGTCATAGAACACAATAATAGTATTTATGTTTCATACCTTTTATCTATAGTACTATTATTCTAGTTTTATATGGATGCTTTAGAAGCTATCTTCTTAAGCCGCCCGACTGCATCTTCAACATAGCTTTATGTGTGAGGCTAGTCGTGTCTATGAGGATATATTTTAAAATTTAGTTGGTTATAAGTTCCATTTTAACCCATCAAATGAATATTGGATATTTTAAGCCAATATATATTGTGAAGGAAATTGGTGAGTGCAACATGGAAGTAGTGCTTTTTCGTCCTTTATTTCATAAAATTAGGGACAAAACCATATGAGTTAGCAAATAACACATACATACATTCACACCATCATCAACAATTCAGAACACTCATTACAACATCATACTCAAAGTAAAAAAACATCCGAAAACAAACCTCTAAAAAAAAGCTAAAGAAACAAACTTATAGACAAATTAGCGTGAGTTTCTCTCCTGCGATTTGTACATTAATTTAAAAAGAAGAAGGAAAAGAAGAAGATAAGGCAGAGGATCCCAAGGTCATTGATGGATCTTGGTTTCCAACAAGAGATGAACCTTCCACGTTAATGTTAAGGTTGTCCCACAAGAAAAAATTAGAGCATTGCTGTGAATCTATCCATTGATCATAGCTTAGTTCTTGCTTCTTTAAACATTCCAATGTCGACGCCATATCTCCATCTTGAGCTCTATCGTCAATTGGGGATATGTTCTCAACATTTCCCTCTACTAACGCAGGTAGATTGTAACTTATAACTGTCTCGGTATTATTTGAATTGGTAGAGTTGTTGAAAAAATGTGACACCAATGTAGGAACTTGATGAAAGGGTTCTTGTTGAGGAAGAAGATTCATATCCCATTCTTCCGTGTTAGTTGTCAGAAATGCTTGTTCAAAAACGCTTCCTCTTCCTCCTCTTTGTGTGTCATGATCATTGTTCTTGTTTGTGATGATGTTTTGAGAGAACATTCCTTCAAGAACAGGAAGTGTTGTGTCCACCATGAAGAGAGGAGGTTTATGGGAGAAAAGGGTTTCTTGAATCTTTGTATTAGTTTCTTGATCATTGGTGAAGTTTAGTTGGTTAGGAGAATCCATAAAACCGTCAAAATGTAAGTTATCGATAGTCGATGTGGTCGTGGTAGAGGGGACAGAAGTAACAGTTGATGTAGCCTCCACGTTCAGTGTCACAGTTGTTATTGATGGTTGATGACGATTATAGTGGTGGTGTGGTTTTCGTATCTTCTTCTTGATCCATGAGTTCCAATAATTTTTTATCTCGTTATCTGTTCTTCCAGGTAAATGACTCGCAATGTGAGCCCACCTGAAAAAACATATACAAAAGTAATAAGAGAAACATAAACAATTAAGCACATACATGTATGGGTATATATGTGTCTGTGTGTACGTTTGTAGTACATTTTGAGAATGTTCGATTAAGTAACTTGAAATGTACTCTACTTAATAACTCGAGCAAGTAGACAAAATTACAAGGAGATGAATGAAACTACACGTTAAAGATTCTTTAGTCATTGACCGTCGGCTAGTTGTTGCTTAGAACCGTGGCCAAACTTAACATATGATCATTTTATATATTTATATATTACTTGATCAACTGATTATATAATGGTAAAATATATGTATAGTTTAGTATGTATCCTAAACCCAACACACGTATTACTAAAAATGGAATCAATAATAAAAATATGAAAATAATTTAAAACACTCTATACATAATAATAAAATGATAGATATATATATATTATAATTTGACACAAAAAATAGGTTAAAAATAAAAAATGGAAACCTGTTTCCTACAACTCCATGAAGGCTTATGATCAGTTTCTCTTCTTCAGGAGAGAACCTTCCTCTTCTGATATCAGGCCGAAGATAGTTTATCCAACGCAATCGACAACTTTTTCCGCATCTTTGAAGCCCTAAATATCAAATATTCGTTGTAAATATTAGATTGAATATCTATGAGTTAAATTAAATAAAGACCAATGCAACTGATTATGAGGCAAAATTAAAATGAATTAAAACGAATAACTAAGTACCTGCTTTTTCAGGGACTTCACTCCAACATCCATAGCCATGAGTTGTGATATATCTAATAAGCTTCTCATCTTCTTCTGGTGACCAAAGCCCTCTCTTCACCTTTTGCTGGTTGCAACATGAGTGATGACCCATGATTAAGTAGCTCCTCAAATTAACTTAACTTAAACTAGCCACTTAATCACAATAATTATCTTAAATTAATATTTATATGTTTATGTATACCACCCTTTCTTTCTTTCTTGGGTTGTGTTTTGAGGGTTTGTAGCTATAGAAGAAGTAATGGAGGAGGGTTTTAAAAGGGGAGGAGACAAAGAGAAACCAAAGGAAGATAAATTTAAAAGAAGGATTTAATAAAATTAAAAGAAAAAAAAAAAAAAAAAGGAGGAGACAAAGGTCGGGTCCCACATGTGGGGCCTGAGATATTTCTTCATCGATCTAACCCTAAAACGACGTCTCATCGACTTTCTATTTTCATGTGTTATTACTCGTTGTACGTAGAGAGTTTTTGTTGTAGTATTATTACGTTAAGCCCTTATCACTTTTTTATGTTTTTTCTCTTCACGTACCCTTTTGTCTCCCGTCAAAGTTTTTGGCTTGTTTTTTCTGAAGAACTTTACGACAAAGATTAGATTAATCAGTAGAACAAAGTAATCGCCATTGCATATAAATTCGTTGTAATATTTGCCTCATGAATCGTTACGTATTATGCACCACTTCCCTTTCTCTATCTCAATATATAATAATTTTTAACTAACATAAGAAATTGTTTAGAAACATAAATGATTTGGTTCATTCCCACTAACCTTGTATTCTGAACATAGCACATTTCTCATTAGATAAAAGCTCTTTAAAGAGATAATATTCATATTGAGATAAATAACTGGACCCTAAAAAAGAAGAAGCAAATAGTCTAAGATAAATTATTTGAATTCTGATATTTTCGATTAACGTCGTCGGACCAAAAACATTAAATATGTGGATAGCCTTATGTTTTTATTACCTAATGTTAATAAATATAAAAGAATATCTAAGTATATATATGTAGTTTAACATTAACGTACATCCAAAACCAGGAAGCGTTTTTCAACGATATTTGGAATAGTAATCATTACAATTTACAATTACAAGGCTTCGATTAGTTAGGAGACATATCGGAAGACCTTTCCGAAAATGAAATCGCTTCGTTTAGAAATTTTGGCCTTCATTGTTTTTATTTTCGTATTGATAACTTGCAAAGATAGTCATGCAATACTTTATTAAAAATATATTTTATTCATATATGATATATGTCATATCAGGTTTGTTCTTTCTGACGGCATGACTTTGTTCGTTCTAACAAAGTAATTTATTTTTAAAAAATCATATACTTTGTTTGAATTACATTCCAATGTATCTAAAAAGTGTTATTGCATTATATTTAGCTTACGGCACCTATATAATTAAGATTTATTTCATTCATCGTACTTTAAACATGCTCAAATCTTTTATCATTATAGTATTAATTCATGGATGAAATCATCATCAATTCGTCATTGATTAGACATTATTGTTTTCCATTAAGATCCTAACTAAAGGAGTGCAGATGAAGGTGTACATATAAATTATACATTTGATTTCATTACACAAATAATTTTAAGATGCATAGATATTTGTACTGTTATTTAATTAAACCCTCCCATATAGCCTTATACTAATTTAGTAAGAAAGGTTTAAAACACTCGCCAGACATCATATATATACGTATTCTAATAATTTATAATCATTATATGGAACTACATTTTACTCAGTATTATATTATTAAAAGTACTACTAATAACTAATAAAAATGTTACAGTTTTATTAAAAGTAATTTAAGCTAAACATATAATTAAAAAGTGACGGTTTAGGATTGATGTTTTTAAATTTATAGTTTTTCACATGTTATTACATTAAAATATGTAAAATATTTGAAATCACTTGATGAAATAGATTTAACAGATGAATTAAAAGAATGGATTAATTCATTTATATTATTAAACATATTAAAATGAATGTCAACCATAAATGAATAAAAGGATGGGTTATCTCGTTTAATTATAAAAGATGAAATAAGAAAATAGATTAACGATGATTTATCTCAATTTAATTATAAAAAATAGAAATAAAAATAGATTATCCCATTTATATTACTAAAAATATTAAAAATGAATGTCAACTACTGAAAAATAGATTAAAAATGTGGGTTATTCTGTTTTAATTATAAAAACATTAAAAATAAATTTATCATATCAAATGAATGAATTATTTTTAACTCTCATAAATTTATAAATATATTTATATAAAAAATTATAAATTCAATTTATGTACATTTTAAAAGTCATTGCTTAACTAATTTTTGTTATGTTATTTGTTTTGTTTATTCCATCATGCAGTTTCATTCATTGCATACAATTTACTTTGCCTTTTTCTGTTAAAGTTCTCCAATAAATTTTTAATGTCGATTAATTGAACCTTCACTTATGTTCATTCACTACGAACAGTTTGAAACACTCTACATACATCATTAAACACTTGTTTCATTAGTTTTGTAATGTTTTTTGCATTTCATATATTCCGTCCGTTCCACTCATTTCATACCACTCACTTAGTTTTAACGTTAAATTGTCGTGATCTGATGAAAGATGATTCGATGTTCCAAATGATAGCCGCCCTACACACATGTATGGGGAGACTCTATGTACGTAGATGAAATTGATAGAGATGTGGGACCGTCGGATTGGAGCAAATCAGTTACCAAACATCGATGTGAATATGATCACATAGAAATATGACTTTTGCTTCTATATATCGCAATCTTTTCCTCAGCTTTTTTTTTTTTTTTTTTTTTTTTCATTCTACTCTATGTATAACAAAATTAAAAGAAAAAAAATAGCGAAACGAACTTATGATCAGTCATTGAAAAAAAGAATTCTCTTAAAGTTTCGAACTTTCAATTTTAAACATTAATGCATTCAAGGAATCACAAATTTTCAGAAGGTAGTAACTAGAAAGTCCTAAATTTGTGAAGAAAAGGAGCATTTATTGGCATTCGACGATTTTTATATTACATGTATTTTTCTCGAAACTAATATATATGTTTTAATAATCCAACTTAAGCATAGGTTTGGTTTTCTATCAATGAAATCATCAAGGGCTTACCTTTAAGGAGGAGCAAGACAATGACCCTTTTAGTTTTGGGTCCACAATGTTTGGTTTAAGCATATATATTTTGTAAAATAAGGTAATGTTTTGTCAACATAATTAAAGGTTCTGGTGATTAATTAGTGAAGCTAATGAAGCAAATGTGTTAATTAATTAATTAAAAAACAAGCCTTTCAAAGGATGGTTGGTCCAGTTAATGATAATCATTAGATTGAGATGTCTCTACCATACATAGTTAAGTTTTCTTCTCTTCTTTATGATCACACCACGGCTTTTCATTTTTAAAAACCGAAAACAAGTTTTTTAAGTTGATATAGCGTAGGCTATTAAGATCATATTAAATATTTCTCATTTTTATTTGTTAAGTTATTTACTTTAATCAAGATTAAATATTTCAGAGCTTTTATGATCTTTTCAAAATAAACAGCTTAAAATTTTAAATTTATGTAATTTTGAAATTAATTAGTAAAAATTGTAAAAAAATTCTTTTTTTTTCAGTCACTAAATGACTACTTTTTATAATAAGAAAATTATCCAAACTTTTACTAACCAATTAATCTTTATACAGTGAAGGTAACCATCAAATAGTTTATATTCTGAAATTTTTAATAGACTTAAAAAACAGAACTAGACATTGACTTGGCAGTATAACTGGTTCAAACTGTTTAGGTTAGATTTTAAAGATGATAGACTTTTAGAAATTATATATTTAATATCAAAATGGTAATCTAACCCAAAAGTTATTAAAGAAAAATAACTCGAAATTAGGTGTACAAAATTTTTTTATTTCTAAAATATTGATGATTATATTCTAACAGTTATGAGTAAAATTTACATTCAGATTTTCAATCAGCATATTGTGTTAGAGGTATACTATATTTTTTGCATGTAGACAACTAGTTTAAGTTTAAAAAAATCTTCTTCGAAAGCTATATATATATTAAAAAAAATTTTACTTTACCGCAAATTAAAATTGAATACAAGTTTTTTTCTAAAAAAAGTTAAATGTCTTATCTATTGTAATACATTATAAAATAATACCAATATCAATCCTATACACCAAAATGAATCATGTTAAGTGGAATACCATATCTAATACTATAAACTATTTTTACTCTTATCATAATAAATACATTAATTAAAATTAATTAAATATTTATTATTCTTTTCCTTTTATTTTTAAAAAATTATTAATATTAGTTGAAGTTTATCACAAGTTTTATGTGAAATATCAAATTAAAATTCTGGAAATTATATTATCAATTAGACAATTTAAAATTAGAAAAATGATTTTTAGGAATAAATGTATACAAAATGAATATATAACAACCATACACTCTTATGAGTCCTTACTAACTATAAAAAAATATTACACACTATATAGATTAACTCTTTATGTCATTCTAATAAAAAGATATCTAAAATATATAATATAAACATTTATAATAATGTATTGATATTTGATATGCAACAAATAAATTATAAGTAGTATTTAAAAATAATATGTAAATAATATTCCATTCGAAACATAATTAACAAGATATACAACCAGATTTTTTATACAGTTACTATTGATGTTTGAAACTATACGAACAACACAGGAGTAACACTTTCTTTTTTTTTGTCAACAAGAGTTACACTTTCTAAGTTTTCACGATTAGAGGCAGAAGCCAAAAAACTTTCTCATTTTGGTTATGATCAGGTTTTAAGAACATTGAATTGAACCGCTTTGGTTTATCTTGATTAACATTCCTAATGTTTTGATAATAAAACAGTATGCAGTTTAAATATCAAATAATAAACGACATGCAGTTTGAATATCTTAAGAGTAGTTTGGGGTTTGGAGTCTAAGGACTATTGTAGCCCACTTTCTCTTCATGGAATATGAAGTTATAACCATCTGTAGTGTACCAAGCCCAATTTTTTGTTTTTTCCAAACCACCGCGTATAAACTATGAAGCCATGAAGGTACTCGCATGTTCTCAATAAAATATAAAGATGCCAAAAAACTTGAAGATAATATTCGTTTCCCATGTTATAACAGAAATTCTGAATCTGAAATGTTTTCAGTAGAACTCAATATCACGGAAAATAAAAACCAAAACACACTTTTGGAAATTTAATTATGATCATCACAATTTTCATTTTAAAAACAACAATTTAATTACAAAATTTCTAACTTCTAGTGATTATTGCGCCTCTTTCTAGTTAACATTTTATTGGATTATGTTTAGTATTCCGAAGTTGTTTTTATGTACACTATAGTAATAACGGAACCACAACAAGGGCAAAATGGGAAACAAGAAATATAGGTAACTGCGCACGAAGAACGGGTCTCAGGCTCTCCGACAAGACATGCGCACCACAAATTTATTTAGTCTTCGTATATAAATCGGCCATTTCCAAAACCTTCCCAATCTTCTTCTTCTTCTTCTTCTTCCTCCTTCAACATTGACTCGAAATCATGAGACCTGCACAGGATAATCAAGGATCGTTCCTTGGCCGGATTAGTATCCGTCGCAACCAATTCGTCGACGTCAACAACGAACAAGAGCAAGAAGATCTCGAGCTTTTCCAAAAACACATCGCCGATCGTTTCACCGACCTTCTCTCTCCTCCTCCACCACCACAACCACCGTCGGATGAAACGAACACGGTTGCTTCCGTAGCCGCGACGGAGCAGATTATGTCCGTGACTTGGCTTCGTAAGCTAATGGATGTTTTCCTCTGTTGTGAAGCCGAATTCAAAGCGATTCTGTTAATGGGTCGTGACCCGACCCAGATTTCTAAACCGCCTTTCGACCGGTTGGTTCCCGAAATGTTAGACCGGTCGATTAAAGCGCTTGACATCTGTACCGCCGTCGTTAACGGAATCGATTCCGTTAGACATTACCAGCGTTTAGCTGAGATCGCCGTGGCGGCGTTGGAGCAACGTCCGTTAGGAGACGGTAACGTGAGGCGAGCGAAACGCGCGCTGGCGAATCTTGTCATCGCGTTGAGCCTCGAGGACAAAGAGAACGTAAGCGGCGGAGGTGGTGGCGGCGGAGGGAACAAGACGACGGAGAGATCGTGGTCTTTTGGCCGTCGCAGCGGCGGGTCTTCGGCGGCGAGTAAAGGAGGAGCGACGATCGGTCAGCTAAAATCGTCGTCGTGGGCCGTCGGGAGGAACTGGTCGGCGGCGAAGCAGATCCACGCGATGACGGCGAATCTGACGCCGCCGCGTGGCAACGAAGCGGCGGGATTGCCTCAGCCGATGTTTATAATGAGCACGGTGATGGTGTTCGTGATGTGGGTTTTGACGGCGGCGGTTCCGTGTCAGGAGAGATCAGGATTAGCGAATCATCTGCCGGTGCCGCCTAAACATTTGAATTGGGCTCAGAGTTTGATCGGAATTCACGAGAAGATCGGAGATGAGTGGAAGAAGAAAGAGAAGAAAGGATCTGCGGGATTAATGGAGGAGATGACGAGGATGGAGAAGCTTGGCCATTCGCTGATGGAATTCGCCGATGGATTTCATTACCCGGCGGAGAAAGATGCTGCTGAATCCGCGGCGGCGCAAGTGGCGGAGATGGCGGAGATATGCCGGAGAATGGAGGAGGAGCTTGTGCCGTTGCAGCAACAGATCAGAGAAGTTTTCCATAGGATCGTGAGGAGTCGTGCGGAGATTCTGGAGGTGTTGGAGCAAGCCGGGAAACTTTCAGCACCTGTTGTGTAAAAGTTTGAAAATGTCGAGGGTTAAATTTCAAAATTTTGTAATTCTTTGGGGGTTAATAGGATATTTACTTTCTTAGTTCCGTTTTATCGTTTCTCTTGGTCCTAGTTTGGGCTTCAGAACTCTGTAATGGGCCCATATCATTATGTCTTCACATCTTCTTCTATATATTTAATTTTGTTTAAAATTTCGTTAATTAGCTTTATGCATAATATACAAAACCAATTCGATATGTAAACTAATTCGATTTATGAATATCTAAATTAAAGAAAAAAAATTTCATGTGGACATTGTTCTTCTTTTTTTTGTATGATCGGTTGATGATATATAGTCTATTGATATACAAAAGCCTAGATAATTAGACACGTTATAATATTGATGGAAACTAATTTTTGAGCATGGTATAAACTTGGTTAAGAAATATACCAATATATCTCTTTGTCAGAAAAAAAAAAAAAAAAAAATCCAAACTCTTGTAGTTTTTTGGATACAAATGACAAATGAATCAAAAAGCAAGAAGAGACAAGTCAGCTCCATCTTCTGAATAATCATTTATCCTCAGCAATTTCAAACTCAATAATCTTTATGCCCTTTAGCTTTGTTCTAGAGCCAACGCTTACAGGTTTTATAAACAAATGTCTGCAGGTCTTCTCTCTCACTCTCACATACATCACCTTCTTCCTCGATTTCAAACCCTAGATCGAATCTCTCTCTAATCCCTCTCTTGTTGCAGTTCGAAGAGCCATGGCGTTAGCATCCACCACGTTGCCAACGAAGACCGGATTGTCTCTTTGGTGTCCGACTTCTCCATCCCTCGCTCTCCGTCTTCCCGCTCGTTTTTCTCCCATCGGGTCCAGAATCGCATCCAGAGGCCTCGTCACTGCTTCGTTCGCTAACGAGAATCGCGAGTTAGTATTCTAATCTTCGAATTTGGATAAAGGAGTTTGCAATGCGAATTGAGTTTGGAATCGCGTGATTTCGTTTAGGTTTGTGATAATTGGTGGAGGAAATGCTGCGGGTTATGCTGCAAGGACCTTCGTGGAAAACGGAATGGCTGATGGTCGCCTCTGCATTGTCACCAAAGAGGTGAATCAAATCGATCCTTGAGTGTTCTTCTTCACCAGTATCGTATCGTATCGTATCGCTCTTTGATTGTTGGATTTGTTCTTGTCTTTAGGCTTACGCGCCTTATGAGAGACCGGCTTTGACGAAAGCTTACTTGTTCCCTCCAGAGAAGAAGCCAGCTCGTTTACCAGTAAGCTTAGCCCTTCCAGTTATCATGAATGTTTGATGTGATATCAATTTGAGCGGTTTTTATTAGTGATGCTAATTTAGGAAACATGTGGATTGGGTTCTGGTAGATTTTGTACAGCGTTAGGCTTGTTTCTAATTTGAAGTTTTGTATTGTTTAGTTTTGTGATTAGTGTGTGTTCTGACTTGTATTGAGGGTGAATGAATGTGCAGGGCTTTCATACTTGTGTTGGAGGTGGTGGAGAGAGGCAAACACCAGATTGGTACAAGGAGAAAGGGATTGAGGTAACTCTTCTCCTGATTCATAGTTTTGTATTTTTCTCCAATTTTGGAATCTATGTGAGGTGAATTTGTGGTCTTCTCTTGTGTTATACTAATGTATTTGGTTTCAACAGATGATATATGAAGATCCAGTGACTGCAGCTGATTTTGAAAAGCAAACCCTCACAACAAACACAGGGAAGCAGTTAAAATATGGATCCCTGATTATTGCTACAGGGTGTACTGCCTCAAGGTGAATGAAATGGCATTGTATTTTGCAATGAATTGATAAACAACATCAGAGAAATGAGGACTTCTCAACCTTGTCCACTGATATATTAATTGTTCCCTTTCTATTTCTATTTCAGGTTCCCAGATAAAATTGGTGGGAACTTGCCTGGGGTTCACTATATTCGGGAGGTTGCAGATGCTGATTCACTGATTTCATCTCTGGTAAGCTAAGGGCATTCTTACCATTTATGCCATCTTTATGAAATGTTACACTATGCGTCATCAGGAAACTCTTGGCGACGAAATAACCTTCCAATATATGTTTTAGGGAAAGGCAAAGAAAATTGTCATTGTTGGTGGTGGCTACATCGGTATGGAGGTTGCTGCTGCAGCTGTTGCGTGGAACCTAGATACAACGGTTAGTATTCCCTTGACTTTCATCTCTAAACTGTGCTAGTAATGAAGTATACTTTTAGTCGTCCGATGCATAAAACAAACTATGTGGAAACATTCAGATGATAAGCGAGTGAAGTTGTATTTTCGCATGAATGTACTAACTATCAGCTGCTTTTGGGCTTTTACTTGTGCAACAATAGATTGTATTCCCCGAAGATCAGCTTTTGCAAAGATTGTTCACTCCATCACTTGCTCAGAGATATGAAGAACTATACCGTCAAAATGGTGTTAAGTTTGTCAAGGTAAGATATCAACCCACAATCAATGCCTTAGACTGAAAGCCATTGCTTTCCTGCAAACCTAAGAATTTCAGAACACACAGTGAGTAAACTTCAAATTCCTCTTTTCTGTTGGACAGGGCGCTTCTATAAATAACTTAGAAGCAGGTTCGGATGGACGTGTAACAGCTGTTAAGCTTGCTGATGGGTCTACAATTGAGGCAGACACGGTATAGTTACTTTTGCTTTTTCAAATGATGCAAATGGAAACAGTGAAGGTCAATGAAATGCTGACTTCTGTTCAACCTTTGTACCCTTACTTTACAGGTTGTGATCGGAATTGGAGCTAAGCCTGCTATTGGCCCCTTTGAAACTTTGGCCATGAACAAGTCTATTGGAGGAATTCAGGTATTGTTATCACAAAACTTCCAGATTTAGGTTTTGGAAGCTACAACTTCCCGAGAAATTACGTTAGTACTTTCTTACAATCTAAAGTCTGATAAGAGCTCACTTTCAACGACAGGTCGATGGCTTGTTTAGGACAAGTACCCCTGGAATATTTGCTATTGGAGATGTCGCAGCCTTCCCTTTGAAGGTACTTTACTGCAAGATAAAACATGTTAAGCCACCAATCTCGAGATCTGTAAACTCATCATTTTATCATCGTCTGATGAACAGATATATGATCGGATGACCCGAGTTGAACATGTTGATCACGCCCGCCGTTCTGCACAACACTGTGTGAAATCGCTGCTCACCGCACACACTGACACGTAAGCTTCTTCCACCCTGACATAATCTGTAGGCTTTGTTGTATCTCTCAACAGATCTCTTCACCTATTAGTTCTTCCTGTCTTGCTCAAAACGCTGCAGGTACGATTATCTCCCGTACTTCTACTCAAGAGTATTCGAGTATGAAGGCAGCTCAAGAAAAGTTTGGTGGCAGTTTTACGGTGATAACGGTAAATCTCGTTAGAACCTAAATAGTACACAATCCAATTTACTCAAACAATATTTATCTAAACCACTGATTCATATTGGCCAGTGGGAGAAGCAGTTGAGGTTGGGAACTTCGACCCGAAAATCGCCACCTTCTGGATTGATTCTGGTAAAGCATACCTTCCACTTTTTTCTCACTTCACTTCCGTTTCTTAACCATTGCAAAACTACACAGCTTCAACTAACTTTGATGAGTAAATTATCGTATAACAGGCAGGTTGAAAGGTGTTCTTGTAGAAAGCGGCTCTCCCGAGGTAAGAGTCTTCCTTAATTACTCCCTCATTCAACAAGGATATGAATCTGGACCATTGCAATTACATATATGGGTTTAATAATTCCTTGCATTGTTGTGCATATCTCTTTACACAGGAGTTTCAGCTTCTGCCAAAGCTAGCAAGAAGCCAACCAATTGTAGATAAGGCTAAACTCGCCAGCGCATCTTCAGTGGAAGAAGCCCTGGAGATTGCTCAAGCTGCTCTACAGAGTTAGAGAGTTGATGGATTTTGTAGCTTTTGGGTTCAGAGAAAGAAAGCGACATCTTTATTATCGGTGAGAGTATTCATCTTTCCATCGGAAAAATGATTTATAGAGAGCACTCTTGTCAATAATCTGCACGAATAAAGTTATTGCCTCTTTTTGAGATATCATATAAAGAGAGCTTGCAAGTCTCTTGACATCTAAAGTTTCTTACTTGCTTGATGAAAATCATTTAGGGTCTCTAAGACGTTTGTCAGTTTATGGTCCATATTTGTTCTGCAACCAAGAAAGTGATGTTTAAGCTTGTGATTATAAATAAGCTTGATCTAAATTTTAATAATCTCATTATCTAAAAATTTCTTTCATTTGACGGGAAACAGATTTAAGGGATTTATTTTTTCGAAATTTGTTATAACAAAAATGCATGGCTGTTTTCAAAAAGGCTTTTCAGCTGTTTACTTGAGGAGGATTGCAAAATGCAAACAAATGTGCATGTAAAATAAAGTGTAAATAAAATAAAATGCAAACAAATAGGGGATATTGGTGTGTGGCACTAAAAACAATTGATGAAAGAGTATTACTAAATATAGAAAGGATTAATAATCGACCGTCACACATCATTTGCCATTAAAAGAGTAGAGACTGCCACACAACACAGAATAACACAGAAAAACAAAAAGTAAAGCTGAAAATTTCAATTCATCACAAAAACTTGTTTACATTTTGGAATAGAAAAGCACCGACTTTTATTTTATTTCTCATCTTCTCTGCTCTCTTCTGTAAAGAAGATGAAGGTATTTTGAAAAATTTAGTATTTTGATTTATTAGAAACTAGAGTATTTTGATCAGTGGTGCCTTTTTTGTCTCACACTTTCTGCAGAAAATGGTTGTGATGATGGATGTTTATGACGAGAGATCAAAGGAGAGAATCATCAAAACAGTTGCTACCTGTCCAGGTAATTCACATTAATCATGAAACAAACTTCTTTGATTCTTGTCTTGTTCATGAGTTTCTATTGAAAAGACAAAACTTTTGATTACATACACACACAATCTTTGTTTATGGGTTACACAAAAACTCAATAAAAATTCTGTTCCTGGGTCAAGAAAAATTCACCTTTTTTTTGTTCTTGTTCATGAGTTTTTCTCCCTTTAAGAAAAAAAAAAAACAAAAGCTTTTTATTACATACATTCTCTGTTTTTGGAGTTCTTTGTGGGTTATGAATCAAAACCCATGAGATGAGACATGAATCTTATCTTTTTGTCTTGTTCATGACTTTTTTATTGAGAAAACAATTTGATTACACATTCACTCTGTTTTCCGGATTCATTATGGGTCATGAGTTGAACGCTCAAAATCCAAAACAAAGCTTTTAACTATACACACTCTGTTTTTGGGATTCAACATGTATTATGAATTGAAACCTCTCCAAACAAAAATAAAAGATATTTGTCTTGTTCATGAAAATCTACTGAAAAAAAAACAGAGCTTTTGATTACACATACACACGCACTATTTTTGGGATTCTTTTTTTCCGGGTCATGAAAATGAATTTAGCTCGTCTTCTTCATAAGTTTTTTTTTTTTTTTTGCAAATCCTTGAGTTATACGTACGCTCTGTTTTTGGATTTTTTCACGAGTTATAAATTGAAAAAAAAAAAAAGAACCTTTTAAAGATCTTCCTAAATCTAAAAGCCAAAATCGACCCTTTGTCTAACAGGGCTTACAACGATTACTATGGACTCAAAAGATGGAAAGCTAACGGTGATCGGAGAGTTTGATATCAGGATGATCCTTACGAAACTCGAAAGGAGATGGAGAAACGCTACGATGGCCACGTATGGGCCTTACGATCCCAAAAAAGAAGCCGAAACAGCTGTTGCTGCGGAAAGGAAGAAGATGGAAGAAAGGGAACGCGAGAGGTTCGAGGCTTACCGTAGAGACCAGAGTCTTTATGTTCCTACGCATCAGCAAAGCTGTGTATGTGTTCATGATCCTTACCATGGCTGCATTATCTCTTAAGAGTTTCAAGTTGGGAAAAAAAGACATATGGTAGTTATTAAGATTCGTTAGCTTTGGAGTTTGACGTTGACTAGTGTTTCAATCATAGGATGTTTTATCTCACTATAAGTTTAGTTGTGTTCATCTGATTAACCAACGTTATATGTTTCGTGTGTCAAATCACTATCTCATCAGATGATTAAGTAAAATTATGAGCAATGAGCATAGTAAGCTAGAGAGAAAACCCAAAACACGATAAACCCAAAAAAAAACTATTGTCTATTTATGGATTCATATTACTTTCTAATGTGTATTTTAATTTTAAATTCGATATATATTATATATAAAACCAACAAAAATATCACTTAGTCTTCATGTGCTGAAATGTCTGAAGATGAAAATGACAGACGTTGAAAATTGCGTGACAAGGAACTTTCCAGCTAAAAAAGGTTATAATTTCCAATTTTATTCAAAATCAGACCAAGAAACCATAATCATTTTTCCATTTCAATGCATCATCACCACATGATTCGATTTTCACTGTTGGCAAGAAAGGATTAATAAGGCTCTATAGTCTAAACGGTGATTACATTAAAAAATTTACATTACAAAGGTTTATTTTTAGATTGATACATTAAGGAATATGATAAAATTGACTCACTTCTTCATGAGGAGAATAACAGTGTGAGCTGCAATGCTTCTGTTTTCTCCAAGGCTATCAACCTTCTCATGGGTTTTAGCTTTTAAGTTGACAACAGAAGGATCTGCACCAAGAAGCTTTGACAGATTGGATCGGATCGTCTCTTTGTGTGGACTTATCTTTGGTCTCTGCAGAATCAATGTCGCGTCTAGGTTTCCTATCTCGTACCCTGCCTCGTCCATGAGTCTCACCTGAAACACAAAGACAAATTCGTTTCAAGTTCATTTGAACTTTTTTTTTCTCTCTCTCTCATAACTATGTAACCTCATTACGAAGTGATCAACATTTAAAGTTTATAGCTTTACTCACATTAGCTTCCATGCAATCAACATTCACAGCCAATCATAACAAAGATATTACACTAAACCTGACCCATACTTTAAAAGGCTAGCTAGACAAGGAAAAAAACATCAATCATATATGTTGCCTCCAAGGAAACGTAACAACATCATCAACCCAAGAAGCAGGAGCCTAATCTAAACTTGAGTTATGCAAATGCAAGAGCTGTAAGTATCATACATAACTTAAGTGATCACAAGAACTAAGAAGGCACTGTACTAAAACGTTGAAAGCCGATATCTTTCCTCCACAATCCACATCTCGTCTACATTCTAAAGTTGAAAAGATTGTACCCAAGAGTATTGCACAGCCTTAAAGACGTAAGTTCCATCAAACCTAAGAATCAGGCTTAAAGACGGTAACTTTGTAGATATTCTGCATATAAATGAACGGTAAGTGAACATGAAAGGGGAAGCAAAGAAAGCTTACAGCTTCTTTGATGAAGACAGATGATGCAGCTCCTTTCCATTTAGGATCAGAATCAGGGAAAATCTGACCAATATCAGGAAGCCCTAAAGCTCCTAAGATTGCATCCACTACACAATGAAGCAACACATCGCCTGCACAAATCCCACAAACCAACAAGCTCAACAACTCAATTCCAAAACAGAAAATCTAATCCCAATTCGAAAGTTTACCATCGGAGTGAGCTTCGCAGCCTCTATCATGAGGGATATCGATTCCTCCGATGATCAGAGGGTACCCTGGCTCTAACCGATGCAGATCGAACCCGTGACCTATTCGAAACGGAAGAGTTCTTGTTGATTTCTCTGAAGTCACCGGTTCATTTGCCTCCACAGCGGCTGAAGCTGATACTGAAGAGCGACGGGAAAGCGAGAGAGAGTTAAGCCTCCGTGTAGAGAAACCATGGCCGCTGATCGTCGCCGCCGGGAGAAGGAGTGGCTTTTTGGTAAATTGAGAGTGAAACAAAGGCGAAGAAGATAGCTGAGTACAAGTAGCCATAGCCATTTCTTCTCTGATTTTCCTCTCCTACTAGTCAATTCGCCACTATATTTTACTTTATTTTTTTAAATAATATATAAGTGGTGGGCTGTTATGGGCTTCTTAAGTGCTGAAATTTATAAAAACTTGTATGGGCCTGTACTATAGCCCATTCCAAGTTTGATTAAATCTCTACCGTCGAT
The DNA here is from genome assembly GCA_900108845.1 of Iljinskaea planisiliqua. Lineage (NCBI taxonomy): Eukaryota > Viridiplantae > Streptophyta > Magnoliopsida > Brassicales > Brassicaceae > Iljinskaea > Iljinskaea planisiliqua. The sequence continues at coordinate 5,147,000 of FNXX01000002.1, read as the reverse complement.
GAGCTAGCAATGCACTGAAGTTTTACGATAGGCCGCGTCGTAGAGTACTCTTGCTCATTACTTCTTTCGCTTTTAGGTTTTCTCCTCTCAGCTTTCCCTAAACTCCTTCGCCCCACTCTTCTCTTCCGCACCGATTTTGAGCTCCAACAAAACGGCGACGGATTGTCTGCAATCGATCGCCGGAAACTAAGAAGAGAAGATGGCGGCGCCGGAAGCTCCAGTTAAGTACGTCGGAATCCTAAAGGAATCCGCCGCTTTCCGGCTAATGAAATCGATGGTGAGTTAAATTTTCGTAAATGATCTAAGCGTTGAGTTTTTTTTTACAAAGACTTAATTTATTTGGAATGGTGATTTCTTAGGGTTGGGAAGAAGGAGAAGGACTTGGTAAAGATAAGCAAGGGATCAAAGGCTATGTGAGAGTGAAGAACAAGCAAGATACAACTGGTTTGTTTCTTCTTAATTCTCTCTATCGTCTGTATGTATAGGTGTATGTAATGGCGATTGTAGATTTAAATTTCTCTAGTTTGGTCAATGTGAAGCTGTGGAATTTAGATTGAGGAAACTGAAATAGAGCAACTTTGCACTTTTACACCCAAAAATTTTGAGGGAATGTGTGTATATATAGATGCATATTCATCTATGATATAAGTAAATAGGACTAAAGATTTGAATTTGGGAGCAGGTGTTGGTGTTGATAAGCCGAATCCATGGGCATTCGATACAACTCAATTCGATAACATTCTCAAGAAATTGAAAGTGGTAATGGCCGTGCCTGTGTTTATTTTTTACTAAGCTCTTTGAAAAATTGGAAGTGATTTCAATATTTTTTGTGTGTGTTGTTTGCAGCAAGCAGCGCCTAGCAAGAAAGATGATGGTAAGTCTACTTCTTATCAACTCTAGCTCTTTTTTTAAGTATGGCAATCTTGTTATCCTAATGACTTGTGTTTCTGTGGTACGTAACAGATTCGGAGAAGGAAGCTGAAAGTGAAGATGAGGCTGCCAAATCTGAGCCTGTCAAGGCGAAGGTTGCTAAAGTGACTCGTCCACAAGGAAGGTTGTTAAATTTTTTCTTTTCTTAATTATTCCCTTAGCAATGATCTGTCGCTTTGTGTTTGAGTATTTTTTGTGTGTTTTTGCGTTTTGTACTGTACTTAGGTATAAACGTAGAGAGAAGGGGAAGCTTGTCAATTCATACTCATCTAAAGATCTTGAAGGAATACTAGTAAGCTTTGTTTCCAATTAGTTCTCTCCTTGTTTGATCTGCTCATGACCAAGATTCATGTCGATTAGCATTACTTCATAACTTCTACATATTGTTAATTGGTGCATATTTTCGAGATTTTCTCTGCTATCAGCATTATTTAAACAAAAGTTATTGTGAAAGTAATATTCTAACTTGGGCTAAATTGTTTTTGCTGTTTTTTTAGGTTAAGCGAACTGAGGAGCCTTCTCCTGCGGTTTGTGACATAGCCGATACTATGGAGATTGAAATTATATCTGAGGACCAACATGCTAGTGTTAAAGGTGAATAGATTGTCCTGAAAATATTGAAATGGTACGACTTTCGGTTCATATGAGCTGAAATTGTTTATTGATTCTTTTGGACTGAACAGAACAGAAAGTCGAAGAACCTTCTTCAGACTGGTGGGGATTTAAATCTGGGTTTGTCTCGGGTGGTCTTCTTGGAGCCAAGTCTGGCAAGAAGAAATCGTCCAAGTCTAACGAGAGAAAAATGTTTTGCGAGGACGATCAAGAGAATCTTTACAACATGGTTCAGGTATTCTTCTGTCTCATTATCCACTCTTCTTAGAGAAGAGGTTTGTATAAGATATCTTAACGCTCTGGAAATATCTGCAGGATAAAGCCACGGCTGGAAAACAAGGACTGGGTATCAAGGACCGGCCAAAGAAAATAGCCGGTGTTCGTTACGAAGGGAAGAAAACATCTTTTGATAACAGTGATGATGACGATGATGATGATGATGAAGAGGACGAGGAAGAAGAGAGTGAAGAGGATGATGACAAGGACTCTGTTATTGAAAACTCTCTCCCAGCAAAAAGGAAGCGTGAAGAGAGTGAAGAAGAAGATGACAAGGACTCTGTTATCGAAAATTCTGTCCCAGCCAAAAGGAAGCGAGATGATATCATTGAACCCAAGATCAAGTTGAAGAACCTTTGCAAGCAGATTCTTAAAAAGGTATGTTGTCAATTTACTTGGAACAGCCATTGTCTTGTTCTATAACATCTCTCACACGTATTGTCTTACATTCTCAGGACGCTGGTAGTAGTAGATCCATGAAGCTGAAACAGCTTAAATCTTTAATTGATGAACAAGCACCATCAGTTCTCTCAGAGTTCACTTCAAGGAAAGATGCTTTTGCTTTCTTGAAACTTAAGGTAACACTAATCTTAGCTTATCTTATGCCAAATCTATCCTGTTACTTATTGTGCATACCTACACTGAGCTGTAATATTCATCGGATGCGATTAAATATACGTAATGGTGAAGTTAAGGTTTCTCATTTTTTACTATAGAAAATTCAAAAGTTCCAATTTTTACTGAAGTTGGACTTGCCTCTTTGTTGCAGCTGGAGCGAAGTGGGAAGTTTGTTGTGGAGGGAAAGAAGATCAGTCTCCTATCGAAAAAGAAGTGAGGACAATTTATTGGTTGGAATTATCATTATACCTGCATAGGACAGTGGAGATTAGAGCAAGTTTTGTTACTAGATCATCACCATGCCGTATGTATAACAAATATCATCCTTTGATTTGGAAATTTTGATGTGTTTGTAATCTATTCATACATTACATTCTATGAGAGTTTGCATAAAACTTAACCATAAAATAAGTTAATTAATCTCTTTTATTTAAAAACATATAGAAAACTAATGTTGGTGTATCAAGTGTTATATGTATTTGCCCTGCACGATCTTGGTGGCTATATATTTTCCGAGATAGTTATAACCATGGCAATACAGAGCTTCAATTTCGGCTCTCTTTCCTTTTTCAATCATCAGTGACAACTCGTCTATGTAATTTTCCTGTCAGAATTAAAAATCGAAGTGGAATTGAGTTTAATCCGTAGATTGTGGATTATCTCAGAGTTTCATTCAATCAACATATTTGCTTACAGTTACTTTACCTGCAAGATTTTGGAGGACATTAAGCTTTTAGCAATCTGCGAGTCCTTTGGCTTTAGAGGAACTAAAGACTCTTGTGGTATCAGATTCAGATCATCTCCTCGGAGCCCAATCCACTTCACGTTGCAAGCTAAGACATAGCAAAAAACCATCATTACAGAGACTTCTTTACTATATATGTGAACAGTGAGAGTCTTTTTACCATATCTGTAAGCTTCAAGACCCATTCCTATGCTCCCAAACTTGAAGGTGCATAGTATAGCTAACCCAGCAGGATTCCTTACAATTTTTAAAAGACTTCTCAGTTAATGAACGTATGAGCACTAAACATTGATGTAAACAAAGAGCAGAATGCTTGTTTATGCTCACCAATCTACTAGAGCAAGAATTGGCAGATGAGGAAATGTTGTGCTCATCCGATGAAGGAAGAACCTAAACCATTTCAACTTCCAAGCTATTCAATAACAACGGCTACATTACAACCATGGTTTCTTTTTATCTGAGTTAAATAATTGTTGACCTTGTGGCAATATCCGGATACCCTTTCGCAGTGATGAACACACAAGGAATGTGATTGAACACACGATCTTCCACAAGCCGATGAAAAATCGCATGCTAAAAAACAGATCCAGGAGTGACTTATACGAACGATTTACGTTATTGTTATATGTCATCCTTGATTAGATCAAGAATATACCTTCTCCACAACAATGATATACCGAGCATCACTTCTCATGATCGTATTGTCTAGCAAATTCAAGTCTCCTGATATAGCAAAACCTGACGAACCACAGGCTGAACAATCTACAGCCTCCTTACCTGGTTCCTGTGTGCGAGCAAAGTCAGAGACCATAATGTTAGCTAGAAACACAAGGACTCGTTCGAAAATACACTCACTTGTAGAAACAACCTTCCAGCAACAAGGCCTCTGCTAGAAGCCATAATCCCAAGACTGTATCTACTGCAACGCAAAAGTGCTACCACATCTGTATAAAACAGTCAGAAAACAAAAATAATCTTCATTGTGTTCAGACCAAAACTCTATAAACATAAGCATGACTTGTGACACTAGAATAATAATAACCTTGGACGCTTCTGTTGACTTCAATCTGAGATGAAAAGTAGTGTGGTGAATCACAAAGCAGTTTATAGAACAACTCTCTTTGCGTCACTCGTTTCTCTTGAAGCAGAATTTGAAAGCAAATCTCCATAACTTTCCACACTGAATACAATTCAAAAACAATCGTGACTGATATTGATTTGAATCAAAGATTAGGATGGATAATAGAAAGTGATACATTGAGCAATTACCACGCACGAAAGCTTTAGCTGTTTTTGCATTCGTCAAGGAACTCTTAGTAAATGAATTAGAGAGGAATATGTACGAAACATCCGTGAGTATCCCTTGGTTTATACAGCTATTGCTTCTCTTCCTATTGATCTGTCAAACGATGATTTCAAAACCGAGAACATAATTTGGGAATTGAATCGAAAATTAGAGTACCAGGGAGAGATCGGAGATGGCTGGATCTGGAGAATTCAAAATCCGGAGGAGATTGAGAACAGAAACTTCGATTCTAGCACGAGCCTGTAAACGACGATCTTCAATTTCAAATCGGAACCCCGGAGATTCGAAAATCGGCAGCGAAACTTACTTCGTGAGGACGGAGAATATCAGCGTAAGAGGTGTGTTGATCGGAGAAGAACTTCATGGATGATATTCCTAAATTTTCCTCCATTTCCAGAGATTTTTTTTGTTTTGTTTTCCCTGAAATTTGCAGTGAATTTGATTTGAATACTGTTGGGGAAGAAAGAGAGGCGCGCGATGAATTTAGCTTGACGAATGTAGACTGTATGCCGTTTCAACTATAAGAAACCGGCATGCAGTTCATGAACCTTTCAACGGAACTCTAACTCATAGAGTCATGCATATATAATCCAAAGTTTTGTTTTATGTGGTTAATTAGATATATAATCCAAAGTTGTAAAAAATGATTGCGGTTGTTTTCTATTCTACAATATATAACGGGAAGCTATGTATTTAATATAAGTTGATTTTACTATAACGTAGCAATTAGTTGAACCGGAAAATTCACGTTTTAGAAAGAAATCTATTAACATTTGATCTATATTATAAAGACTATATAGTTCAGGATACGAGAAGCTTCCACGTGCGTGCGTGAGTTTGCATAGGTTTAACTATGCTAATTTTTATTTTGGATTTATTCTACCGGTCAAAATGAGATTCTTAACAACTACAACCACAATAATTTGCTTAGTTTCGTTTATCCGTATTTAATGCACAACACTTTAAGCGACTTCATCATGTCTTGTACTAGTTTGATCAATCAAAAAACTATATATTTATCATATTTAACTTAGTATGTGTGGACGAACGAATTTTCAGAATGAAACTTTACAAAAACGAAACCAAATTAAAGAGGTAATGTGGATCTCTATATCCAAGAGGACCAAAACTATGTCAACTTCTTTAAATGAATTTTTAAAACTCGCGACTCGGTGGAATCTACCAGATCAATGTTATACTATATATAATTAATCACACATATGAAATGGAAAAAAGTACTTTTATTTTACTTGTTACATGCAAATTTGTAAGCTAATCAAAGCCATTACCAAACATTCCCTTTGTCATGTGAAAACATCAACTACAAACTTTGACCAGTAATATAATTAGATGTATTTGATTGGTTTATATGAGACATTGGCATGTCGACATATTACATATACATAGTCTTTCACGTAAAGTTAAAACTTTAAATAACCATTATAGTTTACACATAAAACATTAGTATAACCAATATATACCATCGTTGTCAAAATGCTTTCCGTTCTTTTATTCTTAATACAGATATATACTATTTAGATTTTCATTTGTTTTTAATTTTGCATATTACGTACATTTTAGGGTAATATATGAATCTAAATAATAATATATATTGATCAAAAACTTTGTTAAGGAGAAGAAGAGATATATAGCTAGGAAAAGGAGGAGAGACTAAGGCAGTTGAACAAAAAGTTAGGTGAATATAGTTGGCCTCAATGTTATATACACTTTTACTCATTCTTCTTCTTTCTTCCCTACAAATATCCTTATAACCTTTCTTCTTCTCGTCTCCTTCTTCTTGATATCCACACATATATACATAAACAAACCTACATATAGCGTGTGAGAGAGAGAGAGTTTCATAAAACATGGAAGGGGTCGACGACACAAACGCGATGTTAACACTAGAAGAAGGCGAAAACAACCCTTTCTCTTCCTTCGACGACAAAACATTAATGATGATGGCTCCTTCGTTAATGTTTTCCGGCGATATGGGCCCTTCTTCTTCTTCTTGTTCTCCGGCGAGTTTTCATATGTCTGCTCAGCCAGGGAACTTTCAAGGTGGTGGAGGAGGAGATGCGGTGGAGATGGGAGGGTTAAGTGAACATAGTAAGAACAATAAAGGGAAAGGGAAGAGATCGTCGGTGATGCAGAGAATTGCGTTTCATACGAGAAGTGATGATGATGTTCTTGATGATGGTTATCGATGGCGAAAATACGGTCAAAAATCTGTTAAAAACAATGCTCATCCCAGGTTCTTCTTTTACTTTAATTACATTTAATACATTTATGATGTGTTTATAAAAATATATTTGACATCCTTATTAAAGTAGATTTCGAAATTGAACTAATTAAGAATATATATGCACACACCCTTGGTCACGTGTATATCTCGGTTGGAAACATTAGTTTAACAACCTAATAAACCTATCACGATCGTAGTCAAATTGTGTTTGTCTGGTTGCTTTACGTTATGGCTCGTGTCTTTGAACTAGGGTGTTTATTTCTGATTTTTTAAAATAAACCGGTTACTGATCAATGAAAGAATCCAAAATAAATCTGATATAGATAACCAAAGATATTTTTTTCATGTAAATGTGTCATACCCCATAACAGGATCATTATGTCATGTTTTCAACAACAACAAAAATAAATACTTTCTCTCCCTCTGTTGCTAACTGAATGATGTTTGAGGAAACAAAATTGTTTCGAGAAATTAGATGTTCTCAATTTTTCATTATGTGTTGTTATATATTATTGTTTTTTTTTTAAGTTTGCCTTTGTAATATTAATTATTTAAATATAAAATTTAGATATTATTTGATTAAAATAAAGTTAAAAGAGTCATTTACAACATCTTTGAGAAATCTATAAAAATCCCTAAACATTGATAGTATAAAATTATAATATTTTAACCTAGCACGACTGCACGATAGCTTCTTAACTACAATATCATATATGGATCTTTCTCCAAAAAAAAAAGAGAGAAAAAATATATCATATATGGATTGATTTAATATTATTTTGTTTTTGCAACAACAAAAAATTGCAGGAGCTATTACAGATGCACGTACCATACATGCAACGTGAAGAAACAAGTGCAAAGATTGGCAAAAGATCCAAAAGTCGTCGTAACAACCTACGAAGGTGTTCATAATCATCCTTGTGAGAAGCTCATGGAGACTCTTAGTCCCCTCCTTCGGCAACTTCAATTTCTCACCAGAGTTTCTGATTTTTGATTAAATGTTAATTAGTCGTGTAATTAAAGCATATTGATCATTGTTTAATCACTCCATTGACCCAAAAAATATCACTCCTTGACCCCAATCTCCCAAGAGACAAATGTATTAAACAAACGTGAGATTATAATTTATTTTCATGTTTATTGCGATCATTTCTGTTTGATTTTGATTTATTTGTTCTTAGGATTTTATTTTTATTTAAAGTCTTTAGCTTTATTAGGCAATGAGCTCCCGATTTGGCTTTTCCTTGTGTGATCATTTTGTTAAGTTTAAGCATATCAGCAATTAATGGACTTGGAAAACGTAGTTTTTATGAATTTTAAACTTTCCCAAATCACACGAGAGTTTTGTCTCTTTGTAACACTTGAAACAGTTTCTTTTGTTTCTCTTTCCTTAGAATGATGCTTTAACTTTTGCTACTTTTATCTCTCATTATAATATAATTCATCAATTTGATTTTGCCGGTCGTTTTCTGATAGAGGTCATAGCTTTGAACCCGATCAAAGCTGAGAACAAGACAAGAACACAAAACACTTTCTTTGTCTTTCATTGATTAAGGACATTAGAAGCACTACGATGGAGTCATTCACGACTCCTACAACTTAGGGAAAACAAGATAAAATGGCTGATAGGTTCCTCACAAGTAGACCAAATCAACTTATTTGCTGAATCAAATATACGATAAAAACAAAGACCAAATCAACTTATTTTGCTATTGGGAGCTTATGAAGATTCGGAGGGATCAAAGACTTGACCAACAAACAAAACTGTTCCAGTTTTGTCTTCTCTAATCAAGAAAAGAAATGGATGATCAGCCACAAAATCTATCGTCTTCGGAGGTTCCATATCAAAACAGCAGCCCTCAGATTCATAAGCACTTGCAGCCGCAGCTTCAACGCCTGACTCATCGATCTTGATACAAGCTTTATGGTGCAATGGCGTTGAATGAAGTCCCAATTGATTGAAAACATCTGAGACCAGAAACCCAAAAGAGATATTAAACTTTGGGATTCTGAAAGCTCCAACTTCAACTTCACGACTCGGAATGTGACTATCCAAGAATCCAGGAGTGTATGCCATTTTCTCCACAAGATTATCCAATCCATCTTTCTCGTCAGGTAGATAGAAATACATTGCAAATGTTCGAATGGTGTCACCATTACTTCGCTGGTATGGGAGCCTAAGAACCTTGAAACCATCGTAAGCAGTTATGTATTGGTCCATATTCATCAAATGGGTTTTCCCAAGTGCCTTTGAAGTACAATGTGTTTGCATAAACACGTTCGGTTTCGTTTGTGACGGAACCAGGAGGAAGAAGATCCTTGATGAGATCATTGGTGCGTTCTTGAACCCATGAGTTCACCTCCATACGCACTTGTTCAGCCTTCAAAATATAAATATTCATTTCATTCATCATCAAGTTGATTTTGCCATAATTCAAACTTTCCTTTTTTGGTGTTAAAGGATTCAAACTTGCTTTCCAAGTAACAAATTTGTCAACACAGAAACAATACGAAACAAGAATCATTATAACTTATATTGAGCTCGCATATATACAAGTTTACCTTTGATCGAAAATCTACGCGATCGAAAGCAGCTTTGAAGAAACTCTCGAAGAGATCTTTGAACTTAGGATCAATCGTTAGCGATTTCTCGATCCATACGCCGTTGACCGACGAGATCTCTGGCCCGCCGCCGTTCGCGCTACCACCACCGTAGACAACGGAAACGATCTCGGTGAAGACGGCGTTGAGCTCATCCGTAGACGAAGACTTGAGGAAAGAGAGGATCTCACCGGCGACTGAGGAACCGCCGGGACCAGAAGCGACCAGAGTTAGCGGGAGTATATTGAGGCAGGCGAGAAGACGATGTTAGAGTGTTTGGCCTCTAAAGAGAAGACGTGCCTCGCAAGAAACATGGCGACTTCGTTTTGCTTCTTCATAGATTCTCTCACATGCATTTTTGACCTGCAACGAGAGAGAGAGAGAAAGAGAGACAGACAGACAGAGAGTACTTGTGAAAGAAAGAGTTGACGTGCTTGTATAGTCAACATCTGATTTGGAAAGTTCTTAATGACCCAAAAGTCGTCGTCACGACCTGCGAATCTGTTGAGCTTTCTCATGGATGATTTGGCAGGCTCCTCCATGGTGAGAACGGCGTTGAGTGATGCTAGAGAGAAGCTAAAGTTGGAAATGTTTGCTTCGGAAGCAATTACTTTTCCGGTAAGGTCTTAATCGTCTTCCTTGTGCTTCTTTATTGCTTCTTGCATGAGAGAGAGGAACTTGTGATTCGCTTACCTTTTGATTTGTCCTCATCTTTGAAAGAGTGAGATCTGCTGTTTCTTAAGATGTGCTAAGTTTTTTGAAACTTCTTCATCTTTGAAAGGAAGTAACTTGCGATTGCGAATCGTCTAGCAATCATCTTTTCATTTTCTGTGTGAGTGTGTGTGTAAACATAAATAGAGAAGATATAAGATACCCTAGTTTCTAATAAAAATGGAACCAGGGTTTTGTCGTTAACGAAACAGCGTGCCGTTATGACAAAGTGACATCACAGGAGAACATCAGGGTTTTCATTAAATGTTTTAACAGAAAAACAACAAAGTGTATCTCACAGAAAATATCTCAGATTCACATAGCTCAAAGATACAAGATTTATATAAAGTCAGATATTTCATATTCACTCCGTGAGGAAAAGTGAAGGGAAAAGACAGGAATACCCCTTGCCAAAAGTGATCCAGAGCAGAAGAAGAAGACAGTTTGATGATATTAACTTCAGCTCAAGCAAGTACTTTGAGCAGCCAAGAAACATGATTTTGTCTTCAGCCTTTTCCACCACCCTAAAGAGAAAACAAAACAATGAGATTGCGTAACAAGGCGTTAATTAAGACTTGAGTAATTCTACCGTTTCGTGCTTTAAAAGAAGCTCACCTTGCGAGGTGGTGTTCCTCGCCTACCATTCTTGCCAAATCCGAAATTTCCTTTCTTTTCAGATGCTTTAAGGATTTGAAAAGAGCATGTCAAGGAATCATCCACACTCATCATGGCCCCTGCGTTGTCAAACTCTCCACAGTAGTTTGGGGCTGAGAATATCGTAACTAGCTGTCTATTTGCAAAGAACTCATACCCGTCTTCCACAACCTAAAGGGTTACAATCAACTTCAATGTTAAAAACAGAGAACTTTAAAAAATTATTTTTCAAGAGTTAGCAAAGTCATCAGCTTTAGTAGCCTCTACGATGAGAAGTTAGCCAAAGAGATTCAACAAATGTACTTTTGTCTGAGAACAGTTAGCTCAAGTACCTGATGAGCTCTGCAGATTAGGTCAAGGTCATGCGTTTGAAGAAACTCCTCGACCTTATCAACCCCAAAGGTGTAAGAGACTCCCCTGTCATTCTCTCCCCATCCTTCAATGTCCTTGTCTGGATCAGACCACAACAGATCACACAGTAGTCCATGGTCAGGAATGTCAACAGGACGAGCAATGTTCCTGATCTCATCCAAATGCCTCAACTCAGGTGATAGCCCACCGTGCATACAGAGGATCTTTTCATCGATAAGAGCAGCAACAGGGAGACAGTTAAAGCAGTCAGTAAATATCTTCCACACCCGAACACTATATCTCTTCTTGCACTCGTCATAGAATCCGTAGATACGGTTTATAGAAGCACATTCATGGTTCCCACGCAGAAGAAAGAAGTTCTCTTTGTATTTGATCTTGTAGGCAAGGAGAAGGCATATGGTCTCTACACTCTGCTTACCACGATCTACATAATCCCCAAGGAACAAATAGTTTGCAGCCGGTGGATAGCCACCGTACTCAAACAATCTCAAGAGATCTGAGAACTGACCATGAGTATCTCCTGCCAAAACATGAATACAACACCGTTAGAAAAGTGCTTCCTCACTAGACAACACTCAAGTCACGAAAGTACTACGTGGAATGAAGCCTAAAGAAACCCCAAATCCAGCAATAAAAGTACTCAGGAAACACATTTGCAACTAGAATCCTGTGTAGATGAACAGAAGAATCCAGAATAAGGATCAGTGTGAAGACCAATGATCATTTCTAGATCAAGTAAACTAATACCTCCATTTAAAACAAGAGATTCATATGCATTTTTTGTATAAATTTCAACAGCTCAGCTTCATATGCATCTATAGTTATTGACCAAACACCAACATGAAAAAAACAGCGGTTTGACCAGTTCAAATGCATTTCTCTAAATCTCAACATCTCTGATTAGCTATCAATCTTCATCCCCACCTCTTAATGAAGAGACAAGCAACAGATTCTACATCAAAAAGAAGTTTTGGCCATCAAATGAAATCAAAATTTTGAGAAAGAAAGAGAAATGATTTTCCAAAAAAACACTATCTTTCAATGATGAATCAATACCACAAATCTTAATAGGAGCCTCGAGCTCAAGAAGATTAGGTTGACTCAGAAAGATCTGCTTAGCCGTCGTACAGAGATGTTTAATCTCCGCATCCGTCAACTGCACCTGCTTCGTCGTCTTCCCGTTCTTCGCCGCCAATAACCTCTTTATGACATCATCCACCACACTATCTTCCATCAAAAATCAAACACTGAAAGTCTCACACACGGCGATGAACAAAAACCCCCGATGAGATAAAAGAGCTTCTGTTCCCGAGCTCCGGTTTCGATACACCGTCTCCGATCAAAGTGGTTGAAGATCACCTCTGAACGTAGACGCAGATACAGAGAGAGAGAGAGAGAAGAGAGAGAAAGGGTTTGTGAAGCTGAGAAGACGGAGCCCTAGACAGAATCGGCTTGAGACGGGGAAGGAGAAAAGCGAAGCACGCGTGCGGCTCGTGTGAACCGGAAGGGACGGCTTTGTCTTTTGACCAAACTTATTTTATTTCTTTTATTTTTATATCTTAAGAAAAAATATAGGAAATTTGCATTTAAACACTATTGTTTCGAGATATATACTCTCACATTACTATATACTTTTTCTCTTCTCTCTCAATTTTTTTATTATTTTCATTAATAAAAACACAATTGCAACAACAATATTAAAATGACTCTTACGATTCAATCAAGAGGTAGGAGGCTACAAAATATAAAGGATAGAAGTATTCAAAAACTACAACTGATGATGATGGAATGAAAAAGCATAAGATTGATCATACGATGATAAAAAAAAAATAGTGATCTCACCTAAACATAAAAAACAGTTATGAAAAAATAAGATTAAAGAGGTTCATAGTTAATTTTGAGTAAAAATTCATCAAATATGTGTTTCAAAATTAATAAAATTAAATAATATTTAGGAATTAAATTTTCTAAACAATTACATAACTTAGATGATCAAGTATAAGAAAATATATGTGAGAGGTTTTGGGTTCAAACTTGTATGCAAGGCTAATTTTTTAATTTTTTTTTGTTTTTCATTGTTTTTGTTATTTGGGCTTATTGTTTTTTTTTTATGTTCATTCTAGGTTTATGTATTTTACCTATTAAATTTTTTCTCAAAAATAATATTTCACCAGTTGACTAAAAAAAGGACTAATAAGTTTTATTGTTTTTAGGTTTTCTACTATTAAATAGATGCTTAAAATTTTGAACTTGTTTTAAAAGAAAAGGGCATAATTAATCGGATTTAACCACACAGTCCGGATGCTCACATAGACCGCGAATTTCCAAAATCTTGACATGATCCTATTTGTTCCTCTCTTTTGTTTTCTCAATGCGACTTGGTTCAAGACTTGAAGTGAATTTGGTTAGTAATATTAAAAAAAAAAGAAAAAAAAAAGATATTAACGGAATCTATACAATCTAACGGCGTTCGTACTCGGATAAGGGGTAATTTCGTCAAATAAAATTTACGTGCCCAAGCCAACACCTGAATACTCCAGTGGCATTTCTGGAAACTCACCTAAAAACTACATAAAATCCCCGTCACCAGTCTGTATCGAACGGCTCTCGTTCCCTCTGTTTCGTAATCTACAGCAATAATGTTACTGACACGTCATGCTTACCGGTACGGACAAGCTCACCGGAATATCTCACCGTCGACGGCTTATCTAAACATGCCAAAGTTAATTTCCCGAAAACTATAAATAGTCATCTTTTTCCCTTCATTTTCTTTGCCCTAGAAAAATCCCCCGATTCGCGCAGCCGCACCATTGCCTTCTTCCTCCCCCCAAATCGACGAATCCCCAAAATTAATCTCACTCTCTCTTAGCTCACTTTCCTTCTGATCGAATCCACTCAGCTTCTCTCCACCGCGATCGAAGCTTCGAACTTTCTGGCTTTTAAGCTCTAAGGAGATGACTTCTTCGCCTCGCAGCGTACACGGTTGCGACGTCGTCGATTTGGGTTTCTCGCGGTGGTGATGGATGGTCTGGAGGTTTCTTGTCCCGTGGACGTTTCGGTGCCGGCTAAGCTTATGGGATCTGAAGGGTGTGGTGGAGTTAGGGTTTCTTCGAACAAAGCAGCAGATAATAACTGTGAGAAGGGACGTGTCTCGGTTGGTGTGAATTCGTCGATTGACCGTTGCAGTGCTTCAATTAGCAAGAAAGGTTGAGTTAATTTGATGTTTTTATTATTACTTCAATCTGTTCTGTCTCCTTGTTATGTCTCCTTGTTCTGTCTACTTTCCTTTTTTGACTTTCGAATCTGATTGTTAGACTTTTCAGACAGATGTTATGAAGTGGGTACAGTTTGTAGTTGTAGATCCAAATGTGTTTTGTCCTCGGTACTTTGGGTAAATTTGCAAACTTTTCAAGATTCGTAGGAGAGTGTTAGGTTTTTGCGTTTCCTCAAGTTTTGGTAAGGACTTTCTTAATCAAGACCGATGTTTTGTATCCTTAAATGAAACTCTTCCACTTGATACAGGAGCAGGAAGCAGCAGTGGGGGTTCAGATTCATCGCTATGGCGCAAATTAATGCACTCACACGACTTTGTACATGATAGGCTTACCAAACTTCGCGTTGAAAATTCATCCGAGCCTCAAAACGGCTATCAACCAATTGCCAGTCCAGAAAGTGCCGAGTCTCCTAGGAAAAGAGGGAAGCTTTCGAGAAGTAGTAGTAGTAATGTGACTTCCAAAAGGTCAAAGTTGATTCTTTTAGATGACACAGTTAGAGAAAATGACACGAAGGAGATATGTGGACAAGGATCTACGCACTCGGGTAACTCTCAGCCAACCACTGTTATTTAAACTTTTTCTTTCTTTAGCCTTGGACAGTTAAACTTGGTACAATATATGCAGTTATTTAACAGTAGCTTATTGGCTCACCCCTGAAAATAAACGTGTTTGTGTATTAATGTGAGAAGAGTATGTAACATTTTGGTGATAGTTTATTGGCTCACCCCTGAAAAAACATGTCTGTGTATTAATTCGAGAAGAGTATGTAACATCTTGGTGATAGTTTATTGGCTTACCCCTGAAAAAAACGTGTCTGTGTATTAATTTGAGAAGAGTATGTAACATCTTGGTGATAGTTTATTGGTTCAATCCTGAAAAAAACGTGTTTGCGTATTAATTTGGTTGGCTAGGTTACTTATAATATTATGTTGAATGCTACGTAGATAAACCCTTAGCAGTGAAGCAACGAAGCAGCTGTAACGGCAGGCGAGGTGATAAGAGGAATTCAAAAGTTCCCACGAGAACTTTTTCACCCGTCACTTCAGCCACTGGCGAGAATGCATTTTTCGGTATGTGACTGCTTCTGAACTAGTCCCGTCCTGTGGTATCCAACAATAGTATGCTGACAATTTAACCATTAGTCCTCAACTTGGTCGATTTACTATGTCAGTTTTATAGGTTGCATTGTCTGAACTTTGAAAGTGATTTACAAGTGAACCTGTTCTGAGGGTAGCTTTAGAGGTTCCCTCGGTTATTGTGGTGATTTTGAGTCTCTTTTCCCTTAGTCTCCCTGACATCAAATTGAAAAGGTTTCATTGGCTGACATATTCTTTGTATCGCTAAGGTACCAAAGGGACAATGTGAGAGTCATAGCACCTGTTCTATTCACTACTGTTGCATTTAAACGCGACCTTGTTGATATGGCAAGGTCTTGTCAGTATATCCTCTTCACATGATATGCTCTGATATTTTTCTAGTGTTGTGTCTACCTCTTAATTTGCGTTACATGCAGGTGGCTATGGCCTGAAGCCTGAAATAAATGATGTTACCAAACTCGTTGAAGATTTATCATTGAACAAGCTTCTTGAAGGCTCTTATGAGTGTCCTTCTTTGGGCAAAGACAAGATGAAAAAAGTGGAGAATACTAATGACACTTTGCTGAGTGTGGTCAGAAATGTTTGGTCTATTCTTCCAACTAAAAGGCCTGTTCAATCACAAAGCTCTGCTGAATTAGACACTTGCATCACCAGAACGCTGGGCTCACCAAGCTCTATCTCTGCCACGCTAAATGGTGAAAACAACGATACCGTAAATGCTCATGATGGAGATCTATCCTCTTCTTCCAAGGTGGATTTCTATATTTTTGAAATTCCAAATATATTCTGATTTCACCTGTAGTGGAGTACAACATGGCTTATATGGTTCGATTGCTTCAACTGAAAATTTATCTACTCTTTTGTGTTTTTCAGGAGCATTGTGTCAACCCTGAGATTCCTTCCACACCACTTAATTTTCCATTATGCGAGTCTAGCGATGTATTGAAAAGATTAGGCCTTCCTCCGCCGAAAGATTTAGACTCTCTGCTCCAAGATGCTTCAAAACCTTCTCAGAACTCTAAGAACATGTCGGACCAGCAGCGTTCAGCTAAACAAACACCTCCTCGTGGTGGATTGCCACATTTCCCTTGGTCACAGGCTTATAATGGGAGCTCTAGAACCAATTCGGAAGCTGCAAAGCTTCTTACCGGCAAAACGCTTTGTCAAGGACGATGGCTAAAAATAGCCGAGACTACTATGAATTCTCCCGAGAGTATAACCAATCATTTCGCAAATCTGGATTCACTCACTTTCAACCAAAGCTTAGTCCTTCCAATACAGAAGCAAACTGTTGCTGGAACTAAGACCTCTCAGACAATTTTCGGTAACACCACTTCATGCCAATGCAGAGAAGCATCTGTTTCTACCTTTCAAAAAGCTTCATGTCCTCCTACAGGTTAGAATGTCTCTTCGGTTTATTCTCACCCCACCTTTTATACTCTTAACTAAAACTAAATAATATCATTGTCTCTCACCAAATGCAGAAGCAGAGGCCACCCGAGATGTTCAAGACGATGGTATGTTTTCACAAATGCTATTACTCCATTTCTCAACACCTCGAATCCTCTTATGATGATGATATGTTTTGTGCAGCTCGATCCTGTCCTCAGCTACTAGCAGCTGCTCAAACACTCTGTGACTTTGCAATTCAAACAGGAAACAACAACCACCCAAACGGAATCCTCAGGTGGTCAAAGAAGCTCTCTCAGAAGTCCATGAAAGCCCCCAAATCCAAACTAATAGAGAAGCCTCTCGAAAGGCACAGAACAACTGATTCCTCCTTAGATCTTAACTCAAGCGGCAAGAACAACAACCACGTGAGAAAAGATTCAGCAGCAGAGCAGAATCATCATAATCGTCATCATCTTCCTAAGCCCTCAAAGAGACTGAAACTATCAACAATGGAGAACAAGACAGGATCATTCCCAAGCTCATCATCATCCGCAATAGAATCAGATAGAAAACATTCATCTTCAAGCAAGTTCAAGAATCATTCCCGTATGATGCCACCGCCTCCACCACCAACGAGAACACTCCAAAAATCGTCCACTTATCCTCAGAAAGCTCGGAGGTTTCCAGGAATCGGTTGAAAATAAGCACGGTGGATCTATATAAAACCGATCTTATATATACTCAAAAAACCCGTCTGGTGTTGCAACGGGACAAACCACGTCGTAGGAGTCGTCTGTAAATATGAATGTTGTCACGGTGTAAGGTAAGCTTCTTCTCTATGTGCACAGCTTAGGTGCAGAAGACCATATATATGTAGTTCATATATGTACTGCCTTCAATGTTGTAACATTCTTTTCAGTTGTAGTTGTAGCCACACAGTTCTTTTACGGTCTGTTGTGTTTAAAGACTTTTAATTCTACGAGGTTAATGATATAATCCCAACTTCAATATCTTTGTGTATGTATGTACTACTACCATAATTGCTGATCTAAAGAACTTCAACACTTTAGAGGTGTATTTGTGTGCACCATTATTGTTCAACAATATTCCAAATATTGTTGAACTAAATGTAATAAGTCTGGTAGCATTTTGAAACATTTTCTTTTAACGTGTTGAACAAACTGCACTTTGTTCAAATTCTGTCACAAACCGAAACGTAGAGTCTTTTCGAAATAATAAATTTTCAACAATTTAGACACTAAATGAAAAAAAAAATATTAATGTTTCACAATTTAAGCGGTTGTTAGAGTTTGGTCTGCTTCTAGTAATCATATCATATTTAGACTATTAGCTTTGAATATTTCGTCAACTTCTAAATTTGGAATTGTTTTTTTTTTTTAAGTCTACACCAACACTATTGGTCACAAATCAGACGACGCGTACGCCTAAGATTCTCATGAATTTGAAGTGCTTTTTAGGTTTACCACTAAATAATTGACTTCAAACTTATCAAAAGTTTGATAGCCAATATAATAGCTGCTTTTACGTTTTGTCATACACCAAACGCAGTGAACGCGTCACTATTCAAACTTCTACTTTTTTATTTGCAAAACAAATTTCCAATTTTTCAGGCTCGAACCTAAGCCGTGTAACGTTAAAGAGCTTTTGTCCACAAAAATAATATTTTCCAAGAGATGCTAATATTATGTTCATATGTTTGGTTAGCATTTGTGGAAGCCAGAACTAGACTCCTGTTCAATGGTCAAATTGTAAAATCTTCACCCTCTTCTTCTTCGAAACCTCCTCTATTCTTATCTTTCTTGTAAAACACTGAGAGAACGTTATAAGTTATAAGTTTTAAGTTTTAAGTTTTTAACTTGAATATCCTGTTAACCACAAAAAAAAAGATTAAAATTTTGTTTATTTGTTGAGAACGCACGCACTGCACATGTGTATAATTATTAACTAATGTTGTTGTGTATTAGATCATTATTGTAACCTAAGATAATATATTTAATTTTGGAAAGCCATCACAAAGTCGGTTCTTATTCAAACTTGAATCGCTATGTATACATAATATATGTATGTGGTGTCACACCGATCACGATCGTGATAATTCGTAATTTCTTACGTGCTTTATATGCTTTTGAGGTTATTTAATGGAATAACATTTTGAATTTTCACATAGAAACCAAGGAGATTAATATATGAGTTTGATAGCAATAAGATAATCAATCAACAAAATTTTACCAACTTTTTGTCTAAAAAGCATCTTATCAAGTAGTACAACATAAAATTCCCAATCAAATAGTACACAAGAGACTCCTAAAAGAAATTGTAATATTTTTGAGAAAGAATTTTCATTTGTAGTCTTGATTTATAATCAAATTCATAAAAAATAAGATGACATAGATTCTCTAGTCTCATGTAACTATAAGAAGTGGTTGGGTCATTGACTTGGGAGATATATGGTGGGCCCATTTCTCTCACTGTGTTGGGCCTCAATCACATAATTTTCTTCTAGAAGCCCAAAAGTTCGGACGATACATATGCATGAACGCAAAGATTGTTTGTTTTTTGTTCAAAAATAAACGATATAAGTATGATTATCATCTATAAATATATAGAGACTAATAAACAATGGACTTGGTGAAAAAAGTCAAAAAAACTAATCTATGAACTAGACAACTATTCGTTATTGTTTTCCATCTGATATGACCTATGTAAAAGGAATCTTTATTATTCGGCAAAAAATATAACCATTAACACAAAAAGAAACCATTAGTTGCTCTAATTGTAATACATTTTTTATGTGGGACAACAAAAAATAGAGAAAACAAAATAATCGTTAAAGTTAATTCATCATTCCAAAAACGTTTGGCTTTAATCAATAAAGTACCTAATTAATTTTTGTAATTAACAGTCATCGAAAAGCAAATGTAATGTCAAAATTTGAAAACCTGAAAAGTCAAGCAGGTGGGTTAACTTCCCTAAGATTTTCTAATCTGCAGTTAAGAGAAAATGTTTTATGTATATTAATCAATATATATTTTATTTCAGTGTAATCTTTTTTTACAACATTGGAGTTCAGGTGTACTACACAAATATTATATTAAAAAAAAAATGATTGTTGAAACTATAGGGTTGGTAAATCACATTCCTATTCTTCAAGAAATAGTTCATGGGACAAGTTACTTTCGTTTGACATTATAAAAGTTGCGGCCAATAGTGAAAACAAAAATCTAAAAATATATATACCAGTGGGTTATGTTCATGGGTTATACACACTTTTTCTCTTGATTTTGTTCAAAAACCTCTGACTTTAGTTCATCCATATATAAACTATTACAAACTTTTAAGTACTTGGATACACTAACAATAATATATTTTGTCAAATTGAAATTCATGTCGAAATAGGTGTAGCGTGAAAAACATAAGGTTAGTTACGTTTGAAAATATTTCTATAGCAACTAGAATCACGCTTGACTTTTAACATCAGATTAATTTGACAACATTTTTAAAACATATTGCTTTAGAATATCCATAAACCTATAGTTTCTTTTTATCATTTTCTAGTATTAACGTTTTTAGTATGTGTGTGTATAGCATATCCAGATAAATTAGATCGATCATGCATGATTTTCAGATGTAAAGATGATCGTGAGTGTGTAAACTATACGTATTATATAATATAATAATTTATCATAAATGTATATATATATAATATACTACTATCAATTGTTTCTTAATTTTTCGTTCTTGACGATTCTTTTCTTGAACTTACGATAAGATCAAGAAGTAAATCGTTAAGGTTAGTACCATGTATGGTACTCAATGATTCTAGTATGAGATATGTATCATCATAATAACCATAACGTTTGCGATAAGATAGTATTCAGAGTCTAGTATGAGATGTTATAATAGTTTTATTTGTAATTGTTAATATATATAATGATTTTGTTTTAAAATAGGGTCGAACACAACATTGTTGGAATAGCTTTCAAACTATATATCCTGTGTGGTTCAGTTCAACAATCAACACATACATATATGAGTTACTTGGTAGATACGCAAACATTTCCCAAAGACTAACAAAAGTAAAGAGAGAAAATTATTCAGAAACGTCTACAAAAAAACTAATTAAATATTACTTTGATTAATAGACATTTCGTTTTGAAGTTTAAAATGTTCAATATGTCTATATTAGTTTGTTGCCAAGTCACAATCTTAGCAAGTTCTAATTAATTTGTACCAAGTTAATGAAGAAGTTGAAACAATGAAACACACATGCATACATACACCATGTATGTCCATATCATCTAGCTTACATTAATTTTTACAGTTTAATAGTAGTTTAAGTCGACGCTTAGAAAATTAATTATCTTTCTAATTTAAGCTAAGCACTAACCTATAGATTTATTGCTTAGATGTTAAACAAATTATAACTAGCTACTAATACGCGAACAAAAAACTAGCTACTAATATAATATTAAACTAGATTGTCAAATTTATAGATCCAATTTGACAAACTGGAATCTAACCAGAAACCAAAAAAAATGGTTGGTAAATTTTTTTAAATCTGAACCAATCGAAAATCGAATAAACCAAACAAAACTAACTATTGTAACTAAACCCACATGCCTAATAAAAGGATCAAAAAAAATTGGTTAACAAGAATAATAGCGTTTTAAATATATAAATTAATAATTAGTGGTAATCGGTCTATAGTTATATTAAGAACTAAGATGTTTGCTATTTTGTTTTTTGTAGTCAAGAACTAAAAAGATATTGATAGATAGATGTATTATGCATGTATGAAACCGCTAGGAAAAGAAGGTTTCGTTGTGTTTTTCTAACGTGTGATATACACATATTTTAATAATTTCTTATCAACCATGCTTCAGTAAATATTCATTTATATAATAAGTGGGCTCTTTATATAGAATAATACCATATTCCAAGAGCATCTCTAGAGAGTTCTCAAAACTAAAATAAAAACTAAAAGTAATTATTGAAATATTAGTGGATATCTTTAAATTTGAAAACCTACTCTAATAATTTCTTAAACTATTGAACTGAAGTTTTAAAGGTTTAGGATACTTACTAGTATTTTATGATTTTTTCTATTTTATAATTCTTCTTAGATACTTGGGATGAAGACACAATTAAATCTTCATCAAATCTTTACATTTCACTTTCATACATGCATGGAGTTTTTTGCTTTTGTGTTTACGACTTATGCATTGGCTACTACAATTGTTATACAACCTAAAAATTAAATTTAAATCTCTATAAGAAAATGAAGGTACACACAACAACTCATAATAGAAAAGGGTCATACTCGAGTGTAATTATTAATTGTTTTTAATAGATTATAAACCAAAACTCAGACTAATCTCTCAATCTATAAAAAGTGGGATATTGTTACTATTTTTAACTTCTCCAATGACCAGAAAAGAATTACAGTGAAAATTTGATAATTATTATTCAATATACTATTGCTGTTTAATTTATATAATTTTTAAGGTTTTTTCACAAAATATTTTTTTTGAAGGAGTTAAATGTTCAATTGTATCTTTATGTAAAGCATTGAACAAATGCTGCTGTTAAATTTGATTTGTTATCTGAATCATTTTATGTATTTTATATTATTGAAAAAAAATATATAAATTTGTTTCAGTTATGAGAAAATATTTGTAGTCGTGGACTCAATGATAATACACAAAACACTGTAACATACCCTTTTTTTTTTAGTAAAATGTTAAATTTTTATACCATTTTAAGTTTTTGATATACTTGTATCCAAAATATTTCGTCAAAGCTTTATATTCAAAGTCGTCCCTTTGTTTTTCTCTCATACATTCACAAACACAACTTTGTGTAAAACTAAAACGCGTCGGACCAGAAAAGAAATAATTAAGTAGACATGCAGAGAAAAAACATTCACACAATCACTCAGATTTAAATTATTCCTTTGGTACTACTTGAAATAACATATCCGAATTGTTGCTCTTCTTTACACTTTATATAACTTTTTTACACCTTATAATAAAACTAGTTTACAACCCACAAAATCCACGTTATAAAAAAAAATATATATATATATTGAATGACTCTTTCCAAATAAGCAACTCTTAGTAAAATATTTAGATAAACATAGCGTTATCTAGTAAAACACCCCACAAATAAAATGACCAATATAATCTCAAGTCTCAAGTGTCTAAATAAAAATAAAACCTCAAATAAAAAATCTATAGACTCTTGTTGTTATGGTACAAATACTAACCCAAAAAACTAAAACTCAAAAAGATATAAATTAAGAATTCAAAAGTAAAGTATTACCAAAATAGAAAGTTTAGAGTAAAGTTAAGTAACAAATTCAAATCCACACATATGAAATGGAGTTCATATTGGTTAAATTTGATATCCTCTTCGAAATGGACAGAAGTAAATATCATTTAATATCAAATCAAGTAGGATAAATAAAAATGTTAAATAAGATTTCAGGCTATATAAACAACAAGAGAAAAAAAAACAAAGAGAAGACAACATCAACCAATTGTCCAGATTCCAACTTAAAATGAAGATACCAACTCTTGAAATATAGAGGCTTATTATTGTGATGTAAATAGTGACCTACAAATTAATGCCCAAATATATATATATATATATATTAAAGGTCCAAAGGTAAACAAAATTTACCTAAATGAAAAGTTCTAATTGAAGTTAAATAGTGGATTAAGTTTCACACGGTTAAACTTATGTGATCAAATTCAATATCAATCCGGTCCGGTTCGAGCCTTCCATCGTTTTTCCTCTCTCTCTCTTCGTCAACGTTTCTGCTTTAGTGCTTTTCTCTCTCTCTCTCTCCTCTGCATCACTTTTCTCTCTCTCTCTCGCCTCCCCTATAAAGCACACATTTGCACAGCGCGTGAAAAATGGCTTTCTCCACTGAGCCACGACGCGTTTGAGATCTCCATCTTCTCTCTCTCTCCCTCCTTTCAAAGATTCCACCTACCATTATACATATTTATATATACTCTATGCTACGTGTATATACTTCCAATATCCTTCCCACCTTCAGTTTCATATATCCTTAGTGTGTTCGCCGTCTTTTGCTTCCGATCCAATCCTTGGATCCTTCCGATATCTTCAATGAGGCCCTTCTCCAAGCACGACCGACGCCGTTGGTCTTTTGACTCCGTTTCCGCCGGAAGAACCGCCGTCGGTAGCGCCTCTACTTCCCCCGGAACTGAATGTTCCAACGGTGGCTACGGTGAAGAGTTCGTTGAGGTTACCATTGACCTTCAAGACGACGACACCATCGTACTTCGCAGCGTCGAGCCAGCAACCGCCATTAACATCGACATCTCCGACGAAGCCGCTTCCACATCCACCGCCACTGGGATGATGACTCCCGTTTCGGTTTCAAGATCTCCGACGATGAAACGCACCTCCTCGAACCGGCTCCGGCAGTTCTCGCAGGAGCTCAAGGCGGAAGCAGTCGCCAAGGCGAAGCAGCTTTCGCATGAGCTGAAGCGGTTCTCATGGTCTCGCTCTTTCTCCGGTACTTTAACCACGGCGAATCAAAACGGCGGTGGAGGTTTAGTGAACTCGGCTCTAGAGGCACGTGCCTTGCGGAAGCAACGAGCTCAGCTAGATCGGACTCGGTCTAGTGCTCAGAGAGCACTTCGTGGCTTGAGATTCATCAGCAACAAGAACAAGAACGTTGATGGATGGAACGATGTTCAGACCAACTTCGAAAAGCTTGCCAAGAACGGTTACATCTATCGCTCCGACTTCGCTCAATGCATAGGTTCCGACATCAAGATCCAACCACCTCAGTTTCGTTGTCCGAAGGGAATATTTTTTTGAATATTAATCTTTTTTTTTCTTCTTCAGGAATGAAAGATTCTAAAGAATTTGCACTCGAGCTTTACGACGCATTGAGCAGGAGAAGAAGATTGAAAGTTGAGAAAATCAGTCACGATGAGCTCTACGAGTATTGGTCACAAATCAACGACGAAAGCTTCGACTCTCGTCTTCAGATCTTCTTCGACATGTAAGTGTTTTTTTTTTTTTTTTTTTAAAGTTACTTAATGATTAATTAATGAGATTAATTACTACTCGTAATCATATTTTTTCTACTAATAATCATTATCTTAAAAGCTCATACTAGTAATCATTTACTACGATCCCATATTTTCAGCGTCTCCAGATCAGTCTTGTTATAATTATGATAATATAAACAGTATTCCAAGTAATTAAAATTTGCATGTGTGCGGGAATTATTGTTCCCGACGATGCGTATGTTTTAATTATATAAGCCTTTGACTTTAATGTAGATAATTAATACACAATTGATTACAATCCACTAATCACCTTTACCTGTCGGAAATTACAGAGTGGACAAGAACGAAGATGGGAGAATTACAGAAGAGGAAGTAAAGGAGGTAAAGAAATAAATGCTCACTAGTTTAAACAAAAAAAAAAGAATTAAATAATAAAACAGACAATATATTAACGTCATCAATTATGTCATTATTAATTATTCAGTTAAACAAGGAATAGTTAGATTTTAGATTTATTCGTAAAATTCATAAACAATAAACTGGGACTGGTGGTCAAATTAGTTTTTATATATACACTCAAAGTTAGGCGGGGATTTGGTGACCTTAAATCGCATGAAATGCTGATATACTAACCACTCCATCTAAATTATAAAATTAAAAGAACCAAAATGCGAATTTTCTTGTCCTTTGATATTTTACCAATGTTCATTAGATTCTTATCTGCAACGAAGGTGGCATATACGTGAGTTGAAATATGTTATTTTTTTAATTGGTTTTGACTAAAAACTCAAGTTGTTTTAACATATCTAATTAATGACGGTGACACAATATGTAATAGAGATGTCTTACTTAACATTATGAAAGATCCTTATCCCATTTTTTTATTTTTGGCAAAAAACGAAAATGGATTATACAGATTATAATGCTGAGTGCATCTGCAAATAAGCTATCAAGATTGAAGGAACAAGCAGAGGAATATGCAGCTTTAATCATGGAAGAGTTAGATCCTGAAAGACTTGGCTACATAGAGGTTGGTCCCAATACTCTGCATCTTCAATATGTCACAAATTTGAGAATTGAATTTACATGCCATCACATGTTTTGTTTCCGTGCTTGCATGATGTAAATATTATATTGCAAAATGTTTCAACACTTTACACAAAACGGAATAAAGTATGCTAAACCGCCGCCCATAAATAGAATTCAATAGTTCTTTTATATAATGACCACACAGGTTATACAAAAAGAAACAATTTTTCTAGCATTAAATTATATATCTGTTTGCTTTTTTCCTACTCTTATCTCATTTGCTTACACCTAGAGTCTTCTATTCAGTAGCTCAAAAATAGTATAAACTTTTTTTCTTCTTTTCTAATCCATTAGCTAAAGTTTGACATTCAATAATGAACTCAAATGGTAGGTGAAGTAGTTACAATTAAACTATTGTAAATGTCCAAATAAGGTAGAAGAGATTTAACAGAAGAGAGTTTAAAATTTAATACATGTCACTGTTTAGCTTATCTAGTTATATATATCTAACTCATAAGCATTTTTGTTATTATGATTCATTAAGGCAAATATTTCAAAAAAAATTAATGCTACTCATTTTTGTGTGTATAGCTATGGCAACTAGAGACTCTCCTTCTACAAAAAGACACATACCTCAATTACAGTCAAGCATTGAGCTATACAAGCCAAGCTTTAAGCCAAAACCTCCAAGGGCTAAGAAAAAAGAGCAGAATACATCGAATGAGTTCAGATTGCGTCTACTTCATGCAAGAGAATTGGAAAAGAATATGGGTTTTGTCCTTATGGGTCATGATCATGATCGGATTGTTCTTGTGGAAATTCTTCCAATACAAGCAAAAGGATGCATTTCATGTGATGGGTTATTGCTTACTCACAGCAAAAGGAGCAGCTGAAACACTTAAGTTCAACATGGCTCTTATACTATTCCCAGTTTGCAGAAACACAATCACGTGGCTCAGATCCACAAGACTCTCTTACGTCGTTCCTTTTGATGATAACATCAACTTCCACAAGGTTAGTGAACTCCATAAAACTTTTGTTTTGTTTGTTTGTTTTCATTTGACGTTTACTTTTTAGCATTTTCTTGGGGTCCCATTAGAACTTTCTTTTCGTGACTCTTATAGTCAAAAACAATATCGATTACATACAAAATCCTCTTCGAACGCAATGTGCTGTCGAGAAAAGCTGAGAATGTGGGGGTTCATTTTCTTTGTGCACGCACTCGAAGTTGACAGCTAAACAGCTTTTTTTCGCTTTCCCCTTTTTAAGTTTTTCCCCATTTATTACCTTTTTGTCACAAAAACAAAACCATATGAACATTTGGTTCGGTCTGAAAAGTTTCTATACGAAATCTTGGTTCTGTTTTTTTTCAGTTTGGGTTTAAAAATATCTTTTTAATGGATTTTATGTTTTTAACTAAAGTATCTTTTGTGTTACGTGCAGACAATTGCAGGAGCCATAGTAGTGGCCGTGATACTTCATGTTGGAGACCATCTTGCTTGTGATTTCCCAAGAATCGTTAAAGCCACAGAATATGATTACAATCGCTATCTGTTTCACTACTTTCACCAGAAACAGCCAACGTACTTCGACCTCATTAAGGGACCTGAAGGAATCACAGGGATTCTAATGGTCATTTTGATGGCTATTTCATTCACATTAGCTACAAGATGGTTTAGACGTAACCTCGTCAAGCTTCCAAAGCCATTTGATCGTCTTACTGGCTTTAACGCCTTTTGGTATTCGCACCATTTGTTCGTCATTGTTTATATCTTGCTTATCCTTCACGGTATCTTCCTCTATTTCGCCAAGCCTTGGTATGTTCACACGGTAAGTCTCGAAGCTCATTAATATCACTGACAAAATGTAATCTTGTTTTTGATTTTGACATTTTTTTTTTGGTTTTCAGACATGGATGTATCTTTCAGTACCAATCTTACTCTATGGTGGAGAAAGAACACTTAGGTACTTCCGTTCTGGTTCTTATTCGGTTCGACTTCTAAAGGTAATAAAAACAGAGTACTCTGTTTCCTTTGTTTTATTTCCCTCATTTCTTTATATTAAAAGACTAAACTTCTTTTGTTTTTCGTTTAAGGTTGCTATATATCCTGGTAATGTTCTGACACTGCAAATGTCGAGACCATCTCAGTTTCGTTACAAAAGCGGACAATACATGTTCGTTCAATGTCCTGCAGTTTCCCCATTTGAATGGTAAAACTTAATCATAACAAAAAAGGAAACTATTTTTGTTACTATTCTAATAATCTTTCTTACTATACTTTTTATTTGATATAGGCATCCATTCTCCATTACTTCAGCACCTGAAGATGATTATATCAGTATTCACATTAGACAACTCGGAGATTGGACTCAAGAACTGAAGAGAGTCTTCTCTGAAGTTTGTGAACCACCAGTTGCTGGTAAAAGTGGACTTCTTAGAGCCGACGAAACAACCAAAACAAGGTATAACACAAACACTTGTTCACTTAAAAACTATATAACTAACCAAGTGCTGATATGTTTAGTTAAATGTTGTTTCAGTTTGCCAAAGCTATTGATAGATGGACCATACGGTGCACCAGCACAAGACTACAAAAAATATGATGTTCTCTTATTAGTTGGTCTTGGCATTGGTGCAACTCCATTTATCAGTATACTGAAAGATTTGCTCAACAACATTGTTAAAATGGAGGAGCATGCGGTAACACACAAAATCTTTTAAACTTTTATTTTGTTTTACTAATGAAGATGTGAATTTTGATAAATGTTTTTACATCTCCAGGATTCGATCTCGGACTTCAGTAGGTCATCAGAGCACAGCACAGGAAGTAACTGTGATAACAACAATAATAATACACCGAGACGAAAGAGAATACTAAAAACCACAAATGCTTACTTCTATTGGGTCACAAGAGAACAAGGCTCTTTTGATTGGTTCAAAGGCGTCATGAACGAAGTCGCAGAGCTTGACCAACGGGTAAAACAATACTTGAAAGACATTAGCACTTTCTTGAGAAAACCAAAGTTGAGTTGCTTCTTGTGTTGAACAGGGTGTGATAGAGATGCATAACTATTTGACAAGTGTGTATGAAGAAGGTGATGCTCGTTCTGCTCTCATTACAATGGTTCAAGCTCTTAATCATGCCAAAAATGGAGTCGACATTGTCTCTGGCACTAGGGTACGTGATTCTTTTGATTTCTCAAAAACGGTCCCCAAACTTCTCGTTTGTGGAAAAATGAACCCCACAACTCAAAATTTTCAGGTGAGAACACACTTTGCAAGACCCAACTGGAAAAAGGTTCTCTCTAAGCTAAGTTCCAAGCATTGCAATGCAAGAATAGGTAACAAGCACTACCTCGTCTTTTTCGAATCTTCACATAAACAAAAAAAGATAATATCTTTAGATTCAATCAACTTAGTCCCCACAAGTACGTTACATTTTTTTTCGACGTGTTTTTGGGGTATCTGCTTTTATGGAAGCTTTCATTCTCATCATTTAGAAGCTTTCAGTTTCTATCACAATCAAGCAACAATACAAAGAATAAAAATCAGGGTCTCGATCAAAATGAGTCTTAAGTCTTTGATTGTGTTTTTCTTGCAGGAGTATTTTACTGTGGAGTACCGGTTCTAGGCAAAGAGCTTAGCAAACTATGCAACACATTCAACCAAAAAGGTTCAACGAAGTTTGAGTTTCACAAGGAGCATTTCTAAAAGACAAAGAAGGAAGAAACCTAAAGACCCCCTAGATTCTTTAATATCTCACACTTAGCCAATTCTAGTATAGAATCAATCTCTCTTCACGCTCGCGCCTTTCCACATACATACTTTAATACAAAGCAATTAAACGTTAACACGCTGTCAAAAGTGAGTGTGTTAACGTTTAATTCCACACGTTCTCTAGGTCTATATTCACCGAGGCATACGTGTAAATATTTAAGAAAAGAAGAATATAAAGGGGATATTAACTTTTTTATGGTATATATTAGGGTTTTCCTATATATCTTGTATGACAAGGAATGAGATGAAGAGAGATTCTAGAAGAGAAGGTGAGGGTTTGGTGAGAGAAAGAGACTGTAATGTGTACTCCGACGTCGTTTTCGCTTGTGGAGATAATGCAATACAGCTGCAGAGAATAGAGAGGATGGAAGCAGATAATGCGTTGATAAGGTCCATGTGATTAGGAAGAAACAAGACATTTTTGGGGGATTTTTTATATATATTTTAAAAGATTGTTTTTGCTGTTTTAAGAATTTCAGTGGAGTCGGTGAAAGAGAGACTAGAGCTTCTAGAATATTGGGAAATATTACAATATTTTATCATTTTTATTAATATAAAATGTAAATATCAGAAAGTTTATATTTCTTAACCTCTCTTTTAAATTCTAAGAAAGTGTCATCATTCCTGCAATTATGCTTTTCTTCATTCTTCTCATTTGAAAGAAACAAATCATATGTGAATGGAATAAGAGTTTTTCTTGTCATTACTCTTGAGCCATTGTGCCCATGTCTCCAATGATCAATATATAGTTAAGGCCCAGTGGAATTTATGGTCATAACCCTAAATGAGCATAGTGTGTGACCCATTTAATCAGTGGGTCTTTAGACCAATTGGCTTATTTAAAGAAGATGGTTGTGAAAGTTTTTGAGTATGTTCTTCCATGCTTTGGTCGATCTTCTTTAGTCGATCTGTGTCTCGTGCTAGTGTAGTTGATGATGAAACCAGTGGCTTGTTCTTACAAGTTTTTTTATGGCCCATTAGACCACACTTACTGCATGTTTGTCCTAAAACTTAGAACATCCTCGTTTGTCCTAAATCTCTGAAAATTCGGACCATCACTTGTCACAACATATATGCCTATTTTCATTCCATCACAACAATTTATCAATTCCTCAAAACCTTCTTCTTTATCAAGCATCTTCTTAGCATTGTTTTAAACTCTACATAGAATATAGGAAAATGCATCCATATTATCACTATATCCTTCTGAGGTGACTATATCAAGAAGGCTCTCTTCTTCGTTAAATCCCAACTTGCCTCTACTCGAACTTCACGAGTGTCCCCACCTAAATACAAACCATTCATAGCTCAATATTTACCTACATGAATCGTTAATTTGTAATTTTTCCTGAAATGATAGTTTTATTTTTGTCATAATCTAATTTTATTTCAATCAACCCAATAAACAGAATCTCATAAATAATCTCTAAATTCTTCTTATAATGGAAAACCAAACCCAAATAACATCAAACATAGTTCCAAAATCAAATCCAAAAACATAAAACACATAAACATGGACATTAACCACAGAAAACATGAGTTTGAAATGAAATGTTAATTTCAGATATTTGTGTAGCAAATCAAAGAAAAGACTAATATTGGAGGTTCGTATATGACGGAATTTGAATCATTCAAACGTTGCGCCACTGACCAATGACCACCACTCTTCGTTTACAAAACCAATTCGTTGACGTTAATTAACTAATTGAACATAATAACCATTAATTTAGCTTACTTCCACATTCCAATGGTTGATCTTAGATTTGTCTCAGCAGTCGTCTCTCTCATCTTATTTGCATTCTTCTCATATAGGACTGACTTTTCAAAGCTGTTTGCGTATCATTTTTTCTTGATCATCGCAATCTTGTTACGTACGTTATTACATGATTCTTATTTCTTTTTTATATTTCACTTTTAATAATCAAGTCCAAGCTCTAATAAACTATTTATCGACTGTTTTGAGAACATATTATAAAAAAAAAATATATAGTACAATACAATAGTAAAATGAAAATCAAAAGACCTGTGAAGAGAAATAAGGTAAAGTAGTATCAAAAGAGATATAAGCAATTTATTATCATTTCGATATTATAGACACATGTGAATATAGTTTTTTATAATATTCAACTTTACCTAAAGTATGAATGAATTTCAAAAGAAACGAAAAGAAATCAAAGGCCTCCGAAAAAGACTTGTGCAAAAATGAGTCAATAAAATAAAACTTACGGAAAAAGGAAAAAAATAAAAATAACGCGTAAGACGACTCTAACTCAACAAGATCTCGCCACGTGTCCCCCACCAAATACCTCTTTTAACCGCCAAAAAAGAAACTACCCACACACACACAACACATCGTCACATCCCATTAACTCCTCTCTTCTTCTTCTTCTTCTTCTTCTTCTTCTGATCAAAAAATGGCCGACGAAGATCGGGTGACGTTAGCACCGACTGCGATCTATGGCCGGAGCGATGAAGAACAACAGGACGGACCGAGAATCTGGCGTCGGAAAACAGAGGAAACTCCAGGAAACTGCATCGTCTACTCCTTAACAATAATCGTCATCGTCTTCGCGGTTTGTCTCATCCTCTCGCTGATATTTCTCCGAATCTCTAAACCGGAGATCGAAATCGTATCCATATCGACGAGAGATCTTCGAGTCGGCGGCAACTCATCGCAACCTTACTTCAACGCCACGCTAGTGAGCGACATCTCGATTCGAAACTCGAATTTCGGAGCTTTTGAGTTCGGGGACAGTTCGTTACGAGTTGTTTACGCTGATCATGGAGTTGTGGGAGAGACGACGATTGGTGGGAGAAGAGTCGATGCTCATAAGACGGTTAGATTAACCGGGATTGTGGCTGATATCGGTTCGTTTCGGTTATTGAATACGAGGGGTTTGGATTCGGATTTGAGGTCAGGGTTTCTGGAGTTGACAGGTGTTGCTGAGATTAGAGGAAAGATTAAAGTGATGGGAAGGAGAAGATGGAAAGTTGGTGTGATGAGTTGTACCATGAGACTCAATTTAAACGGACGGTTTATTCAAAATTTGTTATGTGAATAGTAGTGATTGATCCGGTTTTGTGACCCGGTTATGAAACCTTCTCTTTGTTGTCATTGTGTTGGGTTGTTTTTGTGTTTTCTGCGATATTCGTAGTTTCAAAGCTTTCAATGGTCTTTTTGTACATATGGAGGGAATATCAATGCTGTAGAGAAGAAGTAAAACTGTTTGATGGTAAAACTTTAGGGAATATAAAACTAATGTTTCATTTTTCACAAAAGTGTAAGGGGACTAACATTTCATTTTTTAACCAATTTTTGCCAATTTTTTCTTTTTTTTTATATATTTTTCATAATATATTTTGATTTTTTCGGATTTTAAAATAATTTATTAGTTTTTACCTAAAGATAGTTTAGGCAAAAATTGACAAAAATACTTATGAGATCATTCTTTTCAAAATATATCATATTTTGTTAATTTTTCCAATAAATATCAGTCAGAATATTTTTAATTATAATAAATTATTTTTTTAAAATTTAAACAGATATTAAAATCCAACCCAAAAATCTTTTTTTTCAACCTTTTCCTTCTCCCTCGTCTCTTCAGACTTCAATTTATGTCTCGCCACCTCTTCACACATTTGCTCTTCAAACTTCAATTTCAGTTTTTATATGTGCTAAAATCTCATCAGTCTATGAAGAGCGCACGAAATATTTGTACGAATGCAAACAGAACAGCGCCACTTACAGAGAGATGAAGAAAAAAAATGCAGAGCTCAAGAGAGAAAAAGATAAACAAATTTTTTTTTTTCAAAACAAATTGAAACCATGGACAAACTTTTGAGATTACTGCATATAGATAGTAGATTGGTAGTCTAAATAAAGAATTAACTAGTTTCAAATTCAAAATCAAGCATCACACAAAAGAATTTAAAAAAAAAATTTTACCAAAACTTAATTTTCATCTTATTCCTCTAAATTTTTTAAATAAATTTTGAGTATTTAAAAGTTTTCAAAATTTTAAATTTTTATATTTTACAATATAATTTTGAAATTATATATTATAAATTAATTAATAAATATTTTATCCTGCACCGAACTTAGGTTACTACCTATTTTAATATTATTCAACAAAATAAATTGTTTATTCTACAACATGTACTTAAGTTAAAACTTGCACATTAAATGCACATTAAAGAGAGTGTTCCCAATATTTAATACTAAAGCCCCATGTTTGACTCATACATGCACATACACATCACATTAACGTACATACGTTATACATCCATTGGTTTACGTTTTTTCTTTTTTCAAAATATCGGTTCGGTTTATCTAATTATTATTCAATAATTAATTTTGAACATTTCAGAAACTTGGACAAAACTGAAACCGTTGGGCCAACTACAATAATTAGATTTGGGCTTGGGCTCTTTTGATAATGGGACCCATATACTATAAAAAATCTCATCTATACTTATCGTTTTGTGACGTACTTTATTTATTTTTGCTTATAAGCATTGAATTACAGAATTGAATTGGATGAAATAATAGACACGCATTTTGTAACTCGTGTGCACACATGATGAGTTTGTAACTGATGAATTTGCAATCAGAGTCAGAGCAATAACATTCCGAATTATTTTATTTACTTTATTATTATTATTTTTTCATGATGTGATTATTTAATCGGTAGCTAACTTTTTGTTTTTACTAATTAATAGAACCTACCATATATCTCCACGGGAACTTGAAATTTGTGGATTTGTTTTTTCCTTCATTTCTACCACTTACGAACAAAAAGAAAAGAGAACATCACATTGACAAACGAAAGTGAAAAAGTAAATCTGATTTTTCACTGTTTTTGTCTCAACTTTCACCATCTCACTTACCAATAAAGCCCCGCATTTACTTCTCTTTCCGTCATTCCAAATTACAAATATACCATTCACACAACAAAAATTAAATGACATACAATGCATCTTTTGCCATCTCTTTATCAAATATTTTTGTAAGAGAGAACAACAATTTTCTATTTTTTCATATGACAATAGGCATAACGTTTAAACATTTATGTTCATATTCAGTTTCACTATACGTGTAGTATGTTCTTGTGTCTCTCTCTGCGTGTGTGTGTATATATTCCACAAGTTCTGGTCTCTTACCAACAAAAAAAAGATAACAAAAATGATGACAAAAAGAAGTAGAAGAAATCTATTTTTCTTCTTCATAGACTTTTCATGTTCCAAATTTTCAACAGTCATCATCACTACATGACCGAACATAACATCTAAATCCACGACTCTTACTGCTACCATTCCGACAAACATACAAAGCTAAGAAGATATTTACAATAATCATAATTATTATAAGTGTTAATGCGAGATAATCAACACCGTTGAGATCATTTATCGTAAGAGGAAGGATCACTCACCGATCTTGGTAACACCGACGGATCTTTATCTGAAAATAAATTTCAAAAAAATAATGAATTTTCGGATGCTAATGAAACTGTTAATGAAGAAGAATAAGAAAGCTGTTAATGGAAAGATACCTCGAGAGGAATTGAAAGATCTCTTGCAGTGCAAAATGGCGCTTTGAATGCTATCTTGTTGTTGCAGAAGCGAGTCGTCGCGTCTCCTCGACTCAGACGGCGTCGTTACACTCGCCGCCGTAGACGACGGAGGAGTCGTCGTCGAGGAAGACGATCTGCTTTTTCCGAGGTGTTTCCTCACTACTTTAAGACCAGCTGGAATGTTGATGTTGATGTTCCCCGGTTTATGAGCTTTCGTCACCGGAGAATCCGCTTTCTCCGCCGCGGGTCTAGCCGACGGAACGGAGGAGCCTAAGGTTAACTGGCCGGAGTGCTTTAACCTCTCGCCGTACCGACGCGAAACTCGGATGTAAAGTGGCTTGACTTTCTTCAGATACTTTTGCATCATGACGAAACGGTTTTCTTCCGAAACGACGGATTCGTTGCCGTTTTGCTTCTTGGTGGTGGAGGTAGACGAAGAAGAAGACGACGATGAGGAGTTTCTCGAGCTGTTGTCTCTTGTGAAGAGAGAGATTATTGGAACTTCTTCGACTTTCAAATTCACCGTGACCGTACTTTTCTGTTGAGGCTCCGGCGAGTGAGACGGAGGAGGTGGTGGATTCTGCTTGTCGGAGTCTCCAGATCCGACGTTAGCTTCTGGTTTCTCCGATTTCGCATGAAGCAGCTTCGATTTCTTCATGCCGAGCATGAACACACGTAGCTTCGTAGCTGATTTCAAAATCGACGCCGATAACTGCGCCGCCGGAGCTTTGACGGAGCATGTTCCTGTAGACGGTGGCTCAGCCTCCTCCACAATCTGTCCCTTGAAGTAAACGTCGTCGGAAGGTGAGAAAACGAGGTCTGGATCTACTCGATCTTCTCCGCCGGAGCACGACGAGAGAGTGAACTTGAACTCACAGCCACCGTCGGTGCAGTCGGAGTCTCCCTCTCCGCTTCTTACTCCTCCGCCGTCTTCGGAAACTTCTTCTCCGTGTTTGTTCATGTCTTCTTCTTCTTCTTCGACCGGAACAGCGAACTCGAGATCGAAGAAAGGTCCTTCGTCGTCGTCGGCTTCGTCCTCGGTTTCCGTGACGGAGACGGAGGTGACAATGGTGGTGGCTTCGGCGGGGTAACGGCAAGAAGAGTCGGAGGGTTGAGGGAGGAAGCTGAGGGCGGAGGAAACACCACCACCACCACTGTTTTTCCAGTAGTTAAGGAGACTGAAAGCTTCCATGGTAGGGAAAGCCAGAATCGTCAGCCTTTTCCAAAACGCTGCGTTTTTGAAGCTTTGAAGGTTTTTTCTCCTTTTACTTTCTTTCTGCTACAAAAGTTTGAGAGGAAAAAAAGAAGGGTTTACGGTGGAGCTTGGAGGAGAAAGAGTGAAAGCTATAAATATTAAAGTGGTAAATATTAATAATTGGTTAATTTATCCTTCTTTTTGTTTTTGCTCTGAATATCATTTATTTAATTTTTACTTTTTGAGAAAATATGTTCGATATTTTGCTTTTTTTACTTGCATATGCCAAATTCTTGAAACATTTGTCACAAAACATATTTGTATGACAAGGAAAATTAAACACTAAGCTAAATTGCTAATTCACGTGGCAAGTTTTATTGTCTTAAATAATATAATCTGTTACTTACAAGTCTATAATTGGTAAGTTCGCTAATATTGTACTTTTGTTTACATGTTTATGTGGGAACATTAAGTTATAGTTTTTTATCTAACTAATTTATTAACTCTTATTTAAGAGATGCTACTTTGGTATATGTGAAACAATTGCAACAAAAGAGTTAATACGCTTGATATACAACTTATATTAGTTACTAAGTTTGGGTTTAATTTTGGCTGAGTAATACACACCTACAAGTATTTAGAATACACATTTGTTGAACTATCGTTTGTTATGCCTTAACATAACATAAACAAAAACAAACACAAGGGTGTCACATAGTGACATTGGAGTTTGGGTTTCCAAAGGAAGCTTTGGATGACGGTAAGAAAACACAAGGCTTTGGATGCTGTTTTTGTATTCAAAAAAAAAAAAAAATCACAATAAAACAAACATGATATATATGTCACATATTTTGTCTATTTTATATTGTAAAATCACTTTGTAATTGCCCTCTTATTACAAAGAAGCAGAGCCAAAAGAGATGAATGAGAGAGAGAACGTGGCAAAGATGTGCGTGTGAAGCGAGTGAGTTGCTAAGCGTTGCTGCGTAGGGAGCAGGTCAGTCACGTGACTTTCAGACTGGGACAGTCAGACCAAAAGGTCAGATATCATTAAAGTATATATACGTACTCTTTTATTTTCTACTTCCTCTACATAGTACACATATCCATAATAAACATCAGTAATAATAACTTTCTTTTCACTACTTTGAATGTAACAAAATATCTTGCCCTTTTGATTTTTGAACACAAAATAATGCAAATTTCGTTTTTCTTTTGTCTTTTATAAGTATCTTGTAATTTTTGCATGTAATTAGTTTGGTTTAAGTTTACGAAATTGTATTAGATATTTATATCTCTCTTTTTTTTTTTTGTGGTAAATTAATATAACTTTGTTACTCAATGGAAATCGACAAAAATGATGGTCCTTGCGTGAACATATTTTAATATAAACTGATTCTGAAAGAATCTGGATAATGTTTAATATGATTTGTATATATATGCACTATATGTTGTAAAGTTTGTAGTTCCGAGACGTATTATTAACATCATCATTGTTCGGCGATAATTTTAGACCGTCGGAATCACTAGATGTGGACCCAATGTCCCATTATCATCCTTCTTTATTGGGCCTCAAGTTCCTAATTTCTGAAAATATTATGGGCTTATAGTACGATTTTTTTTTTTTTTTTTACTCTATTATTTTTCAAATTCTTGTATACCGATTCATGGAATCAGTTCATATTCATTATTAGATTTATTGTTTCAATGATAAATAAATTCGTTTCTAGTTGAAGTTTTTATTTAATGCTTCATTAAATAAGTCTATATAGAGCTTGATTTTTTTCAATTAATTAATGGGACGCACTCTTCGAAAAAAAATAAATTTTTTTTTTTTCTTATTCGCTTTATCAAATTCAAAAGGACAAAGCACTTTCAAAAGCAAGTCAAAGAAGCTAGACTCTTGCTGTTTGATAGGCTTCCTGATATTCAGCTTTAGTGGATTTCCTCCAAGTATACCATAAAGTACTTGGTATAAGTTTTTTCTATTGAGATTGATATATGATAATATAAAGTAAACAGTGATATTGTTAAGCAAAATTAGCCTACGAAATTTAGAGAATTGTTTTTAAAAGTATATATAATAACATCACTTATGATTAAAATTGAAAATTTTCATTTGTGTACTAGTGGTCTGGATATCAACATAAAAATAGACAACTTTGTATATTTTCTTGGAAACAACAGTGATTAAGTTTAGTGCAGATCAATCGAAAAATAAAATTAACGTATTTTTGATTTGTAAAAATATTAGTATGTGGTATAATCATAATGTTTATTTTTATAATATTTTTATGGTTTTTATGTTGTTTAACTTAGAAATATTACGAGTCTGATTGATAACTAATTTAACAATTGTAGATTTTTTTTTTTAAGTGGTACCAATCACCAAAACTGTTAAACATTAAAATTATTCACTAACAGTTTTTTTTTACTGTTTTAACTATTCACTAACCGTTTATAGTTTTTACTAACAATTTACAGTTTCAGATAACAGCTAAAATAATCGGTTTACCAATCAGACTTTACACCAACAAAAATATAATATTTATATTTTAAAATGAGAAACAGATGCTATTATAAATGGATATTTTTGAATAAAAAATCACATCACAATCAAAAACAGTTTCTCCAACATCTACCGTTCAATGCTAAAAGAAAATTTTGGTTTATGTTTCAACACATGAGAGATACCAATAAAACTATAAACATTTTATACGTTAAATCGTTAGACTAAAAGAAAACATTTATAAGTGAAATGACATTTATTCAAATTTTGACTCCTGAGTAATTTGACAAAACCTAATAATTATTGGTCAAATAAAAACGTTATTTCCGTCTAACTCAATGATTAAGAGAATTACCTATTTTAATTAAATGATGATCCCCAATAATTTCAGATACTAATACTATGAGGTATAACATATGCTCTCTTTATTCTGTTAATCACGAGAAGGATATTAGTACCCTAGGAAAATCTGATCTTGTCGGCCTAATTGTTTGGCATGATATAGCAATAGTAAGCCCTACAAATATGATTTGGCTAGCAGCTAGCTACATACTTTTTTAAAAAATTGAATTAGCATGTTTTTAATATGCTATATGAGCAAACATATACTAATATCGTTCTGAAAAAATGTTAAATATGGCTCGAAAACGTATATTTAAATGCACAGTAGATTAGAAAAAAAAAACAAGAGAGAAAAGAGATAATGCGATTGCACCAATCTTTTATATAATAGCAAATATCTTTCCATCTATTCTGCCCACCTCAACACTTCATTTTTCATACATATACACTTTTTAGAAAAAGAAAACAAAATAAAGCACAGCCTAAATTATATTTAAACGAGCCAATCAAAAAGAGTTCAAATCGCCACATCGACTATTCTAAAGAATTAACCCCATTCCTTTTAGTAAACTTAACCACACAATTAATCAAATGTCAATAAAATAGCTTATCAAATAAAAATAGATTAACTTAATTATAATATTGATTCAATTTCATTAGCTCCACTTTAGTTATACACATGATTCTCAATTCCATAATCTACCACATTGCTATATAAATTTGGTAGATCATTGGTAAGATATCACTTTTATTCGTCTCCTTCTGATTAATTTACGGGTTTTAAAATCTACATATAATTTTTGTGTTGAATTCTTGTTTTCCCTCCATCACTCCAGTCTAAGAAGCATTTTATCACATCATCAAATTAGTATGGTTTTCCTTAAAGATGGCTTTGCTGGATCAATATGCACCACCGATGATGAAAAAAGTGGTTTAGGATTTCAACAATGGTGAAATGTGTGAAGAGAAAATGTAAAGATGAATGAATTTGTGATTGTTGAGATAATTATGTTGGACCGCAATTTAATATAAACATGTTTAATTGAGTTTTAATGAGTTAACAAATTTAGAGAAATGAATTATGCGTTTATTTGATATATATATATATATTTTTAATTAATTGTTAAGAACATTGACGAGGGCAAGATTTAA
This sequence comes from Iljinskaea planisiliqua, assembly GCA_900108845.1. Taxonomy (NCBI): domain Eukaryota; kingdom Viridiplantae; phylum Streptophyta; class Magnoliopsida; order Brassicales; family Brassicaceae; genus Iljinskaea; species Iljinskaea planisiliqua. Next base: position 5,106,519 of record FNXX01000002.1, on the reverse strand, counting down.
TCACTACTCTAATTTAGGGTGTGTGAGTGGGAGTTGAATTTATAGTAATTGTTAAAATTTTCAAATTCTATGGTTATTGGTTTATAGATTTTGACATTTTTACTAAAATATAATGTTATTAATTTGACGATTTTTTTAGTTCTATATAAAATACATGGTTATTTAAAAAGTTTAGTTTAAAAAAATTCTATAACTTTATAAAAATCTTCTGTTATTTAGATTTAGATTTTATTATTTAAACAATTTAACTCATTAAATAAAATATTTGAATAAAAACATTGAGAATATCATCTATAGTTTTAGATTTTTAATGAAAAAATATTTTTATAAATTTTCTAAATATACAAAATTTTATAATTCTTTACAAATATAACAAATTTTTTAATTTTTAAAATCAATCAAAACTCTTATAAATCCAATTCCGAGTAACCTTTTTTTAGTCTCATGTATTGTTAAAAAAAATAAACTCGTATCCATGCCTCTCTACCTTCTCCACGTGGCGACATTTAGCGCTTCACTAACGGAGAGAGACGTTTAAGACAGGAAGCTTTTGATTAAGAGTTTAACGGTCGTTTGTCTTCCGTCTGAAAGATGTTACTTTTATTTAATTATTTATTTTCAAAAGTAAGCCATTGATTTCCAACGTGGAATGTACCTGCCCGGTTACACGAACGGCCACGATAGAGTTATATAAATCGACGGGTGAGATTGAATCTGAATCGAACGCTTTTATTAAGAGGTCACTGAAGAGTCTTTATATGTTTTATTGTCTTCTCCGTTTCTCACTCGTCACTGCTGAATCAGAAAGAGTTTTAGGGTTTTTCTGCGGAGGTTTCAAGGAAGTAAGTCACAATGGCGGAAGAGCACAAACACCAGGAATCAATCATGGAGAAGATAGCTGAGAAGATCCATGGCCACGATGGCTCTTCTTCGTCTTCTTCCGATTCAGATGACGAGAAGAAAGCATCGTCTCCTTCGTCTATGAAGACGAAGATTTATCGCCTTTTCGGAAGAGAAAAGCCTGTTCACAAGGTTTTCGGCGGCGGAAAACGTACGGATCTCTCTTCTTCTCCAGTTTTTCAATTATATTTCCGATTGGCGGTTTTAGATAGTTTTTCAAATTGGATCTGGAATCTAGCTTTTACCTTTGACCGAATGTGAAGTTGTATGGTTACTTTAGTTCGAGCCTTGGATCTCTCGTTACTGTCGATGTTGTAGATTAGTTTTGTTGCTTGATATGGAGTATAGATTCATTGCTTGATACGATAAGTACTTGAAAGAACGATTTGGTTTGTTGATTTGATCTGTGGAATGAGTGAGTTCGTTAGCTCAGTGTTTGCATGATTTGTTTTGATTCAGCTGCTGACATATTCCTATGGAGGAACAAGAAGGTATCGGGAGGAGTGTTGGGTGCTGCAACTATCTCCTGGATCTTATTCGAGCTACTTGAGTACAACCTCCTCACTCTCTTCGGCCACATTTCGATTCTTGCTCTTGCAGTGTTGTTCTTGTGGTCTAGTGCTACTACCTTCATTCACAAGTAAGTTTGACAATGGCTGGATGTTTTATCTTTACTGAGAGAGATTGATCAATGGTGTGTTGGAGCTGATTATTTGCGTTTCACAGGACACCTCCTCATATCCCTGAAGTTCACATCCCCGAGGAAGTTGTTCTCCAGCTTGCTTCTGGACTAAGGCTTGAAATCAATCGTGGGTTTACTACACTTAGGAACATCGCATTAGGAAGAGATCTCAAGAAGTTCCTAATGGTAAAACCTTTTTGTTAAACATGGCTCTGTTGTTATATTACCACAGGTTTCTCTTTTTTTTTTAAACAATGGCTCTTAAATCTGTTTTAGGTGATTGCTGGTTTGTGGGTTTTATCCAAAGTTGGTAGCTCCTGCAACTTCTTGACATTAGTCTATATCGGTAACAATCCATACCCTTATTGCATCGAATCCATAAAATCACCATTTGCATTGTGTGTTTCGTGATCTCTGATCCTCTTTTCTCTCTGCTTTCAGCAACTGTTCTTCTCTTCACCGTTCCCGCTCTTTACGAGAAGTATGAGGATAAAGTAGACGACTTTGGTGAAAAGGCAATGAAGGAGATCAAGAAGCAATACGCTGTGCTGGATGAGAAGGTGTTGAGTAAGGTGATGAGCAAAATCCCCAGAGGAGCCTTCAACAAGAAGAAGGATTAGAGAGTGTGTAAGGCTTCTTCTCTCATCATCACCATCATCTTATTAGTCTTCCAGGTTGACATATAAATCTCGAAGCATTGTTTTTTTGACTTGTTATGGAAGCAGTATTGGTTAATAACCCTTTATTAGATCTCTCAAATCTCTGCTCTGTGGATTTTATTCGGGTTTTTAACCAAATTTTATACACCATATGAAATTTTAATGAACTATAATTATTGGAATACCATCGTCTTCGTTATGATTATCAATCTTTGAATTTGAATATTACAAATTTTATATTCTTTTTTTTGTTCTGCCACTGATTTCGGTTGATAGGATAGATTAGTGCGACTTTTATGATCCCAAGGAAACAAAAAATGCGAAGAGCAAATGGTTCGATCTCATCCACTCCCTTCTGCTATTGTATTCAACAAATCAATGGGTGTTGTTGTGAAATGAATCATATATATATATATATATATATGATATTCAAATTACTGGGATATATGGTTTAGATATTAAATATATACATTTTATCTATATTTGATATTCTTAAATTGATAAAATAAAAACATTTCGTTAAAAAAAAATAAAAAAATAATAGATATTTAAACGTATCAAAATACACTGGAAAACAATAAATAACATATAATTTTTAGTAATATTATTTTGAAAGTACATTTATGATCAATACGTTTTAAAATTTAGAATAATATAAAGAATCAATAGAAATATAGAAAAAACAAAGTGCATAACATAGTTTCTAACATTCTTTGCAGTCACATTGGTTATTAGTACATTTTAAAATTTTGCAAGATTTGAAACAACTGTTCTGACAATCATCATCTTTAAAGCAACTCCCAAAATATTGATTTAGATGTGCTGATGTCGGTTGACATACTCCTCCAACACACTCCACATCTCGTGAATGTTCGATGATTTCCCTTGCATTCGATATCCACATAACTATATATATATACATCGATTATTATATATATTTACTCATTTTAAATTTTTAAGTAGTTATGCAAGCTATATATATATAGAGAAACTAACATGAAAGGAGAAGTGCAACTAGAATAATGAGCAATGTTGTCTTTGATGCTGCCATATTTTTATTTTTTTGAAGTTTGTGACTCGATTAATATGTTTTATGATTGTGTTTTGAGATTCTTATATGATTTTAGTGACTATTTATATTATGTTAAAGCACTTGAAAAATGGTATATAATCTATTAAGATTTTGGCTCTAAGTGACATGGTAACCAATATAAGAATAATAATAACGAAGATTAAAAATATAATTTGGCAAAAGAAAAATAATCATAAATAATAATTATAATTCACAGAATAACTATAATATCAAAGTTATTATATATTTAAAGAATTTGAGACCAAAATATCCTTTTTAATTCACATTCTATTCTATATAGAACAAATAATTCTTCTTTGTCTTATTTGATATATCAATGCAGTTCTTAAAACAACAAAAGAATCTAGTGTTAAACCATAAATTCAAAGTTTCCATGCATAACTCCCGTAAACTGAACATCTGATTTTGTAGTCAAAATTCTAGATGCGAGATTGTGATCTATAACCAAAAATATTTTGTTATATATCCCAAAAATTAATACATTGCTACTATATGTAAAACATATATAATATAATGTTATTTTGTTATATTAACTAATATACATTTTTCTAACTCAATAAAACAATGTAAATCTCAAAGATTCAATTTTTAAAATTCTAATTCCTAAAACTTAAATTAACACTAAACTTCAAAACTAAAATCTCAAGCTTTAACATAAAACCTTAAACCATAACACAAAAATCAATATATATATATATATATATATATATATATATATATATATATATATATATATATAGATGTATATATATATATAAATGATAACATAATAAAATGATATTTTGTGAATAACAAAAATATAGTTTTTCTATTCCTTTTCAAATAGTATCAAACAATGCATAAATTGGTTATTTAATTAATGATTCAATCTTTATAGCTATATTCTTAAATATTTGCTTCATTTTAGTAATTAACCAAATTCACCCAAGAAAAAAGAGGAAAATAGATATATAAAAATAAATAAAAAATGAAAAGGAAGGAAATATGCATGCAAAAATAAAATAAACTGTTAAGAATAAAAAGTAACTGTCACCATCAATTATTTAATTTAGATTAAAAATCCTCATCAATTATATCATATTGATTTCAATATTATAATTAACCTTTAACTAAAAATCAGTTTTATAATATGAAACTTAAAATCAAATTACTTATTTTAAAATACAATCAACTTTTCAAAGTTATCTACTAAATTTTAATTTAAAAGCTTAATAAATTATATACTATTTTTACACGTCATAAGATAATGTTATATTACAGACTAACACCATATACAAATTTGAAAGTACAGCCATAAAACATTTAAATCAAGTTATAATCTTCAAAGATCATGATAGCATCAATGAGGACATTGCTCATTGTTCTCGTTGCATTCCTCTCATATTATATATATATATATATATGATTCACATCGATACTTTAAAAATGGATTGAAATAAATGACTACATATGATAATATGTGTATATATATGTGTGTGTGGATATCAAATGCAAGAGAAGTGATGATAAAACGTTCACGAGATGTGGAGTGTAATAGAGGATCATGTCCACCGATGCAAGCACATCCAAATTAATATTTGAGGAGTTGCTTTAAAGATGATTGTCTGAACTATTGTTTTCAATTTTGCAAAATTTTATAATGTAATAAGCAAAATTACTTTTATATTAGTTGAAATTATGCAAAATTATTTGAAGTATATGATTACAATTCGACTATGGTCTGATCTACTATGTATAGTGATTTTAATTACTAATATGTTTTTTTTTTAAAAATCTTTTATAATTTTAATATATATCTAATATACCCTACCTCTATTTGGTATTAAGAAACATCATAAAAAACTGAAAAACACGATATATAATATTTAGTTTGATGTTAAATTTGTATTGATTTATTTAAATTTGTTATAACCTAAAAAGTGAATAATGTCATTACTAACACATTTCACAGATACAATCGTTATTAGTACATTTTTTGATTTTACAGGAATCAAAACAACTTCCTAAACAATCATTATAGTTAAAGCAACTGCCAAAATATTGATTGCTATTTGGTGGACATGCTTCTCCCAAACAGTCTTCGACATCGCCATTTAGTGGACGTTGCATTTCCCTTGCTTTTGATATCCACACACCTATATACATTTAATCATATAATTTATATATAAACAATTAGACATTTTAAATATCAAAGCAATAAAGTGAGTGATATATAGAGAAAGACTAACATGAGAGAAGGAGCGTAATGAAAAAAATGGACAATGTTATCTTTGATGTTGCCATGTCTTTTCTTAAGTTTTCAATTCTCTATGTTTTACTATTGTATTTTGAGATTCTATATAGTTTTATTGTGTTGTGAAGGGTTATATATAATCTATTAACTAAGATTCCATATTTGATGTATATGATTGTGGACTACTATACTCAAGTCAAATCTAGTATGATTTTATAATTAAAGACGAATTATGAATTTGAGTCAAAATTCAAAAGTAATTGCTTCAAATTTTCCATTCCTGCTTCCTGGAATAATTATTTTAATTATCCATCTGTTTTGTAAGAATACAATTCATATGATAGGCAAATATAAAAATATATGCATATCTTATATCTATATATCTGTTTTATTCTTTTTAAAAAAATTCTTAAGAAAACATATGTAGAATTGCAGCTATGAAAATAAAATAAAAAAATCAAAAACATAAATTATTTTCATTTGAAAATTAAACTCGTTTTAATTTATTTAACAGTTTTAACATATTAATATTTTGTTATAAAAAATAGTGCTTACTACATTTTTAACATATTCCGCAGGTAAATTAATGAGGAATACTGTATATAAATTTACAAGATTTGATTTGGAAACAAATGTTTAAGTAACCTTCATTTTTAAAGTAGTTACCAAAATATTGATTTTGATACAGTGGATGGACATGCTCATCCAACATACACATTTCATTGACATTTTATCACTTTCTTTGTATTTGATATATACACACTTATATGTATATATGTTTAGATATATACTAAATGTCTTGTTCAGGCCTTACATGAGTATAAAAATTGAACAGTTTTTTTGAATTTTTTTTTTGAATTTTATAGATTAGTAATTTATTTTAAGTATTAATTTTTAATTTTATATAAAAATCTATATTATTTTTTTTAAAAATATCAAACGTTGAATTACTAATTATATATATTATTTTAGTGTCTTAGATATACTATATACATATATAATGTATAGTTTTATTTAAATATTATAATTTAGTATAGTATGAGTTATTTGTAGAAAAAAATATATTTTTACATTTTTCATCTTTCTGTTTATTTTTTCCTTTTTCATCTTTTTTTCCTTATTCTCATACTTTATATACAGTTAATATTTTCACTAACATCTGATACCATTTTATACCAAAGGTTTACCTCTCTTTCACACAATTATGTTCCCAAATTTAACACGTAACTACAAAAATATCTCTCTTCACCAGTACAAAATCAATTGCCTTAATTTGAGGTCTTCAAATATCTCCCATGATTCTTACTTAAGAATCACCGTCATATTCTTTTTCTCCTCTCTTTTATTTTTACTTTACCTTCAAGCTTATTCTCTATCTCATTCTTCACTTTCTTCATATCCATCACAATTTTTTCACCACAAAAAAATATACGACCCACAAACCATAGGTTTTTATGGGTGAATGGTGATAGATGAAAATTAGACTAAGATCACTCTCTTTCAGTCAGTCAAATGGAATATGGACAAAGTAGTTAGATGGAACCGGTTTAACTGGTCTGAAAACATTCTTTAAAAATGTTAATCGAATGATTTAAGCGGATAAAAGGTAGATCGTCAGTCGCCACAAAACCTTATAAACCAGACAATAATAAGAAAAAAATCTCTCTTAGCTGAATCATTCAAGTTTTAAAAAATTTAAAAAAAAAATATTTTTCTAAAAAAATCGGTTTTATTTATTAATCAAATGTGAAAAAATATAAAGATGTGAGTGGACTTTATATAAAGTCCAAATAGCTATAACCTTCTAGAAGTCTTTAAAGCAAATTACATTGAATCAAAATCTAATTTATAGATAGTAAAATCAAAATTGATAGGCTAAACATATGCCTTTGCTACTTTGGAAAAATCAACATTAAATAAATAAAATTAATAAAAAAAATCCAACCTCTAACTCTTTTAATATGGCTATCCGCACATACATTATTATTACAAAAGATAAAGATTAACACACGCTCATCAAAGGATTCTCTTATGAGCATGAAAAAAATACAACTTTGTTTTAAAAGCAGGTCACTCCAACAAATCTTCTATCATCCTTAACAAATCCAAACAGTTCATTTCGATGTGTATCTTCCAAATTCCGCATACACCATTGAAATACCCCAACAGCAATCTTGACTATTTGTCCTATGTTTCTTTACATTCTTCTTCTTTTTTTTCTTTTAATTTTTTTTTATATCCCTAGTCATCTTCTTCTTTTTCTATTTTATCTTTTTCAACATTTTCAAATTTTGTTATTCTTTTTTTCTTCGTATTTTTATTTGTTTTATTTTTCTACTTTTCTCCTTTTTTTTTATCGTCTGCGTCTTCTTTGCATTTTTCTTCTCCTTTTTCTATTTCTCCAACTTCTTCTACCTCTGTTGTTGTATCAGAAGGCGTAACAATTGATATATTATCAATTAATACACTATAATTTTATAGATAAGTATTGTGAAATACTGTACCGAACTCTATCCAATATGATCTCATAATTGAAGACAAAATGTCAGGGTCAAGATAATTAAATTGTAGCAATTTCATCGTTTCTCCTCTCTTATTAACCATTAAAGAAAATTCACCAAAATATTGTTACATAACCTTTCTTTTTTTATTTTTTTGGTGCGAAACATAACCAAACTTCGTAATACATATAAAACCAATGTCTTTTTCATTTGATCCATCATCATCATCACAAGAAGTGAGTTGTTCTTTCTTCCTGGATCCTCCCTTTCTCCATACAACTCACTCCAGCGTTTCGTGTTTTATTTCATTTAATCCATCATCATCATCATCATCATCATCATCATCACAAGAAGTAAGTGAGTTGTTCTTTCTTCCTAGATCCTCCTTCTCCATACAACTCATTCCACTGTTTCAGCTCTCCCATTCCCGCTCCCTCCGCCGCAAAACTTGCTGCCACCTGCGTTTTCAATTTCAAACGTTTCAAAACGCAAACGATACTTTTTCCATAACCTATATAATCACCATTGTGCCTCAGCCTTCTTCAAACCTGATTCTTGGCTTCTTTAAAGTCTTGTCTGTACAACGGACGAAGTGTAATAACTCTCTCTTCTTTCCTTTCGTCATCTTCGCTTGCCTTCGTGGTCTCTCTCTGTTTTTTCTTCTCCTTTAAAACATTAAACACGAACAACAATTAAATCAAACCAAAATAACGAAATTAGTATTATTGATAAAAAGAATCCTAGAAAAATATAATTTCTTACAGTATCTTTAATCCTCTCCTGCTGTATAAGCTCTCTCACTGGCCTATACGCAGCGGTTGTGCACAGATTCTGTTCAGCCCAATCAACGTTCAAGATCATTTCTTTTGATTTGTTTACTACTAATTCATGAAAATGAGTTTCTACAGACAAAAGGATCAAACCTTGAGGTCGCTTCCTGTATAACCTTCTGTCATCATCGATAGTTCCTTGTAATCCAAGTTTTCATCCACTTTCTCTTTCGCCAACAACGTCTTTAGAATCTTCTCTCTGTTCTCTACACCTGGTAGTCCCACCATTATCCTACGGAAGAACAAGAACAGCAAACCAATTACTCAGACAGTGTTTTCATTAGAAGGGTAAACAAAAAGTAGGTAGCTTCGGGGACAAGTTACCTTCGTTCAAATCGTCTGATAATGGCCTCGTCTAGATCAAAAGGTCGATTTGTAGCAGCAAGGACTAAAATACGCTCACCAGGTTTAGTCATTAACCCATCCCAATGACTCATAAACTCATTCTTAATCTTTCTCATAGCTTCATGTTCTCCAACTCTCGTTCTCTGTCCCAACATACTATCAACTTCATCCACAAATATAATCGTCGGTGACACTTTTGAAGCCAGAGTAAACAAAGCCCTAACATTCTTCTCGTCTTCTCCAAACCATTTCGAAGTTATGGTCGACATGGAAACGTTTATGAAACTCGCTCCGGCCTCTCTTGCAATGGCTTTAGCCAGCATTGTTTTACCGGTTCCAGGCGGACCGAAGAGTAAGATTCCTCTACAGGGCTTTAAGAGACCTCCTGTGAAGAGATCTGGCCTGCGGAGAGGAAGCATTACGAGCTCTTGTAGTGATTCTTTTACGTCGTCAAGTGCACCAATGTCTTCGAATGTGACGTTGATTTCTTCTGCTGGGATTACTTCCGGTCTTATCCGTTTCTCGAACTCGTTATCCGGCGGAACTTCCTGTTCCATAGGTTAACACAACTGACAAAGATTTTCCGGAAAGCCCATGAAAAAATAGTAGATTGATCAAACTTACCGAAGCTTTTGGGGTTGCTTTCTCAGATTTAGCTTCTTTCTCCGGTTCGCTCTTGCTGCTTAAGGTGGTGACGCTCTCTGGTTTGGTCTCCGGCTTGACATCAGCCGCTAATTCAGCTTTTGGTTCCTGAAACAGTGAGGAAAAGACAAGCTATGGTTCTACTCCGTTTATGTCTGAATTCTCTGTTTTCAGCTAAAAACAGGATATAGAGAGAGACCTTGGGTTTGTCTTCCTTAGCTTTTTGCTTCAGCTTCTCGCGACCACTTGCTTTTCCTTCTCTGAAGAGGCTGAATCCATGCGACAAACTAACCGCGCAAGAACGAATATATCAGTACCATTATCGCTGCAGATTGAGGTTTGTTTCCTACACAAGTTAGGGTTTTTAATTACCTTGTAGAAGATATAACCAGCTTTCCATTTCGGTACTCAGGATCTTTGTTGTTCATCAGATGATAGGAGAGAGCAGAGACGACAATCTCTTCAATGTAATTGCTCAAAACCTTTGTGTCCTCAAAAGAGATTGATTCGAGGTCGTCGCATATAAGATCATTCTCAGACAAAACCTCCATGATATGGTTCCTATTGTCCTGAGTTTGGATCATGTTCATGTCGCGTTCAAGCTGCGATTTCCAGCTAACCAGATGGTTCTCGTCATCAGGCGGTCTTATATCAATGTTATAAGGGAAAACAGCAGAGAGCTTCTCATCGATTTCTTGAGCGTCTTCACTCGACAAGTCTACAATTCTCGAACCGAGAATGAGGACCGGTCCACTGAGTTTCTGGAGAAGCTTTTGGAACAAGTTATAAGTTCTCTGCGAGCGGAACAGAAGGTGCTCGATGTCTCGAAGATATAACACAACCGGATTCGCCTTGGAGACATAAGCCAAGACCTGCACTTGGTAGTTGCACAATGTTATAAACAATATTCTAACACAACCTAAATGCATAGTATTATAACACATTACCTTATATAATGACTGGATTAGAAGCTTTTCGTCGAAGGACCAGCTACTAGTACGCTTCAAAGGCGCTGAAAATAGAATCAGATATTAGTCGACGTGCCGGAATAAATATAGACTAAAGTTTTAATTTCATTGATGAAATGAAAATTATAACCCGAGTTTGATGAAGACGCAAGGTTGCTTATATTAGCTGCTGAAGAGTTTCGACGAAGCTTTGGAGGATTACTAGAGCCTTCCATTGGGCTGTATAGATCATGAATCACATGGTAGACGATAAATACACATTAGTTTACTTGCAAAACACTAACAGTCATTCATTGAAATTTGAAGTGAAAGGACATAGAAACAGGACCTTGATTTGATATCCACACCACTGCTTTGCCTCCTCAAGGTACCACCAGCTAAACAGGTTCATCAACGAACAATATGTTAATCACATTTGATATCAAGGCTCGGTTTAGATATTTTAACAGAGAGAATGTTTCAATTTACCTTTGGGCTCTTCTCTCTGAGGAAGGATGGAGAAAGAACTAAACAGTCCTGATAGTTGCTCTAAAGCAGATTCTGAAGGTGATCTCTTGAATGACTAAAAAAGCCGATTTTTCAATTTAGATCATATGCAAGAAACCAGAAACACTATGCAAACCAAACTAGTAAACAGCCTACCGATGATTCTGTATTTCCGCTGCCATATTTGCTCTGTATCTGAAAACACAACAAAGTAGATATAAAGGTTCATAATAGAGAAAACTCACATAAACAAACAGAGCTTAATGTATTGGATTAGGGTTTCAGAAACCTTTAGCGCAAAATCATTTACGTCTAGAAGAAGTAACTTGGCGTCAAAGAAATGAGCTAGGGCTTTGGCTAGCATTTGTTGGTAAAGCTCTGAAAACAAACAGATTACGAATCAAAACATGATCAACTCAGTTCAAGAACTGATATATTGGGATCTAATCATCGGAATCTAACCGGCAGGACCGGACAAGAGAATGGCTCGACTCCCCGGAGCCAAGTTTCTGGTATACTTTGAAGCATCAAAGTGCTTCAGATGGACATAAGCTGCACTTGTTAGAAGCACTCGTGTCTGTTCACTGCATATAATCACAAAAACATAGATGAACAAGATTATATACAATGTGTATGTATACGTTTCAGACATGGTGGGAATAAATCCAAACATCTAGGGGGCAAAGATCACATGATCTCACTCTGCGCGACACGTGTAATCAGAAGAGAAAGAGATCATCGCCGCCGTACGTAAACAGAAATTCACATGCTTCACCTTTATGTCTATCACTCCAACGAATATCTTATCCGTTTTTTTTTTAATAATCTTTTATCATTTCTATATTTGTCACTTTTGTATTATCGTCTTGAAATTCGAAAAGGTTCGATTAATCATCGCAAAAGTCCTTTTAATAATGGATTAAACTATCGAAGATGAAACAAAACACCAACAAAATTTGAGAAAGAAGATTGAAGAATGGTAAAAGTTGAGTTTTACCTGAGATAATAAGGAAACTCATCGAAGGTAATTTTACTCTCTCTTCCGTCAACAACTTGACGGAGTATCTCCTTCTCCATCTTATCCGCCGTAACGGCGTTACTTGACGTCGAGTTTCCGGCGGCCCACTTCCCGACGGCTTGACCGGAAGCGAGGCCTAAACCAACACCGACTCCAACTCCGACGCCGAGCGCCGATAACAGCATCTGTTTGCTATCCATTGATCTTACAAAAACGAAACCGAAGAGAGAAAACCTAAAAACAGAGTATTAGTAATATATAGATGAGGATCTATACGAAATATACTAACTGTTACAATGATAAAATCGCATAATAACAACCAAAGATATATTTTTTTTTATCTCCTACACCTTCTCTTAAACTTCAATTTATAGAGATCGAAAAAGAGAATTATATTTTGCTTTTTTTCCTTACCGTTTTCTATCTGTTTTTTGTTTTTGAAGAAAAACACAAACTCTCGAACTGGTTTGGTTTGAATTATTTAACAAGAAAAAAAATTAAACCTTGTTGTATAAGATAACACTAAGGTCTTTTCTTATGCAGTTTCTTTCTCTTACTTTCTCGGGAAAACAGAAAACCTTCTAAACTCCTGATTTTCCGGGATTTTTATTTTCAAACTCGATATATAAACCGCTTCAACTGTCTGAAAATCACATAAACGAATGTTTAAACCGGATCTAACTGCTGACACGTCATCACCGGCGGTAGAAATGAGGCGGAGACGGCGGCGAATCAGATATTTAGGGTTTTCTAAGAGATTTTCTTTTCTTTTTTATCGTTTCTCTGTGTTTTTTAATCAATGTGTGTATATATGAGATGGTGATGATGAGTGTAGTAGTGTATACATGAAAACTGATGACTCATTACAAGGCCATTGCTTACGTGTCGTTATATCAACGGCTAGTAGGTTTCGTTTTGGCAGTTTTTAATTCGATTTTGCCGCTTCTTACCCCAATGCCCTTTAGTTCTGTTGCTCTTTCAATATGTTACGCGGTAGTTTTGGAATTGTCATTTAGTCCGAAAAATGGTTATCATTTGAGTAAAATAGCTCTCAACTCTGCAATTCTAGAATCATTATCTCAAACTTATAAATATCAGGCAGTAAATTTTCAAAATATGTTGTTTACATGTTGAATTAGGCATAAAAAGAACTTATGTTTTAATATGGTGCGGGTAGTTTGTGGGCTATATAATATAGATTTGTACCAAAGAGGTACGAAATGTAACACCATAATGAGATGGCACAAAATTATATACAAAGGAAACTAAAATAAAATACAAGAAGGCACAGAAACTAGTAGAAAGCATGACTGTTAGATCATGAAGGCGTGGTTTATTTAAAGCTGTTGGATTACGAAATAAGATCCACGTAATGGGGATAAATGGACGGCTTAGATCGAAAGGTATGGCTTCTCCTGTCTTTTAATTAACTAATCTGAATTATCTGATTGCCATGAATAAAAAAAAAAATAACCTCACGCGCCAAAATGTATCGCGTGAATTTCTATTATTTATAATTGAAGGAGTGGATGACACGTGCCTTATATGCGCGTTGTATTCAAACGGTTCTTTCTTGCTGTGAGTGATGAACAATGGACCTTTAACTATTGGGCCGATCTTGGATGTTTTGTCGGAAAACATACGATAACCTCGGAAACTAAACTTTTGTTTTGTAATAAAATATTTTGAACATGACATCTACAAAAGTCAGGATGGCCGAGTGGTCTAAGGCGCCAGACTCAAGTTCTGGTCTTCGAAAGAGGGCGTGGGTTCAAATCCCACTTCTGACAATTTATATAATTTTTTCCCTTCCATACTTAATTATTTGCTTCTGTTTTTTCAGTCGATTAGAATTAGATGAGAAAAAAAGGGGAATGATTGGGTACTTGCTCATAACTATTCTATACCTAGTGCTGCAATATTTCTCATAAACATTTTGGCTATATAAACACGCCACACTGAGAAGATCATTACGACATTATGTGTAGTAAGAGCTAACAATTATATAAAAGTAACAAGACAGAAACATCAAGTAGATAAATGCCACCTGTGAAACGAGTTTGTAATATATGAAGTTTTGAGTATCCGGGTCGAACAAAATCATTATGGACATTTTTTTCTCGACACTATGACTCCTCTATCTACTAGGAGCCCTTCAGGTATACAATGTATAACTCTCATCTGACTTTTTATGGATAATGGATTATATATATTTTGTTCATTGATTACTCGATATATATAGAATATATATATATATGGGTGTGTATCTACGTACTGTTATGTCCCAGGAGTTTGCAGTATCTGATGTCTTAATATCCAAGTGTGTTTCAGACATATTTTATTGTTCACAACTACGTTCGTAACTGCTATTATATATAGCCAGAAATACAGGACGTGGACAATTATGAACATTCTTCCAACTTGATAATTGCTGTGGAGGAAAATATAAGTAATTCACTAATTCCTAAGGAAACAAAACTTACCTTTAACTAAAAAGGAAACAAATTTACGTGAGTGTGCAGTGTGCACACACTAGAGCCTCTCATATACATTATAACGTACAACTTCATGACTGGTATGAAACGGCATCGTGCTCGGGTCTAGCCGTCTGTCATCGAAATCACGTCAGAATGGCGCTAAAGCTACTAAGCTAGAGTAATATACATGCGTGTTGATGCTATATTGCTTAATGGCTTTTCTTAATGTGAATGATTACATGGGCATAAAATAATCTTGAAAGAAAATTAACACATTTGGTGGAAGTCAAGTCATCACATATAGAGGCTTTAACAAAATATTTCGTATGGGACGATTTTGGATAGCTTCAGAAATTATACTTTCTGTAATAGAAAATCTGAATATTTATTTGCATGAGTTTCTTACTTTCTTGATAAGTATAGTAGTAATAATTATCGACGTCAATTTAAGCAAAACGTCAGGATGGCCGAGTGGTCTAAGGCGCCAGACTTAAGTTCTGGTCTTCGAGAGAAGGCGTGGGTTCAAACCCCACTTCTGACAGTTTAGTTTTATGTTTTTTTGTTCCTTCCATACAATTTCATTGTTTTTTTTTTCCTCAATGTTTTAGAGAAAAATGATAAAACCCAAAATTGCGTCAAATCATAGTTAACGTTGATGCCCCTTTTATAAAAGAGTGAGTTCTTCTTCCATCCGAGTGATATAAGCTAGTACAAAGACAAAACATCAAGAAGAGAAATGTCACTGAAACGAGTTTGTACGATGGAGCTTGAGTTTCCGACTAAAGCAAGATCAATGTGGGGATGTTTTCTCGAAACTATGGATCGTATAGATTATCTGAGCTCTTCAGGTGTATATATATATATCTATATAACTGATCTCTTCATCTGCTCATTTACGTACGTAATATATTTTGTTCATAACTCCATATATATATTCATTGTTTCTATTGTGTAGACAAGGAGAGTAATCTAGCACAACGAAACCACATGACCATTGAGTCAGTGGATGCGGTGAAGTATATCATGAAGCAAAACTTAAACAAACCTGATTTCTTAATTCGAAGCCTATAAGCAGACTACAGTATATCCAAAAGAACTGTTTCCAAGGTCGCTAGTTGCATGGTTGAAAGCACAGTGGAGTATGAGATAAGAGTGGCCCTGAGATCGAAGACCTTCACTTAGTCGATTTCATTAGGAGGACTATCGATGATATCGGTTCTCGTATTGGTGAGTGGGAAGTCGCTAAACTAGCGAAACTAGAATTGATATAATTTACAAATTTAAAAGAGTTCGTCTGTGGAATAAGTCTCTAAGAAGAAGATGATGATAAATAAATATGGAACCCGCCCTATATGTGTGTATCTACGGTTATGTTCTGTCCCTGGAATTGCATGATCTAATGCTATAAGTGAGTGCACAAACTAGAACCTCAAATAGCGTACAACCTCATGATGACTATTACATTGAAGCAAAACTTATCTTAACCAAAATAGAGAAGCAATTAAAATTGCAATCTGCAAACAAAGACATGACTTTTATTCTTATCATCATCATCATCATACGAGAGACTGTTCTGACAATTCACAATAAGCTTTGCTTGTATCCTTAATTCATTATCTACAGGAAAAAGACAGAAAAGACGCCGACTTTGACACTTTTTTTACTCCCTAAGCACAAAACTAAACTAGAACAAACACAAGACTCTTAATACTTTCACTGACACGTGCCAACATACTTCACACGTGCAGAACTAAGACTGGAAGCAAACTGGAGACTTACATCCACCTCTTAGGCAGGTTGCTTGAGCCAGAGCCACCCTCTCTAGCTAACATCGCCATTATCAAACTTCCACCATGGACTCTTCCTTCTGGAGCCAACCCCAATCCTGCTTCGTACTCGTTGAGATCAATATCAGTGTCTGGAGATCCAACAGCACTTCTCGCTTTCATTGTATCGATGTTCATGTCTTGAGAACCGCTAAACTCTTCCTCGTTCTCCGTTTCGCTGCTGCTTTGTCTAGGTTCTTGGCTCTCGGAAGTTACAGTCAGTCCTCCGTGAACCCGGTTATCCTGAACCAGACTGTTGTGGAGTGCACACAGACCAGTCTTACCTCGAGCAAACGAGGTACAAGGACCAGAAGAGGATTGTCCCGCATACTCTGTCTCAGGATGACCCCACGCACAACGTTTCCCTCCTCCATGTGCCTTGCAAAAGTCGGTACTACCTTGCGCGCTTTTCCCACATCCTTCAGACTTGCATCTCTTTCCTCCACCGTGCCTGACACAGAAATCAGTCCTTCCTCTAGCACTCTTTGTGCATTCAGGAACCGCACATCTCTTACCACCGCCATGAGCCACACAGAAATTAGTACCTCCATGAACACTCTTGGAGCAAGGATCACCTCCTTGGAAGGCACATCTTTTACCTCCTCCATGTCCTTTACAGAACGGCGTGCTTCCTTCTGCGCCTTTGGTGCATCCTGAGTGTGTACACCGTTTACCACCACCGTGTGCTTTGCAGAACATAGTGCTCCCTTGTGCTCCTTTCGTGCATCCATTAGATTGGCATCGACGACCACCTCCATGAGAGATGCAGAGTCCCGAAAGCCCTTCAGCGCTTTTCGTGCAGTTTTCTCTTTGGCATCTCTTTCCTCCACCATGCCTGATACAGAGTCCTGATCTTCCTCTAGCAGCTCGTGTACAATCCTCATGGCTGCATCTTCGACCACCTCCATGAGCTATACAAAAGTCAGTACGGCCTTCAGCGCTTTTGGTGCATCCGAGAAATTCACATCGACGGCCACCTCCATGGGCTTTACAGTACACAGTTCGACCTTCAGCGCCCTTGTGGCACCCATGCTTCTGGCATCTACGTCCACCACCATGGGAAATGCAACGACCTGACGCGCCTCTTGCCCCCTTTTGACATCCTTCCACTTGACATAACTTGGAACTAGAAGAACTCTTATGCTGTGGCTTCAGCTGCTGAGTTAAACCGGAAGTACATGTACCCGAGCTTATTGGTGTTGTCGTTGCCGTGCTAGATGACAGGTCCAGAACATGAGGAGCAGGAATGATTATCTTCTTTGGAGCATGAGCTAAGAAGGAGCTTCTTTCTTTGCTTGATGAAGCTTGCAATGCAGGTGATGCAAACCCTGGCCCCCAGCCACATGATGTGGATCCTTCATTGGTTGCATGTAGCATGTCCGCAAGAGTTGGAAATTGGTTCGCCAGCTGCTGGACCGCAGTGATCTCAGATTGACAGGAGCCTCCACCACCGGAGAGACTCAACTCAAGGTCAAATTTTGGGGAGATAACCTGCAACCCTTTCATTTTCAAATCAGCTGGCTTTTTGTTGCTACCCTGTTTCTCGTTGCCAAGATGAAGGCTAAAGTCCAGCTCAATATCCATCGAGGACGCCTCTTCGATTTCCTTGGCAGAAGATAAACTCGTGCAAGCAGTTGCAGAACTCCCTTTGCTATCAGAAGAGCTTGATGAGTGACCGAGTCTCAAGGAAAGCAAAGGATCAGCTTCTTGACGACCCTTTGATCCATCAATCAGATTCCATTTCCTTTTAACACCCTTGGTATTGGACAATGGAGAGGCAAGGGAATCAAGACGCAGAGTAGTATCCGCGGCCTCTGCTACTTCATCTTGAAGGGAACGGCCCAAGATCTTAAATGAATTCAGTGAAGAATTACCAGCAAAACCAGTGCTTTGGAATCTGGCATGCATGGTCACAAGTCACAACTTAAAATAAAAACGAAAACTTTGTCAAGAACACCAACGCAAAGACGCGAAGCCAACACAACAGATACACCACAAACTTCCGGGTTAAGAGAATAAGCCACAGCAGTAAGAATTAGAAGACCCTATAAGCATCTCCACCTCCGCTTACAAATCCTGAGGTATCGCACCGATCCATTTCAAATAAAAGTTCAAAATCAAATCTGGCAGCTGATTCCAAGTTGCTATCTCAACTCAAAGTTAATTAATTCTCAAACTTCACCAAAGTATTAAGGTAGCGGCTAACCATCCTGCTTCAGAAGAAGATAAACGAAATAAGAAACAAGTAACTGCCAATTTCATTGCAAGTAAACTACAAAGATAAAAGCAGTGATAAACTCAATTGTGTTACCAGAACACAATAAACAAAAGCAAGCATAAACAAGACTATGACAACATTAATAAGCACCCCGAGTAGACAAAGATGTATGTTTTTCATCAGGACCTAAGAAACCAGATTCAAAAGAGAACTGTTGTATTCGTTAACGAACCTCACGAGACCTTAATCAGAGATTGTAAAAATCAGAAAATTTCTATGATATACACAACAAGTTATGGACTTTTAAGCAAATCGATTCGCTTCCAGTATAAAAACAGGACATAGATAAGGAAAGATAAATAAATCAAACAGAAAAAAAAAAAACAGAATTCTCGAACATGGATGAAACCGACACGAACTCCATCGGTTTCAGAGACATGGTAAAAGAAAACGCAAAACAAAGGAACAAACAGAATTCTTCAAGTTCCAAGACATCTCGATCTCAGAGACTTATCTTTTATCCTCGAACAAGGAGAACTCAATTTTGTCTGACTTTTTTTTTCTTTCTCATCAAACAAACATGCAAATCGAAGCGAAACACAAAACAAAAAATTACGAATTTAAAGGAATCCGATTGCTAAAACAAGGATGGAAGAAGAATTACCTCAATTTTTGTTGAATCTGATTTAACAGAAATTCAGGGCATCAAATTGATGATAAAATCGAATCGCAAAGCAAATTCTCTTTTCGTTCTCTCTTTCAGCAACGAAAATTAGAATACTTTGAACAGATTATCTTCCTCTTTAGGGTGTGAAAATCTAGGGATTTACAGCGCCGGCGAGAGAGAATGAAAGAGGTATAAATAAGAGAAAGAGAGAGAGAGGCTTAAAAGCAAAGGAGTGGAAATCATCGAATCTGAAACAAGAGGAGGAAAGAAAAGGGCTAAGGGGCGACTGATGCCACACGTGCCATCAGAATCTTTGGCACGTGCCATTGCCTTTTATGTCTTTTTCTCTCATTTTGTGTGTTTTTTTTTTCTGTATTCAATTATTTATTTGGTAAACTAACAGATTCAACAGAGAAATAAATCAATAATTGACTAATTGTTTGTGAACACAGCTAAAAAATTAACAAATGAGCCTAATTACCTGTCAAACCATGATTTGGTTGTGTCCTCCACTTCCTCCCATATTTCCTCATTTTTATTTTATTTTTTGCCAACCAAAAGTTTTATTTCCTCTGTTTTTTTTCTGAATTATATGTTGCAACTATTTAATAAAAACCAAAAAAATATTGTTTAAAAAATAAACGAATCAAAAATAGAAGGATTAAAATAAAGGGATTAATGTACGAACCTAATTAATTAGCGTGTAGCTTAATTAACAACTGGCGGTTGCAAGCGTCAGCATAACGCAGTGCGTGGCGGCTGAAGCAGCAGCGGCTCGTCACCGTTCAATTTGGTTCTGTGATTATGAGTGTGGGGCCCCACTCACCTCTTTGTGTGGGTCCCGTATGATTCCCTTGGGAAGGTCTGCGATCGATAGCGTGATTTTCCCGATTTTTTATTTTGAGACAACAATATATATAAAGCGACGCCGTTTCTTCGTTTTGCTATCATTGTCCGTAATAGGAAACCAGAAAGGGTCCACGTACCATAAAAGAGTGGTTCAGGTTGCAAATGCATAACACAAAGATTTTCTTACTTTTTTAGGTCAAATGTATCGATTCTCAAAATTCCATTAATTTTTATTGTTTACTTGAAACATTGAAATGTTTCGTGTTGTATATTTTTTCATATTGATTTTAAGTAACTAATAGTTTCGCAATCTGGTTCATAAATAGTTTCACGTATTTTAAACATTCAATTTAACTTAACTTAACAAAGTTTTTCTATATAAATTTTTTTTTAAATAGATTTTAAAATTTCAATATTTTTTTATTAATTACTAATGATAAGTTATGATTTTTTATAAATAATTGAATTTATTCAATTACTATTAGTTTAAAGTTATTAAAAAATATTAATAAAATCATGTATTTATTACTAAATTTTAATATGTACAAAAACTTGAAAAATCTATTATTTGTAAAAAAAAAATACCATCAACTATCGTTGTAATTTTTAAAATGCAAAAAAAAAAAACTTTTTTTGTAAATTTGAATATTGGTGAAGAAAAAGTATTCACGATGTATGTACATGCTTTTTCTAGTCAGTTTTCCTTCTAATATTATTTATAAAATATACCATGTTATCAGAAAAGATACTCATTTGGGAGTGGAACTTATAAAGCGTGTAAATTTATAACTTTCCATAAAATTTATTTCACATGCACGATTCTATATTTTAAAATATACCTTTACACCACGAATAATAAAAAGAGAATATGCTCTACCATGTTCGAGTCCTTTATATTCTTTACTGATCCGAACACGTGTTATGTTTGGACGTATCTTCCAAAACATCATAATTTATATTACCTTTCTTGACCACTAAGCAAATCTAACCACAAAAAAACAAATGCATCGACACTTGACAGTACACACGAAAACTGTAAATCCACACAATATTATTAGCAGAAAAAGAGTGGAGAATAAACAAAACATAAAAAAAAAACTTGCAAATAAAGTTCAAACGGTATTTTTATACAACAACAAAAAAAAGGAAAAGAAAATTATTGTTTTCGTCACTTACGTAATGATCTCAGCTACTGTCACAGCAGCAAACACTAGAAACAAAACTCCTCCAACATAAGCTATGGCCTGTTTTGAACCAAACAACATTTAATTTACCTTCCCATTAAGTATTCTCTTTCACTCTTTTTTTTTTTTGTCAACTGAATTCTCTTTCCCACAAACACTTCAATGAATAAAGATTTAAAGTTTTGAACCCCTCCAAAAAGCAAATTTACAAAGTTTATTTATCAGAGCAGAATATTTTTTGGGCCGAGTTTTATATCAAAATTAGGAAATAGTATAGATTTTTATAAATTAGAAATAGTCTAAAATCTAAGCTCTAAACTTCAAGACCTAACCTCTAACACCTAAATCGGTAACCTTCAAATCTAAACAAAATTATATATTTCTTCTAGTTTTTAAAAAAAAAAAATCAACATACCGTATTTAACTACATTTTAAAAGATTTTTCCGCGACTAGCTTCTTTGTTTAGGAATATAATCGCGTTGTTGGCAGATTGGATCGGACATAGGAAAGAATAAAAACAATAAAAATATGTTATTTTGACTCTCTTTTTTTTTTTGGGGGGGGGGGGGGGGGGGGAGGAATATATACCAAATGATGTGGAAGACTTGTGATCAATGAACATAGCAGCTTATTGTTGCCACTTGCCATCGAATAAAAACCTTAATCTCTACTTCTCTCACTTTTCTTTATATCAAACTGTAAAAAGAGATCCTTTGACTAAAACAAAACTCAAAAAGGTGTTTTTGGAGCTAAAAAGCTAAGGATAAGCGCTTAGCAAAATTGCCAATAGAATCTGGTTTTTGTTTAATAAATGCTGAATAATTCCAAGGATATGCTTACATTTAGTATATTCACCCTCCATTTTCATGATAATTTAAGGACATAGATTTGTTTCATTAAATAATATACTTTTCTAGTTTCAAAGATTTTAATTTCGACTGACTTAATTATGTCATTTAGATGTGTAGGAAAAATCTAAAACTGGCATTGCTTCCAAGTGTTTTTATAAAATAAATGATCCCTAAATTTAATTTGAAATATATATGCATATTATGTGCTTGTAATCTATGTATAGAAGAAGAAAATTAGATAATGACAGTACCTTCTCTGACAAGAAATTTCCCAGCAAAGAACCTCCCAACACCGCAAGCTGCGATAAGAAAAAGACAACAAGTCAGAGTTCTTGTGTCTCAATGTTTCTGAAAAATAAAAAATAAAAAATAAAAAAGCCTTCTCGTTGATGGGTTTATAAAATTTAAGAGTTTAATGCTTAAAGATGCTTTTTGATTAGGATCTTTTTTTTGTCAAAGAAAAAGAACTCACCAGAGTCGCAGCACCATGACCCGCCAATGCTCCAGCGATAACACCCAATGGCGACGATGCGGCCGCAAGAGCTTCAAAGAATGAAAAGATTATACACATATTGGAGTTTTGGACCCAAGGGTTATAAATTTTCGTCAAGTTTATCATGGAAGTTGGATGTTTTTAGTCTCACCAATTGTTGAGAAGAAGGATTTGTCACCCCATTCCGCCACAAAAACCAATGCGAAAGTGCTGATGATGGTGTTTGCGGCTGCTACTATCCCGGCTCCGTTACCTGAAAGCTCTGAAACCGCTAGTTCTGCCTGTACAAAAGAAGTCAGAAATATAATTAAGTTCTTGAAGGGTTGCATGGAAATATAAAAGTGAAAGTTTTACTTCTTTCTGTTCTTCGTCGGCTTTAAGTCCATCGTCTGAAATAGCATCTGCTAACGTTGAAACACCGAAGTAAACCTATATGTAACAAACTTGGTTAATCTTTCATGGTTAAATATAGGCCTGAGATATGAATCAACCCAAATCCAAAATCCAGGTTTGAAAACCAATCAGAATCTTCATTTAGTTTAGCAGATTAACTTTTTCAACATTAAAAACACCGAAACCAAATCCAGCCTGAGACTTTAAACCCCTTCGAATCGAGGCTACATTTGGTTTCACTTTGGTAGATGTATCTTATACGAAAGGTCCAAACTAAACACCCCTCGTTAACACAGCTCTGCTTACAAAGGTGAATAACTATTTACCAGAAGACAAACTGCTGCAATATCATCTAGAGGCAAATCGGTTTCACCAAACCTGTGTGTTTCAAGTCATTGACATTCAGATTCATCATGAAACGTAAACCTTCAAAATCAATATATTTGGCCGGAGTTTTCAGACCTGAATGGAAGAATTTCATCGACATAGTGGAACGTTCGTCCAAGCACAACAGATATTATCGTCATTATCCTGCGAAATTACCAAAAATTATTACGTTCCCCTACTGATTCCAAAATAACACTTGGTTTCAAACATGATTCACGGACTATAAGGCCTCTGTTTGAGAAAGAAAGCATACCCAAGAGCCCCAAACGTCCCCGCAAATACGGTAACAGCATTGTTCCTTGCTGCTAAAAGGGCCTAAGCAAAAGCAAGAAAAAATTATCACAATCAATAAAATGCTTGATGGCAGGGAGTTTCTAAAGCGTCGATTAACATCTCAGTATCAAGATCATACCGCAATGAAGAAAGTCTTGTCTCCAAGTTCAGAGAAAAAGATAAGCAAGAACGCCTGCAGAGAGACATAGACAGAGCAAAACATAAACCTTAAAAGGTCTGGCACGGAAAAAAAAAAGGACATAGTTCCCGGTTCTATGCAAAAAAAGGAAGATTCTCTAACCGAAGCAAAACCTGAGCTGATGTCTCCGAGGTCTCCAAGAGAAGTGACAAACGACTGCGTCACGTTGGGAATTTGCGAAACCGCAAAAGCTGGATCAGTTCCGAGTAATGCCAGCGAACCAGACACAGCCAAGAGTTTAAGAACTCTCTGTGTCATTCTTCTTGACTGAGCCATCGATGGCTCTACCGATAAATCAAGATTTCTATCTGTTTCTTCAGATTCTGATTTCTGAAAAAGCAAACCAAAATAAAACTTATTCAGTCATCACCTTGAACGTACTTAGCTTATGCATTATAGTATCCACTATTGTTCGAACAACCCTACATTACCACTTCAGGATACAAGCAATTCAAAAATAGCCTTGGCCTCCACAGAATCTCTCTTAATTTCAAACATCAAAGGGATCAAAGTAAAAACAACAATCAATCAAAGTCACCTCGAGGTAGCAAGCAGCATTTCGTCGGAAACATCGAAACCCTAGCCGAGATTCGTTTCGAGGCAATTGACTCAAACGTCTGCGCAGAAATGTGAAACCCCTAACTTAGCAGAAATTCAAAAGGCGATGAGCATCGGGAGGGAACGAAACTTACCTCGAGAAGCATCGAACGGAAAACCCGACCCGGATTGGACAAACGGAGACGCATCTCCTCGACGACGATGAGGACGAAGAAGAAGGAGAAGAAGAAGAAGAAGGAGAACACGAACACGGATCGGATTTGGGAGGCTTAGGGTTTGGGAATGGAAGACGAAGCGGATTCAAACTAAGCATTTCTCTCGAAATTGATTTCGTCTTCAGGGTGATGAATTTGATTCTCTACTGCCAAAGAAGAAAACCTTTGGCTCTGTTTGGTTCTCTGAAGATAGTGAAAAATCCACTCAGTAATGCGCGCGCCTCCACGTATATCGTTCGTGTGGAAAACTCATGCGATTTATTGAATAAAACAGCACACGTGTGTACGATGGCACGCTGGCATGGAAACGTAGCCACCTTAGGTCGAAGAAAGTGAGTGGGAGAATGAATGAATTTTCACGGGATGAATCGGACGAGGGGCTGATTTGAGAGATCTTGGTAACGTTTAGGGTCATCGGTGCTCTTAGTTTGATTTTCTTTAGATTTGTGTATCAAACTGTACAAATCAAACTTATATTTATATTAAACTTAGGTATGTTTCAGTTTAAACTTTTAACAAAAGAAAAAGAGAAAATAGATATGGTGCATGTGCATGGTGCATACATGTATGGTATAATAAATTACAGTTCATTGAGATAATCTCTCAAAAATAAATTTGAGTTTTTGACATATGTCAATAAAAAAAATTTAGAGAAAATTTTATTCCAAATTTATAGTTTGTCACTTATCATTTCAGAATTTATTTCCTTTTATTTTATAAGAAGGAAAAATTGGTTTATATTTGATTTTAATTTCCAAATTATATTAATTTTGATATAAAAAGAGAAAGCTAATAACCTATTCAAATATATCTTTCTTAGATTAGGCTATTACCTTTTGATGTTAGTGTGATGCATAGTATATACGTGTATCATCCATTAATATAATGCGTCAAAAAAAACTTTAGATATATTTTACATCTGTAAATAAACAACATTTATAGAATTTTGTTTTCACCGTTTTGTAGTTTCTCATTTCAATTTTCCTATTTGAGTTCATCCATTTTGGATTGGTGACTTGGTACGAGACCATCTTACGCGTGGAGTTGGAGAAACCTGTTGTATGGTAGAGGACTAATGAAAAACATATGACATGGAGAAGACACTCATGTTTGAATTGACAACTAGATTTTAGACACTAATCCATGTTCAATGCTTTGGTGTGCATGAAAAGATGAAGCTTGTTCCTCTAAAAGCAGTTACTATTTCTTAGAGACCATTCAAGCAATCGAAACACCATCATACCGTCCTTTGCCGCCATTTGAAAATAAGTTGTGGAATGATTTAGGGAAAACTAAAACGGTATTTGACAAAGAGAAAGTTCATCTCACCGATAACAAACGCCAAAAGTTAAAGTGTTTAATTTTCCAAACCATTTTGAAATAGAGAAATAAATAAATCCATCTCATATTTCTTCAAACACAGACCAATCTGCACGCCACCAGACTCATCCCTCCTCTCAGACATGGATAATGCTTCGTTACGGTCAATGGACACAGTCTCACTGTTAACCGGTCTTCCCCACCCAAAATCCGACGCGTATATCCCAAACCGGTTCGACCCAGCAATGGACCCAGTCTGCGTACCCGGTTTCAAGCTCTTCGTCCCATCAATGTACAACTCGCAATGTGCGGTTATGCCGAGAGAAAACCCTTGGTTTGGGAACAGAGTTATCTGCACGGCGAGAACACGAGCCGACTCGTCGGAAACCGGTAACTCGGGGACTAAAGGATGAAACTCGGTGGCGGGACGTGGTTCGTCTCCGTAGAGACGTGAGAGATCACCGTTGGACTCAGCTACTGTGAAGTAGACGGCATCCTCGTCGTCAGGAGAATAGAGAACGGACGCTTTTGTGTCACTTGGGTCCCACACGAGGCGGCCGGCGAGTGGGAGATAGTGGAGGAGCGTGGCGGAAAGAGAGGACTTGAGTTTAGTGATGAGGGAAGAGCGAGTGAACTCGGGGACGCGGTAAAAAAGAAGGCGGTCAACGGGATGCAGTTTGAGCCAACCCAAAGTCAAAGAAAGTGAGTGGGAGTTTGAGCTATTAACACAAGCCCAACACAAGATTCATTGTTATGTCATAAGCCCATAAGTTAGGCTTGTAACTGAGCTTTATATATATATGAGTTTTGTGTTTCATGTCTTGCAACTAGGGCTGCCAATAGAGCAGTCTCCTTCAACATTTGTATGAAAATCAATCTGAAATCTTATTGAGTTCTTGGTGACAAATCTAAAGTTTCCTTCTTTTATTTTACTTTATTTCATCTAATAAAGCTCTTTAAAGCTATTTCCATTTCAATAAATCATTATCTTAGATTCTCTTACATGAGCGAGTCAGAAGGCGGTGGGCTAACTCGGACCACCTCGAGTATGTTAACGGTTGAGCTGGAATGGACCATGGCTCCGTATCAAAGGCAAAACTTGTATTTTCGACTTTTGCATTGTGAGTGTGTAACTATGTATAAGCTTCTTTTGGAGGTTGTGGTCTTTACTTACTTCTCTTCCAAGAAAATCAACCACCTCCTAGGTTTGCTGAGAAATTGCATACTTTACCCAACCGGTGGGTGTATTTATGATATTTATCTTAACTAATGCAAACCAATCTTTTTTTTTGCTTCTTTTTTTTTTTCGTTTTCTTTCATTTTTATGTCCCAAGATTACCTACAAAAGTTAACTACTAACAACAATTATCACATATATATGCTAATTAAAGGTTTGAGCAAATTAACGAGACCATGAGACCAAGTACCCAAACTTTGCAAGGTTGCAATGGCAGGCAATGTCATGAAATAGCCACTTGATCATGTTTAGTAAATTTTCTAAGAGCATCCCCAACCGTTGGAGATACTCAAATGATTCTTAAAATAAACTTGATCGATCATTCAGAATTTTTTTCTGACGTGTTTTCATAGTTTTTTCTGACGTGTTTTCATAGTTTTTTATGAATAAAAAATCCACTTAAAACCACCAATTGAGATGGCCTTAACATCCACAGAAGCTTATTGCTTATGTATTGTGAACACCACACATCATAGATTCGTGCTTCTATAAGATACCATATTGCACTTCAAATGAGAATTTGCAATAGATGAATTCATTACTTTGATCTTGCATATTATTCATAGAAAAACACAACTTATTGAGGAATACAATCAATAAAGATCTAAACAAGTGAGCACGAGAAAGTCCCACGATCAATACATAAATCAAATAGCCATT
The DNA here is from genome assembly GCA_900108845.1 of Iljinskaea planisiliqua. Lineage (NCBI taxonomy): Eukaryota > Viridiplantae > Streptophyta > Magnoliopsida > Brassicales > Brassicaceae > Iljinskaea > Iljinskaea planisiliqua. Next base: position 5,078,354 of record FNXX01000002.1, on the reverse strand, counting down.
AATTCATTTTTGTTTCAAATCCACTTTTGAACAGAGAAATGAGAACATCCATCTCACTTTTTTTCAAACACAGACCAATCTCCACGCCACCAGTCTCATCCCTCATCTCCGACATCGAAAATATCTGACACGAGTCATAGGACAGGATCTCACTGTTAACCGGTCTTCCCCACCCGAAATCCGACCCGTAAACCGAAAAACGGTTTGACCCGGCCGCTGCCCAAATGTCTGTACCTCGTTCTATGTTCTTCATCCTGTCCACAAACAAATCAAAGAGTACATCAATCCCTCGTGTTCCCAAACCTTTGACCGAATCGCTGATCATTTCGACCGCGTTGATGAAACCATCTTCTCCCAGAAAGTGCTTCGCTTTGTAACCTAAGCAACTGGTCATAAACACCAAGGCCCCCGAGTATGTCCCTGTAACCGACGGGCCTAACCGGTGTCTGAAATCAGCAGCGTACTCATAACCCACCGGTCTGTCCACATCACCTCCACGCGCCTTCACCAAGCAGATCCAGAGATAAGCGTTCACAACGACGTACGTTGAAAGGTGAAGCTTAAGGTGAGAGCCATTTGACTCGTTCCTGGCTCGTTCCTTAAGTTTTTCGACGTTCTCTAACGTCAGCTCAAGTGTGACCCGGAAAACGTCTGGATCGATCTCCTTAGCGTGAGGTAGCTTCAGGGATCTTGCATTGTCTTTGTCCTCTGACATGTACGGAAGAAATTCCACCATCTTCGCTTCCAAACCGGCCGGAACATTGATGACGGTACGATCAAGAACCGGAGTTAAATCCTCTGGTAAAGCCGTAGTTCCATGCTTGCAGATGTGAGCCCATGATTTGATAAACAGTTGTGCTGTAAGAGCGTCCACAAAGACATGATGGGATACTATGCCAATGCTAAACCCTTGGTTCGGAAACAAGGTGACTTGCAAAGAAAGTAACGACGGTGAGTTACCAGAAACAGGTAACTCGGGTACAAGGGGACGTATCTCCTTGGCGGGACGTAACCCCTTGCCTGAAAGACTGGAGAAATCTGCATCGCTGCTTTCTGCGACTGTCAGTGAAACAGTGTCGTTTGGAAGGACGACGATGCACGGTTTGGGATCTTGTGGGTTCCATATGAGGTGACCAGCGAGCGGGAGATAGTAGCCAAGGACGACGGAGAGAGAATGCTCAAGTTTTGGAAGGATCACGGAGTAGAAGGAGTCGCGAGATGACTCAGGGAGTTGGTAGAAGATGACTTGTTCGTTGGCATGGAAACGTAGCCACCTTAGGTCGAAGAAAGTGAGTGGGAGAATGAATGGATTTTCACGGGATGAATCGGATGAGGGGCTGATTTGAGAGATCTTGGTAACGTTTAGGGCCATTGGTGCTCTTAGTTTGATTTTCTTTAGATTTGTGTATCAAACTGTACAAATCAAACTTATATTTATATTAAACTTAGGTATGTTTCAGTTTAAACTTTTAACAAAAGAGAAGATAGATATGTTTGAGGATAGATATGGTGCATGTGCATGATGCATACGTGTATGGTATAATAAATTACAGTTCATTGAGATAATCTGTAAAAAATAACTCTAAATGATTTTTTGATATGTGTCAATTAAAAAAAATTTAGAGAAAATTTGATTCCAAATTTATAGTTTGTCACTTATCATTTCAGAATTTATGTCCTTTTGTTTTATTTTATTCTTTATATTGTTATTATTTACTAAGAAGGAAGAATTGGTTTAGATTTGATTTTAATGTCCAAATTATATTAATTTTGATATAAAAAGAGAAAGCTAATAACTTATTCAAATATATCTTTCTTATATTAGGCCATTGCCTTTTGATGTTAGTGTGATGCATAGTAAATATGTGTATCATCCATTAATATAATGCGTCAAAAAAAACTTTAGATATATTTTACATCTGTAAATAAACAACATTTATAGAATTTTGTTTTCACCGTTTTGTAGTTTCTCATTTCAATTTTCCTATTTGAGTTCATCCATTTTGGATTGGTGACTTGGTACGAGACCATCTTACGCGTGGAGTTGGAGAAACCTGTTGTATGGTAGAGGACTAATGAAAAACATATGACATGGAGAAGACACTCATGTTTGAATTGACAACTAGATTTTAGACACTAATCCATGTTCAATGCTTTGGTGTGCATGAAAAGATGAAGCTTGTTCCTCTAAAAGCAGTTACTATTTCTTAGAGACCATTCAAGCAATCGAAACACCATCATACCGTCCTTTGCCGCCATTTGAAAATAAGTTGTGGAATGATTTAGGGAAAACTAAAACGGTATTTGACAAAGAGAAAGTTCATCTCACCGATAACAAACGCCAAAAGTTAAAGTGTTTAATTTTCCAAACCATTTTGAAATAGAGAAATAAATAAATCCATCTCATATTTCTTCAAACACAGACCAATCTGCACGCCACCAGACTCATCCCTCCTCTCAGACATGGATAATGCTTCGTTACGGTCAATGGACACAGTCTCACTGTTAACCGGTCTTCCCCACCCAAAATCCGACGCGTATAGCCCAAACCGGTTCGACCCGGCAATGGACCCAGTCTGCGTACCCTGTTTCAAGCTCTTCGTCCCATCAATGTACAACTCGCAAAGTGTTTCAATATTTTGTGAAGCAATACTTCTGACCGAGTCACTTATAATTTCCACCATGTTGACAAATCCATCTTCACCTAAAAACGCTCCCGCTTTGTATCCAAAGCAACCCATGGGGAACACGCAGTTCCCGAAGTAAGTCTCTGGAACCGGCCTAACCAACCGGTTCCTGAAATCAGCGGCGTACATGAAACGCACCGGTCTATCTTCGTCGCCTCCACGGACCTTCACCAAGCATGTCCATAGATAGGCGTTGGCAATAACAAACGTTGACAAGTGAAGCTCAAGCTGAGAGCGAGCTGACTCATTCTTGGCTCGCTCCTTAAGTTTCTCGATGTTCTCTCGAGTTAACTCGAGCGTGGTCCGGACTAGGTCGGGGCTGATCTCCACAATAGATGGCAGCTTAAGTGATCTCAAGTTGGTTTTGTCTTCCGAGAAATACGACACTATCTCCAAGATTTTTGCATCAAGACTAGCCGGAACATTGATGACCGTACGATCTAGAAAAGGAGTTAAATCGTCCGGTAAAGCCGTGGTTCCATGTTTACATATGTGAGCCCATGATTTGATGAACATAGCCACTGTTTTACCGTCCATAACAGAATGATGAGCTGCTATGCCGATGGAGAACCCTTGGTTCGGGAACAATGTAACTTGCAGAGAAAGAACAGACGGCGAGTCACAAGAAACCGGAGAATCGGGAACTAAAGAACGTATCTCTGTCTCGGGACGTAGCCCTTTCCCGGAAATAAAGGAAAAGTCAACGTCGCTCTCCGCAACTATCAATGAGACAGAGTCGTTTGGGAAGACGACGATGTGTGGCTTAGGATCTTGTGCGTCCCACCTGAGGCGACCTGCGAGCGGGAGGTAGTGACGGAGGACGGTGGAGAGAGAGAGCTCAAGCTTGGGGACAATTACAGAGTGGAAGGACTCGCGAGATGAGTCTTTATCGAGTTCGTAGAAGATGACTCTCTCGGTGGGATGGAATTTTAGCCACCGTAAGTCGAAGAACGTGAGTGGGAGAGCCAGTGAGTCCATTGTGTCATGAGACGAGTTTGTTGCTGGATTGACTCGGGAGATCTTGGTTACTTTTAGCGCCATTGTTGAAGAAAGAAAACTCTCTTTAGATTATATATATATATAAAAAAAACGATTTATATATTCTGATATGTACCTTTCATAATGCATAGGCAACATTAGTAATTTACGAATAAAGAAACTACAATATCTAATTATCAATAGCAAGTGGAGTACATTAACCCTGACTTCAGATTCGAACCAGCTGTCCTAAGAGATTTTATAAGTTTTGTGTTTAACTTTATAGAGATGCTTTAGTATCGTTATAGATAACTTGTATTAACCCCCACAATTTGCAATTTAAAAACCATCATTATTTTTTCGATAAGAGCTTGTCAAGTCGTTTACTTTTATGAAGATAATGTTTAGAACAACTCTACTTTTCATCTCAATTTTATTGAGTTAATTCAAACAACGGTGAAAAAGCTCTATCTCTTGCATTGAAATTTAGCATATGGCATATAAGAAGGTTACTTAAAACAAAATTATAATTTTCTTCACGAAAACTTTACTCGAACAATAATATTGATTACAAATACAAGTGATGGTGTGCCTAACAAAATTGCAACAATATAATTGTTGTTTCAAAGTAGTTGATGCTCTTGGAGAATGTAGGGCGTTACATATTATATCGTTGGTATTTATACAAAAAAAAAAAAAAAAAAAAAAAAAGTACTTCCAAACCATTTACATATCTTGGAAAATGTAGGAAGTATATTGCATGCATGAGCACTAAATACGTGATACAATTATTCCCAAACCATTTTCAAACAAAGAAATAAAAGTGTCCATCTCACTCTTCTTCAAACATAAACCGATCTCAGCGCCACCGATCTCATCTCTCCTCTCCGACATCGTGAACCCTGGATACCGGTCAATGGACACAATCTCATGGTTAACCGGTTTTCCCCACCCGAAATCCGACCCATATACTCCAGTCCGGTTTGACCCCGAGACGGACTCAACATGAGTACCCGGTTTCACTTGCTTCATTCCATCAATGTAGGACTCACAAAGTACTTCAATCCCTCGTGAACCCAAACCTTTGACTGAGTCGCTAAGAATCTCAACGGCATTGATGAAACCATCTCTTCCCAATAATTTATTTGCTTCATATCCAACGCAAGTGATAAGAAACACACAATTCCCCAAGTACCTCTCAGGAACCGATGGATCTAACCGGTTCCTAAAATCGGCTGCGTACATGAAAAGCACTGGTCTCTCTTCGTTACCTCCACGAGCCTTCACCAGGCAGCTCCAAACATAGGCGTTTACCACGACAAACGTTGACAAATGAAGCTCATGCTGAGAGAGAGTTGACCCTCGCTTGGCTCGCTCTTTGAGTTTCTCGACTTTCTCCTGAGTCACCTCCAGTGTGATCCGGAGAAGATCGGTACGGAGCTCCCCTGTTGGACGCGGCGGCTTCATGGTTCTCTTGCCATCTTTTTCATCTAAGAAGTTCGACATGGATTCCAAAATCTTGGATTCAAGACCGGGAGGAACATTGATGAGAGAACGATCTAATATCGGAGTCAAGTCCTTTGGAAGACAAGGGAGAGTCGTTGTTACGTGTTCCAATGATTTACAAATGTGAGCCCATGCTTTGATAAACATTATCGATCCTGTGCCGTCCTTCAAAACATGATGTTCTGCTAGGCCTATGCAAAACCCTTGGTTCGGGAACAGTGTAACTTGTAGAGAATATAGAGACGTAGAGTCACACGAAACCGATAGCTTGGGCACCAAGACACGTAACTCCGTCTGGGGACGTAGCCCCTTGCCGGAAACAAGAAGAAAATCAGCGTCGGACTCAGCCACTGTTAGCGAGACTGTGTCGTGGCCGAAGACAACAACTCGGGGCTTAGGATCTTGTAGGTTCCACGTGAGGTGACCAGCGAACGCGAGATAGTGGCGGAGGACGAGGGAGAGAGAGAGCTCAAGCTTGGGGAGAATCACAGAGTGAAAGAACTCGCGAGATGACTGTGGGAGTTTGTAGAAGATGACTTGCTGAGTAGGATGGGATCTTACCCACCGCAAGTCGAAGAAAGTGAGCGGAAGAATGAATGAATCGACCGAGTCGCGGGACGAAGGTGTTGAGGGCCTGACTCGGGAGATCTTTATTACTTTTAGCGCCATTGACGATATAGAGCTTTCATCAATTGCAAAGACAGTCTCTCAATATGTTTTATTACTTTTAGCGCCATTAACGAGACCAATTATTGTATCACTTGAAAGCAAATCTCAAGTTGGAGTTACCTATGTGATAACGTGAAAACCAGCTATTCTCATGTGAAGAACGGGTACATCATATAAACTGAACTACTATGAAATATTAATATTTTTTTATGTTTCTTTGATGTATATGCATATGTACATATATATATTAAACCATTTTGTTGATTTTTTTTTCAAAAAGTGGCCGATACAGTAAGGTCATTTGAGTACATGGTGGACTAAAAGTCACAAAGTATATTCGTTAGCATCTAATTTTAAATATTAATTAAAATTCACGCGAAAAACACTTGTCATTTCTATATTTTACTGTTAATTTGTGTGTGTTATTTAATTAGATTAGATCACATTTGTGGGAAATGTGGATTTATTGATTTAATAAACAGAGTTGATAATCTTTGACAAGTCAGTCATGCCATAACACGTGGACAGATGGTGATTTGGTCTTAAAAGTACAGAGATCTAAAGATTCTAGACTCTTTGGTATATTATTAATTTTTACTAATTGAAACTCCCAAATGTTCGCGATCCGATCAAACACGTATTCGTCACTAATGACGCAGCTTGTCGTTGAGATTGCCCGAGTCATCCTCCTCATTGAAACTTATAAAAGTTTTTAACACTTCATTAATCTGTTGGCACGTCCACGGATAAGTGATTTTTCTTCACCAAATAATGACTCTACACATCATTGAGGTTGCCCGAGTCACTCCTGCCGCCGACTCGGACTCGGTACTCAACTCGCTCAAGATCCCTTTGACGTTATTCGACCTACCGTGGCTACTGTTCAGCCCAGTGCGACGAGTCTTCTTCTACAGACTCACCGAGTCAACTCCTGACCACTTCCACTCCTTCATCCTCCCTAAGCTCAAGCTCTCCCTCTCCCTCGTCCTCCGCAACTACCTCCCCCTCACCGGCCGCATAACCTGGGACACAAACGAGCCCAAGCCGAGCATCGTCGTCTCTCCTAACGACGCCGTTTCAGTGACGATAGCCGAGACCGACGCTGATTTTTCTCTTCTCTCCAGCTACGTACAACGTCCAGTTTCCGAGTTACACAACTTGCTCCCCGAGTTACCGGTTTCCGACGACTCAGCGACTGCCTCATCTCTACAAATCACGCTGTTCCCGAACCACGGTTTCTCCATCGGCGTCGCAACACACCACGCCGTTTTGGACGGAAACACGTCAAGCAAGTTCATCAAAGCTTGGGCTCACATCTGCAAACAACAACACCTCGAGATCAACGGAATATCTTCTCTACCGGAGAATCTAACTCCGTCTTACGATCGGTCGTCGATCAACGGTCTGACCGAAGTCGACGAAAAGATGATAAAGATGCTGAGATCTCTCAAAGGAGACGAAACTAAAAGCAGCAGGAGCCTGACTCCGTTTCCGGCAAGAAAACTCGGAGACGACGTCGTCCTCGCAACGCTCGTGCTCTCTCGCGACGACATCGAGAAGCTCAGGGAGCGAGTCATGAGCGAGTCGCCGAGTCTTCTTCACCTGTCGACTTTCGTCATCGCTTTCGCATATGTGTGGACCTGCTTCGTGAAGGCGCGTGGAGGAAGCGAGGAGAGGTCTGTGAGTTTGCTGTTCGTCGGAGATTTCAGAGAGCGGTTGGATCCGCCGCTACCGGCGACGTACTTCGGGAACTGCATGTTTCCGGCGGGTAGTTACAACCACAAGGCGGGGGAGTTTGCGGGTTTCGTAACGGCGGTTGAGATACTCAGCGGTTTGGTCAAAGGATTGAGTTCACGGAAGGTGGAGACGACGGCGGAGGTGTTCGCGGAAGGTTTCCATTTCCAGAAAGGGAGCACACAGTTCGGGAGTGTAGCCGGGTCGACCCGGTTAAGAGTTTACGAGTCGGACTTCGGGTGGGGAAGACCCGTTAAGGTTGATATTGTCTCCATCGACCAAGGAGAGGCGTTCTCACTGGCAGAGAGACGTGACCAATCTGGTGGCGTGGAGATTGGAATGTGTTTGAAAAAGACAGAACTGGACAGCGTCATTTCCATTTTCAACAACAATTTACAAAATTAAAACTCTTTTTTCTTCTTCTTAAATTAGCTGAATAGTTGACCAAAAAAAAAAAAAAAAATTAGCTGAATAAAACGCATTTGAATTTTTGTTTTTTTTTTTGTTTTTGTTTTTATATTGTACTAGTAATCAACTACTCCTGATGGAAGAAATTCAATGTTTTTCCTCAAGAATCAAAACAATAATAATTTCGTTGCTTGGACTTTGGGTTTTCTTTTTTACTTTTCTTTTATGACTCATCGATTACTACAACGAAAATTCAGAGTGAAAATTCCACGATTGAAACACACAGAAAAATGAAAATTCATTAGATAGGGCAAAAAAGGAAGATAGTAAACAAATCTGGATTTTCTTTTATTAATTGTCCATTCCATTTGTGAATTAAGAATCACATTTCTTCAAACATATACCAATCTCAAATTATCATCACCTAGACTTATGTGTACACTCAAATTTTCAGATATAAACCTATCCAAAGCACCAAACGAACATCTTGAAGAATTGTTGTTCCTTGTACTTTTGTTATATAACCAGACATACATTACAAGAACACAAAAGCCACTATTAATGGCCTTGCATGTCCAGCATCTCATCGAGTTGTTTAATCCTCTCTAATCCTTCACTAATCAGATACTTGATCTTCTGCTTGTCAGTGCACTGACTGTTCTTCTCCATCTCTTGCCTTATACTCTGTTTCAATTCCCCTAATATAACAACACGAACACCGATTAACAAAGCTTCCTATATTGTCTAAGAACTTTGAATCAAATGACTACAACAACTTATCACAAAACGAGTGGGACTCCGAAGCAAAGATAATGAATGTTCCAGAGAAATGAAAACACTTACCTTTGGCATCAGGAGGAGCTCTCTGAGCGATCTTCAACGCTTGCCTGTAAAGTTTAAGCACTCGAGCTCGGAGAATAAAGCTCTGCAAATCTAAGGCATTAACCATAATCGACGATCCTCACCTTCCTGAGAAACAATTTAAAAAAAAAAAAAAACACCACACAGCAGTAATCAGTGCTTGTGTGGGTGATTAGATTGGAAGTAGCTAAAGCATCACGACTAATAGATCTCCAAAATTAACAAGGAATTATATGAACATCACACACCATTAAAACATTACCATCAACGATTTGATAACATCTAGATCCAAATCCAAAGATCGAAACTTTGACATTTGAGATTTGAAAGGCTCATGAACCCAAAAAAGAACGGATAACAGGAAGCAAGTAAATTACAAGAGGACCCTAAAACCTTAGAAGCAATGCGATGAAAACTAGAATCATGAACCTGAAAGAAACTGGGTACCTAGAAGGAGAGAAGAAGACAAGTCACGGCACTGTTCGTTGTTGGTGAAGAAGAGAAAAACCTATTTTTTTTGCTTTTGCTCTGAAATCATTAACCATTTGACCGACCGAAGGTTTTTTTAATTCGGTTTATCCGGTTTCATGCTCAATACAGACCGGATAGTAGAAAATGGCTACGATTCGACCGGTTGATAGATAATACGGTCCTAATTTTACTTACATTCCACGTGTATACTGCTCTAAAATCGGTAACCATCTGATGAGGCTCCTTTTCTAATTGAGTTAATCCGGTTTTCGCAAGATTAGTTTCGAAACATAAACCAATACAAATATGTCAAAAGTTACAAATTGAAACCAACATTCCAAGTCTGATGTTTAAAAAGATACAAAAACTAAAATCATAGAAGAGAAATGAGAATCTCTCTAAACCAAACCAAAATCTATAAACCAATCTGTGTAAGCAAACCTAGTTGTGGCTTCCAACTTGTACAATGGAAACACCAAGAAAATCTATGACAACAGTATAACAACATCACTCTCCTTTCAGTTACTCTTTTCTTTCTTCCTTTCTTTTTCATCTGTTTTCCCCCCAACAACACCTACAAAAAATCTTGCAACAATACTCTCTTTTCTACCGTATGAGATTTCTAAAAGCGTGAGTGTGTATGCATACGCATGGCCTGGCTATAAAACTCCCACGTTTCACTAGCTTCCGTAATACCTTCTTGCCCAAAAGGGTTCTTCTTTATGAAATCTTGAACGTTTTCAGCTTCTACTAACTTCTCCAGATGAAGTCTCAGATCACCACCATTACCTGGATTCCATTAAGCAGCATAGGTAGTAGATAGATGAGAAGATCGTGTTACTAAACCCCGAAACAAATCAAAGGGATTAAAATTAGGGGACAAAGAGGTTTGACCTAAGGATGTGTCAGTCTTGTTTTGATGATTGTACGAGTGAGGGAATATCGCTGTATATGGCTGTGAAACATTCATTCAAAGAGTTATAACATCGACGAGCTTAAAGAATAGTTGTTCAAGTGACCCAAACTAAGATGAGGATATGCATTAAAAAGCTTACTGGGTTAAGCAAAGCCTTGTAAGGAGAATCGTCCAGCAAAACCGTGTTAGTTTCATTGTAATCACCCTTTTCCCACGGAAGTTTTGGGTCGTGTTTCTCCCAGAGCTTGTTTAGATCCTTGAACACCACATATTTGTGCCTATTTTCAAGGGAACCAACAGTAGTCGTAACACAGTAAGACATGTCCTGTAATAGCAAAACGAATGAAAATTAAACAGACAACTCGTTTCGAAGAAAAAAGAACCATGGAAGGTCATGGCAAGAACCACCTACCCAGCAAAACAACAATTTACGCTTCATATCGCCGAGCAAGTACTCAGTGATTCTTTCAACATTGTTCCTGTACGTAAAATAAAAGGTAGAAATCGATTAGACACACGGATATGGAAGAAACTGATCTGTAGTTTCATATGATCTTTCCATATACATGAAAAGTGTGAATTAAAGAATAAGAGTAATGCCTTACCACTTTCTCGAGGACCAGATACCAACTTCAAACTTGTCAAAGCAGAACTTTAAGAACTCTTCACAAAAGGGTCTCTTAAAAACTGACAAAGAGACAAAGAAAAGATTGCAGACTAATTAAGTCACTTTCAGATAGTACTAGTGTGGACTTACAAGTGACAATGAACAAAAGATCTTGAAACTCACTTGCCCTCCTTCCAATGTTAATGTCTGCTTTACAATCTCCGATAGGAGAAACAATATCCGCAAGCAACCCATTCAGATCAAGAACAAGAAGTTTCTTCCTTGAGACCGATGGATTTGCCCCGCTCACTTCTTTGATTCCACCAGAAGCAACACAAGAATCTACCACGAGACTTTCACCTTTGCTTGTAACCGAAGCTTCATTATTCTTTTCCAGCTCTAAAACAGGAAGCTTCTCTGTGTTTGCATCACCTGAAACAACATCAACATCTTTCTCTCCAATCTCTAACTCTCGACTTTCTTTTGGGGCAATATGTTCTGTATCAGCCAAGCTCAGTGCAGCAGAAACTTCTTCAATCTTCCTCTCTCCTTCAACAACTGTTTCACAGACTTGGCCATTCTCGATTCCGTCACCTCCTGATGCAACACAAGCCTCCTTCATAACATCAACCGCTATTTCGATTTGTGAAAAAATTGGAACCTTTTCCGCATCATCAATCATTCTCGCTTTCTTGATCACGGGCTCCTCCTCCACAGGAAGTTGTTCAATTGCTCTCATCCTCCGAGAAACTCAGAATTTGCATCACTAGTTACAAAGAGAGAAAGGAAGAAGAGTTAAAAACACGAACTTTACAATTTGTGATCAACTAATAAAAACGCGAACTTGAAACCACAAACCAACGTATTACTAACAAAAACATAAATCTTTACAATCATCACTGTTTCGTGCTTAGAACGATCTGCATCAAAACCATCAAACAGATTTATAACACTAGTTCGAATTAGATCAAAGGAAACAATCGAGCAAGACGAAAACGAGTCAATTCCGTCGAATTCATCTTGTTTACGACCACGATTTCGGCAACGAAAAAGGAAGAAAAATTGGGAGAGAGAGAATTCGAGAGTTGACCTTGTTGAAGAAGCTGGAGGGAAAAGAGAAGTGTTTTGCGAATGTGATTAGATTTGGAAAAGAGTTCATCTTTTAAAGATCTCGAATACCCCGAAACGTGAAAAAAAAATAACAATATTGTCTGAAAAAAGAAGAATGACTCCGAATGATGAAACGACAGCACTTCGATGCCGTTTGGTCTTCCCCATAGATGATGAGACTGAGAGGAAAAGGAATTTTCAGAGACGCAGACAAAAAGAGCTAAGTGGCTTGGACGTGCCTTCTGTGGGGCCCTTATACTTTTCGGTTCGGGTTCTTCGAACCGGTCAGAAACCAAAAGAGTCTCTGAAAATTTCCTTTGAAACCAAGGGTAAGTTTGTATATGTATATTTTTTATTAATTAATATGCTAGTTTCTTAATAGGTGGAAACGTTAGAAACTCCCACCATCATCGGGTACAAGTTCAGAGTAATATACATCCTAGTAAAAGCTATATGTAAAATGGATTCACCTTTGATTAACAACTCGTGTTCATCCTGGCAAAATACTTATTGGTAATTGAATAACGTTAGTACGTACTTGCTAACTGTTATGAAAGAGCGAACAAACTATTAATGAGAGCATGTGCAGATTCTACCCATCTCATGTCTCTGCTCTCACTCGCCTCAGACGTTTTTGCATGAGTTTTAACCAGTGAAACCTCTACACAAGGTCTCAAGCGAGTGTGATGATATAATATGCACAGAGAATCTGTCTGAGGAGACAATCGAAGGATTGATTAGGGGTAGATTCAAATAAGACGCTGAGCTGGAAACGTTGTATTAAAAGATTTCTTATCTCAACCAGGAGATATTTTCCTTTTATTCATTGAAATACAATATTCGTATCCCTTGAGTTAATGTATTTCACTAACATTCAATAGAAATCTGAGAACTTCACCTATTAAATTAAAATAGTCTAATATAAATGTGCATTTGTCGACAGAAAGTTCATGATATAAATACAAACATGCATTAATATGTTCAATTTAAAGACAAAATAGTCAACATATCTTAAAGATGTTTTTTCATGTATTGAATTTCAAACTATTCTAAACTAACAAGCATATTGTCTAGTTAAGAGAGTCAACAAATTAATCATAACTTAAACATGAGAGATTGCTTAATCATTTTGCAAATCCATCATTATGCGAGATATATACAACTAGTAAAACAATGACCATTAATATATCTTTAGTTTGCATCTTCACCTAAACTAACAAATCAAAAGTAGATAACCAAATGTGTTAAAAAATGATCGCTTTGTTACATATATATATATATATATATATATATATATTTTTTTTTTTTCAACACATTTTGGTTAAGTCTGATCTTCTTCTCTCTTTTTTTTTTTTTTTTTTTTTTTTTTTTTTTTTTTTTGTGTGTGTGTGTGTTTTCAGATCGGAGTATAATGTGTGCCTCATTGTGACAACTGAAAATCGATCATGGTGGTGGATGACCGGTAAAGTTATGTATTTCTCCGGCGGGGGAGAGACAAAAGTGACCATGGTCAAAACATTTGTACTTATGATATGATTGCATACATATTGCATTGCGAGAGAATTCACATGCTATGTGATGATGATAGCTTAGCATCTACATATTTACTCATATGCCTCGGGATCTGATTCTCTTAACTTAAAATTACTTTTATATATTATATAGTGGTGGTCCAAACAAAATTTTGATCTTGTGATGATCATATTTTGAATAAAAGCGTGATTTATTAGTCCTTTTCTATTTCTTAATGAAAGCTCAATGTGGAAGAGTGCTTTGTCTTCGTAAGTGGATAGCCACGAGAAAGTTACACTGCAATATAAAAAATTTGTTAGTTTTTTATCTTCCATAAAACTGTTAGCTTTTGGGTTGGAAAATTCAAAATTCACAATTTAAACGGAAACTTCTATTAATAGAGATGTAATTTGCGTCTTTTTATTGGTGCAGCTTAACGAAAATGTGCTAATCAATAAAAAAATTTCCCAATATCGAAAATAAAAAGAGTGAAAAAATATGAAGTTGAATAATAGTAAAAAAATAAAAAGTGTAATAATAAAATAATTATAGGCACTTTCCCTTTTAGCATTGGTCCCTCTCAGGCCTCACGGTTACAGTTTACAGACGCTGAGAGAAGGCCATTGAAAAGTTGACAGCTTCTCCATTCCACTTTCTCGCCACCACTTTCACCTGAATCCCCACGTCACCTTCTCTCTCTCAAACTCCATAAAGCCCAAATCTTTTCTACTCTCTCTCTCACAAGCTTGAGTCTTTTTCATTCTCTTCATGGGAAATCTCTGTTCTTTGTTTGCTCCGCCAAAGCCCGTGAAGAAGAGACGTCCCATTACGAAGCGACAATCATCCGTATCCGGGTCTGGTTCTGGTCCTAACAGCAACCGTTGGAACCGGGGCAAGTCGTCTTCCTCTAGGAGGGACAACAAGTTCGACGATGCCGTGATTCAGGAACACGCTCTTGCCGCTGCTGCCATTTTGTTCAGACGGCAGAACGGCGGTAACGGAGGAGGATCGCTGCCTTTTGATCGGTCTGCGTCGCAGCGTTATCCGGTTTCTGGTTCGAAGAAGAATCAGTTGCCTCGGAGCTCCAGCTCGAGGTCAAGGTCCTCCACAGATCCTCTGTTACAGCCTCATCAGTTCCTTACCCAGGTTCTGACTTTGAACAGTCTTTATTGACTAAGTCCATTCGTGTTAACATAATTTTCTCGAAATCGGGTCTTACTTCGAAACTAAACATGAAAAGTAAGATGTAAAGTTGTCAATGAGCTCAATGCTATTTTTGAGTAGGGACATTCTTTGGAACTAGAATTGAATTGTGTACAGTATCTTACTCTATAATATCGGAAGAATGTGATATGTGACATAGCATTGATTAGTTTCCTTATTTGGCATTAAATGATGAACATCATATTCTCATATTCTTTAATATTTTGCTCATATTCTGTAGATTCTTTGATATTTTTGCTGGCTCAACCAATTTAGTGGTAAATTGAGTATAGCAGTAGAGGTAGGTGTTGAGTCTTGAAAACCTGGTGCCTCTACTTTTGTTTTCAATTATTTTTGTTTCTCTTTGATTATGGGCAATGGTGTGTCTGTGGTGACAATGAGATTACAGTCTGAACAAGAGGAAGAGAATCTTGATGTTGAAAGTATTTATCTCAATCTTGAGACTATAGTTCAAAATACTTTTCACCTTTTGGCCAAAACTTCATTGCTGAACTGTACTTATTCATGTGTTGTTCCTATCTTCCATGTAGCCATGTAGGGCTGTCCATGTATATGTCTTAATACGTTTTCTTGGGGTCCATTCTTTATCTGTAAGTTAGATTCTTTGTTCTGGTCTTTGAATAGGGTATAAAGCTAGATGACTTGGAAACAAACCATTTTGTCCTCGTCCATGGAGGAGGTTTCGGTGCTTGGTGTTGGTACAAAACCATTGCGCTCCTCGAGGAAGATGGTTTCAAAGTTACTGCCATAGACTTAGCTGGCTGCGGTATAAACTCGTTCAATATAAATGGCATCGCCAGTTTGTCACAATACGTGAAGCCACTCACTGATATTCTTGAAAAGCTTCCCATAGGAGAGAAGGTTCTGTTTTCTGTTTTCATCGACTTCCTCAACTTTCCCTCTAATGTCTCATCATCTTCCAGAACTAGAAACTGTTTTTTGTTATGTCAAAAAATTTGCAGGTGATCTTGGTCGGTCATGATTTCGGTGGAGCATGTATATCTTATGCTATGGAACTGTTTCCTTCAAAGATTTCAAAAGCTGTTTTCCTCGCTGCAGCGATGTTAACTAATGGTCAGAGTACACTTGATATGTTCTCGCTGCAGGTTCGCTTTCTCGGTGGTCTCTTCTTGTGTGTTCAAGCTTTGTTACGTGCCATAGATTAATGGCGATTATGACATTATTTGCAGGCAGGTCAGAACGATTTAATGAGAAAAGCTCAGATTTTTATCTACTCAAATGGTAATGAACACCCTCCAACCGCCATTGACTTAGACAAATCTCTTCTTAGAGACCTTCTGTTCAACCAAAGCCCTTCAAAGGATATAGCATTGGCTTCTGTGTCAATGAGGTCAATACCATTTGCGCCGGTTCTTGAGAAACTCTCTCTCTCGGATGGTAACTACGGATCAGTGAGACGGTACTACATAGAGACGCTAGAAGACAACGCCATACCAGTGACTCTCCAAGAAAGCATGATCAACACTCGTCCACCTGAAAAAGTATACCGGTTAAAAGGTGCTGACCACGCTCCTTTCTTCTCCAAGCCACAAGCTTTGCATAAACTTCTGCTTGAGATCGTCAGGATTAGACCTACTTAACCCCTCTCTCACAGGTGTCTTCATCATCGTATTTACTAACTGATGCTTTAAAGTGGCTGCCTCATCAGAAAATCTCTATTTCTTTGTATTCTTTTTTGTGATTTTGTTTCTGTTTCTTTTCTTGTCTCTTTAAGGTTATGTCTGTATTTCTTTCTTCCTTGTTGTTCTGTTTTCACCAGAAATAAAAATGTTTATAGAAAAATGTGTTGAAAAGTGATTCCTAAATTCCCGAATACAGAACCATACTGAAGCTATTCAATTGAAAAAGATTAGTAACGTTAAACTTCAATGATTTGCTGCTCACTTGAATAATACTATATGCGTGTCTCTACAGTCTATATATCTAACTGGAATCAGTGACCAACCGCAATTATTAGACCAGCAAGAGTGACTTGCCGACAAAAAATAAATAAAAATAGACAACAAGACATAATAATAATTCATGTATTTTTAGAAACAAACAAAAAGAAAGAAAGTACATCAATGTGTGCATAAAGACATAAGATTAGTTCTTCCTCTAGTTACACAATTCCTCATCTCCTAGCTTTTAGCTTTTTAGACATGACCAAATCAGTTTTCTCCTTCCTCTTCGCCTTCTCTCTTCTGCTTCTTCTCGCGGCGGCCACGGCAACCGCAGCTGCAGGGAACGCCACAAGTGGATGGAGATATGGCGGGTGTGCTCCCGGATACACCGTTGGAGCATGCATAACGGCGGCGGTTGAGGAGGAGGGAGTTGAAGCGGTGGTGCGGCGGATTCTGCAACAACAGAGGAGGAGATTAAGCTACGCAGCTCTGCAGAAGGGGCCGGCTTGTAATGGTAAGATCGCCGGTAATTGCATCGGAACGGTTAATGGGAGAAACGCACCTTGCACTTACTACAACAGATGCAAACGTGCCACTGGCTAATATTTCTTTGGTAGGTCCTTCTTTCCATTTTTATTGTATCTGTAATATTTATGTGTGTTTGTGATCCTCTGCTGTTTTTACTTAATAAAGAATCTACTGTAACAATAAGAAAGAACCTCGTTCGGTTGACAAAAAAATGTCGTTCGAATTTAATGCATAAAACATTGGTTATACATATACATTGACAGTGAACCATGAAACTTTTTGGATGAATTTGTGGAATAACCATAAAAAATAAAAAGTTAAGAAACTAACCAAATTAATTTGAGAGAAAAGGGAAAAAAATAGTTAGATTATAAATTATGGTTTTTTTTATTTGGTTATCCCTTAAAATATGTCAAACTTTTCAATCCATTTAACACAACATGTAAAACTGGTCTAACCAATATCTTTTGTGCTGTTTTATACTATTATAGAACTAGTTTGACCACAAAATAATAAAACATGCTAACATACGAATCCAGACAATGACGGAGTTAGAGATAAATTTTATGGAAGTTGTAATATAAAAATGTAGTATATGATACTAAGGTAAGAATATAAAGAAGAAAAAAAACTAAATGAATTAGTGGGGTGGTCAATGAAATATGAACATAAATTGGTTAAGAACTCATATCAAGAACAAGAACAAAAAGATACATGAGCTGGGCTTGGCCCAACTCATGATTGGAAGCCCATATCAGATAAACTAGGCTTAAACAATTTGCGTGTAAACATATACCATTTATTAATACCCAACAGAGGGAGAAATAAAAACATAAACCGACAAAAAATGACGCGGCTTGTTGACGAGGCAGTTCTATAACGCTAGGCGGTGATGCGTTCATCCGTGACAGACGAATGAAAAATTGGGGTTGTAGATTCGGATGGACCCAAAGGAATTTGACCAACATGCCGTCGCTTTCTTGAAACAACTGTACTTTGCACATAAATTAGTAGCTGTCGATGAAAGACATGTTTTCCAGTTGAAGATTATATATATATATATATATATATATATATATTTTTTTTTTTTTGGTTGAACAGAAAAGAATAAAATATTATCTTGCAAGTTATTTCTTTGTTTCCGCTTTATATTATTCGAATTATTTGGTCCTTTGAAAATTTAGGCTTTGTTTATTAATCTCTAAGTTGACAAAAGAACTTCATTTTATATTCTGGTAACTTCGACCACTCGTTTTTTTTTCCTTCATGCTATATCAGCCAAAGAAAACCACACTTTCACACACATGATAATTTTTTTACATCATTAGTGACTTATAACCGTATGTTATCTTGCAATTAGTAGATGTTCCTAAAACTAATGTATCATATCAACAAAACATACATATTTCTGGATTGTTTTATTTGCGAAACTTCAAGACTGTTGTATTTTATATTCTATTTCCAAGAAAAGTGTGATGCTTCTCTAAAGTAATAAAATCGTAATACATTTCTTGTGATGCTTTGTTAATTATACTTATCTCTTCTTTTTTCTCTGTAAAGGTTTATAAGTCTTTTTCCCAATTTATACTATTGTCTATAAATATATAGAAAACTTAAGCAAGTAAAAGACCGATTAAAACTAGGAACTTTTGGCATTAAGTGCTCCTAAGTCTTAAAGTTAACTAAAGCCAGCTCTGTCTCTCTCCTCTCTCTCTTTCTCACATCTTCGAGAAATTTCCGCCGGCGGGAGATCAAGAAACGGTTGATCAAAGAACAGAGACATGGACATTCGCTTCTCCAGATTCTCCATTTTGTTTCTGTTTCTTCTTTCTTGGACCAGCTTCACCACCACAGGTTTGGCTCAATGCTCTGTCCGAAAGAAAAAAATCAAAGTTTTTTTTAAAGACTTTTGGCTCCTTTGCATTCTGTGATAATTAGTGTTGATTCTTAAAAATCTGTTGAAATTGAGTTTGAAAAAAAAAAACAAGTGAAAATTAAAAGAAACAGAGATAGGAATTGACATTTAGAACCTCCATCTCCAGGTGGTGATGATGATGATGGTGATGGTCAACTTGTTGAATGCATAAGCTTTGATATGTTTTGTTATCTTAACCAATTGATAAGAAATAATCTTTTTTTTTTTTGCTTCTTTATAATTTTGGCTCTGTTCCTGGTTATGAGCTCACCAATTTGATCTCATCTTCTACACAGAAGCTTATGATGCACTTGATCCAAATGGAAACATTACCATAAAATGGGATATCCTGAGCTGGACTGCTGATGGCTATGTGGTAAGCAATTTGATTACAACTTTACCCCTCAAAATCAGAATGCTGCTTGTTATATAATCAAATGTCTTGTGACAATTTTCTTGTTTATCGTCAGGCTCGTGTATCAATCTTCAACTTTCAACAGTACCGTCACATTCAAGCCCCGGGTTGGCAATTGGGATGGACTTGGTTTAAGAAGGAAGTGATATGGAGTATGGTTGGTGCGCAAGCCACAGAGCAAGGAGATTGTTCTAAGTTCAAAGGTAACATTCCTCATTGCTGCAAGAAAACCCCCACCGTCGTTGACTTGTTACCGGGAACTCCTTACAACCAACAGATCTCCAACTGTTGTAGAGGCGGTGTGATTAGCTCGTGGGCACAAGACCCTGCAACCGCTGTTTCTTCCTTTCAGATTAGTGTTGGACAATCTGGAACTACTAATACCACGGTTCGAGCGCCTAGGAACGTCACTTTGAAGGCACCAGGGCCCGGTTACACTTGCGGCCCTGCCAAAATCGTTGCGCCTAGCAAATTCATTTCCGATGATAAACGAAGAAAGACTCAGGCTTTACGTAAGTTTTAGTCTCTATCCACTGGAAGGTTTTAAAAGTTTCTTTTTTTTTTTGCTTATAATCTAACATTTTCTTGTTGTTTATTAGTGACATGGAACATGACGTGCACATATTCGCAGTTTCTAGCTCGGAAAACACCCACTTGTTGTGTCTCACTCTCATCTTTCTACAATCAGACAATCGTACCATGTCCAACTTGCTCGTGTGGTTGTCAAAATAAGACTCAAGCTGGTTCATGTGTCGAGTAAGTTCCTATTCTCTTAGGAACTCCATCTTGGTTTTATGTTAATTTATTTTCAATGTCTGAATCATTTCTTGTAACAGCCAGAAAATAGCTTCGGTGGTTCCAGCTCTTTCAGGGAAGAACAACCTGGAACCGCTCTTGCAATGTACGCAGCATATGTGTCCCATCAGAGTTCATTGGCATGTAAAAACTAACTACAAAGAGTACTGGCGAGTGAAGATCACAATCACAAACTTTAACTACAATATGAATTACTCGCAGTGGAATTTGGTTGCTCAGCATCCCAACTTTGACAACGTCACTCAGCTTTTCAGCTTTAACTATAAACCGCTTAATCCTTACGCTGGCATAAGTAAGTCCATAGCTGCGTATCTCCCGTTTCTTATTCTCATTTCTTTCTCTTGTTCGTATGCATATATGAAAATATGATCGAAGCCTCTAGCTTTTGGTGTCAAACCGTATAAACAAAACTAAGCATGATTAGATTGTGACATGGAGGCTTTGTGTAGGTAACTAATTGCATGTGTTTGGATCATACATTGTAGATGACACGGCCATGCTCTGGGGAATCAAGTTCTACAACGATTTCTTGAGCCAAGCTGGTCCAGTAGGCAATGTACAGTCAGAGCTTCTCTTTCGAAAGAACCCGTCAAAGTTCACATTCGAGAAAGGTTGGGGCTTTCCAAGACGCATCTACTTCAACGGTGATAACTGTGTTATGCCACCTCCAGACTCATATCCATGGCTTCCTAACGCTACTCCAAACCTTGCAGCTTCACCATTCATCATACTTCTCATTACTTTCTTTTCCGTTTTGATTCTTATGTAAAGGGATCGTTTTGAAAAACCGTGCTTTCAACCCGGTTAATACTTCTGAGACCGGACCGGATCGGTTAGGGATATCTAGACACATTGTCCTGGACGTGTTTACCTTACAGTTACAGGTGTGTTAACGTGAGTATAAGCTACATCAATTGTATGGCCTAATTGTATTCTAAACATTGTTCTGTCTCTTGATATATCACTTTCTATACTCTTTTTTAACATGTATATCAACAAAATCCGCACATTATATATATAAATTGATTTTTTTGTCGTTTTTTTTTGAACCTTAAAAGATTTTTTATTTTTTTTGACCAAAACATATTTGCTTCTCTAGACTCCTAATAATCAATTTTTGCAAGATTTTTTTCTATTATGAGTTTTTGCCATCTAAAAATAGTTTGTAGTTTTGTTCTCCCGTCGACTGAAAATTGCAAGCAAATATTCAAACAATTGGCCACCAAGATTATATTCTACGGCCATACTAATAACAAATATGACTTTTCCGACTCTTCCCAAGATCCCACCCAAATTTTCATTCCGTGCTTCGACCTGTTGTAATCATTAAATGTTTGAAACAACTTAATACATTCCAATGGGTCTCATAAGATATCCTATATACCCAAATTACATGTTTCAAAATTAGAAAATATTAAACAGTGTATACAAAATCATTCTAATATATATTTTAAACCGTATGATTTATTATCTACACTTATTTCACATTATCTATTTGATCCTTTAAGTATTTGAATAATCAAGTGTTGTTTGGGATTTGTTTTTCTTATTTTTGATCAACTAATAGATTTTGAAACTAGAGACAGATTTCTTGACCTCGTCAAAATTAAGATAAAATGAAAAGTCTTCAAACAAAAAGGATAAGAGAAAAGAAAATTAGAACAAGCTGAATCTCAATCACCCACAGAATTGAAAGCATTAAAAGAAAATTGGGATTGTTGGTAAAAGATCATAAATTTGAAAGGATTAAAAAATATAAATGAATAACTACTTTAGAAATTCTATATGAAAATATGTTTCTTTTTTTAACCAAATTACTTACTACACGTAACTTTAAGATCTATTTATATTTTATATTTTTTTTTCTTTGGGGTAAGTTCGTAGCTGTAAAACCTTTACAATGTTTAATTATATATGAGGTTGCATCACCAGAAATGTTCCATAATCTACGTTATTTATCATATAATATATGTGTGTAAACATATATATTATTTGTTTTTAATAGATTTATTATTTTATTTAGCAGCTCAACGTAAATGTCAAAGTTGTAGATTTTTTTCCCAAAAGAAATATAGAACATAAATTTCATTCAAAAATGTATGTTACCTAAATAGTAAATACTTCAAACTAATTATAAGTATTACAAATTGAACCATTATTAATAAGATCAGCCCACAGGAACAAAGTCCGCGGGTTTTAAATTTCATTTTGAGGGCTTCTGTATTACTATGTCAAAGCTCTATATATACACGTATTGATTCTCCCATTTCATTCTCACACAACATAATTAAAAAATAAAATATTCAAAAAGTTGACAGTAGAACAAGTTCGTGTTTGATTACTGTCCTCAAATAGACAGAATATAAAGGATCAACTCAAATGGGGCGTTGGGTGAGGCCTGAGGTATAAATTATTGTATATGATTTAAAGTGTTTGTATTCGAAATTGAAACGATTCATATGTCTATCGTATTCGTATCAAAAAAATATTATCAAATAATAATATTTGTTTTGAGGATATATTTTTTTTTTGGACAAGTTGTTATGATGATAATCAAGTAAATCCAAATAATACATTAATGTTTGTTTAATTTAATCTTGATTAAACAAAAATATGTAGGTGTACCCTCTTCTTGGAGCAATGGGCTTTGTGACATCTATGGTTGTGTTTCAACTCACAAGGAATGCATTGTTAAACCCTGACTGCAGGTTGGTGTTTATCCAGTCTATTCTAATATTTTTTTCCATAGTTTAGAGAAGATTAAATCTAAGGAAATGCACACAGTATAATTTATCTTTAGGCCACTCCTGAAAATTTTGTCTAGTATAATGATCAGACATGTAGAGAATTTGACTTTGAAAATTCTATTTTTGATTCGGACCACCGACGTGACTAGACCGGCCTTAGTCATGTAATATGCATAATTACTTAAGTCTTTTAAATTGTTAGAACTCTACTAAAATGTGGGTTATACAGTATAAAAACATAGATAACTAATTTATAACTAAAAGTATTTGTCTTGAATCTCTTGATACTACGTTTAGTTTTTTTTTTCTAAATTAATATCGTATTTAAAATTGTATATATATATACTAATGATTTCTTTGTTCTTATGTAGGATAAATAAAGCGAATAGAAAAATGGGAATTCTGGAAAATGAAGACGAAGGAGAAAAGTATGCACAACACAATCTTCGCAAGTATTTGAGGACCCGTCCGCCTCAAGTTATGCCTTCTCTCAACCGTTTCTTCTCTCAAGAGGACAACTAAATCATTTTACCTTATCACAAATGTTACTGTAATACGTACTGATCAGACAAACCTTACAGCTAGTTTCAGATCACCACTTGTTTAAATCTTTACAATAAAAAGTTGAACCATGTCTTAACATTGCCATCCTAGTTCTTAGAATTATATCGTCCAGTGAACAAACGGAATCTTGGATCTTGTGCATGCTAATCATGAACGTTCAACAATTTGGCTTATAAATTAAATCAAGTTGATGATGTAAACAGGCTGTTGCATATTTGTACCTCTTGTACTGCCTATGGCCAATCTTTCAATTTCATGAGTGCATGGTGAAAGATCTCTGTCGTTCAATATGAATGATGCATAAGTATACTTCGCATGGAGTTTGAAATTATCCACACTAGGTAAAAGCTTCAATGAATAGTCTACATTTGTGCATAACGACCCTGAGGACCTAAGGGGAAAATATTTGGGTTTGAGCTACATTCATATGGAAACATTATGCACTTCCAAAAACATACACTACATATCTGATGTTTCTTCTACCGCAAGTCAAATAAGAAAACCTAAAGTTTTTCACCTCTGAGCAAAATCCCAGAACTTATCCGGAGCGGTGACAGAGAGAGATAAAAGAAGTACTTAAAGTTCATGTAGCTCTTAAAACAGGCTCCCAACGACCGTACTTGGAGCTGAAAGTGCCTCCACCATGCCGCTCAGCGTACTCAGCCAGCGTCGCTCTCGCACAATCCTCCCAAGCTTGAGCTATTTCTGTTAGAGACATCGGTTCTGGAAAGTCATTCATGGACAGAGCGAAGCTCGATCTGGCTCTCTCGGACAAATCCTCATGTAAGTGCACACTGAAACACGGGGAAATAAACTCGTAAGATTAAATTCGTTAAGTTCCCTCTTGTGATCAATTTCTACTAAAGTTTCATACCTGGCGTCAAAGAAGATGTTCTCGATAAGTATTGGGGAATGTGGGTAACTCGCAGGAACTAGTAAGCGTAACGGCTGAATCTGTGACTGCATCAAGCATGGGAGACATAAATAGCTGAGCAAAGGGCAGAAAACAAGTTTGGAAACTAGTAAAAAGGAAGAAGCCTATAGACACTTACGATTTGTCCTGAATTGTAAAGAGCTTCGAATGTGGCACTGAGAGCCACAGGGGTATAAGAACACGTGACGATTGTTCCTGAAGTACTTATACAACCATCTTCATTGCTTATTCTTACCACTGTCTCTACAAGTCTCCCATTGACTTCATTAATTTCTTGCAGGAGGGCACAACCAGGCTGCTGCAAGATTGAGAGACGGCCTTAATTTAGATATTGCATTTTCTTTTCATGGTTTAATAAAATTATAAGGAAATTTACAGGCTCCACATTTTACCTCAACCTTGTTAACTTTCGAGCCAGATGATGCGGTGGAATCAACTTCAGAGTCCAGGCTACTAAACTGTCTGTAGCTATCAATTTCTGATGTGATATCTATAGGCATAGTGCTAAATGAGCGCTTAAGTCTCTTAGTCGGATTTGTTTCTTCCTGTTGCAGACGGCACCTTGTCCTCCCACTCAAATCCTCGGCTAAACCAGCTCTAGGTCCTCCAATGGAGTGGACCGGACCAGCAAGCATGTCTGTCAAACTGATGACCGAGCTCATCTCACTTAACGACTGTGCCAAGGATTCCGGTGATGATGATTGAAACTATCACGCCACACACAGAATAACAAAAAGGATCAGTAAATAGGATAAGATGGAGAAACTTAACTTGTATTTGTATATGGACCTCTTCACTCACCGCTTTTATCAGACGATCAATAGGCCGCTCTGCGTTTGGCTCGGGAGGAAGATTGAACAGAGGATGCTCCTGAGCATGCGAAACAAGAGTCTCAACGGATATGGGCATTTCACGATCCCCAGGATTTGGAGACGGAGCGAAGGAAGTCACAGGGGACGGTGCAACAAAAGGCGAGCAACCAGACTGCACTGAGGTTCCAGCTTTGTTACATGTTGTAGGAAGAATGTGCTGGTCCACCAACTGAGGAGAAGGGTAGTTCTCCGGAGAAGCCAGTCGCTTTAGAAACTGACGCTGACACGATGAGAGATTTTGCTGAAGCAAACCAGCTTTAATGTTGCCCCCTTGCCTCATCCTCACGTCATTCATCTCACTTTGCGGGATTTGAAGCTGCTGCTGGTTTGTTTGTGGCTGTTGCTGCTGCTTCTGCAGTACCTGTTGTTGAGTAGGGAGATGATGAAACTGCTTCTGCGTAAGACCAGACACTGAAGACGAGGCCAGGTTTTGGTGACTTGGCATTAACCGAGAATTCGTTTGATCGTTGTCAAGAGACTGCAACACATGGAGTTGACCACTTTGGGATTGTAATGATGTTTGATGGAGCTGAGGAGACGGGAGTTGCCCTTGTTGTTGCTTCTGCATTGGCCTCCGAGTCCCGGTCTGATGATTCTTGGTGAACTTCAATACCTGTTCCTCATACAAATTAAACCTATCTCTGTGCATCTCTGTTATACTGCTCCTACAGACATTTAAGAACACAAGAACTAGTTCCAACGTCGATTTGCCGGCCTTTAGCTTTTGGATTGCCTCATGCGGCATATTTTGTTGAGGAAGAGAATCAATCTGGAAACAATTGGTTTAATTATTTTTCCTTTAAAAGAACAAGAAATATCAGATCGAAACAGTTAGGTTATGACTGAATTACCTGTCGCAGTTTATCAGATAATTTTTGGAACAGTGCACTCAGAACAGGGAGATGCTTATTTTTGAGGGCTATTATCTGCAGGAAAATGATAAAAATTTGTGAACTATTAAAAGACAATGGATAGGTTTCATAGGAATGAATCAGAGTTTCATGTTTGTGATGTTAATATGTGAATAACCAAGACCAGCCAAGATACCTTCTGATAGGTCTCTTCCTGCCAGTCACCACCATTGGCTTTTACCGTCTTGCCTGAAGAATCTTGAGATGCTATACAAAACAATATTGGAATTAATATCATAAGGAATGAAAAATGTATTCATCAGATGCACAACAATGACGTGATTACTATAAAGAAAAACATACTAGATGGATTTGCCTGAAATTGATCTGGCTGATTCTGTTGGTCTGCTATGTTTCGGGTTTGGCGCAAAGAACCTGATGCCTGAAACCTTGGTGTATCATCCGAAAGTTGCTGTAAGATTCTATTCTGAGGCTGCTGCTGCTGCACGGGATGTTGCGTTTGGTATTGTTGTCGCATCATTGGTTGAGACTGTCGCATCATTGGTTGAGACTGTCCCACCTCTTGGCCTTGAGTACCCAACAAACTTGCTTCATGCACATTATAGTTACCGGATTGACCACTGGCCATATATTGCAGCTGTTGTGAGGGCAAGGCTGAAGCATTGTTACTGTAAGAATGAAGGCGTTGTTGCTGGTGCACATTTTGGAGATTATTATTACTTTGCGCCATTTCTTGAAAGCTAGACATATTGTTCTGCTGGGATGACGAGACCCTGAAATCTCCTTGTTGCTCTCCGTTGTTCTGTCGTGATGTTAGAAGACTCTGCTGCTTGTCATGCCCATTCATCAGTTGCTCGCGTTCTTGTCGTTTCTGTTTTGACATACTTTGCTGCTGCTGCTGCTGAGCCTGTTGCTGCATGTACGGAGGTCGTAGATTCCCGTGACGGATATTCTCTTTCCCAAGCTGTTGATCCATTTGATTCTGGAAGTAGTTGGAACTCTGTGGCTGCTGCTGAGGAAGAAGATGTTCCCTTCCCTGAATCTGTCTTTCTGGACCGGGAAGAAGATTTGAATGAACTCCTTCACCCATTTGAATGTTTACGTTCTTAGCCGCGGAAACGGTTATAGAGACCTGAGTACGCATGCCAGAAGACTCAGGAATGTTGGGATTGCCATTGTTGGTCTGAGGTAACCATTGTTCGCTTGTTGGAGTGTTTGTATACGGCAACGAGGTGGGAAGTGACTGCCCATTATTCAGAGCTTGAGCTGCAGTACAAATGAAAGGCATCAAACGAAAGCAGAATCATTTTCAAATTTCTTTTAGTATTGCCAACAACATTTCAGTAACTTATGTGATCTGAAACAGTTCTAGACACAGGATGCGAGTTCTGTTACATCATGATCAGTTTCAGGTAATGAATCCATCAAAAAGAGAAGTTTTAGTCCAATGCTAAATCATCATATTGAAACAAAAACAACTATAAAGTTGTTATTACCTGGATCTGGAGTATTAGTTCCATTGACTGAAGAACCAGACTGCACATTACTAGATTGCTTCATTCTGAATTTTCTTTCGAAAAGCGTTACCTTTTCCCCGATTTTCCGAATGTAATCACCCTGAGACATTGGGAAAAGATCAACAAAATATCTTCACAAGGCTGAGGTACATTCTCCTATTCAAGTTTCAAATTCTGAAGGTAATAATAGACCATTAATATCTGAGTACCTTATCAGTGGCCATGCCATGGACCTTGCTCTCAAATGTGATAGCTGTGTTTTTAATATCATTTTGTCTATGTGTAGGAAAACATATCTTCAACTTTTCCACTCTACATGCACATACATGAGAACAATTACCATCGACACATCGAATATATATAAAGATTTGGTTACAAAAAACTGATAGTCTAAACGGAGTGATGCCATACTAATTGCACTAATAACACGAACAGACATGTAAGAATCTAGAGCTCTAAGTTAAACTAAAATCTTCAAATTATTCACATAGAGTAACTAAGTTACTGAAACACACAAGTATCAACAGAGGCGAGAGGAAACAAGATTCTCCTTATGAAAAGAAGGCAAAGAGAGTAGACGAAAGCATGGAGGAAGAGTGATCGCAATTTACTCTTAGTTCAATAAGGAATATACTACTAATTTTCCAAATAGTCTTGGGTGCAAAGAATATGGCAAAACTTAAAAAAAAAAGAGAGAGAAAGGTTGAAGTAAGGTTTTGTCACTTCATTAATGAAAACTATAATGACGTTAACTGTTGCAGCGTTTATTGGTGTAATGTAAGAACCGTTATCATGTGCAAACTTACAAAGATCATAACGAAAGCATGACTTTTTTTGTTTCAAAAACCTTTCTCCCTTTCAAGAATGTGTCAATTAGAATCAGTAACAATGAATTCACAAAGCAATCATAGAAATTTTATATATATTACTCTGTAGAAAAGAAGGCTTACATTGCGTAAACAACCCTTCTCCGTAGATCAGGGTCAATCTTCCTTTCATTAGCATTACTCGCAATCGAGTCTCCTCCTTGTTCGTTAGGAGGATGGTTCGAGTTTCCCTCCATTAGGTCGATCCTAGCAACAAAACAATAAATGATCAGGGACATACAGTCAAACATCAAAGCAGTTACAGGGTTCCGCTGACCCTATATAATTTACTAATAATGTTTAATCTTCTCATTCCCAGAGACTTATCATGCAGATCGATGCTAACTATGCAATTAAACCAACAAGAGAAACCAAAATCATATTCTTCACCGTAAAGCAATCAGTTTTCGAATTTGCTTTACAAGCAAACAACTTAGGTTGAGACTAGAGAGCTAAACCAAAAGCGAAACAGAGATGCTTTGATCATATTAACGCAAGAACATCTAAGAAGAAAACAGTGTACCAGAATACTTAGATCGCAATCCACACACACAAAAAGAAGAAGTTCGATCAGAAAAGCAAATAAATTTCAAAACTTTGTTGGAAAAAAAGACAAAACCCATGTTTGGTTCAACAAGACAGAACTGAGACTATTAAAGCAAAACCCAAAAATCTAAACAGAAGAAAAACTAGAAGAGGAGGAGGACAAGAAACCTACGAGACCGTCGGAGAGATCGCAGAAGGAGAAGGATCGGTGGATTGACGAAGAAGTAACCTGAGAATAAAATAAAATAATTGAGAAAGATTCAATGATTTTTAGAGAGGGATTGATAATAGAAGAAGGTAAAACCTAAGTTAGACGCAAAAGAGGAAGAGAGGCAAGGGATTGACTGAAGAAAATACCACGTAGGAAGAAATATACATTAGATATAGATATATATAGTCTCTGATTTTCCTATTAATCAAATCTTTCTGTTTTTTTTTTCTTTCAATCATCAAATTCGAATTTAGGGAATATCTGTGAAGTAACGACGTGTGTCAAAGGACTAGATCCTTTTAAGTAGTAAATCTAGAGAGTTTGCATATCTACTCATGTATTTAAGTTTGGATTCGGATTTCGACAACTAAGCAACAAACAACCCAATCACAATTTTCCACATCATTATTATTTTACATATTATGGAAATAAATAACTATATTAGTTTGAATAAGCGTTAAACATAAATTGTTTCTTTGTAAAAACTTACAAACAGATGTCATGATGATGTGTCATATTACAGGTAATTGTAGATTGGAGAAAAAGGTCAAACATATCCAGAAATTAATTATGTTTATGCCTTACATATGACGAAAGGTCCTCGTGATAAATGTTAAGGTTGTTTTTTTTCCAACTTTTTTTTTTTTGCCATGTGGGCCGAGCATGATATATATAATCACAAGTCCACTTAATTAAACAATGGCTTTGTTTACATAGAGAGAATAACGTTCAATGGGCTTGTTTGATATAAAAGCCCATATAATTTAAGATAATGGAATTTTTGAATTTGATGATTAAATTAATAAAAGAGCCCAAATTATTCAATATAGAAACCCAAATAGTCTCTTTCGTGGAAATGGTAGGTATATCTTATTAGTGTTATGGATAATCTCGATATCCTATATATTCTAGATATGGATGTACATTATGAAGTTTATCCCTATAATATTCCTAAGTATATTCTAAATATATTTGTATCTATCCTAGATATTCTCTAGGCATAAATCCCTATATAAAGGATTCATTGTACTTGAATAAAACACACAGAAATCTTCTCTCCTTTCTCTCTTATTCATAACACGTTATCAGCACGAGTCTCTAACCACTTGAGTCACAAATCTTTAGTTTCGATCTATCGTTTCCTCTCTTCTTTTCTTTTTACCGATAAAGTAAAACCTAGAATGATCGCTTCACCATATTATGTGTTTGATTTACTGTTTGATCCAATCTCTCTCAATCGTTCGTATTATATTCACGTTCACATAACTAATCGGCTCTTGTTATAATTTAATCGTTCGTATTATAGAGCATGCTATATTATTTTATTACTTATGGATCGTATGGTGAATCTATACTAGTACTTAATGATTAAATATAGTTATCTTCAGATTTTTTTTTGGCATTTATTTTTATTTGTTTTATGACATGAAACATGCTTTCGCACGTAACAATATGGTTCATGTAACTAAATTATTTTCATAGCATATCAATATGTAAATCGTTGACGTTGGTTTCTGCATGCATGATTCGTATTAAATATTTTGCATGCATGGTATGGTGTGTGTTGCTAAATTATTTACGTCTATATATAAAACTTGGATAGAAATTATTAGAACTCTATCGCATAAAATATATTTTTGTTGAGCTACAAAATTTGTTTAGATCTGTTTATATCTTTAATTTACATCATGTCTATGAGTGAATTTATATATGATTTTGATCTGCATAAAATATTATTAACATATTTCTTAGATTTTATTAGCCAGTAAATCATTTAAATATTATCAATATATTGTTTAGATATGATGAAGTACAGATATTGCAGTTATTATATTATAGTATTTTGCATTTTGTTCTGGATAATTTTGTATGTTTATATATACTAATTGTTATATGTCTAATTAAATCTGGAATTTGCACATCCATATAAATAAAACGATTGTTGCATGTAAAGATATATATGGCTGCACATAAATCTTGCTAGTTATTTGCGATTATTTATTTTCATGGTCATGAAGTTTACGCATTTAGTTTTATTAATCAAGTTGATTGGTTGAATGAGAATTTAGTCATATGGTATGACAGTGGGAATATATAATTAAATAGTATATGTCCTTTTTAAAAAATTTGATTATTACTTTATTATTTTAGTAAACAATGTCGAAATTTGCTAGTCTTGAATTTGAAGTTCTTGATATCACTGGAAACAACTATTTGGCATGGACATTAGATTCCGAATTTTCCCTCAGTGCAAAGGGACTTGATCATACGATCAAAGATGGAAATCAAGCCCAAAGTCAAGATAGAGCAAAGGCTATGATTTTCCTTCGTCATCATCTCCATGGGAGCCTCAAGAATGAGTACTTGACTATGAAAGATCCACAAATCCTTTGGAATAATCTAAAGGAAAAGTATGACCATCAAAAAAATGTGATCTTACCTAAAGCTCGTTATGAGTGGACACATTTGAGATTACAAGACTTTAAGTCTGTACAAGATTATAACTCAGCCATGTTCAAAATTACTTCCAAATTGGAATTATGTGGGGAGAAAATCATGGAAGCAGATAAGTTAGAGAAGACATTCTCTACTTTTCATGCAAATAATATTGTCTTACATACACAATACCGTGAAAAGGGATTTGAGAAACATTCTCAACTTATATCATGTCTCCTTGTGGCTGAGCAAAATAATGAGCTATTAATGAAAAATCATGGACTGCGTCCAACTGGTTCTACTCCACCCCTGAAGCAAATGTGACAGAACAAGACCACACCAATAATATTGGACGAAGAAGTAATAATCGTGGTCGTGGTCGTGGTCGTGGTCGTGGACGTGGATATAGTCAAGTTCGTGGACGAGGAGTTTCTTTTAAGAACTCATCCTCCCACCAAAAGTGGAATAACAAAGATGGTAACAAACAAGAAAAATCAACACATGTGAATGTGTGTTACCGATGTGGAGGAAATCATTGGGCTCGTACGTGCCGTACACCAAAGCATCTTGTTGATCTTTATCAACAATCATTAAAGAAAAAAGGAAAAAAGGTGGAAACAAATTTGGTGTACGAAGATGGAGAAAATGACTTTGGTCATGGTGATACCACTCACCTGGAAGCTGCTGACTTCATCCCTAATGAAGAGGAAAAGTGATTCATTTCTGAAATTTATTAGTCCTTATCTTTAGTTATTATTTTAAGTTTTTGTTCTTGTTTTTGAGTTTTGGATTTTATTGATGTTTTTGCATTCTTTTAGACTTGGTTGAATTTGATTTATTCTATGAAGTTATTTTTATGATTCATTTTATTTTATTTGAAGAAATATGGATGGAGGAGATATATGCCTGGCAGATAGTGCAACTAGTCACACTATTCTAAAAAATAAAAAATATTTCTCATATTTAACAAAAAAAAGAGGCCAGTGTGAGCACTGTAATGGGTAGTGCAAAGATAATTGAAGGCTCTGGAAAAACAAATATAATATTGCCTATGGGAACGCAATTTGAAATTGTTGATGCGTTGTATTCCCCTAAGTCTCAAAGAAATTTATTGAGTTTTAAGGATATCCGGAAAAATGGATATCATATTGAGACTATGAGAGAAGGAAATATTGAATACCTTCATATTACAAGTATTACCCATGGCTCTAAAAATATTGTGGAAAGATTACCCGCCTTCTCCACTGGATTGTATTATACTAAGATTAGTATGATTGAGGCAAATGCCATAGTAAACCATAAGGTTACTGAAAACATCACTGTTTGGCATGACCGGTTAGGCCATCCCGGTTCAATAATGATGCGAAAGATAATCACCAATTCGTGTGGACATCCATTGAAGAATCAAAAGATTCTTCCTAATAATTTTTCATGTGCTGCTTGTTCACAAGGAAAGCTGATCATACGGCCTTCACCAGCCAAAATAAATTATGAATCGATAAATTTTCTGGAACGAATTCAAGGAGACATTTGTGGGCCGATTCACCCACCGTGTGGAACCTTTAAATACTTTATGGTTCTAGTTGATGCATCGACTAGATGGTCACACGTTTCCTTGTTATCATCTCGAAACATGGCGTTTGCGAGATTACTTGCTCAATTAATTAAATTACGAGCACATTTTCCAGATTTTCCTCTAAAGACAATTCGCCTTGACAATGCTAGTGAATTTACGTCTCAGGCTTTTAATGACTATTGCATGTCCATTGGGATAAGTGTTGAACATCCTGTAGCACATGTTCACACACAAAATGGTTTAGCCGAATCATTAATCAAACGCCTCCAGTTGATTGCTAAACCATTACTTATGAAATCAAAACTCCCAATCTCTGCATGGGGGCATGCTATATTACATGCAGCAGAATTGATTCGCATCAGGCCAACGAGTAATCATCAGTTCTCCCCATCTCAATTGATCTTGGGTCAGGAACCAAATATTTCCCATCTTAAGATATTTGGATGTGCTGTATATGTTCCAATTGCTCCACCACAGCGATCTAAGATGGGACCTCAAAGGAGGTTAGGAATATATGTTGGATACGATTCCCCATCGATAATTAAGTATTTAGAGCCATCCACGGGAGATTTATTTAAGGCTCGATTCTCAGACTGTCATTTTAATGAGTCTGTTTTTCCAACATTTGGGGGAGAGAATAAACAGCTGGAAAATGATATTAAATGGAATGAATTATCATTATCTTATCTTGATCCTCGGATTAAAGAATGTGACTTAGAAGTTCAAAAGATAATTCATTTACAAAGCTTAGCAAATCAATTGCCAGATGCATTTGCTGACCCAAAAGGAGTGACTAAGTCACATGTTCCAGCTGAAAATGCTCCAATAAGAATGAACGTCCAAGAAGGACAAAATCAAACTGCTAATGAGTCTAAAGCACGCTTAAAGCGTGGTAGACCTATCGGTTCCAAAGATAAAATACCTCGAAAAAGAAAAGGAGCAGAAATTGGCAATGGTGAAACCGAGGTAATTATCACAAATGAAAGATCTCTAGAAGAGATATTAGACATGACACAAAAAAAAATTCAGGTACCTGATAATGAAGAGATCTCAACTAATTTTGTCATGTTTGGAATAAAATGGAACCGAAAGCAAATCGACGTCGATGATATTTTTGCATGCAATGTAGCAGTTGATGTTATGGATGAGGATCAAGAACCAAAATCTATTGTAGAGTGTACACAAAGAAATGATTGGCCAAAATGGAATGAAGCAATAGATGCAGAATTGAAATCTCTTTCGAAAAGAGAAGTATTTGGACCAGTGGTCCGTATACCTAATGGTATAAATCCAGTAGGACACAAATGGGTTTTTGTGCGAAAAAGGAATGAAAATGGTGAAATTGTGAGATATAAAGCACGTTTAGTTGCACAAGGTTTTTCACAAAGACCTGGAATTGATTATGAAGAGACATACTCTCCTGTGGTGGATGCAACTACTTTCAGATTCCTTATCAGTCTGGCAATAAAAGAAGGACTTGATTTTCGCTTGATGGATGTAGTCACAGCCTACTTATATGGTCCACTGGATACTGATATTTATATGAAAGTCCCAGAAGGATTTAAACTCCCAGAAAGAGCAAAGTCTAATTCTCGAGCACATTATTGCATAAAGTTCAATCGATCTCTTTATGGGCTCAAACAATCAGGACGTATGTGGTATAATCGCCTTAGTGACTACTTGGTCAAAGCAGGCTATAAAAATGACCCTATCAGCCCATGCATTTTTATAAAGAGATTTGAGCAAGGATTTGTCATAATTGCAGTGTATGTTGATGATTTAAATATTATTGGAACTCCTAAAAAGATTTCACATACAATGGAATATCTAAAGGAAGAATTTGAGATGAAAGATCTTGGAAAAACAAAATTTTGTTTAGGACTACAAATTGAGCACCTAAAGAATGGAATCCTAGTGCATCAAACAACATACACAGAAAAGGTACTTAAAAGATTTTCTATGGATCAAGCACATCCTTTGAGTAGTCTCATGGTTGTAAGATCACTTGATGTGAATAAGGACCCATTCCGTCCTAGAGAAAACAATGAAGAAGTTCTTGGTCCTGAAGTACCATACTTAAGTGCAATAGGAGCATTAATGTATCTTGTTAGTCATACAAGACCTGACATTTCATTTTCAGTGAATTTGTTAGCAAGATTTAGCTCATGTCCCACTCGTAGACATTGGAATGGGATTAAACATTTACTTCGTTACCTCCAAGGTACGAAAGACATGGGTCTATTTTTCCCTAACCCATCTACAGAAGATTTGATTGGTTTTGCAGATGCTGGATACTTGTCTGATCCCCATAATGCTAAATCACAAACAGGATATGTGTTCACATGTGGTGGTACTGCTATTTCTTGGCGTTCTATGAAGCAAACCATTACAACCACTTCTTCAAACCACGCAGAGATTTTGGCTATCCATGAAGCCAGTCGTGAGTGTGTATGGTTACGATCTGTCATCCATCACATACGAAAAGATTGTGATATATCTGCAGAGAGGGAAGCTCTGACAGTCATGTATGAAGACAACGCCGCATGTATTGCACAACTCAAAGATGGATATATCAAAGGCGACAGGACAAAGCATATTCTACCAAAATTCTTCTACACCCATGATTTGCAGAAGAATGGTGATCTTCGAGTTCTAAAGATCCGATCAAGTGAAAACTTGGCAGACATATTCACAAAGGCGCTTCCAACTGCTACTTTCAAAAAATTAGTTCATCTTCTTGGATTGCGTCGCCTCAAAGATTTAAAGTGATGTCCTTATGAGGGGGAGTAATGCGTGTTGCACTCTTTTTCCCTTAACTATGGTTTTTCCCATTGGGTTTTCCTAGTAAGGTTTTTAATGAGGCAACATCTTAAGCGCATTACAAACCATTTTTCATAATGGACATCCAAGGGAGAGTGTTATGGATAATCTCGATATCCTATATATTCTAGATATGGATGTACATTATGAAGTTTATCCCTATAATATTCTTAAGTATATTCTAAATATATTTGTATCTATCCTAGATATTCTGTAGGCATAAGTCCCTATATAAAGGACTCATTGTACTTGGAATAAAACACACAGAAATCTTCTCTCCTTTCTCTCTTATTCATAACAATTAGATTTAAGTAATTTATAAAGTAGTAATTCCTCCTCAAACCACTCCTCGAAATTCGCATTTTAAACGAAACTAGTAACACTTTAAACCGTAGCAAAAAATTCCAATGACATTACAAATTACCAAATTAAAAAAAAAAACTCACATATAAAAAACCATCAAACTAGCTTTTTAATTTGCACTGCTAACAAAATGATTTGCTTTCCGTTAAAGATGATAACATGGTTTTAAACTAAGATCTCTAATAAAAATATATTATTTTATTAATCATTGGAATATAAAATTTAAAAATAATAATAAAATGTTGAAAAATAAAAGAACTTATCTCAAATCTACAATTGAGGTTTCTGTTGAGATTTCCGACAATTTAACAACTCTATAATTCTCAGTCTCCACCTTAAATCAATAAAATAACTTCTCTTAAATTTACAATTTTTACTTAAATTTGTGAAATTCTAGTTCAACATTGTTTTAGATCTTTAAACGAAATCATAGCCATTAATTGATCACCATTGGTAAACCTATTCATTATCATCTTTTCTTCTCTGAATTCCCAATAATCAGTTTTGTAAGATTTTTTATGTTGTAACATTATTTTGTCATCTAATGAAAGTTTGTAGTTTTGTTCTCAAGTCGACTGAAAATTGCAAGCAAAATTTAAAAAAAAATGGCTATATGTCAATTTGGAGTTGGACATTTGTAATTCAAAACAGTAGCTGTTTTATTGTAAAAAACAATTATAATAGAATTTATGTGTGAAAGAGAAAATCTCAAGGAAGACATAATGGAGACGATGAAAAAAAAGCCGGCTAGTGATCACATCAAGGATGTTGCTATCAGCCCACAGATCGTACCATAAGGACACAGAATTGATTTGGAATCCTTAAGCCCACGAGGGGGCAACGTGAATTTGGGGCTAACAGTCACCTTTTTCCTCTTTTGTTCTCTTTATCATTCATTATATACCTATCCATTACTTACACACATGCTTTGTAACTACATGCATGATCAATTCTAATAATATATATTATATCCAAACAAATTATAATCATCTTAAAATCACTTTTTCGAAATGGTTGAATCATCCGAATATATCTTAATGACCTAAAAACAATACCATTGTTAGCATTCAATTTCAATAGTTGCAATTGACAGATTACTTAACTATTTAGAAGAGAAAAAGTTAGGAATATCTCGAATTCCAATACCAGAAACAGAAAACAAAAAAAAAACAAAAAAACCAAAAAACCAAAATAACATTGTCTAATGAATGGGTTGAAGAGATTATATAAGTGTTAAGCTCTGAGCTTCATGGTTAATAAATAAATACTATCATTATTTTTATCATTATTCTTGCAATTGATTAACCATCTCCCACATCCAACAATTCATGTTAATATTAATATGTTATCCACCTATATATGATCATGAATAAGCATAATTATATTTGGAAGTTTTTAATATTTCTGGTATGGCATTCAAATGTAACCCCACATAAAAAATAAAAATAATAGTAATAATAATAATATTAAACCTATCGCTACTATTAGATCATTTTTGCGATTAAATAACCATCTCCAACATGCAACAATTATGTCACCGAACTACATATGATCATGAACAAACATAATTAAATTTGAGAATTTTGTTACATCTTTGGTAAGTTGCATTAAATTGTAAACCCCACATGAGAGTGTCTAAGTGGGGAGGCAAAAGCACATCACATGGTAGTCCATTGGTGTGCATGAAGAGGTTGTTTTAGTATATGCGATTGTTCAGTTTGAAATATATTCGAGTTTATATGAATAAAAGAAAGTGATAGCATTGT
The DNA here is from genome assembly GCA_900108845.1 of Iljinskaea planisiliqua. Taxonomy (NCBI): domain Eukaryota; kingdom Viridiplantae; phylum Streptophyta; class Magnoliopsida; order Brassicales; family Brassicaceae; genus Iljinskaea; species Iljinskaea planisiliqua. The sequence continues at coordinate 5,040,003 of FNXX01000002.1, read as the reverse complement.
ATAACCAAGATGTATAATCTTACTTGACAATTAAACTAATTTGATTGCTACCAAGCAGAAACAATCACCAGTTTCCCGCTATAGTTTTAAACTACTAAAAATCGTATATGGAAACAAGAAAAAAGAAGAAAAGGGTGCACATTTTATCATTCTTAGCAACCATAAGTCATTTGCGTTGAGAATATTGAGATCAACCACTGTATCTGGAAATTTCCTTTCTTTCTGGAACAAAAACAGTAATCCTATATATAACCATTCATGTTAATTCGAACTAGATTTGATTTTTTCTTTTTTTTAAACTTACTAGTTTTAAAATTGTGACTTAACAGAACTAGCAGGCGACATCCATAACATAAAGCTAAGAAACCTATATTGTAATGTATCTATCCAACCCCATGAACATGACTTGTCATATCCGTATAGAGATTCCATATTTGATAGAAACCAGAGGTTAATATGGATGTGAGCCTAAAAGAAAAATAGGTAAATGAACTAATTGACTCATCATTTCAGATTATTATTTTCCTCATTTGATAGAACCATTGTTGATATGGATGAGAGCTAAGAGATGAGAGGATATAATGTATTCGTACCCTTTCTAATAATAACTGTATACACATATCTATTAATATAGAATATTTGAAATAGAAGCAAAGGAGGAGATGATGGAGAAGGATACAACAGCCAAGACAAGCACTTGGGTATGAAAAAAAACAAAAGAAAATGTAATGGGGACCTTCACACATGGGTGCTAGAAAGAGAAGTATATAGTGGAGCCAACCCCAAAGCTCATCTTAAGAATCTTTTCTAGCAAAATGTTGGTTGCAACCATCTTCCCTACTTTCTATTCTTCTTAATTGCAACATTGATAATCTTTTGTTTTAATCATTTTTCCCCTTTGGAAAAAATATGTATAGTTTTTTTTTTCAGTTACTATTGTAATGCATCAGTCGTTTGCTTGCTGGTTGTTCCAGGGATCGAATACAGTATTAATGTATGACTAAGGATTAAGTTGGTTAACAGATTTTAAATGACAAAAAAAGTTTGGGTAGTTGCAAAACATTGTGATGCATGAGCAATGCATGTGACTTTAGTTGAATTTGGACCATATCACATTTGGTGCATCTATCAAATCCATGTTTATTTATATATAGCCCTACATATAGAAATAAGAACCAAAAGTATTATTAAGCTTCTTTTCTTCGTAAGAGATAAACAACCAATATTGTAGTACCCGAGTAATATTATCAAAATAAAATATGAACGTTTTAATGTTTTTCCAGTACTATTATTATAAAAGAAACTTTGTATTATTTTTTTCCTTTTGAAAATTAAGCAGATATGTGTCGGCATTTTTAGTTTATAATTTTGTGTGTGATCGAATTATATTGACGCTCTCTAAATGAACCAAAAAGGAGTGTGCTTATGAGCTTATCCTTAACTTATATATAAGATATGCTATATATTGTTATCATACGAAAAATCCATTACAATCTCATTGTTGCCAGCTTGTTATACAGCAAATATGTATAAAATAAACGATCATATATATTTTATATATTATACATAAATAGTTTATAAACTTTAATAATAATTGTAGTTAAAGCCCACAGATTCGTTATGGCCCATTATTCTCCATGCAAGGCAGCCACCACACGGATGGCTAAAGTCACCATATATTTTGGTTTCCTTTAATAGACCGTATCTTATAATTAAATTTTGATACAGGGGATTATGTATTCATGTGTCACACTGTAGGATTAATGCTTAGCCATTCCGCTAGGCTTGGACTTTTAGCTTACAACGAAATGTTGTGCCAATTTAGTCGTCAACTTTGCCTTTTGTTTCCTTTGAAAAGGCTTCTTATTATTATTACTAATCTTTGTTTAGCCACGTAAAATATTCATCCTATTTTGGGTTTTTGACCGTAGGATCTGTGAGTCAAAGATTTTGAGATGACTATCTATTATTTAATGATTAGTTCGGCAGAATCTATCACGAAATAAAAAGACAAATATTCCATCAAAATACCAAAGTAGATTTCCCAAATCTACACTTATTAAGCCAAATTGTCTTGCATCAATTATTACTCTTTAATTTTAAATTGCTTTAGTTTCCACTAAAAACTCACCAATTAGGTGAAATATATATATATATTTTTTTTAATTCTGATTCCTATCGAAAGAGATATTAAATACATTTATTTTTACTCTTATTTTTACTAGAATAATGCTCTTTTCTTTCTTGTTTCTTCTATTTACAAGATACCAACCATGACCCTGTATATGCTAGAGTAGCTTATGATTCTTTATATATATATGTATATATATGGTGCTTTCGTTTAGATATACAAAATAATTTTATAGTTATTATATATGTTGCATCATTATGGCTTCCATACAATTTTGATTTTGTTTGCTCTGTACTGTTTTCCTGATAATTTTTACTTATTTCGTACTAATCAAGTAAATCATATATGTTTCTTCTGATCCGTTTGTTCAATACCACGTGTTTTGGTGTTACCATTTCGGACCATGTATACTCATCTGCGCATTGCACCCTGACCGATTTGATGTGCTTAGTCAGCCTGATTTAAAATGATCTCGAGCCTTGTGATTTTTTCAGTCCAGTATTGACTTTATAATTGGATACCATATTTTCACATGTAAGCCAATTTATTATAATAATTTCACATGAAGCATATGTCACAATAACATGCTGCTGTTCCCACTTGCCTAGTTAAAATTAACTATAATTTTCAACAAAAATAAATAAATTATATTCTAATTGCAAATTTATAAAATAATTTAGGATTGATTTCTAGAGGTTGTAGCTACTAATGTTAACGTGGCAACAAAAAGGCTGACATATCAAAAAATGGAAATGAATTTTCATTTTTTAAATGAGATTTGAAATGAGTTATTTGTACATTTTTTTCTTTCAAATACGATGTCTTTGTTTAAGAAAATCAACTGAATTAATATATTTGTCTAAGTAAGAAAACACAAGAAACCGGTGAAATTAAACAATTGATCTAATTATTATAATAAGTAATAACTAGTAGGTTTTGATGGGAAGAGAGTTTCTATGTTTTCTTTTTGTGCAAAAGAAAAGAGAGTTTCTTTGTAGACATAAAACTAAACACAATTTCAATCGAGGTTCACATGGGATAACGTGGAATCTAGGTTCAGTACTCTGAAAAAGAAAAAAAATCTAATATATTGCAAAACAAAATAGTGAATTAATGGGCTACTCACTACTAGTGTGGTAGTATACAGAAGGATGGAAAAAATGTGAAACAGAAACGAGCAGCAAATCTGAAATGGGTACCTTTCTCTTTTTGACTTTTTGACATTTAGTTCAAAAATGGCTAAACATTACATTTATTGAACCTCGCATTGTGGTTTGACATTAGAATTCAAATCAATTACTGATTACTTTCCTAAGTATTTAGATATATGCCATTTATGTATTAGAGCAACTTAAACCGTAATAGTGAGAGAGTTAGTAGGAACTGAATTTCTAATGATTATCAAAAAAATTTAATTTTACTTTTATTGATTTATAAATTTTAAGATATTTAATAAAATCTAATATTATTTTCTGATGATTTTTTTTTACTTCCATATAAAATCCAGTGTTATTCAAAAAATTTGTTTTAATGATTTTATTACTATATAAAATTCAGTGTTATTCAAAAAATTTGTTTTAATGATTTTATTACTATATTAAACTCTAGTGTTATTAGAATTTAAATTTAAAATTTATAACAAATAAAATAAAATTTTCATAATACTATTTATATTCTTAAAGTCATTATAGTAAAAAAGATTTTAACTCTGCAAACAATCAACTCTTTAAAAATTCAATTCTCAATAATCCTATAAATTTAGTGTTAAAATAACATCAAATTTGGTGTTTAAAGTAGATAATTGATTGAGATTAAAAATTATTTACAGTTTTAAGGTTAAATTGGTAAGTGTTGTACTGTTTTTTTATAGCCATAACTTGTACAACATCAAATCTTTTCAGTTATATTCTACACAAATTATTCTAAAGTTATAGAATTTTGTTTTCGTTTTTTTGTAAAAAACAAAATATATAGAATATTAATATTTTAGTTTTAGAAGATTTTTAATTAAAAAAAATTACAGCTAAAATACTATAACATTAAAATTTAGAGCCTTAATTATACAATCAAATTTTTAAAAGTATAACCCTTTTCAACCAGGATTAATTTTTATTTTCAAATTGGATATCAAAATCGAAAACTCATTTCTACTTTTTTACAACAAAAAAAAAGTAAAAAAAAATATTGAGAAGAAAAAAATATCAGTACAAATGCATATTGCTTTCGGACAATTATGATGTCAATATAGAGTTTTAGTATTTCTGTTTTAAAAACATTATCAATAATTTTTTTGTCAGATGGAAAATCTAGACTGTTAAAAGTAGTATTATTAATAAATTTTACAAACGAAAGCTTGAATTCTAATAATACAGAAACATCCGGCTCCAATTTTTATAACTCCATAGTATCATCCAATATCCTGCTCCAATTTTAATAAATCTCTAAAAGTAATATAGGAAATGCACATTTGATTTAAATGTAGAGATAAAATTGAATAGAGTAAGGAAAGGGCAGAAGAGCGGGACCTACAGGAAGTAAATTAAAGAATGTTAGTTGGTTTGTCCGGAAGTACTCGTCGCCTTCCGGTGAGAGGAAATATTTAAATTGATTTATATAGAGAAAAGCATATTATATGTGTATGTATGCATGTATAAGTGTGATGATTGAGCGCACGTGTGGCTACTGGTGTCCACGTACCTATGTCTTTATTCACTGAAGTTGACCTCTTTGTCTCCTCTCTTTCTTTCTTATCCTTCACGGACCTTCTTCTCTCTACTCGTTACTCTGGTTTAGTTTGTCTAAGGAATCAAACCGGCCTGAGTAATTTTTTTTTTTTACTGCTTAAAGAAAATTAAAGTTTATCCATTGAGTTTTTCGATTATGTCGTTTCAATTCCATTAATCTTTTATCAGATTCAATTGATTTTTTGTCTTGTCGACGCATAATCTTTCATTTTATAAATAAATAATTAGTTAGGATATTGTTTTAAATCGGATAATAATTTAGGCCTGATAGAAACGGTCAATTTAACTTTTTTTAAAAAAATAATGATTTAAGAATTGACGAATATGAGCGTTCATATTACTCGTTTCATGAGACTGCACAAAACATACAATTTACGAATTGGCAGATTTGACATAAAGTAACATCAGACTTATCAGTTACTGTGATGTTACTGTATAAAACTATATAATAGAAAAATAAATTTTATTTAAGTTATATGAAATTAGAATTCTGTATAAAAAAAATAGTTTGAAAATATAATTAACGAAAGGCAGAAGAATAACATGTTCTTTAGATGATAGTGTTTTGGTGGAAATACTCTTAATTAAGCATATATTTATCCCGTAAACTGTGAGCTTTAATCTTGATAACTTCACATGAAGTTCTGTACCAATTACAAGTAATTTATCTAGTCGAATAAGATGTAGATATTTCATGAATTCATGAATTTATAGTTATTGATTTATAAATTTAAAACAGCGGCTAATAAACTAGTATTATATATGCACTCAGATGCATGAACAACACGAAAACAACCAAAAGCACCAACCAATCAACAGAAGACTTTGGATGCATTATACGCAATTACGCATGGGAATATACATATAAATAATTATTTGAAGATGACTTTCTTTTTTATATGAAATCTTATTATGCATAATAATTAATAAATAATACTCGACATATACTTTTTAATTAAAGGGTACTATTGTTCACTGGAAATGCAATAACAAAAATGGAAAATAATTCGAGGGAGAGAGAAAGGGATGGAGCAAAAGGGGACAAAAAAGAGGCCCTCGTGCAACTGGAGAATGGAGATTTTCAATATACATTGCAGCTTTTGATTTAATGCCTCCATAAAATAATTTTCGAGTTTTTTGAAATTAAGAATATTTATATTCCATCAATTCTCCTACTTCGATTTTCAGTGATGTGCAGATAAAAAGCATATAGTATTTAATGTGCGCGTGTGGGTGGACATTCCTCCTCTGGTCTCCATCTATGCACACGTACATCTAACTATTTATTACTTGTATAATATATATATATATATACATAATTCAGTTTCCATTGTCCACACGATATACATCGGTTTTATCATATCGACATTCATTTGCATTTATGCATTTATGAGTGTATGGGTCATGTCACTCTTTTAAATTATCTTTAGGATATATAGAACTCAAAAAAGGGTACTGATTTATATATCTATCTTTGGATTAATCAAAATTTTCAACAAGATTTAGAGCTTCCTTCGTACAATAATCGTGGCAGATTATAACTTGATGTAAGTTGTTTATATACAGACGATATAAAAAACTGATTATAATAAAATATTATTGATATAATGATTAATTTCGATGGATGACCAAGCAAAAAAGACGGAAAGGTGCTCAAGTTGCCACATCTCTTTAAAATGGAACGTACGTGTTTTGAACTCTCTCACGTCTGTTGGCTCTTGTGCAATAATTTAAATTCCTTACGTAAAATATATTTCGAAAACCTCCAAATCAACCGACACATATCTTTCTTCTAAATCTAACACTATTACGAGTTAATATAGTTTACACAATAATAACACTACGAGCAATCAGTCATGTCACAAACAATTAGCATAATCAACACATAGAAGACACAAATTTATTATATATATATGTAAATTAACACTCTAAGAGAGACGCACAGATAAATTACGTGGTAAAAGTTAGACGTACATGCAAATGGGAAAGGTATGCGAGCGTCATGTCGTTTTCTAAGGATCTGGACTTGGATACACGCTTGGCTTCAAGTCATATTCCACTGCAACTTTATTTCCAACACCAAAACAAAACCCTATTAAACACCGTCGCTCTCTTTCGTCATTGCTAAGCAATAATAGATTATAAAAAAATTGGGTCAATGAGGACTTGTATATATAATACAAATACGATGATTAGACGTATCGTTTATCATAACACACTTGATGTTCACTGGAAATGTGTACGGACCCGCTCGTGAAACTACTTGGCTACTTTTATATTGTATTTTCTAAATTTCACATATAATATTTTCAGCATGCGGGGCCAAACAGAAATATAAACAAAGATAAAACAGGCTACTGAAATTAATTTAGATATAGTAGTTAAAAGTAAGAAGAATCAGACACAGCGGAGAAAAAGTATGTATAAGGGAAAGAAAATAGAACAGCTTTTATTTTTCTAAACGAAAAGGAAAAAATAACTGAAGTTTAAAATTTCTAACTAGTAAGCATTTGTTCACTACATAATAAAATTATTTAAACAGTATTTAAGGTTTAAAATGAATTTTAAGTTTTTTATTTAGCGAGGAATCTTATTTAAGTGTTATACTTTGTGATGGTTCTAGTGTATATTAATTTTTCCCAAAATTTATCTTTAATGAAATGATGATGAGTTAGTAGTTTTTAGATTAAAAAAAAAAATTTGATTTGTAAGTGTAGATCAAAATTTTTTTATAAAGGGATTTATTTGACATTTTTCATTTAACCTATTAAAATAATAATATGCTTTAAATTGATTAAAATATATGATAAATAAATTATTTGAAGATTATATTTATGTTAAAAAAATATTGTTGGTTTACAATTATTAGTTTTCTATGAATATTCCAACACTATACTATTAAAGACAGTTATCCATTTTATATATACATCAATGTATTTTTACATCAATTTTTTCTTTAATAAAAATATATATATTGTTACAAATTTTTAGTGAGATAAAAATATTAAATTTTTAATAGTGAAAATATGATTTATACTCTAATATTTTCAACAACTATGCTATTTTCATTTTACAAATAATAATCAATAAAAGAAGTTTTCAATACAGAGTTATGGTAGTTTAGTACTTGGTTTTTGGAAGCTACCACCTAGTATTAAGTTTTGTACTTGTAATAGTAGAAAAATATTCAAAAGAAAAGATGAGTCATAAAGTTTGAATCAGAAGATGAAACAAAATTCTCAATCAATACTACTTTTTTTCTTTACATTTATATTGCTGCTTGTGAAAAACCAATCGTTCAGACAAATGGAAAGATAAGGCAGCAGAACCGTAAAAAGACATCAATACGACTTATTTTATATAGTATTATTTATGTGAAATAATGCCAAATTACATCATGATCTGGTGGTTTACAAACTTAGAATCGTCTTACATGGAGTCTTGCTTGCTGGTTTAACTCATATCGCATTTGTTTGAGTTTAAGTTATTTTCTTAATTTTTGTGAAAAAAGTAAATAATAGTTTAATTTCATAAGAGATATTTAAAAAATTGTTTTAGAACATGAATTATAATTAAAAAATCAAATATAACACAATATAACCTAAAATAGTAAAATCTATTAAATACATGACGATTTAAAAATGAAAATGCACAATAAAATATAGGAATCTGCACATTTTCAGCAAAGTTTTGCTAGCTAAACAAGCATAAAATTATTATTCATCTAATAGCTTGCTCACGCACATGGAATTTATTAAACCAAAGAAAAAAAAAGAAAAAAAAAATTCATTAAACCAAAGAGTGATACTATATGGAAGGTGGTTTTACAATCAGCATTTAGTCTGATTCACGGATACCAGCGGATCGCTACGATCAGCAGAAAGATTACTTGTTAAACCAAATATGAAAATCAAAGAGTCATGGAGTTATGATCAAACTGGATCATGTAAAAGTAAGATGGAAAATATGCTACATACATTTGACAAAGAAATTGTATGGCGCATCTATATTCCTCAGTTTAACCACAAAAACGACCTTATATGGCAAAGTACTAAACATATGCATTATATCTTGTTAATTTTAATTTTATTAAAAAATTGTATAATTAGTTATATTTTTTTTTTATAACTCTATGTATCCGGGCAGCCACATTCTCGACTATCCCTACAAGTGGGATCCAGCGTTCCAACGGAAAGGATGTTAAATCCGTTGTAGCCGGGACTCGATCCCCCAAAGCGGAACTGACAGCTACCAGCCCATTACCACTAGACCACGAGACCCGGTTCAGTGGATTATTTACACCTTTTTTACACCTTTTTTATTGCTGACTGGATTATTTATAACTTATATTTGTATCTCATTATATAGATTTATAAGATTCTGTTTTTTATTAAATAAATTAAATGTATTATAATTATATAGTTTATATTTTGAGATTTGTTGTTTAAATTTTTCTTATAAACTATTAAATAAAATTATTTATTTATCTAGTTTGTATTATACATAAATTAAACTATATATTTATTAGTTTTAGTTGATATTAATTAAGTTTAACACAATAATATATTGATAAAGAACCTAATAAGTATCTCATCATTGGATACAAAAGTTTTAAATGAGTTTTCCAAATAAAATTACACTAACGATACTATTATTAACAGAGAGTCAGATATTAATGAGTGAGCTCTTATCACTTCCCGGTTAACCTCTATATTAACAATCATACATTAATTATATAAACTCGAGGTCACATTTTCCAACTGTATCAAGTATCAACCATTTATTATTATTACTTTTTTTCAAATCCCTCTATAAATCAATAAAGAAAAATAAAGATTCCCACATTTCTCAAACGTCATGGATGGGAGATGACGTCTGCAGACACATGCCTATATGCACAAGTACTCAGTTTAAATATGTGTGTATACATTTAACATCTTCATAATTCAAGGCGGACCAACATTCAAACTTGCAGTTAGAACAGTAACAAGAATGTTGTAAAACAGATGCTCTCCCTCTTGCTACTATTTATATATGTATTATATATAAATATTCATGTGACTCATTTCAAAGAGAAAAATACTCACCCACAAGAAAAAATCGCAATTGATCAGAATAAAATTAATATAATATACGAACAAAATATCCTCTAAAATCTATTAGATCGTAAAACAGAGAAAATAGTAATGTGTGTTGTTTATGCCTTTTTTATAAATGATATGTGTATTTATTTATCTAAACCAAAACATATCTACATTGGTATGCATCTAACTAGACACAAGTCATTTTTCTTATATATATTTATATATTCTTATTTATCTTGAGGTTGGGACCTAAACTCTAATTTGTGTGGGTTCATAATCAGTTTTTTAGTTTATGCTCTTTAAAAATAACTCTCCTCCCAAAAAAAATTAAACCCCGACACTAATGAATCAACTCTTTGTGGCACAACATCTTTGGTTTATATTGAGATTTTGTTTTGTTTGTCTTGATAAAATCCTTGTATTGATACTTCATTCCACATACTGCACCCCGAGATAACTCAGAATGCTTCTGTGGTTGTGTAAATATAGGTACAATAAATTAATTACAAGCGATTGGTTATATATCATCCATCAAATTTCCATGTATAGGTGCTCTCAGAAATTAAAAAAAAAAAAAATTAGCCAATGATCAGATTATTAGTCTGAGTTTTGGTCAACTTTTTATTTTCTTTTGCATACTCTTTTATTCACATGGAGGAATGACAGTTGAGATGTTTCTCAGAGCGAGTTAATGTAAGCTTCCATATGAAAACATATATATCTGTAAGAACATACACGTGAACTTCTTGTAATCTTTTAAGGAATAAATTAAATAAAAAGGGTTTTAAAGATGATTTTAGGTGTTTTTTTTTTTTTTTTTATTGTAGTGCTTTTGGTGTAATGTACTTTAGTTTTGGGTGGTGTCCATGTGCCCATCCTCATCTCCCCCAAGTACCCTTCCTTCAGTTCTTCCTTGTTTTTTTAATTAATCAACGGATAATAGTTTAAAATAGTTATGCTTCCCAAAATTTATTAATAATTATTACTTTTGTTCTACCATCATTTTACTCAACCCTACAAAAATGTCGTATCATAAACATACCTATTAATTTAATCCAGAATGTGATACCAAAATCTTTAAAGCGTAAAGACAGAAGAAAATTTGAAAAGTTTGTATAATGTACGATATATTACGGTACGATATATTTTTGGACTCCAAATTAGACCAATTTAAAATATGATATAATTAGATAAGATAATAAAATAATAAATTTTAGAATTTTCTAGTAAAATATAGGATCCTATTAATATCATAAATATTTATTATATATAAAAGTTATATAGACATAAATATAGCAATTCACTAAAATATTATTCTAATGTTATTTATTTTTATAATGAAATTTGTATCTGATGATTTTTATTATTTCAAAAGATTTAGATGTTTAGACAAATTTCATCATGTTAATTCAAAATATATATTCTATAAAATATATCTTTTAACTAAACTATATTTTAATTTACATAGAAAAGGAACCAAAAGTCAAATTTTTTTTTTTTAATAATTCAATGTAAATTCTAGGTCTATGGAGAAATACATAATCCATGAATAAACCTTTTTTTCCAAATATATAAATGGACTGAAAACAATAATTCATATTTATTTTTTAATTTCGCACAATAAATGAATCGAATTTGAAACTTATTTACGTCTAAATTCCATTTTTTTTATTATAACATTTTAAACAAAAATTAATATTTTTAATTTAAATTATGTAAAGACTTGAAAGTAGAAAAAAATTATTCTATATACCAAAAAAAAATATTTTTTAAAAATTATAAGTTAAAAATCTAAAATTTTATAAATTAATAATTCTATAAACTAATAAAATATTAAATTTATAACGTTATTAATTTATAAAAAAATTTGGTGTGTACTTACATCTATCATATTATTTTGTTATTATTCAAACTTACCGTGGTACGTGAATCGAAGGTACATAATACCTAAGCCTTTTTTCATCCCAATTATATCGAAATCATTAATGTTTTTTTATTTATAACGAAACCCATAAAGATGCAACGATAAAGTAATAATCTTTAATTTACCTGAAAAGAAGAATCTTCCCTCACCCACTACCAAACAAGCATTCATGTCTGAGATCTTGAAGAATGAGTTGGTGGTTTAAGTTCTACTCTGTCTGCATCCCTTTTTCCTAATCTAGATAGTTTTAAAATATTATTACATTTTGATATTCATTTAAAAAGCTCTTAAACCGTTGCTGTGGCTACGTAAACGACCTCTTTTTAAATCTAACGTCTAAAATGGATTCAAAATAGAACTGGTGCAAAGCTTAGATTTGAGATCATGTTTTGATTGATAACGAAAATATAATTAAACTATAAAATAATTTCAAATCTACAAAATGAAAAGTTATAGTATATTTTTTTTACAATTAGATAAGCTTGTATAATTAAAAACATGATTAAAACTATAACTGGTACAATTCAAGATAATATTTTTGACTTATAACATTGGATAAATTTTACGAAATGACAAAATATAAATTATCTAAAATAAATGTTTATTCTATTTGATATATTATTAAAAATGTTATAAAATTTAAATAAATTAACAATTGGTCTAATAAGTCTAATTATTATACAGAAGTGACATTAAAAACTTATATTTTCATTGTAATTATTTTGATCATTTTTCAATAGAGTTATTATAATACATAAAAATATAATGATGTTACAAAACCCAAATTATAGATGAGATCTCATTCATATAAATATTTTAACTTTAAAAAGTTGTTAGTATTTACTTTTAGAGTTTTAAATATGATTAGTTATAAAGTTAATTTAATTTAACTAATTCCACAATTAATTTACATGAAACTCACTTTTCTAAGTAATAAAGGTTTCTTGTTAGTGTTTATAAGCAAAACCTCATATTTGTGTGTTTTAGATACAAGTGCATAAATTTTACTCCATGTATTATGTAAAAAGAAAACTTTTTAGTTGCCTTTTTGTACTTCCTTCATGCACTGCATCTTTGATGTCTCTTTTGCCATACGTAAAAAAGTAACTTAAATTTTGTTTTTTCTGCCCTAGAATCACCGCAGCATTGTCTAATCCGATCTGAAATTTATTTATACTTACTTTTAGTCACTTTGAGACATGTACATATTTGGTATTGGTAATTTGCATGAAACACGTATAATAATGATGATAATTAGACATAAAAAATATTAAGAATAATTTTTAAACTCAAAACTCTGATTTATATTTAATTCACTATTATCTTACCAACTACTATGTTTAATAACTTAAGATTTGAAACATCATTTCAATTTAAAAGTCTAAAGATGCAATAATGTTCAAATTTGATATGTCATTACTGATTTTAGCATTAACTTTCATTGACTAAAAACATTTTTTTCATCTATATTCATTATGATCAGAAACTAGATTGCTAGTCAAATTCCAACAATTTCATTCACTAAAGATAATTTTTTCATTTTTGTTTTTTTAAAGCATTCAATCAAACACATCTGATAAGTCAAATAACATAAGATCATAAATTAGATTACAAGCTAAATTTCAACAATAAAAATTAATAGATAAAGAAACCAATAGATAGTTCCCTTTTCAAACAAATCATAATATTATCAATCTATGAATTCTATTAAAATCATAAACTCTAATTATGAAACTGAGATGTGGGTGAAAATTTTAATGTTATTTTATTTTTATGCAAATGAATTAACTAAGATTAGATGTTATTTTTAAAAACTAAAATTAAGTTGAATATCCATATCTAATAATAAGATACTATGTATATTTTTTATTTAGTTATTTAGAATTTGATTTGACTATAATACTTTTAATGAAATGATAAAATTGTTTTAACTTTTAACGGTTTATTATGTAATACGTAGAAATAATTTTATTTTTAAATAGTGATATTGAACTAATAATATAAATTATGATAGTGTTATATAATTGTAATTTCTAAGAAGAAGTTGAAACATTATTTATATTTTTCTTTTTTTATAAAATTTAAATAATAAGATTTAAAATTGGTGTTAGTAGATTTATATATATCTTGATCGCTATTACATCAAACTGTATTCTTGAATTATTTTTAATTTATAGAATTAATAAATTAAAACTCAGTAAAAAATTTAATTTTTTTAATAGAATTATTAAAACATAATTTTGATATTTTCCCATTTTGGTGTATGTTTTCATAGATCGTAAGAATTGTTTTTCATATTTTCACGTTTTAAAAATATGATTTTGCTATTTTCTAGATTTTTACACTCATATTAAATTATTATGTTTGAAATTTTTAACTTTAGAAATCTGCTATTCGTTGTATATAAAATCATATCCTGCTTAATACCTCTGATATATATATCCATATATAGATGCACTAATATGAGAACTTCTTTATAGAAAAAAAACTTTAGCATTATGTTAATATAAATATTTTTTTCTATTTATAGCACTGATATTATAATTTCTTTATAAAAAAGTATTTATCATTAAATTTTGGATTTAGCAGTCAATGAGAGCTTGAACAAATAATTAAGAGACATAAATTAAGGTTAACTAAATAACAAAGAGTAACCAGATTTAACTATTTCTAATAAAAACAAGAAAACTATCTATTTTCTTGTCCTCTAAGTATTATCATGATTATTACTATTGTCAATTTGTTATACGTTTTTTTTATGAACCCCCAAAATTAGTAGTTGTTCACAGATAATCTTACATCCTTAAATATTCATATCTTTTATTCGGGCCAGAGTAATTATTTTTGGTAAAAAAAACAAAGGTTCTGTAGTGATAGAGATATTTCAGTCATAAAATATAAATATTTGCTATATTTGATAGTTTAATTTTCTTATAGATTTGCTTAATTTATTACCAAAATTATGGTTATTTTATTCTCAAAACAGTAACGATATCATCGTTGAAACAACTTTTTAAACTAACAAATCTTTCACAGAGTTGGTTAAAAATTAAAAGCCAAAATCTCTCTTTGACCTCTTTCGATGGTAAATCTGTCATCTCTCTCTCTCTCGTCTTCCCTTTAGGTGCCTATATAAACAATGCCACACACACCCATCTAGTCCCAAACCAGAGACTCTTAACCATCTCTCTCTTTCTCTTTATCTATTACTGTTTCTGTTCGAAAACAGAGCACAAAAGATTTTTCTAAGAAAAACAAGAGGAGAAGAAAAAGAAGAGAAGATGGGTATAATGATGATCATGTTTGCTCTTCTTCTGATCGTTGTCTGCATCTGCTCCGCTCTTCTCCGTTGGAACCAGATGCGATATTCCAAGAAAGGTCTCCCTCCTGGAACCATGGGCTGGCCAATTTTTGGTGAGACCACCGAGTTTCTCAAACAAGGACCAGATTTCATGAAGAACCAGAGACTCAGGTACAACAAGTTTTGTTCTTTTTTTTTTTTTTGCAAACTCTGCTTTTGGTCATATGCGTTTATTTTTCTTCATTTTAGTTTGTTCTTGTAAAATAAAACTCTTTTGTTTTGGTGATGATTTTGGATCAAATCAGATACGGGAGTTTCTTCAAATCTCACATTCTTGGTTGCCCAACAATAGTCTCAATGGACGCAGAACTCAACAGATACATTCTAATGAATGAATCGAAAGGACTAGTCGCTGGTTACCCACAATCTATGCTCGATATCCTCGGGACATGCAACATCGCCGCGGTTCACGGCCCGAGCCACCGGCTCATGAGAGGCTCATTGCTCTCTCTTATAAGCCCGGCTATGATGAAAGACCATCTCTTGCCAAAGATTGATGATTTCATGAGAAGTTATCTTTGTGGTTGGGATGAGCTCGAGACCGTTGATATCCAAGAAAAGACCAAACATGTACGTTTTTGCCTTTCTTTCTCTTTCTTCTTTCTTTGTTTTTAGACATTGAATCTGAATCTCGGGTCTATTCCTTTATTGGGGATTTAATGTTTTTTTATATTTCAGAGAAATTTATTTATTTTTGATAAAAGTAAATTTTTTTTAATAGTGAGAAAAGACATTGAATAATTGTTTAGATTTCTTTTTGCACACATTAAGATATATTCATATATGTCTATTTAGTGTATTATAGCATCCACATAGGTGAAAATGGAGGTTCTATAACTAATCAATATTAATATTTTAATATACTTAAAATTTTTAATTAAATTTAAATATTTTTGAAAAATTGAACAATTTAAAAACAGACAGATACTCTCGTAAGTATCTAAGAATTTATCATTTGAGATATTCTTATTTCCCTCTCTCACCTCCATGCTCTAATTAAATTTAAGCTAATTTTTAATGGTTTCAGTTTAAAGGGTAAATTAGGTGTTTGGTTCTCTGACTGCGAGTAGAATCGTAAATAAGACGATAATTGTTATTCTGTTAATATTTGAATCCGGGGGAATTAAACAGATTAGTCTCGCTATTTTTGATTATTTTTATGGAAAAATTATGTTTACTCATTTTTTGTTGTTGTTGTTGTGCAGATGGCATTTTTATCATCGTTATTACAAATAGCAGGGACTTTGGAAAAACCAGTGGTCGAAGAATATAGAACTGAGTTCTTCAAACTTGTTGTCGGAACACTTTCGGTCCCAATCGATCTCCCGGGAACCAAGTACCGCTGCGGAATCCAAGTAAAATACTCTTATCTCGAAAAAACATAAAAAGAAAACAAATAATGAAAATAATACTGACGTTTCTTCTGGTTGCTTTTCAGGCGAGAAACAACATCGATAGGTTATTGACAGAGCTGATGCAAGAACGAAGAGAGTCGGGAGAAACTTTCACAGACATGTTGGGTTACTTGATGAAGAAGGAAGATAACCGATACTTGTTAACCGATAAGGAGATAAGAGATCAAGTAGTAACGATCCTGTATTCGGGTTATGAGACTGTCTCTACAACTTCCATGATGGCTCTTAAGTACCTTCATGATCACCCTAAAGCTCTTGAAGAACTCAGAGTATGTTCTTAAGAAACACAAAACCGGATTTTTGGGTTTCGACGGTTTGATCCGGTTCGGTTATTGATTCTTGTTTTTGGATTGCAGAAAGAACATTTGGCTATAAGAGACAGAAAACGACCTGACGAGCCACTCAATCTTGACGATATTAAGTCCATGAAATTCACTCGAGCTGTGAGTATATTTCGTACACAAATTAAGTTATTAATATTAATTGTTCTTGATTTTGACATTGTGATTTAATATTCTTTTGGACCATTTTTTTTATAGGTGATCTTTGAGACATCAAGATTGGCAACGGTTGTTAATGGTGTCCTGAGGAAAACTACTCACGACTTGGAACTCAACGGTAAGAAACTATTATAATTCTGATTGTCAAAATTTAAGAAATTTTATCATTTATTATTCTTTTTGGGTGTGTGTGTGTGATTTAAAAGAGAAAGAAAAAAAATGGGCATGTGGACCTTACATTACATCAATTATTTACAAATATAAACCAACCAATCCAGCAAAGCAATCATCTCCCCGTGACCCCCCATGGTCTTGTTTCAATTATTTTGACAGAGGAGAAGATCAAATCTTTTATTTTTATTTGACTATCTTAATTTATCTGTATTAATAGTTGTGATATTTTTTTTTAATAATTACAGGGTATTTAATCCCAAAAGGTTGGAGAATCTACGTATACACAAGAGAGATTAACTATGATACATCTCTGTATGAAGATCCAATGATCTTTAACCCATGGAGATGGATGGTTAGTATTTGCAATACTCAGCTTTTTTTGTGCTCTTGTGTTTCGCTGTTTGAAACTTCTGGCTCACCTAGAAGGCTTCTTACTATTTAAATATGCAGGAAAAAAACTTGGAATCAAAGAGCTATTTCTTACTCTTTGGAGGTGGAGTAAGACTTTGCCCTGGAAAGGAACTAGGAATTTCTGAAGTCTCGAGCTTCATTCACTACTTTGTTACGAAATACAAGTATGTTCTTCATCCATGTTTCTTTAGTGTGCAAAGATCTTATGTTTTTGTTGTTGTTGTTATGATTAATGATCTGAGATCATAATGTTTTACTTTTATTTTTGTGCAGATGGGAGGAGAAAGGAGGAGATGAACTAGTGGTGTTTCCAAGAGTTTCTGCACCAAAAGGATACCATCTTAGGGTTTCACCTTACTGACTTTTGTTTTGTCCTAATAAATATTGAAATTATGTATATATAATCAATTAAGGGTCTTTTTGTTAGGGTTAATTAACCTATTTTATCTCTCAAGATCTTAGAGGAGATGGATTATGTATAGAGAGAGCGAAAGAAAGAGAAGAAAATGAAATATAGAAGAAGCTAATAGAAAATAAGTAATATTTTAAAATATTGAGCTAAGTCTCTTATCTTGTAAAGTTGTAACCCATAACTTTTACATGTCATAATTATTGTCTGAATCATGACCAGTTTCATTCCTGTGACAATATTTGTTTTACTTTTTGTGATGTTTAACCAGTGGTTTTTGAATCTGAAAATCATTTGTTCTTGGAGTTGGAACAATGTGATGATGAAACCGTAAAGGTAACAGAGATACAATGTTGACCAAAAAAAAGAAGTAACAATCATTTGTTGACTAGGAAAAAATTAGTTAATCATTTTTTATATGATCTGGGAAAAACGCTATTGGGCTTAACATTAATAGTTAATAAACAGAACTTACTATTAGTTTTATGCACTTGATTGAGCCCATCATAGCCCACAGTAATTACAGACGAAATTTCAACTCGAGTATTTATTTTCTTATAGAGAAAACCCAAAACCCAAATTTCATCAATTACATAAGACAGCCCAACTTACGATTTGAAGTCAATCCATTTAAGTTTCACACTAACCTCTTCTTGCAGCTATTCTAGTTCCGAAATGTGGTCACTGGTCAGGCCACTGCTGATATTCGTCAGGTTCAGTTCCTCCGTTTTCAAATGCTCCATTTTTACTGTGGAAAAAGTTGAAACTCGTTAATCTATGCAGAGATAATTGAATGAGTCAAGTGATCAGCTCGAAGTTTTAATCATTCATAAAACCTAGAGAGCATTATTCGAAGTCTCATGAATGCATAGAAACTAGAGAGCATTACTCGTAATGTCACGGCATATGCTTAGAACCAAGCATGTTTGATAATAAGTTTTCTTGGATCCTTATACAATTCTTGAGACGTTCTTGAATAGATGCCTAGATAATTGATGGTCACACTTCAACTTGGGTTTTGATACCATTTGTTAGGAATCGGTTGCTCTTCTTTCGTAGTTGACTATCGATCACATAAAGAAAGGAAGTCACGTATCATTTACGAGCTCCCTCGAGTGAGGTACATCTCGGTGGAAGCTGATCAATTGGTTCACAATGCTTTTACTAATAACAAAGTTGCCTTATACCAAAGGCTCTTCACTGAACCTCTCTAACGGGTCTTGATATCTCGTGTGCTTCATTATTCACCAAATGACAAGCCCGAAGCATCCACTTATGAACCAAGCAAACCCATAAGTCCAAAACGTTTCGTCAAAAGTCAACATATACGCTGATCGAGTAGTTGAATTTGGTGCTTCATATTTTTTAAACATATAACTAAAGATCTATTTGTTTGATCGGCTTGGCATATGTGCATTGGAAAACTACTAAAAAGCTACATCAACACTAAATTTTCATCGGACACCAGATTTCTTACGACTGGTCTAGGGTACGTATACTAGTGATTCTAGTGTATATGTACGTGATTCTATTGTAGTACATGGTAGATAGCACTTAAAATCAGCTGGAGCATATTGATTTTATAAGTAGTTCTTTACGAACTTAATTAATGACGACTAACAATGTATAGACTAGTACATGAATTCAAGAATATAAATGGAAATGAAAAATAATTAAAGTTTAAGAAATCCTTCTTTTTATTTGAAAAGGTAGTTAATTGTATTATATATACATACATTTATTAATAGAAAATACAACCAAGTGATATACAAAACATTAATAACATAAATAAAGAGTCGAAGACACAACATCCTACAGAGATTTGCAGTCAAAAAGAATTCCCGTGAGTCTTCATGCCTTAATTAGTCACGGTAATCTAATTGTGTATATGTATGTATATAAATTATCTCATTTTTCAACTTATTTTAATCGTTATTATACTTTAATAATTGAGACAGTAGACTCAATAATTAATAAATATTTCTCTTAGACGTTACACGTTAGCAACAAGTTTTCAAACTTCTTTCAATGGGTCGTACACCTCATTCACCCTCAATTCTATTAATTTATTTTTAGTAAAAATATAATTTTAGTTTCCTTACTTTATACAATTAGTGCATTTAATTATGTTGTGGTCCTTATCCTTCATGTGGGGAAAAATGATCGAAACATCTTCTTATTTAAATGTATGAGGTGTCCAGACCAGCCCTCCAATCTTATGATGTCACAAAAATGATTTGAGGCTTATTAATCTATAATAACATTCATAATTTCATGATATATATTTTTCTTGATTATACCAATACCGCTCTAAAACGTTAAATAACATTTAATTGATGCATGCAAAAAAAAAAAAATCATATAGATTAAGTTCTATCATCAAGAAGTAGGATAATTGATCAGGTCCGAACTTAATAATTAAGGTATATGGTGATGCAGAATTGGTTCATCACAGCATCCCTAAGTTTAAAAGGTTTGATAACTAACATTCAACCGTGGTGGTTGCTAACGATAGCCGAAGAATTTTCTTTCCTATCTTTGAACATTGATAGCGTTAAAGTGCTAAGCAATCTAAGTAAAGAACTACATGATGGGTCCATCACTATGTAGTATGTACCATGATAATCTTTCTAGAAGCTTTGTCAATCTTAAAACGAATTTAAATTATTTGTATTATAAGTATATGTATAGAAGTATTTGTTTTCAAGAGAGTTCAGAAGCTTTTTCTTGAGTTGTAGATCCTGTCGTAAACATCTTTTCTTTTTCAATTTGATTTTGCCCTGGCCGTTTGCTAATCTTAACTTATACATATGCATCTAAAATTAGAAAGTTTTTTTTTTTTTTCTTGAATTATTGGTGTGCATACTAGTTGAAAAAATGTTGTCCATACGTGTACAGTCTTTGTCAGAATAGCTTTATAAATATTGTTTTTTATAACAAAAATGATCCTAGATTCTTACGTCATTAGAGATTTTGTCGTTGATGCTTATCTAATACCATCCGCCCAAATTTTACCTCGAAATTTAAAGTGAAAGCTGTATGAAAAGCTTTCTAATTATAATTTATCATGGGAATATCCAAACCACAAGTAAGATTATAAAAGTATAATTAAAATTCGTAGTTCTAATAATTTAAGTAGTAATGAGACATTATCTTTATATTTCGTGAGCAAGGGAAGTTGCAATCTCCGAAAATTGAACGATTTCTTTTTACTCTAGTTTAAGAGTTCAAATCTTAAAAAAGAAGAAGGTTGAATCAGTTTAACCAATTCAAGAAAACCCTAACATTGCCATAAATGTTGATACGTATAGCCGAAAGGCCACATGGATACAAGGTGAGTCATCGATACTTTATGTATGGAAGGAATTTTCTGATTTTCCTATTGCCCGAATTAGTATACACTTCGTTTAGGTCCATTATTTCGAGCATAATTATATATATTTTTAATTTATCAATAAACTAATCAAGAATACTCATAAAGCATGCCAATTTTTTCATTATTTTATTTCACAGCTGTTCAGGTTTTACTGGCTCATAAGTTCTTTTCGAGAAAATAAAGACAACCCACTAGTATTTTTTATAATATATATTTTCCCCAAGAACTGAATTCAGAACAAAGTTATGCTTATGTGATGATGTCGAAACAACTTTTTAAGTGTCCAAAGACAAAACATTGTTGTTCAAGAATATTTTTTAGTGACGACGAATAAATTTATTGTACGGATCTATGTATGGATTTGGTAATAGGGTACTTGTAAAATCCTAATTGGGTAAGAAAAATAATGAGCTGGTTCTCATTATGTGTCAACACTTGTTCGAAGAATAGTGGCTTACCAAGATTGTTTCCGTGATTGAGGAACTCAAGTTAAAATTTATATAATTAAGAAGGCTAATGATAGTCCATAAATTCACATATGCTACATGATTAACTATAGGGTCTTTAACTAAAGTAATTAAATGAAATAAAATATATAGAATTAAACACCCATAAAAAGTAAGAAGTGACTGTTCTTAAGCATATATAGAAACACATAATATGTGTTATATATATAACGCACATGTTCAACCACAAACATGAACATAGTAGAGCAAGTTAAGCACAGACTCTTACAAGCACATATATATACACATAAGTTGTAGTATTGGTTTGTGTGTGAAAGAATTTCTGAGATCTGAAGAGGTATGCTTGATTGGGGAGTTGATCAAGTCCATCATCAAAACCATGATCATGATCCTTATCAACAACAACAGCAACAACAAGGGTGTAGAAAGGGGCCATGGACACCTGAAGAAGACAAGCTTCTTGCCGAGTATGTTACGTCGAATGGGGAAGGAAGATGGAGCTCTGTTGCTAAGTGTGCAGGTAAACTATTTTGATTTGATCATGGCTACGTATATATATTTGCTTCTATATATACATATCTTCGTACATGTTACTCATCTAATCTTCATCGTTGCTCTATCATAAGCTCGTATAGACAGTTTAGTAAGCGTGAGTCTATATTGTATTAATCCTTTGATATCGATCTTCTTTCTTATGGAATATTTTCTTTAATGAAAGTCATTTCACTGTGGATTCAGTTAATAACTACTTAGAGTTGATACAGTTAGTTAGTATACATGCTTTAATGACGATTAATATACGAAAAGTGGAAAGATCATAAATATGGGGTAGTTGACTTAATGAAGCTTTTGATAATACATTTCATTCTTGTTTCTTTCGTCTTTTTTTTTTTATGTATAAGCAGTCTCACACTTTCCATGGTTAGAAATAAAACAATGTCATGGTGGAATAAGCTTTTAGGTTTTTTTTTGGAAAATCAAAAGATGATGTTATGATTCCTTGTTTTGAGGAGTTGACTTTGATCATTTGGGAACATTTTTACATATATTACCTTTTTATTCGAAGATTTTGGTCGAGATACTGTTAAAATAGGAAAGATTCATATACTATATCTTATTATATAGATAAAGAACATCAAGTTGCATTAAATTTGTAGATATTCATGTTTTGTCAAACCCATTCTTAGTGCTCCTGTCAATATTTTTCGTTTGTCATGGAAATTAGGTTTGAATAGAAGTGGCAAAAGCTGTAGACTAAGGTGGGTGAACTACTTGAGGCCAGGGCTTAAGAGAGGACAAATCACTCCTCAAGAAGAAGGAATCATCCTAGAACTTCATTCTCTTTGGGGTAACAAGTAAGCTCCTCTTTTTCTTTGGAAAATCTAATTACATGCGAGACACTAAACGCAAACCTAGCTACATTGTACATACTAGTTATCTGACAACATGATTTATATACAATAATAGTTCTTTCACTCATAATATGCATGACTCAGAATTTCTTTGTTTGATCCCCTTTATTACCGTACATTTGTAGTTGTATACATACGTTCACTTTATGTACGGATTCAAACGCTTCATGGGCATGCATTTACATATAATTTTCACAAAATATATATAGGTGGTCTACTATCGCAAGATATTTACCAGGGCGAACAGATAATGAAATCAAGAACTATTGGAGAACCCATTACAAGAAAAAAGAAAAATCTTTTTCCAAGCAAGAAAAAGTCAAAAGATCCCGCAAACAGCTAGATCTGAAACCACAACCACGACCGCAACCGCAGAATCAATCGTCTCAGCTTGTGTCTGAAGACCACATGAACGTCGACAACGAGCAAAATATAGCTACCTCTTTCTCTTACCCGACTAGTGTCTTCAGTGACCAGTTTTATATGCCTCAAAGTGTTGCAGCAACCTCAAGCGACCACTCCATGATCGATGAATGTAACTTGTGGGGCAGCTTGTGGAGTCTAGACGACGGTGAGCCACACCGTTTTGGTGGTGGCTCGGAACAGAGAACAGCTACTAATATTGCTGATAAGTTTAACGGCGGCGGAATTGAGGCTCCGTCGTGTGGATCATGGGATTATTGTTATAATGGATTTAACACTGGAGGCTATATTTTTTAATTAGTATGTACGGGGATATACATAAAGCTGTGTCTTCGTACGGGTAATAGAAAAAATGAAAGATCTCGATTTGTATTTTTCTTTCTAACCTTCGTAGCGATGTCTTAATGAATAGATCGGAGTAGTGAGGCTAATAACATGGTTTGGAATATATGTCTCGGCCAATTTACCTTTTTCATTTGTAAAAGCTTTATCGAATAATAAATAGTGTATCGTGATTTTTCTTTTCATTTTGTTGACTCCAATCACTCTTTTTGCTAGTAGTAGACATATATGAGTAAGCTTCGAGAGTCTAGCTTACTCAAGGGGCGGTTGAGTGTAGAGAGCGGCGACAGGTCAAATGGCACATGCCGAGGCTCTATGGAACTTATAGGATGAAGATTGAGATTCAAAACCTTAGTTTTCCAATAATAGATATAAAAACAATGAATCTATTTATTTAAACTATAATAGTTATATGGTTCAATTTTCATATAAATGCTTTCGGTTAGGTTCGAATCAGACTGATAAGTTATCTCAATAATAGTTATATGGTTCAATTTTTTTTTTTTTTTTTTTTTTTTTTTTTTTTTTTTTAATTATCTCAGTTGGCCTGAGTCTTAAATTTCGGACATTTGGGTCAATCTTGATTTGTAATCTGAGTCGGACTCCCAATATTATATTTGATAAGGTAGTGGAATTTTGCTGTAGTTAAACTTTTTTTGAGGATGGATGTAACATATTTTTCTGAAGTTAAAAATTGAATTTTTGTTGATTATAATAATATGGCATATGTATATTTATAAGAATAAAGTCTATTAGATCAGAATGTTGTAACACTACAACACACACACACACAAATATTTCGATATATAAATTTGATAAATAAATCTTGTTTGGAAAGTCAGTATGAGAAAATTAAATTCTAATTATGATCTGCCCTTCAAATTATTTGAAAAAGAATATGGATCTTATAATGGAACTGACTTTTACAAAGTCAACCACAGTGTGAAAGTATACATCGAAATCACTTTCAAGTTTTTTTCTTTAACATCTAATAACTTGGTATTAAAAATGTTAACAGAAATCGATATTATTGAAAAATGAATCTACACAATGCTTCATTCGGATGTATGTTACATTCTCAATCCCTTTAAAACCAAAAAAAAAAAAAAAAAATTCTCATTCCCACGCAAAGGGATGAAATAGAAATAGTCCGAAGCAGTAACTAGGCCATCAGAATAAGAAGAACAAATCCAAACCCATTACTAAGCCTAAACATAAGAAACGTTAAAACGGATTATAATGCAACCATGGGGCTAAAGCGCGTATGATAGATACAAGAAGGACCTAAAGATAATAGGGCTTAAAAATTATCAAAATAGGCCCACGAACAAACCTCATTCGCCCAACATTATTGGCGCTATAAAAAAGGAGTATTATTAAGTATATTTAACAATTTGAGAGTTATATCAAACAAAGCACCAATATGAACATGTTTATTTTGTTATCGTCACAACTCACAACCAATCATTCTTCATACTGTTTGCTTTATCGTAGCCTTGTTCTTATATATATTTTTGTAATACAATTCATATCGTACAAATAAATTATCAATACTGGCTTCATAGATAAAGAAGATGCCTCTTTTGTATAGATAGCTCCAATACATTTTCTTAAAAAACTATGTACCATTATCTTAAACATCAACATATTCGTCCATTAACAAACCAAATTCACAGTGATCCATGTTTTATACGATAGATTTCACTACATCTTCTGCAAAAGAATAAATAATATTTTTTTACCAAAAAAAAAAAAATTATTTTACCAAAAAAAAAAAGAATAAATAATATATTTTTAAATCATTCACAAAAACCATCTACAATGTATATTAAAGATAATATTATATCTATACCGAAAATAGATATGACATTGAATAATATATAAAAACATAACTTAACTAATTATTATCAATTTGATTTAAAATTGAAAGCATGTAAAACGTAATATAGTATCAAAGCTTGATCACTCACTATCTATTCTAATCTAAAAATCTACGTGATATAATATTGGTTCTGTCAATTCATCAATAGATGCCAAGATACATGGCTAGAAAATTTAATCATCGTCTCAAAGGAGTATATTGGAAATAATATCCCTCGTTAGAAATAGCAACAACACCAAATGATATATAAAAATTATGAACCAATTCACATATTGAGGATTAGTTTTATATTTGAAACATATAAAATTTAATAATTAACTGGTGCAGCTAACCTCCTTTCTTTTCCTTTCTCTTTCCTTTTAGCTTCACATACATGCTTATTTCAATGGCATTTTTGCCATAAAATATGAAAAGCATTAGGTTTCTATTAAAAGTATTATATGAGCATACTAAATCTAAAAAAAAGTTAGTTCTTACAGTTCCCGTAGTCTGTGATTTGATATATGGACGTTGATGCATTTGTACGTTTGCCAATTGTTTCAATAGTTTATCTTTTGTGGTAATCCTACCCACTTGGATATAATAACCGAACTCATTTTCCAAAAGAGGGTTCGAATCATAATTATTGTGATGGATGCTCAAAAGGAGAAAAAATTAAAAAAAATGTTGATGGTGCAAATTGGAGCATGCAAGAATGGTGCCCAATTATATGCACAGCATCTTCCCCAATCCTCAACTATCTTTCTTTAATTTGGTTCAAGAATCTTCTCATGCTTTAATTATTTAGTTAACTCTTGTTTTCTAAAACAATTTGTATTATTAAGAATGTTCTACTGTTTTTATCTTTTTTTTTTTCTGATCTGATGACAAGATTAATATATATTTTCAATCGTGATAAGATTTTTTTTTAAAATATTATTTTATATATATAGTTAATTTTTAATACAAATAAATAAACATGGATCCAAATAATTATATATTATAATAAATAAAAAATTGACAAAACTAAAAGTTTTTTAAATTTTAATCATTTAAATTAAATAAAAATTACTGAAATTAATCATTCCTCTAAAAAAAAGAATTCAACTAATTAATTCCATTAAAAACTGTAACTATGAATAAATTTTAGAGGAAAACATTCATCAACTAGTTTAGAAAAAAATTAGAAAAATGAATTAGAAGAATTTGTTTTCTTTTTATCACACTTTATTCTATTTTACTAAATTATATTCCATAAAAAGATTAGAAACCAGATATATCCCAAAAAAATTTGTTATTATTGGTCAACATTGCAGACTGTGGTTCAGATTGCACACCACATTACAAGTTACTACAAAAGTTGTTCTTGGATCTTTACAGCTAATTCAAACTCTCATTTTACAAATATGTAGTTTAGTGTGAATGAGATTTACATATTTTTGGAAGGGACGGCCGGTTTTGCTCACTGAACATGCTAGACATTTTATATAGGAAATAAGATGATATATAAAACAATATATGAATCGATAAATATCATATATCAGTTTAATTTGAGTTGTAAATCCATAAAGCTTAGCATGAAAAAAAAAAAACTTATATGTATAAAGACTAAAGAACATTGGGAATAAAAAAAGCTATGTCTCTAAATCTCATCAAAGGGTCAATTGCAATATACAAACTACTTGTCTTCGGAATTGCAACATCGTGTAAGAGTTCCCCTTTGGCCTACATTTGTGGTACCACATCTACTTGATTCTTCAAATATATATATATACTAGTTGTTCCCAAGGAGCATGTCATCCATCATCCTAGTAACCATGTCTTATAAACCCACTAATGAAAAAATATATATCGTATTTTATGAGAGAACGTTTTCTACTTTTCTTTGTCTGACAAAAATTATGTTATCTTTTAAATTGTTTACTATACGGACCGCGAAATCGGATGGTCCCCAACCTTTGATAGCTCAGCGTGAGATTTGAATATTAGGGTTTAGTACAATTTGGAAGCCTAATTTATGCATCATGGTCCCCATAATCTTCGATATATAAGTTGGTAATAGTACACCATCTTTCGGAAGTGGTACACAGTCTTCACTTAATATATGAATTTTCAAAAAACAAAAGTGACTAAATATTATTACATTTTAGTGCAGTGGACCACATTTGAATGTGAACCCATGAAAGGTCTATCGCGCTCAAGTTTTTATTACTAATCTAGTACTAAATCGCATTAACCCAAATAAACTTATTATTAATTTGCAGTGGACCACATGTTCAGAATATATATACGTAGACATAGGCACTTACATTTATTTCTATATATAAACCACAACATATGTACGCGTAAGAGGCATATGTACATGTATATATATAGTCCCATGCATTCGTATACATTATATAAAAGTACGTACGTGTCTAAATATACATTTTGGTATGTCAATATTACCATTTATAACCAATAGTTTGGCCTTCTATGCGACGGTCAATCTTCTTAGATTTAATGTTCAAAGTTATTTGTAACTCTTTTCCTCGTATGCATTTAAATTGGGTCTTGTAGATAATAACATAAGCCAAATTCTGAATCCACTAGAGTTATATGGAAAAAAAATATTGTAAACAATCATATTCATATATCTTGTATATTTATTGTAATATATATATACTGAACTAACCATTATAGGTCCAATTATCAGTCACTGTAACATGAAATGATTGGTTGTGCTTCCAATATTTGTAGAGTCTATTTTTTGTCAATATTTAACTACATTTGTTTAGGAACTAGGAAGTTCTAAAAATAAAATCTGGTAAATTTAGAAAAACAAAAAAAAACTCGACGAGTTAAAACTTTTTTTTTCGTTAATAAGGTTAAATAGTTTGTCTTAGATTTATCTAGTTCACGTAATTCTTCTAGGTTATACTGTATTATACTTCTAATGCTTTCGCAGATTTATGAAATGCGATACACATTCTGTCTACTTATGCAATATACATATACTGAATCTGCATAAACATAATAAACATAATTAAGTATGCTGACTGGCATAAATTAACATGTAATTTACTTATGATCAGTTTTGTAGCCGGCAAGCATGATAGCATATATGTTACGCTAGAACAAAATTTTGCTCTCTCTAATTTTTTTTGGTTGGCATGTTGTTGAAAATCCTATGGTATCAATCTCGAATCACAATTTGATATACTTTTTCAAAAAGTTAGGGCGCATAAATTATTGGTTTAAGATTTTGGAGTTTGTTAAAGAGTTTAAGAAAAATATCTGTTCTGAACTCAAGAAGAGTTTAAAGAATAACAAAGTCAGGCTGGTTTTCTATTCTAGGCAAGTAATTTTGTTGGCACTTGACACTGCGCCATTGACGCCGAAGAGTATTCTTGAATTAAGTTATAAAATTTTATAAGAATAAAAGAAAGTAAAAGACAAATTACATGGATCGTGGAGGGTATTCTTGGATATATTGCACCAACATAAAATTTAAGCTGTTTCCAAACTAATTTAAAATTTTTATACCTATTTATTTAGTTATTCAGATAATGTTAAATGTGTTTATTAAAAATAATAAAAAAGAGAATTAATATTTTATCCGTATTAAAATAAAAGTTTTTTTTAATACATAGATTAAGAAAAATTTTATTTTCTGTTTTTCAAAATTTAAAATTAAAAAATCATTTATCATCTACATAAATGTTAATTCAATCACTAATAAAATAAAATAAATAATACACACAATCAGAAAAACAAAAATTCAATTTTGCATTAAAAATTTTAAAATTACTTATTTTAATTTTTTTATTTAAACCATAATTAAAAAATATGAAAAATATACTAGATAAATTATTTTTTCTTTATCGTAGTTGTTAACATAGTTTAATTTTATACCTTAAATTTTTTTTTTTTAGATATTCTTATTAGCATTTCCATGTTTTTTACCAACATATAATCCAAATACATCATTAAGTGTTTTTCCAATGAACTTGTCAATCTTCATGTTCGTTAATTGCATATATCACATATCAAAACCCTGGTTTTGATACCAATTTGTTACGGTGGATGTGAGAAAATGAAAAAAAAAACACACCAAAAAAAAACACGAGTTATGTAGTTCACCAACGATATGGTAGCTGCACCCACAAGTAAAGGGAGACCATGCACTGATGTACTATTAATTAACAGAAAATATCATAATAAAATGAAGACAAAGGGAGACCATGCATGAGTAAATAGAAAAAGATTCTACCTTAACCTTAACATAATTTGGGCTCGAAAGTGTAGATCTAAAGCATATCAACAAACTTCAATATATGTAATATAAAGAGAAGTGATCAAGGAAAACTCAATACGACCGAGAATGAAGATGGGAGAAAACCTTATAAATCTTAAGCCGAGTATTTTTCTCAAAATCGTTGAGATACTTCTCGAGTTCCCAGATCTAAACATCTTAAAAGAGTTGGCCATCTTAGCGCAAGATGCAGAGCCACTTCTGGAGGGCACCAATTAATTTTATCTACTACTTATATATTTATATGATCATGTCTTAAATGTCTTAGTACTTTCATAGTTAACACTAAAGATTTATAAAATGGGTTATCCATGGTTTGATAGAAAGAGTATTAGGAATAAAGTGACGCTTTTGATAAGTTGAAACAATCTTTCATATAATTATGTTCATTAGTGCATATTTATTCATTGATCACTTGCAATTGATTTTAGGTAATCATTGTTTGTATATTACTTGGTTGATTAATTGGAATTGAATTGAGAATAGTTTAATTCTACGGACGATCATAGTTAATAATATATATTTTTGTAAACATATAAAAGCTAATTTATTATTTTTTGTTTATCCTTAATTTTGATAGTAAAAGTTGATTAATAAGATTGTTTAAACAAAATTAGTTATATGTCATGTTAGTGAATCAATAATACGAAAGTGATTTGAGTTCTAAGACGAAAAAATGGTGCAAATTATCTATAGGACTAGTCTTTGAGTAACTTGGCACATAAACTTCACAAAATTTCCCAACTTTAAAATCATACTACCTAAATTATTTTACTCATTTGTTTGCTTTCATTACTTGCATACAGTAATAAAACAATCAAACTCAAATCATTTGCTTAGCTCTGGTCTTAATAATTAACTCAAGTTAATTATTATACATTTTAGTTTATGCGAGATTCGATCATGAAATATTATAATTGTTAGTTGTACAGTTGTAATTAGATTATTGTGTTTATTTTATGTAAAACCTTACATACATCAACAATGAACATTTTTTTTTAATATACTAACATCGGACACTCAGATATCCTAATTATTTCATATATTGAAGGTTTGTTTTAGAAGTTTGAAACATTATATGTTTCAATTGTGAGTTGGAACAACTTTGAGGGATTTTTATGACACTTTTTCGTATTTTTAAAGTTTAATAATAAAGTTACATATGCAATTTCTTATGCTAGCATATTTTTTTGCTTTTTTTTTTGTTTTTGTAATCTATTGCATCGTTAAAATAGATTTTTGATATTTTCTTGATTATAAATAATGATCCATCCAATTGGAAAAAACTTTGAAAGAATCTTTATGAAATTTATTTTCCTGCCTTTAAAGTGTAGTTATAAAACTCAATGCAAATTGTTCTATCTAGCATATTTTGTTTTTGGATACTATATCATTATAAAAAAAAAAAAGTATTATCTTATTTTAAATGATGATATATTGTCTATTATTATCTTTATTTCAATGATGATATATTGTTTAAGAGATTCATATCAGATCTAATTACATGTAAAGCATAGATCTACGATATATGCTTTTTTTATTTGTATAATATCCAAAATTAACAACTTGAACTATATTCTGCATACAACTACTCTTTTAGAAGGTTACATCCACAATCTATAAAAAATCGTAATTTGTTTAACAAGATTTTATTTTTGGATTTGGAATCGGATAGGTTTTTTTGCATTTAATTTTACTAAAAATTAGGCTATATAATATATTAAGAGGTGTAATTGTGCGAGAAAAAAGAAGATTTTCTTTCATTAACAAATTTCTCTGTTTTACTCATAAAATCTAAATGTGACAAAATAACGTGAACCCTTCGATCAAAAACATATGTTATATATATATGAACCATCGTGAACAAAATATTTGTAAGTTGTTATTCCCATTTATTTCTTTATTTTTTTTCAAGAAAAAAAATCTCACTTCTTTTTATTCCATTTAAGGGTTTCCCAAATGTTGTCTTTAACGTAAATGATTTGTTATCATGTGGTGGTTAACATTGTGATAGGTCAAGTTCTTTATTAATATTTTAATATGTGTCTTCTTATCCATTCATATATTTTATACCATATGGTCAAAAGATCCAATGGATTCACAGCATTTGTTAGTGAAACTTTGATCCTGATAATTACAGGTTTTATATTGAATGAGAACCGGCCAAACTCCGTACAATTAATTAAAACCAGCAATTTGAGTTAAATAATGACTTCATTAACTAATAATAATAATAATGAAGACTATTTCGGACACATATACATAAATACTAGTTTTGTGCTTTCACTTTCCCTAATTGTATCATTTGATACTTTCTCTTTTTTCCTCCATATGCCTTTGTGTGTATAACATATTTATATAGAGTAAGTTCACACAAATAGAAACTTACATAAACTCTTTCCGTAATTTCTCATCTTACTCTACTCTTCTTCTTTTTAAGAGAGAGAATCTAGGGTTTTTTTTCTGGTCAAGGTTCCAAGGTCTTCTCTTCGCTTTTTCTTTGTTTCTTGAGGAAAATTTTGAAGAAATGGGAAGGGGAAGGGTTCAGCTACGGCGGATCGAGAACAAGATAAGGAGACAAGTGACATTTTCAAAGCGAAGAACGGGTTTGGTGAAGAAAGCTCAAGAGATCTCAGTGCTATGTGATGCTGATGTTGCTTTGATTGTCTTCTCCCCAAAAGGCAAGCTCTTTGAGTATTCTGCTGGTTCCAGGTTCTAATTTCTTCCTGAACTGATTAATTTACTTCAAATCTTATTTTTTTTCTGGGTTACTTTTTTTTTAAAGACCGCATATCTATTATTAGCTATCTACATATATATCAGCTTTTATTTCATATTTTGATAGATTGGGGAAATTGGTTGGTTTTAGCTAATGAAGATTGATGTGAAATTGGCTGAGATATTTTGATCAAATAGATGAATTTATAGCCATGTATATGCGTGCGTGAGGGATTCAAACACATGCTTAGTTATTGCATCTCTAAGTTAGAGAAGAACATAAAATGAAATAGTATATATCCTATATAAATCAATCAACAGAAGTAGAGATAATTATGTCATCAAACCATATTTGTGAGATATAACAGTTTTTTTGATTATATGAATAAACAGAAACATATGGTGGAGAATGTGCTAACTATAAACCTACCATGAAATAATCAGACATCTTTCTTTTAATTTATGTGTGAGATTTTGTTCTTCAAACCTTACGGAAAAGGTGATTTTATAGAAAAAAGGCCGAAGAGAAAATTTGATATAAAGTCTACAGATACATTTTTCATTCACACATGTAGGATTTGAACCAATGAGTAGATCTAATGTTCAAAGGTAGATTACTTTGGTTATTACGATCATGTCAGATTGAAGGTTTGTTTTGGTGGTTTTCTGCGCTAGATTGAAGTTTGTTTTAATTATTTCAATAACAAAAATACAAAATACTTTTAACACAAAATAAGTCTGAAGGGCTTTAACTCAACCTATGCTGGTACTAGCCACATAACAGAATTTAGATTTGTAGTCGTTATTTTATCTGACAATTCATTAATATATATATAAATTAACAGAATTTCACTAAAAAAGGCAATTCCTTTTTTCCTATGAATCAATCTGGCGATCTAGCTACGAGAAAGCTGAAATTAGAATGGTAATTGTCGAAACAGAACACTAAAAATAAAAATAAAATAAAAATATTAGGAGACATATTATGATGACACCGTTCAGATTATCCCAATGTCCTAGGTTCATGTAAATTATAATAGTTTTCATCTTTTGATAAACGCTATCATTAATTAGTGCCAATGAACTGCGGGAAAAAAAAAGTAATTCTACTATATATATAGGAAGAACATATCATATAAAATTCTGGTGCAAATTATCATCTTTTTAGGGATGGATTTCGTATTGAAGATATCTAAATGTACACAAAACTACTAAAGAGAGAAACCAAATCTACTATAAATAGGAGTGAGCTTTCAGTCATGATTGTAATATTACTAAACATGAAAGTAAGATTTCATTATGTGGTACTATGTTAATAGACCTTTAAGATGTACAGTAAAATGCTGTTGGAAGCATGACAAGCATTTGTCATAGAGCTTTGTGCCTTACTTTGTCTTTTTCTTGGTCGAACCTAGGACTAACCTCGATCTTCACATGAAGATATATGTACACACCCATGATGATACTTTTCTAGCTTCTGAGCTTAATTTAAGTAGCATTTCCAAAAATGAAATTTCTTGCAAACATGTTGTTAGAAATTTGTTTAAGTTTCATCTAATAATTATTTTAGTCTAAGGAAGTTTATAAAATCCTGCATGTGGTGGCACAGTTGTATACTTGTATGTGTTATAATGAAGGGCATAATTAAACTCGTTACAATCTCCAGTTCGATTTCACTATGTGTAAACTCTGCGTGTGGGCTACTTGGTCACTTATGCCTCGATTGGTTTGTGAGAAACCCTTTAGTAAAGGGCATGTTCTCTCTTGAAATTAGTTGGGGGCTTCGATGAATTCCAAATATCATGTGCTAAATCCATAAATATAGTGTTTAAAATGTATGGAAATGTAGATCATATTCTCGATATAGTACTAAACATTATAAGCGTGATGCATATGAATCTAGAAATGTTTTTGTTTATGTTTCCAAAATTAAAAATAAAAAATAGTGTACCAACCAGAGTAACAAGTAATTATTCATTACGTTCAATATGCGGTATGATGGTAGAATATACATCGAGTGTTCATTCAAGTTTAATTAACGATATATATAGCATGGAGAGAATTCTTGATCGATATGAGAGATGTTCATACGCCGGTCAAGATATTCCTACACCAAGTTTGGATTCACAGGTTCTTAAGCACATCAATCAATATATATTACATATGAATAATTTGTCTATCCTAAATTTATCTAACTATTGTTTCTCTACTTCTTGTTATTTGTAGGGTGAGTGTTCAACAGAATGTTCTAAGCTCTTGAGGATGATTGATGTTATGCAAAGAAGCTTAAGGTTAGAAGCTTATTACTAAAGGATCATGCATATATACATAAATATGCACGCTTATATACAATACAATAAATCGCATCTTTATTTATTTCATATAACAAGGCACTTAAAAGGAGAAGAGGTGGATACTCTAAGTATCAGAGAGCTTCATGGTCTGGAGATGCAACTTGATACTTCTCTCAAGAGAACTCGCTCTAGAAAGGTTCTTTCTCTATATTGATAAAAATATTATCTTACATCTTGTATACATGCATGCATGGATCATATGTACAAAAGCATTTGTGTCTAATAATGTCCAGTGTGTGTATGCATATATTTACACAGATATATAGATATACTACATCTAATCATGTAGCTATTGTTTTGGTTTGGGAGCACAGAACCAGCTCATGGTAGAGTCCATAGCACAGCTCCAGAAAAAGGTAATATACTGGTTTACAGACAATTACTCTTTGTTATGGTTTTGTACCGTGCAAACGTCTTTCGAGTACCTGCGGGTCTTTTCTAGCTATTGGGTTTGTAGTAATCATAATACTTGGACTATATATGTGATCTTCACGATTGCTATTCTTCCTTTTTTTGCAACTAAGAAACACAAATCCAGATTTTAGATCTAGAATACTTGAGTTCCAAGCGAACTAAATTAATAATTGGGCGATCTTTTGTTGGCATAGGAGAAGGAACTCAAAGAACTGAAGAAACATCTAACAAAGAAGGTGAGACGGATGTCATATATAATGTTTGACTACACGTATATAATTAAGTGATTACAAAACGAAAAATATTAAATATATACTATAACAAGTATTGAATTTGGCAGGTTGATCAAAGAGAAGACATTGAGCCGCAAAGCCTCAGTCAAGGTTTAGCCTCATTGGCACTGCCACCATGTGAGCCACCGCACTCGTTGCCCGGACCTACATCTCCTCGTCCTCCTTTATCTCTTGGGTACTAAAACTTTTCAAATTCCTATATATCTCACTTGGATACGCATATATTATGGAAATATCAAATATTGATTAATAATAATAAGGATAGGTTAGTGTTACTGATCAATATCACAAAATTATAATTTGTATCCTTTTGCTATTTGCGTAGCCACGAGCAACTTGTGTATCATTTACATGGACTGAATGAATATATTACTTATAGGGACACAGCGGAAAGGAATGAAGTTGGAGAAGTAGATGCTGGAACCCTAATTCGGCCGGCCAGTACAACGTTTCCGCATTGGATGCCTCGGCTCACTGGAGAATAGAGGTCCCACGGCCATCTTGGTTTGTTATTTTCAGTACTTAATTAGTAACGAAATAACTTCTCGGTTTAACGTGAACCAAACCGGATATGAGGAATATTTTCGGTTTTGGCATTCTTATAACCAGGATAATTAAGATGTCTTCATTTCTCAAGTTTCAAGCTTCGAAACGAGTATTAGACAAATTGTATCGCGAATGTCGTTTTGTATATTTTATGAATGGTTGTACCTTACATTTTGTGAGTTTATTCTTGTCAGAAACATATATATATATATATATATATATATATATATTGTTGAAGGAAGAAGATTCAGATTAACATAACATATATAGGTCATGAACAACGAAGCAAACTAGATGGTAACTTTTCACAAGTTTCTAATCCAGTTCACTCAAAAAAGTTTAGGATCCATTCTTATAATCAATCAACACAACACATAAAATTAAAGATGATCTCATACGAGATACGAGTTCTATATATTTAAAGAAAAACGTTTATGGCCTAAGTGAAAAAAAAAAGTCTGAAGAGATTCAACAACTAAATTATTTGAAATTTCCAATCAGATTTACATGAAACATTAACAATAAAAGTCTCAGATGAACAAAAAAAAAAGAATGATAAGAAGAATAGTCAATATGTATTCATCAGCAGCAGGAGAATATACTATCTATAGATACTAGTCAACAAACTAATAAAATTACAAAAATTTAAGGAACTTCTAATAATTAAGGATTGGAAATATCTAGATTTAAGATCAACATGTTATGATAGAGATTTACTATTTTTTTTGCGGGCAGTTGACAAGTATAAAAGCATCTATCAGTTTTTGTAGAAGAATTCAAAGATCTTACAAATCTTCACGTAAAACTGCAAAAAAAAAAAAGAAAAAAAAGTTATTTACTTTGCCAAATTTCATAATTAAATCATTTTTTACAAAAAGTAAAATCTTATCTATTACAATGCACTATACATCCATGTCTACTTCACTATTACATACTTAAGTGAATCAAATCATGTAGAATACCACATCTTTAGATTGTTTACACTTTTAATAAAAAAATATAACTTAACATTAGTTAATATTCATCATTTTTTCTAATCATCTAACAAAAAAACATTATGGAAATGGTACAAATATTACAAGTCATCCTAAAGTTTTGAAAAGATAAATCATTAATAGCATAATATAATGCAAACAAAACCGATATGAATAATAATTAACAGAAATATGAAAAAAAAAATATGGAAAACTTTCACTCTAATTAGATTGTCTTAGTAATACCCTTACATTTGTTTCGAATTTTAAATTTTGACCCACATGGCTTTTGTCTCATACGCATATCAATCGATCACCTACTCACCGGTTCGACCCGGACCCGTTTCATATTTTCTTTTTTTTTTTTTAATTTTCAAATCTGGAGAACGCAGAGTGAAACCTCATCATCATCATCACTAAATCACTTTGAATCAATTTTTTTGTTTTTCGTTTCATCTCTTCGATATCTTTCTTCTGGGTTCCCAGATCTGTTCGTCCTCTCTTTCTCTCTATCTCTTTGTTTTTTTCAAATCAATCGGTAAGTCCTCCATTGCCGCCGATTTGAAAAACCCTAACATCGCATGCCATATCCAATGCTCATGCTCCTTGAAATCTAGAGTGTCCCCTTTGATATCTCTAATCTCAGAAAATGCAGAGCGTGTCGAGCTCAGCTCCAACACCAGAAGCGATATTGGAATGGCTTCAGAAGGAAATGGGTTATCGGCAATTAGGTCCAGGCAAATCCCATGTGCCTTCCGTTGATGCGATAAGGAAGATTTGCAGAGGGAACATGATACCAATTTGGAGTTTCTTAATAAACCGAGCGAAATCAGAGAAGACCGTTGAGAGCATTAGGCGTAACATCACGGTTCATGGGGGTAGTAGTAGTAGCAGCAGCAGCGATGCGAGTGTGGCCAGTTCTGTAAATCCGGTGAAGGAGGAGAGTAAAGCTAAAGGGAGGCGGAAAGAGAAGGCCTTTACTGGGGAGAGTCTGAGTTCTGCAGAAAGCAGAGAGGCTGCATTGCATGAAAGGGAGTTGGCTGCGAAAGAAGTGGAGAGGTTGAGGAACGTTGTGAGGAGGCAAAGGAAGGATCTTAAAGCTCGGATGCTTGAGGTCTCCAGAGAGGAAGCTGAACGGAAGAGGATGCTTGACGAGAGAGCTAATTACAGGTTATGGCTTTAATCATGACTTACCATTGTTTATGTGTTGAGATTTTCTGAATGGTTTCATGAGATTGTATTCTTTGTTTCAGGCATAAGCAAGCGACGCTGGAAGCTTATGATCAGCAATGTGACGAAGCAGCAAGGATATTTGCAGAGTACCATAAAAGGTTACAATTGTACGTTAATCAAGCGAGGGATGCGCAGAGGTCGAGTTTAGATTCTTCGAGTGATTTGTCGAGCAAGCTCAGCACTAACAACGAGAAGGAAGCTGTTTATTCCTCTGTCAAAGGAAGTAAGTCGGCGGATGATGTCATTCTCGTTGAAACAACCCGAGAACGGAGTATCAGGAAAGCTTGTGAATCACTTGCGTCACACATGGTTGACAGAATATGTAACTCTTTCCCTGCTTACGAAGGAAACGGAATCCATTCGCATCCTGAGATGGAAACTGCCAAGCTGAGTTTTGAATATGATGGAGAGATATCTGATGAGATGAGAGCTGTTATACTGAACTGCCTCAGTAGTCCTCCTCTACTCCTTCAGGCTATTGCTGCACACACCCTACGCCTTAAGACCCTAATATCCAAGGAGATAGAGAGGGTAGATGTCAGAGCTGATGCTGAAACATTGAGGTGCCTCTCTACTTTCCTTAAAATGCCTCTCTCCAAATGTGCAATTCTGATATAGCCGGCTTTGATTCACTTGAATGCACCTTGCATGCTGTTTCTATTGATTTATTGAAATTGCATAGGCGGATTGTCCTACTTATCATGCAAAGTGATAGTTACTTAGTCTGCAGCTAACTTCCATTCAAATATGTCTTATCTGGTTGTTATAGACTGTCTCTGGACTTGCTTTTACACTTGTTGGATCAATGATTTTTATACGTGACTCTCTTTTTCTTTTAGTGAATGGGATGTATGTATTCTCCGAAATTCATGTTCCAGTCTATCGATTAGCTAATGAGAGCTATTTGATGTCAACGTATTCTACAGGTATAAGTACGAAAACAACCGTGTAATGGAGATTTCTTCCTCTGATGTGAGCTCGCCATTAAGTTATCAGTTTAATGGTAATGGGAAGATGGCCACAGATACTAATTCTAAAGGATCAAACAACCAGCTCCTTGAACGACAGGTTGCTCTCCTCATCTGGTTATTTCACTATATAATGTTTAGAAAGGACATAATTTCAGGCTTACTGTTTAGCATTGGCTTAGCTCGCACTTACGGATTTTCTTAAGGGTACACTGTCTGATCATACGTTTAGAATCCACTTATCTCATGTTGCACGTATGCTTGTATCCAGAAAGCACATGTGCAACAATTTTTGGGAACTGAAGATGCACTAAACAAAGCCGCAGAAGCTCGGGTTTTATGCCAGAAACTTAAAAACCGTTTGCATGGAAGTGCTGAAACTGTTTCTTCACATTCACTTGGCGGAGGCACGTCACAGAATGTTAAAAATCTTAGGCAATTTGAGGTATATGCCAGATTTTCCTTGGTTCCAATTTTCCTTGATTTATGTGTACCTTAGTTAATCGATTTATACATCTTTTTCCTGTGATCTAAAACACATTCCTCACCAACTTACCGCTGTCTTTTATTGCTTATGCAATTAATACTCTTATGTTTAGTAACACCACAGTTATTTATATTTCGTTCTTCAGACTGCATTATATAGCCAAGTCAGCTACCTAGAATGTCGAGTGTAGTATACTTGCTTGACCAAGCTATTTTAAATTTTCCGTGGCAGTTGGACGTATGGGGCAAGGAACGAGAAGCTGCTGGTTTGAGGGCTAGCTTAAATACATTGATATCTGAAATACAACGGCTGAATAAATTATGCGCTGAAAGGAAAGAAGCTGAACATTCCTTAAAACAGAAGTGGAAGAAAATTGAAGAATTCGATGCGCGCAGATCCGAACTCGAGGCCATATATACCACTCTTCTCAAGGCCAACATGGTAATATTCCAGTTGAAATTGTTAATTGAACTATAAAGATATTAATTCCAATTGGCACTCTGTGTGATGATCCGATTTTTGCTCAGGATGCTGCTGCATTCTGGAATCAGCAGCCACTAGCTGCAAGGGAATACGCAATGGCCACTATAATTCCAGCTAGTGAGGTTGTTGCAGACATTTCAAAAAACGCTAAAGATTTCATTGAGAAAGAAGTGTCTGCTTTCTTCCAAAGTCCTGATAACACCCTCTATATGCTTCCAGCAACTCCACAGGTCTGTAATTTCTCTCTGCGTGTCTGATAACAATCTATAAGATGTATATTACACAAAGTTAAATTATTTTGATGATACTGAAAATTATAAATTGAATATTGTGGTTAGATATACAAGGATTCTTTTGGCTGCGAGTTTAATTTTCATGGAGCATAGGGGAAGCTTAGCAATTCATGGTTTTTGCTGGTTTCATTGTTGTAGTGAAATGGTTATCACTAGGTTTCATGCTGGTTTGTTTTGGCGAACTTGAATGTTACTGTTCCCATTGTGTTCATATCTATTGGGCTCTTTTTCTTAATCAGGCCCTTCTGGAGTCTATGGGAGCGAATGGGTCAACAGGACCTGAAGCTGTTGCCTCAGCAGAGAAGAATGCTGCATTGTTGACTGCAAGAGCTGGTGCAAGAGATCCATCGGCAATTCCTTCTATATGCCGCATTTCTGCCGCCCTTCAATATCCTTCGGGTGAGTCCCTTCGTGTTCCCCCAAATGCAGAAATTGAGTAGTGAATCCCTCGCAAAAATTGATGGTGAAATTTCAAGGTGTGAAACTATTATTATTCACTGCCTCATGAATGACAATAGATTTAGAATTGTCGTTTAAACAACCCAACCAAAACAAACATATCAAGACCTTAACTGCTTGAATAGTTGGTTCATCTACATAGATTAGGGCTTGCTTGAATTGCTCTATCTTATCCCTTTACTCTACCTTGTTCACAAGTTGCGGGTTTCATAAAGAGTTCAAGAAAAATGAAGCATCTGTAGGACATACATGTTGAGGCTTTAATGTAGGCCTTGCTGTGACCAATATTTCTTGCTACTTATATAGGTTTGGAGGGTTCAGATGCAAGTTTGGCATCAGTTTTAGAGTCTCTTGAGTTCTGTTTGAGGCTCCGTGGTTCCGAGGCATGTGTGTTGGAAGATTTAGCAAAGGCCATCAACTTGGTGGATATACGTCAGGATTTAGTTGAAAGTGGTCGTGCTCTATTAAGCCATGCTTACCATGCCCAACAAGATTATGAAAGGTTAGTTGTGCTTCTCTGTATGGATGATTCACCATTATCATCTCAGTTGTCCCATATTATTTTCCTGCTTGATTTATTCTTCATGCGAGAATACAATGTGCAGGACAACAAAGCATTGCCTAGATCTTGCCACAGAACAAGATAATACAATAACAGAGAAATGGTTGCCTGAGCTCAAGACTGCGGTCTTGAATGCTCAAACTTCCTTGGAGCACTGCAAATACGTGTGGGGTCTGGTAGGCAACTCCTATAACTATGAAGCTCACTATTACTATTATGATGCTTTTCTCTTGCCCCTCTTTGATAAACTCATTCTTGCTTTATGACAAAAGGTGATGGGTTCCTAAATGCTTTGGACATATTTATTATGGATTAAATCGTTAGTCATAGATTAATTAAACACTCTAAGTTCCAAGGTTTATACAAACGAAAGTAAAGAATGAATGGGGTAATAAGCAGCACTTTGTTGTATTTGAATACAGCTGGACGAATGGTACGAACAACCTGCTGCAACTGTTGTGGACTGGGTCACGGTAGATGGGCAAAACGTTGCGGCGTGGCATAACCATGTGAAAACATCCTATTGCCTTTTACGATAAGGATGAAGAAAGGTGCATCAGAATCGTATTTGAATGTTGCTCCATGCAAGACAAAAGAAAGGAGAGGGTATTTAGCAGAAGCCTCTTTGAAACATTCGTTCCCAGACTTTACAAAGATTTCACCAAGGTACAATTTGTATATAAAACGGAACTCTTTCACCATAATAACGATCCACTGTGTGATTATAGGTCTTGGTTTCTTTTCCCTGCATTGGTTTGCAAAGGGCCTCTTTTTTATTTTGCAGGTTGGTTATTGTTTTTATGCACACTGATTTTGTGTTTGTATCACAGGGTTTGTCGAGATTGTTCGATTTCGTATTAACAAGTGTTGAACAGCTCTAATATCATGAATTGAAAAGACTTTGTGACAAGTGTTTGAATATCTTGTGTTACAAAAAAATGTTTACAGATCAGTTCTGTGTGATACACAGAACCATCCAAAAACCTAAAAATCTATCATTTTTAAAAAAAAAAGAGTCGAACCATCCAACTTGTTACTGAGATCATGTTACAAAGATATATATGTAGTTCCATACGATTATGTTCTTAAAAATCACTTGAAACATACTAAACTGTTGTAAAATTGATCACCAAAAAAGATAGAAAATCTCATCTAATACACACAACCTAATAACTAGGCTATAAACTAATTTTGAGAAAGTAAGAAGATACCGCAACCCAAGAAGTGAGCTTCCTAGTTAGAACTACTTGGTACCTGCCACTTGCTCGTTGCCTATATAATGTGGCCATTGCAACTTCAATCAATAACCAATTATGTTTTTCGATAACTCGCTCTTATCTTTCGCCCCCTTCAAGCTCTTCTTGATCTTCAAGCTGGCCTTCCTCCTTATTGTTAGCTTCAGAATTTACAGTCTCATTGTTACTATTACTGTTCCCTCCACTTTCCTTGTGACCAAAGAACAATCCTGAAGAAGACAAGTCCTCTTCATCAAGATCCTCTTCTTTCTCTGCATTCTTATTATCCTTTGCTCTTTCAACTACAACGCCATCCATCCATTGCGGACAACGTTGTGTCACGCCAAGATCCGCTTCAATCAGTGAGGTGTTTGAAACTCGATGGTCCCGCCTAATGCAAGAACATTCAGGTACAGGATGAGAAAGAAAACTAAAAGCTTTTGATCTTTTGGAAGATTCCATTAGACCCTCGAGTATGCTTCTCTTGAGAAGCTTCCTAACTGATGTTATCCAAGTGTGATTCGCCTCGTACATATGGTCTCGTATCTCTTCCAAAAGCATTGCGATTTGTTTCCTGCAATCATGATCAAATGTCAAAATCACAACTCTGGTCTAAACATAAACTATTGAGTATCTTCATTCATTACATCACCTGTCTGGTCTAAATGTCTTAGCAGAAGCAGACTGATAAAGCCGATGACCCATCACCAAACTAGCAAAACTCGGATGTCCTTTCCCATCACGGTCAAACCCGGGGATAAACACATCAGCTTCAACACTCACAACGTAGTCAATCGCTTCCCACAACAGTTTGTGAGCATTAGTTCTCAACTCAATGACCGTGTTTTCGGGCTCGTTGTCACTCTCAGCCACCCAACCCCACCAACCTTCAATGTTGTAGTACTTTGGTCTAGCCGGTGGAGGCGGAAGCGGTTGTGGCCTTTGT
The DNA here is from genome assembly GCA_900108845.1 of Iljinskaea planisiliqua. NCBI lineage: Eukaryota > Viridiplantae > Streptophyta > Magnoliopsida > Brassicales > Brassicaceae > Iljinskaea > Iljinskaea planisiliqua. The sequence goes on along the minus strand of FNXX01000002.1, from coordinate 4,995,710 downwards.
CTTATGCTCTTCAACGAATCATGTTTCGTTTCTTCCTCCACCGAGGGAGGTGTCATTTGTTTGATATCTTTATGTTTCGACTCACGCCCATACATTTTAGCCAGCTCCCATCCAGTACTAAGAGAAGTCCGGTCAACTACGTTTTCAAACATGCCGTGTAATGGAATTAACGTTCTCTGCCCGCCAAAAACCTCTCCACCAGCGACGTATATGATTGTGTCCCATGAATATCCGTAAGCTCGTAGCAGTATACCAACCTGAGAGAGAGAGAACCAAAAGCATTCAATACAAGTTTTGTTACTTTATCAAAAGGAAAATCCTGTATACTCTTGCTTACTTCTTCTGGCATCAGAGGACATAAGCCCGCGAGGCGTTGCTCGGCTGAGTCTACAGAGAGCTTCCCTTTGACAATCCCACGTTTTATCATCCAGGCTCGTTTATGTTGAATCAACTCAGTATGAACATCCTTCAAGTAGCTCCAAAACGCAATAGACACGTAAATCGCAGTATACAATGAACCGTTTTTTCCCAAACTGTTCAATACGGTAAACTTCAAAGTACCTGGAACAGTTCAGCACAGCCATGATAGGCCAAAGCTTCTCTTGTCATGCCTGGATCATATGCGATGAAAGGTCGTCCCAAAGGTCTCAGCCTTTGCAATACTTTGGTGGACAGTTCTTGAACCTCTTTCCTAAATTGTAAGGCGTGGAAAGCAACCCTACATCGTAACCTCTGATACTCTTCAAGATCACTTGGAAGTATAGCCTAAATGAAGAAAATGAATCAGAACATATAGTCAACAATTAAAACTACACAGAAAGAAATGATTGTTAAGAAGATGGGAGACTTTTCGTTACTTGTAAGCATCCACCGTTAGGGACAACTAGTTCAACGACCGAGTGCTTAATGAGAACAGGCAGAACATGGTGTAAGTAGTAATAAGGCGAAGATCCGTAAGAGACTTTAAAGGAAGGAATCTGTTTCTTTCTTCTAGCCCATTTGAGATCCTTGGGGAGAGTTTTAACAACTCTAACGTCATTTGCAATTGAAGCCATGAAGTGCTCTTCGTTGTACAAATATGCAAAGCTCTTAAACTGTGAGCTGCTTGTAAACAATAACATGTCAACAATAAAACTAGAGAGAAGAACCGAGTCAACATTATCAATCATAGAGATCAATACTTAAACCGAACCTAATCCCTTTGCTGCTGGTTGTTGATTGGATCTCAGGAATAACAAGAGTGGCGTTAAGAAGCCGAGAAACAGCCACAACGTCAGGAATCTGAAAAGAAAAGGAGCAAAAGTAAAGCTATGAGAAGTGTCACACTTGATCGAAATGTCAAGAATCAAGATGAACTGAATCTTCTTTCTTCTTACCGAATTTCTAATCTCATGGAAACCACCTTGTATTCTAACGAAAACAAAACCGTTTGTCCTTGCCGGAGGATCTGTTAACCCCAAATTACAAACCAAATAAGAACAACGAGATACTTAAATCAACAGACCACAAGAGGTCAACTATGATTCCAAGTTAAGACTTGATTCTAAAAGGACACGACCTCAAAGATTCAGTTCCAGATCCGACAATGTAGGAAGAAACATGAGTTTAGCTAAAAGAAGCAAACCTGAATGGTAACCTCTTGGATTAGCATGGGGAAGTAATGGCTCCACATGCCTTGTTGGACCCCAAAGTCTTCTGTACAGTGGAGTCTGTAACATACATCAAAAAGGAAGTTCTAAGATCAAAAGCTAAACACACAGAGTATTGCATAAATGAGCTAGCAGTTGAAATGCTGGTCCAAAGTCTAAAAATCCAATTGATAAGCATTTAAGTTACGAAAGGCAAGCGTCATAGTTATGGCTATAAACACAAAGGTTTAGAACTTTTAAGGAAAGAAAAGAAAAAACGATTTCTATATTATCTTTGGAAAGAAGATGTTAATTTCAGTGAAAATGAAGATGCTTAGAAGAAAAGAAGAATGGCCCACTTGAGAAAATTAAAATTAAAAACTTTCTTGTGATTCTATATTAATCTCTTTTTTCATCAACAATGGAGATCCACTTAAAACACTTAAGAATCAAACCAAAAGAAACAAAGTGTATGTAAGAGAGAGAGAGAGATACATGTCGGTTAAATCTGGGATTGTCGAAGACGGGTCTCCAGGAGAAGATAGTGACAGGGATTGAGTAGTCGGAGATGGAGTCGTCGGTGAATCCGGCGAGAAGAAAGTGGACGAGGAGAGAGAGCGCAGACAAGACAAGACCGAGAAGACCAATCCACTTCATGCGCGACTTCAAGAACACTTTACCTTCTCCCTTCATCTCTCTCACTCACTTACTCACTTCACTCGATTAACTTAAGTTGTAGTAATGGAGAAGGACATAACAGAGACTAGAGTCGAAGAAACTCAAGTCGAATCGGACTTAGAAGAGACACGTGTGAGAACATGTCTGGGGAAGTAGATCGGTGTTGATCGGACAATGGGTTGTTTGGTCTCTCTGAAAAAAGTCTGCTTACATTGAATTTACTTTTTTCCACTCTATGTTCTCCCCAACGCGCTTATTACGCGCGTGAATCTCGCTTGTTACTCTTAATTAAAAAAAATATTTCGCCCGCTTCTGTTTTCTTCTCGTTTCTAATTTCCTGGTCGGAAACCTCTTGATTTTCCCGATTTTTTAATATTCTTGTGAAGTTTGATTTTCATTTTTTTGTAATAAAAATGAGAGTTAAAAAGGTACTATAATATATTTTTCTGTAGGAATTTTTTGTTCGTCATCTAAAACCAGTAGGGTCTAAAACAATATTATTAAAACTTCCTGAAAAACATTACAAGAATTAATGGATAATTCAGTATCTAGAAAATTAGAAAAATGATATTTTGAGAATGACAAAGACCATCTACAAGATGGGTATACATTTATTTTTGCTAAAAAAGCAAATCCGGGATTCAAATAGAAGGTGGAACCTACAAATATATGGGCTTGCCAACGTATATATATGGGTCGAAAAAAGCAATTGGGGTATATAAGAGACAAATGCCATTGTTAATTAACAAGTTGGGACACTAAACATTTATCTCTAGAGAGAAAAGAGATACTATTGAAATATGTAGTTATGTCCATGCCCGTATATGCAATGAGGATGGTCTTGTTTTCAGCTTCCGATTGAGTTGTGTATAAACCTCACTAGTACAATGATGGTTTTTTGGTGGAGCTCTAGATAATAGAGGAGAAGTATCTATTGGGTGGGATGGGAGAAGTTAACATTCCCTAAACAGGTGGGAGATATTGGCTTCAGACATTTTATGGTTTTTAATTAAGTTTTGTTGGCTAAATAAATATGAAAACTATTATCTAATCCATACTTTTTGACAATTTTTCAAGAGTCGATATCCTAATCTTTTTATGTCTGGCGAAGTCTATTGTTTGCAAAGAACTTCTTGAAACAAAAATTCAAAAAGATCCATTAAAAATGGACAAAACAAAACATGCTGGCGTGGATCTACAGATGGAGCCGCTTTGTGTTTTTTTTTCTAGAACTTTAATTTGTTCGGTCCGTTTTTCAAGCTATTATTAATGCAATTTAATTCAGTGAAAAGAATATATAGTATCTGTTTGGAGGGTTCATTTAACATCAAACATTAGCTTAAAACGAGAACAATTAAACATTATTGTATGCTTTTTCTCGCCTATCAATTTATATTGCAATTTTGGAAGTTATATGTTTGTTGTGAGTTTTGTAGTTTGCTTTGCGTATCATTTTTTCTCTTAGAATTTTATATCGTTATTTAATGTCTTAATTATTGATATATCTATTTACTTAAATACCATATGAATATATTATATTTTAGAAAATACAACAAATGAAATAACGCACTAAGTTTCAGCTAATTTTTTTGGCCATGTGTCTTTTTGTTAGTTTCTAATAATTTTTTTTTTTTAAAAGTATCATCTTTTTAGATAAAAATAAATCCATTACTATTTATCAAATTAACTCCATATTATAAAAATTGAATCCAATTGAGTGTTGTCTTTTTTGTTGAATGTCCTCGATAAAACTAGCCTACTAAACATTTGTTATAACATTTTCAATGAAAATATTTTAATAAACTTTTTATCATTTAAAATAAAATAATAATAGAAGTGAAGAAGAGAAAATAAGATGAATTTCTCAAATAAAAAATTCTAAAATAGACAATTTTGAAGATGCTTAACTTTGTATCATTGGTTATACACTTTTATAATTTAAAATTTAACTATACAAATAAACTTATTAAAAATATGTTTATTATACTAATAAAATATTCACATGAATTTCTTATTAATAGTGATGCTCTTATATCATAGATGATATATGAACTGTTCATAGCAATTCATTTAATTTTAGGGTGAATTTCCAAAAATGACAGTGATGGTAAATCGTAGCTAAATGGAGTACGATTTTCCCCCATGTTATTAATAAATTATAATTGATATCATGTAATTTAGTGTGTCATCAAATAAGATAACACATTATTGTTTAAAGTTGCGTGAATTTTATGCTATATCTTTAAAATACGCCCAATATCACGTCCCTATTAATTAATAATTTTGTCACCACTTCATATTGTAAACAAACTTCAGGTTATTTTATGCATATAATTCTTCTTTTTATATGGGAACATATGTGTATGTATATATTAAAATATCAGTCAGCTCCATTTCAACTTGACTAGTGTTCAGTTTCATAAAAAAATAAAAAAATAAAAAATAATAATAAACTTGACTTGTGTCCAAGGCGACTTTTAGAGGTAGTCGATTTACGAAGTAAAAAATATCTAACTGGTTTATTCGATTTTAGTGTTGCAACAACAAAATTTTTTTCTTTTTTTCTTTTATAAACCTTTTCATAGTTATGCATATGGTCATAACACGATTTATGAAATGATGGTTAGAAAATATATAATATATCACGTTCTAAAATGAGAAAAAAAAATTGGAAAGAATTTGGAAACATTTGAAGGTTGAGAAATGGATAATTTTCGCGGCCACAAAATCAGCCTGAGAATGCTAAAAAGTGCATATACTTTATGTCTGGTTAGTTCTTAATCATAAAAATAGAACAACTGTGAATCCACATGTTTGAAAAATGTGATAAAGGTAAGAGATTTGCTTTAGTAACCAGAAAATAATATAAATAGCTAAAATAATCTATTAAAAAAGTTGAATTTTTTTTTCAAAATTCAAATACTACTTTTGTAAACTTCAAATTATAGTTATATAAATAGATAATCGAAATTATCTAATGTCTTTGAGGATAGAAAACGCATTTGGTCTAGTGGAAAAAAATGTTATATTTTACTCTGAATTTTGGGTTCAACCTTCGGAATGTAAAACTCGCTGAAAATTGTGAATCCAAATGTTTTACTGTGCTGCAAGTTAAGTCACCGTCATTATTTTAGTGTGTTATGATGGTGACAGTTATAAACTTATATCACTGTCGTCCCTCGAGCAAAAGCAGAAGAACCAATAATGAGTGAGTTAAATAACCAAAAAATTTAAAGTAATTTAATTAAAATGACAAAATAAATATTTGTTATTAAAAAAATAAAAAGGTATAAATAAAATTAAGATGAAAATTGTGTGTTAATTGTTGATTTTCTTTTAAAAAATTGGTTGTTTTCGTGAGTGAATATGTCTAGTTTGCCACGCTAAAGAATTCAGATATTTTTTTTGTAACAAAATAGTTCGGATATGAAAAAGTTTAGATGTCAAGAAATGTACAAGAACCGAATTAAAATAAACAAATGCAATATACTTATAGCTAAGCAAAGCATCACATTTTTGAGACAGGACTTGACGCATTGTTCTTATCTCCATTAACATTTTGAAAACTCTTGTCAAATCTTTATTTATATTATAGATGATATATATAAATATACATATTTCACAAATTAAAAAGTATATATGCTTCTTATTGTCTGATCAGATCTCTACTTTTTATTGAGAATCTTGCAACAACTATGGTTCTGTTTTCCTTTTATGCCAAACAGCCCAACTTCAACCCAACTTAAAATTTGGATAACTGTGGCAAAATTATATCAACCGAATTAAATCTCAAATTTAAATAATTTGTTATAACAATATATTTTGACATTTTAAAAGAAATATTTAATATATTATCAATGAATTAGGGTAATTTTAATTAGTTGTACTTATACTTGTAGTTATATCATTTTTATTACAAATGTGTGCAGAATTAAATGAAATATTTCCAAACTTAAAATCAGAATAATACATTTTTTTTTATAACATGGGGTTTTGTTTGTACTAGTGTTGTCGTTGTGTTACTAATCGAATTCAAATCAGAATGGAAAGTAGCATATTATTCCATAAACCAAAAGACATGCTTATTCCAAAACTACGGCATTCAGCTACGGCCCTTACAGAACATAAAACTAAAATCAATCAAATTTAAACGTGCGTATGGGTCGTATAGATGCTTCTTATCGCCTGATTAGATCTCTGTTCCTCTTTTTTTAGGATTCTTGTGACAACTATAGTGTTCTGTTTCTTTACATGTTAAACACGCCACTCTAAAAATAATAAAAAGTATGTCTTTCACTTTGTTGACGAGTATCCAACGTGAGGTGCGGATTATAAGAGGATATATCAAACTTATTTTCAAAAAAATTATATTAAATTGACTTACCAAAAGTTTTCATGTTGTAAATATTATCAATGAGTATAAATATACGTAATATTAATTGATGGTATTATTTTCTGTAATTTGACATTTTTACTATAGATATATGTGCTTAGAATCATTTTTTCTAGCCTTAAACCGATTTTTGCAAAAGAAATATATTACTCCAAACTAAAAAATATGTCTTACTGTTTTACTAATTGATAACAATGAGAATTATATACCCCAACACCATAGACGGCAAGGGTTTACTTAGCAAAACCATTAGCAAAACCTTTATGTTCTTATTAACCAAGCTGTTTCTATACGTATAGTGAATTTAACATATAATTAGTGCATGATGTCACGGTGTGATGATGGAAGCTACGAGAGTTTCCATTAATTAATCAACTCTCTCTCTCTCTCCTTCTGGTCACGAATAGTTGAAAGAACAAGAGAGAACAATGACAAAAAAGCCAAGTTCAAAGCACAATCAGATTAGTTAAAAAAAAACAAATGCGATAATGATACGATTCTGAGCATTACCTGGGTCACGATATATAGTCACACCCTCATCAAACCTTTATTGCATACCAACTTCTGAAAACTACATAAAGACAACTTAGACAAGTGTGTACATTTATCTATATATACACGCACACATATATCGATACAATATATAGTTAATTATGGTGAAGTTTGATGCGAAACTGTGGAAAGCTGTGCTTATGATGTCTATTATCAACATTGCACTAAGCGTTGTAAACGTTATGTTCAAGAAAATGCTTAATCAAGGAATCAACCGTATGGTCGCCACCACTTACCGACTTGCCGCAGGAACTCTGTTCTTGACACCATTTGCGATTTTCTTGGAAAGGTATGTGTTTTCTTTATGTGTATATATAATATATCTACTCGCATCTTTCGATACAGTGACCTTGTTACGGCTTCACTCTAGTCACATGTCTTCTTCGTCGTAAAAGTTCAGTTAATTTATCCAATATGTACTTGGTTTTGTTGTTTACCTAAGATCTTTGAAGCTTTTTTTTTTTCTTGGATTGAATACACTATTTAAATCATAAGTGGCTGTCTTGTTTATTCGAGTGTCTTGTTGACTGTTGGTTCCAGTTTCTTTTGCATAAAGTCAACAAATATTAATTACAAATCTTTTCGAGGAAAAAGATATATTCGTATTCCCTTGGAAAGAAAATTAATTTGGTTTTTCATTTTGTAGACATAACAGGCCAAAACTTACGGGGAGGATCTTGTGTTCACTTTTCTTTAGCGCTCTTCTGGGGTAAGTGTCTTTCAATATAGTTTCAACAATAAGGGATTTTAAGAAATTGTCTAATTTTGTATCATTTACAAATTTGCAGGACAAGTTTGGTGCAATACTTCTTTCTTATTGGACTACAAAATACGTCTTCCACTTTCGCCTTAGCGTTTAGCAACATGGTTCCTTCGGTCACTTTTGCTTTGGCTCTCCTCTTTAGGTAATGAAAATCGATCAAAACACGTTTCTACACTATTTGGCTTTTTCTTTCCTCTATCTATCACAAATATTTTTATCAACTATAAGACAATAAACCTAAATAATGAATGATTAGGCAAGAGACGTTGAAGATCAATAGCAACATTGGAAGAGCAAAAGTGTTAGGCACAATGATATGCATTTGTGGAGCTTTGGTGCTTACGCTTTATAAAGGAACCGCATTGACTCGACAAAACGCTCAAATGCAATCACAATCGTCAAATAGTTCAACCACTGCGGTAACGCAAAAGTGGGCAATGGGTTCGGTCATGCTGATCATTTCAATCTTAATATGGTCATCATGGTTCATCGTTCAAGCTAAAATATGCCGAGTTTATCCATGCCAATACACGAGCACCACGATCCTCTCTTTTTTTGGTGTGATCCAATCTGCTTTATTGAGTTTGATCTCGGAGAGGAGCATATCCATGTGGGTCGTTAAAGAGAGGTTCGAAGTTTTAGCTTTACTTTACTCGGTAAGTAATCAAATTTACTATTTACGTTGCCTACCAAATACATTATGTGCATTTTAAGCTTCTTATTAAATAAAGGGAACTTATTGTTTCAATGCGTTTACACGTACGTGGTCAAATGTTTACAAGTTGCAAACGAAACGTAAAACAATATTTTATCCTTTGCATTTGACGTTTGGTTATACAATTTACCAAAAAAAGTTATTATCAAAACACCAAAATTTGTGATTTCATGAAATCGTTCTAATGAAAGTGAATATGTATTTATATATACCAACTATATATGATCGATCGATCAATACCTGTTATAGGGTATTGTGGGATCGGGGTTGTGCTACGTGGGCATGTCGTGGTGCCTCCAGCAAAGAGGTCCGGTTTTCACGTCTAGCTTCATACCTTTGATTCAAGTCTTTGCAGCCATTTTCAGCTTCTCTTTTCTTCATGAGCAAATTTACTGCGGAAGGTAACCTACTATTTTCTTTCTACTTATTTATATATATCTTTATGTTAATATGCTTTATATCATTTTAAAGGACGTACAAACAAACGATTTTAAAATTGCATTGAATCAAACGCATCATATTACAATGTTGCACACTACATATTGGAAGTATTCGTTGACTTGTATAGAATATGCCTATACTAAAGTTGTAAAAGACCCTTTTATCTGCCTGACTATCTATTGAACGTGGAACTGGAATCAAACCAAATTGATGCATGCATCTTATTGTATTTTAACATTTTAAAAATCTTTAACTTGTGGAATATCATTGAAACTTATCAAGGCCTCTAATCTGTGTGATATTATACCTTTGATCGATGTGGAGATTGAGATTAAATATGAATCCAAAATGATTTACTCAAGGGACGAGTAATTTTATGAGTTTTTTTTTTTCGCGGAAGGGTAGATATTAAATGGTTCTTTTTGACTTTTGTTACTAATAATCTCTGATTAGTTAATGAAATTTATATGTGGTATGACAAAAAGTGTGATAGGATCAATGGTCATCATCGTGGGACTTTATATACTTTTATGGGGAAAAAGCAAGGAGAAGCCTGCACCACTAACCAAACAAGAACCATTAAATCTCGATCTAGAAGGTTGTGGGGCAGCTCCAAAGGAACTTAACAGTGCTGCCCATTCAGTCTCTGGAAAATAATTACTTCAAAAAATATTTTATTGTTTTGCATATGGTCAATGAATTCTAAGACTAAGTAGGTAAATATATAATTGAAAATCATATTAACGAAAATGTAACACTAAAGCTATTATATAGAAATAAAAATATGAAGTTCAGATCTCTAGTTCCTGAAAAGAAAAAGTTGGTTTAGTTCTTTTTGCCAATGAAAAAGTTAAACTATAGTTTCCAAAGAAGTACGTTACATATTGAGTAGTTGAAAATTTGTATCAAATTAAATGCCCGTCTAGCTCACTTGGTAGTCTGGTCCTGTCGTGAGTTTGAATCCTAAGGTGGATGATTGTCTCTTTAAATTTATGTTAATTTTTCTTTTCTATTATATTATGGAAGTAAAATATTCGAGATCGATTAAAAACAAGAAGTTAATTAGTTAATTTAAGAGTTCATATCTCCGTAGACTTTTGTCTTTTTTTTTCTTTCTGGGATTCAAAACTTAATGATAATTTAAACTGCTGTTGTGTGTGAACTCTCTTTCTGAATCATATAATTTCTCCCTGTAAGAACTTGGATATCAAAAAGCCTAAAGTAAACAAATTAATTTCAAAACAAGGTCTATAACGACCAAGGATTATACAAAGCCAAGAAACAAAAGAGAGCTATCCTAAATACTAGCTACTTTGCTAGTAGCTACTATTACTCTATTACAATACAACACAAGACGTAAGTCCCTTAATACACAGCAACAAAACTGGGGCAAACATAATTAACTACCTCTCTAACAAAATTGATCATCATACTTTTAAAGTTTAATTATAACTCAAATTCTTGTTCGACCGATCCGCAGCCATTTAAATCTTGTCAGAAGCTTGGTTATTGATTGGAGGCTTGCGTCGAGGCTTCCTATTGGTCGGATAATCAGTGTGTAACAATCGAGCAAGTTTCCTCATATCTTTGGCTGAAAGAAACAGTTCAGGTTTTGGTAGGCTATTACGGTTGGTGAGATCATCTATATGCTGTAATACAAATTATATACGAAAATATTATTACTGTAAGAACAATGAAGAGACTAAATCTATGATTGTCTTAAAGAAGGTTTACAAGACAAACCTTAGTGGTGTCAAGATCTACCAATATATTGCTCTTCTTATGCTCTCCTGCAGTGAAGCCAAAATGTATCTAGAATGAAGACATGCTCAATAATTTTTAGTAAATATTTTAGAATAAAAATAAAATTTGTTTTATATAAAGGAGGAGAAAGAAAGTGTTCTTTTGTACAAAACTTAAAATGAGTACCGAAGCTTAAACATAATACTAATTTTGACCAAAAAACTTAAGAAGAAGCATAAAACTAATTAAAGAAAATATACAAGTACTACGAATATTACAAACTATATATTTTTGCTATTGTGATTATAGGTTATGTCTAGGAGGATGACGTGCTGGTCCACGATAATCATCAAAGAAAGCTACAAATCGACCAGAAGACTTTTTCTTCTTGGGTTTCCATTTAAATGAAGAACTCTTACTTCTTTTATGAAACCCTAATTTTCGCCCTACCATCAAATGCTTTGATGCACCTGAAATCTTTAAATTCCAATCATCAGTCTTCGTCGCCCTCACTTGCTCCTTCTCGGCTCTAGCCACCGTGGTTCTCATTGTTCTCTCGGACCTTAGTTTCCTCGGTGCACCATTGTTAGTGAAGTCGTACGATCCCTATTATAAAGTATAAATTGATATAATGGATTGATTTCAGTTTAACTATATAAATTATTTGAGAAGAATTTCATAAAAACAAACATATATATACTTTAGGATGTAGTATCGAAGTATCTTTATCACCACGACTCTTGTGACCAGCATCTCCGCCTATCAAAACAAATCGAGATATATAACGTAACACAAAGTTATTAATAACTATTTTATTAAGCTAATCTACAGAAAAGGAAAAACAAACCAAAAATTATGCGAAAAAGAGTAAGATGACGAAGAAAAGTAAAATTAGGGGTCTTTATGGAAAGGCACCTTCATGAGCATAGACTAGGATACGGTCCTCCTCTAGTGCTTGAATGATTATAAGGAAAGCTAGTATTATGATTGTGAATCTCATCATAATTATTAAGATAGATTCTTCCAAATCATCTATCTCTCTCCTCTCTCTTGTTGTTTTTGAAGAAGAGATACATATGAGGGAAGTGAAGCTCAAGAAAATTAGGTACGATTTTTAATTCTTTTTTTGTTTGTTGGTCTCATGGGAGTGACCCGAGTCAAAAGGGCACGGTTTCTGTCGTCTAGTAATAACAAAAAGAATATTAGTACTTCTAGGTGCATCTATATTATACTAATCAATAATTTATATACCTTATGTTGCCCCTCGAAGATATAAAGAAACCACCTTATTATGGTGTTATAGTTGAAAGGTTCGCCCTGAAATTCAAAAAGATCACAATTAAAATCCTTTCATTCCGTTTTCAATAATGATCGGTCATTATAATTATTATAAATGGTAAAAATCAACTTGATTCTTACTCGTATTTAAGAAATTCTTATGGCTTTTGATTTAGAATTTCTTTGATAGTATATATAGAGACAAAAGATGATAGTTTTTTTATTAGAGTCATTTACAAAAATAAGAAAGAGATCAGTTTTAAAGTACTTGGATGAACGTATGTAAAAGTATGTTAACAGTTGTACATTGAAAGTTTAGAAGGGATTTGAATAATATGTAACAGACATAGGCATACAGACAAACTACTTAATACAAGTTGGTTTTGAGTTGAAAGATTATAGTTTCACAAAAGAAAAATTCGTAGACAAATTTATATATGGTGCAAGAGTTAAAGAATAAGAAATGAGAAGTTGTTATTTGTCTCATAGTTAATTAGTTAATATATAATAACATGTTACATGTTAAGACCTAATATTTAAATTAACAATAACGAGACACAAATGAAGAAGGCACGAGGAAGTGCATCAAACGAAGTGCATGGGTTGGGAACATCTAAATGTGTCTTGTGTCTTTACATGGATTTACTAAAAAGAGCTTAGGATTCTTAATATATATTTTTGGAAACTAGAACCAACGGCGTGTTGCCCGAGCTGGTCCCTCTTCTTACCTGTTAGTTTCTCTGTGTATTTTTCTTTAAACCGACTCATCAGAACCAATCCCTAAAATCTTTGATGACACAATCGAGATTTATGACAAGTTTGTGAACTTTGAGGATTAGTTGGTCGTCCGTTTTAACATAACCGTTCAGTCATACTACTGTACTACTACTGATACCAGTGGCGGAGGTAGATATAAGTTTTATAAGGTGCATAATTAATTTAATTTAGCTAAAGAAAAGAAGACATCTATCTTGTTTGAACTCAAGACAGGGGTCATAAAAAGAGTGGTAAAGGAGTTTTGCCTTTCTATTTTGAGTTTCATAGTTCAATATGAACACTCAGATGTTTAAAGAGATAATCATCGATATTGCAATCATTTCATTATTGACTCGCAAGAATAAGTCGAAATTGTTTTAAATCCAAAAGAGTGGCTAACCTTTGCAGTAAAGCTCAACAAGCTTATGGGATATTTTCCAAAACGTTAAAAGTGATTTTTTTCTAAGATCTAATAATGTTCGGGTACTAGAACTTGTGTTTTATCCTATGTAAAGACGTCGGTGTGCCATTTTTAATAGACGTTTTCAATTCGCTTTTTGCGGATTTTTACTAAATCCTTGTGAGAAAATATAAGAAATTATCCAGAAATTTTTTTTTTTGTTCAGCAAAATATATTTTCATGATTAACTAAACGTACAGAAGAATCTCATGCGTTAAGAAGGCCGTATTTATTGAGGCCTTGGGTTTGGGCCTCATCTATAGCCCACTATGCTCACGAGCACATCATTTTTGTTTTACAAATTAATGTTCAATACCTTTTCGTATATGTACAACCAAATTTACATTGCATGGAACTTTGTCGAATCAGTACCTTAACCTTTTATCATCTATTGAATATTTCAAAATATCTCGTCGAACCTCCATCGTAAAATGATACATAGATGTACGTAATCTTGAACCCAAATAAAATTGCCATTTGTATATAAGCCCAAATTTTGTTTTCGCCTGCGATCTTAATATATGATATTTTCAAAACTATATACTTACAGTTCGCTTTGACTCAAATATAATTCTCCCCTTGCGGAAAGTGATTCCCTCTTCTCTCCCGTGCGTGCCACCAATCAAAAGACTCAAAACATTGGACAATAATAACGTTACAAAAAATAATATTAAAATCAAAACCAACTATAAAGTCACCAGTATTTAGTATATGATTTCGTGCTGTTTCACTAATAATAAAGAGGATAATATTTAATTTAATTTATTTTTCTATAATCATTCTTGCATCATTATTGGGTTTTGGTTTTAATATTATCTTTTGTTGGGACAGACAAAAAGAAAGACAATTAACAAGAAAAAGAAATAGGCATTATCTAAACCAAGCAAAACCAAAAGATGTGTCTTATCATTTCTGTTAGATCAACTAAAACAAAAAAAGGACAAAGACAAGATAGGTTTTTTAATTATTTTATGTTTATCATTCCTCTTCTTGCAAAGATCTAAGATAGCACATCTCCTAGAGTGACACGTGTCGAAATTTCACTGCGTCATCGTATCTAATCTAATCTGAACTTACAGAAACAGTACCTTCAATCAGTCACATCTCCAAAGAGCCAAACTCTAATAAAAAAATTATCTTTATTGAAATTATTAACATATATATAATTCATTTAATATCATTGATTATTTAAAAGTATTTAACCTAAAGATGATACTTTTTTATTTTCTTATAACTTATGCATATAATTTCCATTTATATCAAAATTACAAAAAAGTTACAGTTTTTTATTTTTTTATTAAAAAAAAAGTTACAGCTAATTATCCTATGCATGGTTTAATTCTATGAAAATGAATTAGAAAAAAAGAAGTTGGCTAGTGTATATTTTTACTTATGGAAGATTATTGGTAGTTTGATTTATAAGAAATTCAAAACATCAAACTGTACTGTTTTGATGATGTTCAGTTTCAGTTCAAAAGATCATGTTGTTAAGACAAAACAGTTACCATTGATTTTGTAATTATTATATTAAACCATAGTGGTATTAAAATCGGATCATTTTTCCAGATTTTATTCCATAGTACACAATAAAACTCTCAAGATATTTTAACCAATGGGTCGTTCTTATATACTTTTTTTTTTCCAGAACAAATTCTACATAATTAAAAGGAGGGGTTAGAAAAGTGAAATTAATTAGTAGTGTATTTAATGGTAATGAAGAGTTGATGATGAACCGACGAATTTCGAAACTTTTGAAATAAAATTAAAATTGAAGGGGAAAAGAGAGAATAAAAGAAAAGAGAAAACACGTGCTGGTGCTTCTCCTCCTCCTCCGCATCGCCGGGTTTTCCTCTTTCTCCCCCGTGAAAACTGCATTGATCCAACCTTCTTCCTTTTTCTTTTTTGCTTCAGATTCCAAAAACCCTAAATTCTCTCTCTCCAATTTCCACCTCATTTTCTCACTCTCCGATTTACATTTTTTTTTCTCTAAAAGCCTCCATTGAGTCAAACCAAATCTAGATCAAAGTTTTAAAATTTTAATTTTTTTTTTGTTTCTGAAAAATAAAAACGTATTTGTTTTTCTTCTTCCTGTTGCATCTGTAATACCAAAATCTTAATTTCTCTCCTCCTTAAAACAAAACCCTTTTGTTCTGCTTTACCTTAATCCATGTGAATTGAATTAAAAACAAAAAACAGAGTAAATTTCAAATCTTTCCTGGAAAGTCTGGATTTTTTCTTCTTCCCAATTTGCGACTAGCTTCAGAGAGAGAGATAAAAAAAAGGAGGGGTCTTCGAGAATGGGGGCGGTGACGTCATCAATGGCGGCGAAGTTTGCGTTTTTCCCGCCAAATCCGCCGTCGTACGGTGTTGAGGTTGAGACGGGAAAGCTGAGGTTGACGGGGGTTGAGAACGTCAAGGAGAACGTCGAAGTGTTGAAGCTGAAGACGAAGAGAGGGAATCAGGTGGTTGCGGCTTATATTAAGAACCCTACAGCCTCACTCACCCTTCTCTATTCCCACGGCAACGCCGCCGATCTCGGCCAGATGTTCGAGCTCTTCTCCGAGCTCAGCCTCCACCTTCGTGTCAACTTGATTGGGTAAAATCATTACTACTTTTTCTTCCAGAGTTTGGGAGATGAAAACTATAGGGATTAGGACAAGTTTTTGAAAGCTGCTCTCACTTATTACAAGAAGTGTTTTGTTTTCTCGGACAGTGTCTTGGAGACTGTATAAAGGCTTAAATTAAAATGATTATGTTAATGGATCTGAGTTCTTACACCAAATATAAGTGAGATCCTCTGTCTGAAAATCCTGATTTGTTCATCTTGATTGTGTTGTTCCTTGTTATGCAGGTATGACTATTCAGGTTACGGGAGGTCTTCAGGGAAGGTATGATCCTCTGTGTTTTTATCGGTCCAAAATCGTCAGTTACTTTAATGTACGAATTCGATTTTTTTTTTTCGCTTTGGTTTCTCCAACAGCCTAGTGAGCAGAACACGTACTGTGACATAGAAGCAGTGTATAGATGCTTAGAAGAGCAATATGGTGTCAAGGAACAAGATGTTATCTTATATGGACAATCCGTGGGTAGCGGACCGACTTTAGAGTTGGCTTCTCGGTTACCAAACCTCAGAGCTGTTGTTCTTCACAGTGCAATTGCTTCCGGTCTTAGAGTCATGTACCCTGTAAAGCGAACTTACTGGTTTGACATTTACAAGGTCTTTGTTAGAAACTTCCATCATTATTACATTCTCGTTCTTCATCTTGTTTTCGGATTCTGGACATTACATACGTTCTAATTTGTTTTTGCGATTGCAGAATATCGACAAGATATCTTTTGTCAAATGTCCGGTTCTGGTGATTCACGTGCGTATCATCTCGAGTTTTTTTTTTCTTTTTTCTTTCAAAGTCATTTTTGTTATTGATACGAGGCTTACGGGTGTGTGCAGGGAACATCAGATGATGTTGTGAATTGGTCTCATGGGAAGCAACTATTCGATCTTTGTAAAGAAAAGTATGAACCGCTTTGGATCAAAGGAGGAAACCACTGCGACTTAGAGCTATACCCGCAATACATTAAGCATCTAAAGAAGTTTGTATCGGCGGTTGAAAAGTCGCCTCATCTTCGAAGCGGAACTGTGCCACAAACAGAGAAGGCGAGGAGCAGTACGGATATCAGAGAGCCTGCAAGGCCAAGCACGGATCAAAGAGAGAAATCAAGAACAAGCACGGATCAAAGAGAGATGCCTAAGCTGAGTACAGAGAGTAAGGATATAGCGAGAGCGAGCTTTGATAAGAGAGAAAGAACGAGGAAAAGCGTCGATGGTAATGCCACTGAACAGCAAATACAACCAGATAAAGGGAGAAAGAGCATTGACAGGTAGAAACAAAAATCTCAAATTTGTATGAACTAATGATCATGATAATGATAGTGACGATGATGATGATGGCTGATGACAGGTTTGGGGAGATGATAAGATCAGTAGGATT
The DNA here is from genome assembly GCA_900108845.1 of Iljinskaea planisiliqua. Taxonomy (NCBI): domain Eukaryota; kingdom Viridiplantae; phylum Streptophyta; class Magnoliopsida; order Brassicales; family Brassicaceae; genus Iljinskaea; species Iljinskaea planisiliqua. The sequence goes on along the minus strand of FNXX01000002.1, from coordinate 4,978,314 downwards.
GTGCAACATAGATTGTTTCAGGCCTACAGCAACAGCCAAGTGAATTGCTAGAAGAAACATGAACACACAGACACACACACGTGCATCCAAAACATCTAATTTTAATTGTTTGATCTTGGTTTGTTATCTCTTTCCACTTACGTCCTCTTGTGTTTGGAATTTTAACAAGTCACATGGCAATGTTTGATTGATCACTGTAACTCTCCCGATCTACTGGATTCAAAATAGCTTGATTTGGTTATTACTATAAACTATGATATAACAGAAGAGAATATGATACACCAAATAGGTATCTGCATTACATTTGATTTTTATACAAAGCTTCTACAAACAACACTCATGCTGGTACAAAACCAGAAGCAAGCAAAAGTCCGCTAAAAAAACACTCAACAACAATGGTACACAACAACAGAGAGAAGAGAAATCTCGTCTTCTTAATTATTAGATTGTACATAAGAAGAGAAGATGAGAAACGCTTTGTTTCCTCCATCCAAGAACACACCAAACTGCACATTTACTCATATCCACGATCACGCACGAGGTGCGCTCTTCTTGAATAACGCATAAGCATCGCTGTAAATGGCGATTGCGTTGGACAATACCGCAAGAACAATCATGAAAACAGCCAAGGTCGTGTCCCTGTTCGTTGCTCTACTATGACGATCCCTACAAGGACATAACAAAAAAAAATCGAAATGAACTACCAAACCTGCTTAACTAAGAGAGCGGAACAATAACTACACAAACGATCAACTTACTTTAGTATAATAGAAGCTGGGAAGATGAAGCCGAGACAAACAGCAGCAGTTGCTCCAGTGAATTGGAAAGCATCCCAAATGCTGGGGATGAAGTTTGCACCCAAGAAGACTACAGAAATGAGACCAGCAGTGAGGCAACCGAACCTCACATTTGAAGTAGTCAATGATGGAGAGGAAGGGAACAAGAGCCCGTCAATGTTAATCCTCAACGGATAGAAAACAATCGGGAACACGAGCATAAGATGAAGAGCATAGCTAACTCGAACCGCATCGTTAAGGACAGAACCAAGAGGGATACCAAGGTCTGTGTCAAAGTTTGCAAGCACATCATCAAGAGTATCGTCGCCGAACAATAGGAAGCCGAAAATGCTTGTCATTATGTAAACAGATGAGCAAAGCATAAGAGCTGATCGGACAACAGGTCTTATCTGAGCGGGGTCGTCGAGTTCGTTCTGTATGCTGTGAACTGAAACAAATCAAAGCAAAACCAAGAACATGAGTTTTTATTCATTCTTCAACGCTTATGCTTCCAGTTAAGAACAAAGGACATACCATTGTAATGGCAAATGAACGCAGTGACAAGAACGGGCACAACTGTGAAGAGATTCCAGAAGGATGTTAAGTCACTAACATCTGGTAGCAATCTTGGCATCGCCACGCCACCACTGATCAACTTCATGATCGAAATTCCCGCTGTGATAACGAGAAACACGACCGCTAGACCCACTGATAAGGCAGATGTAAACCTCAAAGAATCTGCAAAGAAAGCATAAACTATATGTCAGAAGTATGTACAACCAAACTTAAAGATCTAGCGTCCCCATTGACCTCTAGGAGTATCTAAGACAAACGACCATATCATAGCAAAAAGTCAAGCGATACTCGTGTTAGAACTGAAACACTAACCAATTCTCTTGAAGCAAGCCAATGGAGCAAAGACACCAAGAGTTGTGATGAGAAGAATAGCAGCTCTTCCGTTCCACCAATGGTGACCGAACCATCCTTCAAGAACACCATAATGGTGGGTACCATCCTCTGTCTTTCCAGCCAACACGTCACCTTCAACAACAACCAGAGAAAGAGTAAGATTCAACAAAAGTAGCAGCAGAATATCACTATTAGACTCTAAAAAAAAAGACTAGGATATGACTAACGATACCAATGATGATCATGTAGACAATCAAAACACCGATGTTGTTAACTAGAACAGCGACTTGAAGCAAAATCTTTCCAGGTCTGCCAAAAGAGTCACCCATTAAGCCACCATAAGAACGGCTTTTCTTAATCTTACTAAACCTAAGCAAAAACTCAATCGACGCGTCGGTTAAGAAAGCCATGACAACAATCATCGTAATCCCGAGAACAAGGCCTAGGATCTTCATCGTCGCGGGCAAAGCCATGATACCAGCGCCGATTATGGTTGTGGCGAGATTGAAAACCGCTCCACTAAACGAAGCTCCATTGAATTCATCGTAAGCAACTTCGTCTCCGTGAGACTTGGGCAATAACGGAGCAGCAACGTCGTCGGAGGAAGAAGTGCTCCTCTTTGGAATCGGAGTAACATCTTCGATCGTCATCTTCGTATTGATAACTCCAAGCTGTCAAATTTGATTTAAAGAGAAGATCTTTAGCCATCACACAAAAGTCAATTTCATTGAACGCGTGAAAGAGCGACCAACCTTAAAAGAGAAAACTTTGACGAAACTTTCTCAAAACTGAGCAGAGACGAGCTTCGATTCAACTGATTTGACAAAGTAGAAATCAAAAACCCTAAAATTGAACCAAACCCAGTTGAATTTTCGATCGAAAATGGCAAAAAAAACCACAAAGTCGAAGCCTTTGAAGAACAAAGGAATTCACAAAGAGTGGAGATTCAGATTTCTCCAAAGAAGAAGGATTTTTGGAAGAGATGTGAAGGAAATTATAGCCTCACGATTTTGTCTCGCTGACGCTGGCGATGCAAATGATATAATCTACACGAAACTCTTATAAGCTTTTTAAAAGAAATTAAAAAAAGAGGATTTTGTTTTGTATTGGATAGTGGGTAACGTGATGAGCCAAAATTGTAAAAACTGAATTATCAAATTCACTGTATGATGATGACGACGACTTGTTTGACCTTATGTGGTGCTGATTGGATTTCTGAGCGATTCGACGCAGCGTTTAAGATCAGTGAATCGATTGTACACTATGCTTGGAAGTGCATGAATATGGAGATTTTTTTTGTTATTGAGATTCTGTCGAATGTTATTACAAAAGCTTCGATATGTAGTAGTGACCAAAATAGCTGAAATGTGGTTTATTTGTCAGTAATCAGTATAGTTGTCAATGGCCATTGATTTCAAGTTTTACGTTATATTACTGAATTGTTGCGGGAATAAGTGGGCACCAAACAGCTAACAAATTTAAAACCAATTTGATTTTTGTTTTTAGAACTATGTTGTTATTTGGATAAGTATCTTTTGTATTTGAAGAAAACTGTTTTATATTTTTTTGGGGGGATAAAACTGTTTTATATTTTAAGTTATAAATTTTTATAATACTTTTTTCTTTTGTTTTTGACAAACTTTTATTTTATTTGTATTTTTATTGTCCTCAAGAACCTATTGAACATTCATTTTACAAAGCAAATATAGCAAAAAAAAAAAGCTAAACCAAATCTAAACTGATATAAACTTTAAGATTTTTTCAGGTTTTGGTTTATGGAAAGATTATGTCCAGTTGAAAACTGTAAAACCGAATGAGAAGTATTAAACAAACCTAGCTAATAAAGTGTTCGTTCAAATAAACGATGAATGACACAACAATAAATATCCTTAACTTTGTTTCGTAAGACTGTCTAAACAAACAATGTAATAAAGTTACAATCCATACTATACTAACATCTCATCTCATCTCATCTCATCTCACCTCATCTCATCTCACCTCATCTCATCTCTGTAGTATTATTATGATCAATCACCAAGTTATGGAAACATAAAAATAGTCGTGGAACAGTAGAAGAAGTGATCGAAAGAAGATACAACTCAATTCATTATTTTATTTGAAAATAATATGTGGGCAAGAAAGACTGATAGGAACTAGTTCCTAATTAATTATTGCCTTGCGCCTCTGATAAAACTAATCAGCTAACCGAGACTTGGAAGCTGGATGATAATTAAGCATCTTACTATATTTTATAATCACTAAATATTATCAAGTTTTGGCTTTTAGTGGTAATCAAAGCGTGATAGAGTCGATTAATCATATCATGAGTCATCCTCATGGCCATTATTTAATCGTATATCGAGTCAGATGTACATAGACAGTAAGGCGAATCAGAGCCAGATATTAAGATATTGAGAAAGTATTAAGGTTCAGGTCTTGAGTTGCATTACGTATTCATATTTCACGACTAAAGAACGGGTTTCCACGTCCAAAATTTATAATGTACATCCGAATATTCAAAAGTATTATTAACAAAACGATTCTCAAATGGTTGTGTTCTTCTTTATTTTTTCACGAAATTATAATTACATATGCGACGAATACCATCCCAAGAGCAAAATAACAATTCAAGTCATATGAATAACAAACGCAATAACATAAAAATGAATTCGACTTATTGTAATTGGCAAGGGCATGTAAACATCTTAAGCCAAACACAGACATGTAAAATTAAGCGATTGTTGTTTATATAAAAAAAAACTTTTATTGAGCGGTGTTTCTTAATTACTGATATTCACAGTCTTTATTGTACTATAGCTTTAGTTTTTATTTAACAAAAGAATAATATTTTATAAGATTAAAAATTTGATTCTGTAACTGAAATTTTAAATATTTCAAACACAGTTGTGATTATCTGTAACTGAAATTTCAAATGTTTCAAACACACAGTCTTTCATCATATCACAACGTACATACATCAAGACCATTTCCTCCTTAGGTCATACCGTCATAGTCAGAAATAAAAAATACAAATATTAATACGTAAGTGGATTTTGGTACATGTATTAAAAAGTGTATAGCCTGGTCCAATTTATACACTTCACCCTTGAATAAAATATTAGGAAGAGTGAGTCACTCATCCACCCAATTGATTAGAGAGGTAAATTATTAATTTACTTACGCTTAAATTGTGACTAAATATACAAAAGCTGTTTAAAAAAAACAAAACAAGAAAGTCGTAATATTAGTAAATATTCCCGCCTGGCCGGCTGACCTGGGTTCGATTTCCCGTAGCGGCTACTGATTTTTAATCATTGTTTCCACAGAAAAGAATCTTATATTGATATGTCGGTGTTATAGTTATATGACGTGGTCACAGATCCATTTCACTACCACGACATGTGTTGCAAATTTTGTCCTTACGGATCACATGAAACCATCTGAAATACACGTGTCAGAAGGCCAACGGAACATTCGAAAACCCAATCTTTTTTTGTTTCGGCAAAACCAGTCACGTTCACACATCCTCGTACCATCTTCACACATCGACATTCCTCAATGGCGGAGTTTCATCTTCCTTCCGAGATGGAGAACGAAGAAGAGCAATTTCCAGCTGGAGATTTCGAAGAGAACGCTACTTTCGTCGACGACGAGTACCTCAACTACCTCCATTACTTGGCTTCACGGAGCAACAATGGAAACGAGACGTTTGGGTCTTACGATGAAATCTTCGGTCGAGTGTTGGGCAATTCATCTTCTACACGGCGGCAGGAAACGGCGGAGGAACTTCCGGTGGTGGAGTTCACGGCTGAAGAACTGATGGAGAGAGGTTTGGTGGTTTGTGCCATCTGTAGAGAGGAGCTTGCTGCTAATGAGAGACTCTCTGAGCTTCCTTGTCGGCATTATTACCACAAAGACTGTATCTCGAACTGGTTGACTAATCGGAACACTTGTCCTCTTTGCCGTCACAGTGTTAGTAACTAGTTGGGTTTTCTTGAATTTTTTTTTTTTTTTTCTTTTGGGGTTTGAACTTCGTAAAATCTGTATCTGACCCCCGAATTTGTCACAAGGAAAATCTAGTATATAGCTCCCTTTGATCATGAAAACAAGGATCAAGAACAAGTGTGAATCAATTTATAATAATGCATGACGATTCTCTAGTGGTTCGATTCATGGCATCAAAGCTAAATGATTCCCAATTTATGTAATTATCCGAGCCAACCCTTCACCAAGAGGGGGTGGCAACTGACACATGTGGTTTTTTAAGAACTCATGTAATTTTTGTATATTTTTAGTTTTGTTTCCTTTGTATAATTTCTTTTTTCAAATGAAAATCCAAACCTATATTAAACGTGTTTTTTCTGTTAAAATGTGAAATATATAGAGAAACTAAGAGTTATTTAAAACAGCTGAAATGATAATTCACCAACTAATACATCATAAGTTTGCAAGCTCTAAATTATCCTATGCTTGCGATTGCGAATAATATAAATTTCATTATTCCTAATAGTTATTTTAAAATAATATATCGATTCTCCTTTTCTGGTCACACAATAACATTTTCTTGCAGCCCAAATTCAGCCCAACTTGTAGAATATAGCATTTGTTGAGTGATTACCTCTTTTTGTTGGTCAAAGTGGTACATTTATTTGGGCTTTGCTTTGCTAAAATTATTCTTCTAATTGTTTTCCAAATGGACAGCAAGTGATCATTGGTTTGTTTTTCTTACAACAAGGTGATCCATTAGTTTTTGCTAAGATGCATTTATAGTACGGTATGTAACCTTTCATACATGCCTGCACACAATCCGAAAAGAATATGATTTTTATATGGATCATGGATGGATGTTAAGGAAAGCAACAAAAAGAGAATTGGAAAACATAAAAAATGCATGAGAAAGTTATGTAAAGTATAAATAAAAGTATGAGATCATGTGTTATTTGTGGCCTTTGCGTAGATGTGTTGGCTCATTTTGTTCAATTCTGACCCTTAGAGCTGGTGGTTTAGTGGTCTTTGAAAATTTCCAAGTTCACCGGTTCAATTTTATTTGAGAATGATGATTTATGCCTTGAACATGGTTCGTGATTTTGTTTTTGGTTCACAAAATATAAAGTTTGAATCCTGATCATGAATGGCAAAACTAGCACAAACCATTAAATACATCTTATATATATATATCAGTTTATTGGATATATATATATACATATATACATAATATATATTATATAAACACAATTATTGGATCTAAAAACCATGTAAAATAAGTTTAAATAAAAGTAGAATCTGAGACTGATGCTGAAGCTTTTTTAATATTTATATCTAACAATTCCAAAAAATGATAATAATAACAATTGCCTTAGCCTTTTTATTGTATTTATTGTGGCGTGGGGTTGTGGATGTGCCTCCCTAGCCACCCACCCTATATAATTTGGCCTTATCCGCCCAAAATCATACTACGAATGATTTTGCCTCCTTCACATTTTTAACCCAATTCTAATTTGTTTATTATTCTTGTGTGTGTATAAAGTTATTTTATCTATTTGCTACGAACGAGATTGGTCTCATAAATTTCTAATAAGCCTCATCTTTTTCTAAATAAATTTTGTTAAATGAATCTCAAGTTTCCAACCACACATTTTCTCATCGTAGTTGTTGTTACCAACATTTAAAGATGAACATGAATATAATTTTTTCCCCACTTATAGCGTAGTGCATGTATATTTTAAATCCTTTTTAAGTTTTTCAGTTAAATGTGTGTGTACTTTTTTATTCTTTATTAAGACTATGTTTAGGAAGATGTATAGAGAAAGAACGTGTGATAAGATGAAAAAGAGACGTTGGCTTAGGGAGATAAATAGTAGAAAACGACAAGATGTTAAGAGAGTGTCTATTCTTGAGGGTACAAGATCTAAGAGCATATATTATCTTTAATTATAACATTGTTTTATGTCATACAGACTCAAGATTAGGATGTTACTTTCATATACATTTCAATCCAATCCAAGCTTTCTATGTCTTGGATTTTTAGAACTTCAAATCTTTGGAATATTAATACGTTAGTTTCCTTTCTTATTATTCAACTCTTGACTTCATATCGATTCTGATATTTTTACCATCTTTTATTGGTAGAATTTGCACAAGGCAGAAATACACGTCACCTTATACGTAGTACAGAACCAAACAGCCATGCCTTTTTTTGGGGAAGTAGACCACGTTTGTAACTAATACTGGATTTTGTCCGACGAAGACTATAGCGTGAAGCAGGAGACCACCATGTCGAGTGTGCACATTCTTAGCACTATTAAACATGCATGTTTAGACTTTACTTTGTACAGAAGACAACATTTTTCTATGAAGCTCATGCACCGCTTGATACTTATAGGAGCATATATTTTTTTCTGAACTTGCAGCAGACATATTGTCAAGTAAATTATACAGACGGCTAACATTCTTTGGAAAAAAAAAAAAAATGGTTGGCATATTTTTCATTTGTTCTTCCCGTCAAAACGTTATAAACGCAATAATGTCAAAATTCACTTTTGTGCTCAAACAAAATTTCCGTACTAAAAACGTCATATTTTCACATTTACAACACATTCCAACCTGTTGCTTTTAATTTATGGGGAATTGATGCTTGGAGAAAATGTTTTAATTCAATTAAATGGAAGCAGTTTTTTTCTTCTTCTTTTAGTCTTAAGTTTGTTTTGAACAATATTTAAGTTACTCTGATTCTTTTTGGGATGTAAAAGATATAATGACTGGTTCTTGAAGAAAGCTATTTAATGAAAAATCAGTGTTGTTCTAGTCTAGCTACTGGCATTCTTTAGAATGTTTTATAGATGTAATGGGAGATATGAGAATGTAAAAGTTGAGAATCGAGAGATTTGCAAAAGATTCAGATGTTGTTATGAACTCAATCTGAAAAATAAAAAGATGTCGAGATAGATGTGAACTTCCAAAATCTGATGTTGCAGGTATAGGTTATGCAGGTGCCAAGAGAGCTGATGATGTTGTTCTTTGGCTCTGCGTTCGTGATGAATATCGTAACTGGTTTTCTTCTCCAATTACTTGGGATCATATTCATATTCATAAGGGGAAAGAGGTTTGGAGTAAAGTTGTTTGGTTCTCACAAGATGTGTCTCTATATGTTCATAACTTGGTTAATGATTAAGGATAGACTCTCTAGGTAGCCGTTCTACTCAATGGAGACTTGTTAGCTTTATTTATTTTGTGGTAAATCAGATGAAACTGAAGACCATCTTTTTTCTGCGTGTCTGCATACATACTTTGTAATTGATCCATAGCTATATGAATATTTACTCAATTTAACAATTCATATATAAATTAAAAAAAATCAATAATTACCAACAATAAGTTTGTCAAAAATTAAGATTGCCAACAAAAATTCATTAGAATTAACCGATAAATTATCTTCTAAAAATAGTAAATTGATCGTTGGTGTTAGATTAAATTATTAATCTTTTGAAAAAATTAAATTACTTGATATTTATTCTTTACCAACTAATTTTCCACATATTACCCATATTTGTTATTAACAATCCTTGTTATGAACTAAATATTTATGAAGTCTAACACTAGTGATGCTTATTGCTTTGCTACAAATATTCCTCACAAAGGTTAACCGTCTAATGATCTCAGAAATTTGTTCCAAATAATATTCTATCAACAAGATATTCATGTTCAGTGCTAATATCATTTCTTATTTTCCCATCATACTAACAATAATTTCTTTTAAATTTAGAAAAAAACTAAAATAATATTTTATGTTTTGTCTTAAAGATTCCATTGGCTGGTTTCTTAGTGCTACATTTGTTATTGGAAGACAAGTTAAATCGAAGTACTCTTTCCGTGCAAAAACCAGAGCCGTTATTTTAGGGGTGTGTTTTTTTGTCATCACGTTAATGTTCCCAAATTGCCCTTTACCTTTTGCGTATTGGAAAAAACCTGTTTTGACATTCTAGGGCATTATTGGAATACTTCGTGTAAATATTTACTAGAAAGATAATGTTGAACGTGTCAAATTAATCATTGCTTTGCATTTCGTATTCCTCCCACTTAAAAATGAAAATAAAAGATAGTGAACCGGCCAAACAAGATACTCCCTCTGTTTCATTTTATAAAATGTTTAAGCAAAAAAAAATTGTTCCAATTTATAAGATGTTTTACAAGTTTCTATGAAACAATTAAATGTATTTGGTTTTTACAACTATTTATATTATGCAATATTTTTTATGATTGGTTGAACTATTTTTATTAATTATAAATGATGTTTCCAATGTAATTTTTTTTTTTAAAAACAATAATTTATATGTTTTTTAAAATATGTGCTTTTAGTTAAAAAATCTTAAATATTGGGACAGAGAGAGTAAAAGATAGCGAAGTGGCCAAACGAAAAAAACAATATATTTCATATATACATGAAACTCAATATATATATATCAGGTAAGAAGATTCCATAGCAGGCAGATAAGAAGGTAAGATGTACTCTCCCTGTCGAAGAGATGATTGCACCCTTAACGACAGAGTCAACTCTGATTCCACGAGCCGGAGTTTTTGGAGGAACGATCTCGAGACTAAACCGGAAGAAAATTATGAATGAATATAGACAACGTGATAACAATGCATTACTATTTTCTTAATTGAGATTATGGACGTCAATTTCTGTTTTTATTAATCCTAATCAATCATAAACCGTATAGAAAACCAATCCAAAGATGAAATGAAGAGGAAATAATTGGGATTCATGTTATCAAGATTCGACAAGCATGCATATAACCGGAAGAAAATTATCCATCTAATATTGATCATTTTGTGTGTTATATATCAATTGCAAATTTTAGAATTCATTTAAAATTTTAACCATATTAAGATTTCACTACAAAATAATCAGATAATTGATCTTTTTATGGATCTTAAAATTGATTGATTATTAATTTATGAATATAAAAATATATCATAATTTTTATAAATTAATATATCTTTAAATTAATAAAAATTGAATTTGAGTTAAGTTTTAGATCCAGTTTATTTTTAATAAATTAATATTTTACTAAACTAATAAAATATTATAATATCAATATTACTAATTAATAAGAAAATATTTTATTGTAAATCTGTTTAAGTTGAAACAAAAAAAATAAAGTAGGGCCAAAACTTATGTGATGCACATGCGTATAGATCTAAGAAAAGTACATTAAGACAAAAATCCCCATTACTAGGTATTCAACTGTTCATGGTTCCCTACACACTTGTGCATTTATGTGTAAACACTCTTATATACACCTTTAATAAACGCTAGTCATATCACATTCCTACATTTTATTTATGATAATTGTTTTTAAAATCGGGAAACAAATTAAAGGGTTAGAAAAAGCACAAAGAAGAGAGGACAAACTCAAGACATTAAAGAAATGAAAGAAGAGTCTTTCCTTGTCTCATGATATTTTTGACCATGTAGTCCACTCAACCTAGAGTGAGAGAGATCACAAGACTCATCTGAAATTTGATTTGATAACAAAATAAGCATTTTTCCAAAGTCAAGATATGGATTGTTATTAATCACATATATAATTTATAGTGATTTGATTTTGTTATTATCTTTTATACGGTGCGTATATTGCGTTTTCAAAGTTCATGTATATCAACTTTTATCTCTATCCACCATGGTAGACACTAGATAGTACAACACGTAATTTAATTAAGAATGAAATGATTAAAAGTAACCTTGTTTTACAACCACAACTATAATTTATCGTAAAGTCTTAATCTATCTTTTTATGTTGCCTGTCTTTAATCTAGCTTTTTAATATATATATATATAAAGACATGTGTATACTAATTAATAAATAGATTAGTCTAAAATTATAACTATCCATGAATTTTTATTAAACTATAAGTATCGTTAACTTCATGTAAAACAATGATAACGAAATAGCATATTAATTTTTTTCATATGCTATTTCGTTATCATTGATGTACTGTTAACTCGAAAACAATAACTATCAAGATCGTAATTTTCCAGAAGAAAAAGAAGCGTCAACCTACTTTATTGTTCCAAAAGATTTACTTTGCAACAAACGTCAGCTTTAGATTATATTTTTTTATTAATTAAAAAATTGTGCATGTATAAGCAATATGATACTATGTTCGTATGGGAACACTTTAATACATGATATAATAATATGAGGTTGCAAGAGGGCATCTCTATTGCTAATTTTAAATGAATATTTCATCCAAAAGAATTATAAAATAATACAAGAAATGAAAAGTGACTTTTAAAATACTTCCTAAATACTCTCAATACACGTAACATAGTATGGTTATATTTTCTTTATAGTTAAAGTTTTTAATTATATGATTTAAATATATTAAAAATATTAATAATATATTATCGAGAAGATACTGTAATGGATATATCACGAATGAAATGTTCTAATATATATATCTGCATGATTAAAACATTATCCACATGGTTAAGACCTATGCTCATTGTTCATCAAGTCAACTTAAAATCTAACGTTCCGACGATCCTCTTCAAATATCCATTTCTCTCAGCCCATCCTGAATCTCTACATCCCATTTTCGTCTGGATACTGATTCGTAGAATGTTCTAAACTTTTTGAAAGGGTTATCAATTACTTAGAGTTACAACGAGCAATTTTACAACGTTTTATCCTCAGTCATAGCCATATGATACTGAAAATCAGTTTTAGTAGCTCACCAAACATTAAATTGTTCCAAATCAGTCTCGTTTAACTGTATAGTTTTATTCTCTAATTTTTCTGAAAGCAACTCTCGAAAATTCAAATGCATTTGGTGATGCAATAGTCAAATAAGTATCTTAAACTTAAATGCATTACTATTATCTATAGTTTCCATATTTCTGTAATGTCTCTAGCTGCTCCTAGAATGTCATCACATCACCCAGCCAACATTAATAAATTTTATACTTCCTGCTTGATCTTCTAATGTAATTATGTAAACAAACATATTAAGTGTTTTCTGAAAAGGTTTATAAAAATAAAATGTTCAATATAAATGTTCGACAATTCATTTTGGCTATAGCCTGAAAAAATATTGCTGAACTATACATAGAAACACATACTCGTTAAGTTTATTAAGTGTTGTTTCCCTCATTTTTTTTAGTGCTTCTGTGCGATTTTTAGAAAATAAGATCATGATCCAAGCTTCAAAAGATGCTACAGTTTTGATGACAAGTGGAATAATATTTAATTAAAATTTTCTTAATGCGTAGAAAAGACAGGTTTCTTTATTGACGCAAAGCAAAATTGGGTTTGAAAGACGAATGACTCCTCACATCAGCACCACTCGATGCCTGATATTTCGTATCTTTCTTATATGTTGGAAACATTATGTTAAATAAAAAATAATGCAAATATCTTCTTCTCCCTGATGTAATAAGAAAAAAGTAATTCATTTAAATTATGGTTATCCACTACTCCCCATGCACCTGCTTATATATCTGTGTAGATATAAAATTTATGGAGATGATTGATGATACTAATTCCTACATACATATAACATGTCCATGATAGGCCAAAAGATTACGGCTGAGATGCCTCGGATACCTTTGCTTTATGCAATGTGGGTGACAAAGTGGTCGAATATACAATCTATAAACTCATTTATAATATACATATCTAACACACACCCAGAGCGAGCACGTATGTATATAATTTCCAGAGCGACCCTGAATACAGAATACAGAATACATACCATGATTCAAGAACCTTTTGAATGGCCTGCGTTTTCTAATCTCCTACACGAGTTTACTGTTCCGAGATAACTTTCATTCCACGTCGTTTAAATGCTAGTGTGTACAGCCGTCTGGTCCGTATTGTTAAAGGTAAAAACATTATTTTTATTTTTTTATTTTTTTGTTGTTTTAAATTTTGCTCTTTCAGTTGGCTTTTGAAACTGTTTGAAACCAACTGTATATAAATTTGTATCTTAACTTCTTAATTCAATTGTATGGTTATACAAATATGTTTGATATATGTTTTTTTATCTACGCATATGTTCTGATATATATATATATATATATATGTTCTGATAAATATGTTTGAAAAATCCTTATACTATTAATTCAAATTAAGGGATTATTGTTCACAATTTGGTTTGGTAAAAGAAATTAGAAAAAGGTATGAAAGGCTTTATGTTCTTTTTTGACGCCCATGTCCCTCCCGTGTGAGGACGGTCGACGGTCTGGAAAATTTTCTTGACTGAGAAAAAAGAGAAAACAGATTTGGTCAATAGTTTTTATTAACTTTGTAGACATCATATCATGATTACAATATTAACTTTTTTAGAAACAAGATAATCCTTCATCATTCAACTAATTTTACAATCGCAGTTTGACATATATTTTAATCAATTGGTTGAAAGGTTATTAGTGTTTTGATTTGTTTTACCTTAATCAAGACTATTATGGATATAAGAAATGTGGTAATGCGACATGATCTAGGTGCATATTTACTAAATTCTTATGGTAGAAACTTTGTTATTGCTTCACCCAATTGCAGAAAGTGGGCTCCACGTCCCCAACATCTGCTCTCATTTACTCTATAAAACCATCTCCTCTCTTCACACACCAAAACTCCATCAAAATTCCCAACGCTTTGTTCTATTTCACCTACCTTTCTTCTTAACAAGTAAGAAAAAACCCTAACTTTCTGCCCAAGTCAACTCCAAAATGCAGCCGCAAACAGACGCTTTCAGCCTCCATAACTACCTTAACTCCTCGATCCCATCTCCATATCCTTCCCATCTCCAGATCTCCTCGCCATTTTCAATCAATGGTCAAAACCCGAACCCCTTCTATGGATTCCAAAGTGCTACAAACAATCCACAGTCCATGAGCCTAAGCAGCAACAACTCGACATCAGACGAAGCAGAAGAGCAGCAGACAGACAAGAACATAATCAACGAGCGGAAGCAAAGAAGGATGATATCAAACAGAGAATCCGCGAGGAGATCACGCATGAGGAAGCAGCGACACGTTGACGAGCTTTGGTCTCAGGTGATGTGGTTGAGGATCGAGAATCATCAGTTGCTTGATAAGCTTAACAATCTCTCTGAGTCTCACGAGAAGGTTCTTCAAGAGAATGCTAAGCTTAAAGAGGAAACATCTGAGCTAAAGCAAGTGATCAGTGATATGCAAATCCAAAGCCCGTTCTCTTGCTTCAGAGACGATATAATCCCCATTGAATAGAGCATTTTTACCCCATGTACCGCGGTTCATATATGAATTATGTCTATATATCCGGAGATTTTGTTTTTTACTTTTTGTTTTTACCAAGAGTTCCGGGTTTTAATCCTCACGCCGGGGATGAGAGTAGGTTAATTAGTCCCTTCACCAGCAGTGAGGCTCGAGGGATCTTTTCTTCTGGAGAAACGATTACGTTTTAGGATGGAGTAATTTAAGAAATGAAAGAAGATTAGTGTTAATTAAAAACAAATATAAGTGGTGTTGGTCAAATCATGAGTCATGTTGGTGATGGGGACATACTAAGGTGGTGCGGGTTTTGTTTCTTATTACAACAATTTCCAACTAAACCAACACATAGACAAACTTATATGTTAACATATATTGTATTTATGCTGACATCAGCTACATGTTATCATCTTCTGGACATAGCAAAAAAATAAACAGAGGATGGCCATGATGATTTCTTTTGTGAAACTTTCTATATTTGATTATATTAGGCGAAGACCAAGGACAAGCTTATCTGTAACTGTTAGTCTTTAGGCCCACCAACAACAGTATCAAGGTGGTGCATCGACTTAAAAAAATATTTAGAATTGAAAATGTAACATACATTTAAGTGATGCTATTGGTTTTTTGGGGTAACATTGTCTATTGTCACTTCATATTTATACAGAGATGCGATGTCCAAATTACTAATACATCTTGTTGAAATTAATTTCAAATAGAGGATTGTTGGAGAAAAGATTATTTAAGTATTTATTAGGTTTTTATTTATTTAAGATACAACACAGCTGAATAGTGAAACTTTATTTTCTTCCGATTCAGTTGCAATATTCATCTGTTATACAAACAAAAATAAGATGGCAAAAATCATAACCAATGAGACCTTTTTTTAGTTTTATGAAAAATTACTTCTAAGAAAAAGCTAAAAACATTGAAATGGATGTTACAACATAACTATTAGGTTATAACCCGATGAAAACATGTAAGTTAGTAAATGACTGGTTTGTGCTACTATATGTGTAGCAAAATTTTAAACATCGCTCAATGTTGGTACCATTGTGACTTTATTCTCTCCGTTCACGTACATTTCACTTCAGATTTCTCCTTTGGATATAAACTTGTTACTTTTACATATATCAAGATCTACAAGAAACGGCTATAAAACGGTTTTAAAAAATTATTTTCATACATTACAAAGTAAACCCAAACCTATAGTGCACTCTTCAATACCTTTCTTTGACACAGACAGACAGACAAAGAAACAATCTTACGTACGAGATCCTCTTACGAAATGTGGTCAACAAAACAAACAAACTTTAATTTTAATTTTTGTTTTTAATATTTTCGTGTCTTTAGATTCCTTGCCATAACCTTACTAGCCAAGAAACTTAAAATCGCATAAAACATGCCTTTTAATATGTATGCTTTTTAATTTTTCTAAAAATAATTCAATAAATCTCTCAACTTTTTTTGTTTTTTCCTCTCTCTTCGTGGGATCGAGCACGCAGAACGGAACGTACTGTAAGTGGAAAACTAAAAGAGACAATAAAGAAAGATGTAGTCACCTTTAACTTCTTTTTCTTTGTTGTCATTCATGAAGACGTATATATCTTATGTTCATATTTTCTCTAGATCTATACCAATCTTTGGTAATACGGAAATATTTAAACCATATAAATACCTCCATACTTCCACGCTATAGTCTGCTCTAATCTAGGGTTAAGAACACATAAACAACTCCAGACTAAGGAGCTATCGACGTTACCCTTCGAGAAGGACAACATTTCAAAACGGAAATCACCCAACAAAGTTGGTAGAAAAATTAAAGAAAAGACACATAAAGCTTATATATATATATCCTGTTCATTTCATAGTTGCTGACGAGATCAACCAGCGATTAAATCATGTTCTTTTTACAATTGTTACTTGTAAGTGATCAATGATAAGTTTATCGATAGATATCAGCGGTTGGTCCGTAATTACAAATTTCATCAAAATTTTGAGCGTTCAAATAGTCGTAGTCAGTTAACTTTGTTATTAAAACCTGTCGTTGAACCAGTGATTACGAAACAAAACTAAATTTATTTATTGTGCTGGCCTTTAGTAGTAGCAATGAATCTAACTTATATATTAATCCACAATTCAATCGATTTTCAATGTGGGATATTTAATACACTCCTTCACCTTCAAAAACTGGATATCTGAAGGTGAAATTTGTGGGATTAGCTGTCCACAGATGGATTATAGTCAAAAAATCTAAATTTTAGGTTCTGATATCATATTAGTAATAAACCTAACTCACACTTAAAAGCAAGCTTAAAAATGGAAAAGTGTCACATACTTATATATTAATCCACAATTTGATCAATTTTCGATGTAGAATGTTTAACAACTACAAAACAAACAAATTAAACATATTACTGATCGCTTTCGCTAGTGGGTGTGGCTGTTCGCTATCGCCAGCAAATGTGAAAGGAAACCTTAGTCTCAGTATTGACTACACACACAATTGATTACTCAAACAGAACACAAGACATATGATTATATATTTTTTGGGGTTAAGTCATAACAGCACTTTGGTCCTAAAATATCTAAATTTTTTTGTTTCTTTTCATCTTCCAACAACAGTGGAGTTTCTTTTCTCGCTTTTGATTTTTTTTTCTTTCACTTTGCGTATTGTTTCAAGAATCATCTCAATCTTTGTCTGTATCTTTCTATAAATGTGCGTGTCCAAAGTACGAGTGTATCTGAGACCAGAAGATAGGTTCCTCCCTTTCTTTCTTTTCGTTTCGTACGATAATTGGTTTTTCTCTCTTTGGTACTTTTTTCTTTTTTAAATAATAAAGTTTTATCTATTGTTTTTCCGTCATAACATGTGAATGTTAAAGAGTCTTTATGACCCATTTCTAACAGGAAATTCGATTGTAGGTATGATAATAAACCATCTCCTTTTCTTTTTTTTTTTTTTTTTTTTTTTTCTATGCCATCTCCTTCTAATCCTTAGTTTACCAAATAATCATTAGTCAATTAATAATAATAACGTAAGAATATTTTTGATTTAGAATATTTGGAAAAAAAAAATCTCCATATATAAATAGAGTTTTTATTTTTGCTTCAGCAACATATATAAACATGGATTTTTACAGTTTAAAAGCTTTGATCCACTTAATTTTTAAAAGTTTGAATCTAACTAAGCAAATAGCAAGCTTTATCAAATACTTAGGAAGTATTAAACTTTTAAATAAATATTTGATTGATTGACAGAATCAAGAATAAATACAGGTCAAAAAATTTAGTACTTGTATAAAGCAAACCGAGTAATGAATAGAGCTGAAAAAAGAAAACCCGACTCGTGTCCAACCCTAATTAATATACTATGTTTTGTTGACGGCTTCTTTGTTTTTTAGGGCATAGATAGAAGGCCCATGGGCTAATGTTTCCGAAGCTTTGGTTTGTGTTTCGGTTTGTTTTTTTGTATATTTATTTCTTCAGCTCTCAAACGAACTAGGCCCATAATAATAACTTCCTCTGAAAATTGTTTTACCATTAGTTGTGGATTCCCAACCACGGTGACTCCGGTTAATATTTTTTTTTGCAATTCATTCAACTTTTTGCTCAAATATGACGCTTTGGATTTAAACTCATTATAGATTTTACTTTCTAATACATAATCATCTATCGTAAATGGTGCAATGTACTCTTTTTGTGTCTTAACATATTTCACTTCCACAACATATACAGAGAAATAAACTAAACAAGAATGGTTACATCCCACATGGGATGAAGGTGCTGATATATACATCTCTGGATACCCAAATAAATTATTGGAGATTTTTTACACCATCGAGTACTTGTGTTACATGCAATAAATCTTCAATTTTTTTTTTTTTTTTTTAACTATGAACGTTCAAACAAAAACTAATTATTTTTCTGTGGAAGAGTTCCCATGTTGCTGTCATGTGTCCGCGGTGGATCCATTTCCCTCTTTACAGCCAAAACAAACAAACCAACAAAACATTTTCATCATAAATATTTAAGACAATATGATCAAACACACATAGAAAGCCACAATATGATCAATAATGAAGAAGTTGTCTCCAAGGACACGTTTCATCACACATGCCTTTCGATACCTATTTTCATTTATACTACTTTGATTCATGACAGTATTTCAATAGTACATTTTTGTTTTATAACTCGAAAATTACCAAGCCTATCCATATATAACTTTTTCTAGTTCACAAAAAAAAAAAAACAGAAAATAACCATTTCTAAGCGCAACGTTTTATTTGAACTCGAATTTTATAAGACTAAATTTAATTGGTAATGAGTTCATGTACGGAATCTGTTTGCAATATTTACATTTAAATATTCATCTTATCCTTTTTTTCTTCCTTAAATATCTTCGCCCATCAAAAGAACATGTGGTGTAAGAAACAGCCGTTTCAACGTAACTTTAATTAATCTAGTTTTAATGTTAATGTAGATTTAGAATACCAACAACCACCTAAACATGCATGCGTGTAGCTAAAAGATTATCATGGGAGAAATAAAAAATTTCATGTTGGATTATTATTCAAGGTAAAATGAAACAATAATCAAGAGCCAAGAGCGGCATGTAAGTGAATATCAAATATCAATCTTCATGTTGGAAAAAAAAAACGAATAATCAACACCCTTTGCGTGAGGCATCAAAAACCCCCAACACAAAAATGGAAATTAATAACCCAATCCCAATCTACATAAAAACAACTTCAAGAAAAAAAAAATTACTTCTTCTTAGAAGACCTACTCTTGTTTTCACCCTTTTTCTTCTCTTTTGTCCTACATTTATGATTACCACTATTCTTATCATCGTGTTTATCATTAACATCATTACTCTTACTATAACTTTCACTTTTCCCGTTCCTTAAAACGAGACCTTCTCTCCGTCTCCCTCTATTGCTCGTTTGGTGACAACTTGGCCCGGAAGAAGCATCGGAAGCCATTGAATCGTCGCTGTCTTTGTTGTTTTCGTATTCGTTTGCATCTCTCCTTCGGTCTTTTTCGATGCTATGGCCTTCATAATAGACCTCATCAATTACCTCTTCCTCGTCTTCGTCCATCGGCGAAGAAATATACGTGGTCCAACCGGATTCGCTGCTGCTGCATTCTTCTCTCTCCATGGACAACTCAAGAACCCTAGTTTTAAATGAGAGAGAGAGAGAGGGACAGAGAGGAGAGAAAAAGAGAGAGAGAGAAGTTTTTGTTTGTTTAGTCGTAGTGTTTTGCTTGTGTAGTGGACCATATATATATAAATATATAACTGCATGTGCGTGGAAGAAGACCCGTGTGTTTTCATTAGTTTAATGTGCCAAGGACAGCTTATGTCTAACGTATAAAGTTATATCCGACATGATTCGAAGAAGAATAGCTGTTTTTTATGAAAAAGGGTTTGTCTTTTTATAAGTTATGATTTATGCTTAGTCTTAGTCTTCTCTTAATTGTGTGAGCATGTTGAATAATAAATGTTAATTAATATAACTAATGGGCTTTGTTAGAGAGAGTGAAGTGGTTTAATTTCACATCGTGGCATGAGGGGAATGTATCTTTACACTAAGAATTCTCTGTAACGAAACCAAACACGCATGCATCTTTGTGGAGATTGGATGTTTGATTCAAATCAAACCATGTTAGAGAACATGTTAGGATCATGCCCCCTTTTCATTATCCTCTTCTTTTTCTCATCAGATTCGTATTGTGACAAATTATAATTTATTTAATATCATTTAGGCTCTAAATGGTGTTAATGGAACAAGGGGTGTGCGATATAGAGGGACACTAAAAAATTAATTGTTTTGTTTTCATTTCTTTCAAAGAATCGTTGAGAGAGGTTAAAAATGTATCATTTGAAGCTCTTCTAATATTAAAAAACATTTTCCTATTTATAATAATTAAGGAAAATATTAAAAGATTCTTATTTACGTTCAATTGCATCTGGAGTAACTTTTTTTTAAAAAAGGTTAGATTTTAACTTGTACTTAATATAAGTAAGATAATTCCACGAACAAAAAATGGAACACCACATATATATAGTGAAGTGATTTTAAGAATCGCAAATGACTCTCTATCCCTTAAATATTGTTTTGAATAAATATCTAAGCAATTTTTTTCTTCCGTTGGTTGAAATTGAATGTTTCATGGGGAGTGTATAGGATCAGAGGTAGTTGTAGAATTCTACCAACTGTGAAGAAACTTCTAAAGGCAAGAGACGGTTCCAAGAAACTCTGAAACTCTGACTTGCCCAGAAGGTTGTAACAAACAGAAGAAAGCATGCGAATCTCACGGTGTGAATCATTCTAACTTATAATTTAAGTCGACAAGAAGCTTAAGGGCAAGGAGGCGATTTCTCACTCTGAAGTGTATATTGTCGTTTATCATGTTCGAAGAACAGAGGACACGTAGAAGAGAGAGAGGATTGACTTCTATATGAAGGTCACACGAGTGATCGAAGCAACAGAGAGAACTTGGTGAGTTTTCCTTCTTAAAAATCAAAAGGATTCAAATTTCTTCTTAACATGTATTAAAGGTTGACTTAAAAGCTCGGTGTCAAAGAAAGCTTTGATATTTCCAGCTCAACATGACTACTAAATGACTTGAAGTGGAAATGTTTAATGGACAATCGTATTACATTCTGTCTAAGGAAAAGATCTTAATTGACTCATCTTGAGATATTGGTTCTTTTAAATGGTTTAACTGAAGATGAAGGACATATAGTTGATTCTTCAACTGGTGTGGAGGGTTTACTTCTGAAGCAAAGTATCAAGCTAGCTCTTCCATAGAAAAAAAAAAAAAAAAAAAAATTAGATGTATGATAATCTTGAATGTTATATAGTAAAGAATGTATAAAAATAAAAATAATAACGTAAACCGCTTATTTCCAGAAAAATTAGTAAGAAATTTAAAACTAGATTTGTGGGACAGCATGGCTTGATCTATTAAGTCATTTTATAACGATGGTTCAAGAATTGTAATTAAGGTCTTAAAAATTAGAATATTGGGCTGTCTAAAGTCATACTCTAGAAGCGGAAGAACATCGTAGGTCTAAACTAACCCTAACCGACACCACTTCGGTCCAGTAAATATAAGCTAGCCCAATAGTAAGTATTTCGGGATTTTTTTTTTGTGGATACCTTAAAGGCTTAAACTAGTAAAAATATTGAAAAGAACAGAATGTAAATGTGAATAAGGAAATTAGCAGGAAGAAAGCAAGTAAACTAGTGGTAAAACAATAAAGTGGTTCCTCGGTGACTTCTACTTGTTTTGTTGAAGCGATATAAAGAGGTTGAGGGTAGTGATTATCGGACGAAGGTGCGGTTGTTTAGGGGGTTTTATTCCTGGATGTTTGGCTTCTTGTCGGTTCTGTTTTGTGGTGTTATTTTTGAGTGGTTCTTGCTTTGTCATCGTGGACAAGGGTTCATGTGAGTTACATTTCTTCTTTTCAAGAGTAAACCCATCGCGTCGCTTGCTATCTTGTCTGATTGTGGCACAGTGTAAGAACTCTGATTTGCTCTTATTGTTTAAGAATTGGTTTTTGGATTTTAGCTTTACTTTTAGTGTTTGTTTCGGTTTTAGTATTTATGTATATACAGAGCCGGCCCTGAGATTTATCAGGCTAGAAGCCACACAAAAATTTAGGCCCCTATATTTTTTTTAACTTAAAAATAGATTTATATTTAGAAAGTTATGGATTGAACTCAGGTTGAGAGCATACATTCATTTAATATTAAACCATTTGAGTTAAATAATATATTTGAAATTTTGGCCCCTAAAATATTTTTAAAGTATTGGTCTCAAACTCATGTTTGATAAGCTTGTACTCAGGCCAGACCCTGTGTATATACGTGGTTACCTTTGTTTGGATTTGAGCTTCTTTTTTTGAACCATGTTTTCGGAGGTTTCAACTTTTTCGGCCGGTCTATATATTTTATATTGTGTTTGTTGATTAAAAAAATATTTATGTTTTTATATGTAAATTTAGAAAACAGTATCTGGATTTATTCGACAAATAAATGAATAAATTATTTGACTGGTGAAACATATGGGAAAAAAAAATCAGATAGATAATTGTACCATCTACCAGTTTCAATAATTTTAATTTAACTATTGAGATAAAAAGGAAAGACAGTTAGCTACCATTTTCGTTCGCTATGTGAGAATGAAACCTCATCAGCACAATTAATTTGTGTTTTCGTGATTTCTTAATACGTGATGATGCGAAGATGTATATTGTGAGTGTTTGCATACACTCTCCCACTAATTAATCCTACTTGCAATCAGATTCAAGTGGAGGAGCTATTTTAATTGGCCTAAATAGTAGAAAAGGTGACATGCACTTATATATCACTTTATTTGGTGGTAGACAATGTGAACTTGTAGTCGTCGTCATTACTTTATATTTATTCTATAATAATAGAAAAAATGTTTCATCTACTTTTTTTTTTTTTTGGGGTTAAACCTCATCTGTTATGTTTAGATTGATTTACTCATCCTCGAGTACTTGAAGTTCACAGAAATGGACTAATTTCGATAATTTCAACTCTTGTCAAATTTATAATGATTTGGAGATCAAAAGTTTACTTTAGTATGTTATATATTGTCGGCTTGGTCTTTCAAATCAAACTCGAAATTTGTCCCCACATCCTTATAAATACATGATTATTGATTAGTATTTTTCAACATTTGAAACATGTGGTTCTACAACAGTAACAACACTATCTTAAGGGCAGTTTCAGTTTGAATAATATTAATTTAAAAATTTTGTACACTCCAAATTTATCACAATTTTCAAAATTTCAAACATATTTTCCTTTTGGGTAATTTCTACCGAATCACCGATGTTACAAATATACCGTCTGCACAAATTTAACATGTCAAGTTGAGTAAAAATGATGCTAGGAAATGTTGTAAATTTATTGAACTAGAAAGTTTGAATTATTATACAAGAAGATTTCACTCCTTTTTTTTATATAACATCAAACGGCATTTCTGTTATCACTGGTCGGTCGACCGTCATCACAATGTCTAGCAGTCTGTCCGGAATGTTGGATTAAGAACATGTTGATGGGTCATACATTTCAATTTCATTGCTCATATAGGAGAGTTTCTTGACTCGGTAAGATAGTTTATGGTCTTTATTACGAGATCCAATGAGACGTGAGTTCCCCAACGAGCCCGATGCACATTGTCCGTGAGCTGATTCTCACTGCTTCATGAGAATGAGTTTGGATACTTTCAAATCCCTTATAATATTAGCTTCAGGCAACAACATTTAGCAGAATGAAACTTGCGGCAGAGTTTGAACATATAGATTCCAAATGGCATCTCATAAGACCACGTTCGATAGAGAGAGCTGAGAAGTAATCATCAAGGTTAAAGGCCGAGAGCAGAAAATTCGTTTTTATTAATTAAATCAATTTATACATAGTTCGGCTAATTACATTTACGTCCCCAAATAAAAACTTAAAATACATGTATATCACAGAAACAAAAATATATCAAAGTGCACTTTACATTATGAACACATTAATCATTTATACTCTTTGTTTAGACAAAAGTAATCGGTTCATTACAAAATTACAGAAAACACATACATATAAAGTAATATTTTTATTGATCAAAATTTTGATAATAAACACAAAAATTAGGACACAGTCGATCAACCTATGAACTATAATCGTATCGAAAATTGATGGTATTTATTTTTTATCTTTATTCTTGATTTCGTGTTTTTTTTTGGTATATAGTTTTTTTTTTTTTGTAACAAAGTATTGTTATTTTATTTTAATAAAAGTTGTATCTTGTGCAGTTGTGCTTTAATCCTTATGGGATTTTGATATGAATAATCGATTCATGATTAAAAAAAACTACTGAGTGTATTTTGTGATAACGCTGTTGCCAATAATATGAAATGAGGCTAGTGCGATTATTCTGATATGGCAATCATAAAATCGTTGGAATTTGAACATTGTCGAAAATCAACTCTATTTTTTTTTGTCTAATCACTCTTAATTCGCTACAACAATTTTGTTTTCTTTTTCTATGCTATAATTATATTTGTTGTACCGGAGGGGATTCAGACACTTGTCACGGAGCCTATCAATTTTTCTAGCAGTTCTTTATTATTAACAAAGAAAAAAGAAAGGATAATAACATTTTGCATGGACTGTCTTTCAATTTACAAAATCTGAATAATATGTAAGAAGCATTAAAGTTACTGGAATGACGACATCGACATGACATATGAACAGTAAAACTACAATAATAGTTAACAAAAGAGAAAGGAATATCTGAACGCACAAGGAATCTTCTTCCTTCATTTTGAACTTTAAAAAAAGAAAAAACAATCTCGTAGTGTGATCGAATGCATCCGAGTAAGCAAATAAATAAAGTAAAATATTAGGAATTTCGTACAAATGTTCCTCTATAAATTCTTCAGTGCCCAAAACTAAAATTTTCATAGATGCAACTACAAATTAGAAAACAAGGGAAGTAAAGAGAGTAATAAGAAAAGAAAAAAAATGAGGGTGACACCAAAAGTAGAAATTTGGAAGTCACCAATACCATATCTCTTTGGTGGTTTGTCTTTGCTTCTCTTGCTTATAGCTTTAGCATTACTCTCATTGGTCTGCACACACACAAAAACTTCTTCTTCTTCTTCTTCTAACAATACCAACCCTGTCGACGAAGAGGGCGACGACGCCGGAGACAAAGAAGCTAAGACTATTATGGGAGAGTACGTACCTAAGATCGTCGTGATTTTGGCCGGAGACGATAAACCTACTTGCTTGGCCGTTCCGGTGATTGCTCCGCCGTCTTCCATTTATCCTTGTAACTGCGGCAATGTTACTGTCGTCTCAAGCTAACCGTTAACATCTTCTTCTTTTTTTGTCGCCAGCAAAAAGAATAAGAGATTTCAACTTTTGTAATAATCATCGGCAATTTTGTAATAGTCGACCGTATTTTGGAGGGTGTTAGTATAGATTATGTTTCGTTTAATGCTTTTTCTACGGCATAGTTTTGTTTAGTGCTTTTATGTATTGAGTTTCATCTTGATATTATATGTAACGAATATATTCGGAGTAGCTTATGAATTGCATCTCTCTTTAATACGATGTTAAAACTTTAGTATATATATTATTTGACATACGAATTGGAGTTTTTAATGGTTTTAGGATCTTTACTACTACGTAGATGACCATATAGAGTTCGGAAATTGCCAATAACTTATATGGTGCCAATTTTCACTGAAGAAATTTGGAAGTCCTCGACTCCTCGTACAATGTTGTTCATCAGAAGTACTGCTAAATGATAACATTACCGGCTAGTAACGTTATTAGCAAGCTACTAGATTACATATCATGGTTTAATGGTGTCGGCTGAATAAAACTGAATAACATCAGTAATGATTGAAGGCATGCATGCTTTAAACTTTGATGTGGCATCTTGTTATACAAGATTATAAGAAAATACAGATGATGGATTTGATAACTTTCACATTGATTGGCGGCTATTGGTGGACGCCGCGGCTTGAAAACGCAAAAAATTGGACGGTCCAAAGTGGAAATTAATACTTTTGCACTTGTGTGGCTCTCAAGTGGTCGCCACTCTTTTCTTCAGTGCACTTTAATTATGCTGCTTATGCATATAGGTTTCTATATTCAATTATGTACTATTGTTGGTATTGGTGTCACTATAGAAAGTAGAAGCTGTACATAATTGGGCATATATATAGTACAAGTTAATTGGGCATATATATAGTACAAGTTACTACTTTCATAATCTTCAGAGTTAATTTGGTTAGTTTCGGTCGAGAGCACAAGTGAACTAAGCGCCACTTAGGACTACTAATTTTTTTTTAAACGTTTTTCAGACTATCAATTTTTGTGATAATAATTATATTTTGGTTTTTGTACTAAAATATATTGTTTAGCAAATATTTAATTTATTATATAATTAGGTTCTTTTCTCTCTTAAAAAGTATCCACATTAATTTATAATTTTTGACACATGTCTCTTTCCATCTTTGTTTAATAATTTAAAAAAATTATACAGAAATGTATATTTTTTTAGAGAAAGGATTTTCAAGATAATGAATACTTATATGAGTGTTCAATATAATGTTTGGAACAAACCGAGAGAAGAAATATACAGAAATGTAGCTGCATTGGCAAACACAACTGATACTACTAAAAAACTTATAGTATTGTATTGTACTGAAAGTTCTTGCACACGCAAGAGCTGATTGGCGTAGAGTGTTTGAGGCGTTTAAGGAGAGAGAATGAGTAATGCGTCTATATGGTTCTGTGATGTTGGAATCTGTAGGTGAAGATAGAGTGGTGGAGACGGCCATGAAAAGTAAAGGAATAGAGAGGATTTAATCGGCGAAGCAATAAGATGAACAAAAACCCATCGCTTGCAACAGTGAACCTTAATTGAATCAAAATTCTAAGCGACAAAGAAGAAGAGAGAGTTCGTCAAAGAAAAGTTTGTATGGAAGGATTTAATTGTGCCTCTTCTAAAAAAAAGAGGAATCAAAGTAATAATATTTTTTTTTCTAAGTGTCATCATTCTTCTAATTCCACTTCATTTTTCACATTCATTACCATTTGCACCCGAAAGGTTGAAACTCATATCTTTACAATATTAACTCTTCTGAGAGAAGATGAGCGGAATGAAAAGATACCAGTGGAATTATATAATTTTGATAGAAAGCAATATTTGTCACATAAAAAATAGTTTCTAAGTGATCGATAACTTCTACTGCTACTGTGGTCATCAGAGACGCATTAAAACCGATAGATTAATTATTCTGGAACGATGGTGAGGTCAAAGGTTCAACTTAACAACCCTGTGATATAAGTGGTCGTATAAGATCTTTTTTTTTTTTGTGTAGAACGTATTATAACCTTTTTTGTTTTTGGTCGGCATGAAATTCAGGAACTACAATACGATAATGAAGGGTAACTTCAGATATGAAATCGCCTTTTTGGTTATATGACTTATATGAATAATACTCTAGTGGTATAGAAAGTTTTCCACGCCCTGTGTTGCAATCTACACAAATATGAGCAAAATTGACGATGGAGATGAATGAAATTTTTAGAAGCTTTGGTGTTAAATTGGGGTCTTTTATCATTTTCACATCTTTAGTACTTCAACTACAAGGCTTGATACTATTTTACAATTTAATACCATTTCTTAAAATTATCTTCTCCACTACGAATTTCCTATAACGATCTCATCAGAGTTTTGTCAAAATTTTAAACAATTAACGAGTTCAGTGTCAATCCACTATAGATTTGGATCTCTTTTTCACATGCATGGAACTCCTTTTTAATTGGCTAAAACATCTTTAGTTATATTTCATTGCAAAAGAAATGACCGAATCAAGAGTAAATAAAAAAACAAATTCCATTATTATTGATGGAAGGATGAATATACATTGGTGAATGATATATTGTCATAATTAAATATATATAGTCCATTACGACAAAGCCACATGAAATTACCTTACCTACTCCGTTTCTTATATTATATTTTTTTTTTCGTTATAACAAAATTATTGATCTACATTTCCCAATTCCACTTAATGGCTCCATACATAAGGACAATTAAACTCCTCTCTTCATGCAATTCCGGCCATTAATCTCCTCTTGAGTTCCATCCTGCAATAACCAATATCAACATTGTTCAGCTAAATCCAAAATCGCAGTTAACCGGACTATATGATATGATATATTTTTAACATGGAAGTTAATTAATCACCTCATGAGTTGACGGTCATTTGCTCCTGTGGCCATCATTCCCCGGTTCTCATAAGCACGTCTAAGAAGATACGGTATAGCTGTTTCGACCGGTCCAAAGGGCATGTACTTGCTAACATTGAAACCGGCTCTCTTTAAGCCAAAGGACAATGCATCTGACATACCGTAAAGCTGTGCAAACTCTATCTTCCCATTCTCTTTATCGATGTTGAGCTCACTCGCCTTCCGTGATGCAAGTCTCCCTAAAATCCAAAACATTTCTCCAATCAGCAAACTATTTCACTTTAGAAGAAAGAAATAAAGATGATCCTGCGTTTATATTGTGATTCAATGGCTTACCCGAATCAGCGTTATGTGTTGCAAGAACGACACCAAAGCCGGATCCGTTAGAGGCTTTCTCCATTAGGAAGGTCATGCAGTCATTGTAGCAAGCGTGAGTGTCCTGAATTGTGTCGTGGACTGGTGACTTGCATCCCAAGGAATCTGCCAATCTAGCTTCGCTAGACATGTAAGCACCTCTCACCAACTTGAACCCCATAGGAACATTATCTTTCTCGGCTTCTTGTACCGCCAAATGCAA
Source organism: Iljinskaea planisiliqua (assembly GCA_900108845.1). Taxonomy (NCBI): domain Eukaryota; kingdom Viridiplantae; phylum Streptophyta; class Magnoliopsida; order Brassicales; family Brassicaceae; genus Iljinskaea; species Iljinskaea planisiliqua. The sequence goes on along the minus strand of FNXX01000002.1, from coordinate 4,948,992 downwards.
CCTCTCACCCGCGTCCCTCAAGTACGCCTGAATGGTGTTGTAAACGATCGGTCGGTCTTTGTCCGCATTGAACATGATCGCTGATGAATAAGCCATGTAGTCGATCGCAGGTTGAAGGATTGTGTCTTCTGCATCGACCAACAAAGGTACATTGGACTCTTGGCATTTCCGACAGATGTCTTGGATCCTTCCGTGGGCTGCTTCGAGCTCCCGTTCTTCTTCAGCGGTTAACGGTTCCGGTTCTGAGTTTGTGTGGTAGAGAGGACTCGAATCGGAGAAAACTGGAAACGACTTGAGTTTCCACGAGAGTTTGAAATTCGGACGCTTGTATTCCCATCTTAGTAAATCGCTCACTCGTTTTAGAAGACTGATTGGACAAATCGCTGTTATCTTCACGACCACTGAGCTAAACTGTACAAAGAGAAACATAACGTGTCACTTATAAAACCAAAGAAGAAAAGGATAAACCGGAACAAGCCGGGTTTGCATTAAAATAAACCGGGGAGAATATTCCTAAAGTGTAGTTTACTAGTTTTCTTCAGAAAGTTCTAGTCCACCTACAAGGTCAGATTTCCAACTAGGACCTCGTGCTTATAAATCTAGTCAGATAGTGACGTATTGCTTCGAATTTTTCACCGCATTAAAAAAAATATCAAAATCAATTTATGATTACATAAATAAGACGGCGAGTCATTTTCATAAGGGAAAAAAAAGCAAGTTGGCTATGTTTTGACTACTTATCAAAGGTTCAAAAGCGCGTAGAGAGTAATTTAACCAATAATTAATTATTTCTTTTAAGAAGATATTAATGTGCTTGTCTATGATAATCTATACAAGTGTACTTTACAAAGGTACGGAGATTTGGCTGTCGAACCAAGTTGCGAAAATTTCATTATTACGTCTCCATTAAAAAATGATTTTCATTTTAAGAAAATTTTAGGAAACGGTAATTAAATTAAAGATATAGTCTTACAGGTTTTTCTCTTTGTCTGTTCTGATACGATTTTTAAAATGTTAATTCGGGAACGTAAAAGTAAATTCCGGAAAAAAATGGAAGAGCAGAGCAAAGAAGAAAAACAGAGGAAATCTCAAAATGAAACATAGAAACATAAAAAGACAAAAATAAGGAGTTTGGAGTTTAGATTGCTTACGTGGGATGTTGGTAAGGATTTGGCAGCTTCGATGGTTCGAAGGAATTGGTGCATGTTATCATCACAAGAGGCAGCATCATCGGCATGTTCCACGCCGTAAACAAGCATACCTTTAAGACCCGTAGCCTCGTAAACGCTCCTCACGCGTTCCGCGGCGGCGGCGGCGTCTTCACCGGCGCAGAAGTGGTCATAAAACGTACCTTTCACAAGGCCAAGGACCATGCCACGTGTCAAGGCGGTGTCCATGAGTTTAGAGCTCATGACCCACGACCCCAGATCCACCATAGGACCTATCGCGGCCGCATGCAGGACGGCGGTGGAGCGGAGGAGGTCGGAGGTGGGGAGAGAGGCGAAGAGACGGGCTTGGTCGGATAGATCGATGTCATGGTGAGCTTCGTTGGGCTTTGGGTGGTGGAGAGGTGGCTCTGGTGCTTGTTGTCCGAAGGATAGGATCTCCGGGACGACGGCTGTGGAAGCCGTAACGGTGGGGGGACCCACCGGGCTTAAAGCGGAGAAACGGTAAGGACGCCGGATAAAGTTTGTTCGGAGGAGACGGGTTGCCATAAAATTCAAAGATTGTCTTTTTGAAACAAAAAAAAAGAAATTGTTTTTCCTCTCTTTTGATGTTTCTTAGGCTTTTCGGTTTTATCGCTCTTTTCCCTCTCCTCTCTTCTTTATTTCTCTGTAACGCTTTGTTGTGTGATTTGTCTCCTCCTTTGTTACTGCCACATATATTTATAGATGAACTTAAAACCATATGCATATACATACACGTTTTACGTGTTCGATATATATAGATGCCCATGTGTACAATACTTAATCGGATTGAGATAAAATTAATCATCTAAAATTACAACGCAATCTTTATACAGAAAGTCAAATTTCTTTACTTTTTTCTTACGACTAATATGACGATCTGCTTTAATTCAGAAATATTTTCTTGTATATTAGGAAGAATATTAGGCAGAATCTTAAAATATCATATTCTTAAAATACCACCACATCTATATGGCATGGTTATTTTTCTAAACCATTATGGTATGGTATAGTATTTGACACCATCTTGACAGAACAATTGAAACTTTTACAGTTTCTCAAAGCGGGTTTGAAGATTTCTTTCTTAACTTTTATTATATATACTTCTTTTTCAATCAGAGTGAGGTTTAATGGGGAATCTAGAAATACTACCAACAACTAATATTTGATAATGTATTCCACGTCACTAATGCTTTTTAACTAAACAATGAAACAAACAAGCATTAAGTTTTCTACTTAAACTCTTGATTGATAATTTGACATCATAACATTGTTAATATATGTAATTAACAACTAGTAGGAGTAGTATTTTCTATAAAATAGTAAATGAGGAACGGAATCCAAAATTATTTTGAATACAATTTTAAAATGTAGAAGCCTATAGAAGCTACGTTATTTATTTTGGTCCACAAAAATTAGCTGTTCTTTAATTTTTTTTTTTCTTTTTTTTTTTGGGAAAAAGGTAAGAGGAGGAAGATTGCGCCGTAAGTTTCTGAGTGAACATATTTGTTTTTTTTTTTTTTGACAACAGAGATAATAATTACGGACGACACAGACAGCAAGGCTGACTATAGGATGAGTCATCAGGATAATATTAAATTGATATATTATGATAAGCTTTAATACTTTTAAACTGAAAAGAAACGAAATTTCTAAATAAAAGGAGTTGTTTCTGGCGAGACGGTGGATGAAGATATGAAGGATGAGTGGATGGTGAATCGGATACAACATGAGGACTGGACTTATTCTTTGAATCTTTGACTTTTCAAAATTGGAATCTCTGGAATCTTAATGATCACTCATTTTTTAATTAACCAGCAAAAGATTCTTTCCTAATAAAAGTAATTAGATAAAAATAGATATGAAGTATAAAAATGTTTATTACTGCAGAGTCTCGATTCTTATTCACCCATGCTTTCCTTCTATTTATATACAAAAAAAAAAAAAAATTAATATTGTATTTGTACCAAAAGGCCAATAATAAAATTGTAAATAAACTAATTTGTATAACTTTTTCACAAATATACAAAATTTCTTTTATATAATAACATCAAGTTATTTGTCTGAACCACGAATAAAACACACCTTTTTAAGTTACAGTTTTATAGAAGCTAGTTTCACTATGAGAATTTTATATACTAATTCATCTCTTAATTTTAATAAAATCAACTCAATCTTATAATATTCTTCCATCGAAACCACTTGACGCAATAGTGAAGACGAACCAACCAAAGCTAGCGATAAGATACAAATATATATAATATGAACCTGATGCAATAGAGAATCTTTGACAGAAGCAGATCTTTACAAAACCAAAAAACAAAAAGAAATGAAAAAGCAACAAAGTGGGATCCACTTCGTCCCCTAAAAATGGCAAGTTTTGGCAAATGACAAAAATAAAAATTAATTTATTGCGTGATTTGAGCCGTTAGATTGAAGGAAGGGAGAAGGTGAGAGGGTCACGTGAGGAAGTAAAGAGGTTAGGTGAGCATTGGACACGAGAGTTGCCAGCTGTAGCCGCCATTTTCATTGGTCCAACCCAACCTTCCATGCAATATTCGTTTTTCTTTTGTTCAAGTGTTTCTTTTGTCGATACTCTCAATGTAAATGACCTTTCCTTGATGCTGGTTCTGTAATAGAAATTTTAAAACTAGCTACTTTGTTTTCTTCGGTTACCTTTGTTGATTATAAGTAGTCAATTCCGATAATTTGCTTGATCTGATATGAATCAATTTAAAATAATTGATATAACACCCATACCAACTTTAAGTATGATTGATTAATTGAGAATGATGATTGGGCCAGTGTCTCTAAGTTTAGGTTTGAAGTTACATCCGAAGATAGAAAATATTTTATCTTCACGAGTGTTTAAATGTGTTTAGAAAGTGAGATAAATAAAGTTGAAACTGTTTTTTTTTTGCCTTTGGCCTCTTGTAAAATAAAAACGTATTTACATTGGTCGGAGTAAAAATGCACTTATGTAGTGCCTACGACTCGACCCACTTTCGAATCTGCATATGTCGGATTGATAAACTTTTCCATCATGTATTTACTATAGATTAGATGTTACAAATTCAGTTTCAACGATCTATAATATAAATTGATCATGAATCGAATTATTATAAAAACCTTCTTTTAAAAAGAATTAAAATTTTATTTGAAAATAATATAATTTTACACAAATCTAAAATTGTAACTGCACTAAACTATATCTGTCATAATTTGATCTTTTATTATATTATTTACAAACCAAAAATTTGAAAATTTAAAATATTTGGATCAAAATCCGAACAGTTTATTAATTTCATCTCTACTAATGGACTTAGCAGAAAAAGATCATCAGTTTTATTTTTCGAAAATATATTTGAACTTAATAAAATTAAATGTTTACAGAAACATAAATTTTCACGAGAAAATAAAAAGACATTTACTTTGACAAAAAATTTCTTATTAGCTAATGTGATGAATATAATTTTTGCATATTTATAAAACTATTATCCAACATTTCAAAAATAGTTCGCTGCTTTTATAATCAAATGCTAATAATAAGATAGCCCGAGCATATGTCCGTGTCATGGTCCTATGGTACTGGAAAAGTTCACGCTTTCGTTTTGTGTCTTATTCACTGAATCTTTATTAACTTTCTCTTAGCTTACCTCGTCCGTCAATGAAAAGTTGAAAACGGTATTAGAAACAAAATGTATACTCTATATATATAACAAATATGGAGAACGCATACATTTTAACAGCTATAGGCATTCATATTTTTCTTGGACAACGATCTTTTAATTAATATATAATTATATGCTTATACATTTTCCTGTTGTGTAGTATTTTTCGTGGGGACTAGGGACCTAGTGTGAATATATATATACTACTTTTATACTTTAAACGGGGATAGCGAATGCAACAAGTTGAGTCCTTTCGAAACCCACATGCCAAAGGTTTTCAGAATAATGAAAAGGACAGGCCATGAGCTGCCAAATTAATTTAATCGTGATGAGTCAACAATGAGTAGATGCCAACAATGTTGGAAAGTTTCCAAATTATTAAACATATAGATATACATGTATATATATACATTCCGCATATCATTTCATTATATAATATATAGAACTGCATATCAAATTCACAAATGTATATGTATCCTATGGACTTAGTTCGAATATACTTCTGTGTATAATGAAAAATATTCAGTTAGAGGCCGTAGAAGTGCGAGTAATGCATGACTAGTTGACTACGTAATACTTTAATCCAAAAAGTTGTCAAAAAGTCAAATTGATTACTATATGAATCCATATGGTAAAATAGCTAAACATGTTAGCACCAAGGATTATAATTGTCTTCGGTCTTTCACCTAGAAACTTTAGTAAAAAATACTATTTGGTCTTAAGATTCAGCTAACTTTGTGTCAACATCAGAATTAAAACAAACTGGTGGGGGAAAATGTTAGTCTCACCAAAAGGAAGCAGTCTTAATTAGGTCAAGTACGTAATTTACTTTCTCTTTGTACGTTAATGGTTAGCATCAATTTGGACCGACTGAATAAAAAAACGAAGGCATCACAACATCAGTATCTGATAACAAGCAAAACTGAAAAAAATAAATATATTTGTAAACAAAAAAGAAGTGCCGACCAAACTATATTGAAAGATATAAAAATGTTTGTTTAGGTCATATCGGTCAACTAATGTTTAGTGGAGAATGAGTGGTGCAACTTGAGCACTTCGTCATACCCATCTGTAAGTTCTCTTAAACAACGAGGATATTGTAAATCACAAGCAAAGCGAGATTGTCATGAATCTAGTCATATCTACGTGTCGATTTGACTCCATTTTTCTTTCTTTATTTGGCCCTTTTTACCCGTTTTAACTTTGAATCATACATAGATGAATATTTGGATGCTAAAAAAAAAAAAATTATACAGCAAAATAATATAATTAACCAAGACGAGTATCCGTTATCGTTCCATTACGAAACCTAATCAAAAGAGGACGTGCTTTGGATTTTTACTAGAATTAAGAAGGCCGAATCTCGCCGGTGAATTGAATAAATCTTTCATAATATATAAATAATTAATAATCAAGTACGTCGAGATTTTATAAGCTTTGAAATAAAAGATTCTACAATTACTCTACAAATGTTTCTTTTGTTATGATTAAAAAAAACTTTCTACTAAATTTGTATGGTGAGAATACAAGAGTGCTCACAAATTAACTAGATTTGTATTAAAACCTTTCTTAATATATATAAAAATATTTCTCATAAATTATCTAATTCCCATCTTAGTAATATTTTTTTCTACAATAGCTAGCTGAGTTTAAGTTTGGGTACATCATACTATCATAGACAATCTACTTAGCTGCATTTTTGCGTTGACATCATCCTCATCATTAATATAGAAAGTATGATCAATTTATTGAAAACATGTCACTGCAGGAAAATACAAAGGAAGTCAAAAACAGTTGAAAGATCGTATTAGACGGACGTCTTTCTATTAAATTTTAAATTTCGTGACAAGATAAAAAAAAAAAAAAAGTAAATTAGTTTCACGTGAAAGTATGATTCAGGTTATTCTAAACTTTTGTCAATAGTCATGACCAATTACCACGTCGATGAAAAAAGTCGTTGGAAACTCTCTTGAAATTGAACCCACCGACCAAATGGTCGATGCAACACGTCGATGCTGGCTCTCTCTCGACCCAGTTGAATTAATAATATAACTAAAAAATGATTTGATTAAAAAGGATGGGCCTAAGCTAAAATACATGATTAACAATCAGAGTGGAGGAAGTACTGGCCCATTAGATGTCCATATGATAAAAAAAAACCTAGTCGCCAAGTTTTCAAGTTCAATCTAAACCGGTCTATTTTATATCCTGATCCGGTTTGGTACGGGTTAATTTAAATTTCATTATTTTGTAAAGAGAGATTCTTGAGAAAAGGCAAAAAGCAATCTGAAACACAAGTCATGATGGTAATGAATTACATTCTTTGAAGATCAGGTAACGAAGTTTCGGATCATGCAATACTTTACTCTCAATTGCATTTGCTTCCTCATTCTCGTTAATTACTGTCTGTGTGTAATCGTGTCGCTAAACCCAAAGTTTCATCTGTGCCTGATGATTTGAGAAATTGTGAAAGAAAAAAAATGAAGTCTTTATGATGTTGGATTCTAAAAATCAAATCTTTCTGATGTTGTGAATTCTAAAAATCGAGTCTTTTCTGATGCTGAACTCTATAAGTCATATCTCTTGCTTTGATCGTTTGTAGATTGTCCATTAGAACAGAATATTACTTGTGGAAAAGGTAGCGAAATGGAGAAAGGTGATCGAGAAGTGAAAAAAAGAGTTGCTTTTGTGCTGATCGATGGGTTGGGAGATGTGTCAATACCGAGATTAGGCTACAAAACTCCTCTACAAGCAGCAAACATACCTAACCTGGACGCAATCGCATCAGCTGGAATCAATGGTCTAATGGATCCAGTGGAAGTTGGATTGGGATGCGGTAGTGACACAGCTCACCTCTCTCTGATGGGTTATGACCCGAGAGTGTATTACCGAGGACGTGGCGCCTTTGAGTCCATGGGTGCAGGATTAGCAATGTCACCAGGTGATATAGCTTTCAAGGTGTGGTTGAATCTTATCCCATCATCTTTTTCTCTTTTGTCAATCTTACAGGTTTTGACATTGTGAAGATTTTCATTATGCAGTCTAACTTTGCGACGTTGGATGAGAAAACTGGCATTGTTGTTAGTAGGAGAGCTGATAGGCATTTCGAAGAAGAAGGGCCTATTCTCTGTGCAGCTCTTGATGGAATGAAGCTTCCATCTTTCCCTGAGTATGAAGTGAGAGTCAGGTGCAAAATGTTTATCATCAAGTCCTTTATGATTAGATATTGGGTTTGGGTTTTGGCTAAAGCAAGATTTTTTTTCTATAGATATGCTACGGAACACAGATGTGGCGTGGTTGTAAAAGGGCCAAAGCTTAGCGGGAATATATCTGGAACAGACCCTTTGAAGGATAATCGTTTGCTTCTTGAAGCTAAACCTTTGGATGAATCAGAAGAAGCCAATCACACAGCTAACGTCGTTAACGAATTATCCAGGGAGATATCACGCATTCTTGTTTCCCACCCGGTTAATGCAAAGAGACTTGCACAAGGCAAGAATATAGCCAATCTCGTCCTTCTACGAGGCTGTGGCATTCGAATCGAGGTTTGTGTTTCATTACTTTATATTTACTGCGTCTTACAAGTTACAGATGCCTTTAATGAAATCAAGTTGCTCCATGTACACATCTGTAACGGTGGTTTTTGTATATAAAGGTTCCTCCTTTTGAAGAGAAGCACGGTTTGTGGCCGTGTATGGTAGCACCAACAAAGATTATAGCCGGACTTGGTATGTCCCTTGGTATTGACATTCTAGAAGCTCCTGGAGCCACTGGAGATTATCGGACGCTTCTCACATCGAAAGCAGTTGCGATAGCCAATGCACTCTCAGCTCCTTTCAATCCCTGCCCAAATGTCTTTGTACCAGGAGAGGACGGGCATAAACCTGGAAGGTCCGATGGTTACGATTTCGGGTTCCTTCACATAAAGGTGAAAACTTTTTTTCCTCTGTTTTAACACAAAACTTAAAAGTTTCCATTTTGATTTTCAGATGGTTTCTGTTTTATAATTCTTGCAGGCTATAGATGATGCGGGTCATGACAAGGCGACATTGTTCAAAGTTAAAGGCTTGGAAGCTGTGGATAAGGCGATACGTCAGCTCGCTAAGCTTCTATGGCAAGCTGAGTCTTGTACGAATTACCAGTATTTCTTGTGTGTGACCGGTGATCATTCTACTCCAGTTGAGTATGGAGACCACAGCTTCGAGCCCGTCCCATTCACAATGTGCCGTTTAAGAGACTTTGTGAGCGCAGTTGGAGGAGAATCAGCCTTATTAGAGACGTCTTTGGACCCTTTTCCACTTCCAACGGTTGTGGAATCTGGTGAAGATGTCACCGGAAAAGAGGAAGACGGTGGGAGGAGGGAAACTCCTCCAGCGGTTGGGGGAGATTCAGTTGCAGAGTTGAATGAGATTGCAGCTGCAAGAGGATGTCTTGGTCGTTTCCATGGCGGTGAAATGATGGGAGTCATCACTAAGTTTCTTAAGCTAGAGGTATGAGTTTCGTAAATTTTGCCATTTTATTTGAGAATCTGGATTTTCAAAGTGTAATAAAATTATCAAACTCTTGACTACTTAGGCTTAGTTTGTCCTTTAAGCTCAAAATCTGCCACTCGGGTTCTGTTGAAAAGAAAATGTCTAATCCAGTTCTTGGTTTTACTTTTTTTTTTTTTTTTAAACATTTATAAAGGATATGATTATTGCTATAATGGTTACCATTCACAGAAGTAGGAGGAAACAATGATTCAAAGAAAAGCATATCTATACTGCCCAAGACCTTGTCGCTTTATGTCACTAATTAGACTCTGCCACCAATTAGACCATGTTCGGTGTGGTTTGAGATCACTTTTGCTCTTTTTCAATTCAACTACAGATTTTATGCGTAGCAATCTTACAACATGCATGCTTTTTGTGTGTGTGTGTGGATTTACCAACTAAAACTCCCTAAAAACTCACACAGAAGCTCTTATCACCACGCTGATTAGAGAACAGCCTTAAAGCGATTGTCACCAACCTCTTAGATTTTAGGATTTAAGAATAATCATTAGGGTTCTGGTCGTTACAACTCCCCTAAGATATACTTGAAGCATGTAAGAGTCCAAGGCGGTTTGGCCTGTTTCCTTGCTCTCTAGCTTCTTCATGTGTTTGTTATAGGAGGTTACGAGAGAAAACATTATGATGTAGTAGAGAGTGACAGAGAACTTGTATCTTTTGGAAACAACTTCAGAGGAGAAACAAGTTCTTACCTCTTTTGGAAATTCAGAGTCTTAACAGAGAAAGCATAGATAAAGACAAAGAGCAAACAGAAAGCGATGAGGACAAGTGACACAACCCACAAGAAGTCGTGTTCATAACCATAATGGTTCTTCATGAACTCGACAACCGTCTCACCCGTATCAAGCCTCGTCTCTACATCTCCGTACTGAGATATCGTCACTCCGTACAATCCCCACCACGCTGGACTCACATACGGGAACCATCTCAACCACACAGGCATTCTCTGCGAAACATCCATTTGGTTTAACCAGCATTATTGATTACAGAACTAAGAAACAGGTTGTATACTTAGTTTTGGTTACTTACAGGACGAGGAATGGCGAATCCTGAAAAGACGTTCAACGATGTGGAAATGATACCATTGAGTATCGATGCGATTTCTTGATTGGGACTTACGGCAATGAGCATGATACCGGTGTAAATGTAGTAGAGGATGGTAATGAAGGTAAAGAATGTGTACAGTAAAAATTTGGAAGCAGTCCATTCGTATCCAATCATCCCATAGGCAATAGCTGCATAGATGAAAGCTTGAGCCATTGTATATGGAATCTCGATTATCACCTTGAAAAAATGGTTTCAAGTTCGAGTTTAGAAACCAAAACGTACATAGGATTAATTGTTACTTCGTACCTATGAATGAAACAAGTGGGAGTGTGTGTAAACAAAGTACCTGTGAAAATGCATAAGGTAGAGCAGAGTACATTCCAGCAACGGTCTCTCGGTAAAAAACTGTACGTTCAGCTATTGCCACAGGACGCACAGTAGCCGCACTTTGTGAGCCTAAGAAGCCAAGAACGATTGATATAGCCCCTACACTGTTATATATATCTTCTCTTGTTTCCATTCTTTTGCCGAGGCCCCAGAAAATGATTCCATACATGATTCCAACCGCAGCCGCGAAACAAAGACGCACAGCGTTGTAAGCAACGTGTCTCCAATATGATTTGTGTAGCTTCCACAGGCAAGCTTGGAACTGAGTGAGATAGGATTGTGAATACTTTGTTGAGAAATGAATGTCTTGTGCATGAGGAGGAACCTTGTTCAATTCCTCTATTAGATCTTTGTTTCTCCTGCTTCCAAACAATTACAAACATTTGTGAGATTAACTTCGTCAAAATTAATGTTTTTGTATGAAGGACTTACATGTGTAACTCATCTTACTTGTAGAGGTCTGAGTTTTTGTATACTTGAGCAAATTTGACACCAAGAACATCTTCTTGTTCCCTTGTTGTCACTTCAAGTGCCCATGTTGCTGGATTATAACCTTCCTTGATTTTTCCTACTCCTCTTATTCCCTAAAAACATCCTGTTCAGTTAATGTGCGGAATCAAATGAGATGGTTTTTGATCGGATGATTCACTTCTTCTTCTTTTTTCTTACCTCAAAGTATTCAATTAGTTGTGAGGAATTGTGGCCAATTGGACCAACATATATCTCTTCTCCACCTCTTGCCAACAAGAAAAGCTAACAAAATGAATGTTAAATGCATGTATAGCTTAAGGTAAAAGTAATAATAATATAAAGAAAAAAATAATTGTGGGAACTACCTCATCAAAGGATTCAAAAATATCGATACTAGGCTGATGAATGGTGCAAACAACAGTTCTTCCAGTGTCAACAGTGTTTCTAACGGTCCTCATGACAATTGCAGCAGCTCTTGCATCCAAGCCAGATGTTGGCTCATCCATGAAAAGTATAGATGGATTGGCTACGAGCTCTACTGCGATTGTCATTCTCTTTCTTTGCTCTGTCGAAAGACCGCTTATTCCAACATAACCAACCAACATTTCCCTCAATGGTTCTAACTCTATCAACTCCATCACCTCTTCAATGAAAAGCTGCACATTACTATCATTAGATATATGGTTTCTTAATCTTATAATGGTTATTGATTCATCATAGTTTAAGAAGAAACCAACCTCTCGAGTACTTGCATCGATATTAGGGGGTAATCTCAACCATGCAGAATAAAGAAGGGACTCATAGACTGTTAAAAGAGGGGAATGAATGTCAAACTGTTCACAATATCCCGAAATACGAGCAAAGCTGTCCTGCTTTTTAGGAAAACCAGAGACATTGATGTCCCCTTGGATGTGTCCAGTGTTCTTGCGTCCGGCCAAAACATCCATCAAAGTTGTTTTGCCTGCTCCACTCATGCCCATAAGTGCAGTGAGAACCCCAGGCCTAAAAGCACCGCTTAGTCCATTCAGTAGTACTAGTTTCTCCTCATATAACCCTTTTTCTTTCATCTCCTACACAATTCTCTATTCTTTAGTTTCTCTCCCAAATTCACGTCTCTTACTGAAAATGTGTATTCACTTACCTTTGTAGTATCAACGGAATATATGATGTTCTCGAACGTGATGTATAAAGGCTTGAAAGGTATACGCAGTTTTTTGCCGTCACCAGTTCTGTTTGTCACCGCTCCTGTAATATCCAAGCTATGTTTGGGATCATAAAACCTTTTTAAAGGAGATGAAAAGTATAAAGAGATACTCAAGGCCTTACTGTCAAGGAATGGTTGACTTGTGACTCTTGAATAGTCACTGCCCGTTAGTGAATTATTGCTACTCACTTCTTCGCATTCATTCGGTAAAACCGCAGCCTTGGATACTCCATATTCTACAAGAGGAAACTTTTCTACATGTAATGGGTGCAATTGGTGTCTATCTAATTTTCATAAGTACAGAAAGTGGAAGTGACGACACTCACGTTTAAGAAAAGCCAGAGACAAAGATGTAATAATGTTGGACAAGATTATGGATATGATCAATGCTAAAAGTCCAATCCAATACCAGTAAGTTTCTACAAAAAATCCTCGCGATTTCAAGATCGCTACTCCAAGACCCTGCAAATTGTACACATACATAATTAAGTTTGGTATCGGCAAAATGTTAAATATACAACTTAAAGAAAACGTTTCCAAGAAGTTACATCTTTCCAGGAATCGCTGCGGAATTCGTTAACCGAAATAGCAGTTTGAATATACATCAATGGCGATGTCCAATACGCCCACGTCAACCATTCATGCACTTGGTCTGCGCGATTACAAAATTCAACACTAGTTGGTTTATCGATCATACGCAGAAACTAAGTGACTCTTGATAACAACAACAAACTCAAAACTTACGTCGGGACAAGACATATCCGCTGAATGTCATCAGCCACATCACAGCAAGACATCCCATTGTGTTTGCAACCACATGGTTCCGAGTCACCGCAGCGATACACCGAAAAAGTCCGTACGACATTTGTCCGCAAAATGTTAGAATCAAGTAATGTTTTAGGATCCTGTAGTAAGAAAAAAAAAAAACAGTTACACACACATAATATAACCCTTGTTAGTAGTAAACACAGCAAATAAAGGTTAAGATAAGCTTACGATGTGATGGTTAGATCATATCCAATGACGAAATAAGTTATTAAAACCACGACGAGGACTTCTACGAAGGATATAGGAAAGTTGATGACTGAGGCTGGTAGCGAGAAAGCCCACGACGGGTAAAACCTGAAACGACGTTGCTTGTAGAACACGGGAAGCTTATCAATCGTCATAGGAAGCTCAAAAAAGCCAGAGAACACAATCATTTGTACTTCTAAATAGATAGCTCCCATGAAGACGATTCCATCCTCTATCGTGTTGTGATATTCCTTTTGTGACGAAAACACAATAGCGATCATAATGGCATTGAAAATGAGCTGAAATGACTTGAGGGCGAAGATTCTAATGTTTCTTTTCATTAGAATATATTCTCGTGCTAAACAAGCCTTTAATAGGTCCAACTTGCTAGCTCCATATCTAGTCCTCGTCAAGGCTGCTCCGTGATTCTTCGATCGATCAAACGGTGTTGACAGCTGAGACCGCATTGAGCTCCCGAGATGGTACGTTTTGAAGCCTTCCTCGAATTGTTTTGCCGATACATAACGATATGGCAGCTCTGGATTAACCCAGTATTGTTCTTGATCTTTTCTTGATAAAATCTGATTAAACAGTGTAATTAATCTTGATCAGTACGTCACAAAGCTAATGAATATGTTTTCATCAAAAACAAGAATGTTGTTTGGAGAACTCACTTCCTGCAAGTAATCAGCAATTCCTTTTCTTTCAGGACACTTAAACCCCATAGTTTCAAAGAAGTCTAGGACGTCTTCTCGGGGTCCTTGGTAAACGATTCGGCCTTCTCCAAGAATGATGACATCATCGAAAAGCTCGAATGTCTCTGGAGGAGGCTGGAGGAGAGAGATCAGAGCGGTTTTATCGAAAACATGGATCAGTTGCTTGATGCACTTGACAATCTGAAACGTCGTCGAGCTATCTAAACCATCTGATATGTTGTCCATGAAGAAAGCTCCGACAGGTCCGACCAACATCTCGCCTACACACAGACACTTGGTCACAACAAGAACACATTTCAATTCTGACCTAAACACTTTAAGGGATTTCACATTAGTACCGGTCGTTACACGTTTCTTTTGCCCACCAGAGACACCTCTTTCCATATTATCCCCAACTATTGTATCAGCGCATATCTCAAGTCCTAATACCTTTAAAACGTAATCTGTAACCACATTCTCCTTGTGTAGTTTCATAACCGAAGCCTGTAAAGATCACACAAGCCTTGGGGATTAGAATAGGTTTCGGCCCAAGACCTACCCGGTTAATAATAACAATAAAAAAAAAATCCCTTTAACTTCTCTACCTAATGATTTTTCTAGGTACCTTCATTAGTGCATCGAGGTAAGGATCTGGCTTGATCTTCAAGTCTTTTTCCCGTCTCAGTAACTCCACAAGCAAATCTGTTCTCAATCATTTCAATAAATAATTTGGAGAGATCCTTATAGAATAAAGTGGATAATGGTTCATACCGTAGCCTGTGCCGACTCCTTGGCATTTTGCGGAAAACTTCAATGTTTCTCGAACTGTTAGCTTGGACAAGTGAACATCGTATTGGCCGATATAAGCGGCAGTTCTTTCAGGCACAAACTCATGCAGTTCATGCCCATTGTATGTCACTTTACCTGTACACTAACAATTCAAAACACAGTCATACATACCATTGCTTCATATACATTATATATAACCAATCAAAGCATTCTTTCATGTCTATCAGGATATGTAAATATTTACGTTTAATCCACTTTCTATCTTTCCAGACAATGCTTTAAGTAGGGTCGACTTTCCAGAGCCTGGTGGTCCCAATAGTAGAGTTAGCCTGTCGGAAGATCAAAGGAAATGAGAATTTTTTTTATGCATCGGTGTAAATGGTGCATGGAAGCATATACTGTATCTTATCATGTATTGTTTGCATTGCTATTGTTCTTAGTTGTCATGCAATATTTTGTCATTGAATGCAATATACTGTATCTTATCATGTGTCGGATGCAGATAAGTCAATTCAGAGTCCAAAGCATAAATGAAAGAGCAAATAGCTACAAATATTTCAATAAAAAAAAAGAAGCTAGAAATAACTTATGGACCTGCCGGGCTTAATGATTCCGCTAACATCTTTTAGAATGGAGAGTCTCGCTTTTTTAATCCGAAGAACTCCGATTTTAGTTGCAACACCCTAATAGAAATTCAATGAATATAGGTGAGATCAGTGAGAGGTCGAAGAAACTGGCTTTGCAAAACGATATCTTGTCGCACAAGAAACCTCAAGAGGGATGAGATGTTTACTTTTGCAACGCTGACGAATGAGTTCGTGACTGTGGGAACAGCTCTGGTCCCTTCATATGCTTCAGCACTCACGTTCACATCCTCAAATCGGACTTCTATCGTTGGGAGATTCAAAGAGACTCTGTTTTTTTATAATGACAAAGTAAAGACAAGTTTAAAATATATTAGATTCACAATTAATTTTCTTGTATAATCAATACGTTCCGGGCCTAAGCTCCATAAGTTTCTTGGACTAGGGACCAGAGTAAGCTAAAATTAGTCCCTTCTCCGCTGCCAATGCTCGAACTAGGGACATTCTCGGTTCTGTCCTTGGAAGGTCAGGTGACACCGGGTTAGATTAATTATTTATGTATTTTACCTGTCGGAACGACTCTTTAGCCTCTGTAGATAGTATCCGTGCCAGTCCTCGTCATCCATCGACGTCACTCTATCAAATAGCTCTCTTCTCTCCATGAAGTCGATATCCTTCATGTCAATCTCCTTGAAAGCTCCTGTGATCCCTCTCAGGACGGCCGTCCTAGCCCGGTCGTACGTAGGAAGACGCTCCAGAGCCGCCCATTTCATGGCTTCATCTTCATCTTCTTCTTTTTCCCGGCGACTACTATTTCTGTCGTCCAACAATTTCTCTACCTCTGTGGTCGCTTGGTAATGTGCCATTGCTTCTTCTCTCTCTCAGCCCTTTCTTTCTTCTTTCTCTCTCAACTCTCTTCTTAGATGGATGTATATTATAAGCCAATAGTACCATTGATTTATTTTTGGACAATATATTATATTTTGATTTGGCTGTAAATGCATACATACAAATGCTAATGGCAAGTTCTTCTTTTGAGTGTAATCCGTTGACTGCCGGATTCTTGAGAAGTAAGTTATTAATTAAACAAGTGTGGATTCGGATGACACTTGTGATATAAGGTCTATACCTTATTTGGACAATATCTAATAAATAATTTTACCAGATCTTCAAACAGATTCTATACATCACCAAAATTAAACACTTGTCTAAATGCATGCATGCATATAGAGAAATAACAAAAAATATGCATACGTTCATATGTGAGTAAGACTCTTGCAATAACGAACCTTGGATTCGTCTTAATTAGTTCTAAGAAATTTTTTATGCGTAACAATCTTATTATTAAAGTGCTTAAATATCTCATGTACGCTACTAATTCACCGATGAAATGCTAAGACATGGGGATACCGGATACATCATATACATGCATGCACCTAGAGGCGAAATATTTTTGGTAACATAAACAAAAAAACATTTATTTTAGGAAAAGACAAGATATTGGACACAATCAATATCATTCAGTAATTTTTGTCAATATGTTTATTTATTACTATGTTCATTATAATTAAATTATGAGAACAAATTTTTCATAAATTTAGATAAAATAACTAAATAAAAAATTTACAAATGAGTAAATTATATATTATCAACAAGTATTGGAGAAAATGAGAAATAAAGTGTAATAACTTGTTTTGAAAAAAAAAAGATATAATAATTATTACTATAAAAAGAAAATATACTTATTACAAAATCAAAGTAGAAATTTAATGATAACTATTAAGTACTACACAAAACAAACTACAACCTCAATAGAAAAATAAATTATTTATCTGCAATAGTATATACAAGATTTTAGAAGGTTCTGTTGGAAATTGTAACGAAGGTATAGAAAATTTTATATTACTACAAATAGGTATTGTGTCTAAACTAGAATGTCAATAGGTATCCCGGAGAATAAGCCAACGAATCCACTTGACACACTTGATTGAAACACTAACATGACCCGAAACCCAAACAGAGGCAGCGAGAAACAAACACCAGAATAATGACAATAAAAGCCACACATAAGTGGAGAGAAACTAGGAACACTAACCATCCATCCGAAGGGGCCATATAGCCGGAAAGAGAGTAGACCGGATAAATGAGAAGGAAGGCTCACCAAAGAAGAACTGTTGGTGAGTGAAACATGATACGAGGAGGATGAGTCGCTTGGAGCCACCGAAGACGCATCCCAACTCACCATCCTCAAGGGAGGAGACAAGAAGCTCCGTCCAAGGGACTCCCACCGA
Organism: Iljinskaea planisiliqua; assembly: GCA_900108845.1. Classification (NCBI taxonomy): domain Eukaryota; kingdom Viridiplantae; phylum Streptophyta; class Magnoliopsida; order Brassicales; family Brassicaceae; genus Iljinskaea; species Iljinskaea planisiliqua. Next base: position 4,931,102 of record FNXX01000002.1, on the reverse strand, counting down.
AACCGAGAATCACCATCCACGATCCCAACGAGACCGAGAACCACCCTCCACGACCCATCCACGGTTACCGCCGACAAAATATCATAAATGTTGTTTCTTGATAAATGTTGTTCAAATTTAAATAAACAAAGGGTGTGATTGGTGTTTAGGTTTTAAACCCTTTAGACCATTCAAATTTTTTTGTAAAGTCATGAAAGTTAAAATTTTACCAATCCGTTGTTTTGGTTTTAGACAACTAAAGCTTTTTTAAAAAACTTTCAAAGCTATTTTTAAAAAAATTTCCTTTTATTTTGTTCATCTTTTTCAAAAGTTACATTTTTAGGCTTTAAGTAAAAGCCACAGATTCTAAAATCAAAATCTCTATAGCCAAAATTTAAAGAAAAAGTCTAAAACAACAAATCAATATTTTTTTAAGTTTGAATGAGAAAAAAAATTAAACATACATTTGAAATAAAAGTGTCGCTTGTCACAGTTTCAGTGCATGGTTATGTTTGCTGCACTTTCTGAAGTAGTGGTTGGTACAGTTTATGTGTTAATTAAGCTCAGTAACTGTGACAGTGGCTAAAGCAGATTTATGGGTTGCTAAAGTTGAAGATGCAAAGCCTTTGGTTGAATCATCCACTACTGTTCCAACAATGTTTGTATCTCCTAGAGTGAAATCAAGGTTTTCGTCTCTTAAGGAGAGGAAATAGAAAAGGTAAGGTGACCTAGTATTTTATGTCTTTATGTTTTATTTTATTTGTTTAATATAACGCCAAACTAAAAGTTTCTAATTAAATATGCCGTTTTATTTTTTAAAATACGTTTTCGATCATTGAAATGCAGTAACCGGCTGCATAATAGAATAGTGTATCGTTGGAGGTTGGTCGCTGCCTATGATTTCAGTTGTGTCAAGAAGGGCTTGAGTATGTTTAATCTTTGAGAAAATGTTATAAAAGAAACACGTTTTCAAAACATAAATAAATTATAAGAACAAATAGAAATAGAGATAAGTGCTAAGTTGCTAGATTTCTCTTAAGAATTGATCAAATATTATAATTATATATACTCAACAAAAATATCATACTGAAATCTGCATGTGATGAAATAGAATTATCAACAACCATCTAAGAGAAAGGCACAATAAAGAATACCTAACTAAATAAACCCCACAAATAAAAGCAAATGATATTAAATTGTTAAAACAAATAAAAGAAAAAGCTCCTGCAGCACTTCCATAGAACTTTAACCATCGTCCATCGATAACCTAACTCTTCTTATAAATAAGAAATACCCTCCTCGTTGAGTTTAAGGGAAATTACGAGGAAAAAAACAAAAACAAATTAATAAATAAGATGGTGTCTCGAGAGAAAACCGAGTCAGTATCATCTAAATCGAGTAGTAACATACATGTAATATTCAGGTTCGCAGATTGGATAGATATAATTCTGATGGTACTTGGTACGGTGGGAGCCATTGGAGATGGCATGTCCACGAATGTGGCGTTAGTGTTCGCAAGCAAGATCATGAATAGCTTGGGCTACGGTCAACACAATCCTCATTCCACTACTTTTAAGGACGAGGTTCAGAAGGTTAGTCATCTTTCAATTCATAAACAACTCTATTGTGAGCAAATTTGGATTACTTGGTCATTATGAATTTGGTTCATATATGTTTTTTTCCGTTGGGGAAACTCCTTACCAAGAGATCTGCTCACCCATAAACTCAGTTGGGTGCTTGGCCCAATCAGAGACCGGTGCTAAGAACGAAACAAACACACTGTTTTTTTTTTTTTCTCTAGCAACTATAACACTGATTTCTAAACCTGGTTTGGTTTGTAACATGCCGACTAAAAAAAATAGATGGTATGGTCGGATTAATTTTGTTATTAAAACAATATTTCTTATATTTATTCTATGATATTTATATAAAAAAAATGTAAATAGCGTATTGATAAAATGAAAAAAAAAATGAACAATTAGTTATTATAATCGATTTTATAGAAACATGAAATAGTATACTTATTTGAGTATATATCTATTAATGTTGTTTATATTGCTCAAGTGATGTTCTATTCGATGACACAAGGATCCAACATATAAATCCATTTTAGTTCCCGTTCCGGTGTTAAAGAACACTATTTTTTATTTTCTTCTCGAACTAAAGAACAATATTATTGTATTATTGTGTGATAAGATTTTCTAAAACATTCGATCACGACATTAATCATGAGTTTGTTGTAAACAGTGCAGCTTATACTTCGTATACTTGGGATTGGCAATCCTGGGAGTGGCATTTATGGGTAATGTCAAAACAGTTTCTTAATTGTTGTATAAATAAAAAATTTCTTTAAAAAAAAAAAATCATGTTAAAATGTATGGAGGGTCTTTTTTTTGGGTGCAGAGGGGTATTGTTGGAGCAAAACAAGTGAGAGACAAGTTGAGAAGATTCGTCGAGCATATCTTGAAGCTGTTCTCCGACAAGAAGTTTCTTTCTTCGAGTCAAAAGATGCTTCCATATCTGAAATTATTCACACCATTTCTACTGATACTTCTCTCATCCAACAACTTCTTAGTGAAAAGGTATCAAACTTTGACAAAATATTTATTAGATGGTTGATCAGCGTTGTGCAAGTATAGAAGATCATAAATTATTATGTTTAAGATTTAAAGCATAAAAGACAAATATCCTAAAATACTGCAAAACTAAGTCTTAGTTCAAAATATACCACTCATTTAGTATATTTATAAAATACCCTAACAAAAATGTTTAGGAAGAGTTTCAAAAAATTTGGGAAGAGCATTTATGATCCGTTTTTAAGCTTCCGAAGATTAAACGCCATGGCTATCGCAACATTTGTTCTTCTCTTAATCCCTAGCTAGGTTGATCTTAGGAAAATACCATGTTTTAGAAAGGTTAATAAAAATACTAAATTTATAATTCTTGTTGAAAATGTTTTTCAAATCCGTTAATTTATCTATTAATGTATAAAAAATGATATCACTCTTTAGTAAAAGTAATTCCACTAAGAGAAATATAATAAAATATAATAAACTTTTTTCTTTTTGTCTTATCTTTATTTTATTATAGTCAATGTCTTTTTCAATTTTTTCTTATTTAAATTGCAAAAGCCTTAAAACTTGCCTTTTTTGGTTAAACAACTTGCCAATTTTTTAACCCAACCCACAAATTTTACTTGATCTAACTTAAATATAAATGTTGACGTCGTAAATAACTAAATACTGTCTACATCATTATACGAAGTGCATCATAGTGACATATATTTTTTAATTGTTTAAACAGTTTTTTTTTTTACTTTTTTATAAATAATATATATCTCATTTTGAAGAAAATCATAATTCTGTAGTTCTGCTGTTATAATCTCAGGTGCCCATATTCTTGATGCACACATCAGTTTTCATTACAGGCCTCGTGTTTGCAGCATACTTCTCATGGAGATTAACTGTCGTGGCCCTCCCAACACTTGTTCTTCTTCTAATCCCAGGGTTGATTTATGGCAAATACCTTGTTTATTTATCTAAGAAATCCTACAAGGAATACGCGAAAGCAAACTCAATCGTGGAACAAGCTCTAAGCTCCATCAAGACCATTCTTTCATTCACAGCCGAGACTCGAATCATCAAGAAGTACTCAGAGATCTTGGAAAGACACAAGAAGCTTGGGCTAAAGCAAGGTGTGGCCAAAGGTTTAGCCGTGGGAAGCACAGGGATTTCATTCACCATATGGGCTTTTCTTGCTTGGTACGGAAGCAGATTGGTGATGCACAAACAAGAAACTGGTGGACGCATTTACGCAGCCGGCATCTCTTTCATCTTGAGTGGCCTGTAAGTAAGTGAATCTTTGCATATTATATCATATTGCATGAGAGTTATCATTCAATAATTAGTGGTATATTAAATAAGAGCATACGTATTTGTATGTTTGAAAACTTTAATCCATTCGAAGTATGTTAAACCTGACATTCTTTGTAAGATGGAGAAAGTAAATTATTTGTTGAATGAACAAATGATGCAGTTCTTTAGGGACGGCACTTACTGAGCTCAGACATTTCTCGGAGGCTTCAGTTGCGGCAGCTCGAATATGTTCAAGGATTGATAGAGTTCCAGAGATAGATGGTGAGGACACAACGAAAGGATTCATACCAAAATCGAAGATAGAGGGAAGAGTGGAGTTTGAGCGTGTCACCTTTACATATCCATCTCGTCCAAAATCCATAATTCTCAAGGACTTCACTCTCAGAGCAGACGCTGGAAAAACCGTAGCTCTAATGGGAGCTAGTGGAAGTGGTAAATCGACAGTGATCGCATTGCTGCAACGGTTCTATGATCCAACACAAGGGTTTGTGAGGATCGATGGGTTTGACATAAAGACTCTTCAGTTAAAATGGATGCGAGGACAAATTGGTGTTGTGAGTCAAGATCATGCTTTGTTTGGGACGTCCATAAAGGAAAATATAATGTTTGGGAAAGATGATGCATCAATGGATGAAGTCATTTCAGCTGCAAAAGCTGCAAATGCTCATAACTTCATTACACAATTGCCAGATGGTTATGAGACAGAGGTTTGTGTGTAATAACCATCAGATTTTAGAGTCATTTTCTTTACTTGATTATAAATTTCTTTTTATATATATTGACATGAAAACAGATAGGCGAGCGTGGGGCACTTTTATCCGGAGGTCAGAAGCAACGGATTGCAATAGCACGTGCCATTATTAGAAATCCGGTGATTTTACTTCTAGATGAAGCAACAAGTGCACTAGATGGAGAATCTGAAACATTGATTCAAATTTCACTTGATCAAGTAGCCGCGGGACGAACCACACTGGTACCTAAAACCACTCTCAAAATCCATGTATATGTCATTATTTTAACAATATGCATATTATGCGGATTTGAACTCAAATGGTGATACAATAAAAACACTAATTAGTATATGGTTTATATATGTCTTTATCTTTTTGCAATAAAACGCTTCTATTGTGAAACAGGTGGTGGCGCATAAGCTTTCAACAGTTAGAGGAGCGAATCTAATTGCTGTGTTAGAAAATGGTTCGGTTAAAGAAATGGGTTCTCATGAAGATTTGATGACGAAGAACAACCATTATGCAAAACTCATAAAAATTCAAAGACAATTCAGCAGCCATGAACATCGACAAGATCTTCAAGATGGGGTCAGAACTCCTGAGGGACGACAGTATTGGTCTGCCAAGAACAGTTTCAACAGACTAAGCATAAGGTCTACTCCTGATCTCATTACTTCTCCTATTCCCTTCGAGAGCAATCACGCAGCAGGACTTGATGATAGTCTCCCTTCTACTTCTTTCACTCGACTTCTTCCATTGGTTTCCCCTGAGTGGAAGTCTTCTCTCCTCGGTTGCATATCAGCTGCAATATTTGGTGCAATCCAACCGGTTTATGCCTTGAACATAGGCGGTATGATCTCTGCCTTTTTCGCGCAAAGCTCACAACAAATGCAGGACAAGATTAGGATCTATTCCTTAATCTTTATTTCCCTCACCTTTATCTCCATCACCCTTAATCTCCTTCAGCATTACAGCTTTGCCAAAATGGGTGAAAGGCTAATGCAAAGACTTCGGTTGAGAATGCTAGAAAAGATCTTCACCTTTGAACCCGCATGGTTTGATTTCGAAGAGAACTCTAGCGGTGAGCTTTGTTCAAGGCTTAGTAACGAAGCATCCATTGTGAAGTCCATAGTATCAGACAGAATATCCTTGCTTGTCCAAACCATTTCAGGTGTCACAATTGCTATGATCATCGGTCTGCTAGTTGCTTGGAAACTCGCGTTGGTCATGATCGCTGTCCAGCCTCTCTCTGTCCTTTGCTTCTACACAAAAAAGGTTTTGCTCTCCAGCATTGCCCACAACTACGCCTACGCGCAAAACCGTAGCTCACATATCGCATCGGAAGCAGTTTACAACCACAAGATTGTTACATCTTTAGGGTCAACGAGGAAAATCATAGAAATATTTGACAAGGCTCAATATGAGGCGAGACGAAAGGGTAAGAAGGCAGCATGGCTCGCAGGGTTTGGTATGGGATCGGCGCAGTGCCTAACGTTCATGACATGGGCATTGGACTTTTGGTATGGAGGAGTGTTGGTTCAAAAGGGAGAAATCTCTGCCGGTGATGTATTCAAGACGTTCTTTGTTTTGGTTAGCACCGGTAAGGTCATTGCTGAAGCAGGAAGCATGACTTCTGACCTTGCCAAGGGCTCGGCCGCCATTTCTTCCGTCTTCAAAATCCTTGACCGTCCTTCATCTCAAGTAAGATACCAACATTAACCCACTAACATTTCGTTATTTTCTATACGTTAAACACTTTTCTTATTATTATTTTTCCAAAACATATAGCCTCTTGTAGCTTAGAACTATTCTTAACATATGATGCATTAACTAGTGTTATTTTTTCATGGATACGTGAAGGATAATACCAACTGTGGAGCAAAGATTGAGACAATAACCGGGCGAATAGAGCTAAAGAAGGTTGATTTCTCTTATCCAAACCGGCCAAGTATTCCGGTCCTCCAACAGTTTTCTTTGGACATCAAGCCTGGGACTAGCATTGGCTTGGTCGGTACATCAGGGTGTGGAAAATCAACAGTGATCGCTTTGATCCAACGCTTCTATGACGTGGAAAAAGGATGTGTGAAAATAGACGGCGTGGATTTGAGAGATATAAATATAAAATGGTATAGAAAACATACTGCACTAGTGAGCCAAGAGCCAGTTGTTTATTCCGGAAGTATCCGAGAGAATATTATGCTTGGACGGCCCGAAGCGGCCGAGGATGAGGTCACGGAGGCTGCGAAAGCCGCCAATGCTCATGATTTCATCTCGTAAGTATACTTCTACTTTTACTACCAAACACAAGTCAGAGAAATGAATCAACAAGTACTTACATCCACTTTGGTTGGCTAGGTTTCTCCTAGAAGCGTACATAAAACTTATGAATCTATTTTTTCCTACTATAAAGGGCAATGGAGAAGGGATATGAAACGGAGTGTGGAGAAAGAGGAGTGCAACTTTCAGGAGGTCAAAAACAGAGGCTAGCTATCGCTAGAGCCTTTCTGAGAAACCCTGTAATACTTCTACTTGACGAGGTTACGAGCTCCTTAGACTCTGACTCAGAGCAGGCTGTTCAGGAGGCTCTGGCTCGGATCATGGCTAGCCGGAAGATGACAACTGTAGTTGTGGCTCACCGCCTCAACACCCTGAAGAAATTGGACCGCATTGCAGTAATCGCAGATGGAACCGTAGTGGAGACAGGGAGTTACGACCGTTTGAAGAACATTGGAGGCCAGTTCTCTAGACTAGTTCATGCTCATGATCTCAAATCTTGAATACTTTTCCAAAATAAGGCTAAGTATTGACTGAATAAAGTTATAATGTTGTATATAATATGAAATTAAATACTAAATGTCTCATACCAATAACTTATACAAAATATATTATTAGCAGATTCTCTTGTAAACCAATCAAACATGTCTGAATTAACCCTGGACTGAAAATATGACATTGAGACATGGTAAATTTTTATTGGTTTTGTAATTATGTTTTTTTCGTACGTGGCATAGCTTAGGACCTTTTTGTTTAAAAATAATTTTTTGAAAAATATACAAAAACAAATATAATTTGGAGGAGTCGTTTTGCAAAGAAAAAACTATATATAAAGGAGATAACTTTTCTATCTCACACAATTAACCCCTTTCTCTTTTACTTCGTACGTGTACGACAATGATTGGTGTAGCTATAGCCAACAAGCACCAGAAATAAAAAGGGAACACAGAGACCAGAAACTTCTATCAAAACATCTATGGCTATCGCTGGTCAGCTCTCCGGCCACTTCTACCGGCCGATTATCACCGCCGCTGGAAGTGATTGTCAGCAGCATGTAACCACTCATTTCCTCCCTGTCCCGCGGCGTCGCAACTTGACGTCTCGGCTGGGGCCGAGTATGAGTCTTCAGGTGGGTAACGAAATGCCTCCGACACCGACTGTCGACATGGAACAGCTCGTTGGATTCTTGTACAAGGATCTTCCTCACCTTTTCGACGACCAAGGAATCGATCGGACGGCGTACGATGAGCGCGTGAAGTTCAGGGATCCCATCACCAAGCACGACACTATAACTGGATATCTCTTCAACATTTCTCTCTTGAAGAATGTATTCACTCCTGATTTTCAACTTCACTGGGCAAAACAGGTCTTTGCTAATTTCTCAACTTCGCTCTGTTTTTCGAGATTTGCTTCTCTCATTTGCTTTTAGTCCACTTATCTGATGCAAAAGTAGAACACTTTATTGCCAATCTTGAAAGGCTTGGTTTTACTACACTAGAAGCTGAAATGGAACCGGAACGAAGAATAAAATGATTGCTTAACGTTTCATTGCTCTGATACTATATAAGAGATTGTTAAGATGAACTCTTTCTCATTGATTGTAAATTAGAAACAGAGGAGTTTTTTATAAGTTAATACGAACTGTATATGCTTTTGGTAGCATAAGTTATATAAACTATAATTGCAAGACTGATGCAGCTGCTATAGACAGGTCCATACGAGATAACCACAAGATGGACTATGGTAATGAAGTTCTCGCTTTTACCTTGGAAACCAGAGCTTGTGTTCACAGGGACATCAATCATGGCTGTTAATCCAGAAACAAAGAAATTTTGCAGCCACCTGGTATGGTTTTGGCATGTCTGTTATCCGTTTCCTTTCTTTCTTTTCTTGTGAAATCTCTTTTGGTGCGGTCTACTTATTAGAATTTGATGTGCAGGACTTGTGGGACTCCATCAATAACAATGACTACTTCTCTTTAGAAGGTCTTGTTGATGTATTTAAGCAGGTGGCTTGTCTCGTTTGCTTTCTTTGCATGAATCAAGACCTCCTTAAAAATGGTTAATAGTGAGTTATAGTTTTACTTCTCTTTTTTTGCAGTTACGGATATATAAAACGCCGGATTTGGAAACTCCAAAGTATCAAATACTGAAAAGAACAGCAAACTATGAGGTCACATTCTTCTCCCTTTTTGGTTAAGATTGTATTGGCTTAGTGTACCAATATGAACAAATTTTTCTTTGTAAATGAAAAATGTGATGCTTGGCCTGAAATCCGATTATAATTCTTTGGCAGGTGAGAAAGTATGAACCTTTCATAGTAGTGGAGACAAACGGTGATAAGCTTTCTGGTTCTTCAGGTTTCAACAACGTCGCTGGGTGAGAGTTGAAGCAGTTGTTTTTAGTCCATAAACTCTTGTGGCATTGTTGTGACTAATGTAGCAAATGTTACCTATGCAGCTACATATTTGGAAAAAACTCGACGATGGAGAAAATACCAATGACAACACCAGTGTTTACCCAATCAACAGATCCTGAACTCTCTGCAGTATCAGTACAAATTGTCATTCCATCAGGAAAAGATCTCAGCAGGTAAGCTTATATATATTATAGATTGTTTAGTCGACATTACGGTGATGAACTGAGTATTGAGTATAAAGGTTTTCTTACTTGCTTGCTTGTCCCTCTAGCTTACCAATGCCTAATGAAGAAAAGATAAACTTGAAGAAGTTGGAAGGAGGTTTTGCTGCGGCAGTGAAATTCAGTGGGAAACCAACAGAGGATGTTGTCCGGAGAAAAGAGAATGAATTGAGGAACAGTCTGAGTAAAGATGGTCTTAAAGCTAAGAAGGGTTGTATGCTTGCTCGTTACAATGATCCAGGACGAACATGGAACTTCATAATGGTATGACTCCAAACTCTAGTAAAAATAATTGATGTCTAGCTAGAAACTATATTCTACTCTTATTTGCGTCATGTTATCTTTGTCAGTATTATCATCATGACACACCCAAATGATCGTTATTGATCATTGACTTCAGTCATGTGGATCTAAGCTGTTATCTGTGTAATTGCCTTTCATATGCAGAGGAACGAAGTTCTCATATGGCTTGAGGAATTCAGTCTGGATTAGCTCTCTGCTTGGCCAAACGTTACCAACTTACAATATTGTATGTAGAGGCTCAGTGTACTTTTATACGTATACAGTCATTGTAAAATCACCACATTCCGAGGATAGAAAAGTTGTATACTATAGATACAATTCTGTAGAAGCAACAACAAAATTTGGCAATAGTGCATTGAATCTCTCGTGTTTAAAGATATGAAATTTGCTAAAGATAAGCAAACATGTTACACTCATAAATGCAAGGGACAACAAAAAGAAAAGAGAAAGGAGAGAACTTTGAGTTGACTAGAAGGAGAAACGTCGTCGCTTCGACTTGATCCACTTCCACTTAGCAAAATACACTCAGTCCTACCCCATCAAAGTTTCTTTGCTTCCATAAACATATCTGTTCAGCCGCCCAAAATCAAGAAGAAGCAATGCCACTTTCACTGGTTCAAGCCGCTTCAGTGTCCTGCTTGAGGTATCAATCAACGATTCCTACTCTCTTCAAGCCCTCTTCTGGTTTACTTCTTCAAAAGTCCATCTTTCCTGATTCCAAGTTAACCCTCCACCGGATTTTTCGTTCCACGAAGAAAGCCTCAAATGGGTCTGCTCGTGCTTCCTTGCTTGAGAGCCCTGTCTTGTGGGCTGGTCGAATTTGTGTCTTTTACGCCCTCGTCAAAGCTGGTTTAGCTGGATCCAAGTCTAACCCCATCGTCTCTGGTTAATCAATTTTTGACTGACCTTCTCTAGATTTCTTTTGCAATGGTTTTAGCTTCCTTTGTTTTGAGTTTTTGATTTGATTGTTATTGCATCATGTCAGGTTTGGAAAGTGGCGGTGTTGAGGTTGAAGATGATGGTGTGGATCTTGGCTTCTCAAAGTGGATTCAGAACATTAAGGGCAAACCAGGTTAGTTTCAACACTTACTGACTCAGTTCTATCATATAGGATCTGTGTCCAAAGTGTAGACCTTTTGATCCAATTTCGCACAATGAAATATATTCTTTATAACCTTTTTAGATATAGAGATGGTTTAGTCAATGGTTAGTAAAAACAGGCAACATACCAGTTGTTATAATTAAGTGGTAGTGGTACAGTGCACTAAGTGTGAATCACAAATACTAGCATTTGAATTTGTTACAACTACTACTCTAGTGTGGTCTGTAGATTTAGCTGTAGTTTCAGTTTTGTTATTTGAGGAAGAAAGAGAGTGTCTGATTCTATGAGACCTTCTTTTTATGTTTTATATGCTCAGACAAGGATGCAGCTGATAAGAGGAAGCTAGTGAGCAAATGGCACCCAACGACAAAAGGAACACTTAGAAGGAACTACAGAGTGCCTTCCAAAGGCGAAGGAAACCGTCTGCTCAAAGCCATTGCGTCTCTTCTCTCAGATGATGATCACTTTAGAGATGCAACATCTCACAAGGTAACAAAAACCACATCTATAATAATCTGCACTTGTTTCTTTCTCCCTCTCCTTCTCTTTGCGTTTGGTAAAAGAACCAATTGAGACACTATTGCAGGGTTGTCAAATACGGCGGGAGAGTGCACACGGTCAAAGCGTATGTTGCAACAACGTAAGAGCTCTGTTTGATGAGTTGCCGACGCCACATTTGGTGATTGAGATCACACCTTTTCCAGCCGGCCCACTTACAGAGAATGATTACCTTAAGGCCGAGAAGCTGGAAAAGGTTCTTAGGTCAGGCCCCAACATTTGAACCCTCTGATACTCAGAGAGAGTGTTCTACTGTGTGTCTAATTCCAAAATCTGTACATACTCTACTATCTTTTGACGCTATGAAAGTTTTAGTTTCTCGTCAAGCGTTTAATAATATCATTATCATGATGATTAAAAATCGGTTTGAAGGGACGGATAAATTTCTATGTTATCTGCACCGAAGGTTTTATAGCTTTGTATAATATAGTTAATGATTTCCTTAGGCCATCTTCAGTGTTAATTATGCAAAGCTGCCATCAAATCACACGCAAAAAAAAAAAAAGGTGCACAATAGAATTTTCTCTGGCAATCATCAATTTTACAATTAAAATCACAACAATCAAGTGCAGCTAATTGCTATAGCATTTATACATGTAAAATGACAAACGACTGATTTGAAACTTCTGTGAGGAAATATTATATCAAGATCCATTGTTCACTCTTTTTCCACAGTACTGAAAACACACTAATGGGTCAAGCGTCACTAGGTGAAAAAGGATCATATACTTGATGCACACCGGCGTTAAACCGGTGGCGAATCTGTGGTTGGCCACTCGGGTTTACGTTATCATGACGAAACACTGGTCTTGGAGGGAAATGAGCAGAATGCTGCGAGAACTGAGCTCCAGGGAAGTTCCTAGGCATCAACTGGGGCAATGGAGGTCCAAAGTTCTGCAAGTTGGAAGATCTCACGTTACCATGAAAGAGTGCAGGCGGGTGGCTCAGGGGTTGATCCATCTGCCTCCCAAAGTGCTGTGATCTTGGGAAACTTTGGCCAAAATGTTGAAGAGAGGCTGGAGTGGTGGATGGGGCTTGAAATGCCAGATGAGGGAGATGAGCTGATTGAGAGTTGGGCCTAGGAGATATCTGTGGTTGTGGATGGAAACCGAAGTCCCCGTGAAATGGCCTTGGAGCTGTATTTGTGGGAGGATTTCTAGAAGGATAAGCAGGAAGAGGACCAGCAGGCCTGCCGGCAATATGCGATGACAATGACATGGGGCGCAGAGAACCACCAGAAGCATATTCTGTTAGATGCTTCAGATTGATACTCGAGGGAAATGGATTTGATGGTAGGTCAGTACCTGGCTGATGAGTTACCGGATGTGGACTGAAGTTAGGAGCCAGAGGCCGTACTGACTGGGACATGTTGCTTGAGATTATGTCTGGCAACGACGTTGGTCTAAATACACTGCTAGGTACAGGTTGGAAAGTCGATATGGTCGACGGCCTCATTGTAGATCGTGGTCCTATTGGTTGTACCTGACTGCCAGAATATGGAGGCGCAGTTGAAAATCCCGGTTGAGCTAAAGATCCTTGTGGGGCAACCACGGAGTAGGCCCTTGGTGTGCTGGAAAGGTTAAAAGAGAACAAATCTGGTGGACGAGGGACTTGAAAATCAGGACGTAATGATGTATTGTGAGGAAGTTGAATTGGTTGCTGAGCAAAAGGAAGATTAGTTGGTTGATCCTGGATACGATTACCAAGACTTGGAGCAGAGGCATTAAGTGGTGGATAAAATGGAACTTGGTTTGAAGCCAATGGAAAAGAGGAGCCATGCTCTTGGAATTGGATTTGTGGAAGTTGTACAGAGCTATTAGTTGGATGTTCGGAGTTTGGGTCTGTAGCAGTCGCGTTGCTGTTGCCTGCAGCGGTTGAAATGTCTTCAGATCTAGAAGATGGAGGATCAGCCCCAGCTACTGTATTTTCCTACAAGGGAAAATGATATAGTCTGAGACGTTAAATAACATTATCATACTTCTAACTATCTTATAGAAGTTTTAGGAACTCACAGACACTGAAGAGATAAGCAGCTCAATTACAGCAATAGCTGCATCCACTTTTTCGTAAGTGTCAGATGATATCTGAAAATATAACTCTTGCCAAGACGTCTGGATCTCATTTTCATCTGAAGGAGAGAGTTCAACCTGCATGTATGAGGGAAAAACTGATTCATAAACCCTTGCAATAAGAATACCGAAAATTTTCAAGGACAAGCATGGAGAGGCAGAGCAACATTAATGAGAGTCGGTTATGGTTATCTCGAAGATAGTTTATTCCAATATTTACCTTCTCTCCTCCTGTTTTAGTACCAAAAACTTGTACTTTGGCTCCAGTCTCCTGTTCCCATAATGAAATTAGTTAGCTCGTATACAAGGTCAGATTGAATGGTAAAGGACATGTGAGAAAGAGTCACAGAAGGATGTTAACACAGGGCAGATATGGAACTGTAGCTGCGAACAGCAGCAATGACATTTGTAGGTGACTTACTTTTTCGAGCCGCTTCTGAGTATCACCTTGGGAACCAAATATGAGACTTAGAAAGCTAAAATCAGAATGTTCTTTGACCTGAAAAATCACAAGTCCATACAATATCATCTTCCGAAAGCTGAGTTTGTTACATGACTCTAAGAAAACAGAACCCAAAAGATGTTGTAAAGGTTGAAACAGCATTATATATCAAACCCGCAAGTGATACAGAAAAAAAAGATGGTGGGAGAACAAATAAAGGTCACTGAAAGCATCTGTGAGGTACACAAAACCAAATAACTTTTCAATGCTCTCTCAAGATAACTCTACAAGACTTTCTAGCTTCTGTGAAGTAGTAAAGTAATAGTTTACATGAGAAAACAAATGCAATATTTGACAACGCTTTTTAACCCCTCAAGCCAAATAGGAGCTTACATTGATCGGCAATCTAGCTTCTTTGAGCAACGGCTTATAATCAGGTGGAGCCTTGAACCTCGGATTCAACTCGAGTATCTCCCCTATAAATTCAAAAAGCTACATGTCACTCAATGGAAAAAGCAGCAAACTTGAAGACAGGATATGAGGAAGTTTCAACATACCGATTGCTTCACGTTTTTCCAACTCCAGATGTTCAGCAATCTTTGATCCATAAAACACGTAGATAACAGGAAACAGACACTCGTCCTTTAAACAGCTAAAGAAGCGAAATGAAGAAGAAGAAGAAAAGTGCTGAAAAAATCACTCACGTCACCATTGTTTTGGTTCAAAGCTAAAGCTGATTCTCTATGAGCCTCGGCCTCGTGAGTTCCCGATTCCAATACTTGCGTAATTTGATCCAAACGCTTCTGCTCAGTAGAAAACAAACACTAACATTGTTTTCAATCGTGAAATGTTTCGACTTGTCAACAAAATTCGAGCGTAAAGGCAAAAGTAACCTGGTAAGCTAAAACACGAGCCTTTTTGACAGCAGCGTCTTGTGTCAAATCAGGTCCCCATTTAGTCTTCCTCTTCCCCAGCTTCGTGAGCAGACCAGTATCGTTGCCACGTTGGAAAATCGGGATCAACGATCCAGATAACTTGTTTTTAGGGATTACAAATCCAGACTTGGCACCAAACATCGAGATCTTCGCACCGCTTGTAGATGTCATCTTCGAGTGTGTTGCGTCGGAGGCTGAAGATTATTCCTCCGTCGTCGATCTGAGAATATCACCACGTCGCCACTCGAATCGTTAAGGGTTTTTAAGAGAAGGGGTTTTCTGTTTTTATCGATTTTATTTTCTGCTGTATTTATTATACAAAATTAAAATTGCGATTGAGAGAAAACGAAAAGCGCGAAAACTTGTCTCTGTGAAAGTCTTAACTGCATTTTGGTTCGGGAAGAGTTTAAGACTTTGGTTCGAGGAACTCGCATTTTGGCTTCAATATCATTACATTGAACAAGACATGTGATAATTTGTAATATTCAATCGATATGTAAGAAGATGTATTACATTAAAATAAGAAATAGCTTGATCCAATTGAGAAACTCTGAGAATACAAATTTATCTAGTATCAGTAAACAAGGATATTTAGTACAAGCGGTAAATAGAGATTATGGCATGTCTTGTAAATTTTACAAAAGAGAATAAGTTTGCCTTCTCCCCTCGTAACTTGCCTTTGTGTGTGGCAAGTGCAATCGAGATAGTGTTATTGGACTGAAGGTAGACAAGATAAACATTAGTTTGTTGGAGCCTTTGTACTAACATTAATATAAATTGGGCCATTTTATTAAACAAAGTTTCCATAATGGGCCACTTTATGAATTGGTTTAAATGAGATTGGTTTTGGGCTGATGCATTTCTGCACTTTATGAATTGGTTTAAATTCAATCGTTTGATAAATTCCGAAAATCTGTCTATCTTTTAATTTTCTTTCCATTAACTAATATAAAGAAGATATATATTGCTTTTTTTCTCGATTTCACGTTTCTTCTTCTTTTTTTAAAGAAACTTGATTTCACGTTTCTTCTAAATATTGATTCATACTTGGTTAGTTAGTAACAAATAGCAATGCCGCATATGCATTCGACACATGTCCATTACTAAACAAACCAATGTATGTCGTATAGTACAGAAAACACAACCCCAACGTTCCAAAAGAAAAAGACATTCGATGAAATTTTATTGAAGGGAAAATCAAAATAAAGAGTGGACATGAGGAGAGGCTCTTGAGGCAGTGACTTACCCATAAAGCCTATACTTTTGGGACCCCATCGCTACAGCCACGTGACCACGATTCCACCGCCAGCTCGCATTGTCTCTCCTTGTGGACCCTTCCCTAAAAGTCGTCTTTTGCTTTTTTAAGTTTCTTTTTTTCTTATATCTTATATTATTCTCCGCATTAAACTTTCATGAAAAATATGACCCTTTTTGTCAACGATTGTGTCCACTAATATTTTTTTTTGGGTTTAATGCTAAGCTTTGCATCCACTATTTTATTTGTTTACTTGTACGTCTAACATTTTAAAATTCTCTTGTAGTTATCACTAATATTGTTGTAGTGACAATTTGGTGTTCTCTTCCCCTCAATATTTCAAAAGAATATCAATGGCCGTCTTTGCTTCAGGATTACGTCAACGTCACCAACCCATTTTTTTTTGTTTTTGGCGGTGTGTGTTTTCTTATCTCACAATATCTAATAGCAATCTGAGCATAAACAATTTAGATTTGGATGTAAACCTTTAACCAAAACGTTGGTCTTAGTTTGTTAAACATAGTTCTATACATGGAAGGTTGGTGCTTGAAGCAAAGCGGGCAATTTTAAGGAAGACAAACTCAATACTTACAACAAGATAGATGAGTGTAGTTGGAGTTTAGGTAAGCACATAATTGCCCTTTTTATGCCGGGAAAAAATCTAAGTCCAAACCAAACCATAAACACTCATGTAATAAATAACTACAATCATCTAGTATGTACACAATTGTACGTATAGATAGTTGGATGCATACAACCCACTATTAAAGTGTATGCATGTGCATTTTGGGTCAGATCACCTGATCTTACCCTATATCCAACTCAAATTGCTTGCCTTTAATTTGTTTTGAGTATATGTAATAGAACTATTAGGATCAAATATAATTTATTCCAATGGATAAAAGGAGGCTCGTATATCCATTTTGATAGTAAAAATATATTAAATATATCTAAAATAATTTATAAAAATTATAAACTGTCAAAATTATCTGAAATTTTTCTAAATGTTATCCAAAATTCCAACTTCTTCAATGTTTACCAGATTGTTTACTGGAAATGAAGAGGCAGAACCTAAAGCTGTAATGACATAAATAAGTTAGAATCATTTTGGTATGTAAGTGATACAAAGACAACCCACTAATAAAGAGGTAATGGCACATGCAATAAAGTAACCATTTTGATCCTTATTTCTCCACACCACTTTTTTATTTGTCAGAAAACTCATTCTCTCCTGCAGAAAGCAAAGACATTTGAGGGGGTTAAAACGGGAAAGAGTGAAAGTAAAGTCACGTCGGTCCGTTTTGGTCTGAGAGAGACAGTAAGTAAGGAGTGAAGCCTAAGGGAAGATAAAGAACAAGGTTATTGTCGTTGCAGTTAAGCTCTCTCTCGCCAAATCTTTTTCTATCCTTCTAAATTCCATTTCTACCCCTTCCTTTTTCTCGTCTCTCTCTCTCTCCAAACACACATCATCAAACCAACATTTGTCTGCTGCAACTCTCAACCTTTTTCTTCCTCTTCTTCTTCTTCTTTCTGCTTCACTCTCTCTTTCTTGATTTCCAGATCACTCCTTCTTCCCTCTTTCATCAATGGAATCCGATGATTGTTCTGTTAAAGTTGCTGTCCACATCAGACCGCTCATCGGCGACGAACGGCTTCAAGGTTGTAAAGATTGTGTCACTGTCGTTTCCGGTAAACCACAGGTACTGTTGCTTTTTTTTTCAGCTTCGGACAATGTCACACAGTTCTCTGCTTGTTTTTGTTAATCTGGACTTCAGAAGAATTTTCCTTTCTATTTATAAAACTATTTCTAAACTGATTAGCTTTTTTTTTTTACCGGAATTGTGTCCCTCCCTGAGATCTAGATCTTGCGACGTTTAGAATCACTGATTTTTCTTTCTCTTTCTTATGCATGTTTGACTTAGTCAGTTCTGTTTTTTTAGGACAATATTAGAATTATTGCATCTTAACTTAATTCCTTAATTAATTTTGGTCAGAAGATATTTTGTTGTTGTTGCTAATACTCAAGACTGAGACTTCTTCCAGCAAAAAGATAAAGACTTTAAGTTCGGATGGATTTGTTAAGGTTTATGTTGTCATTTGCTACGATATGTGAATTGCCGAATCTCTAATGCTTAATTGTTGGGCTTGAAATATTCGTCAGAAAGTACATGGCTTGAATGTAATTACTAATCAAACGTTTCTTCTTCTTTTCTATTGGATTGTGTTTGTGAATTATGATTGATTCAGGTACAAATTGGATCACATTCCTTTACTTTCGATCATGTATATGGAAGCTCTGGTTCTCCATCTACTGAAATGTATGAAGAATGTGCTGCACCGCTCGTTGACGGCTTATTTCAAGGCTACAATGCTACGGTTCTTGCTTATGGACAGACGGGTTCCGGTAAAACATATACAATGGGTACTGGCTGCGGAGACAGCAGCCAAACAGGAATCGTACCTCAAGTTATGAACTCTCTTTTCAGCAGGATTGAGACTCTCAAGGATCAGATCGAGTTTCAGATACACGTTTCTTTTATCGAGGTTCGTTTAAAACAAGCTTAACTCTCGCGGGGGTTTCTTTGTTCGAGTGTTTTGTAACCTGACCAATATATAATGATTCTTTATTTGCTAGATTCATAAAGAAGAGGTCCAAGATTTGTTGGATCCATCTACCATTAACAAATCAGACACTACTAATAATGGCAAGGTAGCACATGTCCCTGGGAAGCCACCAATACAGATACGAGAAACATCCAATGGTGTTATCACATTAGCAGGATCCACGGAAGTCAGTGTCAGTACTCTCAAAGAGATGGCTGCTTGCCTCGACCAAGGCTCGGTCAGCAGAGCTACTGGTAGTACTAACATGAACAATCAGTCCAGGTGATTTATAATCTTGTGTTGTTATTATTATTATTTTTTTTTGGTCGTGAATCTTTGTGGTGTTATTATTTCTATGTTTGCTACTCAAAACCCCAAATTGGACATTGCAGTCATAACAGTCTTTTTTTTCTTGTGTCGCCATGCAGTCGGTCACATGCCATTTTCACTATCACTGTGGAGCAAATGCGCAAGATTAATACAGATTCTCCTGAAAACGGTACTTACACTGGGAGCTTGAAAGAGGAATATCTGTGTGCCAAGTTGCACTTAGTAGACCTCGCTGGTTCAGAACGAGCCAAAAGAACTGGCTCTGATGGTATGAGATTTAAAGAAGGTAAGTGTTCTTCTGTTGCATTTTGTTTTAGACCAGTCATAGGGTCTTTTTGATCACCGTGCTGAAATGGAAGTTAATTCTTTTTGTTCACCAGGAGTTCACATAAATAAAGGCCTCCTTGCGCTCGGTAATGTCATCAGTGCGCTTGGAGACGAGAAAAAGCGTAAAGACGGTGCCCATGTTCCTTACAGAGACAGTAAACTTACACGGCTTTTGCAGGTATTATTTGTTTTCAAATTCCTTGAATACCACATTGCTCAATGTTTGCTCCTTTCTTAAAAGTTTTGTATGTTCTCTTTTTAGGATTCCCTTGGGGGCAACAGCAGAACTGTGATGATAGGTAACCTGCAGGGTTCTGCTTTTAAGCCCTTTACAGTTTGGTTAATGCTCGTTTCGTTTCTCTAATGCTTGCTATTCGGGTTCCAGCTTGCATCAGTCCTGCAGATATTAATGCTGAGGAAACACTTAACACTCTTAAATATGCAAACCGTGCTCGGAACATCCGGAACAAACCTGTTGTAAGCTATTCTGATATCATGTCAATCAAAGAGACTAGTTATTGACTGAAATTAGATTACTCTAATTTTCTATTTCTATCATTTGATTCTTTTCTAAACAGGTTAATAGAGATCCTGTGTCCAGTGAGATGCTGAAAATGCGCCAACAGCTAGAATACTTGCAGGCAGAGCTCTCCTTACGGAATGGAGGATCCTCATGTGCAGAACTCCAGGTATGTTGACCTTAGTGTATGGATTTTACTTGGGAATTCAAGAAAATATTTTGGAGTATATTGTTAAAAGTGAGTGATGATGTAGGTTCTTAAGGAAAGGATCGCTTGCCTTGAAACTGCTAACGAAGACCTTTGCCGCGAACTTCATGAGTACCGAAGCAGATGCGGTGGTGTGGAGCATTCTGAAAAAGACTTTAAAGACATACAAGCTGTAATATTCTAACTATTACATTGTTTCATTATATGTGGATGACATGCCTGTTTATGTTAGATCTTTGTTTATTGTTATGAAATGTTGAATTCTTTGGTGACAGGATGAAATCGTTGGTTCTGTCAGACCAGATGGGCTGAAAAGGAGCTTGCACAGTATAGAGTCGTCCAATTATCCCATGGTTGAAGCAACTATAGGTAAAAGAAAGATTCAAAAGAGTTGTGAAACTAAAAGACAGCAATGTTATTGAAGACAAGAGCTTTGTATTATACGCAGGTGATTCAAGGGAAATAGACGAAGAGGCAAAGGAGTGGGAGCACAAGCTCTTGCAAAATAGTATGGACAAAGAGTTGCATGAACTTAACCGCCGTCTAGAGGAAAAAGAGGTCTCTTTTACTTGTTGTTTTATGAACTGAAATTTCCTACAGGGTTTGAAATTTATTCTTGTCAATAACTTACATAATCTATGTAAAACAGTCTGAAATGAAGCTTTTTGACGGCTATGATCCGGCGGCGCTAAAGCAACATTTTGGAAAGAAAATTGCGGAGGTGGAGGATGAAAAGAGATCTGTTCAGGTGGAATATGCTTTGCATTTGTGCTCAGGTTTTCATCTTGGAAGTTTCATTAAAAACATATTATGAGTTGCTGAACTGTTTCTTTCTATCTTTCTTTCAGGAAGAGAGAAACCGTTTGTTGGCTGAAATTGAGAATCTTGCTTCTGATGGTCAAGCCCAGAAGTTGCAAGATGTGCATGCTCAGAATCTAAAATCGCTTGAAGCACAGATTCAAGACCTTAAGAAAAAGCAAGAGAACCAGGTTCAGCTACTGAAGCAGAAACAAAAGAGTGATGACGCGGCTCGGAGGTTACAGGATGAAATCCAATCTATCAAGGCACAAAAGGTATAACTATGTAGCATTTCCCTGTTCCAACTTTGAAAATATATTTTCAGCCATGCATCAAATCTTCTCTTTGAAAATGCATTTCTTTGATTCTCTTCCTTGGATTTATAGGTTCAGCTGCAACACAGAATGAAACAAGAAGCAGAACAGTTTCGGCAGTGGAAAGCCTCCCGGGAGAAGGAACTTTTGCAGGTACCTTTGCCTTTTCCTTCTTACTTAAGTCCTTGCGTTGATCATTTCTTACACAATAAGTCTTCTTTCAAATGATCTTAGATTCTAACTGTACCCTTATATTTAATATTGAACTGGCCACCACAGTTACGGAAAGAAGGAAGAAAGAGCGAGTACGAAAGGCATAAGCTACAAGCTTTGAATCAGCGCCAGAAAATGGTAAGCACAAGATCCTTACCATGTAATTTTGAAAGTTTGGACTTTGAGTAATGTTCCATGGTCTCTGGAAGATCAGAAAGAAAAATATAAAAGAAGATTCAGCTGTAGATATTAAGGAAAATTTGCGTCTCAGGTTCTTCAGAGGAAGACAGAAGAGGCTGCAATGGCTACCAAGAGGTTGAAAGAGTTGTTGGAAGCTCGGAAATCTTCTCCTCGTGAACACTCAGGTATGGCTTATAATGCAACACTTTAAATGGTTTTGATAGTTGATGTTCCGTGGTTTGAACTATGGTAAAATACTTGAACGCTTAAAATGGAACCATGTCACTGAGTAGCTGACTGAGATTCTTAGTAAAAAGTGATCCTTTCGTACTTTGGAGATTCTAAGTAAACACTATTTATGCAGGTGGGACAAATGGCTTTGGAACAAATGGTCAGGTGCGGACTGACACTGGTCCCTTTTTGCTGTATCTTTTGTAGTTTGTATCATTGTGATTCGTGAAAAAAACTAATTCCATTTATACTCTTTTAGACAAATGAGAAGTCGTTGCAGCGTTGGCTTGATCATGAGTTGGAAGTCATGGTGAATGTGCATGAAGTACGTCACGAGTACGAGAAACAAAGCCACGTGTATGTCTCGATTGCATTTTACCTTATCATCACTAAGACCATTAGCTTTTTGTGGTTACTGATTATTCATGGGATGATAATTTCAGACGAGCTGCTCTGGCAGAAGAGTTGGCTGTGTTAAGACAAGTAGATGAGTTTGCAGTGAAAGGCTTAAGTCCTCCAAGAGGAAAGAATGGCTTCGCTAGGTACCTTTTTCTCACATGAATTTCTATTTGCTTTCTAATTTTTCTCCGGTCTTTATGTACAAGTTTTGTTTCAGGGCATCATCGTTGTCACCTACTGCAAGGATGGCCCGAATATCTTCACTTGAGAACATGCTCGGGATATCTTCGAATTCTCTAGTAGCGATGGCGTCACAACTCTCTGAAGCAGAAGAACGGGAGCGTGCTTTTACTAACCGTGGCCGCTGGAACCAGCTACGATCAATGGGAGAGGCGAAGAACTTGCTTCAATATATGTTCAATTCTCTTGCAGAAACAAGGTACCTTTAGTTTACAAGTGACATAAGAGTTGATCTTAAGTCAAGATGTTCATGACTTTTCTTTATCCCCATGCAGGTGCCAATTATGGGAGAAAGATGTAGAAATAAAAGAAATGAAAGATCAGTTCAAAGAAATTGTTGGCCTTCTGAGGCAGAGTGAGCTGAGAAGGAAAGAAGCTGAAAAGGAGCTTAAACTTAGGGAGCAAGCACATGCAGCTTCCTTAGCTTCATCTCCACTTGTAAGATTGGGCCACCTTTCCTATTTTATTCACATTTTTGTTTACTTTAGATAAGTTTTGTTTAGCGAAGTAACATGAAAAATAATATGTTGGTACAGGGAACCCCACCGAGTTCAGTGAAACATCTAGCTGAAGACATGAACACACCTTCTCCAATGACTGTGCCAGCACAGAAACAGCTCAAATTTACACCGGGGATTGCCAACGGAAAACTGAGAGACTCGGCTGCATTTATTAATACAAACAGGAAGGTTAAATTCTTTTTATTCTGTTTCCTTGGGATTATGATGGAGCATAAGAAGCTCTTTACTATGGGTATCTTAAGTCTCCTGTGTACTTTTCGTTTGGTGTAGATGGTACCGATGGGACAAGTATCGATGAGGAAACTATCAGCCGTTGGACAACAGAGTGGGAAACTTTGGAGGTGGAAGAGAAGTCACCACCAGTGGATCGTTCAATTCAAATGGAAGTGGCAAAAGCCATGGAGGCTCTCTGAGTGGATTAGGCACAGTGACGAAACACTTCTCAAGGCAAAACCTCGACAGAAGGCTCTGCCTAATAAGATCATGTGATCTAGTTGCTTTGCCGTGTTCTGAGAGAAATATTTTCTTTAGTGTTCAAGCTCTCTTTCTACCTGTTAGTGTGAGACTTTTATGGAAAGGATCATACGAATGGGTGCAGGTAATCAAATCCTTAGATTATTTAAGCAACTTGGAGTTAGATATAGTATCGTTGTCATTTTCTAACGAAGATCAAGTTCATGCAATAGCAGAGACTGGACTTGCTGCCGTGTTTCATTTTGGGAGGAGAACTCTTAACGTTGTGTGATATTGGAAACCTCGTTATTGGGCGTGTCTACCGTATTAAGGAGAAGCACCAGGACGAGCGGGCGGGTGCTGCCGATCGCTTGCTGTAGGTAACAGATAGCAGACGGCTTTTTAGGAGTCAGATTGTTCTTTTTCATGTTGATAGAATTGACATCTTATACATCACTACTAAAGGAGCTCATGGAGGAAATAAAACCTCATCTTCAAGTTGCAGATATTATTTGTATGAAGAATTTACCAGTTTATTTGTTCTTTTGTTTTGTTGTAAATGATAATATATCTGTTTAGTGTTCAGTTTTGTTCAAAGTGTCACAAATTATATAGCACATCACATCTTAAGACTGAGACATGAAACGAGACCTTTGCACAAAGCAAAAACAAAGATTGAGACATGATTGAATAACTTTTCTCCAAGCTTTTATTAATAAGCATAAGAGGACTCTAGGATGTTAAGGTATGAGACAGAGTTGCAGGTGTTATACACCTCCCATTGCTTTAAAAGATCAACAACAACAATCAACACCCAAATATTACAAGCAGAAGCCAATGTACCAGCGGTTTCTCATGTCATGTCCAAACAAAATAGCATCCTTGTATCACATATTGCTACACCAGTACGCATAGTGTTCATCTCTTCTATGGATGCTCACTAGACCACCGCATTGCAGACAAATAAAGCTGCTTCCGTCAGCAAAGGCATCAAGCATGATCTGTGACCTCCCGCTTTTTTCCAGAATGGATATGCCACGAGCATCCGCTGTGACTCTTTCTTTGGTACCAAATACGTCTGTTGATGTTGGCTCGTTCCCAAGAGGCTGTGCTTCCGTGATGGCACACTGTGCAAATATAGAAGCCAACTGATCCATACTAGCTGTTTCTTGGATTCGACGCTTGTAAAGTTCACGGGTACGGTTTAGTATCTGAAGTACCGCCTCATCTCCTCCTTGGGTTTTCATTGCCATCAGTACCTGTTCACAACAAGATACACCGACTCAGGAAAGGGAATCTATAAGGGAAAAAAAGATCAAGGCAGTCCATATACACAAATTGAACGATCTTGCCATTATATGTATAAGTCTCATGACAAGAGGGAACCGGTCGAATCAGGTGCCAGGTTTTTCAAACCATGATTTCTACTCACAGCCAATCTCAATTCAACAAGGATGATACTTTAGCATTCTGAAAGCCTAGAAGAAGATAAAAACAGAATCGCATAATCAGATCTAGCAATATAATTATGCTTACTACTAACTAGACTTGTACATGGGTGTTATAAAATGCGTGTCCCAAACACAAGTATGTCTAGTTATACGAGGTGGTCTTTCTTCTACATTTCTAAAACGTCTTAATGTGATAGCCAACGGATGAAGGTGAAGTGATAGGATTCAAACTAGTAAAGCTACTTCACCATAGAAGAGACTTAACCCAATGCTGCAGTGATCTGCGTAGTTATAACCAAATAGCTACGAAGCCAACCTGTCTTTATGATTTCATCAAACACAGCAAAAATTCAAAACGTTCATCTTTCTGCAACACTCGAATCGTTTAATATACAGTTCATTGGGAGTAGTGATTAACAACAAAGCTATATACCCTCTGGATAACATTGTATCAGCTAGTACGCATCTAATTGGATCTTCAGCAACGAAAACCATCGAAACAACTGATACTTGAGGAATTTAAGATAGTAACAATCAAGAAAACTGTAATCAAAGTCCAAACTTTTAAGTAACGAAACAAACTTATGAGCTTATAAAACAAAGTAGGCCACAGCAAAAGCGAAAACACATGGAACAATCCGAAGAAATCGAGAATACCGCTTGGAGAGCTTGCGATGGCTCGCCTTGATCGACGAGCCTCCGAGCGACGGAGAGGAAATCCCTGGAGGTGGCGGGCTTGTTAAGAACGAAAGTCTCGCCGGAGTCGGTATCCATCATCTCGGCCTCTGGATCACCGTTCATGGCGTAATGCAACTGCAAGGAGAGTGGGGAGAATCGAAGAGAAGGAGTGATGATGATGATTGGCCGAAGAAGAAGAAGAAGAATGAAAAAGGGAGAAAGGAGTGATGATGAAACGCGAGAAGATTCTAGGAGGTGCGCAACTTCTTGTAGCATTTCCTAATTCCTCGTACAAATTACATACCACACCTCTTCATTCGGGGGAACTTTTTTAACCCCAAAAACAAAAAGTAAATAATCTAACAAATCAACATTAATACTCTTCGATTAGCTCTATTAAACCTGTTTATTCTCATTTTTGTTCGGTTTCTATTTTTTTTAACCTAATTTCATTAATATCATAAACCGTTATTACAAATCAGAACACAATGAATACAAAATCAATTAAGAGAACTTTCAAATACAAATTATTAGATAAACAGATATATGCGCCATATAATGAGATCGATAAAACATGAAAAGTGAACATTCTTCAATCTTCTTTTGATGTAAATTATGTGTTTGAATTGCGACTTGTAGCAACCTTTCGTAATTACACACTACGTAATAAAACTAATTTCTTCCATTGAATGAAATTTTGTTTCGACAATTGGATACCACTGATTTCGTATCCAAGACTTTCTATGAGGGTTTGACTTTGACTTTGTCCTTATCGAATTTAATAGTTGACATTGCCTCTGTTTATTGATGATGATATTCTTCTCTTTCGTGATAATTTTCCATACTTGAATCCGTTGATTATCCAGAAATCTTCTTCTTCATTGTTGTTGTTGAAACCTTGTATAATCTTTGGTTATGTCATTAAGATCTGTGAGAGAAGCACTCAATCCATTCACTGTACTGAACTAAGGAACTTTCAGATCCCATATCCAATCTTGAGATTTAATTCCAGATCTCGAGCAATATGAAGCAGATCTGATTTGGACATGGTGATAAAATGAATAGAATGATTCATGAGTGAATCGAGAACAACCATATAGAAAAAACTCTAACGGAATACAACTGGCACAAATTTGTATGAATAATCTTCGAAATATGGCCAGAAAATCACCATCACAAAAAGGGACAAAGAAGAAGAGATATTGAAATTGATTTATCAAAAAAAACAAAATAACAATCATCAATTAAAATTTTATTTTGGATTAAAAACTTTTTTAAAAAAACAAAAAAAAGAAAAGAGTACGGCCGATATCGGAGTCGACGCCGGCCGACAACGAAAAAACTGGTGTAAACTGAGTGTATTTGGTGGTAACTGTTAAACGGAGACGATGAGGGTTGTTTGTGCTGTTGCTGGTTCGGTTTCTATTAGGATTTTATATTTTTGAGTTTTTGATTTGTGTCTGAAGTAAACTTAAATCAATTGCAAATTAGTTATGTAAGTTTTGATTCAGATTAAACTTTTAGTCTGTCGAAAAAAAAAACTATTCAAAACACACGAAAATATAATTGATTTTAAAATTGATTACTGGCTTAGTAGTGATAAGATTAGCTTATCATAATTTTACATATTTAATACTTTTTGGTTTAATTCATAGTAAAATATAAGAAAAAAAAATCTCGTCTATAATATATATTCAGGTTTCAGTTGATAAACCAAAAATAAAAATAAATTAATTAAAAATTTATTAGAGAATTGAATTAAGAAAATTATGTCAGCATTTGTTTTTGATCAAAGAAGAAAATATCATTAATTTCTCAATACATAAAAAAAAAAAAAATTATATAAACTTATATATCAAAAATTAACAAAAAGAAATTTCTTATACAGTATATAATTTGAAAAACAAACAATTTATTTTAATTCCTCTACTAAAATGCGGTGAACCAATTGTGAAGGGTTAAGCTCACAAAATTGTGATTGTTGACTTGTACGACCAGTAAATTTTAATCCGTGTGTTAATCTTTTCAATGTGTCAGGAGATCTTACAAGACAAGAATCAATCAAGTTTAGTTCGCAACACATCCAAACCAATAGCCTATAAGCAAGTTACTAAAGATTAATAGAAAAAGATCAACACTCTCTTTGGATACTATTTTTCATTTTTAAGAATGAAAACGAATTTAAAATAGTTAATAAAAAAAAAAGAGACGAGTCCACTTAGGTTTGGGCCTTTGACTGGAAATCAAGAACACTACCATCATCCTTTTGTTTTTCGCTTTTTTTGTGTGTGTGTGTTGATCCCTCTTTAATCCACCACCACAATCTAAGCCACTTCCTAAAGCCTCGTTCTTTGAGCGAGAGAGAGAGGAGAGACATGGCGGGCTGTATGAACTATATTTCTCCGCCGGTGACTCTGTGCTCGCCACGTGTCTCTCTGTCTCCAGCTTCACGGTCCTCCTTCTCTTTTTCCGGCGATGCCGTGCATTCTCTTTTCCGGGAACCAACCATATCCCCCCGACGTGCTTCGAGATCTCCGTCGATCGTCGCCTCCAGATTTCAGGTAATCGTAACTTGAGCTCCAGTTTCGAATGCCTTTCTGCGAGCTGTTGATTTTGGATTTCTTCTTCAGGTCGTGGCGGCTGAAAAAGCGGAGCCTCCTCTGAAAATTATGATATCAGGAGCTCCTGCTTCGGGTAAAGGTACACAATGCGAGCTCATTACTCAGAAAGTAAGCTTCTTTCTCTTGTTTTTCAATTGATTAAACATTCTCATGGATCATAACGATTCCAATAATTTTGTCAACTCTTCTATTTTGTAATCACGATGAATGTGAATGTAGTCCGATTTATTGCATGAGATCACTTTTTAGCTTAATGGTTCTGTTGTTTACTTGAGAGACTGTAAGCACTTGATTTTAGATTTCGAATCGATTTAGGAACTGTTTTGTATAAATTAGAATTGTTGGTTTTCTTGTATATTTGGTTTTATTCTTCTTCTTCCTCAATGAAAGTAAAGGAATTTCACAATTTTAGTTCTTTTAGAAGCT
Organism: Iljinskaea planisiliqua; assembly: GCA_900108845.1. Classification (NCBI taxonomy): domain Eukaryota; kingdom Viridiplantae; phylum Streptophyta; class Magnoliopsida; order Brassicales; family Brassicaceae; genus Iljinskaea; species Iljinskaea planisiliqua. Next base: position 4,902,426 of record FNXX01000002.1, on the reverse strand, counting down.
TAGTTCGTTAAGGAAGATCACTCTCAAAACCAATGTTTTCTTCTTATTCTTTCACAATCTTATCCTCGATTTTAGTTTGGTTTGGTACATAAACGACTACCTCTTTGCAGTATGGTTTGGTGCATATCTCTGCTGGAGATTTGCTCAGAGCTGAAATCGCTTCTGGGAGTCAAAACGGAAGACTGGCGAAAGAATATATGGAGAAAGGACAATTGGTCCCTGATGAAATAGTTGTAATGATGGTAAAAGATCGTTTATCACAGCCAGATTCAGAGCAAAATGGATGGCTCTTGGATGGATATCCTAGAAGCTCATCACAGGCAACAGCTCTTAAGGGATTTGGTTTCCAGCCTGATCTATTCATTGTCCTCGAAGTAGGCACTTTTCTTATCATTGATGTTCCTTGTCTCTCATCTAAAGGCTCTCTCTACAACTTGCTAGATTAGAGTTATGTTTGTTAGTTCAAACTAGAATCCAGACTACTGATAAGGAACTAGATTCATTAGCTATTTATCTTTTGCGAAAGATGATTTACCTAGATTCAACCACATTGCTTTGATTCTTTTTATCCAGTGAATTAAGATGGGATCGTTTGATTTACGCCTACTCTGCTTTTGGGACAGGTTCCTGAAGATATTCTAATTGAGAGAGTTGTTGGGCGTAGATTGGATCCTGTCACGGGAAAAATCTATCACTTGAAGTATTCTCCTCCAGAGACAGAAGAGATCGCTGCTAGACTCACCCAACGTTTTGATGACACCGAAGAGAAGGCAAGTCTATACTTCTTATATGTTTTTGTCTCTCTCGAAAGTTTCCCATTCGATCATTAGTTCTAAGATATGAAACTCTCTTTTAGTCCAGTTCTGTATCTGAATATATATATTTTTTCTTTTGCTGTAGGCAAAACTGCGGCTGAAGACTCATAACCAAAATGTGAGAGATGTGCTTTCTATGTACGACGATATAACTATTAAGGCATGAGAACTCATTCACACCCTTTCCATTTCGGTTTTTTCTTTCTATTCATTAATGGGAGTCTCATCAAGCAAAGTGGTACTTCGTCTATTATTATCATCCAGATAAAGGGAAACCGTTCAAAGGAGGAAGTGTTTGCCCAGATTGATACTGCTCTATCCGAAATGCTTCAACAGAGGAACACCGCTCCAAGTTCACTTTTAAGTTGAATCATTCTTGGTACGAACCTGAGGAAGTGTTTGACCAGATCGATACTGCTCTGTCTGAAATGCTTCAACAGAGGGAACACTGCTCCAAGTTCACTTTGAAGTCGAATCATTCTTAGCACGGACCTAACCAGCGGTAAATATCCCCTCCTCGCATTTGTCACATTCGATTGATACTACTTGTATCGCAATAAAGGATCTGTTTGTTACCAGTAAGATGATGTATGTCTACCCCAATCCTCAGAAAAATATGCGACCTTCTTCTTTATACTCTGTACTCTACTACTCTGTAGATTTACTGAAAATAACCCATTGTACTCTTGTTGCAATCGTGAAGAATGGCATTCTTTTTTACTTAAATCTATTAGTTATTAAGTCATTTAGGACCTTATAAAACTTTCTTTTAGCCTTTTTGTATCACTGAGTTCAAATTTCTTTTAGTCTTTTCGTATCAGTGAGTCAACTTTTGAACGTTGGCGTCTACATTCAACTTGACAATGGTGATCTAGTGTCCACTGATATTCACATGATTGTTCAGCTACACTTTTTCCTAGCGACTAATATTAGAATTCGGGGGATTTTGACTTTTGACTTTTCCGATGGAGTTTAATATACGTTGATAAGCTTTTTTATACTTCTTTTGTCTCCAAAAGAATCTCATGTCATGCGTGCAAAACGCAGCAGCATATCTCATTGGCTTTTGCTTTGAGCTTTCACATCAAGCTGCAGAAAGAAACTGGATTGTGCCATTTGAAAACATTATCAAAATTAAGGAAGACCAATAGAATTGAAAATGATAAACAAGAATGAGAATTCATTATCGGTATATTGACCAAAAAAATAAAAGAAATAAAGCGACACGTGGCTAACTAGTAGCTGATGGAGACAGGGGATCGGTCTGTGCAGTTGCCAAACAAGCAGCCAAAGCCCTCTCTAGGTTACTCACTACCTCTGCCATTGACGGCCTTTCCCGGCCACACCGTACCACGCACTCAACGGCCAAGTACCCGACATGCGCCACCGATTCGATTTCATACGGCGTCGGCGGTGGAATCCTCGGGTCAAGTGCCCTATGAACCTCGTCCTGCAAAATGTAAGGCACCACAAACTCCACCAAGTTTCTAGGGTTCTCCTCCTCGTTCATGTGGATCGCCTTGTGACCCGACAGCAGTTCCAACAGCACGACGCCGAAGCTGTAAACGTCGCTCTTGATCGTGAGCTGCTGAAGCCTGTAGTACTCCGGGTCTATATAGCCCAGTGTACCGGCGGCTCGTAAGGAGAGATGCGACACGTCTTCTTCCTCGGTCGGACCCATCTGAGAGAGTCCGAAGTCCGACACTTTGGCAGTCCACGTGGCGTCCAGCAGTATGTTGGACGACTTTATGTCACGGTGGATCACCGGAGGCACGACGAAATCGTGAAGGTACTGGATCCCACGCGCTGCGTCAAGAGCGATCGTCAAGCGTCTCTCCCACGTCAGAGGTTCGAACCGAGGGTTATGAAGGTGATCTGCGAGAGACCCATTTGCCATGTACTCGTAAACCAAAACCCTCTCTTCCGCGTCCTCGTAGAAACCCAGAAGTCGAACAAGGTTTTTATGGTTAAGCCGCGACATAGACTCCAGCTCGTTCACGAACGCGGAATCATTGTCCTCTCGTCGGTTTCTGTTTCTTATTGTTATCGCAGACGACGAAGGGTTTGAGAGGTCGGCTCGTTTTATGGCCACGTGACGTCCGTCCGACAAAACAGCTTTGTAAACAGAGCCGAAGCTGCCTATCCCGAGCTGGAACTGGGCAGAGAACCCGTCTGTGGCTAGAGACAGCTCCTCAATTGAGAACTCCACCAGCTGGCCATGGTGCCCTAAACTAGCTAGGCTGCTCAGCCTCTTCTCGAGCTTAGTTTTGTCTATAATAATTCTATTATCGTCAAGACGTCCAGAGTCATGGACACGGCATCGACAGTGGCTTTTATAGACCAAGAATCCGATGACAAGGAGCAATGAACACGTTCCAACGCATCCGATCACCAGAAACGCAATGTTTTTTCTGCTCCAAGTTTTGTTCTTAGAGTCTACTTGTCCCCGTGGCGTATCTGGAACAGGAAGTCCAAGATCCTGTCTGTTCATAAAATCGCAAATCGTCAATCCATTGCTGCATAATAACCCTGATCCTGGCAATGGACCGTAAGGGCATTCTTCTCTGCACGGTCCAGGAAGTACAGATTGGTCTTGGAACGGAGCGAAAACACCCGATTCAAAACTCTCATTCCCCCAGCAATACAGAGTGTAGTTTGTTTTGGCCACACCGCAAAAGATTGGCCCTTTAGCGTAAATGGATATGAAAGGAATGTCCTCAAGCATCCGAGGCAAACTGAAATCATTGTTGTTGCTTCCCCAACACACCACTGTTCCATTTAACCATCTAACGCCGCAGCTACGGTTTTCTCCAACCGCAAGTGCTGAGAACTTTTCACTTGGCTGAGACGCAGACGTTTGTCCCCAACACTCGACATCATTGTCAACTGTGATCGCGCACGCTTGTCTTGACCCTGCAGCAATCGCGATGAAGCGGGCCCCACTCGGCACGTTGGCTATATTTTCTTCTCCTTCACAGCTGATGTTTCCAGGTGGTTGAGATAACCCGCAGAGAAAATTCTCTCCGAGGGCGATGGAAACGTAATTATCCGGCCGTGGAGGTAAGACCGTTTGCCAGCAACGAGTGTGGTTTGTGGCTTTCTCAACACCGCAAATTCGAGAAGTACCAGCTTCTAACTCTTTGAGCTCAGGACCTTTGTAGATTCTCTTGTACGACACGTTAGCTCCGTTAGCGGAGAATCTCCAGCAAAGAATGGTAGAAGTGTTGGAACGTAACGGCGATCTCAAACCGCACACAAACCCGTTCCCGGAGACAAGGCCGGAAAAACTACGGTTCCGGAGTGTATTGGTTAAAGAGAATCGAATGGAGTTTAGTGGAAAACTGGAACATTGGAGATAAGAGGTGTTGGTGAGAGCACATACGAGGGTCTGATCAGAGGTGCGGGAGATGGAGACAGTGGGCAAGGAGAAGCAGAGAAGGGAGGAGGAGGATACAAGAAGAAGGAGAGACGTAAAGTAAAAGGAGAAACGAGAGATTAAGGTGGTAAATGCCATTGAAGAAGAAGAAGAAGAAGAAGAAGACTTCTCATGGCGAGTAATGTTTGGTTCTGTTTTTAGGAATGGTTTTTTTTGAAGAGGCCAACGCGGTAAGTGTGAGGACCCAGAGAGCGAAACAAAGTCTTGTTTTCTTCTTACTGATTTTTCTATTCTATGTTCTAACATATAGATTTGATGGTCAACTCTTTGAAATTTCAACATGTACATTCAGTGGCTCTAAACTAAAGCTTAATTTAGGTGAATTGTAGCTATATTACTATGACTTATTATCCACAAGAAAACACTTATTTCAAGTGTTAACTTTCTAAGCTAGTTGCAGGACAAATTAAACCATAATTTGAGAAAAGAAAGAGTTAGCAATATAACCCATTTTAAAAATATTTTAGGAAGTTGAATTGTTTGTAAAGTAACTTTTATCAAATAACCATAATCTACTTTGCCAACTGTCCTGATAAAACTTTTGGTGGATTCCAAACTTGTATCATTTCCTAACTTTTATCATGTCCCTTAATAAAATAGCATTTTGTAATTTAGAAAGATATTATTTAACTGTATTGTAAGTCATGAGGATTTTAAAACAATTGTAGTTCATCAATCCATACTATCATTTACAAAGTAATTATTTCATTAATTTTTTTTAAGTTAGAATGATTAAAATCTACTTCATCAAAATATTAATTAATATTTCATTATTGATTTATTAGTTATAATATTACAATTAAAAGGTCAGTCTCTAATTGGTTAAATTCTAATCTTAATTTGTTGGTTCCTTTACAATATTCACCACATCTATAAAAAAAAAAAGCATGAATCCGAAACTTTATGAAAACTATATAATTTATAATTAGCAATTCATATGAATTGCACATTTTTGCAAATTTGAATTTATCATTTTTTACATAATTTGCCAATGAAATCATTGTATTTATTTTTCTTATATTAGTTTTCGATGATCACAATATTTGCATTAGCAGCGAACAAGAGGCTGTTACAGTCATAGGAGTCGGATGCGTACACGACTGCGATTTCAAAACCGCCAATATCAGTCGCAAGAGAATCTCTCGACGACGAAACTCGAATAGCCAATAAGCTCCCCACTGTTGCTACTCTCCTCCAGCTCCGATACTATGTCTACGTGTGGCCTCTGGACGTCGCCGTCTCTCTCTCCCCGCCGGCGATCATGCAGCTTTTCTTCCAGTCGCCGGTCTCTTTCCTCTGTTCTCAAATTCGATAGAGAGCGTGTCTCACAAAGAGTCTCCTGTAGCTACAAGGAGAGCAACAGAGATCGGCCTCAATCTTCCGGAATTCAAGTCTACGGCGAGATTGAGAGGTAAGCCACTTCAGAATTCTCGGCTTCGTACTAGCTCACTGTTACTAATATGGCGAATCAATTCGATTTTCAGGTTATTAACGGAGACTGTCAAGCAATCTCAGAGTAGTTCCGGTGGATCCGCTGATTGGTCAGAAGTCGAGGTTGTCTCATTGTCGGTTTCTTTTGTGTGTTCTTCATTAATAAGCTTTGTTTGGGGTTGTTCTGACTGAACGAACTCTTGTAGGGAGCATGGGTGCTCAAACCAAGGAACTCGAAACCAAAGATGGTTGTTCATTTCATTGGCGGGATATTTGTTGGTGCAGCACCTCAGCTTACCTATCGATTGTTTCTCGAGAGATTAGCAGAGAAGTAAGTCTGTGAAGGATGCTTCTATATGATCTTGTGATTTTCCTTTTTTAATAGGCATTTTTTGATTGCTTATATGAATAGCTAATAATATATCTGCAAACCAAATGATCTCTTGCAGGGATGTTTTGGTTATTGCGACACCCTATGCTAGTGGTTTTGACCACTTCTCTATCGCAGATGAAGTACAATTTAAGTTTGATAGATGCTGCCGATCTCTACAAGAATCAGTGAGTTTCTTTTTAGTGATAAAGCTTGTTTTTTTGATCCAGGAAAGAAAGTTTATGTCAGTATATGGGAACATAAGAATTGAATAGTAGTTTCTTTTCTCTCAAACAGGTACAGGATCTTCCTTCTTTTGGGATCGGTCATTCACTGGGATCCGTCATCCACCTTCTGATTGGTAACTAGGTTTAAGTGGTTGTGACTGTATAAAACTGATTCAGTTCATTAGTTTTTTTTATTGAGTTGGTTCACTAGTATTTCAGGATCAAGGTATGCTGTTCAGCGAAATGGGAATGTATTTATGGCATTCAACAACAAGGTAAATTGGTTTATTTATATTACAAGTGGAGTTAAAGATATAATTTTTTAGGGAAAAACTGACCAGAACAAAGAGATTGAGGTTAAACTTTCATAGCAAATATGTTGGAAACGGTTGTTGATTTTGGAGAGTTTCCCCCTTTGTCTCCCCAAAACACCGGTTGCTCAATTTCTTCATATCAACTCTTTATATTTAAATATAAAACACTCCCAGTGTTATTTCAGCCCCATGGCTGTCCCTAATTTACTTAAATAATACAATATACTCTTCAAAAGCATTCACATAGATGAAGACCCTTGTTATCTGTCACACCCATCACAGACTTCCTATACTAGCTTTCTCTCTCTAAAGTATTTTTTTTATAGTGGCAAGATACTGTGAGTCCTTATACGAAATCACAGAACTTGTAAAGGTGATCTCTTTCCGGAACCTTTAATTTTGCAGGAAGCGAGCTTAGCTATTCCTTTGTTCTCCCCAGTTCTCGTCCCGATGGCTCAAAGCCTTGGACCACTGTTATCACAGGTAGCAACATCCCCGACAGTCCGCTTTGGGGTAAGGTTCTGATTCCTTTGCTTTGCTTTTAAGATATGCAGCTCGTCGGCTAGTTTCCCAAGTGATAGTCTAGCTTCTTGCTTTTGGTGATTGTGTTCGACCAATTCGTTGGCTAACTTGAGTGCAGTTACGCCTTGATGATTTTGTTCTCTCTTTTGTTTAAAAATTGCAGTAAATACTACTTTTGATATTTGACACATCAAGTCGCTCTGGTTTCTACCTTGTCTATCCTCTTTCATTCTTTGTCGATGGTGTTCGAAAATAAGTAACAAGAAAAGCTACTTGCAGGCAGAGATGACCCGGAAGCAACTAGAAACTCTCAGCCCTCCCATCATGAAGCAAATTCTACCACTAGTGGAACAGCTCCCTCCCCTGTACATGGACTTGGTAAAAGGAAGAGAAGATTTCATTCCAAAACCAGAAGAAACAAGACGCCTTGTAGGTGAAACCCATAATGTTATTGGCTTAATGTACCATCATCGAGCCTTATCTCGTCTTGATCACCATCCATCACATTCCATCATACTAATAGAGTGTTGCTAACAAATAATGTTCAGATAAGATCCTACTACGGAATCTCTAAGAATCTGTTGGTAAAGTTCGAGGACGATTCAATAGATGAAACATCGATCCTAGCTCAGGTGCTTGGCGTGGAATCATCCATAAGCTCAAAGCTAGACATGTCTATCCGTACACTGCCAGGGGATCACGGTCTTCCTCTGCAGCAGGTACTGAGTTAAGTTTAATGCAAATTATTTTGCAACAGAGATTTGTACTCTAAGAAGACGAACAAGACAATGTTGAAAGTGATTTATGTTGTTGTCTGGACAGGCTCTTCCAGATGTTCCACCAGCAATGGCAGAAGCGGTGAATCGAGGAAGTGAGTTTTTGGCGAATATGGCTGTAGGGACTCCGTGGGAGTCTGTGGCTAAAGAGGTTGGAGGTACGCTTGGAAAGGACTCGAAGATCCTTCGTGGAGACATGTCCAAAGATCTTGCCTTGCTCGTCGATGCAATCACTTCTTGGATGGCTTCGAATATGGGTCCAAAACTTCTGAGATCATAATGTTGGTACTTACTCATGTACACAAAACGTACAAAATAATCTAATAACATAGGGCTTTGTATACATAAAAGTGACGGAATTATCATTTGCTTATATTATTTTAATTTGTTTGTCGACATGATTACATATTTGGTACTCACATAAGGAAAGGGTCTGTCAACAAGTTGATAGACACATCAACCAAAAAAAAAGGTAATCACGCTTGAAATATACGGGGCCTACTGTTCATGATACAGATACAAGCCGAGACCGAATCGAGCACATGCTCTGCAGAATGCTATTTCCTCAGCTGCAGCAACTGGATCCTCGATGTGATCATCAGTCGTCGTTACTGTCCCAGTCGATTCGCGATGTGCCTGCATTCACATGAAACTTCAACTATTGAATAGAGGGAGACAAATGCTAAGTCATGTAATATATAAGTCAGAACACAGCCTTAGATCATCAAAGATATATATTAAAAAAAAAACAGGGATGGATAATGCTGGTTTAAGCATTGGCATGGATGACCAAGGTCATTATCACATTATTTTGGTTTCTTTATCCGACATTTCCAAAGTCAGGAAAAGGTTAAGAATCAGTAAAATACAAACAGAGAGATAGAAGGGATGAGGAAAGAAAGAACCGTTGATATACTGTTGAAAGCTACCATTAAGATATTATCTATCTTATAGAAAGAGGCAAAGCAAGCTTTAACTTTGCACAAAAACAAGACAAACAAACATCAATACTTGAGTTAAGGGTTTTTCCTCTAGAAAGAGACAATAAGAGAGAACAAGGAATGCAACTCAAGGTTCGAACGCAAAAATTTGGACAGAAAAACACACACACCTAATCACAGAGAATTAGTCCCAAAAAAAAAAGTGTAAACGCGAGAATCAATTTAAAATTGAAAAAAGAGAGAAAGAGAAGAAGTGAATACTTACCTCACCATCAGAGCCACGAATGGTGAGACGATAAACAACAGTGACATTACCATTCTCAGAGAAAATGACATCACGAACTTCCCCACACCAACCTAGAGAGAAGAATAAGAGAAAGGATTTTCAAATTAGTCTCTGCAGAGCAGAAGAAGATGATGATATTCAACAATGAGGAAGATAATGCAATTCTACAGTACAAACCAGGTGCGTAGAAGCTGAGCATCCGATTTGCATGGTACCTAGGAACACAAAGTCCAAGAGCTCAGATCGAGAAGCAGCAGCAACAACAACAACAAGGTTAAAAGATGGAAAATCGAGTACCAAGGGATGAAGCCAGAAGAAGCGGCAGTGGATCCAGGTTCGTGGCTCTTGACGATGTTATCAGGGATCTTCTTGTTAAGATCGCGAAGTATCTCAATCAGAGGCCGAGTGATCGACGAGGAAGACGAGAACTTGTCCAAAGGCACCACATAGTTGGAATTAGGAACCGCTTTTTTATTCCCGGCGTCTCCTCCGATTCCGACTCCACCACCAACGCTGCATCTGACTCCTCGCCACGCCGTTAACATTTCCCGGCGAACAGCGACGGTTCCCAGTGGGGAAAGCCTGCCAGTGAGAGCATCGGGGGCGGAGTTTCCGAAGAGAGTCGTGGATGTATGCATTTGCAAAGCCATACTTGTTTTCTTCGAGAGGAGAAGGAACAAGTACAAACAAAAAAACTCTTGACTTGAGGGAAGAGGGAAAACAGGAAAAGAGTGATAAGAGATTTGTCTGAATACTTGACGTGTTTTGTTCTTCTCTCTCGTAGTAGGTAGGTGGGATAGGTGCGGAAACCCAAACCAACCCCCTTTTTAACTCTTTTTTATTTTATTTTTTTTAAGATTTTGCTTGCATATGGAAAGGAAATATATTTGTACATATTTTGACTTTGGTTTTTGATTGACAATCAAGAATATAATAGCATTGTTTTTATCTTAGACTAGTTCTCTGATTCAGCTAGAAATGTGAAATGTTTTGATATATGTGAAAGAGCAGAAGGCAAAAGCTTTGATTCAAAACAAAGGCACTGAGAAAAATAAGTGTTGGTCGTCCCCAACTTATTCAACAATTCAAAGTCACAAAACATCCAATGCAACCGAGAGAAATAACAAATCCATACGCGTATGTTTCCTCTCACACGGAGAGTATTTTAGTACTTAGAAAAACAACAACCGAAAAGATAAAACTCCATTACATGTCGCAGACTTACGACGAGACTTCTCCATTCTCCACCAGTTTCTTCATTCTTCACCTGTTTCAATACCATTTCAGAGATTAAGCTCAGGCATTCCAAACAACAACAAAACCAGGTTTTTTTTTATCCCTTTTACCTTTGTAAAAAGGTGCTTCTTCATTTAAACTCGAATTATCTTCTGCGTGACCCCGATAGCCCGCGCAGGCTGGTTCAAGCTTGGTGGTGGGCCATCTTCCTGAACCAGCGATGTTGAGGTTTTGATTGATTGCTATTCAGATTCATCATCATAAACATCCAAATCCTCATCAAAGGCAGTCAGATCAAGCTGGTAACGAAGTATCCCTCCAATTCCTCCAAACCCTCTGCAAAACTGAGACCCTTCCTGCGATTTGTTGGTTACAAACTCTAACGCACAACCAAAACGCCTGTACTCGTTAGCCAGCCACTCCAGTAACGACAACTTATCCTCCACATCCAAATCGCTATTGCCTTCTTTGAAATTGTCAGTGTTGCTTTCCTGTTCCTTGTTAAGGTGCTTTATCACAGTCTCACCAGTCGCAGTGTTCTTCAACACATATCTGTTGATGTCAAGGTTTTCCCACACGATTAGTGTCTCGACAGCACCCGAGTCCAAAGCGTTCAACGTATCCTCCACGCCAAACACATACTTCCCCGTGTCCTGGCTTATCTCCTCAAAGTACTTCCCTATCAAACGCTTCTCTTGAATGAACTTCACATTCGCAAGGATTTCAGATGAAAGCTCGATAGCCTGGTTGAAACCATTTTCTCCTCCGTACGATACATCCACCACGTTAAGTATCTTTGCCGCGAGCCGGGGATCAAACATATCTGACTGACTAAGTTCAGTCTTGAAATCAGCTGAACCAGCGAGTATCAGCCCAGACACATTAGGCTGACTTGCTGAAGGGTTGATGTAATACTGCGTGGCGAGCTCAGCGGTTTTCCTCACGTAATTGTGACGCTTCTCCATACGCAGACGGGCAAAACGAAGAGCTGACTGTCCTCCTCTTCCGTGTTTCTTCGGAAGATCAACAGAGAACTTGTGAAGCACCTCACGGGTGTTACCGCTCAGGGTCCCAAAGAGAGTCCCGTTCCCGTCCATTACAATGAAACCAAACTTGTCATCGGACTCCAGCAGTTCATTCAGTGCTTCGGTGTGAAACTTGTTGTCACAGAGGTAGAGAGTGTTGTTTATGGGCCTGAAAGGCTCAAAGTCAATGGTAACCTTCTTCTCCTTGCCTTCGTCGTTGACAATGGTTCCAGTGTAGAGGACGAGGCCATTGGGAGGGACCTTGTTGTAAAGTTTCAACCTTTGCTGTGCAGAAGTTATGGCCCCCAAAACAGACTGGCGATTGACTCTGCTCTTGATGTTCGACGCGGTTCCATACTCATCCCCCAACATCTTGGTAACACGAGAGACCTGATCACGTGGAGGCATGATGAGTGAGATCATGCTAGTTCCATTGCCCCTCGCAGCTTCAAGGGACTTGATCAGCTTCTTAATCTTCCATATCTCAATGTTCTTGTCATCATCATGGTTGTCTCCCATTTTGACCTGCAACAACAACACACAGACACAGTATAGAAGCTAGTTAATAGCGATAAACATGTACATTAACAAGTTGTTTCAACTCAGGAAATAGAACTGAAACTAGAGTAGAGAAACAGAATCCACAGTCAATCATCACCAAACTGTACGAGGATAAAGCTCAAATTTCACCAAATACTCTTTTAAGTTGTGAGAGCAAATCCATTCTTTTCAATACTTGACGAAAGAACAAAACTATTACCAAAAAGTAATACACCAATGTTCCAACTTCGTTTTAAATGCAGTAACCTTAGTCATACAAAACATATTCTTTTATTATCCATAAAAAGATCAGAAAATCTAAAATAAACTTCATAGCATGCTTTCACCAGTTATAATCGTAAGAGAAACTAGTTTGCATGATGCATCAAATATGATTTTTGAAGACAATAAAAAAGAGGAAATATCAAAGCGGTTATGGATCTACCATTTAAAAGAATTCTCCAAACCAAATCTCTTCAAGCTTATCTTACTGAATAGCTGATTTTCAATATGATCGAAACAGAAAACATATATCTCCTAAAACAAAACAAAAAAAAAACTAAATCCCAGCTTGTACTTCTGCCAACAAAAAAATTCTGACAAAACATATTCGAAATTCCAGGAAAATCCGATAGACAATTGTCGCTAGAATTCGAAATTCCAGAAAAACAAGGATGAACACATACAAGCAATCATATATTTCAAAAAAAAAAAAAAACACATACAAGCAATCATATCAGACGATTGATAGATCGAAAGATTGAGCATCAGACAAAGTATTAGGAATAAGAAGAACAAAATTAAACGAAGAAAAAAAGAGAGAAGGATATGAAGATCAGAAATTCACCTGAAGAAACTACGCGAAGGAACACCGTCCAAGCGAGAGAGAGAGAGAAATGTATATTCCTTCGAGAACGCTTTTTTTTAGTGTCTAAATGCAATTGATCTCTTTATGTGGCAGAGAAAGAATATTTATATATAATGTTTATTTTCTGCCAATGCAGAGACGTAACCTAGTCACCTTTAACCTAACTTAATGGACTCCGTTTAATGGGCTTGAGCCCAATATATTCAATATATGATTAATATTCTAATATTAAAAAGATAGGATTTGATTTTCGAAAAATCAAATGTTTAAAAATTAATATAAACAAACTTATATAGAATCTCTAATGTGGTGTATGTAAAGCCACTCATCCTAATTTTAAGTGTTAAAATATTGTTGTCTTTAAAAAGATGATGCAATAAAATTTCATCTAGTATTTTAGACAGCCAAAAAAAATAAAAATTGTTAGTTTACCAAATATTTATTTAATCAACAATTCAAATCTACCATTCTTTAAAAAAAAGTTAGAAAATATAATTTTTCAAAAATTAGTTTTACTTCAATGACATGGACAACAGACAAGAGACAAAATACAAACAGACAAAAGTAACTAAAAGTTACAGGAAGTCTTAGCTTTAGGAAATGTAAGCTGGCTATAGTTCTCCAAACAAAGGTATGTGTTCTAACTTCTATCTAACTACGTGGACTTACTTTAATGGGCCTAACAAAGCCCAATAACTGTATTGTCACTTGAACTACCCAATTGGCTAAAGCTGAAAGCCACAGACAGGTCTTGTTGATTCTGTGTTGCGTCATTTCGAGAGTGGACAAGGAAGAAGAAGAAGAGCGAGATGGCGTGGAGAGGAAACATATCGAAGTCTCTCAAAGAGCTCAGGATTCTCCTCTGTCAATCTTCTCCAGCTAGCGCTTCCGCCAGGTTTCTTCAGCTTCCCTTTTTATATTTCGGGTTTGCTTGATCAAAGCAAATCTGTGAGATGGGCGATTCAATCTCCGTTAGGTTATTCAATTGCTGATGACTTTCTGGGGGTGTTTTGTTTCGATCCAGAACGTTCGTAGAGAAGAATTACACAGATTTGAAGTCTCTGAACCCTAAATTCCCCTTCCTGATCCGCGAATGTAGTGGGATCCAGCCTCAGATGTGGGCAAGATATGGTAATTGCTTTCATCTCAAATATAGTTTGAATATACACATTGCCACCAGAATTCAAAGCTTTTCTGGTTATCGTGCTACACTAGCGAAAGTTTTGACTTCAAAATGTTAAATAGATTTGAGGTTATTGTGCTTATTGGAATTATATGTGTTTATTTTGAAAACTTTTTCGTTGGTGATAAAGAAAGAGTTAATTTCAGCTGTATGGTCTTTTAAAGCTTTGATATGAATGTGCTCATTGGTAGTTTACGGATATGGCATCTTCTTTTGTTTCTGCATTCATTTTTTTATGGAGTTCTTATAACATCTTGAGGTAACCATTTCACTTTGTATGCACACTCACCCCTAAAGCAGTGGCTATCGATGAAAATGTAATGTTGGCTTTTGCTTTTAAGATGTGCATAGTGCCTACTGCTGCTGGTGTGTAACTATCAATTAATTTGTGACATCATTTGTGCTCATTGGTAGTTAAGGAATGCGACTTCTTACCTTGTTTCTCGTAGTCCGTTGTTGTTTTTGATTTGAATGCCAAAAAATCTATAGTTTATGCTATTGCCTACTGCTGTTGTTCTTTCTTTTGAACTTTACGGTAATCACATATCAGTGCCTTGAGAAGGTATAGATATTCAGACCATCTCTGTCAAGAGAACTAGATCATCTTTAATATGTGTTCCCACTCCCATCATCTATATAGTAAAAGTAAAAGCACGCATGCAAATAGCATGTTTAGGAAATGGTTATCTTTTGAGATCATGGAAGCAAGTGGAGTTTAGCCAAATCCATGGGAGAAGCGTCTGCATTAAGAAGACTCTGCCCCACATGACTGTTAGGGTTTCATGAAACTATGAAACATAGGCATGGTGATACTTTGTTTTGGCCGATATACTTTGTGCATTCTGCATTAAAAAATTTGTTCTTGTATCCTACTTTGGCAACTAGTATTATCTTAATGTGTCTGTTTAGTGTGTATCCGTTAATCTGTGCTTGTCTTGCACACATACTTTTTGCAGATATGGGTGTGGAGAGGTGTGTGAACTTGGATGGTATGAACGAGTCACAGATTCTGAAGTCTCTTGAAGACCTTGTGAAAGCCGGAGGAGCTACGAAAGCCTAAGGTTGTTTGTTTTTGTTCTTTTTTGTTATCTAGATGATCGCGAATAAGCTTTAACCGGAAACACTCATTTGAACATTTCCTGTCATTCTATTACTTTGCAACTCACTGGTGTCATATCGCCTTTCGTTTGAGCTGTTTCTACTTTTTTTCTATTTTGTTATTCAGTCTTTCTTTCTAGGACATGATAACCGGAAAGAACAAAATGCTAAGCCAACAGAGTGATAAAACTCACACGAAAGCTGTGAATGAGAAGTGTCCTTAAAAACAGCTTGATTAAAAACTTAATTTCCTAAAAATTTATTTCATAACTTGATGATGTTTACAAAGAGAATAAAACTTGTATGTTAAAATAGAGCTTAATTAACAAGGGAAACAATCAGGTAAAATTCATGTTCATTTAAAGGACGCCGTGGGCTTATAGACGTTGCAGCATCTGCGGTCTTCATATTATTAACAAACTTAAGATCCTCGACATGGTCCACAAAGACTCTAACTCTTTTGATACGTTTCTCAGAAGTGTCATGATTAGCTGGTCCAAAACCTCCGATTTCAACTCTTCGGAGAGTGTTCCTTTCGAGATTGAGGTAGAAAACACAAAACGGGTTAGATGAACCGTTAGTTGACAAAACAATTTCACCTGTGGCAGTCGCTCCAACAACGTAGACATCCCCGCCAACGATTTGATCCTCCCATGAAGTGGGAACATTATTACTGCAGCCATCGGCTTTGTCCTTCCAAAAAGTGTAGACATATTCCGACCATTCAGACTCTGGTTTCTCCACATCTTGCATTACCCACAAACATAACTTAAGGGAACGCCTTCTACTCTTGTTGTCATAAGAATCCTTCCGTTCCCAAATCATATAATCATATGTATACTCCAGTTTAATTACGCCTTGTTTACCCTTATAGCTTATCATATTAATACTACGCGGCTCACTCATAAAATCTCTGTATATAAACTTGAATGTCTCAGACCTAACATCAAAGCAAACTATCAGAGAAGGCTCTTCTTTAGCAAAGTAATACAAAACCCCATTGATGCATATCCCTTCATTCAAAGGAATATGGTTTAATGGACAGTGGATGTCCCTCCACGAATCGTCTCCAGTTCCTAGTGTTAAAATTTGATCCAGCTTCAGTTTTTCACCATAACTGTTAGGAATGTTAATGGACAGTACCTTAAATTGTTTGTCAATCGGATCGAACCCTAAAAAACTTCTTGTACCTCTCAGTCTCCCTTTAGGTAAGAGAGCGTACTCTCCCGTGCTAGGGTTACATATCACCTGTTCTATGGTCCCCAAAAATCGACGGAAATAGATAAAACCAGAGGCATGACCACACAATTTTAGCCATGTGTGTCCACGTAACGTCATGTGAAAATCGGCGGCTACTACAAGAGACGTCCACTTCTCATATGGATTTTGAGGTTGAGGCGACGAGAAGAAGCACAAATCACCGTTGTATCGTTCGACGGCAAATAAGAGACGCGGCCGAGCTGAGGATCTGGTCAGGAACAACTCTTTGAAATATGGACGGCCAAGCATGGACCGCCACAGCTTTGACACGCAAGAAAACCTTGTGACTGACTTGGCTGGCAATCTTGAGAGTATCTCGATGGTGATATCAATCGGGATAGAATCTGAGTTTGCTCCTCTAATCATATTGAGTTGGAACTTTGAAGATGGTGTGTTTTTAGGGTTTTTTTCAGACTAGGATTTAACACCACAGAACAGGCTCTAGTTTAGGGTTTTAAACGGAATCGGTTTATATAATTAGGGTTTCCAAGTTGACTATATTATTGGAAAATATGGAAAACGATATTAATAAGTTAGTTATACTAGGTTATTTCTTTGGTTAAAAATAATTTTACCAAATTCAATTTATATGGTTTAGTTCGTTGATACTAAACCAAATTAATTAACATTGTGAGTTAGCTAGCTAGGTTTGGACCTTGTCGACCGGTTATACTTGGTAATGATAACCAAACTATAATGAAAAAAAAATTCAACTAATAATGGTGAGGTGGGCGATACGTGAGACGGTGAGAGGCTTTCTCTGAGAAGTTTCGAGCTTGTTCGATCGCAGCAAAGAGAGATATTGAAAGCACTGAAGCAACACACAATTTCGGAAAGCGAAAAGTAAAATTGAGTTGTATGTTCTTTAGAGATTTGACATGAATGTGCTCATTGGTAGTGATAGATGTGGCTTCCTCTTTTGTTTCTGCATTCACTTCTTTTATGGAAGAGTCTTTATAACATCTTGAGGTAACCAATTCACTTAGTATATGCACTCACCCCTAGAACATTGTGATCAGTCAAGATCTTTTGCAAATTTAGTGTCAAATCCCGATTTCGGAATTCTAACATAATTTCAGGATTGTAGCACAAAATCATAATATTTCTTTAGATCAATACAAAATTGTTTTTTTGCGTGGGCTTTCTCTTAATTTCAGGCCCATGGCCCATTAAGAGAGAGTCACATAGTCTTTGAGAGCGAATCAAGTTCGTAACTGACGGCAAAAAACCTGAAAAGCCGTGAGATGGTCCAATCCCAAGGGAGGAGGCACGTGCGAATTCGAAGTAAAAAAGTGATTAGGAACCAAACAGCTCAAGTGGCTCCTGAAACCGTTGTGGTTAAGATAGATTTGGTTTGTGACTAATAACTACAATATATTTATATATTTATCCACATCAAAATATATATATAACGCTACAGTTAGTTGATGAAGATAGATTTGGTTTCTTTTGATGCGGACGAAACTGGCAATGTACGAGCCAATCAAAGGCTGCGACGAGGGTGATCAATGGCGGGAGAAGAAAGACATTGAGTCTGCTTCTGCCCTCCAAATTTCTCATCGTCCATCTCTCCCTCCCGACAAGGAGCGATTAGTCTCTCTCGACGTCTTCCGTGGCCTTACCGTCGCCGTGAGTTTCCTTCACCTTGTTCTCATCGCTTACCCTTTTTGTTTTGTAATAGTTTCAGGGTTTTCGGGATTTTACGTATGCTTTCGAATTCAGATCAGTCTTCCTTTTTTAAGTATTGTGTTTGGAGTACTTGAGTGTTTTGTCTTTTTTTTTTTGGAATGGTAATAACAGTTGATGATACTTGTGGATGATGTTGGAGGGATATTTCCAGCTATTAATCATTCACCTTGGGATGGCGTAACACTTGCTGATTTTGTCATGCCTTTTTTCCTTTTTATCGTCGGTGTCTCTCTTGCCTTCGCTTATAAGGTATTGATTCTACTCAACTCACCATTTAAATCTTTGGAGTCATTGACTGATCAACTTTTGGTTAGAGTGAGTCTGATCTTCTTCTATGTTTTGCTTTTGATTACAGAACTTTTCATGCAGGTATGCTGCAACAAGAAAAGCTTTGCTTCGGTCTTTGAAACTCTTCTTACTTGGTCTTTTTCTCCAAGGTTGGTTCTGCATTCTAACTATGTGCAGTGAAGTTCTCAAGTAGCTCACTCTGTTTCAGCATGTATGATTTTTAAAAACTTTTTGCAGGAGGATTCATTCATGGCCTCAACAACCTAACTTATGGAATAGATGTACAAAAAATTAGATTCATGGGCATCTTACAGGTACATATTTAGTTTTTTCTTTTTCCTTCCGTCTCTGCCATGTTTCTAAACATTGTAAATTAGTAGCTTTTTGTTTTGTTATCAGAGAATAGCTATAGCATACTTAGTTGCGGCACTGTGCGAGATTTGGTTAAAAGGAAACCATAATGTCAGCTCAGAGCTATCTATGATCAAGAAATACAGATTTCACTGGTTAGTGTCTTTATTTTTACTTCTCAAAACTTAATGTATACAGATGATATTTATGCACTTGCTTGATTTCAGTCCTTTTATTTGACAGGGTGGTGGCGTTTGTTATCACAACAATGTATTTGTCTTTGCTATACGGTTTATACGTGCCAGACTGGGAATATCAGATTTCAACACAAGAACAAGGATCAACAATATTCTTGGTTGGACATTGTGTTTTTTATCTTCCTTCTACATACCTTCCTTACAGTATTCTATACCGCTTCTCATATCGATGATGCTCAAAACTGTTTAAGAATCTGAAGGTGAAATGTGGGGTACGAGGAAACACCGGACCAGGCTGTAATGCCGTTGGAATGCTTGACCGTATGTTACTAGGCATACAGCATCTGTACAGGAAACCCGTATACGCACGGACCAAGGTTCTTAGATTTAAAACATGTGTTTCTGTTTTTCTCAATATTTGTTTATGTCTCCATTTTTATTTGATCTCTTATATTTTCTTCTCAGCAATGCAGTATATATTCTCCAAACAATGGGCCATTACCTCCAGACGCTCCTTCTTGGTGTCAAGCGCCTTTTGATCCCGAAGGCCTCCTAAGGTCTTCTGCTTCTCTACTCGCAAAAATTATGATTATAATAGCTGTCATCATTGCTCACAAGTTTGTTTGTTGTAGTTCGCTGATGGCCACCGTTACATGCCTAGTGGGTTTGCATTACGGTCATATTATCATCCACTTCAAGGTAAATATATCATATTATTGTAATACTAGTCTCCTCTGGTTTTTTGGAGTAAAAATTGCAGTTTCATAGCATTTTTGGTCTTATCTTATCAGAAACTTACAATTGGTGCTCTGTAAATTGACTTCTTACAGGACCACAAAAAGCGTCTGAATCAATGGATCTTACGTTCTTTCTGTCTGCTGATGTTAGGACTCGCACTAGATCTCTTCGGTAGTATCCTTGACTTTTCTTTGCATAATTCTTGACAAAATACTTTATCAAACCACATGTCAAAACAATATTGCATCGAGATAGCTTAATCACAAACAGTTCGTAAGGTTGTTTGTTTTTCGGTTGCTTGCAGGAATGCACCTAAATAAACCTCTATACACATTAAGTTACATGTGTGTTACGGCAGGCGCTTCTGGATTTCTTTTCTCCGCGATATACTTGATGGTTTGGTTTGCTATTATATATATTGAATCTCTCATCTCATAGAAGCATCACATTTGTAATATGTAAACCTCTATCTGACTCCACAGGTTGACGTTTATGGATACAAACGAGCAAGTCTTGTATTAGAGTGGATGGGAATACACGCCTTACCAATCTACGTTCTCGTTGCCTGCAATCTTGTCTTTCTAATCATTCATGGATTCTACTGGAAGAAACCCATCAATAATCTCGTAAGTTTCACTTCTCTTTTCTTTTTCTTACCCTTTATTATTGTTCAAGTTTGTGTTTGAATCCAAAATGTTGTTTTTTGTTTTGTTTTCAGCTTCATTTAATTGGAATCGGAAAGTAAAGAGGAGAAGGGAGGTGAAACAAGCGTAACATTACTTTAATCTTATTCTTTTGAGATGTTATTTTGCATCCTTCATTAATCAAAAACTTAATGTTTCTGTCAGAAAGAAACAAAAGCCATCTTCATCTTTATATTCCACTTTTCCCATATTCATTCACCTCTGGAATCTAATCTTTTCTACATTTGTAAATCGAATCTCACCATATTTTCACATTTTATCCTTATATTAACATGATGCATTCTTCTTGTTAAAGCACGAGTGTATGCGGGAAAGAAGTTGAAAGTGGAACTTGGTAAAAAGAAGAAAAGCAATTACCGTATTGTTAAATTAGATAAATTCTGATATTTAACCCTGTTAAGCTCTAAGCCCGTCGCCAATGCAACCTACCAATCAAGTTTTATACCTAACACAAAACACATAGACGTAACATATATTAAAAGGAGCTATTGGAAAGTACAAATTTGTTTCGTTAGTGTATTAGTATTGGAAGATTACTAAATATTAAAAAATCCTATATGTAATGGTTCTAGAAGTTAAAGGCACTACTAATGCTTGAAAGAGGAGAGCGGACCAAAGATCGTCAATAACAATAATGTCAAAATCCACTTTGCATTGACCACACCAACCTCTTACACCCCTTTTTCATTATTCAACTTTGATTTTTCCTTTCCAAAATGAAATATTCCCTCGGTTTCAACTAATCTGTTATATAAAATCCGCTAGATATTGAAACCATATATAGTTGATATATACTTATTATATAAATTTAAAACATTCAACGTTATTTATAAGGGAACTCTTTGGATTGCCAACTACTTAGATGTAAACAAAAGTTTCTCGATAATTTTTATGTAGCCATCTTACGTTAGGCATTATTAAGAATCTATTTACTTCTTATTTTTCTCAAAAACTAAATATATCTTATAAATAGAAACTCAAGATTAAAAAGTAAAAACTCTGGCACTGAAAAAAAAAAAAAAGAAAGAATCGCAACCTCTGAAAGACTAAATTTCCTTTATAAATTGATTTTAGAGAGTCCACAAAACACGGCTAGTTATAAAAACGTACGGCGTATGACATTTGTCTACGTATAGAAGAAGAACAGTCGACCTTCATGCCTATAAAAGTAAGTCTTGTTGAAAATAGATAACATATTTGCGTCGGAGATAACAACAGAAACTTTCCAAACAAATATTCAATCGCACATGTGTGAAGGTTTACTGATTTAATGGAAGGTTTTAGCTACGTGAGTCTGTTAATTAATTAGTAGAAGGTTCTCATCTCTATTTATAAGATATAGTCTAATAGAATATGTGTTATCACTAATGATAAATTAGGCTAATTATGTATAATCTCCAAATTATAACCAAGATGTATATGACTCGTAACTATCTTAAAAACATTGTTACCACACCATTAAAATTTGATCAGCGTGAAATTGAGATCTCCTGTGAGTTAATGATAAACATCGTTTCAAGTTTTGTTGGATAGTACAACGTATAGATGAAAGTATAGTGTAATTTTTTTTTAGCATGGTTGTGTATTTAGAATCAGTTTAAGTGCATGTGAACTAATACGCACAGGTTTGATATGCATACAAAGAGCATAGCAAAGGAGATAAGTCAAAAATTCGTCCACTAATATACTCAAAACGATAAAATATCTTCTCGGCCACCTTTCGTTCTCATCGGTCCTATTTAAAAAAGGGACAAAACAAAGACCATCTGTACTATGTGCGCTCAATTATATCGTATGTTTTGTCGTCATACCATCTCTCCTCTGTCTCTCTCTTTCTTTTTTGATTTTCCTAAATTGTGTGAGTCCCTAAAACTGACTTTTTCTTGTGGCGGCCTCCAAGCTATATGGTTGATGAACAAAACACCTTATCTGTTTATGCCGGCTGCAATACTCTATTTGCTTCTCATTTGGCTCCAATTTTTAAGCGAACACTCTTAGATTTATCTTTATTTGGAGAGTCTATATATCTTTTTTTGTATAGTTACGTGGCATACAGAGCTCATGAACTACACATATAAAATGGTTCAAGACTAGAGCAAAAAGAAAACATTGCGGACAAAAGTAAACTTTATCTAATATATTTTTGAACCGGTGCTAAATATGATATTTATAAGGAATTATCTATACCGGATTTAGATGCCGGGTATTCGAAGGATATTGGATCAAGACTGATCACGTGTGTAATAGATATACATGACGTAGCTAGCTTTCCTATTGCATGTTACTCATGAGGTTCACGCGTTTGGCTTAGTAGACGTGAATTAAGTACCTTATTCTCAGGAGATATGCCTCATATATATAGTTCTCATTCTGAACTATCATGCATGTGCGTATGGTTTGTTAGTTTTCTGCACTTGGTAGACTTACAAACCCTGATTCACTGATGCGGGAGAGGTGTCATTGCATAGGCACGGATCCAAAATCCACGTGTTGGGCCACGGTTGGCTCTTTATGTATAGAAACAAAAAAAATAAAAATTCAAAATAGATACATCTCACATGGAGATGTATGATAAAATTAGTCCGGCTATAACACTAGTTGAGGTATGTACTGAAAACAGATTACAAGTCAAATGTTGCAAGCAACATATTTGTATGATGGTTCTATAAATATGCGTTCCAAAATTAATTATAGATTGACTTTTGAAAAAATTACATATATCACTCCAAAATATTACTTTTTTTTTTGTGTGATTGCCAAACAAAGAGAATAGTGAAGTTACAAGTTTAGACAAACCTAAGTAAACATTCCCATTCATCTAAAAAATTAAGTCTCCCTTTTCCTCGTGCAAATTCACACGGGGTTGTTATATACATTAACAAACGTCTAAGAAAACACATAAATGACTCGGTGTTGAAATTTATTATGTGACTCGGTGGAAATAGAAGACAGGGAGGAATAGAAATGTAAACAAATAACTTAAGAAGACAATGAAAAAAAAAGTCAAAATAATTGGTCAGTAAAGGGTTTGACCGGACCGGGGCGGTCCATCCATAGTTTCCCACTACCTTCCGGGATTTGGCACATTATGAATTGCAATTTGCATCATTGCATGTCCATTTATCTCATCTCTCCCTCATTTACTCTATATATATTTTATGCAAAAATCAATTTCTTCCATAAACAAAAAAAAAATCAAACACCTTTTGAGAGCAGAGATTTTCTCTCTCGCACTATAGTAACCTCACAAGTATTGTTATTGTGGCAGAGATCCCTCTGGTTTGGCTACATCAAGTGATCATCTTTTCTTTTTGGTGTATTAGATTTGACGCAAAATGAGACGAGGCAATTCAGGTACCGACCATGAACTTGGGATTCTACGAGGAGCTAACTCAGACACCAACTCCGACAACGAAAGCATCGCCAGCGACCGGTCGGCCTTCAGTGGTCCACTTGGCCGGCCGAAACGCGCGTCCAAGAAAAACGCGAGATTCGCTGCAGATCTCCCCAAGAGAAGCAACAGCCTCAGCGGCGGTGGCGGCGGTGGCCGTGGTGGTGAAGATGATGAGTACGTGGAGATCACGCTAGACATCAGGGACGACTCGGTGGCCGTCCACAGCGTCCAGCAGGCAAGTCCCGGAGGAGGAGTTCAGAATCTTGAGGATCCAGAGCTGACACTCCTCACGAAGAAGACGCTCGAAAGCAGCCTCAACAACTCCGCATCCCTTTCTTTCTTCCGTAGTACCTCCTCGCGCATCAAGAATGCCTCACGGGAGCTCCGCCGCGTGTTCTCCAGACGGTCCGCCCCCACCGTGCGGCGGTTTGACCGCACGAGCTCCGCCGCCATCCACGCTCTCAAAGGTCTAAAGTTCATCGCCACCAAGACCGCCGGGTGGCCAGCCGTCGACGAACGGTTCGATAAACTCTCTCTCGACTCCAACGGCCTCTTACTCTCTTCCAAGTTTTGGGAATGCTTAGGTACGTAATATATTCTAGCTTAAGCAATTTTTGTTTATACTATATATGTTTCCATTTTAGTTAATTTTCATTATTTTTCTGGACTTTCTTTAGGAATGAACAAGGAATCAAAAGACTTCGCGGACCAGCTCTTTAGAGCACTAGCTCGCCGGAATAACATCTCCGGCGATGCAATCACCAAGGACCAGCTCAGGCTCTTCTGGGAACAGATCTCAGATGAAAGCTTCGATGCCAAACTCCAAGTCTTTTTTGACATGTAAGCTTTTTTCTTATCTTTACCTAACCCATTTATATCTACGGTTGATAGACCATTCCTACGGTCGTTTAATTATTGGTATTTTCAAAGCTAAACGGTCATCAGGATTTAAGGACCCAAATAATACTAATTAATTATTTAATCATTCTTTGAGGTTTAGTGCATTTGTAACTAAACAAATGATGTCATTGTGTGGTCAGGGTGGACAAAGATGAAGATGGGCGAGTAACAGAAGAAGAGGTCGCTGAGGTGAGAAACCACACACCATTCAATATTTATCTTTTTCTCATATTTTATCTATAATATATACGTATATTCTTAGTAGTGACCAAAAAAATATACATATTCTTTAGTTGATTATCTTGACATCTTGACAAATTTGTCCACGCGCAAATCCCACTGACTTTATCTGCTGACGTTTACTGTTAACTTCACAAACCCCATTAACTGCATGTGAACACGACAATAATCGTTATAGATTAGATGGAGTAGTATTTATTACTTTTGTTTAGGTTATTAATTTCAAACACACTTTTTTGGTAATTAATTGCAGATTATTAGTCTTAGTGCTTCAGCGAACAAGCTCTCGAATATTCAAAAGCAGGCCAAAGAGTATGCAGCGCTGATAATGGAAGAGTTGGACCCAGACAATGCTGGGTACATTATGGTACGTATGGTCCACCTTAAACCACTTAGTCGCTAATGCTATATATCGTAAATTTACCACGTTTAATATTCTATAAAATAACCTGAGAAAAAATAACCCAAGGTTATAATATGGTTAATATTATCGGGACGTCTTGATTTGTTTACCAAATCAATCAACAAAAAGTGGACAGGCGTTGATAAGAGACTGATCAATTAATAGGTGTAGGCCGTAGGCGTCTAGGAAGTACAATTTACATAAATCACTAAATATTGTAATATATGGAAACAAAGATAAAATAATAATCGAACAACTAGTCAAAAGTAGATATAAGGGGCATTTAAATGTCCGAGGATTGCTTAAATATTGGATAAACTTGTGTAAAATGCTAAAAGAATGATTTTTGTAACGCTAATTAATGTTGTATTGTAATAATATAGTTAAATAATATGAAATGGAAACTCGCGTAACAGATCGAAAACTTGGAGATGCTGCTGTTACAAGCACCAAACCAGTCGGTACGGATTGGGGACAGTAGGATACTAAGCCAGATGCTAAGCCAGAAGCTGAAACCGGCCAAAGAGAGCAACCCTCTGGTGAGGTGGTCGGAGAAAATAAAATATTTCGTACTTGACAACTGGCAGAGACTATGGATCATGATGCTATGGCTTGGCATTTGCGGCGGCCTATTCACATACAAATTCGTCCAGTACCGGAACAAAGCGGCCTATGACGTGATGGGTTATTGCGTTTGTATCGCCAAAGGAGGCGCAGAGACTCTCAAATTCAACATGGCTCTAATATTGCTACCTGTGTGTCGTAATACCATCACTTGGCTAAGGAACAAGACCAAGCTAGGTGTTGTCGTACCGTTCGATGATAATCTCAACTTCCACAAAGTTATTGCAAGCGGGATAGTGGTCGGGGTTTTGCTCCATGCAGGTGCGCATTTAACGTGTGATTTCCCGCGTTTAATTGCGGCCGATGAGGATACCTATGAGCCAATGATACCTTACTTTGGTGAGCAACCGGAGAGCTATTGGTGGTTCGTGAAGGGAGTGGAAGGATGGACTGGTATTGTGATGGTTGTGCTAATGGCTATAGCCTTTACACTCGCTACGCCTTGGTTCCGTCGTAACAAGCTTAACTTACCTAATTTCCTCAAGAAGCTTACCGGTTTCAATGCCTTTTGGTACTCCCACCATTTGTTCATCATTGTTTATGCTCTTCTGATTGTCCATGGTATCAAGCTCTACCTCACCAAGATTTGGTATCAGAAAACGGTATGCTCTTCAAACCTGATTCCTCTGTTTTCTTCTCTATTTTTCTTTTTCTTCTTCTTCGGGTTACTTAATACTTCTTGTTTTGTGTGATTCTTGCAGACATGGATGTATCTTGCTGTACCAATCCTTCTGTATGCGTCGGAGAGGCTGCTCCGTGCTTTCAGATCAAGCATCAAACCGGTTAAGATGCTCAAGGTATATCTAATATCTAGGCTTCTAGAAATATAAAAACAAATATGTTCAATATCATAAAAAATATTTCCTTTGAACTTTTTATAAAGGTTTGTATATATGTATCAACAGGTGGCTGTTTACCCCGGGAACGTTTTGTCTCTACACATGACGAAGCCACAAGGATTCAAATACAAAAGTGGACAATACATGTTCGTGAATTGTAGAGCCGTCTCTCCCTTCGAATGGCATCCTTTCTCCATCACATCTGCTCCAGGAGACGACTACTTGAGCGTACACATCCGCACGCTTGGTGACTGGACACGTAAGCTCAGGACGGTCTTCTCTGAGGTATGCAAACCTCCTACCGCTGGTAAAAGCGGTCTGCTCAGAGCAGATGGAGGAGACTCCGTTGCGTTCCCAAAGATCCTTATCGACGGTCCCTATGGTGCTCCGGCACAAGACTACAAGAAGTACGACGTGGTACTCCTCGTAGGTCTCGGCATCGGAGCTACGCCTATGATCAGCATCCTCAAGGACATCATCAACAACATGCAATCTCATGACCGCGACAGCGACATCGAGAACAACAACAACAACAACAATGGGAACAGTAAAGGGTTTAGGACGAGGAAAGCTTATTTCTACTGGGTGACTAGAGAGCAAGGATCGTTCGAGTGGTTTAAGGGAGTTATGGACGAGGTTTCGGAGCTGGACGAGGAAGGAGTGATCGAGCTCCACAATTATTGCACGAGCGTGTACGAGGAAGGCGATGCTCGGGTGGCTCTTATTGCCATGCTTCAGTCGTTGCAACACGCTAAGAACGGTGTTGATGTCGTATCCGGGACACGTGTCAAGTCCCACTTCGCTAAACCCAACTGGAGACAAGTCTACAAGAAGATTGCTGTTCAACATCCCGGCAAACGAATCGGTAAATGACTAATCTTAACCCCTTTATATTTTGTAGTTATGTGATATGTATATTATATTACTAGTGGATTTGAATAATTATATACTAATATGAATTTGATTGCAGGAGTCTTCTATTGTGGGGCACCGACACCGATAAAGGAGCTAAAAAATCTAGCTTTAGATTTCTCTCGAAAGACAACCACCAAGTTTGACTTCCACAAAGAGAACTTCTAATCCCAATTATATAAGTTTGAGGTCAATAAGTAGAAAAATAAAACAAGAAACTGCAGATAGATATTAATTTTAAATTCTTTTCCTTTTATAAAAAAAATCATATGAGCTGTATTCTTTCGTTTCTTTTTACGGAACTTAATTTATCGCCGAATTAAGTATAAGATAGTAGAAGCATAGTTGCAGATTTGGTATTGTAAACATGTAATTATGGAGTTACTGCAACATTATTATCTACTCGTAATCATATCTTCAACGAGGAAAAGATGGTATTGATTTTGATTTTGGATATTCATTACTCCTTTCGACACACTTAATGGAAATATCTTCATTATATACGTTCGGGTTATTTACCCATTATTTATTTATGCCATGCATTTTGTGTTTGTTTTTCTTGTTTTTAGTTTGCAAAAAAAATTATCAGAAACAATAATATAGTAAAAATGTATTATTTTAAAAAAAAAACAATCAGGCCGTGATAGAAGCCAAAGGAAACAAAAGAGTGGTGGTTGTGTTCTAGAAGGAGAATGCCACTTGTTTTGTTTATGAGTAGTAGCGTGTCAACAAGACAATTCTTGTTTCAACGCCGTCTATTGGGGCCCCACACCCACCAAAACCCGCCTTCGATTTCTTCTATGTCGGAATGAGACAAAAGGATATTATTTAATATACCCACGTTGTTTTCGAATTGAACCAAAGTTATAAAAGCATCTCTATGATAGTTTATGAAGCAGCATCTCAAAAAATAATAATAAAAAAAAATGATAAAATATTAATTGAGTATTTCAGAAATTAAAAATCTCAACCTAATAGTTTCTCATTTTAATAACTATTGGGCTAAGATTATTTATTTCTCAAATACCTAATTAAGATTTAATCAATATATCTTTTTTTTTTAAATACTCTATAAAAATCTTGTAGTGGACATGCTCTAAACTGTCTATTTTTAGAAACTCGTTTCTATTTCAATTCCTCATATTGAAATGATGTGAAACCGAAAACAAAAAGATAAAGTTTTTGAAAGTCTGGGGAAAGAGAAAACTGTATAATCATCTTTTTTTTTTCTTTAATTAACTTTCTGTATGCTTTTTTTTTTTATATATCCGTCTAACATTACATTATCAATTTGTCATATAGATACAGTTCTTCGAAGAACTTGTATTCTGAGGGACCTCTCAAGGCGGCTGATATTCCACCAACTCCAACTTGTAATTCGTCACATGTTCCTAAATATATATATAGACGATTTAGTGACCTCTGCAACCAAAAAAGTTACAAGGGTCCACACTGTTTTACAGTTACCTTAGACAACAAAAACTACAAGAAGGTAGAATACTGTATAGTATACGACCCAAAATTGCAATTCCGCCTTTTCATAACTTTTATACCCTTCACAAGGTTTGATAAGAACAGCCTAGTCACGCAACTAGAAACTCATTCATCCATGTCTCATCCAAACTCCGTTTTGGTTCCGTAAGACCATAACCCATAAGCCGATCCTTCCATAAATGGAAACACATTCATCTTGACCAATCATTTTTTACATAAATCTCAAGTTCTGCAATTTTAGGTAGTTTGTCCGAAAATTCATTCTTCCTATGTTTGAATCCCCTCCGACCATTCCCGACCTTCCATAAACTCATCCCACGCTGTGGATGGCGACGTCTCTTAATTGATACTATATCATTTTGTAGAGAAAACGTAAATATAATTCAACATGCTCACTGAACTTGGGCTAATTATCAAAGTAAAAGTTAATCCAACACTATTAACCTTATTTTCCACACTCTTAATCATTTTAGCCCATTCACTCGTGACTAACCTTTCGCAACCCGATAATCTTCAAAACCTTCATGAAGGTCACGTCCAAAATCTTATTCAGGATCGAAACGGATCGTTATAAGCACCCCCTAGGCACAAGGTTCTCTCCCTTCTAGGACACATATTATAGAAAATTATCAACTAAGTCTAAGATGCATGACAAGGAAAACCGAACAAGCAGAGTGGCATTATCTAACCAATGCTATTGGAGTGGAGATTGAACTGTTCTTTTTTGGAGATGGACTGCTCCGACTTGCTGAAAGTGTGAGAAGACCCCAAGACTCAATGGCATCCGCTACTGTGCTTGACGCTATCCATTCAGTGAGAGAAAGGTTCTCCAGTTTCGTCATGTCTTTATTCCCAAGTTCTTGAAGTTGTCGAACAGATTGCTTGGGTCGGTCGTGTGGGCGTAGGGATTTAGTATTTTTTTTTTCTTTTTTTTTTCTTTTGTTGGCTACTCAATTCTAGATTGACTTGTAATTCCTGATTTTTAAGTTATAATAACTTGCCTTTGTTGACAAAAAAGAAGCATAAACATGTGTTTGTAATTGCATGTTTTTTTTTTATAGAAATATGTTAGTAAGAAACTAGTTAATCAATTAATTAAAAGTATAAATTAAAAGTGCTCAGGCAGACTAATAAAAACTAACAAATTACAAATACATCATGAAATATACCTATTGATTAGAGTAATTAAATGAAACGAAGGACCGAGAATAATTAAGATATTGAGTAAGTAGAATATATAAGCCAAAAATGAAAAAGAAGAAGAAGAATGCCCAATATTATATAACTCATCAAAGATATTAGACATAGATAGTACGACCTCGAGGAGGAAGAAAATACATTGCAAAACAGATTCTTCCTTCAACCCAACTTGATAACTGAAAACACATTAAAGAGACCATAATATTTGATCCTAGAGAATAATGCTCGAAGGATTTATGATCGACAACATATGAACGTTAGCAAAGATCGTAATATGAATCTATTCTTCATATCTATGCCAACAAGTGTATATATATGTATATAGATATGAGTTTAAGTGCCTCGGGCTAGCATTTCTTGATACCTCTTGAAGGACAAGAGTTTTTGAAGTTTCATCTGCTTATGAAACCTTGAAATGAAGAGATCTGCGACATGGTCGATCTCATCTTCTAGCTTAAAACTCTCTCCTTCTTCTTCCTTCGAGCTCCTCACCATATCTATCACAGAACATCCTTGACCTTCCTCCAACTCCCCAAAATCCTCCTCTCCTTCGAACAACGTGTGCGTCATATCAGGATACTTGTCGTTATCCTCCTCTTGTACGTCGTAACTCTCACGATGAGCCACTGTGGATGACCCACTGTTGTAGAGGATTATAGCCTTGCTCTTGTCTTCGTCGTGGTCGTAGTCTTGCTCTTGATCTGCATGACCCAGAAGGTTGTGGATCTTGCTGGAAATTGAACGGAACCCGAGCTTCTTTTGTTTCACGAGGGACAACATGAGGAGTCTTGTTTTGAAGGCACTTGTTTTGTTCCTTATAGCTATAGATTTAGCCTTTGCAACGGAGCTCAATAACGCAGCGATCTGTTTCATCAATGCCGTAGCTTTCTTCATTTTTCTCTTTGTAAGAGCTATAAGCTTTAGTCAATAATTGTTAATGGTGTTTCTTCTACGGTGAATAATATATAAGAGTATATATGTTGCTTACTTAGCATGGAAAGGAACATTGGTGGTGAGAGCCTTGAGGGGTTTATATAGAGGTGCAGTACTGTAAAGGTACGGTCACGAGTCACGGCTTTATTGCGTCTTGTCGTATTAAATATATATAGTTAACGGCTAGATGGTTTACTTAATGGCGGAGCAATCTTCCCAAAGTTCGACACGTGGAGATACACCATTTGACGTAGTGGATCACTTACTTTTTTGTTTAACCTTTATGGCTTTATGTCACGTTCTTTCATCTAATCGCATCGTGCCTACATTTCACGTACGTATGCATTTGAAATGTCTTTTATTTGCTAAGGAATCTCGATATACTAATTCCATGCTAATTTGATTTTATAAATGTTGCCTAATTAACGGGTTACTTTGGCGATGAGTTGGGTAGGCTCTTTCTTATAAAGTATCAGACCTACTATTAAATTTTGAAACCAATACAAATGTTTCTTATCTTTCTTATAATGTCTCTGCTTGTTTACAATTTTGCCAACTCAACATACTTGCTAATAAGTGCCAAAGTTAGGCTGTTTAGTGCATTTAATAACAAAATCCGATATTCAATCCAATCTACAAGGAGTTCAAAACCATTGTCTACTTGTCGATTTTAAGACTGACTGAGTAAGACTTTTGTTATTAAATGTGATTAACTTTAACAACGAAAGCAACTTGACAACTAAATTATCGAAACGAAAGTGTCATTTGTTACCCGAAAAAAAGTTTTATCCAACTTGTGAGAATAAATATCAGAATCGGAAAAGGTGCTTTGCTAAAGTTACAGACAGCTTAAGAGATCCAGCGGCGACGTAAATTCATTGTACTTCACTACTTCTCTTCAAATCGCTTTAACAATTACTTTTCTATTTTCTTTTTCCAATCTAAAGTTATTCTTTATTTACTTTTCTTAAAAAACCGGAGAAGAAAAACAAAGAAGAGGTGGAAACTGAATGCATGTGATGGTTTTGTATTATTGAAAAAGTGTTTAGGCACTTGACTTAGACTCACATTTCAAGGCGCCGCGAAATTTCTTGCTCATGATATTTAAAGCTTTATAAGATTCTCTTTCACTACTAGGCCACACTTTGATTCTTACACTAGGTTTCTAGATATTTTAGATTTTATACATTATACTTTGTCGTGTCGTTTATCAACATTAGTTAAAGTGATTCCAAAATCAAACCTCACACTCAATAAGATGATGTTAGAGGATATTTCTCGGAACAGTCGTCTCGGTATCCGAATTAAGATTGGTTTAACTATACATGACATTAACCAATCAAAGCCGTAGATATCAGACCCTAACACCTATTTCTAGTAGTACATTGTAAAAATTTAGATTTACCTCAGAGACTAAAATGTCAAAAGGTATTTGCTGACTTTACGTGTTCTCTAGTCTTCGACTGAAAGGAATATGGCGTAAAGGCCCATAACTCTTGGCAATTAAAAAAAAAATAAAAAAATCTGAGATTGCTAAATTTGAGGTTTGAATTTGGGAAAAGGCCCATGAGAGCACGGCTGCAACAACTTAACTTGTTCAAGACAAATGTGGGGGGTTTCTTTTCTTCTGGTCAGAGCAATATCACAGTTCTTTTTAACAAAAGTGTAACATAGAAGTAGCTATACACTTCTCTTTCACATTTCAGAATGGCTGCTTATTCAACGAAATGACAAAACCACCAACATGCAGACAATGAACAAGAAATGCAACTCGAGAATGATTAAATGAAAACAGTGGATTAAGTATTCAACTAGTAGTTTGATGCCTTCAAAATCTTCTCACAAGTAAACATAAAAAAAAAACGTCATAAGACAAGAAGGAACTACTAAGCAAGAAAAGCAAACTGAATAAAGATCTGGATTTATCTCTCTCACAGGAACAACATTTGTGAAAAGATGATGATGATGATTTGTGAGGTGGAATCTCAATCCCTCTCACTTTTTCCTGAAAGAGCATCCCTCGGTGAGCTTGGCTTTACCACCGGTGGGCTGACACAGAACCGTCTGACAGTTTCCACACACTACGACTGTTTGAGAGTGGCTAAACACAGTGGTTCTGCAAATAAAAACAAACGGACAATGCGTTACTTAAGTGTCATGTCTTCACATAACTACTGGTTCCAAAAGCTGGAACACTCTCTAGTCAATATAAAACATAACCAAACATCTTTACTTATAAACAACTAGACAGATTCTCCCTAATACTGTAATACCGATCTCTCTTTCACACCCAAATCAATATTCATCTCTATTGAAGAATTACTAGTGACGAGAAAATAAGAAAACTCACATGTTGAAGCACCCCTGGCACTTAACGTCCTGCGAATCACACAAACATAAAAAAACGGAAAATCAGACAAATTTGCATCGCATCCAATTGTGTCTTACGGATTTCCGAAGGGAAAAAAGAGTACCATGAAGAAGGAGTTGGGAGATTGCACGAGACGCTTGAGCTTGTGCTTTCTCTTCTCGAGCTCAGCTGGAGGGTTGAGCAGATCGATATCGTTTTGGAGAACCTGAGCCACAGATCCAAAAGAAATAACAAAGCTCAGTAATTCCAGAGGAAGAGAAGAGGCGAGACAGAACAAAAGGAGAAACAAAGCCACGAAAATTCACCATGATTGCTTGCGGAAATGCGACGAAGAACGACTTGTGTTAAAACCCTAGACGGAGTATGCACTCTACAAAGCGGCTGCGCTAAAAATTTTAGAGACTATATATATATATATCTGTGAGAGT
Organism: Iljinskaea planisiliqua; assembly: GCA_900108845.1. NCBI lineage: Eukaryota > Viridiplantae > Streptophyta > Magnoliopsida > Brassicales > Brassicaceae > Iljinskaea > Iljinskaea planisiliqua. The sequence continues at coordinate 4,868,393 of FNXX01000002.1, read as the reverse complement.
AAACATTGGGCCCGTTAACCCCAGCCCATTTACATGGGTGGACCTTCCGTTTTTACAAATTGGGCTTCCTTTCGACTTCTCCAGTCTTTATCGTAATCATATCATCAACTTTGTATCTAATTGAACATTTTTTATTTTGTTTCTATATTGTTTAAGAGGTTGCAACGTTTTTTCTTTACAAAAATGGATTAGCCTTACAAAACCCAGAGAACCTTGCATAAACATTGAGAGTAGTTTGTTGTGAAACGACATTTTCATTATAGAATTGCGCAATTATATTTACAAAGACTGCAAAAAAAGAAGAGAAGTTTCTGGTTCCAAAATCCCAACATTCATCCTCGGCTCTCGCTATGATGGAAGAATGAAACCAATCGCAAAAGATTGTATGAATGATCTAAAGAAACCAATCGTCTGGAGAGTTGGTCAAGTTTGTATAAGTATCATTAAAGTTTATTAACTTTTTTTCAACATTCACAACCTACACTGGTAGATTCTGCGGAGTGATAGATACTACTTATATGGAGCAAAAACCTCGAAGAAAATCCAATGCGGACTTTGATGCCGCGTTCAAATTTTCCTTTTATATCAGACTTGCTGTTGATATATCAGCATTCGACTGTAGATGCATCTCGTTCGTCTCATAGTGATCCATCTCCAGCGACGAAAGGGTATCTGTTGGTGGGCCTTTTAGTTCTTCATCTTCCACTGAGACCAAGTTATCATCACCAAAAGCTTCGTTCTCGCAATCTACAACAGTCTTAGACTCTTCCGTGAAGAGTGCTTCAAAGACACACTTGCTGTCTGAGACTTTTTTGTCTGAGTTAAATTTCACATCCAGAACAGGACTTAGGAAATCGACCGAAGAAGTAGTAGGTTGAAAACCGAGAACACTCTTCAATACATCATCCATTTCAGGCTCTTCTTCCGATTCTTTAGTAGCGAAGAACCTAGAACTTCCACAATCACTAGTTAAATTTGGATGCTCGAGCTCGTGAACCAAGGAATCAGGAGTCCTGAGCTCATCACTGAGTTTCTCCCTTTCTGTGTAACAATCAGCTTTTGTGCTTGATGACCCCGTCTCTTCATCTAAATCATCGTTCCTAACGCTAACCACTGTCTCAGCATCGTCATATCCCCCCACACTATAATCCAACTTTTCAGAAACTCCAGTAACCATTTCTTGAGGATCGTCTTCAATACATAGAGTAATTTCAGTCTCTTTCTGTGAAGAAGTTGGCCTCTCCGAAGCAGAGTATGTGTCTCCCAACACCTCTGCTGCAACGTGGCTTTTGTCTGGATGGGAACCACTCTGAGGTTTCTCTTCTGTCTCCATGTCATCTTCATTTGAAAATTCAGGGGCTGTTACTACCAGGGCTTGGCTGTATTTTCTGTCCATGATTGAAGTTGAAGACAATAATCCAGCAAGTGCAGATGCTAAAGCATCATTTATAGACAGCGACCGTTTTGGACTCTCTTCAAACGTTTCTCTCCCAAGAGAATGACCAACCTCCTTATCACTGATCTCAGATCCAGCAGGGATCAACTCATTTCCGGAGACTGAGTTATCCTCACTACTCGGTTCGACAAACTTTGTAACACTACAATCCAGACTGTTCTTCGGTAGTACGACAGCATAATCTTCACTGTTCTCTATACCACGGAAGTCAGGAACAACTGTATTAGTACAAGAGGACAATTGTGGATTATCTCTGTTTTTGGTCAATCCATCCGGCTCATCGGTTTCAGGAGGTTTATCTGTATCACTAACTAGAGATTCTGGATTGAGTATCTTTGTTTCAACAGATTCTAATGATCTCTTGCCTAGATGTTCGAGTTTCTTCTCTACTAGCTGGAGCCTTGCATCAATACTAATGATAGGTTTCATCATCTGATCTTCAAATTTTGTCAAGATAGTTTCTATTCTGCTTACCTTGTTAACAAGCTGATGCAGGATAGTCTCCACATTACTGCAAGATATAGCAGGCTTGATTTCTGCTCCAGATACTCCCGTTGCTGCACCAACTTGCTTTGCAAAAGTATCGAGTAAATCTGGTGAACTCACTCCTGTCTGATCAGGTTTACTGAAATCTGCCTCCTGCTGAATTTCATTCACGATCTTACCTGAATCTCCCAAATTCTCCGGATTCGTGCTGTTAGACTTTTTGGAAACTTGTCTATCCTGTTCTTTCCTGACATCTTTTCCTCGGGATAGCTGCAAAAGAGTGGGCATAAACATAGCCATAAGCGCACTACCGGATGAATTTCCTGTTCCACTTGCTTCTTCCTTCTCTGACTCAATTGGATCAACAGGATCAGCAAATACATAAACTTCATCAACAAGTGCACATCTTTTATCCTGAAGCGAGAGAAGACGGAGTGTAATTGAAATGCAAGGTTCTGCATCATCGATCTCTGCAGTAGCTTCAAAAAAATCCTGAAAAGCATTTCCCCATTAACACCAATTATTACATAACGGAAGAAGAAGTCAAGGAAATGACAAGCAGAACAACAAATATGTCCCTGAGATTCACACAAATTTCATCAGTTCCTACTTCCTTATATCTCAAATTTCTTTGCAGGATTCTAAGTTCTTTAGCTTCCATGTGATTTTTACTCCAAAACAAAAAGCACAGAGATCCTAAAGTCTGACTTCCTCAAAAACCTAATACCTGTTGTCCTAATTGTGGCATTAAAAGCAGGTCCTTTTCATTATTCAGCAGAGAAGCATCGCCAGATTTGACTTCAACCCAATCATCTTCGCTGGACCTTCCACTGCCATTATCTTTCACCTTCCTCTCCTTCGGATCATCATCCTCAACCGGTTCCACTCGACTCTTAGAAGCAGCTGACTCAGCGAGAGGGATGATCTGAAGCACTTCTTCTTCTCTCACCGCAACGCCACATCGAACTGTACACAGGTATTCTCTATCATCTCGCCGCTTTTTGGTGTAGTAGACTTCGTATACCCGTGCAGTACTTCGGATATAGATTTGCCTTACTTCATGTTCTTGTGGAAATGTAACTGCAAGCAAATATCACATTTTTACGAAACATCAGCGACGCTACACATCCACAAGTAGATAAAAATTCCCACCAGTTTCATCGTAATCTCATTACTGATCTACTTCAAATTCACAAACTAGAGGTTTATAACCGGATCGGAGTGTGTTTTTTTTGTGTGTGGAAATTGTGGTGAATAACGAAGAACATAAGAATCGGAAGTAAAGTATAGAGGGGAAAATCGAGCACCGTACTGGTAATTTCACAAGGCTCTCCGTTAGGAATCGGAGGGAGCAGAAGCAGCGGTGACTTGGTAGCATGATCGACGGCGGCGGGGATGGTTCCGTCGTCAGATTCGTGGTTTGCGGTGGTAGTCGAGAAGGATGACTCAAAGGAGATGGAGTCTGTGAGGGAACCGCCAGTGAGTCTCCAGTTCGTAGTAGAATTGATAACTTCGTCGTGGTTGGTCGCATCCATCACTGTTTCTCTCTGATTCGGGAAGGTTTTGGGTTTACTTTGAGGGAAGGTTTTGGATCCAAGTTTATATAAGGGGTGTATTGAATATAACATTTTCGGAAATTTGAGATTTGATTTTTAATAAAGTTTTAAATAATTTTGAATAAATTAGGGAAATTGTTGTGATTTTAATTTTAAAACTCTAGAATTCTATATAAAATCATGAGATTTGAGTTTTTATTTTTTTAACCGAAAAATTCTACCAAAACACTTTACAATACCAACAATTTTTCAATAACACTAGATTTTAAAGTATAATTTAAAATTATAAGTTCAATAACATTAAATTTTAAAGTTAATTTTAAAATTTATGTTCTAATAACTGTAAATTTGTCATTTTAATGCAAATCACTCTAAATTCCTTCGATACACCTCCATAAATGAAGTCATATTTTGGTTAAAAAATGTAAATATGAACCAAAGTTGATAAAATATCATATAGTCTGTATTGATTCATGACTGAAGACTGAAGATGGGAGTCTGCGTTGATTCATGAGTCTGCTTCAGAGACCTGAGTAAGGACGTATATATGTGTTTACCATTGCATTTGTACGTTGATAACATGTTGAATTCATTAACAACAAAAAACTGTTTTCATAAGTTGAAGAAATTACTAGACAGTATTTGCAATGAAATGTGTGGCTAATATCCTTTGTAATGGATGGCCTATACATTAAGCAGCTTTCTCATGATTTAATCAAATAAACGGTCCATCTGAGGACCAGTATATATAACAAAAAGATAAGAGGAAAAAATGCGATTTGTCATTCCTCATCAAGAACTACAGGTCCTTCTGGCAGACTTTTCAACCCTTTGGGTGATTCTCTTTCGTAAGGTGGAGGCAACAAACGTCGTACGTCCGCAAAGAGATCTTCACGGCCAGTCGCCTCTTTGACAACAGATGAATCGAGGACAAAGTCGGGTATTGCTGGTAACACTTCGTCTAAGAACGATTTCATTGTCTGCAACACAAGAGGTGAGTTTAACAAGGTGACAAGTTTTTGGTAGCAAAAGTAACAAAGAAGAGCGTCAGGCATGAATTGACTAACGGTGCAATGCAAGAGAGCTGCATCAGTTCTACGTTTCCACTGGCCATTTCCAGGCTCTGAGTGGAACAGATTGATCAATGGCTGCAAAAAAGGTTTTGCTTCTGTTATAACGCTCGTGTCATCGGATTGATAATAACTTGAAAAATATAGAGGCTTGGAAACACCATTACCCTCACTATATCACGAAGATTTGGTCGGCCTTTTCCATATTTCCCAAGAACTGACTCTCCATAGACTTGATATTTTTCAAGAACCTACAAAATCATTTTGAGACGACAAAACTCATCACATATTTTAAATCAGATGACAATTAAAATTGTGGAAGATCTATTTCAGATAATCAATCTTCCTCAAAACCTGTCTCCTTGTAATCCCACTGCTTGGAGATCCATAAATTACAGTATCGACGTGTCCCAAAATGTGCCAGGGACTGTTACATAGCCAGCATAAAATTTCATAAACCAGTCAAAAGAGAAAAACAGAATCAAATCCTCATAAGATGTTTAACAGGAATGTAAAATATACAGGAAAAGGCTTTCACATACTTGTAGTATGCAGCACGCCCAAGCATAACGCCATGAGCTCCAGACCTTAATGCGGCCTCTGCCTACAGGTCAATGGAAGTAATAAAGATTTGGCCTCTTAAACGCAAGTTGCACATTTCGAATCAAATAAAGATCAGTTTTAGAAAGCTCACCTCAACCACAGAGTTTATGCCTCCGTTTATTGTGAACTTCAAGTCAGGGAAATCACGCAAAAGGGCAAAGAAATACTCGTATCTGCATTTGAGAAGCAGAAGTGCAGAAGAAAATGTGAGAGACTTTTTGGAAACAAGCTGTGTTAGAGCGATATATCTTCCAAATAGAAGACCATAAGAGAAACATAAGCCAGCACGCACTTTAAGGGCGGAATTCGACGGTTATCTGATGGGCTAAGTCCAGACAATAACGCCTTTCGTGAATGTATGATGAAATGTTTAGTAGGAGACAATGAAGAAACTATATGAATGAAATCACCTGAATACAAATAATGAATCGAAAAGGTAAATAAGTCAATCACATTTTATAAGTGAACTCTCCAAAAGTTGTTATATGTCATTGCTTAAAAACAATACACAACAAATGTCTGGGCATGTGTGAGCGCAGAGTAACATCAATCTCTCTTTAGTACACATATAATTTGAAAGATAGGTGTGAGGAAAAACTTACAAAGTTCACTATATGAATCGTGATCATCAACACCTATTCGACATTTGACAGTGACAGATGCATTGGTATTGGCAGCAATGACAGACATAGCCTCACCAACAAACTTTGGGTTAAGCATATGAACAGCACCAAAACAACCTCGTCCACTTACTTTGGGGCTTGGACATCCACAGCTACATGACGAACCAGCATGTCAGTAAACGAAAGCACAGTTGGATGGAAATAGCACCAGATTTTGTTATAATAACTCAGTGGAAAGGCGACTTAGAAACAGAGGCTCATACTTGAAATTAATTTCATCATAGCCGTAAGCATTAGCAAGTTTGGTTGCTTTCGCCACATTGTCCAAGTTTCTTCCACCAATTTGAAGAACGATGGGATGTTGGTCTGGAGAATACGCCAAAAAGCTGTCCTGAGCAGTACAAGAGTAAACACATAAATCAATGCGTCATAAACTCAAGAAGTATCTGCAGAGTTAAGCAAGAAAAAGAAACACTTATCCATTGATTACCAGGTTTTCTTCTTGATAGACAATGGTTTCAGCTGCTAACATTTCCGTGTAGAGCCATGCGTGTTTCGATATAAGACGTGCTAGGGTTCTGTAGTGATTGTCTGTCCATCCCATCATCGGGGCAATACTAAAAATGAATAATAAAAAGAGAGGAAGCTTAATACCATTCGTTGCAGATCAACATAATCATCAAAAAGAGAAAAAGCAGAAACCTCGGGCACATACCTGAATAGAGGAGGACGATAAGCGTCTGAAACTGTCATGGCTTCGTCCCACCTAATACTTCAGCTCCAGACAATGAACTATACAAAGAATCTAAACATTAGCTTCACAATAAAATCGAATGAATTTTTGGTACCATAACAGTAGAAGGACACAGCACTTTGAAACAACAAGTGCCTTTAGTCTCTCGCTCCTATACTACTTTACCATATATGACCTTTAACATGCCACATAACGTTCGTTTGAGTCTCAGGTTCGTTCTCATGGATTGATCAGATGAAAGAGCATTAGTATTATATCACTACATAAATTAAGAAAACGTTCCAACAGGTTTATCTAAATCAAACTAATCGAAAAGCTGAAACTGACGGAAACCCAGAAGACGTGTACAAAGTAAACTATAGAACATCAATCTCAGACCTAAATAAAACAAAATTTGAATCTAATTTCTACTAATTCTTTTACTAATAGCCAATGCCCAAGAACAAAAACGATCACACAATTCTATCGATCTACGCAAATTTCTATAACAGGAGAGCAACCACAGATTTCACCATGAATTAAGCACAAATTTTAGCGGTAATTGTAACGAGAATGTCTTTTGTGTCGAGCGGCGAGAAGTATCTGAAGAAGACGAACAGAGAAGATGAAGAAGAGGACAAGCTTCTAGAGCAGAGAAGCATCGAAAAAGAACTCACGGTGGTAGAGACGACGACCACGGCGACAGTAGAGACGAATACGGCGAGACGAGTGGAGGTGAATAACCACAGAGGGTAAAATCGTTTTTGTCGTCGCAATTGTTCCTATCACGGTCCTTTCGTTTATTATACTCAATGTTCTTAAAACCGGACCGAAAAATATACTTTTTTCTCAATAGATGATTGGACCGGTCCTGTCCGAACGGGGATTAATGAGTTTTAGTTCTAACAATCTACTAATACCACTATACCCAATGGCATAGTTTCTCTTTTTTCTATTAATAAAAGTTTTAATTTTTTTTTTGTAAAACCAATATGATCGACCAAAATTGTTAAAAAATAATAGTAGTAATTGAGTTTCGTTCTATTTGAGGCAATAATAAATCTCTAAATCAAAACTTGTTGAATGCTGAATTGGTACATTTATTTTTGTAAATGGTACTAGTGAATATGATTGGCCACCCCCAAAATTACAAATTTCTCCGTGATATATAAAAAGTAATTTAAAAAATATACGCAAAAGGGACAAAGGCGGGACCCACTTGGTTGGAGTTCCCTCTTCACGTCTACCGATGCTCGCAACCCACTTTCTTCTTTATAATCGGAGTCAATCTTTTTTCCCGGTCCTTTCTCTCTAACGTGCTGACCCAAATCAGATCTCGACTCTCTGTTTTATCATCACATGTATCAAGAGATCTTCCGCTGAAAAAGACTTTCTTCATCTACTGTAAGTTTCATAATTCGATCACCTCTTTCGAGCTCTTAAAAAGCTCTGATTTTGGTGGTGGGGAAGGATGTCAAAGCTTCAGACCAATTTCAATCAGAAGATAGATTATGTGTTCAAGGTAGTCTTGATTGGCGACTCTGCGGTTGGTAAGTCTCAGCTTCTCGCTAGGTTTTCTAGAAACGAGTTCAGCATCGAATCCAAGGCAACGATCGGTGTCGAGTTTCAGACAAGAACACTTACTATCGATAAAAAAACTGTCAAAGCTCAGATATGGGACACTGCTGGTCAAGAACGGTAATATTGATTCCTTTTTATTTTATTAAACAAATATCATTATTTTATCCATTGATATCATAGATCCTTGTTGGAGATCTATAACGTTTTAGGTCTTGTCATAAATTTTGTAGAGTTCTTGGGGTTACTAGTTTTCCAAAAATCTTGATTGGATGATTCAGTTTATGAGATCAATATTATTCCACTATTACAATTGTATTTTTAAATCTCTCTCTGATGGTGTGGAGATTTTTTTTTTTGTTTTAGGTATCGAGCGGTGACGAGTGCTTATTACAGAGGTGCAGTAGGTGCAATGCTTGTTTACGACATAACAAAACGACAGTCATTTGATCATGTCGCGAGGTGGTTAGAAGAATTGAGAGGACACGCAGACAAAAACATTGTGATTATGCTTATAGGAAACAAGACTGACCTTGGTACACTTCGAGCTGTACCAACAGAGGATGCCAAAGAGTTTGCTCAAAGAGAAAACCTCTTCTTCATGGAGACATCAGCCTTGGATTCCATCAATGTCGAGCCTTCTTTTCTCACTGTTCTTACTGAAATCTACCGGATAGTGAGCAAAAAGAATCTTGTTGCCAATGAGGAAGGAGAATCTGGAGGGGACTCTTCACTCCTGCAAGGAACTAAGATTGTTGTTCCTGGGGAAGAGACTGAATCTAAAGGAAAGGGTTGTTGTGGAACATCATAGAATCAATTTCTCTTTTCTTTTCTTTTTTCGTTTTTTTTTTCGTGATTTCGTTTCCTCCTCTCTTTTGGCTGCATAAATAATGTGTCTACTGTGTACGTAAGCTGTTGATGATAGAGTTGAAAGAGTTAAACATCATATACTGAATTGAGTTGTGACGATTCAGGATATACATACAAGTTTTTTCAATCAATGCCAATTGAAGCCAAACCTTGTTATATAAGTAAGGGACATAGTTAACAAATTGTGATATCATGCGTGTCTACTCGGACTTGGAGATTTGGTTTTAACTGATATGGCTAGCCAACGCAATAGAGAAAAACATTTGAAACGTTTAAATGAAACAAATATAAGTGCCACATTCGACTGAGTTCTGAGTTATCCAGATCAGCTGCTTCAACAAAGGCAGAGGTTTCAAACCTTCGGAAGCAGCAGGAAGTAGAATGTATTTGCCGAACTACGAATGCAACTGGTTCGTGGTTGAACAGCAAAGTTATGAAAATGTCTTCTTTCCTTTTAGATTGATGACAGAGAGCTCTTGTTCAACATACTCTCCTGCGGGTATTCCCGGATAGTTACTTGCCAGTGATGATTCCGCGAAATGCCCCAAAGGTTTCAGCTCCACATCAGAGGCAATGTGGGCAAACAACTGCAAGACAGGCCAAAAACAAATCTTTCAGATGAGCCAAAGGGCTGAGTTTTTCAGGAAACATGCAAGGAAATTGGTTAAGAAGACTTACAGTCGATGAAACTCTCCATAGGCTTCGGTTTTGTTCTTTTGCTAATTTGATTGCATCCATAGTCTTGCTCGTGACAACGACTTCATGCATTCCGGCAATGCATTCTCCAGCAGTCAACCATTCTATCTGCACGCATGAGTACCAAACTTTTAGCTAATGTAGCAACACCTCCAAGAAGTGGTTAGCACAGTTTCTCTGGTTACATAATTCAAGATCTCTCGCAACACTTATTTGTATTGGCTGTCAAAAGTAATTATCTAATTGTTTTCTTCCCTTACTCTACTCAGTATCAAGTAAACAAAATGCAGTAACATCTCCATACCTGCTTTCCAGTTTGAATCAAGAGGCAGCCTACGGGAACTTTAACTGCAACCTTTTCCCCATTCCTTAACCAAATATAGAGACCAGGGAATCTGCTTCTTCCATGAATCGTTAGAAAATTGAGGTCATAGTGATACCCTGCAAATATCGTGCCCTCCTCGTTGTAACAGCTAAGATCACTCCCCGTTGGAGCAAGAAGATGAGGACCCTGAGCACAAAAAGGATAAGTTAAGGAAAATTCATACATGACCCTGGTTTCCACTTTAACCAAATTTTTCCTTTTGTTTACACAAAAATCTAAGTAGCTGAAGGATAAAAAGGCCAATTTTAGAAGGCCTAAGTATCTACCTGCTTCATGAGTGATGTAAACGCATCCTTGGGCAAACCAAATCCGATTGCTGCCATTTCAGCAACAATCTGAACAAATTTAAGGAACAAAAAAAGCATCACTTCATGAGTTATAAAACTGAAAAAGCACCAGATGCAAACACTGAAGCGGTGCCTAACCTCCACAGCTGATATCATCTTGTAACCCCATGAGTCCATTACTTCTTTCCATTCTGGAAAACCTTCTGGTATCACAGGCTCAGAGTTGAGCTCCTAAACATGGTCACTTGTAATTATAATGAACTACAAATTTTTATATAAAAACATATAATAACAGTCTAGTTGAGAATGTATCGACAACATACCTTAAAGCGTGTGTTTGATGGCCGAGGACCTACTCTCCACATGTATCTCCACTTGTGATCTGGTCCCTTAGGAGTGTGTGGTTTGTATTCTTTGGGCATTGTCTTGAATTTTTCTTGCATCTCTTCATCAACCAAGCTTCTCGGAACTTCAACTCCTTCCGGTGTCACACCAACCTGTTACATTCCACCATAGCGATTAAAACATACTTGTCCACATATCAGTCAAAATTGGAGTAGACTTTAGAAAGATTGAACACTTCAACCAAATCAACAAATTGAGCAATATTGATAAAATCCAAATTAGCTTTTCAGTGGAGAGGAGCAAAAGTTCAAACCCAATCTTGCCCAGAGGTGCATCCATAGTGAAGTTAAGATTGACTTTGGCTTAATTCTATTTCTACTAATAAAAATTATTACAGACTGATTCGCAATTCGATCATCGACGGTCGGGTAAAACTCAACTCAAAGGGAGACAAGACAACCCAAAAATCGATTTTTGATTGTGTAATAAAAGATTCGAATCCAAGTGAAGAAGATCTAGGAACCTGGTAGTGGAGATTAGGTCTCTCTTGCAACCGCTTGAAATCATCGGGCATCGAGAAGTACGTCTCCATCATATCGATGAACCGATCGTTGTCTTCGGCGCTGCATCTCGGATCTTTGACCAGTAGAGCTCCTGTTTCCCTCAGGATCCGACTCACCTCTCGGCACAAGTCGAGGAGATCAGTTTCCAGATGAGAATCCGATTCACCGCCGGAGAATTGTAGGTAACGCGACAGATCTACAACTGGCAACTCCATTACGACTGTTCCGACAAAAGAGAGGAAGAAGAGACGAATAGTAGCCCCTTTTTATTGTTCGTGTGATATGGCGGGAGATATTGTAGATTTGATGTCGTATTCGACCCTCCGTGTTCGTTGTATCCAGAGAAAAGAAAATGGTTCAGAAAAAACTTTGTTACTTTTAGAAAGTAATATTCAAACCGGTCTCTAATTAAAATTGCCATTTTCTCTATTCAAAATTTTGTTTTTTATTAGGCTTTATCATTGTTATTCCGACAAACCTTCATAAACCTGTTAATTTTTTTGTTTGTAGCCGACAGTAACATGTTTGATTTCAGTTACAGGTGATTACGTGACATCGCACATTATGACATATGTTACAATTCTCTTTCGTGAAGTTAGAAAACACTTTACAGAAGATGTTCGGTGCAGAATGTTTGAAAAAAGCATGTCCACGTGGAAAAACCGATACTTAAACTTGAGAGGAAGTAATGAAAACGGATCGACAAGAATCAAAAGATGGAACGTATCTATAAACCTAGAAACTTTGAGGAGCAAAAACTGGCAATAACAGCACACGTTTCTTCATTCTTCTTTTTATCTTCTAGCATTGTAGAATTAGTTAAAAGGAACACCAAAACAATACTTTCACTAATCCTAACGCAATATAGTCTCAACCATGTCTGACTGATATATCCATTAAGAAGATGATCGAAGGTTCTCTGATACTGCCATATAAATAGTCTTTCTTCCAGCTATAGCTTTTGTTGTTTTCACTGGGAAGATCCAGAAGCCGTGCGCTTCTCATATTCACCTTGTTCTTCTTTCACGAATTCCTCAAGCAGTTCACGCTGTCTCTGCGTTATGTTTCTGCCAAAGAACATAAACAAAATATAAGAGATTACGATGTGTCACCTGAAAGACTACCACAATATACTTGGGGGCTTTATGAGGACTTACGCAGGGATGCTGACGTTGAAATGCACATATTGATCCCCAAATTTAGTCGACTTTCTTGCTCTAATACCTGTTTGTATCGTAAACAAAAGGATGTGATTTGATAAGTAAACAAACAAAAAATCTACTTAACACTTGCTTCTCTCAATCTGTCGCAGCTTCCAAATGGTTTGAGGAATTTTTTTAATCAGCTCAAGTTGAGAAGATCATACTTAAAGTTTCTCTCGTCTTTCAGGAATTCTACAACTGAGCTTATCGAAACAAGCAAAAGAGCTCACCTTTATTTCTTAGCACTACCTTCTGACCAGGTTGGGTTCCAGGACGGACCTGCAACAAATGAGTTTCCAAGTTAGTTTGCTGGAAAAGTGGGAAATGAAACTCGAAACCGTAAAGTTAGCTAGCAAACAAAAATATGATCCTCTTTTCATCAAAGACTAAGATATTCTGAAGTTCAGAATCTGGCTGGCCAATGCTATTTCACGTTATAGAAATTGTTCACTTAGCCGGCAAGCATTTTTGGCCGTCGATATAACTAGGGTAAAGTTTAAAACATGTAAAAATGTGAAAAGTATTCAGAAACCTTCACGACAACATCACCGGTAAGGGTTGGAACTTGAATGGTTCCTCCAAGAATGGCCTGGCAAAAGATGAAGAATATAATTGGTTATCAGGAACAAAACAAAAATGGTAAACGAGCTCACGGATACTGCCGAGAGTATGTTATTTCACCTGGGTAACACTGAGAACTGAGTTCACATGAATATCTGATCCCTCTCTGCGGAACACAGGATCTTCACGAACCTGAAAAGGAATACAGCCGAGATATTGAGAATGCAATGACATTATTAACTATGAATAGAAAGTTGACCTCAGTAAAGTCACCTTGAAAATAACATAAAGATCTCCAGGTTGGTCACCTTCAGGATCAGCCCCACCCACCCTTGACACCTTTAATGTTTCGCTATTGTCAACCCCTGAAAGTTTTAACGAAGAGGTTGAAGTGATAAAGACTATACAATTGTTTCCATTTTTTATTACCTATAGATATGCAAAAAGAAATTACCTGGATCGATATTGACTTTCACTGACTTCTGTCCTCGAACCACTCTAGCCCCTCTACAGGATTTGCAAAGACTCTAGCAATAATCCAACATAAGAAATTCATGAGCGATCCGATGGTTACAGAAACCTACTTAAAGACCAAACATTTGTGACGAATCTAACAGAGATGGAGTCTATCTTCCGATAAACACTATGCATATGATACAAGAAGTGCAATAATCAAGTATATGACATACTGAGAACGTTTGACCAGCTCCGCCACACTTCTGGCAAGTTCGTTGGATGCTTAATATACCCCTTCTCATTGTTGTCTGAAAAACGTAACTGTCTCATCTTAGAACCATTATTAAAAAATCATAATTACATTGGTCCAACTAGAGTTTTGTAACATGACACTGACCATCCCAGAGCCATTACAGGCTTTGCATTTTTCACGTTTGGTACCAGGAGGAACACCTTGTCCACCTAAACGTGAGAGGAAGAAAGAAAACAGCAAACATTAACTTAAGATTGATACAATACGAACATATAATGCACGTTGATCGTAAGAATATATACATACCACAAGTATTACAAGACAGGTCGGTTTGAAAAGTCACAGTTTTGGAGCATCCTTGAACAGCTTCCATGAAAGAAAGTTCAAGTAAAACCTTACAACAGTACAGAAGGTAAAAAAAAAAGAGAAACGTATTAATATTAAAGCATAAAAATTATCTCGGAGAAAATAAGCGATCATAATACCTTGACATCTTGACCTCCGAAATCTTGCTTGGTCCTGTTGAAGATCTGATATTTTAAAAGAATTAGCGTGTGAAAAATGGATGTTGATAAGTTAACCATTTGCATTCAAAAGGAAATATGACGTTGGCTATCCTTATCAAAATAACAAATATGAACTGTAGACAATAATCTTTTGAATGGTACATATTAGATGAAAAAAAGAAATAAAAAGTATTACATCGAAGATATCAAATGGGTTATCAAATGGGTTAAACCCTTCACCGAAGCCTCCATCATTTGGAAACCCACCACTAGCATTTTGCTCAAATGCTTCATGCCCAACCTGCAGACATTACAACAAACTTAGATCACATACATCTGTAGTACGTAAATCAAGGGAGGAGTGCAATAACGACATCCAAGAAATATCATGAGGCCTACGTACCTGGTCATAATGTTCACGCTTCTCCTTATCTTTCAAAATCTGATCCAAAAAAACCACAATTCCCTTCAGTATAAGATTTTAACTCATCATACCAAACAATTTCGTCCATGATGTGGAGTCAAACTCACTTCATATGCTTTTGAGACCTCCTGGAACTTCTTCTCAGCTTCTGGGTCATCTTTATTCATATCAGGATGGAGTTTCTTAGCAAGCTGAAAAAAGTTGGAAAACAATAGCATCAGTCAATGAGAAACCAGCAGGCATATCAAAGGAGCATAATTTGATCCTATCCACGAACAAACTACACAATGCAAGCACTCAACCAAATTGTCCCTACCCCATAATAAGCCTTCTTGATTTCACCTTCTGTGGCATTCTTGCTCACTCCAAGAAGTTCATAGTAGTCCTTAGCGGACATAGATGAAGAACCTGGTAATTAAAGAAAAAAAACGCAAAATTTAATGTTACGAGATTCACTTATAAAAGGGACAGTCAAACAACTGTAAGACTTAAGGAAGCTCCGATGCTACCTGTTCCATGAATAGACCTTGTCGAACCAAAATTATAATTAATAGTCCCAAAGTTGATCCATTTCCGATCATGCCCTACATCAGAAGAACATAATGTTAACCTCTCTGGCAACACTCAATTTGACTCAATAGCGAATTATAAAGCAAATTTACCAGATTTAGAAGCGTAATCTCCAAGCACTTTGGCAGGATTGCCAGTAACAGTATTCAATCTCCTATAACTCCCAACAGCTACTCCCCTGAGTTTCTGCAGATTCCCACAGAACAAAATGTTAAATTTGAGAGAGAGGAAGAGATAGAAAGAGAACCAAAGAGAGAGAGAGAGAGAGAGAAGAAGCAACCTGATTGGCAAAATCATGTACACGCGTTGAGGAGAGGCATCGACGAGTCAACAAGCGAAAAACCTTTGCGCCATTGGTAGGGAGCATTTTTTTCTCGAGGCTTTTCGAGATTCGATGTATAGCTTCTGCTCGAATTCAATGGAGATTTACTGAGTGGGGAGTAATTAAGGTCCAGTGCATCAGACAGAGCAGCCAAGTTAAAACCCTAGCAAAACCCTGTTTTGATGATGCTTGAGAACTGTGTAGAAGACGCAGTTTCTGTTGTTCGCCACACAATACCGGGTTTGACCATTTCCCATAACCCGCTCAACTCGACCCGACCCGCCCATATTACCCTTAAATGGGTCCACCGGCCCATTAAATAAAAAGCCCAAATCAGAACTAGTATTGTGTTGTGACCTCTTCCCTGTAATCAAACACTCCCTCACTGTAAGACAATCGATGAATTTTCACATTCAACATGCTTTTGATGCTATAGATTTGATATCATTGTTCTCAATCATCTAATTTCAATTTGTTTAATCGTCCTATTATTTCCATACCCAATTTACACGAAAGATGATATTTTGTGACCAAATTAGCTCTAAATTCACGCAGATTGTTGGTTCTAATCTCTTGGAGCATCGAAATTAGGGTTTCTCTCCATCTAGGCGTAGCGGACCAATGCGGTGGTTGCTGCAGCGAAGGGTTAGTTTCTCTACTACTTTGTGCAAATGCAGACAAGGGTTTGGTTTTATACAGAAATGTGGTTTAGTTAATGTAAAGTTGAAATGGGTGAAAGACAAGGAACTTGATGCTGTCGTGGTTCGTGAGAAGCATCTTAGAGCAGTTTGCAACCTTGTTTCGGTTATATCTTCGTCTCGTGATTCAAAATCACCAATCTTCCACCTTAATACTCACCGTGGTCAGCTCGGTCTGCCTCAAGAGCTAAAGCTTGGGGCTTTTATACGGAGATATCCTAACATTTTTGTGGAGCATTGTTATCGTGATAGCGCGGGGACTCGTGTTCCTTGTTTCGGTTTAACCCCTGAGGCAATAGATCTTTACCGTGAAGAAGCTAATGTTCTACGGGTGAACAAGGAGGATGTTTTGTCGAGATTGTGCAAACTTCTTATGCTTACGCGTGAAAGAACACTTCCTCTACACTCCATTGACCATCTCAGATGGGATTTGGGTCTGCCGTATGATTATCAAGCTTCGTTGGTTCGTAATCACCCGGATTTGTTCTGTTTGGTTAAGTTGTCCAGTGATCTTGTTGGTTTGAAATTGATACATTGGGATGAAGGCCTCGCTGTTTCTCATCTGCAACGTGAACAAGACCTGAGGACTGATGATAATCATATGGCCTTCCCCGTTAAGTTTACGAGGGGGTTTGGATTGAAGAGGAAGAGCATGGAGTGGCTACAAGAATGGCAGAGACTTCCTTATACGTCACCTTACGTCGACGCGTCTCATTTGGATCCAAGGACTGATTTGTCAGAGAAGAGAAATGTCGGAGTGTTTCACGAACTTCTTCATCTAACGATTGGGAAAAAGATGGAGAGGAAAAACGTGAGCAATCTTCGTAAACCTTTTGCACTTCCTCAGAAGTTCACCAAAGTATTTGAGCGCCACCCGGGTATCTTCTACATTTCTATGAAGTGTGATACACAGACAGTGATCCTTAGAGAAGCATATGATAGGCGGCATCTCCTTGAAAGGCACCCTCTCGTTGAAATCAGGGAACAATTCGCAAACATGATGAATGAAGGGCGTCTTGATAGAAGTAGAGGGCTGTATCGGAAATCTGTTGAAGCTGATTTGGGGAAGAAGAGTAGCAAAATTATTTATCCGGTTTGGTCAGAAGAAGAAGAAGAAGAGTCAGAAAATTATCCTGTAGTTGAAGAACATAAACGGTTGTAGTAGTGAGTCGACTGCAATATCTGCTACATTGGAACCAAAACAAGACATTGCGGAGAGAGTTTGAAAGTTAAAGATCACATTCTGCATCTGACTTTATCAACTTGAGCTTCCGGGACATCGAATGGGGTTTCCATTTTAATCCATTCATCTGAATCTGATCTTGCTTTTCCACTGTTAATGTCATTCCCTTCCTAAACCAGGAACGTAAATTTTGTTCGATGGAAGGCCACAGACATAGGACAAGGCTGGTTTATTGTTGCCGGTTCTCCAAAAGCGCAGCACAATGAAGACATAGCATTGCAGAAGGAAGAAAGTGAAATTACATAGGAATTGGTTATGTTTGACTGTTTGAAGCGAGCACGCACCTTTAGTCCATCTGAGTCATGACATTGTATTTTCTGAAGACAGGTTATTGCTTTGAGGTACACATAGGATCTTTCATAGTGAGGTTAGTCCATATTCTCATTTGACTCCGTCTCTCAATATAGAACGAAATGTTATTTTACCGTTTGATAAATAATTTTACCATTCTAGTATATACATATTTATGAAATTAGATGAACTTTGGAAATTAAACGGATCATTTGCTTTGAGCTTTGCATAGAAACGATCTGCACAAAATTTTTTTGTTATAAACTTATAAGAAATGCAATAATGAGATTTTCCATGGTTTACATTTCGATCTGTGTGGTAAGAATATTCACATCTCATGTTAAAGTCTCTAGAATTCGCTAAGATTAATTTCCACAAGTCGGTGTTAAAAACTTAGAAATGAAACAAGTCATGATCTGAATTTGCACGACTTGTAATCATTTGTAGAGGCCAAAAGATTACACTTGGAAAGAGCTTTATACTTTTCCTCCAAATTCATCTTCCTAGAGAGAATCATACAAAAGCTTGTAGCTCAATCAGAGACAAAAAGCAGCTTCTTCATAAGCTCATTCTTTACTTCAACCCACAAGCAAGCTTTCTTTCTGATAGTTTAATCAGAGTTATTCCTTTCTTCTCCATTTGGGTTTCTCTCTTCTGGATTCTTTCCCTTTTAAATCTCACTTGCCACCCAAGAAACAAAGAAAACCCACCATGAGAAACACCACCAGACTGGTCGTACATGTGGTTGATGCTCAACATCTTATGCCCAGAGATGGCCAAGGCTCAGCAAGTCCTTTTGTAGAAGTTGATTTCCTTAACCAGTTGAGCAAAACCAGAACCGTACCCAAAAGTCTTAACCCTGTTTGGAACCAGAAACTCTACTTTGATTACGACCACAAAGTAATAAACCATCACAACCAGCACATTGAAGTCTCTGTTTACCACGAAAGAAGACCCGGTCCCGGTAGAAGTTTTCTCGGTAGAGTCAAGATTTCTTTCTCTAACATTGTTCACGAAGGCGACCAAGTATACCAGCGCTTCACATTGGAGAAGAAATCTGTTCTCTCTTCTGTTAAAGGTGAGATTGGCCTCAAATTCTACATTTCATCATCTGAACAAGACCAAACCTTTCCTCTTCCTTCTCCTTCTAAACCTTACACCAACCCAACGCAAGCCTCTCTTGTTGCTGCTTCTGGAACAGAAGAAGAGATTACTGATTCTGAAACAGAAGATTCTCGAGAGAGTTTTGCATCAGCCGAGCAAGAAGATCTTACTGGTTCTGCCAGCGAGCGTGTGGAGAGCAAAAAGAAAGCAGAAGAAATTGAACAAGTTGAAGAAGCTGTTCAAAAACTACATAGACAAGAAGTCTTTGCTCGGCCTGCACCAATGCATTCCATTCGCCTCCGGTCTCGTGAAAACCCGCAAGAAGCCAACAAAGCGCAGTCTCGTGGAACTAACCAGCTTCACTCTCAGCAGCCCCGTGGAGCTAACCAACTACACCCTCACAACGCCAACCACTTGCAACCATATGGTGACACTGACCCAGATGACTTTAAGGTGAAAGACATGAACCTCGAACTTGGAGAGAGATGGCCAAACACAAATGTTGGAGAGCGATTCACTGGCACATACGATCTAGTGGAACAGATGTTTTATCTCTATGTTCGAGTTGTTAGAGCCAAAGAACTTCCACCTGGTTTAATCACTGGCGGATGTGATCCTTACGTGGAGGTGAAGCTTGGGAACTACAAGGGAAGAACGAAACACTTTGACAGGAAGACAACTCTTCCTGAATGGAACCAAGTTTTCGCATTTACTAAAGAACGGATTCAATCATCGGTTCTTGAAGTCTTTGTGAAGGACAAGGAAACACTAGGCCGAGATGATTTTCTTGGAAAAGTAGTGTTTGATCTTAACGAGATCCCAACAAGGGTTCCACCAAACAGTCCTTTAGCTCCGCAGTGGTACCGATTAGAGGATTGGAGAGGAGAAGGCAAAGCAGTACGAGGAGAGATAATGCTTGCTGTCTGGATGGGAACTCAAGCCGATGAAGCTTTTCCTGAAGCATGGCATGCGGACTCTGCTTCTGTTCATGGAGAAGGCGTTTTCAACATCAGATCCAAGGTCTATGTATCTCCTAAGTTATGGTACTTAAGAGTCAATGTTATCGAAGCTCAAGACATGATCCCGAGTGACAGAAATCGGCTTCCTGATGTTTTTGTCAAAGCTAATGTCGGAATGCAAACTCTCAAAACCAAGATCTGTCCCGTGAAGACAACAAATCCGCTATGGAATGAAGATCTTGTCTTTGTGGTTGCTGAGCCATTTGAAGAGCAGCTAGTGATCTCTGTGGAAGACCGCGTTCACACGTCGAAAGATGAAGTGATTGGCAAGATTAGCTTGCCGATGAACATGTTCGAGAAGCGGTTAGACCACCGTCCTGTTCATTCACGTTGGTTCAATCTTGATAAGTACGGTACCGGAGTTCTTGAGGGAGACCCCAGGAGGAAAGAACATAAGTTCTCGAGCCGGATTCACCTGCGAATTTGTCTTGAAGGAGGCTACCATGTGATGGACGAGTCAACAATGTACATAAGTGACACTAGACCAACGGCTAGACAGCTGTGGAAGCAGCCGGTGGGAATGTTGGAGATTGGGATTCTCGGAGCAAAAGGTTTGGTACCAATGAAGTTGAAAGACGGTAGAGGAAGCACAGACGCATATTGTGTAGCGAAGTATGGGCAAAAATGGGTGAGAACCAGAACCATTCTTGACTCACTGAGTCCCAGATGGAACGAGCAGTACACATGGGAAGTCTATGATCCTTGTACTGTTGTCACTCTTGGTATTTTCGACAATTGTCATTTGGGTTCTGTACAGTCTGGAAATGACGTCTCTAGAGATGCAAGAATCGGAAAGGTGATCTCTTTCTCTCTATAATGTTAGAGTGGCCAGTAGCTTTTTCCCTTTGGTTCCATCTTACATTTTGATCCTTGGAACAGGTTCGAATCAGGCTTTCTACACTAGAAGCTCACAAGATCTACACACATTCATTTCCGCTTCTTGTTCTGCAACCGCACGGCCTCAAGAAAACGGGCGACCTCCAGATATCAGTCCGTTTTACAACCCTCTCTTTAGCCAATATCATCTACAATTACGGCCACCCACTTCTCCCCAAAATGCACTATCTTTTCCCTTTCTCGGTCAACCAAGTAGATGGCTTAAGGTACCAAGCCATGAACATCGTTGCAACCCGCCTCGGCCGAGCTGAGCCACCACTAAGGAAAGAAGTCGTTGAGTACATGTTGGATGTAGACTCTCACCTATGGAGCATGAGAAGAAGCAAAGCCAACTTTTTTCGCATAATGTCGCTTCTCTCGGGTTATTTCTTAGTCGGGAAATGGCTTGAGGATGTCTGCAACTGGAGATACCCAGTTACTTCGGTTCTGGTCCATGTTTTGTTCTTCATTTTGGTCATATACCCTGAACTTATTTTGCCCACAATGTTTCTCTACATGTTCTTCATCGGATTGTGGAACTTCAAGTCCAGGCCGAGACACCCTCCTCACATGGATATGAAGCTCTCGTGGGCCGAGGCTGTTGGTCCTGATGAGCTTGATGAAGAGTTTGACACATTCCCAACGTCTAGGTCACAGGACTTGGTGCGGCTGAGGTATGACCGGCTCAGAAGCGTGGCAGGTAGGATCCAGACAGTGGTTGGAGACATTGCAGCTCAAGGAGAGAGAATTCAGTCACTTATGAGCTGGCGAGACCCCAGGGCTACAAGCCTCTTCATCTTGTTCTGCTTGGCTGCATCGGTGGTCCTTTACGCATTGCCGTTCAAAGCAATAACACTGACTGGTGGGCTATACTATCTAAGGCACCCAAAGTTTAGAAGCAAGTTACCTTCTTTGCCAAGTAACTTCTTCAAGAGATTGCCATCTCGCATAGACAGTCTTCTTTAATCTAAACGCTTTCTTAAGCAAGCTTTACAATAAATGTATTTGTTAAAACTTTTTCTTCCATGTTCCAATGCCCTCAGTTCGCTATAATTACAGAGAATCTCAATTACTTTTTTTTTTTTTAACAACTTTGTCAGTTTTAATGAAGTAACTAATAAGAAATGATGGATTTCAAATCCTATACATATGTAAACAAACTAGGGATTCAAAAAATAAATAATGACTACTTCCTTGTCTTAGACAAATTATCTAGCATCGAGCCTTTCGAGCCATACACTCATGCGAATAAAACATTTTATGCTTTCCTTGTTTGCGAAGTTAGGTGTACAACCAGATCTCAGGCTAGTAAGACAAAGAGGTTAGGGTTTTTATGTGATCTTGGAGAAGAAGCAAAGTGATTTTTAGTTGTCGCGGGAAAATATTTACTGGCGCGGATGGTGATAAAGTCCCTTTTGGGCCAATATTTGTTTTTTGGTTTTCTTCTTCTTGGGCCAATTAAGAATCCCGAGAGAAAGCCCACGTAAATGATATCAATGTGATGGGGGTTTTCTGGTCATTTTCTACTTCGTACCAAAAAAACTTTTACTTTTTTGCCTAAAACGGTTTTAAATCGTACGAAAAAGCAACATCTTCACTTCGTCTTCTTCCTATTAAAGGAAAAAAAACATCTCTTTCTCTCTCACACAGTCACACTTCTTCTTCTTCTTCCTTTGGTTTGTGAAAGCAAAAGCTTTTAGGGTTTTAATAGGCGAGTAAGCTTCCGTACGGCATCCCGGTACAACCAGGATCACGGTGCGTTCAAACTGTTGTTCCTTCTCTTTTGACGATTTTCTGCTCTGTATTTGTGGTTTTGCTCGTTTTTTTTTATAGAAAATAAGGGAAAATGGAAGACGATCGTAACATAGAGTTAAACATTTTTGGGTTTTACTTCTTCCATGAGTTGTTTTCCCCCCCATTTTATCTCCCGCTACATTAGCTTGAAGAAGTAGCTTAGGAGCTAGGTTAAGATGTGGTTGTTTTTCAACGACCTTCGTTTTGGGTTTCTTTGAGTTTTTTTGGTTGCTTGTTTGGGCATCCAGGAAAATGCCGGAAATTTTCAGATCAGACCATAAATGTTGAATTAGTATATACTTGATGCTCTGTTTTGTGTTATATCCTTGATTATCCTCGGAGTCGATGCAATTTTCTCCTTAAAAATTGCACGATTTCATCACGACATAAGATTGATCAAATGTATTCTTTCTCGGATTTGGATTATTTAGTGTTTTGTTATGTGGATTGGTTCGCTTAGTGAGATAAGGAGCTAAAAATTGTAAAACTTGCTGTTTCTTCTTCAGCTATCTAATGGATTCGTCGGACGAAGAGGGACAGATTCTACCTGACTATGTTAATGGATATTATTTCATTGATGAAAGTGACATTCCTATCAAGTTTTGTGTTCTTCCGGTCAAATGGGACGACGATGATACGACTGGTGGCTCGAGAGTGCCTGTGTATTTGCGTGGCAACAGTGATTGTGGAAACGAGTCAGTTTCTAAGCTCGCCAAAGCGTGGAAGTTTGATCTGTCTGAAGAGCATCCCAAGATCGAAGTGCTTCTACATGGGATGCGCTGGATAACTCTTCAAAAACCAGCAAAGAGTTATGAAGCTTTAGTTAGAACAACTCTGGTCACCCTTAAGTGTCTTCACTTTGTTAAAAGGAATCCGGAGGCATCAAGCGCCGATGTGTGGAACAGTTTACACGAAGTGGATGGGTATGCTTAGATGTTCATTCAGTTTATATTGATGTGTTTTCCTTTTATGTCATCTTTGAATCAATCTTGCTGTTTGCTCAGGATCCAACCTTCAGAGCATGACTTATCGGATCATGTTTCTCTGGTGTGTCAAGCTATGAAAAGGGATGAAGATTTAACAAAATCAAAGGTCTGTTTTCTCTTAGTCTTTTTTTTTCTTCGATAGATGGATTTGGAATTGGGTTGACTTAGTTACTTCTTCGTAGTTACACATTTTTTTGTGTGCAGTGTTTGCGTATTTTTCTGGAGAAGACTTCGCAAACAACACCTATCGAAGCGGTGAGAGACCTATTCCTTGTTCTCTGCCTCCTTACTTGCTCTCCTTCTACTGAGGTTAATTATTTTTTGTCTTATTAAGGAACTTCCACCGCAACATCAGCAAGATGCTCAGACACCAACGGAAAAGAACTTCACTGTTGATAACAGTATAGACGAGGAAAACAGCAGCGATGATGATTCTGAGACGAATCTTCAGTTTGATACAGTCTGTTCTATTTGTGACAATGGTGGTTATATTCTGTGGTACGTCAAGCTTCAAAGTTTCTGAAGATTTGATGCTATTTCTAGAGCTCCTCACAAGCTGCAATGATTTCATTTAATCTCAGTTGTGAAGGAAGCTGCTTGAGAGCTTTCCATCCAACCATAGCTGATGGAATTGACACATCGTGCGAATCACTAGGATTCCCTGATGGGATACAAGTTCATGTAATATGAATCGGCTTTACAGTTTCTGTTTAATATGCTATTATGGTGAGGCTTCATGCTAAATTTAATTTGCTACATATGTAGGCACTCGGGGCGTATTTGTGTAACAACTGTCGTTACAAACTGCACCAGTGCTATGCTTGTGGCCAATTGGGATCCTCTGATGAAAACTCCTCTCAAGAAGTAGTATACCTTTGCACCATACTATTCTTCATTTGGATACTAGGCTAATTTATCTGTATTGAGTACTTGAAATCTTCAATTTGGGATTGACTTTTTTTTTCTCTGAAGGTCTTCCCTTGTTCCGCGTCAAATTGTGGTCATTTCTATCATCCAATATGTGTTGCAAAACTTCTCTACGATGGTGATCAAATCAAAACAGAAGAACTTCAAGCCAAGATTGCTGCTAGAGATCCCTTTTTCTGTCCTCTACACATATGCAAAGTCTGTAAGACAAGTGAAAACAAGAATCTGTATGCGTTGCATTTTGCTGTATGCAGACGCTGCCCAACGGCTTATCACAGAAAATGTTTACCTAGGTAAACCACTTTTCATTTTAACTTGATTCTGAAGCTTCTAATTACTGCCATATATATCAGCTTCAGATTTTTGTTTCTGTTTTTCTTGTACTCAGGGAGATTACTTCTGAACTCAATTGTGATGAGGAAACACCTCAAAGGACCTGGGAGAAACTGCTTCCATACAATCGCATTCTGATATACTGTTTGTAAGTTTCTGAATATTCTGATTGGTTCTGAGTGCATTTTAAAGCAGGTTTTTCTGTCATGATCTGCGCAATGTATATAGCTTTTCATATTCTTTTGAACAGGAACCATGAGATAGTAGGTAAACTTTGTACACCAACAAGAGACCACTTAGTTTTTCCTGATATATCTGGCCCAAGAAGAACACAAATTCACGGTCTTGCACCTGTCAAAGAGGGTGTTCCTAGTATGGTTACGGATTCTAAGCAGCATGAAGGTATTTATGAATCTAGGAAACCAAGGATGAATTCTAGTGTCAATGACTATCTTATTAAACGGAAGATGGAGAGCATTCGAAAAACGTTGTCGAAAGAAGAAGGCCCTTCTGACTTTGCCGAGCCTAACGAAGTAGACGACGAGGATGTGGAATCAAGGTGATGTTCTCTCTTGCCACTCAACAATGATTTAACAAAATATTACATTACTGATAATTTCAACTTATCATTTTATTTGTCTGGGTTACACAGGGTGTTGTCTATAATCGACGAAGTGGACTCTTCGTTTAGTTTTGATGAGTTTATTAAGTCTCGTGGGGAATCCCACGTAAAATGCTACCACTCAAGATATGATATCGGCAAGAACATCACAACAGGATTGGTTAAAACTCATGTCAATGTATGTCACTGCCCGTTTTTTTAATGTGAATCAAATTATGATATATAGTTAGCAGTGTTGGCTCCCTGAATCTTAATGACTGTTCTGCAGGCCGCACGAGCTGCGTTAAAGATGTTTGAAGAAGGGCGCGACGAAGATGCGAGAGCTATATTTGATCCAGATCTTCTACTCCAGCTCATGAAGCATAAGGTTTTACATTATATTTAGTCTTCACATTCTTATTTATCACCTAAGATTATTTTGCTCACTCATGTTTTCGAACTGCAGACGAAGCTTGAAATTTATCTTTCGCCTTTTCTCCATGGGATGCGCTACACATCTTTTGGTCGTCACTTCACAAAGCTAGAGAAGCTTGAAAAGGTGAACTATTTATCTCTTCTTCTTTTTTACTAACCTATGTTTCAGCTTGATTTGTTAAAGTCTTCCGGCTTAGAGATAATCATTTGAAACCAACTGATTTTAAATTAATGATGCAGATAGTAGAGAGACTCCACTGTTACGTGCAAAATGGAGATACAATAGTCGACTTTTGCTGTGGCTCTAACGACTTAAGTTGTTTGATGAAAGAAAAGCTTGAGAAAACGGGGAAATCTTGCTTCTTCAAGAATTTTGATCTCATTCTACCCAAGGTACAAGACTCGCTCTTTTACTTTTGTGTTAGAAGTTGTTTCTGAAACATGACGTTCCCATGGCAGAATACTTTCAACTTTGAGAAGAGAGATTGGTTGAGTGTGAAGAAAGAAGAGTTACCCGACGGCTCTCAACTGGTACAAAAAGCAAATAATCCTAATGCTGAGATGCACTTCTGTGAATCCACTTACTGAGATGTATCTTTTTTTAATTTCATGGATAAAAACAGATAATGGGATTGAACCCGCCTTTCGGTCACAAGTCTAGTCTTGCTAACAGTTTCATCAGGAAGGCCCTCGAATTTAAACCAAAGATTTTAATCCTCATCGTACCAAGTGAAACAAAAAGGTAAATAGCAAATATAGAGTCTCAATAACAAACTTTTCATAAATCATAACTCTGGGATCATCTATTACAATCAGGGTCGACGAGATAGGTGATTATGATTTGATTTGGGAGGACAACAACCTGCTTTCAGGAAAGGTACGTACGTTTACAGATGAATCCAACTCTCTGTTTATTATACCAATAGCTTCCGATCACACTCTGTTTTTGCTCTGTAGTCGTTCTACTTGCCCGGGTCCATAGATGTGAATAATCAAACGATAGAGCAGTGGAACAATATACCGCCACCTCTGTACCTCTGGAGCCGAAAGGACTGGACTAGAAGCCACAAGACTATAGCGCTTCAACATGGTCACATTACACATATGCATCACTCAACTTACACAGAGGGTCTCCATCACGCAGAGATTCCTCAAGATGATGATGATGGTGATGAAGGTATGGTACAAGACATGGACATATCTCCTGTTGAGTAACTCATCGGTGTGCAAGAGGGTAACATCACATCACACCATAGCCAAAGCTTTTGAAATTATTATGAGATGGACATTATTATTCCATGTGGGACTCATGAAATAATATTAGGGAAGTTTAAGAGACAGAAAGGCTCAAGAGTTTAAAATAACGGTTTTGTGTTGAGATTAGGAGTGTTCTACCTACTTGTTATTATTACTACCGTAGTAAAACTTGTGAAAGTTAAATTTAAAAAACGAAGTTTTAGGATTATATTTTAGTAAATCTAGTTTATTACAGCAACAGAATACAACACAATAATGATTTGCTTCGATTTTTTTGGTCAAGCAACATGATAATGATTCACATATACTCAAATTCGTAACAATTGAATTATTAGTAACAAGGCGGCAAGTCAGGCGGTGGAGGCAGAATCTTCTGATTTAGTCCTTTTCCATTCTTGACAATGAAGACAACATTCATACCCCACGAGAGATGTCTGTCAAAGTGACAGTGCATGAACCAAACCCCTACAAACGCAATGACAAACACGGCTATGAATCTTCAAAAGTGATAACTAGAGTTATACTATACATTAGTTTATTTGGTTTGGTTCCATCCGATTTATTTAGGTTTATAAGGTTATATGAATTATGTAAGGTACGTACGTACCAGGATTATCAGCTATGAATCTGATAGCGATCCAACCATTTATGGGCACTGTCGCCGTATTTCTGTACGGAGGGTCTTTGAGATTATAGTTCGACGACGGATCTTCAGTTAAGTTGAAGTTACCAAACCCTAAACCAACCACATAGAAGCTAAAACCATGGAGATGCATGGGATGATCGATTCCACCACCAACTAAACTCGTCCCTTGAAGAACCATTTCAATCTCTTCCCCGTACTTAATCATCTTGACCTCCGTAGCAAGTCTCGGAGTCTGCAAGAACAACGGTTGGTTCTCCGCGGTGAAATTGAAAACCAGCGGTGGAAACTCCGGAAACCGCGTTCCGTAAACGCCCTTTATGTGATGGTAATAAGCTTTTAGTATGTCAACGTGGCTCGGTGTGACGAACGATATGTTGTTCATACTCGCCGCTAATCTCGACCCGTTTGGTCCTTCACAAGAGTTATTAGGACACGTGAGGAGATTAATTGAAACCGTCGAGATTATCCTACGCGAGATCTTGACGGGAACTTGTCCGGAGTATAAGCTTTTGATGCCGGTAAAGAATCCGAAAGCTGCTGACGTGTCATTGTAACTAGGAAGGTTCGGGTAACGTGACTTTTTGGCTTTTCTTGAAGAGATGTAACGTAAGGTCCCGATAGTTGTCGAGTTGTTGAATCTGATGACAGGGTTGCTATGGTAAGCTCTGGCCGCCATGTGATAAGTACGTTTTGGGTTCTGGTCCGCGTGTAATAAGGCGTCTAGCGTTTGTCCTGGAGATATGGCGATGTAAGTGGCGTCTAGAGGTTTGGTGTAGTGGCCATCTGCAGCGACCACAGTGAGTCTGTGTTTTACGATTGCGAAGAAAAGAATTAGGTTCATCGCGGCGTTCACCATCCGAATGCGATAGGTTTTGCCTTTCTCTACCGTGAGCTCGAATGTATCTGTAATTAACATATAGATATGCATGTCAAATAACGGAATTTATTTAATCAGTTTTAAACATATATTTGCATGCAAATTGCATTTTCGAATATATAGACAATTAAAAAAAATACAGACACAACTATTTCGGTTGAATTAATATGCCTCACGCTTTTGTTATCAATCAGTCAAGAGTTTCTAACGATCGAGTGACAACTAATATAATGAACTAATTAATTGTCTGATCAAACTCCAATTAACACCTATCTACCTAATTGCATGCAAACTCTTTTGGTTGCATGCAGACTTAATCAATGGTATATATTTTTGTATATATAACTATAGCCAATTTTCTCAAGTAAATTGACATTCCAGTGTCTCTAAAAGGTTTATTACATTTGTATATCTATTTCACAAAAAAAAAAAAAAATTTAGAAAAATTACTGATGTTGTATAACATTTCAAGCTAACAAATTTTGGATAATCAGTATATTTTAATTAAAAAAAATCTGATAAAACATTTTGTTTAACTAATTAGACGAGTAAGAAACAAAATAAAAAACTTTCTATACAATTGTAATTAAAAAAAACCTTGTAATTAAAAAAAACCTATTAAAAAAGTACTGATTAAGGAGAAAGGGAAAAAAATTAATAGTAAGAAACCTGATTTAGAGCAAGGGTAGAAGAAACCAGGATGGCCATTGATGGTCAAAGCATCGGACACATTAGGATCACCTCCTGTCCTCGTGAACAGTTCCACTACTTCTCTCACATCCTTCTTCCACCATTCTCCTAAAACAGTTTCGTGAAAATAATTTTTAAGAGAAAATAAACGCAACTTAGTTTTGCTCAAACCATGTAGAAATATACAGATACACATATATACACGTCAAGAAAATTCTAATATCTTGTCCACTTAAGAAAAGTATATATATAAGTTTTGTTTTTGTACCAAGGATTAAGGGGACTTCGTGGTCCGGTTTTGGAAAAGGGAGGGACTTGGAGAGACGAGGAGGATACACGAAAATAAGACCGTGTACAGTGGCACGCGTCCAAGAGCTATGCGCATGCCACCAAACAGTCGCGTCTTCAATGGAAAATATGACTTCATACATAAAATCCGACCCAGGTCGAATCGGGCATTGTGTGATGTATTCGGGTCCATCTGACCATGGGTTTCTCGGCTGCTCTACACCATGCCTGTGTTTATTCAACCACCGAAATGTTTGTGACATGAATATTATACATACGAAGGAAAAAAAAAGGGTTTTAGATATGATTACCAATGCATTGTGATATTTTCACTAGCTCGGTTACGAACTTTAACGTAAATGGTGTCTCCTTTGTAAGCCTTTAAAACTGGTCCAGGAAACATACCATTTACGGTCAAAATCTTCTTCGTGCTACACAGTTTGGTATATCGAACTTCCTTAACCTGCCATTCATCAACTCTTAATTTATGAGATTAAATACGAACTTTTCACGAATCCAAGTTAGTTTACGCACGCCCTCCTATTGGATTGATCAAGTAATTAAAAAAAAAAAAAAAAACTCACGGTGAATGTGTAGTGATGCGCAATGCAATTGCTGTACAGGAAAGGAGAAATTAGAAAGAAAATAAAGAAGGGATGTGACATTTTAGGAGGGTTTTAGTAAAACTAGATTTACTCGGACAAATGTTAAGCAAAGAAGCTAGAGGCATATTTCTGTGTATTTATACGCCTCTCTAGCTCCCCGTCTTTCTCAAGTTAGTTAATTTCGGATATGTTTGTACCTTCTCTGCTCATACACAAATCTTGTCTTTATATCGTAAACTTTAAAAGTAATTAAGATCTCCATGGCTATATATATATTGTATAGTACTCTTGAATACTTAAAATATTCTACTGCGTATGAAAATACTTGAAAATCGATTAACATGATCAAATTAATTAAAGCACATTATTTTCTGAAATAATTGGCGAAAGCATTTTATGGATAAATATGTTTTTGGTCGGCAATGACAATAAATGTAACATCTCTTTGGTCCAATTTTGACTTATGGGTTAACATTGTCCACCAAATATGTAACTACATCGCTTGGTCAAACGAAACGTTCAACTTACCGAACACAGTAAAATCGTTAAAGACTAAATAAATTTTCACATCATATTAGAATATATAGTGAAAACATGACATCACTCCATCGAGGCCAATAATAGTAGGTAAGGACCGAAAACGAACGATTGAGATACTTAAATGCATTATACGATATATATATGTATGATAAAAATATATATATTTCAAAACGAGAATGAATTTGAGTTGGATCGGTTGATCGGAACAGGAAAACAAAACCGCTTATGAGTTTGGTTAGGTGAAGCTTTCCTTCGTTTTGAAAAAAAGATCAAAAACGAAATATATTCCGAAAATCGTTACCATTTGTGTTGAATTAGTTTCTTACGTGCATGGTTGGACGTGGTAGATTAATCTTTTAAATTGCCTAAGCGTGTTTGATTAGTCTTGTGGCATTGTATATAACGAAAAGAAGTTATTATCTAAGTCTATATCCGTGAGCTACCATTCCACCAAAGCTTTTTTTTTACGAAAGAGATTGATGTTTATTTATTGCTAACAGCTTATACCGAAAGAATGTTCTAAAGTTTATCTTTGCGTATATATGTCCAAGTTAATGTATATGTACTTTAAACTCTGACAATACTAAAATCGTGGCTGGTGAAATGTCGATTTCTTATCCATTACGAGAAACTTAAATACGCTAACTTGGAAGACACCATTCTTCTAAACTTGAAAAATCTATTATGACCAGCAAAAAAGATAAACATTTTTTGAATTTTGTTAAAACTCTTCGACTCCAAGTTGAGTCCTTTTGGAGTAGTGTGATTCCACGTAATATTAGTCTCGTGCTGAGTTTTCTAGCTCGGTTTGCTAAAACTAAAACTATTACTATTATTTTCGCTCACGTAAGAAACATTGTGCATGTTTAGTTAACAGAAACAAAATTACGTAAATTAAAAGAAACAAACTGGCTTTTACTCTTATCAAATGTAAAATTTGAAGGTACTCTTCCATTTTCCACGTTCAAGGATCCAGAGTTTCTAATACCTGTATTCACTCATAATCCATAAATAAATTGGTTTCTTCACTTTTTCCAATTCTGAAGTATTTATGTTTTAAAAGCCATAAGTAAAATCAGTTGGCAAATTAATAGTTTGAGGAATTAGATGTCACAAAAATTGTTTAGAGAAATTTCTGTCTTTCTATATATAAAAGAGTAACAAGTGTCATATGTTAAAGACCCAAAGAGTTGAGACTCAATACTGTAAAGATACTGCATTGCTTCGAGAAACACAACTTGACTTCATGAATCTCTGAATTCAACTTCAAAAAGGGGTACTTGTGGATTTGATTGACGTCCTGCTTTTGACAATCATGAGAATCGTTTCATATGGTAAGTGTGACACTAAAACCCCACAATTATAAAAAAAATTATGGACCAATCTAATGTGACTTACCAAGCCTGCCTGCATTTAATCGCTTCTTCCCGAACTCTCCGTTTTGGATCATCGAGTGCCTTTGTTGTTGCTTGTAGAACCTTAAGCAAAATTTCAAAAGTCATGAGACGCATTTTCTTTACATAATAAAACATGTGTTTTAGATTTTTTTAACTAACCTCTCTTCTGAAAGGATAAATCCTTCTATGAGGCAATTCTAACAGGGCAACAAGACACTGAATCGCTGTCTCCCTAACTACCTGCATACCATTTCAACATGAAAAAAAATCTCATTAGAAGATCCAAGAATCAATTCAATTACAAAAAGAAGATATAGAAGATGCTACTGCAGGGAAAATGATTTGTTACCATTAAATGTGGATATGATGTAAGCTTGACCAGGCATTCAATGATTTTATGTGCATTATCACTAACAGGTTCTTGTCCTGCAAGTAGAGCAACGTATGCAATAAAGAAAATGTTGTTTATAGGGAAAAACTGATTATGAGACGTCTTCTTGAGATTTAACAAGCATTGAATTGACTCAACCATCTGATCATAACCCAATCTATCATAACCATTCTATCATTTCGTAAGTGTTAGCGCAAACGAATGAAAATCCTATAAGAATAGTCGACAAATGAAGCGAGATTTTATCTAATCCAATAGCTTTCGCATTCCAGCATCTAATTTTTCTTACCTTTAATATCAGTAAGCGTTCCAGATAAAACCAGTAATAGACTGAAAAGAGTTTCTTTATCCTCAGAGTCAACGCTTAAGACAGACAACCCTTCCAGTACCAGCGGGAGTAGCTGCATAGAAAAAGGTCTTCTAAGAAACTGTTTATAGAGGTAGAAAATACAAAGTCTATCTTGAGGCTCACCTTTTTGGTATTGTCCGATATGACCGTAACTGGAACATTGGATATAACATGCGCGAGAGCGACATGCAACATTGTTCTGAAACCATGACGAAACTAGTCAGGTGGAATTAGTTGTCACAGTAAACAGAACCTTGCCTATTTATAATGGGTAAGTAAACTAGGTGCAACAACAAAAAAAGCCTAAACTATAATGACTTTATGTGGTAGCTATACGTAACCCAAATTAAACTAGCAATCTTTAAGACGTCTTCTTATTGTTCCAAAAAGGGACATTGAAAAGGCTCTTGTGGGTGCAGTTGCATCCTTTCTAAATATATGACTTAGAAGGACTGCATGGTGAAGTAAGAGCACAACGCACGAGCATCGAAGCTAATGAGCAAACTTTTTTCTATGAACGAGTAGTAGAAAATGCTAGCAGAAGCAATCAGATCTAATCAAATTATGACTACAAATATGGCCACGCAAGTTGACTGAAAGGTAAATCAAACCTACAGCATATAAAGAAGTAACTATAAATATAGTAAAAGATATGTTTACCTCGAGAGTGGAGTCTGGGAATTTATAATCAAAGACTCCAAAATAGGAACTGTTATAGAGAAAAACCGTTGCTTATACAGTGGCCGTATAACTGCATGAAATTTTCTGTTCAGACACACTCCTGAATCAGACATAAGAATGAAGAATGCATCTGCTGCATGTTTCATGGCAGAAGGATGCAGAGCATTCCCGGAATAGTTAGTGGATTTTAAGCATTCCATTAGTAACAGAGCTATTTCATTAACTCTTCCATCACCCCGCATGAGTAAACCTTTCCCAATCCATGCTAGTCCTGTGATAGCGCGGGTTTGAAGGTCCAGGGAACCATAGAAACCTAAGCATATCTTTGACCAAATTGTCTCACTTCCACATATAACTTTACCAGATTCATCAGAAGAAATATTTTTTCCAGATGCAAAAGTCCCGCGAAATATTATATCACATACTTCTTCCAAGGAACAATCGCTTGAGATATTTGTTCCACCAGAACCCGTCCCCAATTTGTTAACCATTGAACCCAAAGTTTGAGCTGCCGGGATATAACCCTTAAGAAGAGCTACCACAAACAGATGTATAAGTAATTTCACATCTGGAATGGATGCCACGGGAGATGCAGCTATGATTACTGATGCAAATAGTGAAAGTATCAATTCATCCCTAGTGGACAGGTCACGTTGTAAACCGTCTAATGCAGCAAAGGTCAAAGGAATAGACTCCATAGCTGGAAGCGTGCTTGATGAGATCACATTATAAGCTTTTTGGATTATACTGTTCTGTGAATCTACCATAGCAACTCCTACAATTTGCCCCATTGTTTTCATTGCTGCCTCAACAAACTCCTGTAGTAGAAGAGCAATAAGTCCATGACGTCAACAATAGATTAATCAAATCTACTTTGAAGAATAATAATGGGTATAATAAAGTCCATCCTAGCACTTACCCTGCCATTAAAATCACAACTGAAAACACTCGAGGATTCAATCTGATTCCACATACTGATAGCGAAATGCACCATGATTTTCTCAAGACCATCAAAGTCTGCCACACTATTTAAGGTCGAAACAAAATACAACGAGTCAAAAAGGCTTATACAAATTGACATGCAAAGGGGGAACGAAGAATGTTGGTCATGGCAGAAAGAAGGTCTAGAGAGAAAGAATCTCGAATCAGATGAAAAAAATGAAGCCATACTCATGGATGCACCACAAATTTTCAAGTTTTCAGCTTCTGAACCATAAGATATGTAAATGAAAAAAAAAGACACAGAGGTCAAGATCACATCTTTGTAAGGCTATAATAGTTATCCTCTCTAATGTACATGTATAATAACGGTTATTATCTCTTCTCCTCTCACAAAGTAACGATACTTATCATCTTACTCTATCAAGTAATAATAGAAAAACACTCGTATCATCCATGATGGGTGGCTGTTTATAAACAACTAAGAGTCTAAATACACACGCTGGAAAAGCTAGTTTATCTACAAGATATAAGAAATTCAAGAAAAGATTGGGTACCGTGGAAGCAATTTATTGGTCAAACACTCCAGGAGCTGAGAACAATTTTCGATTGACTTGAAGTTTCCATTGACCTGACCATGTGTTTTCCAGATAGTAGTTAGATACAAGGAGGCTCTTGATCCCTTGCTTGTTGGAGATAGAAACCAATTGACGAAAATACCAAGATCTTAGGACCGAGATGGATATCGGAACTTTAAAATATAATGAATACTTTACGATTTAGAGTCATGGGGGAAAGACATACATAGAAATCAGACAAACTGGAACGGAAAGCTTCTTCAAATCCTTGAACCATTTTCTCAACATACTTTGGCCCAGTGGAGCAAACTTCTGAAGTTGCTTCTAATATCATTGGATATGGAAGACCACAATGACTAGCACAGGCCAATGAGACCAAATTTTCGACAACTATACCCATGTAGCTCGTAGCCTTGTCACTCTCATTATAACGATCAATAAACGAGCTAATGAAGACCAGCGCTTTCAATGCCAATTCCCACTTTACTGTTTTCCCACTCTTGGCTGTGATGATTGATGTTAAGGTCGTCAAAATCTTCTCGAATTCGGATCTCGATACAGGAGAAGAGACGCCCCAGAACATACCCATAGCCAGCAAACCCTTAACTGGAAATTGATAAGGACAAAATAAATTAGAGAACAGGAATGAGAACAAGGAAACCTAGAAAGATATGTGGCACGAGTCCAGTATAACATTAGAGTCAAGGCAAGAACATTAAGATATAACATATATGTTAAGTAAGCACATGTAGTCACCTCCAAGATATGCATCCGCACCACAATCGTCATTAGAGCTTCGTACTGCAGAAGTGAACGCCCCGATCAATGAAACTGAGAACCTGTTAACCATAGAGCACCATGATTCCTGTGCGCATTGAGGTGTTGAAGAACATTTCTCGGAACTCAGAATAAGATCTCTTGATGCTGTAAGAAGTTCGATGCAAAGATGAAGACCTCCATGGTAGAGTCTGGTAGAGACTGTAGAGTTTCCGTTGTGAACAAGATCGCCAGTTGAAGTTTCCTCTACAATCCCTAGAGTATTCATAAGGCGGAAGAAAAAGGTTTGAAAAATTATATTGCATGACTCAACCGAAGCTCTGGCAGACACAGACAGTATCTGACTGACAACAAGAACCTCCAGTTTGCTCGTGTCAAGCATTTCTTTATACTGCGAGTATCTAGAAATAATATCAAAGACCGCGTTTACTCTTATATCATCAACAACAAGACCTAAAAACGAGATATCTTGCTTAACAAGCATCTGAAGAAGATTAACAGCCTCTCTGTGGATTTCATCCATTTCAAACCCTGGACTAGTGAGGGAATCTAGACCAAAGGACAAATCAGTCCCAGTGGAAGAATAAAATGCATCTTTTAAAGCGGACCAAAGACCTCCATAATGCTTCTTCATTCTATTTGCTCCATATTTCATAGCGCAGTCTTTCAGACATTTCAAAGAATCAACCTGGAGGGTTTTAGTGGAACCAAAATAATTACGCTTGTCCAACATCCAGAGTGGCATATAAGCTAGATGTATTAGAGCAAATTTTACATGTTAGACAAACCTTTGCGATTGGTAGAGAAGAAGAAAGCTTTTCAAGAAGCAATGGAATAGCATACGGTTCAAAAAAAGGCGTCGAAGAGAATGCCAGCTGAAAAATCGAATGAAGTACATTAGTGAATACAATCTAATGTTATACATTTATATACAGACAGAATACATCATGATTCCCCCCAATTTTTAACCTAATACCTTTTCATCCATGCTTTAAAATGCAAGCTATACTTAGAAATTAAATGCTGAAAATTAACACTAATATTACCATCTTCAAATCAGCATAGTTTGGAAAAGAAGAGAATTTAGAATTTCAGATTTACAGAGAATCAAGGCTTTTGTACCCTCAAAGCAAAGAGACATAAGAATCGACTAGACAGGCCAGGCTTGTCAAAGAAGAAAAAACCAGAAGTCAGTCAGCTTACTTTGCCCTACAGCTTTCAGAGAATTGACACGAGATGCAACTGTTAAATCACAACTTTCCAAGGGTATACATTCTTTTTTTTTTAATTTTCAGAGATGATCAACTTGGTATTTTTACCTTGAGAGAACCCAAACCCTTGAGCCACAATAAGACAGCAAGAACTTATGCAAATCGTAAATACTCACCGATAGTCCCCTTGAGAGGTCTTCTCTTCTAATATTAGCTTCATCACCTTTTGCCTAAAACCCCAAAAAGAGAACACTATATAGTTTAACAAAAGAAAGATATATCAATTAATAAATCACATCATAAAAAGGATAGCCTTGAACTCACATGGGTAAAATGAGGTGGGAAGTAGCAACCAATAATATCAAAAAGAGAGGTTGCCTCAGAAGCAATTGGACCGGATGGACTGGGAAACAATTGAGCCAAAAGCTCTACTATATGAAAAGCTACCATTAAGCATTGAGGGTCTTTTTCTCCATCGATGGCTTCGCATATGGCATAAACAAGTAGATCTCCCTAGGAAATGGTCGTTTATTAATAGGATTAAGAGAAAATGAGTTAAGTCCCTCAGTTGATCTAAACAAGGAAAAAGACCAAAACAGAAAACTAAGATGAAGTTCTTTGTTTGTTTAGACTAATAAAATTAAGAGAACTAGGATAACCTGAACATGAAGCTTTTGACGAAATCATTCCTCAAACATAAGATTGAACTTTCGAATCTGAACTATGTATCCGCAAGTAGAGAGTATTAACATACCATATTCATAATAGCTTCAGAGAATTGCTGTATAATGCACTCCAGCAGTTCAAAAGAGAGCTGCAAAGTCATTTGTTAGAAGATTATATAAAATTCAAACAATCCAGTGTAAAACATTCATTCACAAAACAGAACACTACTAGTAATAGTTTTATTATACCTTGCGATCAGGCAATGCTAAAGACTGAACTTGCACATTCTGACAAAATGACTTTGCCACAGCTTCTGCGTCGTTAACAGTAACCACACCAGCTACGTCTTTCCTCTTCATCAGGGCCAAGCAACCAACAAATGCCCCACGCATCGTTCTCCAGTCTGCCTGATACACGATCAACATGGTTTTTCTCTTTCTCTTTCTACTCTTAAGAAACTGAATAGTTACCGTAAGGCAGTTGATGTAAAAGTAGAAGTATCAAATCACCAGCTTTTCGGTAAAGAACTCAATGAGACTATGGACGCTAGCATTGTCCAATGGCTTTGCTTTTAGATAATTAAGGATCTCCGCAAGCAGGAGGATACCTACAAACACAATCCAATGTTTTCACTTATTCCTTTCACATTTTCCGTTTACATGTTAGAGAATTATATATACATCTAAAACAATCCAAGAAAATAGAAGTACCTCGTGCTCGGACAACATTATCAGACGTCGTCAAATACATTTCCATCTCCTCGACCTACACTTCAGAAATACAGAAATTTAACAGCACAAAAGGGATTACGGAAGATAGAATAAAGTGAGTGAATATGTTACCAATTCTCTCATAGACAAGATATCCTTCTCCAAGGAAGAAGCAATCGCTTTCAGACTATCAGCCTAAATAATTCAGAGGGAAAAACAAAAAAAGATGTCAAAGGAAAACAATCCACGCCTCGTAATATAACGCATGAAACTGTTTTGCGCTAAGTCAAATCGCTTTTCCACTGATTTACTGGTTTACACAGTGAACACTAAGGCGGAAACAAATTTCTCCTACCTGCTGAGTAGGAGAACGAGTAACGTCAACAAAAGTTTCGAGATGCTCAGTGAGCTGATTTGGTGCTGCCATCTTTGCACGAAAGAATGGATTTTTTCTTTACAAAAGACCTGAGAAGAAGAAGGAAGCAGATCAAAACACTTGAGAATTTGACACTAGCTGAGCTAAGCAAGTGTTACAAAGGAGAGTGGGAAATTTTACTTAGAGCGCCACGAAGATGACCTAGGAAGAGAAAATCGGAACGAAGCCGCGGCGGCGAATGGCGGCACAGTAGATGAACGGCGGAGAAGAGAAATAGAGAGAGAAAAGAAAAGGTTTTTAGAGGTTACACTCGTTTTACACGCGGACTGTAAATAAAAATTCCCACTTTTGTGTAAAAAAAAAAACATATGTTTTGCCTGAATAATTTACAAAAATAAAATTACAAAAATTATTCTCTATTCAGACATGTATAATTCGTGAAAACAGTATATTTTCCGAAAGTCTTAACTAAATTTAAATATTCTTCTTACACGTAACCTCCTCCTATATTCTCAAAAGTCTTAATTTTGTTTCGAATTTCCTCCATTTCCCATTTGCGCACATCACTTCCACTGTAAATACTAAAGACCCACAGATTAATATTATTAGGTAGGTATATATACAAGGAGATGTCTTTCTCCTTGCACCAAAAAAAGCTGAAGCTTTCTTCTTTCTATCTATCTCTACAAAAATGTGCGTTTTTATCAAAATTGACTCCATTGCAATCAGCTCAAACTGATTCGTATTGTGTTCTTCTTCCTCATTTCTATCTCTCGGGGGCAGAACTAAGATGATGCCCTCTATACAAATCCTTGGTTTCTTCAGATCTTAGTGGATTTATCGTCAAGATTTGGCATCTGGGTTTCAATCAGTGTAGTGAGACTTTGATGTATCTGGATTTGATTCTTTGATATCGGGTTTCTGTTAATGCTGCTTGAGTTTTGGGACTAAAAAGCCGTTTCCTTTGCTTAAGATCAGCTTAAGTTTTGGGTTTGGATATCGATTGATGAAGGATCTCTTGTTCCTGGTTTGAATCCAAGAGGTTTCTGCGTCGTTGCCAGCTTCCAAGTTTTAACTTTTCTAGTTGATTATCGATTTTCGTAAGGTACTTTTCGGTTGATCCCATTCTGTGTATTATAGTAGCTCCCTATAATTCTAGTCGTTTATCTAATTCGCCTTTCATCTTATGAAAAGTGAAGTTTTTTTGTGAGTAGATTTGATCTGCCAAATCTTCGATTTGCCAATTGTTAAAACAGTAGGTTGTGCAGAGAGAAAATGCAATCTGACAGTGGCAAGCTTTTCATCGGCGGGATATCTTGGGAAACCGATGAGGAGCTTCTCAAGGAGTATTTTAGCAGCTTCGGAGAAGTACTTGAGGCAGTGATCATGAAGGATCGTACCACAGGCCGTGCTCGTGGTTTCGGGTTTGTGGTTTTTGCTGATCCGGCTGTTGCAGAGATAGTTATAAAGGAGAAGCATAAAGTTGATGGGAGATTGGTATGTCTTTTGATTCTAAAGCTTCCAGCTTTCATTGTACAATGTAACTTGTTTCTGAAGTTTCTTTGACTCTATAACTGAGTTTGACATAATTGGGTATTATTCCTATATCAAGTGATCCTCTGAAGTGGCTGTTGTACCTTCCACTCTTTAACATCTAATTTAGAAGAAAGGTCTCGTTTTGCTAATTAAGCTTTGGATTTCATTGATCTTGGCAGGTTGAAGCAAAGAAAGCTGTTCCTAGAGATGACCAGGTCATAATAAATAGGAGCAGCAGCAGTAATAGCAACCAAGGCTCTCCCGTTTCAGGCCGCACGAAGAAGATTTTTGTTGGTGGTTTACCTTCGTCGGTAACAGAAAGCGATTTTAAAATCTATTTTGAGCAGTTTGGTACAACTATAGATGTCGTTGTTATGTATGACCATAACACACAGAGGCCTAGAGGTTTTGGTTTTATAACTTATGATTCTGAGGAAGCGGTGGAAAAAGTATTGCTCAAGACATTTCATGAGCTTCAGGGTAAAATGGTTGAGGTCAAGCGAGCCGTTCCTAAGGAGTTATCGCCAAGTCCATCCCGCACCAACCCATTAGGAGGAGGTTACAGCTACGGAGTTAATAGGGTCAATAAACTCCATAATGGATACAATATCGCTGGAGTAGGAAGCTATGGACTTGGCATGGATGGTCGATTCAGTCCACTTGCTGCTCCTGGACGAAGCGGGTTTGCTCCTTTTGGTTCTGGCTACAGGATGAATTCGAATTTTGAGCAGCCAAATGGTTTTACTGGAGCTGAAAATTATGGTGGAAACATTTCTTATGGCAGTGGATCGAGCCCGTACTATATAGGTAGCACAGACAGGTATGGCTATGAAAGAGGCAATGGAGGGAACTCGTCTTTCTTCAGTTCAGTCACGCAGAACCTATGGGAGAACAGAGACCTTACCTATAGCAACAATACAAACTCAAATTCCAATACATATGTTGGATCAACAGGTGGAAACACACTGTCAAGCCGTCCGTTTGGAAGTTCCGGAATCAGTTGGGGCCCTGGAAGCTCTGCTCAAAAGGGAAGAAACAATGTTAGCACTGACAACGTAAAGTTTGGATATGGAGGAAATAATGGTGAATCTAGTTTTGGGTTGGGAACAGGATATGCAAGAATAGCACCATCTTCTTCTACCTCTGTGGGAACAACCATTGGCTATGATGTAGGTCTTGTAGAATTTTGTGAGAATGTGCCGGTTTATAGTGATCCTACTAATAGAGCATCAAAACCTCAGCAAGAGGGTCTTGGGCCTCTTGGCCCCTTTGGCTATGGGATTGGAGTCCCTTCCTCTGTTTCAGCTAAAAGTTCAACTCCAGGCTATGTTGGCGATTACGGTGTTAACAAGAGACAATCACACAGAGGTAAGTCGAGTTTATGAGTAATCTGCAATAGTTTTTTGGGACTTATCAGCTAAGTTATTCTTTTATGTGGTCTTAATTACAGTTTTCATATATATTGTTGCAGAAATTGCTACTTAGTACATGGTTTTGGCTTACCTAGAACTTGTAGAATGAGACAAGGTGAAGAGCTTCTCTTGGCGAATCTTATATAACATCTCCATGTGGTGAAACCTCTTCATCACCTTGCGCTAGCTAAGTGAGTAACCTGCGAATCCTGTCTCTCCATGGTTTGATTAGAGAGATAGTATTGAGTTTTCTAGATAGATGCAGAAGGAGAGTATCATGTTATCTCCCCCGCCAAGGCGGCAATGCATAGATTTCGACCTCAAAAAATAATCTTTACTACTTCTTGGGGTTATGTTAGTGTTTGAGACAGATTGTAATAGAGAATCAATTGACAATTTTAGCCATTTGTAGTAAAGATGTTTCCTTTCTCCTTTTAGCCATTTTTCTTGTTTTCTTACTCGCATGACTTGATAATCAATTGGCAATCACTTTCCAATATACTTTCATGCCGTATAAAACATTGGTGGAGTAAATCTTGAATAGATATAAGTAACAAGGAATGAAATTCCAGGTGACAAAATAAAAACCATGTGCAAATGGAACATACATGCACATACTCAATTTTAGTATATCAGGTGTTTGATTTCTTACATCGATGATAATTGGATGTGACCAAACTCCAAAAGGTACAAAATCCGTACCAGACCAATCATGGCTCCTCCATCTCATTTACTATATTGAACGCAGCGCAAACTTAGTTAACTCACTAATATATTGGAGCTTTTTTACCAAGAATGATGCATTTTCTACAATCAATACAGCTAGCAAAAATGCATTTCTTTGGGGCCCATAACGGCGAAAAATATATATTATCTCACAAAGACATTAAATCAAATGAAAGAATATAACATACACTAGGGTGTACATTTTAGATTGTGCATGAGTACATATTATATACACTCAGAGCTTCTATTGGCCTGGTAGCTTGGTCACTGGGCTGCTACACGCTTTAGGAATCTGAGTTCCCTTCAGCTTAGGAGATACGTTGCAGCATTGGAAAGTGGCTGGACCGTCGGCTCCGGTATACTTAATGTTAATGTCTCCGATCTCTACGTTCTTGCATGGATATCCCTTGCTGCACAAAAGCTTAACGGCGTCTTTGTTCCCTGACGTTCCTCTGATATTCTTGAAGCTTATGTCCACCAGCTTGATTGTTGATGGTTTCTACAAACAAAACAAAGCAAAAACGTCTTTGAATCATTAACCAATACGAAAGTAGTTCCCATGGACTGATCATCCATGTATTGGTTTTGTCTTTTTTTCTTTGTGAAAACTAAGTTTTTTTCTCATTAGATTTTTATTTTATTTTTGTACGCACCTTCTTGTTGCATCGGTTCCAGGGGCAGTACTCTTGGTCGATGAGGACAGGGTTGCTAACGTTCTTGAGGATAATGTTCTCGAAATGGATACCTGAGGCGGTCGTGGAGCAAGCTGCAGACGGCCATGTCTTGATCCTTACCCCATTGTCAGTGTTTTTGAGGGTGCAGTTCACGACCTTGATGCCAGAGACGTCTTCCTCGTGCCCGTATAATCCGAGGCTGCCAATACTGATTCCGTGTCCCGGACCGCATGTAACTCTTTCCACAAGAAGGTTTTTCATCCCGTCACCAACAGAGATGCAGTCATCTCCCGTGGCGATATGCGAGTTGATGATCTTGATTCCATCACTCCTTCCCACGTGGATTCCATCGGTGTTGGGACTACTCTCAGGGGCCACGATCCTGACGTCTTCGAATGTCATGTTCTTTGCCCCGATCACGTTAATGTGGAAGTTCTTTGCATCTAGCGAGGTTATGTCTCTTATCTTAGCGTCAGTCACGAAATCAAACCGTATGCTCTGTTCAACAATGACACAAAACATCAACAGATTAACAAAACCATTTGCTACTTAGCGGAGTTATTAGGTATACAGATAGAGACTTACGATAGGGAGTTTCTTGCATTGAGTTAATGACGTCTTGTGGCAGTTATTAGCACTCCATGCTGCGTCACCTTCACCATCGAAGACACCACCTCCGTTCAACCTAAACCCATTAATGTTGCGGAAAGCGACCCAATAGTCCTTCCCCTTAACGTTTCCGTCAGCTTTCACAGTTCCTTGAAGAACAATCCTTATCGGAGCTTTGCATGGACCCATCATCTGTATTTCCCCAAGCTTGTATTCACCTTTTGGGATCAAAATGGTGGTCTTCGTCGGGCACTGGCATGCCTCCTTGAATGCCTTCAACAATGCCTGCATCCCAAAGATTTTAAAGTTGCTTGGAGAACAAGAAATAGTGGCGAAAGGGATGGCTATTACTTATTAGAAACTTACGTTGGTGATATCAGACCCTGGAGGAGAAGTGATTTTGAATTCTTTAGCATTTGCTGATAAACCTAACAAACAAAAAACAAAGAATGTGGATATTCCATAATGTACACCCATTTTTTGGGATCTATTCTATTCACTAGTGATTACAATTTTTTTTTTTTTTTTTTTTG
This sequence comes from Iljinskaea planisiliqua, assembly GCA_900108845.1. Lineage (NCBI taxonomy): Eukaryota > Viridiplantae > Streptophyta > Magnoliopsida > Brassicales > Brassicaceae > Iljinskaea > Iljinskaea planisiliqua. The sequence goes on along the minus strand of FNXX01000002.1, from coordinate 4,824,073 downwards.
TAATTCACTAGTTTTTATTTTTTAATATTTGAAAAGTTAATTTTCTTATTTATGTTTTGTTCCTTGGTTTGGTTGCCATTATATAGTCTCTAGGAAGAGAGAGATTTGAACGTTGACTTTCTTCTGTACCGTTCCTTTCAGCTTTTCTTACAGATATATTTGGAAATCTTTAGGATGTGTTTGACGTAATACCATTGTCTTCCCAAAAAAAGATACTTCATTTTTAGAAAACGAAGACTTTCTCTCTGGTCATGTTAATGTCTAAATATCGATTGTGTTATTTTGTGCACTTGGGTGTGTTTTTTAACCTGTGCTTACGTCAGAAGGCAACTATAAAAATAGATACGCGCGTAATTTACATAATGTTACCATGTAGTAAAGAAATTGTCAGTGATGCGCCCAAACAAAACGCTTCGACTAGTGTGTCGAGACCTGTCCTGTCCTGTAATGGTTTCTAGAAGTAGACATAAGATTCTTTTAATTAATGTTTGATTGTGCTCCACAATCAGTTCGAACTTAGCAGTGATGACGGTCACATTATGATTCCCCTTAACGACTCGAGAGCTATGATGTCCCTTAAAAGCCCGAGAGATATGAATTACACCAAACAACGTATCATACATTTTCCCGTTCGTTCTCATAGTATTTGTAAGAGGTCTAATGTTTTATCTATTTTGGCTAATTATTGATAGTTCCTTACGCAAGATGAACAACAACATGCTTACGGTGTTTTGTAAGTCTGATTGTTTTTTAATTACTGTGTCCTCGAAACATGCTCTCTTTTGCCCGTAATAAGATTCCATTATCGTATCAGACAAGTAAAGACCATAAGAACACAGAGAAATAATAGAGTAGGTAGAATGATAAACAGAGGAGAGCAAAGGTTAAGATTTTTTTTCTTTTCTGGATTATATAAGGAACGTGCAGTGTCGCAAAATCGAAGAACGCAGAGAAATTAGCTTTGGCTTTGATTTTTGGGCAATGGCTGCATCTCCTTTGGTCTCTAAAAGTAGGCATAATAAGATTCTTCTAACGTTCTGAAGATTCAAATGAGCGACTAAGTTTGCATACAAGTAGAAACACTTTGATTGTGAGTACAATACAGATTCGTTCTCCGTGTCATTTCCAGGCACAAGAAGCGACCAAATCTCGTTGCATCCAACCAAGATACAAGGCTCCGTCTCTTTCTTCCAGCCTATACTTGTCCGAATAGTTCCTGAGCAGACTTTTAATGGTGGAGTTCACCAGGTGGCTCAACGGGTAAGGAGTGAAACCTGCCATCCCAAACCGTGACCTCCACTTCCCTAGGAGCTCGTGCCGCTCCACCCGATCAGCTCCTTCACATGCGATGATGTTCACGACATCTCTTGCTAGACAATGCTGCTCCACGTTAATCCTCTGTTTGTGATTCCTTGGGAGAGTCACATCGATCGACTCGAACATTGCGTCATAGTAATCCATTGTCTCCTTGAACCTCGGGAAGAAAGCAGCCGTGTTTGTGTTTGATTCTTGCTCCACTAGAGTCACCACTTTGGGAGATAAGCTCTTCACCATTCTCAGTAACCGGTCCCTGCAAGAATATATACTCAGTCGAGAGAATGTAAACACACAAGAATCATGTTTTTAACAAATTTCGAAAACAAACTGTACCGGTGATTCTCGGTGCTCACGCTTTCGTCAGGCATATGATGAAGCACAAAGGCAAAGTTGACGGCTAGAGCTTCCCCTGCACGGACCCCGAGGTCTTTAGGTTTCACCTCGGACACTGACACTGACACCGAGTTGAACTCAAATGGAACGTTGAACTGCTTAGCAAGCTTGGCGAGTCTGTTTCCGACAATGCTTAACCCACCTCCACGAGCATAAGCTGAAGTCGTATCGTCAATACCCGTTATACGTATCCGTGGAGACCCACCAGGTCTCGCTGCAAAAGCCTGGATAAGAGTAACCCATTGACTCCCTTGGCCGATTTGGAAGTCGATAATGTGAACTCTGTTTTCTTCCTTCATGGCTTCAGCAATGGCACCATTTGCTGACATGTATCCGAACTTGAAGTAAGGGCAAACCTCGTAGAGTATGTGCATGTAGGAGAGAAGCTCGGTGCTTGCGGGTTCAGGGCATCTATTAAGTGATTTGTATATGGAGCTACCCGATGAAGCTAACTGAGCCACTAGGCCTTCTAGTAAGTAAGCTCCCAACCGTTGGATAGGCTCACCAGAAACCGATACCATCTGACGCAGCTTCTCCATCATCGAATGTGCCATCATAAGATCGTTTTCAGACATAGCTTGTGCACACGAAACAAGATCAGCTCTTAGATCACGCCTCGAGACAGCCTCTAGAGTTGATCTCCAGCTATTAGTCTCATGAGACGACGTGGAATCAAAGGAGTCGTTGTAATCGAAGACCAAGTCCAAGGAGTCTGGCCCCATCATCACTGTTTCTAGTTCCTTTATCTTGTCGTTAAAATCGTCCGTCACACAAGAGCCAGAGGTGTCCTCATATGCAGAGCTGTTATGCGATACGAAAACCGTAGCGTTTGACAGAACATGGTAAGCAGGAGAGTCGGGTGATGATGCTGGCTCGAGCATGCAATACCGTTTACGGGAGTTGTTAACCGGTATGTACCTAAGCTTCCCGACAGAGCTGGCCTCAATCCCTTGTCTTGGATGCTTGTACATTTCTTGTCACTTGTGTGATTCAAACCTTAAAATGATCTGCACAACTACAAGTAGAAAGAATCAGACTTGACTCATCTGAAACCGTCCAAAAGAAGCTCTAAGCTCATGTCAAGACTTAAATTGCCAAACATATAGTTTTTTTTTACTCAGATCCACAAGATCCCTCTATTTGATAAACAATTCAAATCTACAAAATAGTTGTGCAGCCACTCATAAAAACAGAGATCAAGAACTCGACAGAGAAGCAAATATCATATACCTTTTCAGTCCCGGTAACAGGGCTAATTGAGCAACATACGCGTATGACCGACAGGATCAATAGAGAGAGACGAGTTACGATCTGATGTGTGGCTATACTTTAAAGGGATCATGTTTAAGTTAGAAAATACGAGGAGTTAAAGAACGAACAGAATTGCTCGTGTGAAGAAAAATCCAATCTTGTTAGTACCCACCTGACTTTTTCTAAGATGAAAATTCTAACTATTAGAGAATCTTATTGAAGTACCATGTGAACCAGAGCCACGAGCAAGAAGAGAGAGAGAGGATGTTGTCGGAGACAAGGCACATGGGACTTGCTCGAATGACTTTATAACAGAAGCCACTCTTACTCTTATGAGAAAGAAAGAGAGAGAAAGATAATAAAATCTCAATCAGGCGTGTTATTTACGATTATACCACTCAAACATGTCTCGACCACCACCACAACATTTTATTATTAAGCCTCAATTATCGAAGATACATGTCCCCGATCCAATATTTGTCTCAATCCATTTTTAAAACTTTAGTATCTCTAATCATATTATAAGGAAAAAGGTATGAAAAGATATATTTGGTTTTATTACAATAATAATACATAGACAAACAAACAAAACAAAGTGAAGACGAGAATACCACAGAAAGTCAAAGAAAGTTGACCGAGTAGAGAAAGACTACAAGGTAGAATTCAAATGCTGTGATTCCATGCCACACACGACTGTAGAAAACACAGCTACGTTGAACTTTGATCGCTTTCATGCGTCTACAGGACGTTTAAAGTTTTCTAACTAAATTTGTTCGAATTTTAGGATAACATTTTGATGTCGAACGCGTTCATTCACAAGTTCAGAACCGATATATATCCATGGTCGGAAACATGTTGTATCATAAAGGAAAAATATTAAAAATGCTGGTATAAAGTGGTCAAATATAAACAGCTCTGATTATATATTGAATTTTAAGCAATTTATCAACTTCTGAGCATTTTTATAAACTATATACTTGACTCTGAAACTAAATATTTGGGCTTCTTTGGTAGATAGTCAGTCTTTTGTAAAGCCAAAATTGACACACCAATATGAATTTATTTAGTACAAGTACTCCAAATCTTTTGAAGAGCGATTGAGATAGGTAGAGATTTAATTAATTTTACAAATTAGCACCAAGAAAGTATTAAACTATAAAATGTTCCCAAGCACTAAGAAATTTTATAGAATATCAGCTTTACTCTCTTTATTTGTTAAGTGAATGTTGTGTCATCGTGACCCCACACAACTCAATCCCCCCTTGCCGTTCTTTATTCTTTTCTTTTTTTCAACATCACTCCTATTATAATATGGAGATATCACGTTTAACAAAATGTGATATGGTATGTTTTAAAAAACTTATATACATGAAATCTGTCTTTTTGTCGTTTTCTAAGCTTATACAAAGAGAAGAGAGAACCATGGACCATCTTTGTGAATCTGTATCTACATGTACTTGTGACCTACATAAATTCCAATGCTAACTCTTTTTCATTCTTCTCTTCCTGCCTTAACTAGATAATTATATAATCCACAACTCGAACTATGGCAGATTTTTTTTTAAAAAACATTTTGGGATCTATCTAATTCACTGCCATTTATAACAATTTTGATCATCTCTAATGCCATAAAGTATATAATAATTAATCTACTAGATTTTTTTTTTTTTTGTCAAAAGACTTAATGTACTACATAAAAGATAAAAAGTACTTATTCAATGAAAGAAAGGTGTTCCCCAAGTTCAAAACCCAAGAGAGAATATGCAAATTTTTGGTTTCTTTGTTTCAGTACAAATACAGATATGGTTCCTGACACGGATCATATGTGAACAAGCCCACACACATTGACACATGTGAACAAGCCCACACGTAGATATTAATTTTCAAAGTCAAGATAAGAAAAAAAAAATACTACTAAATGTTGCGGAGAAATCTCTAAGAGACATTAATGTGTAGGGAATGGAGCAATTAAGGACTCCATAACCAACCTTGCAAGTTGTTACGTTTTCTAATAGACATTAATGTGTAGGGAATTGAGCAATTAAGGACCTTCATAATCAACCTCTGCAAGGTGGTGACGTAGATACTTACCATTAAACAAGTTTTCTTCTTCTTCAGGTTCTTATCAGAGAATCGAGTTAGATTGCTCAAAACCAATGTAACAGTTGTAGAAAAGCGGTAAGACAAACTCTGTTGTCTCTGCGTTTTATCATAAATCACCTAATCAACCAATAAAGAAACTATATAATACAAAAACAACTTGAGAAGAACACAATACCACTCTGACTATGTAAAACATACATTTTCTCTGGTAATTTGGATTACTTCAGATAAAAAATTTGGACCTCACAGAGAGCAATGAATAAATGGGTTATAAATTCGTTTCCCCTTAAATATTAGTTATTAGAAATCGATCAGATCAGAGACTTTCTATTTACATAAAATGGCTCATTCAATCAAACGAGGAATCACTCAAGAAGAAGGACAAGCATGAGTTTCCAATGATCTTGAAACTGCTCCAGACCAAACCCTCGCCGTTTGGATATTTTATGTGTTCCCCGAGTTCAAAACCCAAGATGGAATATCCAAACTTTTGGTTTCTCTGTTTCGGTACAAATTGAAATGATGGTTCTCGACACCAACGCATATGTGAACAATCACTAATAGACATTTATTTTCAAAGTCAAGATAGGAAAAAATAAATATATATATATATATATATATATATCTATATGTTGCACTAACAGAGATTAATGTGTAGTGATTGAGCAAGGACTCCATAATCAACTTTTGCAAGTTGCTACGTAGAGACTAATCAAAACAAGGAGTTCTTCTTCAGGTTCTTATCAGAGGATCCTCCAATAAGTAGAGTTAGATAGCTCAAAGCTTATGTAAGAGCTGTAGAAAAGACACTAAAATTCAGACTCTGTTGTTGGCACAATATAATTAGCTCTCTTAATAAAGAAACCACGTAACTGAAAAACAAGTTGATATCAACAAAGTGAGAACAAACAAATTAGAAAATATCAGTAAATAGAGTTATTATCACACTCGTTTAACAAAACAAAGTGATGAGAATCTTAGGATATGAAAACTACATATATATATAGAAAGGAAGAAGCATCAAGGATTGGATCTGAAAGGATGGCGCTCGTTTGATTGAGGATCTACCTTAGGCGAGAGATTGTATCCTTGAAGCAGATCGCGGATCTTTGAGTACATCAACACCTGTGACGGGTCTCCTCCACCACCACTGCTCTGTGATGCCACCCTCGAATTTTCCTGCAGCTTAATCTTCTCAAAGAGATACTGCTTCTCTGCCTCGGCCTCGCTCAGCCTCTGTTTCAGATAGTTACTTGCGTATTCCTCCTCAGATTTATCCATTTTCGCTAGTACAATCCTCTGCAACCTCTCAGCCTCCCGCTTTGCTTCGTTGGCTTTAAGCTGGAACATGTCCGCCTCTGCTTGCTTCAGCCTCACGATTCTCTCTAGCTCGTCTATCTGAAGTTTCTTCTTCTGCCTCTCCGCTTTCAGTTCTGCTACTTCCTTGGCTTTGTCTTCGAGCTCCTTATCGCAAGTCTCGAGAGCCATGCGTGCCTTCTTGAACATCCGCATCTTCTCCTCAGACACTATTTCCATTTTCCTCAGAGTCTCCTGTACAACTTCAGCGATTCGGCTGCATGCATCCTGAGGTGCTATCAGAGGTCCGCCTTCTCCATTTTCAAAGCTCTTCGCAGCGTCTGATTCGATCTCTTCAGTGACATGGTGATAACGAAAAGGGTTAGACTAAACACATAGAGTGATGTTCATTCATAAATAAATAAAATGTAATCACTTGCCACCAGTAATTTTACCTTGGAAAAACATTAATATTAACTTGGCAGCTGTTGTTTCTGCCAAACCACCCTTAATCTTCTCAATAAGCTCCTCACACTTCCAGAATAGTTTCCTACCTCGATGATCTTCGCTTCCTCGGAAAATCCTACTAACAAAGTCGAGTTCTTTGATCAAAGATTCCCGATCCCAGTTTGGTGCACATTGCTGAAACACATCTTTAACCCAACCCAGCAGCTCAGAAGCGTGATCGCATGCCCGGCACTTGAACAACATTTCTCCTGGACCTGATGTATTCTTAGCAGAAGAAGATCCTGTGGTGATCTGTCCATCCCGAATAGCACAATCTGTATGAGTCCAGTGGGAACACAAGTCGCATCCAATCCAGCGGCAGGTATTGACAGAAAAATCAAACTTGCTACAGATCACACACATGCAAAGGTTGCAGAACCCTTTCCTGTTGGTGCATACTTCGCAGTAGCAATCATCAGCTGGTAGTTGGTTTTGGCATGCTATGTTTCTACATCTCCTGTATACGAAAATCTCAACGAGAGATGTCTGAGACAAACTGATGTTTGGATGCAGAAACGCCTGGATTCCTGTATTTATCGCAACAAGAATCTCAAGCTGCACACGATGGGCTCTAACAAGTGTTGTGGAGGTCAAATCAGATCTACTCTGAACAAGCTTCTGCAGGAACATGAATTCATCCACGCTGTGGGGTGCGTTCCCCTCCAGGATAGATTTAAGGCCGTTCTTTAACTCCTCAAGAAACCCATCAGGCAACCTGTGCATTCTCTCGGCGACTATCTCGACTCTTTCCCTAGCAATGTCCCGTACCGATACTTTATCTGCACTAGACACATGGTGCACCACGGTCTGGTCCTGAGGCTCCGTCTTTTGTTTCACCGCCTTCTTTGCCGCAACAGCATCTCCGAGTGGCCATGTTTCTTGAGAGCTCGCACTCTCGGCTGGAGACTCGCGCACAACATCAGAGTTAGGCGGTGGCTCCTGTGACGAGTTGGGATCCGAAGGTACAAGTGAGAGAGTCGTTTCCAGACCTCCGGTTCGTAGTTGCTGACGTGGAGGCAACATCTGGTGAGGATGATTGGAGCCAGACGATGTGCCCATCAATAAGAAACGAACCAGTGAAAGGCTGCATCAAATGAAAAAAAAACCAATGTGACTAACACAGCAAAGAAAGAAAACTAAAATTTACAATAAAATAAATAAATCCAAAGACCTCAGAGTAATGTAATCAGACAAATCTGGCTTCTGAAGCTGCATTGGTCATAACTCATAAGCATACTTCTATATAGCGAGCTCTGGATTTGACTTTTACCCAGAAAAAAAAAAAACCCAAATTATTTGTCAAAATCCCTAGAAATCCCAGAATATTTGTTCCAGTATCGTGGAGACGGCAGATCAAGAGTAATGGCTTCTCTCTAAACCATTAATACAGGACACGTTGACATCGATAAGACTAACGAATCTACTTGCTTCAAATGATTAAACAAATCCGAAGTCAAAACGCAAAAAACGGAGAATCATACAGATTCGTATAAAAAAAAATAGATAAAATATCAACTAAAATCAAGCTTCGGCACTGTATACCCAACTCAATCGTTACAGAAATCGACTCATCTAGCACCGATTTTCGAACAATCCTCCAACTTCAACAAGTCGATCATCAAAGTTTTCCAGAGAGAGAGAGAGAGAGAGGAAGCAGATCCGGGCACAAACAAAGGGATAAGGACTCACCGGAACGGGAGAGACGCAGAGAGCTGTAGCCGAGGAACAAGGGAGAGAGTGGAGCAAAGACAAAATGTAACGCGAAGAATAATTTCTTCTTTTTTTTTTTTTTTTAAGGACAACAATTAAGAAATAGAAGAATTTTGGGGCTTTGACGGAAATAGTTTAAAGTCCTAACCGCTCCACACAGCTGCCCGTTTTCTTTTTTTTTACTATATGTAAAAGGTAACCGAACCAGCCGGTGACCTCTCTGCGTCGTGTTGACTTTTGACTTCATTTTACTAATTTTGAAGGTATATACATAATAACTACCAATATTCAACACCAGTAGACCACTAGTAAGCATCTTTTATTTCATGCTTCAAAAGACCCTTAGATTTTCCTCTATATGTTTGACCAAGGAGTAATAAAATAGTTATTTCTCTGCAAGGGCCGAAGACATAAGTTCCACTGGGGCAGTTGCGAACGTGACTTTTGTCGGTATAAAACTAAGCTGAAGTTAGCAAAATGAACAAAGGTCACTTATATGGGCCAATGTAGATGTGGGAATGTCAAAATCAAGGCAGGCTGTTATTTGAGAATGGGCCTTTGGTAGATTTTGATAGGGGATAACAAATAAAATTTGTATGCCTTTGTTTTTGTGGTCCATCATCTAACTTGACCCCCCCCTTTTAGCGAATCTGTACTACTACAACAAAAATACATTCAAAGATATCCAATTTATCCCATCCCTAGCTCATCTTATTTTCAAATATGCTTTTAGTTTGAGACATTAGTTTCGTTGCTTTTTGAATGTCAAGCGTTGGACTCTAGTACTATGCATATGTATGCAAATATCATCTATTGTTGTTGGCCAACCAGTATGTTCTTCAGTTTGTTGTTTCATGTTTTTGTAGTACTCAATCGTATAACTCATACCCATTTCATCATAATTACATATTGAAAAAAGAAGAATAATAACAAAGAAGATATGCATACAGGATTTTGAAAATCTACCTTGTTTATATTTACAAAGCTAGAGCCCAAAATGTAAGTATAATTGAGTTACATTTAAACAAGAAAAAGGTTGGGTAGAAAATAATGCTGGTATCGAATTTCGGTTAAATTTTGATCTCATTATTATCCGAGATGACGATATTAAACTGATATTCAAAATGTATATTATGATGGCATCACTCCATTTAGGCTGTTTAATTACAATATGATATCTACTAAATTCTTTGGAAATTTATGTTGCTTAGAAGCATTTTGCTGAATTTAAGTTTAAGAAAGATCATTTAAGTTTTGTTTGAATCTTTACCTTCTATTACGTTATATATTCGCATTTCAAAATTGATGTTGAGTTTAAGTTTAAGTTCCACGTGCTAGTATATTGTACTGGTTTTTTGCATTTTTTTGTCAAACTTGAATTAGTTCTTTTTGTCAAGTTTTCCGCTTTGATATTTTTTTTTTCCATTGAAAAGCTATATTTTGTATAAAAAAAAATTTGCAGCTCCGTTTTACGAAAGAGTGGTAGTGGATGTGGATGTGAGTGAAACAAAGCAGAAGAAACCACCTAAAAAGATATAGATATAAGTAACAAGATGAAAATTAAAAATAGAATGATTCTTAAAGTGGAAAATGGCCACCTCTGCCACATTTAAATTAATGCATGAAACTTTCTTTTTTCTTGTAAGGTGGAAAATGACAGTGAACAGTAATTGATGTTAAGAAATTTGAGATGGATTTGATAATCTCACTTATGTGGATTTTAAGTTTTAATGTTAAAAGATTTAAGATGGATTTTATGATTTTATTTTGGAAGATAAACAAAAATAATAATTTATAATTTAGATTGTTTTAAAATTTTGAATTTATAAAATTTAAATTGATTTTTGAATTTAATTCAGCATCAGTTTAAAAATGAGAATAAATAACGTAAATTTTCAAACTTAAAATTTAAATAAAATTTTATTGATTTTATTCAAACTTAATAAAATCCAAGTTTGTGTTATCAATTACATCAGAAATAACATAATTTATTAAAATTTTGTTGATTTTTGCACATATTTTCTTTTTTTCGGTTTTATAAGACAATATGGGGACTTCGTCAGTATAAAACAGTATTTTAGCATCATTTTTTGTATCATTATAAGTAAAATAAAAAGTGTCGTCTCCCAGGACATAAAAACAAAAGTAAATGTGTAACGAAACAGCATACTGATTTATATCCTTGCATTAAACCAGAAAAGTTAAATTAATGATGTGGGAAATTAGTCGTTCTTTCACATTAAACCAAAAAGTGTAGTTAATGAAGTGAGCTTAGATTTTTTTTTACAAAAAGAAAAAACCAGAAGAGACAAAACAGCTACACGTTGGCAATTGGCAGTATCTAGGGAGAAAAGAAACCGGAGTGAAAAAAAGATACCACGTTTATTAATAAAAATCTTGTAATGAAATGTTGCAATTGAAATTTCGTAATCGTAACAAATTGGAGTAAATAATAATATGATAAAGATTAAAGAATACACTTTTGCGAACTAATAGTTTATTAATGGCCGTTCCGGCAAAAGGCTAATCAGACGACGTTGACGGGTTTCCGAAGGAACATGAGCGAAGAAGGTGGCGCGTCTCCAAGCCACGCGCCGACGTAAAGACGCTCGTAGTAGTGGACACAATAAAGGGAGAGTGAGAGCTGAAGCTGGTCTCGGCTCCAGATGATCTTGGGGAGTCGTGCGAGGACCGGACGAATGCATAGGAAGTAGAGACATCGGTAGCCACCGAGAGCCGACACAACGGAGCGAAGGGAGAGGGAAGGTCGTGGTGACACTTGTCGGAAACAGAGCTCTTCCCATATTGAGTCGTTGCGAGCCACGGCCGACCAAAGACGGCATACGCAAGCGGCTGAGCAGAGAGAAGGGCCGTCTAATCGCCTGAGGATTTCTACGAGCACGTCGTGGTGGTCGTTGATGGAGAACTCGGGAACAAGTTTCACTCGCTGTCTCTTGTTGTTACTTTTCTCGACCATCCCAATTCGTTTCTCCGACATGATACTAGAAAGAGAGAAACAGAGAGATAGAGGTTTGTGTTTCAAAGAGAGAAGATTGATACAGCTGTTGAAATCACACGGGCGCATATAAATATATATATATATATATATGTAAAAAATATTGTGTGTGAGTGAGAAGCAGAGAGGGAGTGATGTTTATATTCAATCTGTAAAGAATAAAAATTAATGTTGGTTGGGTGGTTCTTGTTGCTTTTAAAACCTTAGTCTATACCATTACTTGTTGTCTTTTTGTTTTAAAAGCTATTGGTAGAACATATAACTATTTGTTTCTTTGCTTCACTAATCTTACCTATCTTTTTATCCTAGTATGACCAATGAAATTACCTAACACCGATACAAAACTACATATGTATATCCAATTATTGATTGAACAGAATTGGATAAGTAATATATGTAAGTAACTCACATAACTGGTAAGAGCGAATCGAGTAATGGATACATAACAAAGAATAATAGTTTAATATGTTTTTTGAAGTTCCTTTTTAATGGAGACGAGACAATATTTAGGTCCAACTAGAATTCGATATTGAGAAATCATTTGGTCAGATGCAAGACTTATTTTGTGTGTATATACTGTATATATTATTATTTTAGTGACTCGAAAGTCTCCAATATATAATTGGTTAACATATTAGTGATCAGTAATGCCTTTTGAAAGTGAGCTAGAGGGAGGTCTGAAACTTCAAACCTAATCAAGATGAATTGGTAACTGCTAACTAGTCTTGTGGTGTACTGTGTAAATTTGAAGTATATTATTATGAATATAATGTTATTTAAATGCGACAATGTGTGGAAATAAAACCTACTTGTGATTTACTAGATATTGGTGGGTATTGGGTAACGTAGAAAGTTAAAGGGTTTGGAACGACGAGTATGTTCCTTGTTTCCTCCACGCTTAAAATAGATCGTGCGTGTGAGTTCTTCTTTGCCCTTTGAACAGTAATGTTAGTCAAACCTCTCGCTGACTATTTTTAACCAGCTAATTACAACTACCCAAAATTAAGAAAATCATGAATTAATATTTGTTTTCTTCATTTTCTTGCATAACAAAAGAATTACAACCACAAAATGTACATGCATTTACATTGGTAAAGAAAAATAGCATAGACCTACATGCATGTTTTTTATATGCATGTTCAAGTGGTCAATTTGGTGTATTAAATACAAATACTATATGATTTATTGATTTATATAAATCATAACTATATATTGGTATTGTTACTCTATTGAGAAATAAATCTATTCATTTGATTAGAGTTTAAAAGGTATAAAAACCCAATGATTTAATCAAAATTGATTAATTTTTAGACTATAGTTTTTTTTTAAAACAAAAAACTAGACAAATTGCCATTCAAATTTGTTTTTCAAAGTAAACTAAAATCTTGTTGACAAAGAAAAGAAACTAAAACCTACAACAAAAAAACCCAAACAATTAAAAACTAAAAACCAAAAACTAAAATCCAAAACTAAAAATACATGAAAGACTATTGCCATTCAAGCCAGAGTTTTTTCTTTTGACATTTTCCTAAATATTCTTTCCTCGAAATATTATTTTCCTTTTTACATGAAAATTGCATTCAACTACGTGCGTGATCACTCCTAACTAAATATTTCACACCTATAACAATAATGTATACGAACATAGAGATTATACAGCAAAGCGCTAGCAATTACAGTACTAGCTTCTAACTGACACCAATCTATACTTCTTTTTCTTTTTGCGAAACACCAATCTATACATTGATGTTGATGTTTAGGATGATTCAGGAATTTATCAAATTTATGTAAAATTATTGAGGATATAATTAACGGATATTTATAGATGTATATCTAATGTGTGCATGTGAACATCTATATACAGAGAGAAGATTTGTGACTTGTGAATGGGAATCGAGGTGAAGTGAGGAAGGGTCCAAGGGAAAGAATCCACAAGAGAGAACTGCAAATCCGATGCTCTTCCAATTTCTTTTCTTTTCTTTGTTTAATTTCTTTCTCCATTTTTTATACCTATATATCTAAAAACTTACGTATATACACCAAGACACGCATGTACACAAATTTTTTTATTTTTTATTTTTGCTAAGAAACCCAACAAATTATTTCTCTTATTTAATTAAAAGGCTACACATATACGTATACATATGCGTGTCTTAGTGTATATATTTATTACAGTTTATTTTCTCGAGGTAAAAGAGACATTGTTGTTCGTTCTTGTTGTTGTTTTTGTTGTATTTTTATACTTTTTTTTTTGTTTTTTAATTTTGAGTTCTTCCATATGTCTTCTTCACATTCTCGTCTTTCTTGTTTCAGGACCGTTGCACAATTATCTACAGAGGGTACATCCATGCATCTATATGTACACGTAAATGTAACAATTTTTTTTGAGAATATATATATATTTTATTGTCATTATATAAAAGGTGCGTGCAGTTTTCGTTTTAGAAATTAATTTTCCAAAAAAAAAAAAATTAATTGGATTTGATTACGTCACTCAGAGTGAGTTTCCATTGGTTAACAAGTTAAAACTTTGGTCTGATGCTCTTATAGTTTGCGTTTTTAGTTTTTTCCCATTATTTTGAACATCGAAATATGTCAAATGTCAAAATATGTAGCCAACAAATTTTAAAACGCATATATTGTATCCTTTTCAACGAACAATAGCCGTACACTATCATCCAAATGCAAAGATAAAAGAAAAGACTGCCACCCAAACAGAAAAAAATAGAATGACATGAAAAATGAAGGGAAAAAGAAGAAGAAGTAATTATTTCAGAAGCCAATAAATATATATATATAAAAACTCAACAAGCTTCTATCAAACAGTTAGTCAATAAGCAACTATTTAGTTGTCTTTTTGGCGTTGTAACTTCGCCAAAAATAGCAAACCCAATATTCGTTCTAATACTCAGCTGTCATAGCCTCCATATATATATCATTACAGTGTGTGTATACGTATAATATACCTACAATCAAACTGTATTCTCTGTATAAACTTATGGAAGCAAATATGAAATATTGACAAGGAGATGAAATGAGAAATGGGGTTTTGTTTGTCCTGTAGGAGTAACCATGTATGTAAGGGGGCTTTGTTTGTTAAGCAGCACATTTGGTCTGTCGATTATCTATTATATTTATTTTCTTTCTACAAACGTTTGTTTCCTAATTATGGAAATGTTGAATACAGGCAATAACAAAGAACATAATCATGAAATATCAACATATCATATAATTGAGATGTTTGATGTTCTTTCATATAGTTTCTTTCAAATATTTACTTACTCTTTCGACGACTAGCGTTTGTACTTTGTAAAAAGTGTGACATGTGCAGCATCCAATTGGTCAACCTTATATAATTATCGTATTGACTCAGATTTATCAATGTAACTTCCCGGGAAAAGGGGGCAATACAGTAATTATTTTATTTTATAGCTTTATGAAAAATAACACTAACGTCTCTCTCCTCGTTTTGCAAGCTGATTGATTCGTTTAAGATAGAAACTGGGATCCAGACAAAACTCGTCAAATTACTAAATAACAATGTTGCTTTAGAAAATTGTTTATATTCTAAATGATAAATCTCATTCTTTACGTTGATGTTTTAAATACTGCATATTTGTTCAAACATTCGATGTTGATAGAGGAAAGTTTATAATCCACGTAGCTTTGTGACTGACATGCGGGTGTCAAACTAATGCAAAATCTCAAATCTTTTGATGACTACCCTCATATGTCAACTTCTATCGATGAATATTGAAACCACTAAGATTTTATAAAAAAAACTCAGCAAAATACTATTAAATTTGAGAAAACTAAAAATTATTTCCACCTTTCGTAAAGATTACTCCCATGTGTGAAAATACTCAAACAAAATTTCTTAAAATCTCACTTTCACATCTATTATCAACAACATGTTATAGATATAGAAAAACAAATTACGATCTAATATAAATATATTTTAGAATTAAATAGAAAATGCAATTGCTGGGTAAAAAAGTAGTACTTGACCAAAAAAACAGAGCAATAAAGGAATACTAGGTCAATTTAAGGAACTGGTATCCAAAGTCCAATTAGTTCCAAATCAACTAGCTAAAACTTTCTGACACATATATAATAAGAAGTTCACTGAGATAGAAAGGCAAGCACAGAACACAAGGCAAACATTAGGTCAACCCTAATGCTAAAACAAGTAAAGAAAAGACGAATGACACATAGGCCCTCCGTCATGGAGTTAAAATACAACTCAGGTACATATTAGTAGTTGTATACAATAGTAAACTAAAAACAAGTACTCCAATTAAGAAGGATTCTGTAATGATTAAAGGAGTAAAGAAGTTTAAGGAGGGATAAAGAGATAAAAGCTCACGTACAATGATAAAGAAAACAAAGAAGAAAAAGGGTGAACACAAGCATCCCCTCCGATAAACAAACAAACAATCACACTCACTGCTATATTTGTCCATATCCCATTTTATCTTCATATATACTTACTTACACACACATATATATATACAATTCAGGCTTTAATATATATGTTTTTTTTTCCAATCGTTCTTATATTTGTACCATATTCTTTATGGTATATATTTGTCCTTGGCGTTTAAAACCATTTTTTTTTTTTTACGAATATGTAATAGTGTAGCCAAATGCTAAAATATATCAGTATGAAAAACTTACATCAATTGTTAAGTTAATGTGGCTGAAGTTACTCTGTAGTTGAAAAGTGAAAACCAACACTTAAGTGTATTGTTGGTCACGCACAATATAAAAGCCCACGAACCAAATTTGGATACCATCGTCATCTTTCCTTTCAATCAAGTCCATGTTCAGTAGTGATACGAGAAATGGATTCATAAGTAGTTAAGATGTTGTCAGCGTAAACAAAACATATTACATCGGGATAAGCATATGTTCCAAGACAACAATTCTAAAATCATTTCCACAAGATCAGTAAGTTTGTTCTTTTACTTGCAGTGATTAAGTGATATATTTTGAATTATGGCATGAACAACTTTTCAACTATGTATTGTATTTGTGGTGGCGACTTTACATAGCATAAGAAGAAAACAATAACATGAACTTTGGTTCTAACAAATGAAGTATATATAGTCCTTTTCAATGCACTATCGAGCACCATTAAGAAATATCAAGATGAACATACGCCAAGGCACTATCTGGTCGGTAAGGGAAAATACCAACACAGTTACACAGGATCCTAGATGTGGCTCAAGCTATTGAAGTGTCGAAAAATGGCCAAATCTTTTCATACACTAGAAGTTGGAACCGGGATAAATACTTCATTCTGGTTCGACCATTGATCAAGTATGGGAAGATTATATAAGATCACACGTCCAAGAAATATCATTGACATGGGTATTTTAACTCATTTAACGGTACCAACAGTCCCACGAACTCACAGAAGAAGAACTCATAGAGTAGAGAAGCTCAGCAATATCAAAGAAGACATCGTAAAGATGCGATCAAACTTCGGATGACATATCGCTGTGGAAAAAAACCAGAGGACATGTCTCACAAAAAGTTAACGACAAAAGACATGGGATCTAATGCGAACAACAAGCCAAAAAGGGAACTGGTACAGAGGGTTGTGGTTCACTCACGCAACTCCAAAGTACTTTCCTCACATGGCTTCCTATCCACAACAGGTTATCAACTGGAGATAGAATAAAGAGCTGAAAGATAGGTCTGAATCCTAAATGCGTACTCTGCAACAATGCAGAGGAATCAAGATCTTAAATGTTCTTCTCATGTCAGTATTCATCGGAGATCTGGAAGAACTTTACTTCTCATCTGCTTCATACGGACTTTACGACGAATAGGAGTCAAGCATATCTCCTCCATCAAACTAGGACGTATCAAGCTCTTCTTATTCGTCAATATCTTTCAATCAATTGTTTATCATTTAATTATGGAGAGAGAGAAATGGTCGAAAGCATGGTGAGAATCCATCGCCGACCACTCGACTCATAACTTATGGACAAGAATGTTCGAAACATGATCATGATCATACGTGATCCACGATCAGTAACGACTTACTTATGCCAATATTAGTCCTCCCCTTGTCTCAGTTCATAATGAAATCAAGCCGCTACACAATCCCTGAAACAATCACAAGACGGATGACATACATAAAGTACTGTCAATATATATAAAACTTGAGCAATGCACATGGCTTCTTGCTATGGTTTGGCCATATATATAAATTCTTAGCTAACGATCGCGTTAGCCACGTATTTGCCAAAACATGGCCACGACAAAACCATTTCTTATCTATAGCCGTGCACTTATATGATTTGTCAAGCCGGAAATTTGATGGCATGTATTGCCACGGCGAGTCACGGCTGGCCGAAAAAAATCCATGGCTGTCACCTGTGCAATCGAATCAAATTATTTAACAAAGAGATTATAGAAGAAACTGTGGCAATCCGTAGATGAGTCACATGTATTCAAAGTAGCTATTTTTTTGTCATGTATTCTCTGTAGACATGCCATTATCTTTTCAAGGCCGGCCATCTATCTATATTAGGCCTATAGCTGTGGGATACGTCCTTGATCGATCTGTGAGCAATATTTAAACTAGTTCTTGACAAGTGTTTCATTGTCAGTTCGTAGGTGTGAAATTCGAGGATATATAGTGTGTGAGAGCCAAGCATTGCTAATATCGCCCAGTCATTTTACAACATATCTTTATTATTAAATTACCAAAACACCAAACTTGATAAAATATTTGGAACAGGTAGCAAATTCTCACTCACTACACACCTCCTTAAGGACCTTAACCTCAGACACTTTGCAGCTACATACTTCACCACCACATAATCCCTTAAACAAGACATACTAAGCAGTTTACATACGACAAACACATAAAATAACTCGCTGATAATGGACATTAAGACGTCTAGAGACCCCAAAACACCATATCATCAAGCCGCTCGTTGGTCGGAGAATTCCCACCGTGGACCAGCAAGCCTTTCTGACCATTCTTGACAGCGACAGCAAACGCGCACCACCCGCGTGGGCTCGGCTTGTTCTCTTCCTCAGTCGCATCCACAAGCTTCTCCCACACTAACGTCTCTGTATCAAACTTGTAAATATCTCCAGATAACTTCCCAGCTCCCATATGCATCAGCTCATGCGGCTCTTCCTCTCCACCATATATCACAATGTATTTCCCGGAAGAAACCGCCGGAAACACGCTTCTCGCCGGCGGTACGTCCCCGGTGGTTTCCACGGCGGTCCATTGGCCGCTAGCCAAATCAAAGCGATGGATATCACCCAATTCATTGCCGTCGAACCCAAACAAAACCCAAACTTTCCCATCCATAACCACAAGCCCCGGTGCTCCTCTCCCTTTACAAGCTTCCCCAGCCGCCGGGTACTCAACCCATTTCCGATCAACCACATCGTAAGCGTGTAGCGTGTTTACACGGCCTTTGGCGGTAACACCACCAAAGACGTAAACTTTGCGATCATCACCAGCCATAGAGTGGTAGCTACGACCGGGAAGCCCTTCCTCGACGGGAGACAGCAATTCCCATTTGTTCGTGAGAGTGTCGTAGGAGTGTAAGCCGTTGTATTTCCGAGTGCCGTCACGGCCACCGTAGACGTAGATCGTGGTGCCGATCGGGACCATCGAGACTCCGAAACAGGGGAAAGGAGCGTCTCCTGTTGCAGGGGCTATGGACCATTCTTGAGTTTCGAGATCGAACACGTAGAGATCGTTGTCGATGTGGATCGTCGGTTTAAGCTCACCGCCAAAACAATACACTTTGTTCCCCACGACGGTGATCGCGTGTGAGCTTCTCGGTCCAGGACCAGCTCCTTTCTGACCCACCTGGTTGACATAATCAAGATTGAAACTTTAATCGGTGGTTCGATTATACAAATCGTATTTCGAGGATCGAACAAGCAAATTGATTCTAAAAAGGGAAGATTCTTACCTTAACCCATTTGTTCTCAGCGACAGGACTCATTCTGTTATAACTTCGTTCCTCGCAAAGAAAATACAAATTTCAGGGAATAAAAGAAAAGATTTGTTTTTTTTTTGTGACTTTTGATGTTGGTGTTGCGTGTACTTTATATAGACAAATTATCACATCACCACAAGTTAAAATTCAAAGTAAATTTAGATTTCTTAAGACACGTTCCACTTTTGCCAGCAAAAAATGGAGATACGTTACCATCTATAACACTATTTCTTTATTTATTATTATTATTGCAATAGTTTTAAAATCAGTTGTAAGGAAAAGAAAAAACTGATTACGCAAGTGCAAAACTGCATTTTTATTGGTCAAAAGGAAATATGCATGCTCTTTTGTTACTTATTAACTAAGAAAATATTTGATTAACATTTATCAAATTTGTTTCTATATAGCTGTCATAATCATGAGATTCATGACATATATTTCCGACCCAAAATAAGAAGAAAAAGCAATAGACGTATATAGTAATAGTTTTCTTTTTTTCTTTCATTCACAGATAGTCATAGTTCCGGATAAGAACCAACGAAGATATCGCGACAGTTTTTTTTAAAGAATAAAAAAGATCAAACTATTATTCCAATAATAGAAGATTGTTAATTTATCCATGATCTCTAATTTCTTCTTCTAGAATTCTTGTGAGAGATACTCAGATACACATCGAGTAATTAGATGGAAAGAAGATATGATATCCAGACGGTGGCTCACGTGTCATGTGGGGTGCCTTATATTCATGGCTCCACTTTGGTCGGGGTCACATGTGACCTTTATGTTTCCGTAAATAAACAGAGAGAACAAAAGCTGAAGGTAAAAGAAAAAAAGAGAGGACAACGTACGAGGGATGAGTCAGGAGATGAACGTGGACGATATTAACTAGAATCTGGTCAATAATCCAGGCTACGTTCGGCCCAAATTGTGCGGTTTCACACTTTTCACTTTTACTTGTATCTTCTAGTAAGCCATATATTTTGCAGGTATTTCCCACGAGCACCTACCTCTATTCGAACACTTTCTAGGGTTTCTTGTCTTATTCATGACATCGTTTGATTATTGTTTCTTTACTTCTAAAATTATAGAGTGACCTGTGACTTGGGAGGATTTAAGGATCGAATATTGACGGTGGAAAGTGGAAACTAGCGGTGTAGATCAAATAGATCGAACAATTTAAGCAAAAATTAAGATTACTGCAGATCATCAGTTATTGGGGTACAAATGATACGAAACAATGTTTAAATTGTAGAAAATCACGTGTACAGAATAATATATAGATAGTGTTCTGTGTTCACAATAAAACCCAAAAAACCATAATATAAACTGTTATATTAGAGTTTGCCTTAAGTTTGATGATGGCATTCTGAGCGCAATACTCACAGTTTCATTAGTACACTCTGTTTTATGCTAATATACCGCTTAGTTTGAATTAGGTTGCTTTTGAGCGCAGTTTATTTTTATATATTCTGTAAAGTATGAAAACCTCTTTTTAAACTTTTATTTACAACTCGTTGGTTTTCAACGAAAGAAAAGAAATAACAAAAGACATCACTGAGCTTTTCTTGATTGTAAGAAAAACAACGGAGGATATTTGAAATTATTGGTACATAATTGTCGTGAGGTGTAATGTTCACCTAGTTCCTTGAGAAAATTGTCAAAGTACAGTTATTGGAACAACAAATCAATTTAAGTAAGACAAGTAAATTCAATTAAAATATGTTTATATGCAATAATTAGAAGAGAAAATCAATTTTGAAACAGTTTTGTGAAATAAAAAAAAAAACTTCGTAGAAGGAAAAGGAGAAGTAGTGAAGAGGAATGAAATAAATGAATAATAGGAACCACCAACAAAAAGAAACAAACTCTCAACCTTAATTTAGGGTCATCCCAAGAGTGCTTACGTTAAAAATGCAATGTAATGAAAATTTTCACATTCTTTTTTCATCGTATATAAGTCCAATCACTGACTACCATTAGATTTCATATCAGATATATACAACTCGATAACTCATTCCAATTCTCTTATCGAAATATGTGGATCAACAAGTTTTTCTTCCTTGTTCCAGTTGTATGCATGGCCGTGTTTGGTACAGCTCAAACGTTGCCTTCGCCACCTATACCTGGACAGGACCCATCAGATTGTTTGTCATCACTGGAAGTTATTCCGGACTGTATCCCAGAAATTTTCCGATCGATAATAAGTGGACAAATCGGGAGTGTTGGTCCATCTTGCTGCAATGCCTTTTTGGGTCTCGATGCCGAATGTGTCACTCATATGTTCGTCTTCGCACCCTTCTTCCCTCCGACTCTAAGGGAACATTGTTCCCGACAATAATTAGAATGATGCCATATTCCTTTCGATCGAGTCTTTGTTTCAATGGGGGTTTATTATTATTTTACATGTTCTAGGCCATTCATATATATATGTGCTCACAAACAATGTTATGTTTCTGCTTAATAAATTAACAACTCTCCTTATTAGACATAAATATTAACTTCCATGTCAACTCTCTGACCATCTCTATCCATATATATTTCTTGCTGATATAAGCCTAAATTATAATCTGAATTATAATACAGTACGTCATGAAACATGAACAAGTTTGGTTCCTCATCACAGAGCCTATATGTGTTCTCCTTTGGCTTTGGTTGGTAACGTTGATACCATATTAAAATGTGTTACTCCTGTCTTGTACTGTACACAAAATATCTTTCTTTATGCAAAGACAAAGAGTAGTAAGCAACGGACTTATTACTATATTGCCCTTGATGGGTGGGATCATCGGGCGCTTGACAAAGCTTAAGTGGGACCCATTTTTGTCATATAGCAAAGTGATTGATTATCCGCCGCACAAAAGTCTCTCCTCCACTCTTCCACATAGGAGCAAGGATTTGCCGGCGAGAACAGAGGAAGAAAACTCAGAAAATGGAAGGACTTCTTTCGCTTCAGCCCTTCCCCTCATCCGTCATTCAACGGCGGCTCTCTACGTTTAACCTCCGTAGACTCGCGAGATCCGCCTCATCCGCTTGTGCTCCTCTTCGTGCTCAACAGGTTTCCAATTCCACTCTTCTCTGTTTCCTCTATCTTAGCACCGGAATGTGTCTTATTCCATAGTTGCGATTCATTGATTCAAAACTGATCAAAGTCTTAAGCTGAGTCTATGTTCGAGTTGGTTTCAATCAATAGCTTTCAGCTTCAGGAGTGTTCCCGAATTCGGATATAAAACTCAGAGTCGATGCTAGGTAGGTCCTCTGTAATCTACAATCTCTCCTGGAAGCGTTTTGTTGCTTGTAAAACATTGAAGACTTGTTCAATTGAGATTCTGTGATGTTTGAAGAAACTATGTAATTGTTATGTTGGGAAAGTAAGCAGCTTTTCCTTTTCCTTTTTTTTTTGTTTCTGTTAGTCTGGAGTCACGGAAGGTTCTGATAGTATTTCCTCGGCATTGGAGGGTAAAGTAAATGATCTCAAGAACAACGAGCAAGAAGTAGTGGGTATGTACCAGAATGAAGTAGTTGCTAGTCAAGGTATAAGGATTAGGAGAAGACCACCCACTGGACCTCCATTGCATTACGTGGGACCTTTTGAGTTCCGGCTCCAGAACGAAGGAAACACGCCTCGCAACATCTTGGAAGAGATCGTATGGCACAAGGATAAAGAAGTTGCTCAGGTAACTTCTATTTCTTTCTTTTTTTCTCTGTTTTTCCCATTCAATTGGTCTAACTCAAATGGTGGCCACTACATATGTAGATGAAGGAGAGAAAGCCTCTATATTCCCTGAAGCAGGCTCTCGATAATGCCCCTCCTCCTAGAGACTTCGTTGGTGCTCTTAAATCTGCTCATCAAAGAACGGGGCTACCTGGTTTAATAGCTGAGGTAAAGAAAGCTTCTCCAAGCAGAGGAATCCTGAGAGAAGATTTTGACCCTGTAAGAACTCACCCGCTTTTTCTCCATCTTTTCACGTTAATAAGTTTCGGGATTGAAAGAATTGCTTCTGAAGGCTTGATATCTTAGGTTAAAATCGCTCAAGCTTATGAGAAGGGCGGAGCAGCATGTGTTAGTGTTTTGACAGATGAGAAATACTTCAAGGTAATACTGTGAAGAAGATGTTCTTTCCGACCAACTAAATATTTTTGTTTTGTTTCTCATTCCTTCAAGTATGAAGTAGCTTGTTCATAATGACGCCATAATACGACAGTGTTCTTTGTCATGATCCTGTTTCCATATAGGGAAGCTTTGAGAACTTGAAAGCTATAAGGGATGCTGGTGTAAAGGTTCTTGCTTTCTCCTTTTTTCCGGTTTCATTGTATAAGCCTGTTCAGATACGTTGTCAATTGTGCCATGCAGAGTTCTGATGTCTTGTCATAAAAAATACAGTGTCCTTTGCTATGCAAAGAGTTCATCGTAGAGGCATGGCAGATATATTATGGTAGAAGCAAGGGCGCAGACGCAATTCTCTTGATGGCTTCTGTGTTACCTGACCTTGACATCAAATACATGATTAAGATTTGCAAAATACTTAAAATGGCTACACTTGTGGAGGTTTGTATATGTTCCCTCGGGGAACCCCATTTATATGTGCCTCAACTATTGCTTCTGCCTCTTCATAACCCAATTAATGTTTCTCTGACTCGTTTGGTTACCACATGTCGCTAGGTTCACGACGAAAGGGAGATGGATCGCGTTCTGGCAATTGAAGGAGTTGAGCTCATTGGCATCAATAACCGTAACCTTGGTAAATTCTTGAACGAGACATCCTTTAAATCTACAATCCTTCTTCATCCTTTTTATCACCCTTCCTTTCAGAAACATTTGAGGTAGATATTGGTATCACAAAGAGGCTCCTGGAAGGAGAGCGTGGTGATTTGATCCGTCAAAAAGACATCCTCGTAAGCAGTATTCACATCGCTTGTTTCTCTTATGCCTTGCAGTTGCAGTCTTACACACACCATACTCAACTTGTCTTTACATGGTAGGTGGTTGGAGAATCTGGGTTATTCACACCAGAAGACATTGCATTTGTACAAGAAGCCGGTGTCAAAGCAGTAAGCTTTCACAAACTTAATGATTCAAGATACATTGCTCAAAAGTACTTTCTGATCGCTCAAAGTACTAATGGTTTATCTGAACCTAACTCCATTGTGATTTTCTTCTTCTGTTGTTAGGTTCTAGTTGGTGAATCTCTTGTTAAACAAAGCGATCCGGGAAAGGAGGGAATCAGCGCACTTTTTGGTAGAGATGTCTCAGAGTGAGTTTCGAGTATAAACTTTTTGTATAGAGAAAAAGCTTCATTGTTTCTCCATTGAAGTGCCGCTCAAGTGTGCAGAGACTTGTGCCTTTACAGAGATGTCCAACTACTTTTGCCTATCATAGATACACATTACAGATATGTATTGTTTTAGACATTTGATCAATTCTCCAACAGTACATCCTGGACAAATCATTAACAACGATAAATCGGTTCATATATTAGAACTGAGGTCACCAAGTACGAAACAGAAACCAAGTTTACATAATTTAATAGACTTAACAACATCAAAGATCCCTTTATTGAGAGACCAACTAATACCAAACTTGAAGTGCGTTTATCGACTCTTGGAAGTTGGAAGAGAGATAGATTCGTCTATTTAGTTCACCAGCCTGAACAAAGAAAAAACATGAGAGGAGATCATGAGTTCTAAAAATTCCTTTTTTCCGCATCCTATGTCTTCGATCGATGAACACTACTCAGAATGTGAGTTACCTGGATTCATAATGCATCAAACAAGTTCAAGAACAAGAGCAGAAGCCCCTCCTCCTCCATTGCACACTCCTCCCACACCGTACTTGCCGTTTCTCTTCTTTAGTATCCCAAGCAATGTGATTAGAATACGGGCCCCACTGCAGCCTAGAGGATGTCCCAAGGAGACAGCTCCTCCATTTACGTTCACCTTCTCCTGTTAAAGTCAAAAAGGAACAAAACCCATGTCAATGAAACCACTTAAGTTTGAAAAGATGATTTAAGAGACTCTATAATGCAAATTACTGACCGGAGTAATCCCAAGTAGCTTTTGATTTGCGAGTGCTACAACCTGCGAAAATAAGTCAGTTCAGTAAAACTACGTCATTTCAAATATTGGTCTATTCTTTAGAGGAAGAAGACGGCTTTTCTTACTGCAAACGCTTCATTGATCTCATAGTAATCGACTTGAGAAGATTCCAAACGAGCATGTGCAATAGCTTTCGGTATTGCAAGAGCAGGAGCAGTAGTGAAAAACTCTGGTTCCTGCAGGGTTTGGGTTTCACTTAGTGAATCAAATAAGACATCTAAAAATGTTATTATTAAGAAGGGGAGGTAATATTATAAGTAATGTACCTGAGCTGCATCACCATAACCTTTAACTTTTGCGATTACTTGAAGTCCTAGCTGAAGCGCCTTCTCTCCACTCACTAGGACAAGGGCAGCTGCCCCATCACTGTCAAAAGGAGACAAACTTTACTTAAGAAAAAAGAGAAGTTGCAAGTCTAACCAAGATCCATGCTAAAGGTTACATGGGTTCAAAAAAAGATGAGAATATATGGTCATCTAGGAAAAGGACCTTATGCTAGACGCATTTCCAGCTGTAACAGTGCCTCCATTCTCCTTGAAACTTGGACGGAGTTTCCTCAATTTTGCAGCATCGAACTGAGATATTGAGACATCATACATGTAACAAATCATAGACACAATTAGATCTCATGTTTTAAAATTATCTAACCATCAGTTCTGTTACGTGACGTGTAATGACTCGTAAATAAAAGATACCAATGCCTAAAGTTTTATGACTGGCATGCATGAACATGAAGAAAAAAGAAAGTATGCGACGGGTGAGTAACAAGAAAGTAAAGTATATGTTCACTGGAGAACATATATTAGGGCATTAATGCATAATCTATATAGCCAAAAGGGAACATAAATCACCTTTCCAAGACCTTCGTCCTTGTCAACAATGGTTGATGGCCTACCCCTTCCTCCAGAAACTTCAACCTGTATGACCAATTTCCCGTTACTGTATTCACCATGCATATGATATCAACAAAAAAGGATACAAAAATATACTAACCGGGACGATTTCCCATGTGAAGGCGCCAGCTTCCTGGGCAGCAATACCACGCTCAAAACTCTGAACGGCGTAGTCATCCTGCATATTCATCAGTAGCACACACCAATCAACGCTAGTTAATGTTTTGAGCTTCCATAAACAATGAAACCTACTAAATATTGTTTCGGATAGAGAGAGGTAAATTATCAAGGTTAATAATCAAGACATCAAGAACAAGAAAATAAAGAGAGTGAAGTTTTACAGAGGGTCTGTGCAGTATCCACCAATAATAAGTTGATAGGAGACAAATATTGAACAACACTCATGATGATTGTTAATTCAAGAAAACGAATGAAAAACATACTTGCTGCTCCCTCGTTATCTCAAATTTCTCAGCGCATAATTCAGCACAACTTCCCATCCCACAGTCGTTATAGACATCCCATAGTCCATCCTTTAGCATTCCATCTACTAGAGAATCATGACCGAATCGAGATCCTTTCCTGCATCAAAAACTGAATAAGAAACTATGAAAATCATATACAATGAAGACCAAATCATTTTACCTTGCTTCTGCCAGATATTTTGGTGTATTAGACATGCTTTCCATGCCACCCGCCACGACTACGTCATTGATCCCCAACTGGATACTCTGAGCAGCAAGCATTACCGCTGAAACCACCCAGAAAATATTGTCTCCCTCATCGTAAAAGCGTCAAAATTTAAAAAAAACCAGAGCCCAAATGCCCAAAGTTCTCACCTTTCATGCCTGATGCACAAACCTTGTTAACTGTGGTACAGATAACAGAGTTAGAGATTCCTGCACCTAAAGCAGCCTGACGAGCAGGAGCTTGTCCCAAATTGGCACTAAGAACATTGCCAAATACAACTTCTTGGACGAGAGACGGGTCAACATTTGCCCTCTTCAGAGCAGCTGGGGAAGTAAAAGCAAAAGCAAAGTCAATCATATAAGCTTACACAGAGAAAGGATCTGTTTTAAGAAACCAGACCTGCAATAGCTACGGATCCAAGCTTTGTGGCGGGTAAGGATGAGAGAGACCCGAGGAAGCCACCCATTGGAGTGCGTGCAACACCCACGATGCAAACATCTGTGACAACATTCGTTTAGTAAAACAGAAAATGCCACATGAGTCAGGAGGAGAAGAGTGTGTGATAGATAAAGCAATACCTCTGGGATTGACGGAATCTGCTGTATGGGCCATCAGAAATCTACAAAATGGCGTCGAAAGACAAAAACTTTAAATGCAGTAAAAGGCAACAAGGGACCCATGTCATCAAAGAGCCACCAGATCCATATAAACATTTGGGAATTCGAATAGATTCACGAGAAATGCAGAGATCTAAAAGGGATCGCTTACCTGATTCTTCGAATCGGAGAGCGCGCGAATAATGGAGGGAGCTGAAAGAAGTGGCTCGTTCTGTATATATATGATGACGACAATCAGTTCTACCATATAACTGGAACAGAGAGAAAGAGATAGTAACGAGAAATGAGAATCCTTTAAAAAACAGAACGTTTTCGTTGGTGAATCAGCGACGATAACTACGATGAAGAGCAACACGCCGGCTATGTGATCTCTACTTACAATTCTTTATTTTTTAAAAATTAAAATATTGTATATTTACTCGACCAGCCCTTTCTTTTTACATAAACTCTAACAAATGGCTATCGATTTCAAAGTAATTGGGAAACTAACACGAAACCTTTAGTTATTTACAAAAGTATGATTATATTGTACACAAATGAAAGAAGCCCTCTCCTGAAGCAAACTCACATGTCGAACATAGTTGTAATAGCTCAAGATTTAATGAGCTTATTTTTCGAATATTGGTTTTTCTTTTAATAAAACAATATATAACTTTTTTTTAAATAGGAAGAGAAAGGGATACAAAACCCTATACCTCGCTTCTTCGCTCCCAAACTCATCCTGCCTTAAAAGTTCGCAGAGCCGCCGTCAAAACCAAAACTATCGACGAAGAAGCGACTAAAAATGTCTACCGGAGAGGAAGGTCACATGGCGGTGGCGGAGAGAGGCACTAGAAAGAGGAGAGTCGGCGCAAAGAATGGTGGAAAGTCGAAGAAGTTAAAGGCAGTACCTCCTTCCTCCAACAGGTTTAAGCTTACAAAGAAGGACCATAAGCTCTGTCAGAAGAGAAGGCGAGACTACAACTCGGACGAGGACGATGAAGAGGATGAATCGAAGAAGCCACCAGAGGTGACGATTCGTGAGAAGATCTTCTCTGATGCCAACATGGGGCCGAATTACGAGGAAATTGACGAGGAAGAAGTCTCGGACAAGGACGAGAATTCGGATGGGGAGGACCACGGGGAGATTCAGTCTGGGATCACCAGATTCGCCACTGACGATGGATGCAACGCCTTCAGAATCGCTTTCAAGGCTATCATGAAGAAGACCAAAGGAGAAGATGCATTGGTGAGCTCTCTCAATCTATCTACCCGGCGAAAAAAGCCCTAATTTCTTAATCCACTGTGTTAAGATAGTGTTGGGTTTGCTTGACAGGGTCCTGTTTTATCAGCACATAAGCATCTCATTGCTCAGAAGCTAGCTGAAGAGGAAGCTGAGAAGAAGGCCAAGGGTCAGGCCAGAAAGGCGAAACATTTGGTATGATTTTTGGTTGCATTCACTCACCATTCTTTTTTTTTTCCGTTCGTTTGTGCTTTTGATGATGACTCACTCGCTGCAACAATGCCTTAAAGATTGCTGAGAAAGGACATGTTAAACCTGCAAGCTATTTGGATTCCCATGAGAAGATTCTTATAGGTGTTGCCACCAAAGGAGGTATGGTTTCCTCAATGCTGAATTCTCTCTTTATCAGATTGTTTTGGGCGTTTTTTTCTTCTTCTGGTACTGACTCAGTTTCCTCCATGAACTCCTGGAATCACAGTGGTCAAGCTTTTTAATGCTGTAAGTTTGTTTCTACTTCTTTTTTCGCTTGTTTAGTCTCTGAGAGTGATTCCTCTGATTCAATACTTTGTTTTTTTTTCTTAAATAGGTAAACAAGGCTCAACATGCTCAGAAGGGTTTGGATGCTTCAAGGTCAAAAGACGCCAAAGGTAGAGGCTTTTGTAGATATTGATCGTTGGCATGAATTTTTCTGTGTCTAGTCTTATTTTTTGCCCTCTAACTCTGTATTTTTTTTGTTCTGTTGGAACATCCATCAGTGTTAAAGAAGCGAAGAAAAGAAGCATTCTTCTCGGAGTTAGGGAAAACACCGAAAACAGACTCCAAGGTTTGGCATAGTCTACATTTCTCTGAATATTCTTTGTTTTGATTGTTTTTAAACCTTCACCTTTGGATGAACGTATAAGCAAGTTAGTCTTCTGTCTTGATCTGGCTTTTATAGAGATATTACGGAACGAATCATCTTCATTAGTGAGAGCTGTTAGCATAAGTGTATTCTTGGTATTTACTAGTGAGATTCTGTCGGATGGTTATAGGCTCAAAAATCTTCAAATTCCAACGAAGACGAAGCTCCTGCTTGGGCTCCTCTACGTGATAATTACATGTTAGCAAACCCAAAGCTGAAGGACTGGGACAAAAAACAGGTATCATTCATTCTTATCCACAGTTCTGGAAACCACCTTGCTTGAATACACTCTTTGCCTCAGACTTAAAATTGAATATCTGCAGGAAACAAGGGAGGGAGATGATTTTGCCGCTATGTCAGGAGATGAAAGTTATGAAGACTGAGCTACCACTAGTTTGTAGTACGGGCAGCTTTTTTGTATCAAAATGAATGGATTCTGTTTTTTTGATAGTGCAAAAGGAACTTGAAAGTAAGATAATGTAACATCAAAGATATAAAAAACGTTTATGATTCTTGTGGTTGGCTTTGGAAAAAATACACTTCTAGTACATTCACCAATACAAAATACACCTCTCTGGTATTCAAATCTCCTATATGATTGATAAATAGTGAACACAGATTAGAGAAGCATTATGCGGATTTACATACAAATAATAAATATACATTCGTGGTCTTGCCTTGGCTACAAGCCTACAATAGAACAAAATTTTAAGGATCCTGCTCCTCCTCTCTGTTGAAGAGATTAAGCAGCAAATGACAGAAAAAACAAATTTATGCAAAAGAGACCGAAGCATGAGCTCTCTAAGCACGATGAGACCAAAAACTGGTGATCCTGAAACTGCCCTTTAGTTACATCTCTTTGTCTGATAACTCCACTTTGTGGTTCTTCAAATGTTTAAGGTTTGTGGCATCCTCAGTAGCTTCTTGCTGGGCTCAGAGGGTCGTAATCATAAGCTTCACCTGACTTGACGAACCGTCCTTTCACACGCCGTCTCACATCAGCCCTTTCTTTCCTAGAGACATACCTCACTCGCTTGTCAAACCTATTTATACAAAATATGTACAACATTAGCAATGATTAACCAACCTTCACTGATGATGAATGAAATCCCATTTCCAAGTTGTTTATACTTACTTGCGAGCCTTCTTCTTTTCTTTGTAACGCATAACAGCGTTGTTACGTGTTGTAGCACTAATCTCCTGTGATGTTGGAGGGCACCATGGTGGTGGCTCTCTCGAAAGCTGCTGCATGGATGACGCCCCACAATCTTGAAAATCACCAGCACTACTTTCTCCCGTAACACCAGAGAATGATATATTCGAATGAGCTGGCTGTGATGAGAAGCAAATTATTGGCTCGGTTCTACAAGTCATGAACGAATCTCCAGATGCAGCATTGCTTTCGGCTGGCTGCTGCATTGAGTTTCCTTGGATTGAGCCCTGGATTGAGAAAAAGCAGAGAGAGAGAGAGAGCGTAAGAACCACAGTAAAAATTCACCCTTCACGTTAGAGATACTAGTCTAATGAAAGATAGTTGTTGAAAGAACCTCATGTTTCTCGAAGAGACTTTCAATTCCACCATGCTCAAAGAGATCTTTTGAAGAGTTGTAGGCTGTACCAAAGAGCTCATCATACTTCTCAAAAGCCAAGTCCATTTCATTTATATTGAGATTACCACAAAAGTCATCTTCGGATGCTCCAAGACCCTGCAACCAAAACAACAGTAAATAAACATTTAGATGCCAGTTGCTTTCAAGATGCTACCACAATATTTAGAAACTCATTTTGAATTTACCTTAGCCAATGTGGACTTTTCTGGAACACTAGAGCGATCCATACCTTGAGCAGCAGAACTGGTTCCAGGCTGATCAATATTATCATTTTTTACGTCACTTCTTTTTTCTCCTGTGCCCTCATCTATAGTCATCAAACCCATTCCTTGCTCACACGCAGATTCTCCAGCAGAAGAGAAATTCAAATCCAAACAGAAAGACCATATCGAGGCAAGTTGGTCACTCGAAGGACAACCAGAATAACAATTGATAGTTTGCCTTTTATGATGTGAAGTAGCGCCGTTGTGGCCTGACCAATCACAGTTTTGACAGAGAGAAGCCCTCTCGTCGCTACAATGAACAGATGCTGGCTGCGCATTGCACCTTTCACATATCAAAGTCCTTGAATGACGTTTAGATAAAGCGTTAGCAGAGTGAACATTACGGTCACACGAGAGACACAAACACGCTGCATCGGACCGGCAATACACCATCGATCTCTGTTCACCACAGAAGTCACACATATAACCCATTTTTCAACTGAACCAATCTGATGTTTGGCTCAACCGTCACGCTACACAAAGTTGGCTCCTTTCACTGTCCAATAACTCAACCGTTCCAGTTAGAGGAGAAAAAACTACCACAATACATGATATAGCTAACAAGCTCTTGACTTAGACATGGTCTTTGATAGTAGAGGAGAAAAAGCTTGAAACTTGGTATCAAAAGCAAGTACAAAAATAGAAGAAAGAACATTTCTTCATTAAAGGTTGTAACTTCTATAAACAAAAAGCAAACGAACTAGGTATGAGACTGCTAGAAAGCAAAACAAATCAAACAAGAGAACAGAGCAAGCAATAAAATCACAGAAGTATTAGCTCAAGCTTCAAATTCAGATCAACGCAGTGAATTCAAAATTCTAGATTTCCTCGGAATAATCAGGTATTTTAATTACAAAAATCCTCAGTCTTGCACTCATCAAAAGAGAAAACGTATCTAGAAAAAAAGCACCATAGATCCAGTTCGAGATCAGCCAAAAAGGATGGAAAAAATTAAAGAAGCCTCACTCAAATAAGAACACAAGGGTATTAAAAAGAACTCACGTCTGATAGAGATTGTCGAGTATCTTCCAAAGCAGAAACAACAATGTTTTCAAAACAAAGAAGCTTGAGAAGAGAAGCGATTTCAGTTCTGCGTGTGAAAAAGGGTAAAGAGAGAAGATAGACAATGGGTGGGTTGTCCTCAAAGGGACATGTAGGCATGTGACATAAGATACACTTATAAAATTTAGGGGAAAAAGTGCAAAAGTCTCATTTTTAGGGGACCCCACGGATATTTTAGGAGTGTTACCCCCAAGCGCTCGCGCGTAAGGAAAGACTTGTACTCGCGATCTGATATGTACACGTTAACCTTTTTGTGCTCATTCTCGATTCTGGATTCTCAAAGCGTGCCCCTTTTAGATACTACGCTCTATTACAACATTAGTCT
This sequence comes from Iljinskaea planisiliqua, assembly GCA_900108845.1. Lineage (NCBI taxonomy): Eukaryota > Viridiplantae > Streptophyta > Magnoliopsida > Brassicales > Brassicaceae > Iljinskaea > Iljinskaea planisiliqua. The sequence continues at coordinate 4,790,819 of FNXX01000002.1, read as the reverse complement.
TTGCTTTGACCTTACAAAACCAAAATATCTTGTCTTTTTTTTTTTCTTTTTTTTTTCTTTTCACACCCACATGAACAAATATCTTTTGCCTAAAAGAGGAGATATTTTAGTTTTCTAGGGGAAAAGAAAGGAAGGCCAAAATAATATCTGGCAAGTTAGATACGTCTACACAAAAAGATATTTATTTATCTGTATGTAACACTGACACGCAGTCAGTACCCAATCTTTAAATAATTGTCGACTCTTGCCCTTTTTAGTTTTTACCAATAAATAATTGTTCTGTGCATGTGTAGTCATTTATGATTTTGAAGTAGTTCTGTCTTTCGATTCCAGGTAAAAGAAACATTCAAATTTCGAGTTCTTAGTTTTAACTAAAACCTTCAATTTTTGGATTTTATATACCAAAAACTTCCGACTCAATGGAACAATCGAAAAAAAAAAAACAATAAAACCTTCAAGTTTGGGACTGTTAGTGGTCTCAGTCTCACTAACAAAACTGTTTATAACGTACTATTAGATTAATGGCATAGCTTTTTAACTTTATTTAAAAAAACTTACAATGACGACAACATTAATGGTATACTGATATTGTTATGATTGGTTGATTACAAGACAATTGGTTCTACAAATGAGATTTTCAATAAATATGTAGTACTACAATATTACTTTTTAATACTACTAAAAAAAAAAAGATAGAGAATCCAACAACAACAAAAAAAGATAATGTGACAAAACATTGGGAAAAGGCCAATCTCATTAACTTAACTCCATGGCCAATAGGAAATATTTGTTAACCATTGCTGCAATGCCATTGCAAGAAAGTGGCTTAGTTCCTATCTACCGCCTACCGGTCGGGACTTAGTTAGCTGTCACAATAAGTTATCTGACGAAATAATAAGATGTGCCAAATTTTCAACGTTGGCCTTGAAAGGTTCTAATTTGTTTTTGACTGGCCTACATTGGGATGATTTAAGTTTAACTTACATCATGTTAATGCAACTACAGTTCAATCCAAATCATATGTATGTGAGATTTAAAGTTATGAACTGTGCATATATGCGCTCTATCCCCTCTAACCTCAAAAGACCAAAAAAAAACTCAATATTTTATAATAACTTTTCCCTTGTCTTATATTTCAACTTGACCAAAAACATGTGGCCCAATGGTCTTTGTAAAAGATTGGTTTTGTGATTAAGGATCTAGTTTCATCATCTCCAATAATTGCTAGCTATTGTATACATCTTAAATGACACAGATATCTAACTTTCTACTAACTATGGAGATTAGTCTGGTTTATCTATTCCGGTGATCAAATAACTTATGAGAAGAGATTTAAATTAGAAAGCACTAAAAAGTTGCTATTGTATTAATATTTCTTCACTCAAGTTTCCATGCATAAAGAAACAAACAAAAGTCATGCAATGGCCCATAACCACTTGATGCAGAATTGTACCGACTCAAAGGACTACTCCCTCCTCCACTGTCTCCTTCCTCCGCATCGCTAAAGTACTCATCTACCATCGCTCCAACCGCCACAGGCTTAAACAAAAACAACCCTGAGCTCGCCGTCGACTCTGAACTTCCGAACAACCAATCGTGCACATCGTAGTACACCATGACGGGTGTTCTATCCACCAACACCATCTGGTTCCCTCTAAACTTCCACTGTAGATTCTTCACGTGAACGACCACGATCCCATCCACGCTTATCCACATCTCTGGATCTTTCTCCTCCGTTACTCCGCCGTTTGAGCTCTCCACCACCACTTCATGCTCCTTCCTCTGCTCGTCGAATCTTGCTCGAGTCGAAAACGTTTTCTTCCCAAAAATGCTCTCTTTCTTGAAATATATGAACCCTTCGACCAATGCGGGTCTTGATTTGGTCCGCTTGTAAGCCTTTTGCTTTAGGTCTCCCAACAATAAAACAACCTCTTCATTGGAAACTACTGCCACGTAATAGTCTGACATGGGCTCGGGGCTACCGTTTCCTGACAGTTTCGCCGACCGGAGATCCCAGAAGACCTCCACGAAGTTTCCTTCTACGTCGAATGACTTTGATCCTCTTTTGCTCCAGAACTGCCATGGCTTCACGAGATCGATCTTGCAGCAGTAGTTCATGTCGTTGTCTAGACTCGAGACCATGACGGTGAGGGAATGATTCATGAGGTTCTTGGACCATAGAACGGTGACGTTTCGGAAGAAACCGGCCACGTGAGCTTGGTAACCGCATGTGACTGTGCTATGAGGCGTGGGGGTCGCAGCCGACTTGAGTTGTGCCACGGTCTTTGTGTTGTCTGTTATCTTAGCTGCAAATGCCGTCGGGTGGCTTCCGATAGATGGGATTCGAAACGATAACATCTTTATCAGAATCAATACCTAATATCCTAACAGAGACTTTGCTCAACAATACCAAAATTATTGAGCAACTACATAAAGAGTTTCCCCAAAATGGTGATTTTCTTCCCTCTATTGAAAAAGTGGCTTAGGCGAGATCGTTAGTGCTTTTTCTATACGGTTATTCAATTGACAAACGATTCAGTTTGTTAGATTAAGTTTGAAAATAGATACAAACTTTTTTTGAGTTTTGGCAAGAGAAAGAGCAAAGGAGAGAGGGAAATCAAAATTTGAGAGGTTATTTGATGGAACACCGATAAAGAAAGAGTCTATATTTGACATGTTAATATTGGCAAAGTAGATAAAAATGGCTTCGTGAAGTTCATACCATATATATATCCAATATATGAATTCTTTATTTAGCTCCTCTAAACCTCCACGGTTTCAGCATACCTCTGTCTCATATCTCTCTTACATACATACACACATTGAATATGTAGATGAAGCGATCCTTGATAGATATTAAATATAATCAATTTAAACATCATAAAAATACACACTACGTGACTACTATTAGTCGTCGCCACAAGATCTGACCATCTTTGTAAGTCGTACCGCCGATAAAAACACACATAAATAAACAATATAAAAAATAAACTAACCGATTAGAGTCGCAATTTATGGCGTAATTTGAAGTCACAAATTCAACATAAATTCGTGATGTTGTAGACTTGCCACAAATTAATTTGCGAGAATTTTTTTTTCTATTTTCTATTTGCAGCTATCACATGGTGACAATTTAAGTTAGGTCACTTGTTAAGACATGTTTAATAATCGAAACTTGGAAAACTTTTAAAATCGGTAAGCTGGTTCCACGGTTGAGAGCTTACGCAATGCAACTCAATCATTCAATAATGGCTTACTATATTATTTATTTTTTCGTTTTCATTTAATTTATTTTGACTATAGAGGGAGACTTAGACTTGCAAGCTATAAGCAACAAGAAGCAAACCCCACAAATTTGTCTACACTTACTCAAACAAATCATGTATTTCATATCTTTAGAGAAGATAATGTTTTGTATCTCTAGAGAATAATATTTTATTTAATTCTCACGTATGATACATCGTTCTCAAATGTTTTATCAATTTATAAGCTGTTACAATTGAAGAAAATTAAACTAAATATTCCTCACTAGAGATGTTAAAGAAAACAGTGAACGTATTGGTAAAAGTTGTAAGAACTTTCTAGGGAATTTCTAAAATATCTTTTACGAATCATGTTTTAAGAATTGTAGGTACACCCGCACGTTTCCAATATATAAAATCACAACTTTAAATAGTATCAAACTCAAGAACAATAATTACAACCTAAAAGTCTACAAATTAATGTTTTTTTTTTTGTGTGGACTTGCCCCTTTTTTCCATTTCTTTTGTTTTTGCGTTATCTACAAGACTACAAGTCGTTTTTACAACAATTAATTTATATGTTACAATCCTAACCAATCAAATCATATTGTATATTTATAATCATAAAGAATCCGTTATAGCGCCGTCGCTTCGTTTGTTACTTGGTTTCCAATTTAACAAAGTAAAAGAATGTGTGATTATAAATTATTTTATCCAAAGAATTGTGAATAAGCTTGTACGAATAAGCAACTAGCTGGTTTTATAATCCTTTTGTTAACAACGAATTGAAAACGAAATCCTAACTATCGTCAACAGCTCATATATCAGAAGAAAATACACCATTTAGAAAAGACATTTCTTCAGACTTGTATTCTACAACATACCCAGAAATAAAGGGAAAACACTCAAAGCAATTTTTCTCAAGCAAACAAGAAGATGAAGGCAAGTCTATTTACTCAACAACAAGCAATATGTGTATGTATGTATGTGTTTATATGGCTTCTTTGACTGACGTTATAAGATTATCATTTTCACATGCAGCAAAAGATCCTGTTAAGATTGACTATGACCGATGACAAGACCCGAGCAAAAGCAATGACAAAAGCAGTTCAGTTTAAAGGTAAGAATACCTTGTCTTAAAATAGTAATCAAACCTATGTTGGATCTAAGGCTTTATGCTATGGTTTATAGGCGTGTCAGCCGTGGAAATAAAAGGCGATCACAGGAACCAGATAGAGGTAACCGGAACTGAAGTTGATCTGATCACCCTTACCAAATGTCTCAGAAAGAAGGTAGCATTTGCAGAGCTTGTAAGCGTAAGCAAAGTCGTACCTCCAAAGAAACCAGAAGAGAAGAAGGACGGGGACAAAAAAGATGGCGATAAGAAAGATGGAGACAAAAAGAAGGAAGAGGAGAAAAAGCTCGTGCCCTGTTATCCATGTCCTCAAGGATACGGTGTGCCTTCCTCCTTTCCCTATCCGTGCAATCCCCAAAACTATATAGGGGAACCAGTTTACAATCAGGAACCCAATTGCACAATCATGTGAAAAGGGTTTGCAGCAGAAGATTAATGGAGAAGAGAGCACAGTTTGGGACCATGATGACAAAATGTAAAAACTAAAGAATCAGTGTGTTTAAGTAGTTGGTCACATGAATAAAGCTCTAAGGCCAACTCAACTTACTGCTATCTCTACATGTTTTGTATAACTTGATACTGCTTTTCATACATTGCCTATTAAGTATTTGTATAAGCACAATCATCAATCTGTTTCCTCCCTTGCATAAATCGCAAAAAGCATAACTTTGGTACATTTTCATGTTAATAAAACAGCATGGGGTTCGTTTTCTTCTACAAAAATAAGTCACTGACCTTAATTTGTTTTCCCAAGTAGAGATAGTAGTAGTAGACAACAAAGGTTATATGCAAAAGAAAAGACAACTAACGACCTCCTCTGGCTCGACCACGACCACGACCGCGTCCTCTGCCACGCCCAACAGCCTTCCCTGGTAAGGACCATAAGCAAAAAAACAGATCAAGAAGAATGAACATGTAAGAATGAAGAAGAAGATAACCAAATCTGGTGAGTATAGTAATAACCAGTAGCAGCAGCCTTCTTGGGCTTAACCCTGGGAGTGTCCTCTACAAGTAAAGTCTCGAGGTTCAAGCTATCGGGAAGAATGTAGTAACGGATATTGTTGCCCCTCAAGCTTAGATGATCGAGAGTCACAGGGTTCTTCCCCTTGAGAGTCAGTTTAACAGTCTTCAAGTGCGTATTCATGCTCACATCAACACCTTCACGAGACATAACAAAAAACCCTTCTTTTAGGGAATGTACTAAGAACTCTGAAACTTACACATGACTAAGAACTGAACCAAAAGTGAATCGATTCTCGAATCGACATTGGGGGTTACGAAATTCAGCAGCTAAGAGCTAGAAATAAAGTAATGGGTAGAGTAAGGGAGGGCGAATCTGGAGGAAAATAGAGTGTAGCGTACCAGTGATAGTGCCATGGACAACAGTACCGTTCTTCAGCTCGATCGATACAGTTTCGTTGTTCAACTTCATTAAGAACCTGATCCGTCCGAAACAAAAGGAACATCAGTTCAACAATGCAATGAATTTCATAATACGTAATTCCCTAGAAAATTACCTGACGAGCTTCATTGTTTTTGGGGGGAGTTTGAGGGAGAAGAAGCAAAACTTTCTTTGCTCAGTTCTCAATGAGTCAATGGTATATCTCGAAGAGTCGAACTGATTGGCGGGTTTATGAGGACCCGACCCAATATAGGCCCAGAGGCTCTCATAAGGCCCGTTACATTATAGCTACTCCAGTACTCCGTATCAAATATGCTAATTTCTTCTTAACCAACTACCAAATCTTTAACCTCCAAACCATCTTAGCTTAACCATCTTACTAAGAGACTATAACACTGTTCCACATTGTCCGGTTTACCATCACAAGTCGAACTTTAGTCAGGATTATCAATCGAATTTGACAATGACATCTTTGGATTTTTCTTTTTATTTTTACAATCATTCTCTGACTCTCTCAAATAATTGAGTTTTGAAAACTAGGATTATAATTTGTCAAATAAACTGGAAATTCCGAAAGCACCCATTGCTTCCTTGAGTCGCCAGAAAAAGACGTAACGCCCATAAAAGGGGCTCTAACGTAATTCCAAGTAAAGGAAATAGCCGAAAATCTAACGGTTCCCGAGACCCCATCGCAAACTAAAAAAGAAATAAAATATATTTACTTTCCCACAATAACAAGACAAAGCAGAGTCCGACTCCTACTCCAATTTACCACTTTGATCCTGTGGCTGTAGCAAACTGAGATTTGATCCTAACACCAATCTCGATTCTCAGATACTCAGAGCCACAGAGAAAGAGAGAGAGAGAGAGAGAGAGAGATACTACAATGGCGTCTATGGCTGCAATTGGAGTTCTAAAGGTACCTGCTGCTTCCAGTTCCGTTCCCGGCGGGATACTCACGGAGGCTGTTCCGACGAGGACTCTTTCTTTCTCGTCCTCTGTAGGTTTATCCGACGACAAGGTTTCTCTCAGAGCCACCGTTTCCCGTCGCCGCGAATCCGTTGTTTTTCGTGGCGGAGTGAGGAATCCGATGATCGTGTCTCCCAAGGCCGTCTCGGATTCTCAGAACTCGCAGACTTGTCTCGATCCTGATGCGAGCAGGGTAAGTGTCGCTTTACTCATCTTCCTGATCTGACTGTTGCTTAAATAAACATTTTTTATTTTTATTTTGGAGCTTTGAGTAACGCTACTGATAATGTGAGTATCTTAGATAATGTGATCTTGTCACTTTGAGACTTTGAGTAAACCCTAGAAACACTGGTCTGTTGCAGCTAATACTCTAATGGGTATTGTTTTATCATGGCAGAGTGTGTTGGGGATCATCTTAGGAGGTGGTGCTGGAACTCGTCTCTATCCTCTTACCAAAAAGAGAGCGAAACCAGCTGTTCCTCTTGGTGCAAACTACAGGCTCATTGATATTCCTGTGAGCAACTGTCTGAACAGCAACATAAACAAAATCTACGTCCTTACACAGTTCAACTCAGCGTCACTAAACCGCCATCTTTCACGAGCGTATGCGACTAACATGGGAGGTTACAAAAATGAAGGCTTTGTTGAAGTCCTTGCCGCTCAACAAAGTCCCGAAAACCCCAACTGGTTCCAGGTTATCAATGCAGGGTTTCATTTTGGATATATGTTCCTCATTTTGTGGCTTTTGGAAATTCTAATATGTGTTCCCTTAAACCTCTGCTTGTGTAGGGGACAGCTGATGCGGTGAGGCAATACTTGTGGTTGTTCGAGGAGCACAATGTTCTGGAATATCTGATTCTTGCTGGGGATCATTTGTATCGAATGGACTATGAGAAGTTTATTCAAGCACACAGGGAGACTGATGCTGATATCACAGTAGCTGCACTACCAATGGACGAGGAACGAGCCACTGCTTTTGGGTTGATGAAGATTGATGAGGAGGGACGCATTGTTGAATTTGCCGAAAAACCAAAGGGGGAGCAACTAAAGGCCATGAAGGTAAAGAATTTATAAACTACGCTACTTCTCTGGTCTTCATCATTAGGGCGTGCAACCACCTTGTAAATAAAAAATTCTGATTTCCTGGCTTCTACTAGGTTGACACAACAATTCTAGGTCTTGATGATAAGAGAGCCAAGGAGATGCCGTTCATCGCCAGTATGGGTATTTATGTTGTTAGCAAAGATGTGATGCTTGAACTACTACGGAACAAGTTTCCTGGAGCTAATGACTTTGGAAGCGAAGTCATTCCCGGTGCCACTTCCCTTGGACTGAGGGTAACTGCTTTTTCTACAACTTTTTAGCTTTGAAGCTCATGTGTATAACATGTATCTTGTATTCTGATTGTTAAATCTGTTATCCTTTTCTTTGCTTTCGGAGTCAACAGCTTCATGTAGCTGATGATGCTATGCAGAAACCTGCTAACTGTGATGATGTTTTGCAGGTGCAAGCTTACCTTTATGATGGCTACTGGGAAGACATCGGTACTATAGAGGCATTCTATAACGCAAATCTCGGAATCACCAAAAAACCGGTTCCGGATTTTAGGTACATCAATCACATTACCAGTGGAATATTCATACACTCTACTGCATCTGAACGATTTCTTAACTTTTCTGTATTCTTGATGCAGTTTCTATGATCGTTCCGCTCCGATCTACACACAACCACGTTATTTACCTCCGTCTAAGATGCTCGATGCTGATGTCACAGACAGTGTCATCGGAGAAGGCTGTGTTATCAAGGTAAGATCAAATAGCTCCTCTTTGATGTGTTGCTTTACAACACATCGAATCACCAAAATCTTATGAATTTTGGATGCAGAACTGCAAAATTCATCACTCCGTGGTTGGACTCCGTTCCTGCATATCAGAAGGTGCTATTATTGAAGATACGTTACTAATGGGAGCTGACTATTACGAGGTAAATGCAGAAGCACAATCTGTCTTGCAATCCACTTGTGTAAACTACTGTGAAAATAATATCAACCTTTTTGATCATGATGGTTTCTTTTATTATTGTTTTTTTTTTTGCTTAGACTGCTTCGGAAAAGAGCCTCTTAATGGCGAAAGGGAGTGTACCAATAGGTATCGGGAAAAACTCGCACATCAAAAGAGCCATTATTGACAAAAACGCACGTATCGGTGACAATGTCAAGGTTAAGTTTTATATATATTTGGAACACACTTTCCAAGTTCATATACACATATATTTTTTCATACTTGCTCTGGTCTTAAAAAGGGGTTTGGTCTGAACTTGGCACAGATCATAAACAGCGACAATGTGCAAGAGGCAGCGAGAGAGACTGAAGGATATTTCATAAAGAGTGGAATTGTAACCGTTATCAAGGACGCCTTAATCCCATCAGGCACTATCATCTAATAAACATACACATAAAGCTCCCTCTTTTATTTCTCTTTCTTCCTATAAAAACAGGCAGAGATAGACTTTGATGATGTATTCTCGCCTATGTAATAAATTTCCTTTATGGCTTTTAAGCCCTCCCAAGTTGCAAATGTTATTCTGTAATAATCTATAAGTTCCTTTTTGTATTTCCTATGTGGAAAGATGCACTGAAAGAAACCAACCTCGACTAAATTACGTATCCTTCTTAGCATATGAGATATATGAAAGAGGGCTCTAAATTGAACTCTCCCCAAAATCTGGCACATTAGCATTTATACAAAAAAAAAATGACGATCAGAAAAGAGTGGCAATCAAGAACATAGGACTACAAGTGGAAGTCAGCACACATGTAAATGAGGTACTTTTGTATATACAGCTCAACTCGCAGTTCTCTTCATCTCCTATATGAGAGCCTAATAGTTGGGTATACATACCAGTGCCAGGGTTAATGCGTTGTCTAGTTCGTTTGTTTCCCTGATCTTTTGCCGATCATGTTCCTCCATTTGTCCTTGAGATCAGCCGGAGTACGTGTTTCGTGGAACACCTTCTCTCCCATTTCCAGAATTTTCCTCCATGGCATGTTCTTCTTTGCTTCTGCTGCAAATTTCTCCACTCCCATCTGAGAGCCAACGCATATCAACAACAATTATATTATCAAGTTCATGAAAAGGTACAGCTATTTATTATACCTTCAGCATTTCTTCTTCTTCGGACGTCCAGAATAGCCTCCTCCTCTGATCTCTCTTGAAAAACGAAATGTCCCTGAAAATCCATGAGGTAACTCTCTTCAATTAGTGTGGAAATGAGATGAGATACTCTTCCTGTTCACGTAAATGAAGATAAAGGAACAACCTCACTGTATTTGACTGAGCCACTTTGGTTGTTGCGCTATGTTTTATCTGTTGGTTCTTCATCGTCCCTGACAGGGAGTCGTTAGTTGATTCATTCGATGAGATTTCACTATCAATATCATTCAATATTAACCGCCTTCTTCTTCTTCTTCTTCCTTGCATCTCATCCTGTTGGACCAGGTCGTGCTCTTTCCCTGAAACCGATTCTTGCATAGCCAAAAACGGCGAAACATCTCCTTTTCCCCCTGCACCTGTATTGACTTTAGTTTGATCTGTTGCTGTTTCGTCATCCTTGTCTTCCTCAGCATCTTGAAATTTTTCTGTATCTACCCTCATATCTTCGTCTTCTAATGCTTCAACCTCGTCTATCATGTCTCCTGATTTATCAGTACTCCATTCTAACTTCTCTGTATCCTCTCCGGGTTGGTAATCTGTTTCCTCAATCAACGGCATGTCCTCTTCTCGTGACTTATCAGAATCTTTCTCCACTTGCACTTGTTCCTTTTCAGATGAACAAGCATCCTTCTCTCCTCGTAACTCGTGATCACTTACAATGTCTGTACTATCCACTGAATGCTCTTGGTTTCCATTTTCAGCACAGTATAAGGTTGTATCCTCTTGACTTTTGGGAACACTCTCCTCCACCTCATCCCTGCTTTTCATCTCTCTATCTAGATACTTGGAGACTGCCTTTTCCGCCACAAGGGCTTTCTCTGTCACTGATTTGTGTTTCAGCGCTAGAGTTTTGAACCAGCAATAAGGACAGTATGAATTTGCAATATCCTCACTACTACCCAACTCGGGATTCAAACAAATCACGTGAAATGAAAGAATACAGTCAGTCCCAGAGCAACGTTTCACCCGCTCGTCTGAAACATCACATACAATACAAGCATCCAAATTCACCGGCTTCGATCTTCCTCTACCATTCTCACTTGTCCCAAGACAATGACGCTTCTTGTGTGGCACATCTCTTTCGTCAAAAGTATCTGGAACAATCTCAACATCAGCATTGCCGCTATCACACAGCGGATCACAGCGTGTGGTGCTCACTCCAGAGTCAAATCTTTCATTAGCTTCACCCTGTGAGACGAAAATGATGATATTTATGCAGAAGAACATCAACTTAAGAGTTTCTATTTTGCGAGTTGCATATTCAAACTCAGCTTCTAGATTCAAGCTCAACAAAACATCCAAAGGTAGAAGTTCACAAACAGCTACAACTAAACCTACAATCTGAACCATACCGTGTGAAACGAATTCGCGAAGTAAGTTTAGTTCAGCAAACCAAATAAAGAGCCAGAAGAACTAACGAAACTTTCAAAGCTTTGATTACAACCTCTCAATTGCGATTCGAAAGGAGACTGTTCCGCGAAACAAAACAGAAACTTTGGAAGAAATAGCGTTACCGGAATAGATGCGGGCGATGGATAGGGATCGAGGGACTTGCGCGAAGCTCTATGCGAAGACCTAACCGGAAATGATTTCGTTCTCATCTTCTGCTTCTACAGTTTCTCACAAATCTCGCTTTTTTTTCGCCGGCGAACTTTGTATTCGTCAAGTGAACAGTGTATTTTCTCAATTTTATAGTGTTGAAGACGAGAAGCGTAGTGAGGAAGATGATTGCTTTACTCTCCGTGACGGTCAAAACCCAGTAGCCTAGGGTAAAAATGAGCCAACTTAATTCAATTCGGTAATTTCGATTTATTACAGTGTTCTTCACTTGAGTAACATATATCATATGAATGATTGCAATTTTATGAGAAATAAAACACAATTCACATATTCAACTGCGAAGGATTTCGATCCGAGTATTCGAAGTATTGGTTACTTTGTAGCCATCTCATATAAAAACAGTACCTTGTAGTGTATCTAAAAAGATGCTCGGATCAAATGACAAATGGGATACACACTGTTACAATCGCTATTGACCACTTAAGAGGTTGACGAGTCTTTTATATATACGATATATCACAACAAAAAGAATGTCAAAAGAATGAAATTGGTGTGTATACATACATATTTGACTAGACATAGAAGTAAGAAGAGTGATTGGTCGTGTCTCTGGAGAGAATGGAACGTGCCTCAATCACCGAACGGGGAGCCTCCATGTCCTTCTCTTGTAGCGAGTTCCCTTGCAGCCTCTGCATCTCTGATGCGAACGTGTCCTCCACTATCTGCACACATTTTTTTTGGTTTTTATCACAACTCAACTTCAACCCAAAAAAGATTTGTCTATTTTATGGTGTCGTGCTAAAAATTTCATTTATTACCCCAAGTGCATAGTATGAGCCTTTGTAGCCTACTTCATTCTCCTTTCTTCCTTCAAGAAACTTCAACACCACCTGTTGTCAAAAGCCTCAAGATCAATGACTCATTTCTATAACAGAGAATGTATAACTATATGTGTATGGCAAACACCTGTGCCATTCTATCCCAGAAAAGGCGGCACGAAGCCACAAATATCTGACTTGTGAAGACATCGTGTAGATTTGAGACTGAATCTGTGATTTGTGAGCATAGCATCTTCATACGCTCACGGACTTCGACTTCTCTCTCATTTTCTTTTATCTCCTCCAAGATCCTCTTCAGCCTTGTGCTTTTGTTTGTTTGCGTCTGCAACATAAATCCACACACACAGAGATATTGTTAAAACAAGCATGGATTCAAATGCAGGCAGATCATGCCAGGTGTTTAACAACTTACGTTGCTAACAAGTTTATCAACCGCGGCCTGCATGTAGTTTCTGTATTTTGTCCTGAGCAAGACTGTGATTACATTCATCTGCTCCCCAAAGAGTGACTTCTTGTCTTCAACAACAGGAAGACACGATGCCCATTGTCTCAAGATATCCTCAACTCTGCCATGTAGAACATCAAGAATTCTCTTTATCGTGTTGACGAAAGTTCCCAGCTGCATTCAACAAGAGATTTACACAATACTGTTCAACACATAATTCTTATAAATTAGAAATCTAAGAAAAACTTCTATTGAACATGATCGGTGGGTGGCTCTTACTTGAGTTGGGACAGAGTAAAGAGCTGATGATTGCCTTCTTGTCAGCTTCTGAACATGCATATTTAGCCGCTTTGGAATGCTGTCTTTTAGAGGAATCAGTACGTCACTGTATTGCTTCTCTAGAGATTTCACAATGGCTCTCTCTACAACTGAAGCAGTCTAAGAGTACATGAAAAAAAATGAAGCCAAGTTAGTTTTGATAACCATTAAGTAAGTTGCATACTTATAACTCATATATATACGTATAACACTTTGTAGCTCACATTTTCCAAAATCAATGTGTATTGTGGCCATCTACTAATCACCACTTCATACTCTAAAAGAGAATCTTTTATTCTCTCATACATGTCCTCGGCAAAAGGTGATGTTGAGTGGTTTGTTATTACACCAGACCATGGAACCTGCAAAAACAAGCCATCACTTGCTTATTACGGTCAAATGATAGGCTTCTTTATCTTAAGGATCAACCCAAAATGATCAGAGATGGTACCTTTTCTGCTCTGCATCGGTCAAGTAGTCTAAGTTCCATATCATGTATCCATACCATTATGTAGTTGTGGAATAATCCCCTAGAGTCTATACCACCCTGTACTGGACTGAATAACATAAAATAAACGGTTAAAGAGAATGAATGAGCATGTCCATCATATTTTGATTCCAAATAGCTAATTGTCAAACCTGATCCCCCATGAATCGAGCTTTCTTTCAAAATCGGAAACTGCTATCAGAAGCTCATTGACATGAGGCAGTGGGCAAGATGGTGGTACTGCTGACAAAAATGCTCTGAGCCGGTTACATAGCTGAGTACTGTAAACGGCAGCGGCTATGTTTGATAGGTCGATTGAGCTTGAATGATATGACAAGGTATGAGAAAATAAGACAAAATCAGTACCACGACTCGGAGATAATCTCAAGAAGAAAACCAGATGACAAATCTAAGTTCTTTGTTCGGATAAAATAATTTTACCTTGGGAGAACATGTTCATTGGTGATCTTTATATCAGTCTCTATTTCATTGCTTATGTTTAGACAGAGATTCTTCATTTTGTGGTAGGCTGTAGAGATTGTGACGGAATCCAAAAGAAAACCTTCAGAGTTGGTGGAAACATACTCATCAGTCTCAGCCATGTGCTTTCGGCACCTCTTCTTTGCTGCTGTCTGCAGTAGGTTTTCCATTAGACAAGAAAATCGTGAACATCATAGTCTTGATATGTTATAAAATCAATGAAACAAAAAGGTATGAACCGGGTATATATAATTTACAAACCATCATTTTAAAGGGGGTAGACTTTCAAATAAAAGGATGATGATTGTTGAAATAGCTTACCTGAAGGTAATTCTTCAAAATTTCCTGTCCTTCAGGAGACAATATATCATGAAGAAGGCTAAAAACCTGAACAGCTGGAGAAAGTGCTGTTGAAGCCGACTCTTGCAATGGAACAGATATGTCTGCCAACCCTGAAGGGCAGCTTTCATCTAAGGACTTGTAGTTCTCAAAAACATTTGCCAATAATTTTTCTACCTCTACTTCACAGTCCATTAAGATACTTTTCTGCAATAATTGAACAAGTCGTCAATAACTAGTAGCCCTATGGAGCCATGAAGGTAATTACACAAGCAGATTTCAAACTAAAATGTGATAACTCGGATTTTGGTAGCATCAGATGTTTTCAATTTTCAAAAGAAAAGGGGGAATTTACCTCCTGCCTGGTCAAACTCCTCTCACTTCGAGCGCTTAGGATGGGCACTAGTAACTCATGCACAAGTTGTAAGCAGGTTTTTGTAGGAGTTGCCACATTCATTACATGTGAGAGATATCTGCAATGTTTGGTAAAATATATTTGAATAGATCTTGAGCTAATAGATATAAGACAGTCTAACTAAATATCTTTATGAGTACCTCAATTTGGTATATGAATCGGAAACTCCATAATATTCTGCGAATTCGCTTAACAGCCATTTCCAAGATCCATTCAGTCTTAAGTTTTGAGATTGAAACTTTTGGGCACGTGTAGCAGCTTCTAGTAGCAAATCGTAGGCTAGTGTCTCCACAACAGGTGCACTCTGTAACAGAAAAAATGCAAAACATCAGTGGGGCAGTTATCTCACAGAATAAAACGTAGATAATCTGAGAATTGTTGGAGAAAGGAAATACCTTTATGTGACAGTCTTCATCGGATGAGGTTGTGCTACCAATAAAGAGCTGGATCTTGCCAACACAGTCTTGTTCACCATGGTATATTGGCCACCATCTAACATTTTCATTCTGAACAAATGTAGAAATTTTCTTCAATATATCTAGTTTTCGAAAACACTATCACATATTCCCAGAAGCAAAATGGAAGAGTTTTAAACTCAAGGAGGGCTGACACCTAAAGGCATATTTACCGGATTGTCAGTTAAGGATGCCATAGGAATCGTTACTTTTCCTTGGACTGATTTCTTCTTATCTTGAACTTCTATCAGAAGAGCGTCGCCTTCAGACTCCGGAAAGCTGAAGGAGGAGTTGTGAGTAAGACACTCCATACTCGGAAAAAAACTAAATTCTGGAGCTTTCATTGATTCAAACAGTTTGGCATAGTTACAGGTGATTTCAAGAGAAAGAAACTGGCTTACAAGACATGGTAACTTCCAGTTCCTGATTGCAAACAAACAGAAGATCCTTGTTCAACTTGATCTCCTTCTGTTGTGCTCTTCATTTGAAGGTAGCAGGAGAATTGTTCTGTAGAAAGAGTCACAAGATTAAGTCGTGTCAGCTCATATCAATAGAGGTGTTATTTTCCATTTAGTAAACTGTGTCAAACGAGTGAAAAAATTGGCCAGTATCACGCGCAAATTAACCGGCATAGACAAATTAAATTCACAACCAAATATCATGCAAATGGTTGGATAAATGTCGAGTTTTTCATGTAACAAAAGAAAACCTTCTGAAACTGCTGAAAGGGTAGCCGTTTTAATAGAACTCATCCCAGTCTTCACAAGCGATGACACTTGTCGGCAATACTCTGCCCCCATTGGCATGTTCATTAAGCTCCGCAGCGAATCTATGCCTCTAAGTTTGCGTTGTGGTATTAATCGAAGTCTCTTTACTACAGTCAAAATTAAAGAGGTATAATAAATATCTGATTCATGTCAGGCAGCTACAAAACTTATTTCTGTATACAAGTTTTAGCTCATGAGAAAAAGAATAGTTTACCTTCCACCCTTAACTTTCTGACCAGGTTTTTAGACTTCAAGGGTGTCTTTTGCTCTACTTTCAGATTTTTGTTTTCTTCAGTTGATCGAACACCCCCAGGTTGCAAGAGAAACTTATGCAAACTATAGCAACACATATACACAGGAGTGGTTCAATAACTCAACATAAGACAAATATTGAGAAACCATAAGGAAACACATGTCCTACCCAAATGCACCTCGAAGAAGACGACACTCATCACGCAGAAACTCAGGTGCCTCAGAAGAACCCCTTGACCATGCATACAAACATAGTCTTACGCAAGCATCATATGCCAAAAGACTTTGCCAAGCATATTGACCACTGCCGTTGGAAGATTAGAAAACAAAAATGAAAAACATTTTGTAAGCAACCACAATAAAGTTCAACAATTCTTGTTTAAAACCTATTTCATTCTAAATTGTGAAGAAAATTACTAAACCTGATACTGTGGCAATTTAATTCATCCGAGCTGGTATCCTGGATTTGTGCATCTTCCCCAGTTTGAGTCTCCCTCACACTGCACCAAACCATGGTTACATTACAAACACATGAAGACTGGTCCTTAGAACAAATATAGTAAGCTCGAATGAAATTGACAATACCTTTCCCCAAATTCTGCATCTCTATACAAATGAGAACTGATATCAGCAATATTTCCTTGAGGATAACTCTCTACTCGTGATTCTCTGCAAATCTCATCCTGAATCTGCTCAACTTCCTTTTCTATTTCCAAGCTGTTAATATCTTCTTGTCCTATATCCATTATAGGTGGCGCACTTGGGGTTCCAATATCTTCACTGTCCCAATACACCGAACCCTGAAACAAAGTTTGTTCCTTTAAATTTAGCTTTATATCTAAAAATTACTCAATTCAAAAAAAAAATTAGTGAGGCCAGCAAATACGTACCTTGGAGGTCAGAGTATGCGGCCGTTCGTCGCGGAGGTAGCTACCGGGAGTTGAATTCGCCATGGCGAGTTTCCGGAGTCTTAATTCACCATCTGTGATTCTCCTGTTCGCAAGTGGAACTTCAATTCTCAGATTCTTATCCATCAACATACCTCTGTTCAATTTCGAGCTGGACTTTTCCCCAAACACTTGTTCTTCATCGTAATAACGCCTCCCAACAGTCGAAACCGCATCTTCCTGCTCGTCATCATCGAGATCGTAATCGGAGAATAACTCGTTGCCTCCTCCTCCTCCTTCTAAGGTGTCCGAAACCGATGAAATACTCATTTCATCATCGTCTTCTCTGTTGGAAGCAGCATCATCGTGAAGAGTAGGGGGAGTTACGAGCTTAGGGGGAGATGAAAGGCCGGAGTTCCACTTCAACGGAGACAACCTCTTAGGAGAGATGAAAGAGAGAGGAGATCGTGGGAAGGTAGATGGAGAAAGGTTCTCGGAGAGTGGAGATCTGGCGCGAAGCTGCGGCTCCGAATTGGATGATCCTTTTCTGATACACGTCGCCATGAGGCTTGGGCAGCTGAGTGAGAGAAATCAGAAATGTCCAGCTGAGTGAGACAGAGAGAGAGAGAGTGAGTGAGAGAGGAAAGGAGAAGAAGAAGGAGCGGCTGTTTCGAACAAATAAATTAATGGCAACGGCTAGTTTTGACATGTACACACTCCTTTTCGTATAATTGAAGCATACTATTGGCCAAATAATTTATTAATTTAAAGCTTGATATATTTTTTTATGAGGAAAAAAAGAAACCTTCAATTTTTATTGGACGTGAATAAAAGAAAAACGTTATATTAGCTGTTACCGAAAACTCTAATTTTGTTCAACAATTTTTTTATATATTACCAATTAAAATCATTGTTTTGTCATTTACCAGTATGCATATATGGTAAAAGAATATCAAAATCTATCTTATCTTTTTGCTATTTAGCCAAACAGGCAAAAAAACTTGTTTTCACTTTTCACCAATGATAATAAAGCGTATTATTAATAATCTTAAAGCATACGGAAAATTGGGCTTCTCGTGAGATGTTGTGAAAATTATGACAACAGTTGTTTTTCATATCTGTTCGGCCCAAAATTTATGTATTGGTTTTTTTTTATTCGTGGTGCGTCACCGTCCAGTTAGTTTAACATTTCCCGAGTAAACCTAGCATCCTACCGTAAAGCGAATCGTGACCGTCGATTAACATCAGAGGATACACTAGGGTTTTAGTATTTTATATCGCTTTCTCTTTTCATCACTTCTCGCCAAGGCTCGTAACAATTGTTCGGCGGCCACTGATCATCCAGCCATGGTAAGCACATTTTTGTTTTCTCTGTTAATAATCTTCCGCTTCATAGTCTTCTCTTGTTCCGTTCTTATTATCTCCCCGTATACGAGTTTCAGCTGATTAGTTGGTGGAAATTTTCCTTTGTTTCCTCGGTTGTATCAATAAAATGTAGCTATTGAGCTAGTTCATGGATTGATTATCACATTTAGCTAATCTGGATTCATAGATCTGGCGAACCAACTGTTTTAGATGCGGCTTAGTTAATCTTCTCTCGATTAGTAGTTTATCAGCTTTCAACAGAGCCACATTTGTTTTGATTGATCATTAGTGTTTTTCACTGCTTTATTTTAGGTGTTCGTTAAACCCCAGAAGAAGCAGGCTTACTTCAAGAGATACCAAGTCAAGTTCAGGAGAAGGCGTGGTATGTTATATAGACTATATACACTAAGTATCTCGTATGTTTCTGTCGTAATCTTTACTGAGAACAAAAAAGTTGATTATCTGTTTCTCATGTGTTTTTAAGAGGGAAAGACCGATTACCGTGCAAGAATCCGTCTTATCAATCAGGACAAGAACAAGTATAACACCCCCAAGTATCGCTATGTCGTGAGATTCGTAAGTATTGTTGGCTTACTCTTCATTGTTTTTTCCATCCATGTCAATCCTGTTTTATGCTGTGGCTTAATTTAGGATTCTTGACCTTTTTATTTGTAATAGACCAACAAGGACATCGTTGCTCAAATAGTGTCTGCCACTATCACCGGTGACATTGTTCTTGCGTCTGCCTATGCGCATGAGCTGCCTCGTTATGGTCTTAAAGCTGGTCTTACAAACTATGCTTCAGGTACAGCAATTATTCCTTTTTAACTGCTTGATAATCTTTTCTCAGTTTTCTTAATATGTAACCTGTATGCTTATTAATATCATTTGTTCCCTTTTTCAGCTTATTGCACTGGTCTCCTCTTGGCTCGTCGTGTCCTTAAGATGCTTGAGATGGATGCTGAGTACGAGGGCAATGCTGAGGTAAGAGTCATTGAGAATATTGCTATTGCATTGTGTCTGCTTCTTCCTCGTTTGGATGGTTATAACTGATGCAAGTTTTTATTCTCATACAGGCCACTGGAGAAGACTACTCTGTCGAGCCGACTGACACCAGAAGGCCATTCCGTGCTCTTCTCGATGTTGGACTTGTTATGACCACGACCGGAAACCGTGTGTTTGGTGCCCTCAAGGTACCTTTTTGTTATTCACCGATGTATGTTAGCTTAGCCTGTGAGATATAGGGATTTCAAATCTTCGATGAATCAATTGTTTTGTTAGAGTGAGGGGTTTGATTAAATGAGTGAGTTTATGTTTTCTTATATAGGGTGCTTTGGATGGTGGCCTTGACATCCCACACAGTGACAAGAGGTTTGCTGGGTTCAACAAGGAAGGAAAGAACCTTGATGCTGAGATTCACCGGAAATACATTTATGGTGGTCACGTCGCTGATTACATGAAGGTATTTCTTCTTAACATGATTCAGCTGATTTCTTAATTGTTTGTGAGATGTCTTTAATCCATGACTAATTGCATTGCTATTATGTGGTGCAGCTGTTGATGGAGGATGAGCCAGAGAAATACCAGAGCCATTTCAGCAACTACTTGAAGAAGGATCTTGCACCCGAAAACATGGAAGAGATGTACAAGAATGTACACGCAGCAATTAGGGCTGATCCATCAATCAAGAAATCCGACAAAGAGGCTCCCAAGGAGCACAAGAGGTAAAAAATCATAACTGATTGATTTGGTAGAATCAAGGCATTGTGGTGTTTTGCTTTAATCAAAGTCTAAAAATTTGGATAATTGTTATAGGTACAACCCGAAGAAACTGACTTACGATGAGAGGAAGGCTAGTCTGATCCAGCGAGTGAAGGCTTTGAACTCTGCTGGTGGGGATGATGATGATGAGGACGAGGATGACGAGTAAACATGATGGTGGCTTCATCAATAATCTCTTTACTCTCTATGGATTTTTATCTTTATATTAGTGTTTTAAACAGAACAAAAGTTTTGTCTTTTGGCGGATTATGTAGTGTGTGGAGTTTTGGAACACCCTTTGTTTTCAATCGAATTTAAACCTAAACCTCCTTTTGAACCGTGTCAGGAGACTGGTCTAACATAATATTTCTAAATAAGATATTTGTAGCTATAATATGAAAAAAATAACGCTAAATCTCTAGATAGAAAATTAACGTATAAAAAATAAGTTGAAAAACGAGAAGCCATTTCAAGGATTGAAAAGCTTAAAAATAACAAACTGCAGTCACGCAGCGAAGCAAACAAAACGTACCAAAAAATTGTTACATTCTCTTTTTTCTTTTGGGTCATATAATTAAATGGAGCCGGTGTAGCTCGAACCACAAAAGAACCGTCTGGCCTTTGGGGGAAAAACCGAACCAGAAGCAGCTCGGTCATATGTAAAAAAAAGACAGATGGAATGAATCTTCTCCTTTTCGAATTTCTCGCGGCCCCGACGACGAACTTAACCGGTACTCTTCTTTCTCCTATCTGAAACCCTATCGGAGAGATTTTCGGTGTCAATCTTTATATCTAGAATGATTTAGGGCTTTAAAAGTTCTGATTGGTGTTTCTTCTCCCCTCTGATTCAATGCTACTTATTATGCCTGGGCACGGCTCTCTCACGCTGCGTGAAGATTCATATAATTCTTAACTTGGAGCCTTCAATTGCAGCTTCTCATTAAACCCATATCGTATTGGTTGTCAGATCAAGTGAATATCTACCACGAACGATGGTGAATCTGTTCTTGTCTGAACCCAAGTGGGACGATTATGCTCACAACAGTAGCAACATCAATGTGATTTTGCCTCAGTTGAACAAATTGGGCTCTCACATCCAATCATTGGTAACACATGGAGCTCGATCAGAAGCTAAACTATGGCTTTGTAGTGCCCTTTCCACTGTCTCTATATCCCCTAGACGGCAACTCAATGTTTTTATGAGGTTACTGAGATCAAAACCCAGAAAGACGCAGCTTGTCTCTCAGCTCCTGCAAATGATGTTTGAGAAGAGGCCTAGGAAACTTGGATCTGTGTTAGCCAAAAGAAGTTATTTACTCGAGAAATTCTTTGAAGGTGAAGTCTGGTTTTATATTTTTGCTCCCATTGTTTGTTGTGATCTCAATTGTTTTAAAAAAATATTATCTTGTGATTGTGCTTCATGTTGTTGAGGTTTTGAAATATTGTAGGGAATCCAAAGCGTATACTAGAGTGGTTTTCTGAATTTGCTTTTGATGGTGGGTCTGATCACAAAAGAGGTGCAAGAGCATTGGCGCAGTTTGCATTTGCAAACCGGGATATCTGTTGGGAAGAGCTTGAATGGCGAGGCAAACATGGGCAGTCTCCCGCAGTTGTTGCTACGAAGCCTCATTACCTTCTTGATCTTGACGTCCAACGAACCATTGAGAATTTTCTCGACAATGTTCCTCATTTCTGGTCATCCAACGAGTTCGCTGATTCACTCAAAGATGGCCAGATTCTATTCCTTGACACCAAATTCTTTATAGATCTCTTCGTCCGTTTCATGTATGAAGAAGATAAGAATGATATGTGGGATGCTGTAGGGGACTTTCTTACGGAGGAGTCTTTCTCTTCCTTAACACAGCATCTCCTTATCACTCTCGAAGAACGTGACTTGTGTCAGTTTCTTGAATTGCTTGGCAGCTGTTTCGACCCGAGAGTTGATTCCTGGGATATTGGTGATTCGTCTTCGTGGCTTGGTGTTGTTCTTTCAAGATATGGTGACACAGAATCCATTGACGAGCTGCTGCTGCTGAATTCTGTTATCAACCAAGGTCGTCAGCTACTACGGCTTGTACGTGATGATAACGTCAATGATGAAGGAGAAATGTTGAAAGAAACTATTGCAGATGTCTGCAGAGGTCTGGAAAACGGCACTAGCTTTTTTCTAATTCTGAGAGAGCTTTCGAAGTTGAGACACATCGAGGTGATAAAAATACTGGGGCTACTTTCTTGGACTATTCACTTCAGATTGTCAGAGGAATGTCAGACTCCAGATTCATGGGAGTCTCTGTTCAGAGAAAATGGGATTGATTTCCGCAGGTCAAGTGACCACTCGTTGGTAAGTCACAACGGATTCTCTGAAGAAAGCGAATCTGACTCTGATAGTAGAAGCCGTGGTTCTAAAAAGAGGCACAAGAAGGGGAAGAAGAAAAGAAAGAAGAAAAAGAAGAGAGCTATTGATGATGATGATGATGATCTAATTGATGATGAGCTTTTCGGTCTGCATCAAATAAGTCGAAGTTGGTTGCTATCTACTGATGGGTTTTCTGCAACATGGACCAGTGTGAGTTTCCTGTTCATGTTTTTTTTTTATCTTTTTTCTTTCTTTCTTAGAGTAGATGTGTTTATTATCTGTGTTGTTTATATCAATAATGGTTTTTCAGGTGGATTTACCGGAATACATCGCAAGGTATTGTTTGTCCACATGGATGAAGTGGTTTCTAGCTAGTCAAAAATGATTCACAACTCAGATGTCAAAATGGTAAGGTTACTGCTTACAAGTTGCAACCTTAACTTGTACGTTTTCTTGTACTAAACAAAAGAGATTTCAAAGATGTTTTCCTGTATGCAGATCCTACAATAGGTTCCAGAAGTGCAAAACTCTAATATATTCACCATAGATATACAACTTATGTTCGCTAAGAAGTCGTCACTCATTGGAGCTTGATTGAAGATGGTACAAATGAAAAGATAGCAAAGAGGGTTAATGACAATAGCAAATCCTCTCTTAGGTTCTAACACAAGAAAATGTTGAAGCAAGGAGATGCTCAAGAGGATAGAGTGTGAAACTGGATCATGATCTCTCACTAAAGTACAACATGGCTAATCATTTAGCCGACAATTCTCTTGCGCACATCTTCATCTCGTGATTTCTTTTAAGGCAACGCAATTCATTTAATTGGAGCAGTGGATAATAACAAAAAGGAAACTGTAGATGAAAAATAGAATACTGTTTGTAACTTTAATAATGTTTTCAAAGAGTTATAACAAAAGAAAGTTCTGAACTCGGTAGCATACCGTTAAACAAATAAATCATAATTCGTTGTTGCATTTACATAGATATTATGTGTTCAAATGTTTGGTACCTAACCAAAGAAACCCAGAATATGAAGATAACAAGAAGAGTTTGTGCTCACAAAAGAGATGGGCTTTTTTTGAATATGTTTAAAATGACAGGCAAGTACTGTACAAGTGTTTGATGTTTTCCATGAAAAAGAAATAAAGTGAGCAATAGAGTGGGTGCAGAAAAAGTCAAGAAGATTCTTTTGAAAGACGGGTAACTTCAGAGCCCAAGTAATTATTGCATATCTTAATACAGTCTTTTCCTGGATTCACTAAATATATTTGGTCTTGAGATCCAATTATTTTAATCTTAAAATTTACAAATTAAATTATCAACAATCTAGTGTTTTTATAAACTTTTGGTTTATTTAAATTTAACCCATCACGGGTAATGCTAACACCTAGTAATAAATAAGTCGAGCTACTTTGGTTGGTAAAAGTAAAATATGGTGACAGTGTATTATTACGATTACTCTCATATGTGATATGTCACAAGTCACAAGGACAGAGGCACACACAGCCATAATAGAGCCATTAACTTCTTCTTTCCTCTGGTAGTGTGTGTGAACAGAGTCTTTGCAGAAGTAATGCAGATCTTTTGTTGGTTCCCCATCTTCTTCCTGCTATCATGCGCCTCCTCCCCTCTATCCTGCGCATCCGCCTCCCTCAGTCTCGGCCGTCGTCACCTCTACGACGACGACGCCGCAGCTCTTCCTACTACTCTTTCCCCCATAAGTCCTCCTTTCTTCCCTCTTGAGTCCTCCGCTCCTCCTCCTCCTCCTCCGACCACCTTCGCCGCCTTTCCTACTTTTCCCGCCAACATCTCCGCCCTCGTCCTTCCTCGTTCTCCTAAACCGCATTCCACTTCCCCTTCACTTCTTGTCCCGGCCATCTCCGCCGTCCTCGTCGTCGCCACACTCATCGGCGTCGCCTTGTTTCTCTATGGCCGGTGGCGAGGACAAAACCGTCATTTCAAGGACACTGACACTAGTCGTAGTAGTCCTTGTAGTAGCCATGGGTATGATGAACCGAGACACGTTACCACCAACAACTTCTCCGTGGCTGCTTCTACTCCTACCTCGGAGGTTTTATACCTCGGCGGCGAGCAACCTGACCGTGTGATAACGAGTTTCGTGAAGCCTGAGTCGCCGGAGATACGGCCGCTCCCACCGTTGCTTCCTCGTAGTTTCCAGCCGAGCTATGAACCTGATTTTCACTCCGAGCAAAACGACGACGATGAGGAAGAAGAGTTCTTCTCACCTCTGGCTTCTTTGGCTGGTTCTCAGAACTCAAGTCCGTCCCGTTCTGGGTTCGAACCGGAGGCTTCGTACATCACTAGCTCCTGCTCCTCCTCCTCCGGTTGGGTTTCTCCGGCAAGGTCATTCTCCATGACTATGTCTCCGGTTCAACAGCAGCGCTCAAACCCTCGGTTCTCAGACGTCTCTTCTGATCAAAACCTTCAGTCTCCGTCGCCGGAGAGACTACGTGTAAGGAAGAATAACGAAAATGGGTCGTCTTCTCTAAGAATGTTTAGCTTCTGGAATCAAAATCTGGGCTTTCCTCGTATTTCCTCAGCTTCTACCTCACCGGACAGAGGATTTACGATAAGAACGCCGCTTTCTTCTCTCTACTCTTCAGTCTCCAATTCCCCCGACGGATTATTCCGCAAGTTTCTGAACACTTCGCCGCCGATTTGGAACGACTTTAGCCGGAATGTGAAGTCGGTATTGCTCTCCTCTGATTCCGTTTCATCGAGAAGAGATTTTGTTATCAACATCGGTGATTCTTCTTCTCGGATTTGGAATCAACAGAGCCAAGCAGCAGCAGCTCCTCCTCCACCGACGAGACCACCTCCTCTTGTCCCACCGTCACAGTCTTTTGTGGTTCAAAATGATGGAAGAAAACCATCCTTTTCGGATAATCTCCGACAAGGTTCTTGTCAGAAAACTGCTTGGGATTGTCTCAAATCGAGCTCTTTCAAGTAAGAGAAGTGAACGTTGTGTTTCTTTTTTCTTTATTTGCGTCTCTTTTCTTAAAAAGAAGATTTTAACGAGGTTTTTTTCCGTGACTGTGTGTGGCAGATTGAACAAAGAGATTGTAGAGACTCTGTTCATTGCAAACTCGTCAACTCCAAACATAAAACAGAGAGGTCTGAGCTATGATCTTCCGATCCAAAGTCAAGAAAGCAAAGTTTTAGATCCGAGAAAGGCTCATAATATCACTACTCTGCTTCAACTACTTGGCTTAACCACAAAGGATGTTTGTAAAGCTCTTCTTGAAGGTAAACACGTGTTAAATATTTTTAATATTTTGCCAATCATATTTGTTATGTTATTGATCTGTATACTTCGAGTTATTGATTCAGGTGATTCTGATGCACTTGGAGCTGAACTTCTTAACTGTCTGTCGAGATTGGCACCTAGTAAAGAAGAAGAGAGGCAGTTGAGGAGCTATAGTGATGATGCAGTGATCATCAAGCTTGGTCCTGCTGAGAGGTTTCTTAAGGACTTGCTTCATGTGCCGTTCGTGTTCAAACGAGTTAATGCATTGCTCTCTGTGGCTAATTTCCACTCCGATATCGAATACCTCAGAAGATCATTCGGTGTTGTACAGGTAAAATATTGATGCTGAAGATAGCAGTTTTACATAGTTACATAGTTACATAACTTATGTCTCATAAGCGTATCTGCTCTTGCAGGCTGCTTGTGAAGAACTGAGGAACAATAGAATGTTCTCGAGACTTCTGGAAGCTATACTGAATATAGGAAACAAGATGAGTGTTGGAACAAACCGCAGCGGTGATGCTCATGCTTTCAAACTTGACACACTCCTCAAGCTCGCTGAGGTGAAGGGACTAGATGGAAGAAGCAGCCTCTTGCATTTCGTTGTTCAAGAAATGATAAAATCAGAAGGCTCTGCGAAAGCTTTAGACCGCATCAGGAATCTGAATTCAGAGATGGACAATGTCAAGAAATCGGCTGACATTGAGTATGGTGTTCTAAGAAGCGAGGTTTCAAAGCTTTATCAAGGAATCAAGAACATCGAGGAGCTTCTGCTACTGAGCGAAGAGAGTGGTTCTAGTGGAGATCAATGGCTGAAGTTCGAGAATGAGATGGCACGATTCTTGGAAACTGCTGCAGAGGAGATTCTGACGATCAAAGCACAAGAAAGTTCAACGCTCTCTGCATTGGAAGAGGTCACAGAGCAATTCCGTGTGGGTTCTTCCAAGGAAGGTCACACATTGAGAATTTTCATGATCGTGAGAGACTTCCTGTCTACTCTAGACCAAGTATGTAACGAAATGGGAGACCGATTCCCATCTTAAGATTTAAAATGTAGTCAAGTAGATCAACAAACTAGTTGATTAGGAAGTCTTCAATTTTCTGTAACTCGCTGTTTAGCTTGAAGTAGCATTAGATGTTTGGATTTCAAGTAATTTCTTAATGTAATTCCTCTCAACTTGAAACCCTTTTCTCCCAAGACAGCCTAGATTTGGAGTTTTTTCTGCTTCTGGTAACTACCTAATCTAGTTAAACTTTTTGTCTTGTGCAGTCTTGAATCTTTTCTTCTAATTATTTCTACACCCAAAAAGGGTAACGTGTTTCCCGTACGACATCCACAAATTATGGAGTAAGCCAAATCTTGGATTATATTAGCAATTAAGCACCCAAAAAGGGTAACGTGTTTCCCGTTCTACATCCACAAATCAAGGAGTAAGCCAAATATTGTAATATATTAGCAATTCGTTTAAATACAGAAGAAATGCGTCTACATTTCTAGTTAATTTGTGGTCAAAGGGATTAGGACATGATAAGAAAGTCTTTTATAACACTGAAACACTATAGCCATTACCGCAGAGTTATGTCTACACCTGTTGTTTGCTTGAGTTCAAAGCTTCTGCATCCATGCGCTCGAGGATATGGCGAGCTTCTTCCTCTGTGGCAGGGACTACATTTCGAAGCTGAAACCCGTTGTTTCTGGCCTTTGCCTCTGGTCGTACAGTGAACTTGAAGTAGAATGTATTTGAAACCTATATCATATGCAATAGAGTCATTATGCAATATTGAAACGATCGTTTAAGAAAGCTCCCATCATCAAGTCAGGATTTTACCTCACTGGAACGAATCTCTGGGCTTGTAACATGGGCAACCACTTCAATATTGATGAGGGGACAATCCAGTTTATTCATTTGAGTGTAAAGCACACAGGATTTGAAACGTAAGAAATCCCCGACGTCCACCTGTCACGCAAGTCCTATCAGCATTAGTTACATACCGAAGGAGTGTATTTGAACAAGAAGAGGACAATAAGAAGGGATTTGGATAGAGACTGGTCTTAGGAAATCGACGTGATCAACTTCTAAGAAGTAGGGCACTAGACCCGCAAATGTATAAGCTGTGGAGAAGGCCAACTCAAATGCTCTGTGCATCAAAAACCCTCCAAAGATCCTGCCATGGATGTTCCTCTGCTGCGGTTGGCATATTAGCGAATTTTCGAGACGGGTATCTTTCAGAAGAATGCTGTTTCTGTCCGCAAGGGCTGGCATGTCAGAGAAGATCCTTCCTTCAGCCAACAAAGCCCCGAGCTTCTTATACTCTCCGTGATCGAATTCCCTTCTCTCACCTCCCCTCTTCTTCTTCCTCAAGTTATTCCTAGCTTCGGCTTCCTCAAACAGAAGCTTTTCGAGCTCGGTTTCTGGAGAAAGCCGGTTGATAGGAGCAGCCTTACCAGTCTTAGAGTCACGCGCCACAAAAATGAAGTTAGCAGTCAGCGCAACAGAATCTGAAGAAGCCTCAACATCTTCTGAAAACAACAAGAACAAACACAGAAGCAAATGTTTTATTCTTTTCTGAGTTTCAGGACATGGTTGTAGCTGAATTAGTAGAGAACAATATACATACCGAGTTCGGATTGCATGACCTCGAGTTGAATCTCGATGGATGAGCGGCCAACCCAAATGACAGAAGCAACAGTCTTGAGATCAAGGTCGACACTAATGGGCTTCTTCAAGACAATCTTATCAACGGAAGCTGTAACCAGCAACAGTGGCCTCGTTGTGCTATCGTCATCAGAACAGTGCTGAATCACAGTGTTACACAAAATATTTAGATTGTGGTAATATGAGAGTAAATTCACGATAAGATCACCATCAAATTGCACCAATACTAATAAATCATAGAATCCTAAAATGCGAAAAATGTTAACTTGATTCCCAAAGCTTGGTACCAAAACTGATCAATCACGAACCTAGAGAATGTGCGATCGGAGAGCAACACCGAAAGAAGCAAAATCAGCACATAATTGGGGGAGGTTCGACGCAGACTCTAGACATACCTTGACGGAGATAGTGCCGGCTAAAGCATCGAGATCTTCGAGCAAAATCCCGATGCGGACCTCGTTCCAGGGATCTCTGTACTGCTCGCGGAGAATGTAATCAGTGGAGAAAGGGTAGAAAATGGTGGTCCGGCTATGCGACGGCGTCCTGGTGAGAAGCTCGCTCTGAGGAGGCGCGTCTTTGGGAGGGTCGAGAAGCGACTCGAAGATCTTGGACCTGGCCTCCCAGAGAGCGATGGTGACCGGCGAGTGGTACATACCAGGCCACAAACTCAGGGGCTTCCGGGTTGAGTCAGTGACGGAGGACGCCGGAGTAACGTCAAACGGTGAGGCGAAGGTGGAGACGACGGGGATGGATTTCGGGGAATTCGACTTCATTTTTTCCCCAAATTTATATAAAAAAAAAATGGAATTGGATTTGAAGAAGAAGAAGGAAGAGAGGAGAAGCTGAAGAGAAGCCGGTGAATCATTCAAAGGAAGGCCATTGGTTGATTTTGCTCCCTTGACTTTGGAGCTTCGACTGTTCCTCCTCTTTTCGTGTTTTAATAAGCTTAACTTGTCAGAATTTCTCTCATTCAACATTTCTTTTTTTATTAATTAGTTTGAGTGCGAATGTGTTCAATTCAACCGCGCTTAACTTAACCAAATCAAATTCCAATCGAACCAAACCAAAATTTATCGGAGTTTCAAAGATAAACCCAACTTAATTTGGTTTAAGGTCCAGAAGATAGTCAAAACTAATTTACAATCCGTTTTATATTGGTTACTAGTATTTCCAAGCCAAAAGTGAGTCGATTTAGAAAACACGTGTCCGGAGATATAATCATGCTGAGCTTATTAGTCTGTTCATCTTGTTAAAATCCGACAACTCTAGGAGTAGAAGGATACTGTGCATAAGGGACATTGTTCATATTGTTTAGGATCTTAAAAAAAGCGGTCTATTGGTTGCAGTATGAGGCTAATACGAATCTGGTTAAACAATAATACGATAATGTGGGCTACGATTGTAAAATCTTTCCAACCAAATTGAATAGTGCGGCAAAAATTTGAAAAAACAGCAAAGATGCAGTGACAAGACCAAACCAGTGGCTGTACTGAAACACCCAAAGCTAAGTGAAGTAATAAGAGAGAGTGCATCTAACAATATTTTACATTACAACCACACCATGGACGAGGGGAAACCAAAAAAAAGAAGGAAAAAACAATACTTACTTATATATTATATATATGTATATCTTGGGACTGCTAGGACTAAAGATGTTCGTTCGTTTCAGAACGCTTACTCTTCCTCTTTGATCAGCGAACTATGAGCTCTTCTATGAAATCGGCTTCTCCTGATTCAGAGGGAACTAAGATATCATCGTCGGCGGTGAAGTTGTAGCTCTCCCCAATGGCCCTCAGAAACTGATACACTTCAAACATGGTAGGCCTCTGCTTTGGTACTTCAGGTAGAACGCAGTTGCATGCTACTTTGAGCACTTTGAAGATCTCATCATCCACGCCCTTCCCAAGTAAGGACCTGTCAATCGCTTCCTGCAGTTTTGATTCACTCGATAGCTTTGTAATCCATTCCACAAGGTTACCCTTGAAGCTCTCTTCCTCGGCTTCTTCAGTTCCAATTGTCACACTCGTTGCTTTTTGCCCCGTTACTAGCTCTAGGAGCACAACCCCGAAGCTGTATACGTCTCCTTTTGGAGTTGCCACCATAGTTCTTGAATACTCGGGAGCAACATAACCGAAATCACCAAATTCTCCATTGACGAATGTGCTTAAATGGGTATCAATTGGGTTCATCAGCCTAGCTAGACCGAAGTCCGAGATCTTGGGCTCAAACTCTGCAGTCAACAATATGCATTTCGAGCTTATGTTGCGATGGATGATCCTCGGGTTGCAGCTGTGGTGAAGCCACGCCAGTCCTTTTGCCGCTCCAATCGCTATTTTCAACCTTGAAGGCCAATCCATGGGCTTGAAGGATTCTTCATCTGCGGGATGTAACTGATCATAAAGGTACCCGTTTGGCATGTACTCGTATATCAGAAGCCTCTCCTTCTTGGCAATACAGTAGCCCAAGAGAGGGACCAAGTTTCTGTGTTTTACAGATCCCAAAGTCTTCATCTCTGAATCAAGCTCCTTCTCAGACCGTTGAGAATCCTTCAACCTCTTTAC
Organism: Iljinskaea planisiliqua; assembly: GCA_900108845.1. Lineage (NCBI taxonomy): Eukaryota > Viridiplantae > Streptophyta > Magnoliopsida > Brassicales > Brassicaceae > Iljinskaea > Iljinskaea planisiliqua. The sequence continues at coordinate 4,759,644 of FNXX01000002.1, read as the reverse complement.
CATAAGCGGAGTCCCGTCTTCGAGCACTCCTTTGTACATAGTTCCTGTTCTCCCTTTTCCAATGATATTATCTTTCTTGAATTCCTCTGTTGCCTTCATAAGATCGCTTAGTTTCATCTTGGAAACCGACTTCTTAAACATGAAAACCTGTAAACGTCACAAACACAAACATATAATCAGAAACTCAGAACATAACAACAACATACAATCAAAAATAGTATGCGTGATCAGTGAGGTTATATACCTTAACGCCTTTCTGTGCTTTCAAGCTCTTTGCCCATCTGTTTTCTTCAGGATCATCCTTCATCTTCTTCCGCACAACAGCCATTCTACGGAAGTAGAAGAACAAGCCAAGCCCAACGACTATTGCTGCCACGGTCAATCCACCAACAGCAGCTATAACAATGACTTTACCACGAGAGCCAGTAGCGCTCTTACATGGATCCAAAGGCTTACCACACAAACCCAAGTTATTAGCAACGTCATCTACTCCAATTTTCAAGATGGTGTCGTTGAAAGTTGGGATAGGACCCGTGAGGCGATTGTCGGCGACAGAGAACTTAGTGAGCCGTCCGAGTAGCACTAGCTCGGGAGGAAGGCCACCAGCGAAGCGGTTATGCTGAAGCATAAGTGTGTTCAGGAAGGTAATGTTTGAGATGCTGGGAGGGATGACACCAGAGAACTGATTGTAAGAGAGGTCGAGAGTGGTAACAAGTGGAATGATGGAGGTCAGGTTTGATGGTAAAGGTCCAGAGAAGTTGTTTCTGGAAAGATCTAGACCAGTCAAATCAGCACATTGCTTAATCCCAAGAGGAAACTCTCCTTGGAGACCACAACCAGAAAGCTTAATGCTCAGAACCCTGTTCTCATCATCATGCCAGCAAGTCACACCACTGAACTTGCAGATGTAACCTGCAGTCTCGTTGCCAAATACCCAACTCCCTAAATATCCATTTGGATCCTTAACTTGGGAATATATGGTCCTCAAGCAATTCACGTTTGCCTCATTTGCATCGATCAAGCTAGACAGGAGCAGCAACACAAGACAGTTCCCGAGGAAAACTGCAGATACTAACCTACTCACCATAATATACCCCTAAAATCCACACAAAAAGGGGTAAAATAGCTACAAACTAGAGACCAAAAATCTAGGGTTCCCTCCGATGAGCATCCAAAATCCTGGAAGCAAAATCACAAAAGCAGAAACTATAAATATCAACAAATCAACTGGAAATTCGCTGGAGAAACAAGAAGATGAGCGATCTTAAAAATGAGTTGACTTAAAAGCTGACGAAAAGTCTTGCGGAGAACTCTGAGGGAACTCACAGATGAAAATCAGAAATACAAAACGGGAGCTTTGGTCTTCGTCGTGCTACTCTTGTTCATGTGAGTCGAGTACAATGAGGAAGAGGAAGAAGAAGAAGAAATTCGCATCTGTTACAAGTGTTTATGAAAGAAGTAGAAAAAGCGTGAATGATGAAATGACTCCTTTAATAATAAAAACATAAAAATTAAAAGACAAAAAAAAAAAGAGTGGAGTCGTCTGTGTGGTGTGTCGTTGACTCAGACTTTGGATGGCTTTGTGGAAGAATCAAACTTCGTGAAGAATGGGGCAAAGAAATTCCCATGAGAACGCAATGACCCAAAACCAACCGGTCTTTGCGCGTTAAATGTTTCTTTCTTTTGCCTTTTGACTCTTCAACATCATCTATTTTATTTTATCTATTATCAAATCATACAATCTGTTAGAGAGCTAAGCGAACTTATCTTCCATCTACTATTCTTGTCTTTTTCAATTCCATTAAACAATCTTGGATATTTGTAACCTCGGCCCAACACTGTCAGGGGCTTTAGGGCAAAATTTTTCCTTTTGGGCTTTTAGTAAATTATATAATAATTAAAAAAAGAATAATTAAATTCATGCGTTGGATACACCTTCGTCTATTGTTTGATCAAGACTTGAATGTTTTCACACTTGCCCTTAAACTTCGATTGCCAAATAATATAATCTTTTTGACAAATAATAATTACAATTTTATCGGAGATTCATACATGTTGAACCATTCAACCATATACTTGCAACATAAATCGATTACAAGCATGTATACCATTTAACCATATATCATAATTTCATTTGTTCTATGATTGTAGATTAGACCACTTCCCTATTGGCATAGAATAAACCTGCCGAAAATCCATCCAAATATGGGACAAAGGTTATTGAAAAAGGTTATTGACAAATGTTTTATAACATAACTTAACCTCAGGCACAAAAATATGTATGAATCATCCTAGTTTACTTAACAAAAAAAAAAAAACAGAGAGAGTGAGGATACTAATTCATAGGAAGTGAAAATAAAGGGTAAAGAGTAAATTACAAGCAAGTCAAGTTCCCGGCAGCTTCAGACAAGGTCACGTGACAAAGCTATTTAAACTTTAAAGGACATTCCACTTCTTGACTCGAGCCACTCCGATTGTCTTCACGAGCCGGATGGTGGAGAATGAGCCACCACACCACACACTCTCTCTCTATCTCTCACGTGGCTCGACTTATATTAGTAAAAAAAAAAATTAAACAAAGACAACGAAGAAAGTGTCTGTTATAAATCACTTTGCTTTTGCCTCCCTTCAACTTTCCTCTTTCCTTCCTCGCTGCCTTTAGGGATTTCACTTTCCTCTTCTCTCGCCTACCCGAAATTTCTCGATCGCTCAAGATGGATCTACCATCTTCCGGTGCTTCTTGAAGACTTTTGATCTCTTCTTTTAGGGATTACTTTGTCTGATTTTCCAGGTATACTTGTTTCCTCTTCTGGTGTTTCGTCTTTGTTTGCTCTTGTTTCGTGTCCCTTTTGTATCCACTGTAGCTAGGGTTTCCTGATTTTGACCTATAGTAGCTTGTTTTGGCAAAAAAATTCTGCTAAGACTTTGAATTTTGCTCTCGAAGATCGCTTGGTTGATGGATTGATTGAGGGTATATCACATAATCATCGAATCAGCTGACTTTTCCTCCCCATTTCGTCATCTATACTTAATCTGTATGCCTGTTAGATTTCGTGTTGTTTCAGCTTAGTTTTTGTGTAAGTTCGTCGGATTAGTCCTTGAGGATGACTTGTCTCTGTGGCTAACACTAGTATTATGATTTTTTTTCTCGAATCGGTGGACTTTTAGGGGGTTTCTTGTCTTTACTCGCTCTTCTTCACGTATAAGCAACCCATTTTCTTACATAGTCGTCTACATGATGTCCACAGTTTTGTTCGTAAAGCTGTTTTTTCTTTGTCTTGTTTTTCTATAACGAGTGAAGATGTCACTGGACTCTTAAATCTGTGATAGTCTTGACTGATCTTTATTCCCCTGGTCTTGATGATTTATTTTGTAGTTGGTTGTAGTTTGGGAACTTTGGGATATCTTGGAGCTCTACTTCGCAGCTTGGAGATTGGACTTGTTTGAATTGGTAACCTTTTTGTGTGTGAATTTTAATTATCTCTGTGGATATTTTATTCTTCAATATGGTAAAGTGAATATTATGTAGTTCTGACATGTGTGATTATTATCCAGTATCGAGATTCTCTGGCCTCTAATGTTGGAATCTTAATTTTTTTTTTGTTTTTACTATACTCATGTTTATTCTTTTGTTTTTTTTTGTCATACTGATTTTGATTTGTTTAAGACTTTTTATTTCTTACTTAAGTTTTTCCACCTTCTTTAGCTCTTTCGTGATGGAGGATACCCGGTCAGTTGCTTCGCTCATGGACTCTACATCATCCAAGATTCAGCAGCTTCAGAAGGCGTTTGCTGAACTTGAAAGCCAGCGCGCGGTAACACTTAATCTGAAGTGGAAGGAGCTTGAGGAGCATTTTCATGGGCTTGAGAGGTCCTTGAAGAGACGGTTTCATGAGCTCGAAGATCAAGAAAAAGAGTATGAAACCAAAACAAGGAAAGCCCAAGAGTTATTGGAAAAAAAGAAGGCAGCTGTGGAGGCCAAGGAGAAGGCATCGCTAGAAAGGCTTCAGAAGAAGAGAGACGCAGCTATGTTTGCTATAAACAGTGCTTTGGATAAGTACAACGGCGCTCCCATCAGTATGGCTTCTGTTGGTGAACGTTGGGCACAAAATCCTCTAGGGGATTCACCCAATGCATTTGCTACTGATGGTATTACCGATGAGAATCCGGATGGTACTGTGCAAGATGTTCAGGTCTCACCTGTGATGGGAAATTTTGAGGTGAAGGCTTATCCACAGTTACTGAAACTGTGCGGGGATATGGACTCAGCAGGGCTCCATAAGTTTGTATCAGATAACCGCAAGAACCTTGCATCACTAAAGGAGGAGATTCCTGTGGCGTTCAAGGCTGCAGCAAACCCGGCCAGTTTAGTGTTGGACTCTTTGGAAGGGTTTTACCCCATGGAGGCACCAAACTCTGATGGAAAGAAAGACGCTAACCTCTTGGGAATGCGCAGGACCTGTATCATGTTGATGGAGTGCCTTAGCATACTGTTATCTGGTCTAGACCGCAACTCCCTTGCTGCTGTTCTCTCAGATAATGTTAAGCGTAGAGCAAAAACTATTGCAGAAGGATGGAATCCACTGCTGGAAACTCTTGAAATGGATGCGTGCAATGGTAATTCTTTAGAGGCTCATGCATTCCTGCAACTTCTGGCCACTTTTGCTATTGTTTCCGACTTTAAAGAGGATGAACTCTTGAAGCTGATCCCCATGGTTTCACGTCGTCGTCAAGCAGCTGAGCTTTGCCGTTCTCTTGGATTGTCAGAAAAGATGCCTGGTTTGTTCTCTGATTTTAAAGATTTGGCTGATTCTTTTACATGTTATGACATTTTAATCTGAAGGTTGACGTTTGGTATTTAGTGAATAACTGAATTCTTTGGTCAAGGACCTAATGATGACTAAGTTTCTTTGTTTTTACATATGTAGTGCACATCCAAACTATCTACCTTCACCCTTGGTCTTAATCTGTTATGTGCACGGTTCCGTTTATTGCAGGTGTGATTGAAGTTCTCCTGAACAGTGGAAAACAAATTGATGCAGTGAACTTGGCATTTGCGTTTGAACTCACAGAACGATTCCCACCTGTCGAGTTACTGAAATCTTACTTGACTGAGACAAGGAGATCTTCCTCCCAAGGCAGACCTGGCAATGCATCTCATGCTGTTCAGGCTAGTGTTCCCTTACTTGATAGCTTGCATTATACATTACTCGTAAGAGAAAATGAAGGGCTGTGTTAATGTACATTTCCTAGAACGAGTAGTCTGATCTTATATTGATCTTGCTACCTTTTCTCGAGCATCTGACTCTTTGGCCCAGTAAATCGTACCTCGTTGGAACATCTCTGAGATCTGTTCAGTTAGCTGTCATCTTTTACTTCAGAGTTCTAAACCCCTTCGAAAACTTGAACTGATGCATTCGTTATTAATTACTTTAGGCGTATTATGTATCATAGTACTTGCTGATGCTAGATTCAGTCTCAGATTATCATACATAATTTTATGTGTACCAATGCAGGATGAGTTCAATGAGAGGGAGCTTACAGGGCTTAAATCTGTGATAAAGTGTGTCGAAGAGCATAACCTGGAAGAGCAGTACCCAGTCGAGCCACTTCACAAACGGATTCTCCAGCTGGAGAAGGCCAAAGCAGAGAAAAAGAGAGCAACAGAACCCACAAAGCCTCAGCCAAAGCGTCCACGTGGTGCTCAACCCCGAGTCACTGACAACAGCAACAACAACAACAGCAACAATAACAACAAGACAGGATATGGTAGAGTCATCCCTGAGAGGTATCCTCAGTATGTGTATGACAACAGACCGTTCCTTAGCGGTCCAATCATGGCGGCACAAGCTCCTCCGCCTCCTCCTCAGACTTACACTTTCAGTCCCGCTGCTGCTCACGGGAACTTCTACGGGAACTGCTACCAATACCAGGCTCCTCCTCCTCCTTACTTTCACTAGTGATAAAAAAAAGGTGATGGTGAATGTGACTGTGACTCTCTCTCTCTCTCCAATGGTGTTAACTTGTGGCAGCTCTTTAACCCCTCTTCTCCTACTAGTCGTTTTCCTTTCATGTTGTTGTTGTGTACGGATGATTTTAGTATTTTTAAGGATCAACCTACCCAAAACAAAAACGAAACAAAAAAATACTCAGAATTTCTATTAATTATATCTTCAATGTTGTATTGTTTTCTTTCTTGCTTCCCCCTAAAAAAAATCCGTCAAGAAACACCAAAGGGCTGGTAGGGTCATTACAATACTAATCTCGCTATTAGTGTAAATAGGGAAAGTTTTATTTTATTTCGTTGGAACCTTTTGAAATTTCAAATATCTTCTTCATTCCTTAATCCCTAATTCTCGCTCTCTCTCTCTCATCTACCGCCAAATAGTAGGAGTCGAGATGAGAATCTCCGAGATCTCCACGCCGGACCTCCGCTTGCTTCACCGGGATACCGAGTCTCACACTCACCATCCTCTTCTCTCCGAGATCGAGCTCCTAATCCAACAATCTGAATCCATTTCTAAAGATCAGCCGCTACCACAAGCTCTCCCTACTTCTCTCAGACAATCCCTGACTCGGCTGAGTCAACTCGCTCCTTTTCCCAGTAATTCCTTCAAGCTCACCATATGGAAGCTCAGCTTTCGCCTCTGGAACGCCTGCGTTGATCTCACCAACGCCGCCGCTCTCCAAGCCTCTTCATCCTCTGCCGAGAGCAACGCGAATCTCAGGCATGTTGCCGCCGATATGCTATTTCTCGCAAGGGACGTCACTGGAGTCCCATCTCCGACTATCAAATCCTCACTCTTCTACCATCGGACGGGCCTCGTATGGCACGGTCTCAGAAAATTCGATCTCGCCTCCAATTGCTTCGAGCGAGCCACCGAAATCCTCTCGAAAATCGATTCCGCGAAAGTTTCCGATGCAGGAGAAAGGAAACTGTTTCTGGATCTAAACTTAGCGCGATCTCGAACTGCCTGGGAAAACTCTGACAGGAATCTGGCAGTGACGCTGCTCAATCGGGCGAAGAATACGCTGTTTGGCTCACCGGATCACTACAAGTCTCTCTCAAATCAATTCCTCGCGTTTGGTAAAAGCGCCTTGTCCAGGGATGACGACGATTGCAGTCTAAACGATGCTCTCAGGCTCATGAATGAGGCGCTGGATCTTTGTGAGAAGGGGCTGGGTACTGCTAAAACTCGGGAAGACACCATGGAGTTCACGAGCATGAGAATCAAAGCCCTCCGTTTCATATCAGCAGTGCACTTGCAGAAGGGAGAGTACGAAAGTGTGCTCAAATGCGTGAAAGTTCTCAGGAATGGAGGCAGCGGAGGAAATGGCAGTGATGGAGCAGATCAACACGCGTCATTGCCTGTGCTGGCGATGAAAGCTTGGTTAGGGCTTGGGAGGCATAGCGAGGCAGAGAAAGAACTGAGAGGTATGGTGGGGAACAAAGACATTCCAGAGGCAGTGTGGGTATCTGCTGTGGAAGCGTATTTTGAGGTGGTGGGGACTGCTGGAGCAGAAACAGCAAAAGGTGTCTTCTTAGGTCTTCTCGGAAGGTGTCATGTCAGTGCAAAGGCGGCGCTTAGAGTGGCCCATCGGGTTCTTGGAGAGAGTAGGGGAGGAGATGGTGGTTCGAGGATTAGAGCGAATGTTGTGGCTCAGCTCGTATCAGACGAGAGGGTTGTTGCACTCTTTGCTGGTGAAGCAGTGACTAAAGAGAGGAAGGCAATACATTCTGTTCTGTGGAACAGGTTTGTTTTTGCCATTAACCTTCATCTCATATTGGTTACATCTGTGATTATACTACAGCGTTTCTGTTTGTATCAAATGTCTTGCATCCTAGTTTACTGAGTGATAGTTTCCTTTGTTGTTTCCCTGAGTGTATGTCGTGGCCCGTGGGGATCTAATTTGGGTATCTCCTGCTGATTACAGTGCTTCAGCTCATTTCCTTGCTAAAGATTTTGAGACAAGCGCAGAGATGTTTGAGAAATCGATGCTCTATATTCCACATGATATAGAAAATAGAGTTTTCAGGGCCAAAGGCTTCAGGGTTTTGTGTCTTTGCTACCTTGGGCTCTCTCAGCTAGATCGAGCTCATGAATACATAGAAGAAGCTGAAAAGGTATATTTATAAGAGGAAACTTCTGTCCTACGGTTCTCTTAGTTGAATTTTTCAACTTCGGACTGCTAACTAGATTTCTGTCTCTGCAGCTTGAGCCCAATATCCATTGCTCTTTTCTTAAGGTGAATGTTGCTTTTCCCCAGTGGTTGAGATCATGTCATTTTAATGGTCACCCTAAGATGTCGGGAAGAAAACTTTTAAGCAACTTCTTTTTCCCTCTGATTCCTGCAGTTCAAGATCTACCTGCAGAGGAAGGAACACAATTGTGCCATCGGTCAGATCGATGCAATGATGTCCTGCCTTGATTTTTCTCCACATTATCTGTCCCTTTCAGCGCATGAAGCTATTTCTTGCCAAGCGCTTCCAGTTGCTGTTGCTTCTCTTTCCAAGTTTCTCAGTTTTTATATCTCAGGGAAAACCATGCCAACCACAGAGGTCGTGGTCTTCCGTACCTTAGTCACTATACTGTCTCAAGACATTGGCAGCGAAGCCGAAGCTCTTAACTTCATGTTGCAAGCTCAGAGCAGGGCATCTAAGCTTGGGATAGAGTGTTTCTTCGGATCAGGAGAGACTGGAAAGCGAGAACAGACGTGGTTTGCTATGACTTCCTGGAATCTTGGGTCAAGATGTGGGAATGCAAAGAAGTATGAGCTCTGTGGTGAATTCTGTAGGCTGGCATCAGAATTTTACGGCTGTATGGATACTGGTGAGTCTGGAGAAAACACAATGATGATTTTCAGGTCCCTAATATTAAGTGTTACCGCGATCATTGCTTTGGAGAAGCAAAACAAGAGCACACTGACTGAAACCCAAGTGAAACTCGCTGCAGAATTGCTAGTGAGAGCCGGAAAGGTCTTATCCTCCTCTCTGTCACATGATAGTACCATTACCTGCTGAGTCTTAACTTTCAGCTCACTGATTTTTATTTTATTTTAAATGCAGATAATGTCTTCTTTGCTCTCAGGTGGTAAAGATTGTATCATGGAGCCAGAACTCATCTTCATGTACACCTTAACTGCCTATGACATACACGGGAGGCTCAACAATTCAGCAGTTCAGCTACTTGTGGTAAAGACGTTGGCTGGTAACAAGTCTTGTAACTACAACCATCTTCTCCAAATAGGAATTTTCGCCTCTCAAAGCCCACGGTCCAACCCAGACGTGTCAACATTCGCTCTTAACGAATGCCTATCCGCCCTGATCGCATCTGCTTCACCAGATTACCAAACCATAGCTCTCATAATCCGGAAGTTGATTGCTCTATCCAGCGTCCACAAAGGCGATACAGAGGACGGAGAAGCAATCCAAAAGATGTATAAACAAGCATACAGAATCATGGTTGGGTTAAAGGAAGGGGAGTACCCGACTGATGAAGGGAAATGGCTTGCAATGACAGCTTGGAACCGAGCAGCATTGCCCGTGAGGCTAGGACAGTTTGAGACCGCTAAAAAATGGCTGAGTATTGGTTTAGAAATCGCTGAGAAGGTTTCGGGTATGGATACTTATAGAGCTTGTATGGAGGATTTCTTGGCTGGTTTTCAGACCAAAGTTTCTTCTGCAGCAGCTGTCAGGATTTAGCTTCAGTCATAGTTACGGTCTACACAGTTTAACGGCTACAATCACATCCAAACCTTTGGCTACTATAGTATATGATTTGCTCAATGATAGTTGTAAACACCAACACCATGAAAAAAATAAATTTGAACTAAATGTTAAAACCAACTCTTCATACAAAAGCATATTCTAATTGATTGGGGTATACGATCCTTCTTAGTTTGATACTACTAGTTTGTTTCTCCTAGCATCTAGCAAGCATAATCTCCTCTTTGATTATCAATGCGTTAAAAGATTATATTTTTTTACCTTCAGATTTAATTAAGAGAAGTAGCCGCCCTTGTAATAGAAAGACGATTGGTGGCCTGAAGTTACAGCCTAAACTTACGGAAGCAAAAAGAAGTTTGCCAAGTTTGATCCTAAGAGATCGTTTACTTTTGAGATGAGACGACTTCAGTATTTTTCTCTACTTCTAGATTCATATATCTTTTGACCGGCTAATCTTATTCCCCTCCATGTACTTCTTCAATAGTTCTAGCCGACAAAAATTAATACAATCGGGAATCAAAGTTACTACAATCCAAAATGTGTTACCGTCATAATCTGACGATTATACGTCATTACCACATTTGTTTTTTTTACTACCGTTGACAAATATTGTTCTTTATTTGTTACTAAAATTGGTCCTTTGACTATATTTTGCATATAGAATCGTCAAATTTCCTTATTTTTCTTTCACATTCCCTAAAACATTATAAAAGTGGAGATATATTCAAACTTTTAAAAGAATGACTTGAGTGACAAAAGAGTAGCCAACCTAGGAAACTCACACCGAATTTCCTTTTGAATTGTAATCCAAAGTAATAACTCTCTCTCTAACTTCTATGATTATTAACCTGTTGATTAATGTTAGAGTCCTAAAAATCATACAGTCCAATGGAAAATCTGAAACTTATGAATTTTTCTACTATACGAATATTTTTGTATTATATTTCTTGTGGAATAATTCTACAGAGGAGAAATAAAACACGGCATGGGTTGGCTAAAATCGGTCGTATAAATAAAAACTAATAAAAATGATCAAGTAGACGTGTGTTTTATGCTCCTTTGTAATTGGAAACTTTTTTAATGGAGAGGTTTGGGACTCAAAACACATTTCTGGTTTCATTTCTTCTTGTTTTGCTTCTCATCATTTCCAACTGTTTTGTTTCGAGTCAAAACGACGACGTTGATGAAGGCTCCGGGTCCGAGCATGAACGGGTTAAGGTCCGAGTCGGACTCGTTTTGGATTTGGGTTCCGTGGAGGGAAAGATGGTGGGAAACTCTGTTTCCATGGCGCTTTCCGATTTCTACGCCATTAACAGTGATTACAAAACAAGACTGAATCTCTCAGTCAAAAACTCTCACGGAGAGCCTCTCCTCGCTCTCGCTTCTGGTACTTTCTTCAACCTTCTTCTCTTTCTTCTTCTCTGTCTATATTTACTCACAAAACCTATGTGTTCTTCTCTTTGCGAATGAAACAGCTGTAGATCTGCTGCAAAATGTAGGAGTGGAAGCGATTATCGGCGGGAATTCTCTGCTGGAAACGAAGCTTTTGGCGGAGCTTGGGGAGAAAGCTAGGGTTCCTGTGATTGCACTTAACTCTCCGACTTCATTGTCATTGAAAAAATACACTCATTTGATCCAAGCGGCACATGATTCTGCCTCGGAGGCAAAGGGAATAACAGCTTTCATGCGTGGGTTTGATTGGAACAGTGTTGTTCTTGTTTATGAAGATGACGATGACTGGAGAGAGAGTATGCAAGTCATGGTGGATCATTTCCATGGGAACGGCGTTCAAATACGGTCCAAGGTTGGTTTTACAGTCTCTTCAAATGAGGAGTTAATGACGGACCGGTTAAGGAATCTGAAGGATTTGGGAATGACTGTCTTTGTGGTGCACTTGTCTGAGCTTGTTGCAACTCATCTCTTCCCGTCTGCTGAGAAGTTAGGGATGATGGGTGAAGGGTTTGCTTGGATCCTCACTGCCAAAAGCATGAACAGCTTCCATGAGAGCACTGGTGGAGAGTTTCCAAATGAGGCAATGGAAGGTGTGGTTGGTTTCAAGTCTTACATCCCAATGTCAAAGGAGCTTCAAAAGTTCACTTGGAGATGGAGAAAATCACTAGGCAATGAAGATGTTGATGGGTCGGAGATACTTCGGTTAAGCATCTCTGCCTTGTGGGCTCACGACGTAGCCTGGGCACTGGCGAGAGCAGCGGAAGTTACAAGGACGCCGAATGTATCATCAAATCTCCTTGAGGCAATCACAGAGTGTAGGTTTAAGGGTTTGAGTGGTGACTTCCAAATGAAGGATAAGAAGTTGGTGTCAGACAAGTTTGAGATTTTGAATTTGATAGGTTCAGGTGAGAGAAGGATAGGATTCTGGAGTTCTAATGGTAGTTTCAGCAATAGAAGACATTTGTCTTCTACTCATAACAAGCTGGAGACCATATTTTGGCCCGGCGGGACTACTCAAAGTCCACAAGGGCGTATAATAGGAGAAAGCAAGAAGAAAACGCTGAGGGTTTTGGTTACATCAAGCAACAGATTCCCAAGACTGGTGAAAGTGTGGACTGATCCAGTAACAAATAAAGTAACTCCCGAAGGGTTCTGTATAGATGTCTTCTGGGCTTCCATTAAACCTTTCAACTATGAAGTGGAGTTCATACGTTGGCTCAATGGAAGTGACTACAACAAACTTGCACATGCACTTTATAGCCAGGTATTAACCATGACTCAGTTTTAAGATTACAAGTATCTTTTCATGTTGAGTGTGTCGAAACTGAATTATTCTCATTGAAACTTTGTGTTGCATCCCACAGAAAGACAAATATGATGCAGCGGTGGGAGATATTACAATCACTTCCAATAGATCGACGTATGTTGATTTTACGATGCCATTCACCGAACTCGGTCTTGCAATTGTAGCACCAAAGGACAGAAGTATGTGGGTGTTCTTCCAACCTCTAACACGAGACCTTTGGATGACAAGTGCAGCTTTCTTTGTCTTGACGGGGATTATAGTTTGGTTGATAGAAAGACCTGAGAACCCTGAGTTCCAAGGATCTTGGTCACAACAGATTGGAGTTATTTTTTGGTTTGGCTTCTCTACCCTTGTTTATGCTCACAGTAAGTACAGTGTTTTTTTTCATATGCCAATTTTCTTCAGAGGAAAGAGATTGGAGTGATGGTTTAAATTAGTTTTTCACTTTTTTCTGCTTACTGTTTGTGTCAGGGGAGAAGCTAAAACACAACTTATCAAGATTCGTAGTTACAGTTTGGGTATTTGCAGTGCTCATATTGACAACAAGTTACACTGCAACGTTAACATCAATGATGACGGTGCAACAGATACGATTCAACTCCAATAAAGACTTCGTAGGTCACCTTTCGGGCTCAATCATTGCAAATGTGTCCCTCACCGGTCACAAACTCCGAGCAATGAATACCAAGGGTCTCAATAATTCTACAGATTATGCTCAAGCTTTGCTGAACAAAACTGTCGCATTTATCGTCGATGAGTTGCCATACCTAAAAGTCCTCCTTGGAGAGAACCCTGAACAGTTTCTCATGGTCAAGCCACAATGTACCAGCAATGGTTTCGGCTTTGTATGTATCCCTCTTTTATCTTCATCAGTTTTTTCCTTACTCGTTATCTTCTTTTTGCTTGCTAACCAAAAGGTGTTGGTTTCAGATGTTTCAGAAGGGTCACGAGTTGGTTCCTAATGTGTCCAGAGAAATCTCGAAGCTAAGGGCAGAAGGGAATCTAAGCGAGATGGAGAAAAAATGGTTTGAGAATCAATTCCCATACACAACAGATGATACATCAAATCCTATAACCCTTGACAGGTTCCGCGGTTTGTTTATGATCACCGGACTTTCTTCCGGTTTTGCTCTTGTAGTACTTGTCATTCTCTGGCTCCGAGATAGATGGGAAGATCTTGTGAACTCGGTCAACGTATTCCTCTCGCGACGGCTTGCACATTTCAGGATCTTCTTCGCAAGAACTATCCATCCCAGTCCCCTCGATGACCCCATTGGCGAGAATGTGGTTCAAATGGCTCAACGTAACAGAGAATAGGAACTGATTCACACATAGCAAAAGGTCCATTATACCATTCGTACATAGCATCTCTAATACAAGTGAAGTGAATGATCGTGTTCGTATGTTGTTCCCGAGTCTATAGCTTATACAATTGTTGTGATGTGGTTCATGCCTGACTCTGACCTAGAGCCTCACCAAGCAACCTTGCCCCTTCTTACTCCAGAGGTTCGTCCACTGTGATTTTAGACCAATCGTTCTTGTAAACTGGGATGTAGATGTAATATATTTCCCACTTTGATTAATCTGTGGATAAGTGTCTTGTTTGGTTCTCCAATGTATTAAATTGGGCTTTCTTTTGGGTTGGGGTGAAAAACTTAATGGGCCGAATAACCATTTTTTTAATAGAAAATATTATAGAGAAGAAACAAACCCTAATCTCTACACCCTCCAGTTCACAATATAAAAACTGTCCTCTTTCTCTTCTCCAAATAACGCCTCTCATCTCTCTCTATCTCTCTTCTAGCTAAACATTCAAGCTCTTACGGGTTTTCTGTGTTATTTTATTCCATTACTCTGTGTTTGTTTTTTTGGTTGAGAGTTTTTTGTTGGAAAAATAAGAAAAAAAGCAAGTTCAGCTTCTTTGGTTGGATTAAGTATTCACGATCCAGTCAATTATTAAAAAAAACAAACCTTGCGAAATAGAAATCGGCAGTATCACTCGCCTGGATCTGATAAACTTCATGATTATCCAGGCCCTTAATCTACTGGCAAATCTTTCTCTTTTGATTTTTAGTTTTGTTATTATTGTGTTTTTTCTTGCAAACGCACTCTGTCCCAAGACCATTAATTCCATGTTTTGGTGCAATTTCTTCGTTTGCTAAATTGAATATCCAATTCAAACTCAACTCGTCCTCGGGATTTTCTCAGTGATCCCTACATGGGCATATTTGGTTGGCTTACAAACACTCGATTTAAAAAAAAAAAACAAACTCGTGCTTTTGAGATTTAAATTTGAAATTATCTTAGCTTAGTTGTATCATCATGGACAAGGAAGCTTATTTACAGATCGAGTGACGGCAATGTGACGGACACACTACATATTTGACTCTGGCCCTTCATCCTTTCCAGAACATGTTAAAGTAGTTGCTGTTCTCTCGATAAACATTGAACAACCTTGTCTCTTTTGGATTGATTTGGTTATCTCGGACCTATGCTAACCATGGGCCTGGGCTTGGCCTCACCTCCATTGAAAGGAGAGAGTCTTCACATCACATATACATTTAAGAATAAGTCATACGGGAAGTAAAACCAGCAAATACATTATTCATTGAAGGACAACTACATTCCCAATCAAACAGTTCAGTTCAGGAGCTTGTAATTTGTAGATTATGGGTTTCTTTTACATAATAACCAATGTTTTATATCGTAGTAATTTACTTTCCATAACAAATGATATACATGTCTATATTATTTTTGTGTTAATATTATTCTTATTAAAATAATTTTGCTATTAAAATTATGAACTTTACTGATGTATGGATCAATACAACAATCTACAATTAAAAAAAAAAGAATTTAAGAATATTTTTCATCACCGGTCCAAGTCAACTTGGCTTTGGGACCCGTGGGACCATCTTCACCAAGCATTTCAAAAGGAATCTTGCCAATAAATTTTCGGAAACTATTCCGTATAAATACCGGCAAAATCTTAGCGAAAGATTTAAGAGACTCGTCAATCTTGTAACGTACACGAGGTCCCCATTTCCTAAAATAGTTCGTCCACGGTGGCTCAACCACGCCTACAGGTCCTGCAATCACTTCATATCCCAAACCACAGTCCAACAACTTGTCACTTCTTGCCATGTCGTTTCTTATCCCGTTCTTGCCGTTGCCTTGCAACACAAGCCCAGGTTTTGAAAACATTACGTGACCGTGAAGTGACGAGTATATCACTGGTTTGTTTCCACCATCATCGTACTCTAGATCACATGCCTCCATCAACGTTCCTCCACTGTGCTGAGAAAAGTAAACGCGCCATAACTTGCCGTCGAAGTTGCTGATGCGCAAAGTAATGTGTTCCCAGTCTCCAATATGTTCGCCGATATCTCCTAAAGAAATGCTCTTGATGAATAGAAACTTGAGGCGGGCGTTTCCGTTGAAAGGACAGAATATCCATACGACAATGTCCGTGAAAGTGCCTCCAAACATTGGTTTGGTGTGTAGATACACTTTGGTGCTGCTTAAATCTCCTCTCTTAACCTTTTCCTTTGCGGTTTTGTCGACCGGATAATCTAACCAGAACAAGTCATCATTGGAACCGCCTTGTGGAAGATTTGTACCGTTTGGTTGTATTGGAACAGGGTTTGATTCGTTTTCTTTATGGTACAACAATGCACCATTGACGAAAAACCAATCGACTGAGGAAGGAAGAAAGTCTTCTTTTGGGTGGAAATATATCAATGGAGAGTACGTTTGAAACAAAACTCTAGTTTGAGCTTCGCTTGGCATCTTAGTCATGTTTAGTTTCGCATTTTTCAAGCAGAATAAAGAAGGAAGATGAGTGGAACTTAGTTGTTGAAAGCTAAATGTCCCTGTATACACACCTGTTGCTTGTGTTCCTCTGTTGATCGGTCTCAGATTATAAACACTAGTTCCTTCTATCTCCCATACCAATGTATCGGCTTCACTCTGTTCCGTAAACTCGGATCGAACACAACTAATATGTTCTTGGCTTAGAGGAGGCTTTTGAGGGAAAGTACTTACAAACATACCAACCGCTTGATATCCATTGAGACATACCGGCTGCCAAAAATATGCAGGACCGTCTTGTGTGATGTCCAGCGATGTAATGTTTCCGACTCCAATGTAGTCGACTGGTGGCCTTAAACTACTTCCAGATACGTCTCTTGCAACAAGAATCCAACCAAAAAGCTTCTTGTTGTTTGGTTGTGCGTAGACGCCAAGTTTGAAGAAATTAGCAGGAAGATTTATAGGTTCGAAGATGCTGAATCCCATGTTGTCTCGACTCTCTGTGTGCTGTTGAGTTGGAGATGGAGACTTGTGTAACCTCAAGACCTCCCAAGTCTATGGTCCCTTTGCCAAAATGTCCCTCATCGGGAAGCATAGTAGGCAAAAGGACCGGGAAATGTAAAATATGTTTCCACAGCTAAACCATTAGTTTGATTTTCAGCCCATGACAATTGGTTAACAAACAGAAAAAGAAAAAACAACAGAGGTTTGAAGTATGTATCGTTAAACATTTGAAATTATGTGTGTTCTCAATCATCATTCTCTACATATATATAATTATAATTTTCTGTCACAAAAGGTCACATTAAACCATTGATGACTACAAGATACAACTATGCAAATATATAATGAGTCTAAATATAGTTCTTACTAGATACTAAAACAACTGATGGATCTTTTTTCAAATGTATTCAATAAGTTTAGAAAAAAAAACTAAAAATACCATATTTTTGTGATACGCAAAGAAACATGATCAAACCATTGATGGTACTGAGATTCTAGTTTGGTTTTTAGAAGAGATGAAATTTGTTTCTTAAATTAGTAATTATGTCAGATTTTTAAATCCGTTTCAATAATGAATTTCAATCACATAAAATAATATAAAAAAAAAGAAAAAGATTTACTTAAGATATCCATATGGTAATGATTGTCTTAAGATTCTGGTTTGAATAGCACCAACTCAACATTTGTCTGTTAATTTGATTCTTATTTTTTTAAATCAATAATTAATCATTTTTTGTCAGCAACATGCATTCTGTTCCTATAATGAACATTTAACCAAAAATGGCTAAATATCTAAGTTATTTAAATCTTATTAGTCATTATAGATTAATTCTTGTAATTACATAACGTAACCAAATATCTTCTTTGTTTGTTTATATATAAGAAGGTACTTACGAGTTCATATATTCTAAATTTAAAAAACGAACTGCATTTTTTTTTAATGTTCACCTATGTTTCTGAAAATTATAATGTCATAATTGGTTTCTTTTTGTTCCTCCCATCTTTTATCCGCTTCGAATTCGGTCGCATTCCAAATTTGAAAATAGGATTAAACTACGAAAAATAAGTTTATCCCCAATTTCCCCATTAAACTTTTCTTAATCTGTGTACAATATTTTTTATTTTAAAACTGAGACTGGACACAATAATGATGTTTCAAGTGCGATTAGTTTAACTCAAATCTCACTTGAAATATACGATCATGGTGCGGTTATGGTCGTTCATCTGACAAATATGCTATTTGGCAAATTAACCCATTTTTTTATTGACTATAAGATTTTTTTTTTTTTTTTAAACACACTTGAATGCAGGAAATACACAAGCAAATGAAGCGAGTATACTAACAAACAATAATTAATTACAATCACAAGATAATGTCAACTATCAAGTTCCTTTGACTTTCTTCATGGCCTCGTTTGAAAGTCACCGCAGGAAGCGTTGACCAAACCCAAAGGACAGCTAAATCCAAAAGCAGATCTTCCAACGTCAAACTCCAACAAAGTGTTTTCCATCTGATGCATTCCGATCATCACCGCCTGCTCCGCCGCATCACCTCCATTAAGGAAGGCCAAGCAAGCCACGTCATCACTGACTTTCTTCATCGAGTTTGCGGGAAACACTTTCCAAATCTTCCCATCAGCTAACTCCAGATCGATCCGAGGCACTTGGAAATATTTCGTTGACTTCAGACAAAACTCCAAGGGCGTTGTGCTATTGACACGTGGAATACCTGACGTGGCTTTTGAGAATGCTTCAATAAAAACTTTGTATATATCGCTTCGTAACGTAGTGAAAGGGGTTACGGTGCTCAGAGTCACGCCTCCGTCACCCTTGCCGTCGAAATTAAAAGCGTTTTGTGCAAGCAAGATCCTTTCCCCCTTGACGGAAATACCCTTGAGCCCCAAGAAATAATTGTTGAGTTTCCTAGGGTTCTTGATCAGTGGAGTGTAAGAGAGCATGGATCTTGCATCAATGTTTCTGAGCTTGTACGGACCTCCACCAAAGAAAATAGCACCTTTGTTCATAGGGTTTTCATCAGAAGGAAGACACAAGGCAAACTTCTTCTCGAGCCCGAGTCTAGGTCGAGTCAGCTGGTTCCATGTGGCGAGAGCCGTGGGGGCAAGCCCCGCGAGGCCCAAAACCCCAGGAGGGAAGTCGCGGAGGAACGGCTTGGGGATGCAAAGGTGATACACTTTGTTAAATGTGACCGAGGGAGATTTAGGGTTTAAGGAAGACATGGCAAAATCTCCGTAGGTGAACTGGTTTGAGGCACATAGACGTTGGAACGGCTCAAAGGCGGTTGCTTGGCAAGCACATCTTCCACTGATGATTGTGTTTTGGGGAGGAGGGCACTGGTAAGGGCTAAATCTACGAGTGAGAGCACACGTGGCGGAGCCGCAGGGGACGATGGGGCGAGGAAGACCATCATTGCAGCTGCGGACGAGGTAAGGCCCACCGATGTGGATGAAATACTCTTCGTTTGTGTTGAGTGTGAAAGTGAAGATGGGTAAGATTGGGTTCTTGGTCACGCTTGATACTAAGGTATGTTTGGGTGGATAATAATGAGCCGAGACGTAACTATAAGCGGAAAACAAAAGGAGGCAGAGGAGAAGACTCTTAGACATCTTTTGAAAGTTTCTTTCTTAAAGCTGTTGGAAAGTTTAAGGTTTAGAGATATGGATATGCCTTGAAGAAGAAGAAAACAAGTACATATAGGGAATCATGGTTGACATTTTCGATTTATGGACGTCACACACGTTACTACAACGGTACGGTCGTACCACTACAACTAGATATATAAAAAGGTTTTGATGCTTGAATGCCAGACCATAACAACCCTTATTATACATATGTCAAGTTGAAAGATAAACTAAAAAAGATTACCGATGGGTTTATATGGTCATAATACATTAATATTATATAAACAAAAATACATATAATCGGCCATCACTACTTGTGTTTTCTTTATCTTGTTAGAAATAACGTCGACTAGGTTTGTCAAAGTCTTGTTCACCTAGACGTTATATAGTAGCATGTGGATATATATATTGTGTATCCTAGTGACAATATGATATCCTAAAAGTGATCCGACGCCATACTTGCTTCTTCTTCTTCTTCTTCTTTTTTTTTTTTGTCATAATCATACTTGCTTGCTTAAATAGCAAACCTTAATCGGGTGGCTGTATAAGGCGTCTAAGTGGTTTAAAATTTTACATGTTATTGATGAATTTTGGATGAAGCGTATATGATGCATATAAATATTGAAATAAACCGTATAAGAAAAAATAGTTAATGCATGTCGAACATTTAGAAATGTCTGGTTGAAAAACATGATTTCAATGTCTGCCAGGTTTACTGACTTTGCTGTTTGTAAATATGTTTGTTTTGAAAATTACCATACTTTGTTTCAAAATATGGTAGCACCTAAGTAATGTAAACCTACGATCTTTTCCACTTCATCAAAATTGAAAAAGAGCTTTGACATTTTCAATACTATGTTATCAAATAAAACGGTTTAGGGCTATATATATATACATAAGAATTAGTGATTAACTTCTTCTTTTTTAACATAATTGTGGTTATTTTCTATTTTGGAGGGTATTGACTAGTAATTTTTCTTTTATTTTTGTCAATTGTTGACTAGTAATTTTAAAAACATGTTGGTTACCGTCAGTACCTTCTAACGATATACAACTGCAGAAAATGGTCTTTATAATGATCTCATTCAATTGGGATAATCGTCTTGCATTGTTGTATTACTTTGATTCCCTTAAAATATGTAAACGTCATTGTGACGGCCGACTTGTGTTGGTTGTCTCATTTTTTGTTTGATTTACCTTTAACAAAGGTAGATGCAGAGCCATACCATGTGGGGGATTAACTACTTTGTGCTCTTTGTTTGAATTGAAGATATATAATATTGAAATTTCGTTTTACCATCAATATTGAAATTATAGTTTGCTATAAGAATTTTTTTTTTTTTTAAAAAAAGAGTAAATACTAAACAGCCAAGATTGCCGAAATCACAACATTCACTATGTTCCATTAATATTGATTATTAAATTTTTTAGGTCTGTTCCATTAATATTGATTTTAAAAAATTCTATGAATGTATGAACAAGCACACAACAACAGATAAATGGACTTATGATTTAGTGGTATTCCTCATCCACTAGTGAAACTCTACCAAACCCAAAGAAATGTTTTTTCCAGATAAACGAAAAGGTAAGATCATAGACAAAGGCTAACTGAGAGGAAAATTTCTGCAAAACATTTAGACCATTCCCTTTGAGAATCCTTACAGAGCAACAAGACACAAGAGGATTCAATCCCTTAGTAACTAAACTGAACTGCTTTTATTTCCTCAGCAACAACGTCCTTTCACCCCAAACGCTGAAATATCTACCTGTGTTGATTTCCCCAATACAATGTCCGTTACCATTTCCGCTGTTCCTAGAGCCTACAAGATTTCAAGAAACCGAGGATCACGATCGGGTTCTTGATAATGGTTTTAGAACATTAGGATGAGTCTGTCTTACCATGGAAAGTCCACCTCCTTCATGTCCAGCTGCCAAGTACAGGTTTTGTAATCCGGGCACGGATCCTATCACTGGCCTCCCATCAGGCACTATGATCAGTTAAACGACAAGTTCAGGTTTTTGTTATCATTCCAAATACCGGTTTAAAGCATTTTATGGAGCAATTAGAAGTAAGAAGCTTACTGTAAGGACGCAATCCGACTCTCACTTTCCTGTTACGGATGAAATCTTCAAGGGAAATATCTCGTAACTTGGGGAAGAATTCTGCTGCACGCTCCCATATGCAGCGGATGATAGACTCATCTGCTACAGTGTCGAACCCGACAAACTCACGGCTGCTCCCTGAAGTCAAAGAGTGGCTAAATCAAGAACAGAGATACATCGTGTGTGACTGGTAAACATTTATACCACACAAAATAAGAAGAACATGGATTTCACTGGTTTAGGCGTTAAAGAGGTGGACATAGATAGATTGATGAAAATGTTACCGAGAACAAGGTTTCCTGTTGTGTCCATTGTGGCTGTCATGGAAATAGATAGCATCCGTTCCTCCACATCCAGTCCTGGAGCTGAAGCACTTTGATGATCAACGTAACCAGCCTCCATTATCCCATGATTTAAATGGAACGAATCAAAATTCTCTACCACGAGCAAATGCCCCTGCAAAGGAAGAAAGTTAGATACTGCATTTTAAAAATACCAAAGCAGTCCATTTCCAGAGTCTTAACATATTCTGGAAGCTTGCAGAAGATTTAAGGTCGACAAATAAAGATATACTTGTTGCTCTTAGACATTAGTATCCTCAAGAACTCAGATTGCCATGTTGTTACACTTTGATATAGGAGATCTGAAATGCCAACCTTTTTTGTGCTGGCAGAGAATGATTACAATGGTAGATAAAATGCAAGAATGAGCAATCAGACGAGAGTTCAACCTTTCTTGGCTTCACAGGCACTTCCACTGACATGTTGCAGTCTTTAAGCAATTCATGCATCAGAGATCCACTCCAGCAACCAGCAGCTACAATAGTAGCCTTCTTACCATACAAGTTGCGTTTCAAAGTCTGAACACCTGTAACCTCCTTGCTACGCCCATCAGACCTGAATAGAAGATAATATTAACTTAGTAATAAAACTCTAGCAGAAGAACAATTAGTAATGTGCACATTCAAGATTTACATAGACAGCTTGTTTTTGAGTTTAACCCTTTTAGTGTACTAAAATTAGGGGATTTCTCAGTCGCTTGAGGTGACAGCAAACTAGACAGAAATCAACCACGGTTTTCTAGTATACAGTTATGAGTATTTATGTCACATCCATTCCTAGATGAGAGAATGCATTTATATTTACTGGTTCAGAAGAGTGCCGATTCAGCTAAACAAAGATTATCAACCTTATTAAACCTGTAACTGGTTCATGATAGAACTCTGCATATCTTCCTTGATTTGCGAACTCTCTGTTACCCTGAATAACTAGGAAAACTATGTAAACCGCAAAGAAAAAGAGTCAGATGAGACATTCAGCTATCATAGGAAAATCTAGTAACCTTCTCGATATAAGCAACCGCACGATGAGCATCCAACTGCGAATCATCGGGAAGAAATGCAGCTCCAGCATCATCATTCACAAGGATTCCAGGCTCCTTTAGAAACAAATCAGCGCTAGACAAATATTCAGCTCTAAGCCCAGCTTCAGATAGCTGATGAACCTTTTGTTTCAGAGCAACACATTCCTGAGAGTTCCTTCCAACGAGCAAGCTTCCTGCAGATAAACAATAATATACTGAACTATATACCATCTACAAAAAAAAGTCGCCATTCGTCGAACACGATGAAAATAGCATTGCCAAAAGAATCCAATTGGCTATAAACTGAGGAACTATTTAGCGAGAGTATGAGCCATCTTATACAAATCAACCTAGAGACGATGTTGAAATTCACCAAATTGTAAACAAACCGAAGTGGGGAGTCAGAAAAAACCTGTCTTTTTCCAACCGAGCATGTCTTCAGGATCAAGGCCTTCATCGGTTAAGCTCTGTGCAAGCTCGTGCCAGAGTTGATGGCTTCTCATGGCCAAGTCCCATATATCACTGCCAGGTTTCTTGTGTGTCATCCATATATATCCCTGTCCTGAATCCAAAAAACAACAAATATCATGTTAAGTGAACTCTATTGACTTCAACTTTCCAGAAGCAGGCGATTACATACATGAGAAGCTAAGAATAGGCAGACACGATTTGGAAGTAAGAAAAGAGTAAAACTTTACCGGCACCGGTGGCGCCGGAGCATGGGACGGCCTTATCGACAACGGCGACGGATAGATCCGACCCGGTAAGGAACTGACGGGCAATAGTCAACCCGATGATCCCACCACCAACAACAACTACATCGAAGGAGCTGCGAGAAGCAGTGACACGAAGCGACTGAGAGGCTCCATGTCGGGTCTTACGGGTCGCGGGAGATGAAAATGGCGAGTTTGAAAAAGTGGGTGATGATTGAATGGAGATGGAAACCATGGCAGAGGTTTTGTTTGGTCAACGGCTGCTCGTGTCGTCCGACGTTTTATTAAACTTGTAAACGGCTAAGCCAACGCAAACGCAGTGGCATAATTAATAAAGTTGTTATTTTTCCAAGTTTTGCAGACGGATCAAGTGACATGACTGTTTCGTCAAAGTGGAGCTGCAAGGAAAATTGTAACTCTGATCTTAAGATGTCCTTAACCAAATTCTTGGCAGTAGAACCAGGAACCTTGTTAGTATTACAAAACAGACAGTTATCCACAAAGTTCTTCCATCCAGCACAGTCAGCAACAGCTTGAGAATATATAATTCTATTACAATGCAAGCCTTACGGCAGTACATATATTGATAAACGGCTGAATAATCTCTACAGCATAAAACAACAAAACAGCATCTGTGATTTTCAAACTTCTACAGCTACGATACCAACACTATCAACTTCTGAAAATGATGGTAGTGGCAGGTTCCTACAATCCGGCTTGAAAAAAGCTCAGAATCATCATCTGGCTAAACTACTAATCAAGATTGCAAAAAGAGCGAGGATGATCCCTCTGCTTGTCACAAATATGGATCTCGGTGATCCCGAGAAGTTTACCCTCTTTGACTGATCCCTGCAGAAAAACCAAGACACCAGTCAATGCAACAACAAGTTTATCTTCATCAACTACTACTACATGTGACCTACGGTCTCAGGCAAGTATTGATTAGGAAAACAACAACAACAAGACTCCGGCCATTTCACATAAAGCAGATATGTTCAACCGATGAAATACCATGTCTCACGAAAAAAAGAGCGAATCTGAATCTCAGAAATTCCATATGAACCAGCTTTTTTTAGTTATCTTTCTTAGTGTTCTACATATTAGGTACTTCCAGTTCCTCCTAACTCCCTATCTTGAATCAAATTTAGAAAAATGTTCTTTCTATCTTATTTATGGAACATTCTATTTCCAGTATTTAGAAATATTACGAGAGCATCTTGTGTTAGAATCTTACCTTTGTAACGGTGAGAGCCGACCACAGTATATGGCGTTTTCAGGAATGGAATTCTCAGATGTGTCAGTCTCGGGATTAACCACATTCAAGTATACTTCTTGGCCCAGATACCATGAAGCGAGATTGTCTATCCGAAGGTTCCACATGCCAGAATTATCCAAGTAAACTAAGATGGCCGTCCATGCACCAGGAAACACCTGTAAACACAAGAGCCT
This sequence comes from Iljinskaea planisiliqua, assembly GCA_900108845.1. Taxonomy (NCBI): domain Eukaryota; kingdom Viridiplantae; phylum Streptophyta; class Magnoliopsida; order Brassicales; family Brassicaceae; genus Iljinskaea; species Iljinskaea planisiliqua. Next base: position 4,734,579 of record FNXX01000002.1, on the reverse strand, counting down.
TTTAGAACCATGTAGAAACGAATGGAACATTTTGGTTTTAGGTGTTAAGATAACATACCTGTGTGGTAGATCGAGCAACCCCATCCCCCTTGTTGTATGAACTTCTGCTATTCTCTGTCCACAGACCAAAGTCCATCCTTCATAACAAACATCATTCCTTTTTCAGAATCACATTTCCCCTGATATTTTCAACGTCTGGGCATGCAGATGGATATGATATAACTAACGCAACCTTACCCGACAACAAAAAATGCATAACCATCCAAGTGATAGCTCTTAACAGTGGTGTCACTATTCTGAAATATTATTTCCATGAAGCCCTTGTACGTGCCGTTCATGACGGAGGTATCAACCCTGGGATGCCTGTTCATCGGTCTTTTCGGGAAATCCAACTTGTACACTCCTGAGATGTTGTATTGCTGAGCAAGCTTGAGGGGTGTTGAAGGAGGTAAGAACGATATACCATTAAGAGTGGCACGCAACCGCCCATCTATCGTCTCTGGTGGTCGGTTGACAATCACATAGACATCAGTTACTGTAATCTGACCGTATTTGAAAGAACCCTGAGGGTTCGGTCGGGCAGCTCCAGCTGAAACATTCAACCTACCAAACAGCAAATCCATCAGCAACTAGTAGAAGTTGCGGTTTTGTATAGAAGTAAAACAAGGTGTACAACCATTTCCGGATTGTGCTTCATACAAAATACCATTCCTGGCCTAGACATTTCGTAGTATGAAACATATATACATAGTGGCTAACAACCTTATGGATCGTGCTTGGTTCATTGAGAAATATGTGTCCAACTCAATAGGAGGATCAGGGAGTGGACCTGAAGCGGGTCCTTGGGAATTAGAGTAGTGCAAGATAGCGACTCCGGTAGCTTTGGGGGACGAAGACGATTTAGCAAACCTTGTGCTGGCAACAATGTAGTAGTCGTTACTACCAGATTGATCCATAGTGACCAGAAACGAGAAAGATTGACCCACGTGAATGTCCATATTCGTATAATTCTGCTGAACTGTGTATGAGCCTTCCGTCTCAACAAGAAGTAGGTTGTGATTCTGTATTCTGAAATTCAAGGTGGTTGCAATGCCGCTGTTATGAACACGGAAACGGTATGTTCTTCCTGGTAAAGATGAAGATATGAAGGTGGTCAGAGACGACAGAAGAATCAAGCCATAAAGGTAACACATCTATGAGAGTGAACTACGTTAGAGACATTAGGCTATCAAGATGAAACCAAGTGAAGATTTGACAATTAGGGATACCTGGTTCAACGTTGATTGTCCCATAAGGAGTACCATCCGAAGCGAGCTCGTGACTGTAAGGATACGGTCCAAATCCATTGATGACAATGCCATCCGGAGCTCCAAAGTCAATCTTACTCTGAACATCCTTTCTCAGCTTCTGATTCCCAAAAAGTGTTTTGTTGATAAAAAGAGAAACGTTAAAACAAACACAGCAAAAGAGACAATGAAGCAACTTCAGATTTGTGTTAAACCTTATGGCTTTTAGTGAACCAATCACTGATAAAGAGGGTAACATCTCCATCAGGGAGAGCAAAAGGAAGTGGAATGATGTCTCGATTGTTGATAATGATCCCTCCATAACCACCAGAAGCTCTCTGGAAATTTGTAGAAGGAAAATAAAAGAAACTCCCAATCTGGTCTTTGACCTGAAACTCATAAGTCCAGTTCCAACCAGAAGGAATCGGACAATTAGTTCCCAAAACACCATCTTGCCACGAGTTTTTCCTATGCTGTACTCCATTCCTAAAAATCACCACTTTAACTTTTACTAACACTCAATCACATAGAAAAAGTTAGTAGATTTGAATTGAGAATCAGCAACCATACCATGTGAGAAGCAACGGCTCATCAAGATTATTCTTCACGTTCATAACAACATTCCAGTTCGTAGTTACGTTGAGAATGGGACCAGGGAATTGCCCATTGATCCCAATAACCTACAACGAGATCTCAGAATTTGGATACATTTGCTCTCAAAATCTAAAGTTTCGAACTTGAAGATGGGAGAGAAGAAAGGAACCTGTTGGCGAGTGCCGAGAGGTGAAGCTGTGAGGTAAGAGACGGTCCAATCGAAGAAGATGTAAGGGTCGGCGGCTAAGCAGACAGTAGCCGACAACAATACGACAAGTGAAGTGCACGACAAGTGCGGTGGAGAGCAGCGCATCGGATCTCTCCCTCTCTTCTCTCTACGAAGCTTCGCTTAGTTGAGAGTGGTGTAACCGGAGAAGACATGTGCAAGTGCAAGTGAGATAGCTTTTTAACAGCGTCTGGAGATGAGAAGAGGAATCAGAGAATGTGATTACAGCCCGAGGCGCCAAAAGAGCACAATACTTGTTGGGTCCCACTTCTTCAGAGAAACTATTAAAATTGCCCACAATCTTTAGCATTATATTCAAATCAACCCCCGAGATTTTTTCTTTTTTAATTTGAAATCTACATTTCGAATGTTTTTAAAGTTAAGGCTTAAGAGTTAAGAGTCAACGTTCTTACGGACCCCAGCGTTAATAAATACCCTTTATTATGATGCCTTTACTTCTAGCTCAAATCTTCTTTTGTCAAGTTGTTCATATTAAGAAAAGACAATGATCTTGTTAAACTAAAGTGTAAAGCTTGTTTTTTATATGATTTAAAGTATAAAGTAAGTTGAAAAGCTTTTACACGACTGGTGTACGTTCTTGTTTCCAAAATGTGGGATCATTCAGTCATGAAGTGTTTGATTGAGATGGATCTGAATCTGATTTACTCCACCATGTATACCTGTAAACAACTGGAAATGCAAATCCTAGCCTTTATATCCACTTCGATTTTAAGCTAAAAGATTAATGATCACTTCCTAGCCTTGTTCTCCTTCTTCTTTCTATTTTTGTATCTCCTTGTCTTCTAGTGTTGGAATATGAATGGCGAGCTATTCTTGACGTATATACGACCCATCATTTAGCTACGAAATGAAATAAGTGACTAGATCTCGTGTTCTAATAAATTAGCTAGGGACTATCTGTTTGGATAAACCTTTCTTACGTTGTTTATAAATGCTCGCTTGCATGCTAAAATCTCTATGTTTATTTATGGATATTCACATGTTCATTGTCTAAAACTAGACTAGTCATCTATGAAACGAATTAAAGTGCATGTAATTGTAGGCATTAATTTGCTGCATGTTACTTGCCCGGAGATTTTGCATGCCATTGTCTTACATGACATTGATTGACGACCAACTTGCTTGCCCGACAACAGAAACTATCAATTGACAGCTAATTAGTAATGATGTAATTCATTCTGTGTTTGCTTTGATTACTAGCAAGGAATCTGAGAGAGCTGATCACAGCAATGGATGCTGGGCTAATGAAGACTCGACAAAATAGGATGAAGGTCCTAATAAATGCAGAGATATGGATTAGGACTATGAAAGAGATAGTTTAGCTTTTGTCATCTCGTCCCTGAAGACCATTAACTGATTGCATGCCCACTTAGCATGTGAAGTATACCTAAACTGAACTTGAACACCATATAATCTTTTAGTAGTATACATCTTCCGTTTTATGTTTTTTTTTTGTTTGTTTGTTAATTTATCTTATCTTGTGGCCTGTTTTCACCAAAACAAAACCCAAATATCAACTTTGTACCTTGTTCTAAATGTTAAAACATTTTAGAGATCGACATTCTAGTTACTACCAGGAAGGCTTGGCCCTTGATAAACTTTTGTGTTTCCTAAGTGCGTCACTTGCGGGTATAAGTTTAAATCTCTAAATTAATTAAGAATTTTGAGGTTAATGGAAATTTCTCGAAAAGGAGAGACGATAAGAGAGAAAGAAAACAGAACAACTGTTTCGAATTAGTAATGAATAGAGTTTATGACTAAAGTTCATAACTACTTCAAGACAAAACAATCTTTTCGAGAGACGCACATGCAGGTGAAAGATTGGCTTGGGTTATTTAGAAAAGATGGTTGTTTGGATCCATTTGTCAGAATCAGCTCTCTGGAAAATGAGCAGTTGCAGTCACGCGCCTCCAGGGCTTGATTTTTTTAGCCAAGCATTGGAGGCTTCGCGTTTGTTCCCCACGCGCAGATTACGGGCGTGTTGTAATCCTGCTACTCACTCCCCATGTGACACGGTCCATTAATTGTCCAGCGTCTAGGCCCAATCATCCTTCAGGACAGACAGATCATAAATGCACCCCTCATATTCCGAGGCAATTACAGTGTCCGAAGTACACGTGGTGGCATATAATTGGGTAAGTCGTTTTTCTACGGTGAGAACACAAAAGCAGAGGATCATACCTCCATCGAAATTTCGCCCTCAATAATTTTGATCCACTCTGTTTCAAGCTGTCACCAATGTCTTCTTCTTCTCATTCTCCACCGTTTAAACCCTAATCTTTTTAATTTCCTGATCGCGAAGCAAAACAGATCGGGATAACTATTCTCACGAATTTGAGGAGGAGGTTTTAAAAAATATCTCACAGTATTTTATTTTCTTCTCTCCCTTAAAAAGCGATGCATCGTGTTCTTCAGCTTCTTATTATCACCGCCGTTGCGATCTCGATCCCGGTGGTTTTCGCCGAGAACGATTCGATATACGATGTCCTTAAAGCACACGCTTTACCGATGGGGCTATTGCCAAAGGGCGTCAAAGAATTCACCGTTGATATGGGGACAGGACAATTCTCGGTGTTCTTAAACCAATCCTGCAAGGCCAAGTACGAGAGCGAGCTACATTACGAAGCCAACATCACGGGAACGATAGGTTACGGAAGCATCGGAGGTTTATCGGGTATATCGGCGCAGGAGCTTTTCCTGTGGTTTCCGGTTAAAGGGATCCGAGTGGACATACCCAGCTCCGGCGTTATTTACTTCGATGTCGGAGTTGTTCGCAAGCAGTACTCCATGTCTTTGTTCGAGACACCTAAGGATTGCGTTGCTGTTGAGAACCAGGCTGAGTTTCGTGGGGACAATAAGGTATGCCTCTTGTCTCTTTGTGTTGATTCGTGGAACTTGTCATCATTGTATTGACGTTTTCAGCTTAATTTCATTCTTCATAATTCGAAATGCTTGGGATTTGTTTTTACAGGGTCACTTCTGCAACTTTTAGTGTTGAAATTGTGGATTCATTGTTGGATATGTAGGAAATGAGTAAAATTGTTATGCTAATGTGTATATCCATGGGTTTTGTGTGCAGATTCAGTCGTCTATGCTACAATTCCATGAAGTAGATCAAAGTGTTGGAAGAAACAATGTGTAGCAAAAAGGGTTGATGAATGTTGTAATGAAGATGTGTTTACAGTATACAAGTTAGAAACTTTTAGCTGCTCATGGATTTTTGAAGACACAGATACATGCATACACAGACACCTTCCACTTGAGGTCAGATGCTCCTTTCTTCCCTCGATTGCATTTTTCACTCTGTTTGAAGTGAAAGTGAGAGACTTCTGTGAGCGCAAGTTCGATGGGAAGAGCAAGTGTGGGAGGGTTTTGTTTGAAATGTCAAGATTCGGTTGTTGAAGCGATCACAGGTGATTGAATGTTTTGTGAATTTTTTTGTTTTTATGTTTTGCACTTTGGCATGTATGTCATGTCTCTCTTCCCATTGTAGCATAATACATAATATGTATGTATAATATATGTCCATGTGTAATCATATTTTTTTAGCCCAATAAGATCATTTACAGTTTGCAATATTTTCCCTCCTTCAATGAGTAACAAATATGTAAGCATTGGCTTTCAATGTTCATTTTGTTTTAAGAGTGATTAACTGGAGAATACATCAATACACATTCAATTGTTGGATTTGAACATTATGTGTATGTATTCCGTATACGAACATATACAGAATACAACAAGGATCCAAATACTTCTATAATTCCAATATTGTTTTTCCACCCAAATGAAACATATAAGGGAATTATTTATAGCATCATATATAAAATTTTGAAAAATAATAATACTTTCACCACTGAACAAAACACTTATTCTAAAGACGAATCAGAAGTAGAATCGTCGACTAGACTTCCATTGTGGCTATCGGGAGATCCGGTAGACTTAATAAGATGAAGAGGTTGTTTGAGAGTCCAGTGCATTATACTCGCCGTCAATGTCAGAATCATCTTCTGGTTCACCTGTTCATATATTATATACAAAATATGTCAGTTCTTTACATATTGGCATATTGCTAAGCGACTAGATTATTTATGAGAGAGAAAAAAAAGAGAGGCTTCAAAAGCACCTCAGTTATGTCTTCTGGGAGTAAAAATATGGAGCAACCCAACTTCCTGGCTATGCTAATCACGTAAGTGGCATTCATCTTTTTCTCTTCATCTGTATAAATAAGTGTCCCAATTAATATAAGTATGTTCAAAACACATAAACATATGGATATTAACAGTTAAATTACCAGTTACTCCGTTTGTAACAAGACTCCAATTTACGGCTCTTGGCTGCACTGAACTTAGCAGCTCCAGGAAAAATATCCCATTAGACAAGCTCTTGTCCTGTCAAAATTTAGACATCTTTCGTTACTCACATGGATTGTTTGTAGGTTAGATATCCCACATCGGTTAGGAGCGAGATTAACTAATGCCGTGTATTCATAAGGAGCATACTTACCCTGAAACTGTACATGCGGGTTTGGCTTCCGTTGTTTCTCACTTTAGCATTTGCCCACTCCAATATATCAATGTCTGTTATTTCTTTGCCATTGGAATGGAATCTCAAGTTCTTAAGGAGTTGCAGGATGTTGTATCTCATCAATTGCCATAAGTATGCTGCAACAGGTATTAAGACATAAGTATGTGTGTGGTTCATAAAAACTCAAATCATAGAACTGAGAAATTACCTAGTATGAGCTTCTTGTTTCCTTGAACAATATCATTTCCAGCAATGTTAACCAAAGAGAACTTAAGCTGCTTCCCTAATTTTACAACCTGATTACAGTTTTCTACTTTCTTGAATGGCAATTTGATTGGAGGCTTGCTTGCTATCTTCCAATTAACAATTCCTGGAGACACCTTGTCAAGTGTCTGCAACAATATCCACCTGTAGCCAAAACCAGACCACACTGTTAATAATATATTCCACTTTCTAGTTTCTACTAGCATCTCTTATACTCAATGCTGAATTACTAACCCATCTCTGAGATCTTCAAAGACGTTGTTTATGTATACGGAACTATCAAAGCTGTTAATCCAAAACCGGAATGCTTTTTCTTCTCTTGATATTTGAGTGTCGTCGGCCAGAGTTTCGAGAAAAGATATCTGTTTTGTTTTGGTTGAAAGCCCGTTCCTGCGGAAAGACAAACATAGTTCTCATTTGTTTAAGTTTTACAGAAGGGTGGATATACTAACATGTTCCTTAGGACATGAACTACATTTGACATTTAAGTATTTCTTTCACCTGTGCTGGAAAACATGTGCTACAAAAGCAAGATTAAGATTCGGGGAGCCTTCAACAATATCCTTTGCGGTCAAGTATCTCCTGCATCCCATTCTGTCTGCATGTTCGAGAACAAGTTTTGCTCTCTCAAATGGGTTTTTGGCTGCTAACTTTGATGGATTCTTGTGCTCTGGTGCCAGGACATTTAATAGATTAGTGTAAGCTTCAGCATCCTGCAGAAAAAACGAATCATAAGCCATAAGCATTTTGCTTTAAAAGATTCTGTGGAACGTTTACTAGAAAATTTTGTATAAACCAACCAACTGGAGAACGTATAACTGATACCTTTACATCAGTGGAGAAGTTCGTGACAGTTTTCTTGTATTCAGATTTTCTTAATTGAAAATTCATCCATCTCAATAAGATCTTATCAGGTGGTAAACTCATCAACTCTTCCACATCCTGTTGATCCCAAAAATTGGAACAAAGTCATTATTTTTAAAGAAGACCGTCCTTCAATGTTTGTTGTAGACAACAGGTAACGTCAATTGTCAACAAGACAAGGAGTTGTATGTACCTTGCTATCATCGACCAGCTCCACCAGCTGGGGAGTTTTCTTCAAGTTTAGGTCTGCTAGCAATTGTATCTAGACAGGACAGTCGCAATGAAGATTAATTACACACCGTCTTAGCAAAAAAATAAAGAGCAGTAGCAGCATCAGAGCCTCACCTTGATGATTTGGGAAATCACACCGAGCACAAGATGACGCTGAATCAGAGAAAGAAAAGTGTTAGTCGTAATAACCTTTACCAAAGTTTCAGGAACTGGTGAAGGATACTGATATAGTTACTAAGTCACATACCCTTCCTTCAATGATATCTTGGGTTCCTATATTAACCACAGTACACCCAATGGCCTTGGCAGAGTTAAGGCAAAGCGTATGGTTTTCGTTTCTCTCCCATGGATTAAGCATACTCTTAGTGTTTATTGCTCGTTCATCAATCGTCCCAGGAACCGCCACATTTATAAGTTTACTACATGACATCAAAGATAAAGGCAGAACATTTATATCATCAAGAGAAGGAAGAGAAACATTCATGGAAACATAGAATCTGAGGCGGAGGAAGCCTTACCAAAGTAAAACACCATCTTTCGCCACTTCGAAGAGATCATTAGAAGAAGGGTTAATCGGGAGGTTCTTCTTTAGGAATTCATCTCCAGAGAGATAATTATTGATATGAGCAACATAAGAGGACTTCTCGGAATCGCTGATGGTATGCAACAAAGTGGTTGTAGCTGCCTTGAGAAACGCAGACGAGTTCTTCACGCCGCTTCCGATTATGGCGTTCACATGCGCTTGAAGGTTAAGATAAATCTGCAGTTTATGATCCCAACAAAACAAAAATTAAGAAACTTTCCAACACAGAGATCTGTTGAGGTGGAAGCTGAATTTACAGACCCTCAAGTAGAACTCGAAATCGACTTCATCGTTCAAGTTCGGATGAAAACTTTGGATCAGAGACGCTCTTTCTTCGCAGCTGAGGTTCTGGTCTCCGACCACCTTTGATCTCCCCATCCTTGACGCGAGGTCTGACACAGTCAGCTTCCCGCTCTCCCTCCTCATGCTCGTGAACTATTAGAGAAATTTGAAATCGATAGAATCAGTGAGAAAATCAGTGAGAAATCAAACGAAAGTACCAAAATCGTATGGAGATTTCTTCTCTTTCGGTGGATCGGACGTACGTACGTGAGATTTTAAACTCCGGAGCTCCACTTGCGTGAATTGGTTCTGTAGCCATGGATCCGATACCAGAATCCCGACGAAACCTGACATTTCTCTACTTTTCCGAGCTTATCTCGATCGATCTCTAAAGCGAATTTGATGTATCGTTCTCTTCTAGCTTCCCCTGTGACTGTGAAACGGAGAAGAAGAAGAAGTAGAGAAGCTAAGCAGAGCTGGCAGTGGGAAGGGGAGAGAAAGAAATTCAAAATTATGACGAAATTGCCCTTTTGAGCTTTTTCGTTTTAAATTTCACAATCACCTTTTATTTAAGTGGGCAAGAAACTGTGACCTGTGAGGGCCCATCTAACTTGCAGTGGGCTCCATGTTGTCGTCTGAGATTTTTGGTGGATCTCTCGGCTTTGCCCCTTAGTCCAACGAATCCTCGTGACTCTCGGTGAGGGTAAATTCGGGACGACGAAAGTTACGCCTAATTACTAGTTGGAGCCAAATGTAACGGTCGTTTCGAGTAATTGCTTATTCACCCTAAGGTGGATTCATTTCAAAGTTCAAAAACCAGTTCATTATATTCAAACTTTCTTGGTCACTACTTTTTTTTTTTTTTCTTTTTTTTTTGTCAACCACCATCATTAAATAAAATCAAGTTTGATCGGTGTTGAAAATGCTTTGTATTGCAGCAACCGATGTTTCGTGATTTACATGAAAAAATAAAATGTTGCGAGTTCTTGTTTTTTTAGCAAGGGAGTCAGTTCGGATGTTTATAATATGTGGAATCAAACGTAAACAAAAATTAGTAAAACAATCATAGAGACTTTTAACAAGATCCAGTTCCGACTTAAACGATGGCCAATCAAATCGATCATCTGTCATATTAATAGATTTGAGTAATGCGTCTCGAACATAACCGAGAATAAACCATTATCACAAAGATTCTCTATAGCCCATAACAAACCATTTATCTCTATATAGTGTGGATAAATTCTTTCGGTTGCTCTTCGCTCCAGCCATAAAGTAATCTCGTTAACCTTTGGTCACTACTTATTTATATATTGCAAAAAGATCCATTGAAGTTTTATTTTAAAACTGTTTTTCATCTGTGAAAAAATGCATTCAAGTGATGAGAAAGTCTGTAAATACAACAAATGCGTTGTGGTATTTTTTTTTCTAGGTAAAGTTGATCAGATCAGATTATTTGACCAAATATAATTTTAGGTGATCTTATGCTACTCCAACTAATAATAATGGTATATAAAAACTCTGTTATAAGATAACGTGTGTGTTATTTATAGGCATGGAAAAAAATAATTGAGTGCAATGGTGTACTATAAAGCTAACTTCAAAAGAAGATTTGGAAATAAAGCATGTGCCAGACTTGTTGAATGGGAAAGAAAGACATATTTTGTAATAATTGAGCCAATATGAAGCAATTCATGCCATTCTTTGTGGCTTGCTCACTTCAAGAGAATTAAATTATACTGATAACCGATTATGTCTTACCTTGAATCAGGATAAGATTGTTCCTAATATAAACATTATTACATGGCTTTTCATCGTTCAGTTGATTTGATCAATGAAATTAACATAAACTTATTGAGAGGATCATATGGCATTATTAACATGATCACTCGGCCTTTTCTAATTAGGCAAGGAACTTCTCTAACAAGAATGATAAAGCACCATCATATCATTTGGACCCCTCCATGCTTCTTCCACATGGTTGCTGATCAGTTCTGAAGATTTTCATAATTGAAACCTGATTTTGTGTATCAAACGTATATTGATTGATAACCAATCTTTTATTATTTGAGAAATTGTTTGGTTTGATTTTGCGTTGTAATATATCTTAGATCATGTAAGCCGTCTTAGCTCAGTGGTAGAGCGCGTGACTTTTAATCCCGTGGCCGTGGGTTCGATCCCCACAGACGGCGTTTATGTTTTTTCACCGATTTCAAACAATCTGGCCTTTAATCGCTTTTTTTTTTTTTTTTTTTTGGTTCTAATTAATATTATCCTTTATCCTCGTCGTCTTCATCATTTCTTCCTGTGCTTAAACCCAGAACCTCCAAATTTTGAATCAGAAGCGAGGAAATAAAGCATGTTACAATCTATTCACCTTGGGTTTTCCTGCTCCTCATCACCTTCGAAAAGAGAATCTCTGACTCCATCGATTATTTGCTCATTTCCATTCTCCTTTTGTTCGTTCCGTCCAAAGCAAACCCAGAAATTGAAGCGTCTAGTTCAATTTTGCGCCCCTTACGAGGTCGGAGGCGGATACTCTGACGAGGAACTATTCGAAAGATACGGAACCCATCAAAGTAAAACTAATGTTGAGGACAAGCTAGATGCATCTGAGTATGAGGCTATGCTCAAAGGAGGCGAACAAGTAACCTCCGTTCTCGAAGAAATGATAACCCTCGTATGTGTTTCTACATTTTCATCGACTTCTGTTTCATATGAGCTTTGCTTTTGTGTCGTTCCTAAGCTTGACATTTCGTCGAACACCTGCGTTAGGCTTTGTATTTTTCTAGGGAAACTCTTCACCGAATCATGTATGACCATAGAATTGTTACTCGTTAGGTACGAAAATTCTGTAATGGCTTGACATGTAAAATACCCCTTATGTGTAGTTACAAGATATGAAGATGAATGAAGCATCTGAAAATGTTGCTGTAGAATTAGCGGCACAAGGAGTTATCGGGAAAAGGGTTGATGAAATGGAGGCAGGGTTTATGATGGCTCTCGATTACATGATTCAACTCGCTGACAAAGACCAAGACGATAAGGTAACCCATGTGACGTAGCAAACTCTTACATATTGTCACTGGATTTATTGGCTGTTGTTATGTTTGCCTTCATTATGTTAGTTCTGTAACTTAAAGTTGGGAAAGAAGATTTGAGAAATTAACTTTTGTTTTGAGCTCAGAGGAAGTCCTTACTAGAGGTTGTCAAGGAGACTGTCTTATCTCATCTCACTAAAAAATGTCCTCCTCATGTGAGTAATAATTAAATCCCTTTCCTTTTGCTTTCAAGACTTCCCACTAGCTTCATTCATGTTTTAAATTTTACACGTGTTGCTGTTTATTTAGGTCCAAGTGATTGGTTTACTCTGTAGAACCCCTAAAAAAGAAAGTAGACAAGAGCTGCTGCGTAGGGTGGCCGCAGGTGGTGGGGCTTTTGAAAGTAAGGACGGTACTAAACTTCATCTACCCGGAGCAAATCTGAATGACATTGCTAATCAAGCTGATGATTTGCTAGAGGTATTGTGTTTCTATTATTTGTATACGAGATCACTTGTCTGGAGAATATGAACACGTCTATGGACTTTTTGTAGACTATGGAAACAAGGCCAGTTGTTCCGGATCGGAAGCTACTAGCGAGGCTTGTTTTGATAAGAGAAGAAGCGCGGAACATGATGGGAGGAGGCATACTTGATGAGAGAAATGACCGTGGTTTGTCTACTCTGCCTGAATCAGAGGTTTCTGAGACGAATTATTATGTCCATTATGCTGTGTTTACGAACATAATATTAAACGTTGAAATACAATGACTTGCTTCCCTTTTATTTAAACAGGTGAATTTCTTAACCAAGTTGGTAGCTCTTAAACCTGGAAAGACTGTGCAGCAAATGATCCGGAATGTAATGCAAGGGAAAGATGAAGGTGCAGATGATCTTAGCAAGGAAGAGGATTCTTCTACCCAAGGAAGAAGACAGAGTGGAATAAACGGAAGGGTAAGTATGATCACTAAGCACATTTTCTGTTGAAAGAGAAGATTTTTTTTAGTAGGCACTTATCAAAGATAAGTCTTCGTTTCATTTCTAACTTGGCCTACTTGATGCGATCCAGGGAAGCGTTACAGGAAGAAAACCATTACCAGTAAGGCCAGGAATGTTTCTAGAGACGGTCACAAAGGTGTGTTTTCAACACTGATCGATCAGCTTTGTCCAAAAAGATAGTAGGAATATAAATATTGACCATTTTGCTGTGGTTTTTTCAATTCAATCTCGATAGGTAATGGGCAGCATATACTCCAGTAATGGATCCGGTATCACGGCACAACATCTAGAATGGGTGAGTCCCGTAAAATACCAAATATTTGCTTACAAAAGTCTCTCTTTTTTTTGCGTTCATTTATTTGTATTTTTCACTTGTGGTTAGGTTCACGAGAAGACACTCCAAATTCTTGAAGAAATCGCGTACTAGTAATCATCATTGTTACAACCAAGGAAAGGTTTTTGCAAGTAGAGGTTGTGTCCATAGATGTTGTACACTATATAGTTGTAATTTGGTTGGTTGATAGTATGACAAATGCTGTCACATCTCTTCATTTGGTTATACATCACCAGCCCAACATTCATTAACTATGCACATCCTCTATAAACTTCAATAGTACTTTAGTTTATTAAAGAACAAAGAAATACTCTTATTTCAGTTGGATAAGAAACTAACTATTCGATTCCAGCCAAAATAACCTTTATTAAAATTATATTCGTTTATTAATTTTTAATAAAAAAGTTTCCAAACGGTTTAATTGAGGCGACACGCGGACGAGACACATAGCCCTATAGGATAGATAGTAGGGGCATGAGGTCGTAAATAAGAGAAAAAGTAAGGGTAAAGTTTCCGGACGTGAGAGCAATTGTTATATCCGTTTAGAATCCTCGTCAGGTAACGAAACGATTCCGCTTCTCCGCTTCCATAATAAATATCTACACAGCGGACTCTACCTTGTTCCTTCACACGCCATTTGCATTTTTTCTCTCTTTACTAACGAACGAATCTTTCTCCTTTCGATCTTCTTTCGCTCTCTTCTTCTTTTAGTGCCTTTCTCTCTCTCTTTCTCAACGATGGCTCAGGAAGACGTTGCTGCTGCCAATGGTGCTACGGTGGTGGAGAAGTCTGTCACCTTCACCGCTTACAAACCTCAGCTGATCGTTGAGGCACAGAAGGTCGGTGACGCTGTTGCTTTCTACAAAGCTGTGTTCGGCGCCGTGGAGACCGGACACTCTCTCTACCCCAAGCGCAAGGCTGACCAAGAGCTCCCTCACCTCGTCTCTGCCGAGCTTAAGCTCGCCGGCACTACCATCGTTGTCTCTGACGTCTCCGTTAACTCTGCCTCTAAGTAAGCTCTTTCTCCTTCTCTTTTCTCGTTTTGTGACTGGATCTCCATCTTTTCTCACTTTTTTTTAGGGTTTTACTTTGGTTTCGTTTTAGATCTGGATTTAACTTGTGATATAAGGAGAATCTGAGAGTATTTTGTGTATGCTTCGTTGAGCACTTGTTTCTGCTGTTTAAATTTTTGGCGTTTAGAGAGGTTTTTTTCCGGTAGATTTGACTTGGTTTTGATACATTGAACAGTGCGAAGACGGGGACTATGCCTGCAATCCTCGAAACTGATGACGTCGAAGCTGCCGTTGCGAAAGCCGTAGCTGCCGGAGCTGTCAAAGTGGAGGAAGAGGTCTCGGAGGTTGAAGCTGACGGTGGAGTTGAGGGGAAAGTGACGGATCCTTTCGGTTTCACCTGGATCTTTGTCTCTCCGGCGAAGAAGACTGACAACGACGAAAACAAAGAGGTCTAACTGTCATCGTCGGATCTGATCGTTCGTCGGTTTCTGAACAAAAACTTCTATTATCCTATTTCCTTTCTTTTATGCGTTTTAGTTTGTCTTTTGTGGAATCTCCGGTATCAGTAAACCGGATCGATTAACTAATGACTCTTGTTGAGTTTAATTTCACCCTTTTGACATAAACTTGGTGGAATAACAAATTAAAAAAAATCTCGGATATTAATGTTTTGTTGATTATGCTTCTTTTCTCTTTAACTTTTTTCATATTCGTATAGTTCGTACCTCTCTGTCACTTTGCTGGTTTCGAATTAGGGGTGGAATCGTCCATTTCAAATTATAATGTATGGTTTAGATTAGAGATGAGGTGTTTAAGAATAAAGGAAGGATTTTTTGTTATATTAATTAGTAACTAATCTTCGTTTCGATGTCAGCATTGTCGAAAACTGTGTCGGGGGTAGTGAAACCATAAAGCCTCTGGGGTCTGTGCCTTTCTTTCTTCGGTATCGCTTATTGGTTCTATTTTCGAAATTACCATTATGTGGTCCTAACCAACACAATCCCTGTCTGTCTCGGTTTTGGGCCTTCGCGAAGTTTTCAATTTGGTGTTGCTCATCTTTGACCACTTTGTTAGGTTATCCAAAACCATAAACGCCACTGGGCAGAAATTTTATTGTAATACCAACACGCAAAAAAAATCATTATTAATTGCGGGTAATAAGTAATAAAAATTTGAAAAACAATGAACACACGAGTTTAGACAATGATAAAGAGTAGACAAAAGCTTCTTAACAAGTTGGAGCGTTGGCTATGCCACATTTGGTGGGGAGTCCAACAGCGAGCTCGGGATCAATACCGAAAGAAACGAGCCATGGAGAGTTCTTGTAGCCACAAAGACAGTTGTAGTCAGCGTGTTGCAGAGAGTTGCAGCAGAGCTGTGAAGGGTTCGTCGTACTATCTTTGGTCACCGCTGGTCTGCACTCATTCAACTCTGTCTCGGTCAGGCCACAGAGATCAATCGCCACTGACCTCTCGGCTAAAATAGCCATCACCACCAATATCATCAAAGCAACCTTCTTGCTCGCCATTATGCTCTTCTTTTCTTATATAGATGTATATATATATATATTTGTTGTGTTTGTGCCTTTGTGGTGTCAAAGTTATTGTGCATGAGAAGGTGTATATATACTAAAGTTTTAGAGAAACCCGTGAACCATATTGGATTATTATTGCATCAGTCACGGGGTTGAAATATTTATTTCGCTTTTGGGAGAATGTATTGTTCATAGCACTCTTATTTGCAAATATATTTAATTGATATCTATCAATTATCAGTAACACATTTTCCAGCCAATAAATATTTTACTGCAAATGGAAGAAGAAAAATTCCCATTATTTAGTATTTACTACACATTGTAAATTTTTTTTTTACGAATTCCTTATCGAAAAAGGAAGAATTTTAACATCTGTAAGGAAATACAATGGGCCTGATTTGAGCCCGAGTAGTAGTTATGTTTCTTTTCTTTTTATTGGGGTTTACCTCAAATCCTCGTGGCCTTTTAAGAGTTTCTTATCATCAATAACAGTTAACTACTTTAACCACAAAGCATATAAGAACATGAATTAGTATATAATAGGACAAAACATGGGAAGGAAGAAAGAGAATATATCATGTTATTAGCTCTTTTATTTGTCTTTTTACTCCATCGACTCTCCAGACGTTTGAAAATAAAAAAGAGAAGCGTAAAAAGTTTACTGCACACTTCAGACTTGCTCAAGGGAAAAAGTAAAAGAAATAAAAATAGCCTTTGACCATTTTCTTTAGACGCACGTAGATGTAGCCTTTCCCTTCATTTTAAACTCCTTTTCTCTTCTGTTTGTTTAAATTTTATTTTAGTCGTATTCGTCCACGATGATTCTTTGGTTTAGGAATCGTTTTCTTCAACGGTTCATTGGTTTTAGTATATTGTATTAATGTAATAAGATAAAGTTTTGAAATGAAAATTTTGAAGAAAATCTCATATTATACTTGGAAACGTATATTGATTCAACTCTAATGATAGAGACAGAGAAAAAAAGATAATGATAGAAATGTTGAACGTTTAGAATTAAGCATTGAGTCGGAAAACCAAATTAGACAATAGATTGAAGACCCAAACAACACTATATATTAAAATAAAATTATACTTTCAAATCTCTGTATCCCAATTTCTAGCTACGGAATTAACCATAAAGACCATTTGAATAAAAAAACGAAATACAACACGGTCGTTAGGTAGGATGAACTCCCTTTCTATTGTTTTCTAAACATGTAAATATCTTTTTCTCTATAGTCCACTTTTAGTTCACCTGCAACTAGAACATATATTATCTCGTTATTTCTCAAAATATATAGAAGAATTGTATATGATGTCATCATTAGTATTGTACAGGTTTTTTCGTCCATCAATATATCAAAAAAGTTTCCTACACAAGATTTGGTATAAGAACATCTAATTAATAAAGCTGTGTTGAAGTAAAACTAGTTAATTACTTTTTCAACTTTCTTATTTATACTCCAAAAAGAAACATTTATAAATACATAAAAGTCAAAATCCATCTTTTACTAACTTAAACCAGATTTTAAGGTGTAACTGCCCTAACCCCAAAATTTATTACATCAATGAAAAGCCATACCGTTGATATATGATTTTTTACTGCTTTCTCAAATTCAAAGGCTGCAATGAGCAGTTGAAATTAAATTATGCTGGTATGAACAGTTTCAGTAATTTTGACCTAACCCCACCTGTCATCTGTCAAA
Source organism: Iljinskaea planisiliqua (assembly GCA_900108845.1). NCBI lineage: Eukaryota > Viridiplantae > Streptophyta > Magnoliopsida > Brassicales > Brassicaceae > Iljinskaea > Iljinskaea planisiliqua. The sequence goes on along the minus strand of FNXX01000002.1, from coordinate 4,717,081 downwards.
TAAAACTACTGATGATATATTTAAAAATTAGAGACATATTTATTGTAAAGATGGAATTTTATAAGCAAAAAGGAAGAGAAATTGACAAAAGATAATAAATGGGATTGCTTGGAATCGTGGCAATGTTGGTTGCACACTGCACAGAGCACAAAGTTACATAACAGAGGTAATGTTGCATGTGGCCCCTTCTTCCTAAAGCTCCTTTATTAACTCTTTTGTCTCTTAAATTTTCACTTTCTTTTGTTCAATTTTTTTTCATTTTTCAAATCGGATATTCCGATAAAAGATCATTACTGTTATCTGCTCCACAGAAAATGTATGTGTGGGATTATATGTATATTCTTTTTTCCCAACATGGACAGTAATATTAGTAAAGAATCAATAAAATTAAATGCTTAAGTCAGCTTTAGAGGCCATAAAATTTGGTCAATCTAATAACTTTTCTTATTTATAGTGAAAGTAACGTTAAGTCTTTCTTTTGTTTGTCAACCATGAATAAAATGGTTTTTTTTGTTTTCTTTTTAACCCCATGTAAAAACAAAGTCTAAAGCCAACAAAACTTAAAAAGAAGAGAGGATAGAATGTTAAAAAAATAAAAGTAAAGACAGAGTATAGAAGACTGTATAAAAACTAAAAAGAAATAAAGAAACAGAAAAAAAAACAGTAGAAATTTGTTAAAAAGTAAAAAAAGAAGAAGAAGAAGAAGAGCTATAAGCCAACATTATTTATATTTTTCACTTACCCTACTGAAAATTTTAAAAACACACACTCTCTCTTGCTCAGACAGACACAGTCTCTCTCTAACCTCTCCTACAAGTAGACTTTAAGACAACTTTTGTCTCAGTGTTGAGTAATGTAAAAAAACCCATCTGGTCATTTATTAGAACCCAATCTCTCTCTCTCTCACTCTCTATTTAGATTACTTGAAAGCAGAGATCTAAGCATCATCAAACTCATTCACCACTACAGCAATGGACTACGTAGGCTCCTTTCTCTTTCTTCTTCTTCTTTTGGATATACACAAGGTTTAACTTTTATTTTCATTCAATCAGGAATACGGAGGAGGAGAGTACTGCAGGAGGGGACACGTGCCGGCGTTTGGGAGCTGGGACTGGAACGACGCCGTTCCATTCACTCAGTGCTTCGAGACAGCAACCACTCAGCAGCCTTCTTTTCTCCACTACGCTCCTTACCCTCAAGATCGTGATCTTTACCTCGCTGGCGATCTTTACGATAACCACCACCTTGTCGCTCCCGCCGTGATCCTCCTCCCTCGTCGCCGGGTACTTACTTTCTTCCCTCCCAAATTTAACACTCCCCCTCGACGCCGTTATTTATATGTTCCCGGGAAAACGTTTTTTCTTTCAGGCAAAGGTTGGCCAGGAGCCGAAGAGAACCAGCTCCAAGGAGCAACACAACTTTAAGACGGAAGCGCGTGAGTCTAACGCGCCGACAAGCTGTCCAACACCGGTGGTGAAGCGGAGGACGACGGCTCCTAAGCCCGTGGACGAAGACTTGTACAAGGTGTCACCTCAACTTCTCTCCGTCAAATCCGCAAAGGTACGTAAATTATTGTTTTTTTTCAACATTTTATAATTAGTTTAAGCTGTAATTGTGTTCAGAGTAGTGTTAAAGATTAGGTTTAAAAATGATAATAATTGAAAATGCAGAAAAGAGGAGGTGGGTTTGGGTGCATTTCAAGGTGTTTTTTGCCGACACGGGTGCTTTGAAGCCACAAGCGTGAAAGATTGAGTCAGACAACAGTTTGGTTTTCTTTTTTTTTTTTATGCGTCCTTATATTTTAAGAAGACCGTATGCTTGTGAAATTATGTATGTATTTAAATTAAGCTTAGGAAAAAGGAAATGAGTTCTAAAGGATAAGCTAAAGTTGTAGCTTTGGGAAAAGCGAGTCATATTGTATTACGTAAACTATTAAAAAAAAAATTGAGACTTGTTTTGCAACTTTCAAAGTATGTCTAAATTAGAACTGTATCGGTAGTGTAACAGTAGGGTTTGGTGAGAGATTAGGGATGGGGAAGGAGCTATATAGGCTGATGAAGAGTGGAGGAGGTAGGGGAATGTTGAATAGCAGCTTAGTTTCTTCATCTACAGAAAGTTTGACTTGTGGCAGAGCTTCCTCTTACCTTTTTCTTTTTCTCCTTTTTGTGATTTGTAAAAGAGTGGACTATATTAAGAGTTAATGAGAATCAGACAATGGATCTAAAATGATTGGGCAGGACAGGAAAATTTATGGAATTTAGCAGAATATTTATGGTAGATTCTTCAAATTAGCTGAATAACAGAAATAGTATGATTTAATGGAATCAAGGCAGATGATTTTCAGTAAATTCATTAACTCATATTTGAGTTGCTCAGCTAGTTTAAAATTTGAAGTGATAATAAAGACTTGTCTGCCAAATTAATTAAATAGTGGGTTAATTAAAAGCAATCTTGTCATTTTTTAATTTGGGTTTTCACAGATTGCTGAAACAAAATTTGAGTTTATATAACCAAATGTCGATTTTGTGTGTTTGCTTTGGACAGCATAACCAAATGACTTTATATAACGTTAAAATATCACATAAATGTTGGGCGTGGCTCTAAAGGAATTATGACTGCCTCGTGTCTTTCTTCTTAGGCTACGACTATTAAAATCCACGTTACAAAAAAAACAAAACTATTAATTTCCTTATGAAAATGTCTCGTCTTTTTATTGTCTTTTAAAAAAACAAAAGGAAATACACGTTAAAAAAAGAAGGAAAAAGTGGGTGTTTAAGAGAAAGAAAGAAAAAAGAGAAAGTGGTTGAATTATGGCAATCAAATGTTAATAAAGCATAGAAATAGACCCACGCTTTAAAATTAGGGAAAGAGAAGATGTAACACTTGTAGAGTCTAAAGCACGTTTAAAGACATCATACCACTAGCTTGATTAAATTAGCTTCTACTTTTCCACTTTGTTGCGCGGATATGTTGTTTTAATTTCTTTTTACAGCATTTCGAATACAAGTTACAATGGAGATAAAATTTTAAGATTCTTAAATACAAAAAAAAACATTACTGTATATTGTTTCATATGTTAAATTCACAACGGAACATGCAGCACATCGAATCACGGCGAACGGATGATTCCACAATTCAAAATTCTATTTGTAACACACATATCTGTGACAAACAATTTCATATTATGATTGGTAAAATTTTCTTGTATATGCGAAAATACGGAATCATGACAAACAATTATACATGCATCATGCTTAAGATCTTGATAACTCCATTTTTAATACATAAAATACTTAACTATGCAAATTAAAGTACAGAATGAGATGCATAGTACTGTATGAGAGAGAGCAAATCTACAAGGATTAAGCAATCACACACTATATATATGTGATTCAGATTAATATAGATAAGCTATCAAGAGAAGTAAATAAAAAATTGTCCTAAAACACGCCATGGCAGCGTGAAAACCATCGGATCCAAGATTTAGCTAAGATAAACAATAATCAACAATCAAACAGTAATACAACTATGCAAAAAGCTGAATCAAACATTATCCTAAAACACGCCATAGCAGCGTGTTTAGATTATGTAGACATAATCAATGTTGTAAGTACTTTTGTCTTTGCATGAAATACGATAAGTTTTAGTTATTTTTTTTATTTTTAGTTGATTTTGAAGCTTATTTGATTGATTTAGGAAAATATTTTCTCGATGATCATTTGTAAGGATGATTTTCATGTATTACGCTGACGAATATATAATTACTGAAAATTTCCAACATAACACATCTAAAATTATTTAATAATTAATGTATCTACCGGTTTTTGGGTTTTTTTTTTCTTGGTCGCCATTTAAAGATATGTATGTAATCAGTTTTTTGTTTTGGCTAATCCAAAAAATAACATCAGATGCAATGCAACCACCGTAATATCGTATTAATAACGAGAAAACAAAAATTGTAATATCGTCTTAACGAGAAAATTACTGAAAGCAAACGCATTTTTTCCACAAAACTTTGAAAATCGATGAACTACAGTCAAAGGAGATGACGCAATGAAATTCAAATTTCATTTCGAGGCATCATTCATCGCATTCCCACGACCACCGGCGCTGAAAGAAAAAATTGCGATCTGACCGGCGGAAGAAGGACAATTCGGAGATGAGCGGTGCGAGACTGTGTTCTCTGGTGGCGGAGCTAGGTTACGAAGGCGCCGGAAAGTTGGACCCGGACAGCTTCGAATGGCCGTTCCAGTACGACGATGCCCGCCCTATCCTCGACTGGATCTGTTCCTCTCTTCGCCCCTCCAATGTCCTCTCCCTCCCCGAACTCTCCCTGTGCGTTTTCTTCTCCTCTCCCACTCTACGATTCATGCTCTTCCCGTTTCCAGAACTCAATTGTTTCACTTCTCATTCATGATTCGTTTGAATTTGTGTTCTAGTTAGTTCACGTATCAGTTGCTAACGCGTTGTTCTCTTGTTTATGGATCCAGATATGAGCAATTTCAAAGAGAAGGGAAGCTCTTAGAGGTAAAATCCTTGTCCCATTCTGCTTAGAGTTCTTCAAACCTATATGCGTTCGTCTTAATCTGTTATTTCCTTGCCTTCCTTTTTCTTCATGGATTCAGGGCGAGGATCTAGACCAGGCGTATGATAGCATATCAGCATTTTCTTCCAGGAGAAATAACCAGGAGGCGGTTTTTGGAGCTGAAGAAAGCATAAAAGAAGTAAGGTTAGACCTTCATATCACACTTGTGAGTCTGTAGTTTTTGGTTTCATTCTTTTAGGGAAATTTTTACTATTATCATGTTTTTGAGAAAATTTTGCCAGAGACTTAGTTTCTCGTCACTTGGAACAAGTACACTATGCAGGTTTTTTTGCTATTCCCTGTGAGAAATTTCTGGGGACTTTGTTTCACGTCATTTTGATTTTCAAGTATGAGTACATTCAGGTTCTTATTGTGTGAGATCTCCTTATGTCATCAGAGGTGTTCATAAGTGGACTAGATTTTCTTGCCTTGGTCGTGTAATACCAATCATTACATCCCCACCAATGTTAGCTTCTTTTTTATCGACAGAGATGCAACTTTGGCGCATAAGGCTGAAGCCTTGGAGTTGCAGAAGCAGCTAAGGCGGTTGCAGACTCAGTATGATTTACTCACTGGCCAATCTTCAGCTCTGATTCAAGGGAGGCGTGCTAGAGTTGCTGCAACTTCTGCTGTCACTGGACAGATAACAGCTATAGAAGACAGCCTCTCTGCTAGAAATTTGCAGGTTTGATTCATGCCCTCACACAATCTTTTGAGGGATTTGCAATTCTGTGATAAGTCTGTGATGTTTCCTTTCGGTATTTTCCTGTGATTTAGATGAATGGAGTTCTAGGAAGATTGGCTTCCACTTCTCAAGAGCTGGCGCATTATCATTCCGGCGAAGGTATCCTTTTTATCCTTTCTCTATCGATCTTTTGGTTTAACTTTTCCTTATCTGGTGAACTACCGGAAATCTGCTTCGAAGCTGAATTGTGTAATTGGTCTGAATGCATTATACTTTTACATTAGCATCATTTGGGTGAAGAACTTTAGCTGCATAAGATAGTTGCTTATTAGTTAATTTCAAAGATTGATTAGTTAGCTTGAGTTTCTATTTGTAGTCAGGATCTTTTATGGAACTTTTCTAGTATTTATATGTGTAAGAGTTTCACTGAGGCATCAAGTTGTCTTTTTCTGTAGGCATTTCATCTGGTTGATAGTCGAATAATTGAGTTTTGACAGCTATGTTAGCAAACAGCTTTCTAACTGATTAATTTCATGGAATATGTATCATAGTAAATTGTCATCGTTATTTTTTAGCCAACTTAATTGGTTGTTTCATATGTGAAGAGGATGGAATCTACTTAGCATACTCCGATTTCCATGCCTACTTGGCTGGAGATTCAGCCTGCACAAAGGAGCTAAATCAGTGGTTTGCTAAGCAGCTAGACACAGTAAGTGGATGGCATTAGTGGTGAATATATCGCTGATGATTTCAATTTCACTTCATCATATAGAAAAGTTAAGCTAGTTGAGATCTCATCCTTAGTACCTAGTGAGAAATGCTAAAATTTGAAGATTTCTGAAATTGGAGACATTATCTTGCACCTGTTTATGTACACTGTCAAATGTAATTTGTTTACTATCATGTCAGGGGCCATACCGTTTAGTTGCAGAGGAAGGAAAATTGAAATGCTCATGGGTTAGTCTTGATGATACATCAAACATGTTGCGTGGTAACTTTCCTACAATGGGATTTTTGTTTTGATATACTATTGTTTAGTTATGTAACTTCCCCTGTAGATACGGTGCATAAATTCTTACTTGTTTGAAGCTATTGTGCATCTATGAGTTGTGTGTTTACAATGCTGCAGATTTGGAAAAGTCTCAACATCAACGTGTATCTGAATTGCAGCGGCTTCGATCCATGTATGTATTATTTGGTCCTCCGACACGATTAACTTTTCAGCTTTCACTTTGAGCGTTACTCTAGATTTGAATAAACTATAGTATTGTGATCCAGAAGAATTGTATATGTGCAAGGGTCTCTCTTGCTACATGGCCAGACCATAAAGTTTTTTTGGAATTTTCACGTATAGAAGTTTTCTCACCCTCAAAGACACTTTCCTATATTCACAGCTTTGGAACAAGTGAGAGACAGTGGATTGAAGCCCAGGTCGAAAACGCTAAGCAACAAGCTATTCTCTTGACACTCAAATCTCAAGTAACATCAGTTGAAGCTCATATTCATTTTGATCTACATTCTCTGAGGTAGAAAAGCATTGAAACATCAAAGCAAGATATTGAAAAAATCATCAATGGGTATCAAAAGTTTTCACTTGTCATATTTTAATCCTGTGATCATGTTCTTATCTGTGCAGGAGAAAACATGCAGATCTAGTCGAAGAAATCTCGACCCTTTATCAGAAAGAAGAAAAACTTTTATCTGAGGTCTGTTCATATACCCAATTCTTGACGTTTCAAGTATCGTGTTTCGAAACTATGAGGTTTAGGCACTTCTTTGAGTAACTACATATTTTCTTAATCTGTTCTTCTTTTTAGACTATTCCTGAACTATGTTGGGAGCTCGCTCAACTCCAGGACACCTATATCTTGCAAGGTATCGAGCACTTGATCTTTGCTTTTTACATGTAGCTTTTAGATGATTTTGGGCTTTCATTTGATTTTACTCATCATAACCTTGTAGGTGACTACGATCTAAAGGTCATGCGTCAAGAACTGTATATTAGTAAACAGAAAGTGGTATGTTGGCCTTATGTTTTCTTTGTGGTCACCACAAGACGGCGTGTTTTCCATGTTTGAGATACCAAGATCTGCATTTCATTCTGTCTTAAATATTATGAATATTTTGTCGCAGTTCATCAATCACCTGGTTAACCAGCTTGCAAGACACCAGTTCTTGAAATTAGCATGTCAGCTAGAAAAGAAAAACATGCTTGGAGCATTCTCTCTGCTAAAAGTAATCGAATCCGAACTCCAGGGTTACCTCTCCGCCACAAGAAGCCGTGTGGTATGGTCATATCCATGGTTCCAGTCCATGCTTTCCTGCAAGTATGAGATAACGAAACTAATTTATCTTTGCACTATATATACAGGGACGGTGTTTGTCACTGATCCAAGCTGCATCTGATGTCCAAGAACAGGGAGCAGTGGATGACCGTGACAGCTTTTTACATGGAGTTAGAGATCTCTTGAGCATCCACTCAAGTAGTCAACCCTATCGTTTTACACAATTATTCTCTTTTGTCTGATATTTCCCAACCTAATTTAGGCTGATGATTGTCATCTCTCCTTGTTATAGATGTTCAAGCCGGGTTATCAACTTATGTCTCAGCTCCAGCCATCATTCAGCAGATAGTTGCTCTTCAATCGGATCTGTCGTCTCTTCAGTCTGACCTCGAAAATTCCCTTCCGGATGACAGAAATAGATGCATTAACGAGCTGTGAGTCCAAAATCTTCATAAGATTCCTCAAATTCTTCGACAGAGACAAGTATTTACGATGACCGTTTATCATTGCTGCCTCTCTCCGTTTCACAGGTGTACCCTTATTCAGAACCTGCAGCAACTACTCTTTGCATCTTCAACTACGGCGCAGCCCATATTGACTCCATGGGTAAAAATAAACCTCAGTTCTCTGTTACCAACTTTAGTCCTTAATCTAAAACCAAAGACCTGGAGTTTATTAACTCATGTTGTTTCTCCCATGTAACATTAGCCGCTGATGAAAGAACTTGATGAGATGGGAAAAATCAACTCCAAACTCTCTGCAGCAGTGGAGGAGGTAACTCTTGAGCACCGCGAGAAAAGGGAGGCAAGTCTTAATCTGTTCTATTCACTTCCTCTCCCTCGAATCAATATATTTGTATCATAGTGAAACAGAAAAATTTGGACAAACCCAGCTCCTTATGATATACTTATTGCTGCAGATCGTGAAGCATCACTCCAAGGACGTGGAACTCCAAAGGCGGGTATTTGTAGACTTTTTCTGCAACCCCGAGCGATTGAGAAGCCAAGTGAGGGAACTCAATGCACTCGTTCGTGCTCGCCAAGCCTCATCATAGGTCCTCATCACAAGTATATATAGCACAAGTGATCTCTCTTAGTTTTTTTTTCAAGTTTGCCATTTCACTTGCTCAATGATTGTATACAGAAGGGTTTTGACTATGTCTTTATCTAGTAGTTGATTGCTTCTTCAGGATGGTCTATATTCGCAGATTGCTTTTTTTTTTCTCTTCTTTTTTCTTTCTCTGAGATGTCTAATTAGTTTTACTTACTGCTCATCTTTTATTGTTTCTGACTTCAGTTCCGTGAGCACACATTTCCATTTCCTGATCTTCTCTGTGAGGTTATCTTAGATTTTACTCTGTTTTTTCTTTTCTTTCGTTTTAAAGCACTTACAGAGGGAAAATAAATTGAGCCAGGAAAAAAGGGAACCCAAACGAAAATATGAACTACATAATTAATGAAACAGTTTGGTATCATATCAATACACTCTTGGTGGAGAAGGGTATCACGACTCATGAGCTGTTCACTATGGAAATGATCTAAAAACGCCTAGTTTAGGAAGTACAATCACACTATCTTTCAGCACGGTTTCTCCAAGTGCATTGTGGCTGACGGTCAGATATGCCAAGCCGTGTTGTGCCAGATAAGCTACTACTTCTGTGGATACTGTGCAGATTATGACTCCACCTTCTGTAACACACTGACTTTGATGGTTGCCAAAAACCTTAAGTCTCTGCCATGATCAGTTCAGTCTCGAGTATATCTCTCAGCATCAAATGGCTGTCTCTGTGCATTCCAATTCAAGTCTTTAGCGTCCGGTGCGGCGTTCATTGGTGCAAAGGCTGCAACATAAGAGAAAGTTTACAAAAACACAACTGAGAAACAAGGAAGCAACTAAACTCAATTTGCACATAGTATGAAGAAACATACATATGAGGTATATTCAAAATACTATAAGATACATATCGGTCTACAGAAATCAGAGATGGTCTATATGACAGAGAGATCAACAACTGAATAATTATGCTATGCAACTCAAGCAAAAATCGCCACCCCCTCTAGCGCAGATGGTGAACAACAAAAGATAATCGATCTAATACCATATTCGCCTCTCTAGAAGCTGAAGGCTGAAAAAAATACTAAGCAGTTTCCCCACTTATGATATATCCCAGTATCAGACTCATACGCAACAAAATCAATATGCTTGGCTTAAACCTTGTCTCTATTGCAAACGGATGCCTCATCTTTGGTTTCACACTACTCGCAAGAACTTTGACATACATCATACTATAGCCCAACATTTGTTCATGCAGGAACAAAGGAAAATCTTGGAATACAAAAAGATATTTGCCGATATATATAACTCACCTTTTTCTCTCATTCTCCTTTCTCTGTCATACTCAAATTTGTCCCGGATTTGATTGACTTTCTCCCAGTTACCATCACCTTGTTGTGTTGTTCTATGGAAACCCTGCTGCTCCTGCTGTCACATTAGATTGTCAAGAGGAATCAAACGCCAAATAATGTCAGACTACCGGAAATCAAACTTAGTGAGTAACATAAGTTCATTACCTTTGTTGGATCATTATAAGGCCGCCTGTTCCTGTAATGAAAAGTGAACCGCATGCATCAATATACCATAAAACTGGCGAATAAGCACTGTGTATGCTCTACACGAACGTGGTTAAAAAGAAAACCTGTATGGGTTAAAATCTTCATCGTCTTCTTCAGCAGACTCGTAATTCGCATGGTCTTTTGCAATTTTCTTCGAGTAGCCTTCATCCCAGTACAGCCTCTCCCAGTTTTCTCTAAGCTCGCTGTACAATTCCATGTATTTTTTGCACCATGGCTCATGCTCCTAATCCTCACAACCCGTAGAAAAATCAGAATACTAATTCCAGTCTTCTCTAAGGTCGTTTTCAATACCATTTCCAATCGAAATACGATTAGGAATATCGTAAAACCCTAACATCGTGAAAGGGATGGTTACAGACTGACCGATTCCTTAAGGACGAGGCGAGTGCGGCGCATGAACTGCTCGCGGAGCTGCTTGCGGCGCCTATTTGGGATATTGTCTCTGGGGATAGTGAAACGCTCACGGAGAGGGACGTGATCGCCGATCTCGTGCATCTCTCCGTCGACGATCCACCACTCAGACTTCTCTTCCTTTTTTTTTAGCGGCAGAGAGGGGGACTTGTTTCGCCGTCTCGGCTGACCTGCCTCCGTTCTGAAGAACTGGAGAAGGGAAGCACCGTTATGGAGCGACGGCATGGCGGAACCGAGCCGTCTAGCGACGGAGAGCATAGCTGTAATTTTCCGGCAGCTGGGAAAGTGGTAAGTGAGAGAGCCGTCGCAAGTGAAGAAAGCTGAGACGACCTATTTCGGTATATCACGTACAGCCAAAACCGGTATTGCATCTACCAGAACCAATATATTCGGTTTGGTTTAGTTTGAAAATACCAAACGAAATTAGTCTCTCTACAAGGTAAAACAAGGGATGTGAAAATTAAACAAGTGGTGTTGGTCGATTGAGTTAGACTGGTAAAAAAATGTTTTATGGATTCGAATTCCTTTAACTATCACCTCTACTGTTGAATTTTTATTTGACAAAGATATATAATTTCCTATAGATTTCAAACATTAGTATTACAATGTGGTGGAAGTTGTAATATTAGAATTTTCGTATGACCGGTGTGATGTAACTAGAGTTTTTGGCGTTTAACAAATCGACGGTAAGGACTGTTCTTATATTCCATATTTTGATTCACATTGTGAAAACCCAATTAGTATGGGATGCGTAATGAAGTAACTTGAAAGGTAATTTGTTTTGAGATTTTTATATATACTTCATCACCAATTGTTTCAAGTGTTTAAATACACCATACTTCTGTGTTATATAGGTGAACAATTTAAGATAGTTATAAAACAACTTAAAATTTCCATTAGTATATCATCTATCTCATTTCTGTTCATATATAATTTTATACCATGGATATAAGTATATAACCAATGGAAGTGTGGAAATTCTTCTTGTATATTTTGAAATTTTAAATTTTGCTCATTGTATATTTCTTCTAGAACACAATATCCAATGACGAGAGGCTCATTTTCTTTTTGCACTATCTTTTGATTTCCTCCTTTAAAACAATAGGTCATCCACGTTATAAAACTTATTTGATAATTTTTCTAACAATAATCTAACAATTTTTAATCATATATTAAGCAAGTGTTAAAAAATCCTAAAACCGACATTTATATTGAAAAACGAATGAAGTGTTAGTTTCTTTAGGATAGAGGAATTCTATAGCCTATAGGATTCAATGATTTGTACGCATGATAGGAATCTAGAACACAAATAACTTTGCAACTTTATTGTTTACATGTTAAAGAAGGAACAAAACGAAAGAGCTTTATTTATTGTAAAAAGTTTGCACACATGTTTACTTTAAGTTCAAAGTACTCTTGTATTAGCCTCGTGGCCCTTATCCTTAAGGAGAGAGCCTAACGGAAGTAATAGTACCAACACTAGTGCCGGTTTTAGTCGGATCAAGAGGGAAGTAAAACGGATAAAACTCGTACCGGACATAGCAACTACTATACAAAACACGACATCCCTTCTTGTTGTGGCAAGCCGTCATGAAGCTCCCTACAGCAGTTGCAAAGCACTGAGCGCAATCTAATGCACTTAAGTCCCGAGTGCACTGAACCAAACCGTTTAGTGTCACAAAAGGTGTCAGCTTTGTCTTACCTTTACCTAAACCTTGACTCTTAGGTAAAACCGCCTCAGACCTAATTTTGTCAAAGAGTGCCCCGAGCTCATTATCGAACGTTTTAGGGTCGGTTTCGGTTACGTTAGCGACGTTGTAGTATATAAGACCAGCCCCAGTGTCGAGCTTCCCTATGAAATTCTCTTGGCTGTAACGTAAGAAGCAGAAATCATACAAGATCCTTGAGTCGGATTGGTTCGGACAGACTTCACGGATTTTCTTGGCTGCGTCTTGGATGCAGCTGGAGCAATCGGTCATGCTGATGTCTCCTCTGCATTGAGCGAGTCCGTACACTTTGTCTTTGTTGTTGTAACTCGAGGAAGTTGTGGTCATGAAGCCTAGTGAAGGAGTCTTTGAGACGAGCGTTGCGAGAAGAGAATCGATGTTCTTGGAGATTTGGCTGCTGCTTGAGACGTTTGAGTTTTTGTTGCAGAGGTCCCATATCGAATCTGCTGCTCTGCAGCTGCATACAAGGGCCAATAGAAGGAGACATTTGACAATTAGTGTCTTCATTTTTTTCTTAATCAACTATTTTGTTTTTTGAGGTGTATGTCTTGTATTGTTCACTAGAAGGAGAGTCTAATTTTATAAACGAAAGAGTTGAAGAAACCACAAACGTCTTCTATTCTAGAACGCGATATCTTTAGAAGTCGGTCAAACCGCACATCAGCAAGTGGAAAACTATAGTTTATATAATAAAATACAAATATCATAGACGGAGAAGTCTATATAGCAGCCAAATACTTTGTGACCAATCAAACTAGTAAATAAACATGAATTGGTCAACTTATTTTGTTATATTTTAGTGACAAAATAGATCAGATGTATATAAGAGGAGAAATCTTAGCTGGAAGATTCCAAGATGGCATCACGTGAGGGTCAAAATGAATGGAGCAGAAATTGTTGACTGTGGATGTTAATCTTATTGCTTGTTGTTTTTTTTTTGTCAAACGTCAACGTTAACACGAAAGTGGAGCAACATCGACGACTTCTCTATATAAAAAGTCTCCACGACTAATAAATATCATCCCTACCATTGAGGGACGATAATGGCCATCTTTGTAACTCTTTATGGTGAGATGAAGTCCAACTCATTTGCATAAAGAACCTGTAAAAAGTGTTAACGTAATGGATCTGAAGGAGGAACGATGCTTCTTTGAATTTAGATTGAATTTAGATTGTTTGGTTTATGATAAAATTGGTATTTCTTAAGATTTTTGAGTTTCATCTCTAGCACAATATTTCAAAATTGTCTCTTTATTTTGGGTTTGTAAATTACTAATGTTTTTTTCTTCAACATCTGATTAATTTATCACTCGAAATGATATAACTGTAGTAGACAGAGTGCACTATCATTTTAGGTTTTACAAGGAGCACAATCATAAGAAAATTGAAAAAATTTAACTTGCATGATGTTTTCAAACACAAAAACCTCACAGATCTTGATTTATCTTCTCAGTTTCATGTTTTCTTAACGCTCCATCTTTTTTGCATAATCAAAAATTAATTTTCCATATCCAGCCTCCAATAGTTAAAAAAAAAAGAAAATTAGCAGTAGTTTTTTTTACTGCATTAGTCCCTTTTTTTTTGGGTGTTTGAATCTTTAGGAAGATTGTAGTCTATTACCGGGGAAGGTGTTCAACAAGTGTGAAGAGAGGCTAAAGTGATGACTGGAATATATGTTTCAAGTTTTACTAATTGCTATATATGGTTTGGTCATATGGTTTTAAATACAATAGGTTTAATTATATTTTCCAAACCTCCAAATTGCTTATTTTTTTGGAATTATGTCATACACAGAAATCTTCAGTCATGTTCCATTCGATCCTGTTTTGTATTATTGACTATTGTCCATTTCAAAGCCTTATGGTGGATTGATATACTGCAAAACTAATAATAAAACAAAACAAAACAAAAGAAGAAGTAATATATCCTCTAGACTGACATATCTATCAATGACATATATATAGTTAAAAAAATTATATTTTATGAAATAACAGGAAAACCATAGGAGGCCGAAGGGTGTATGAATTCATGGGCCTGTGCCCAACATCAATTCATCATGAACCAAACAATCAAAACAAAACAAAAGAGAAGACAAGAGAGTCATCATCACATGGATGGTTGTGGATAAAACAAAACACCACTCCATACACACACGATCCATCCACTCTTCTCCTCTCTATCTTCTTCATCCCCATTTTATACAAACATTCATATACGCCTGCGTTCGGAGTCAAACGAATCGCATCGATCAATTCAATAGCTGATTTTTTTTTCTTCCCCGGATAATGGAAGCTAGAAGGCTCGCGATCCTCTGTTCCCATCTCAACCCAGCTGCTCCGGCCCGAGACTCGATTCTCAGGGTTTCCGATTGTGGCTCAGGTTCGGTCGTTGACGACAAGGTCGGATCATCCAATCTCCAAAGCGACTGCGTTTTTTGTAAGATTGTCCGTGGCGAGTCTCCATGTCTAAAGGTCTGAACTTTTTTTTCTTTTCTTCGCAGTTCCTTACACAGAACAGAACTAACTTATCTCTTTCTTCTTTTTTTCGTTGACGCAGTTGTATGAGGATGATACGTGCTTGTGTATTTTGGATACGAGTCCACTTATCCATGGGTAATCAAAATCTCATTCTCTGTTAATTACTGTGATTCTCTGTAGCTTCTTGTGACTATGCTTAAGCCCTCGAATACTTGGTGCACTATTGGTTTTTGAATCTTTGGTTAGTGAAAGCTTTGAACTTTCTAATTTGGGCATTCTCAGGCACTCTCTTATCATTCCCAAGGTACATTATCCAACCTTAGAGGAAACTCCTCCCTCAGTAAGTTCCTCTTCCTACCTTTGTATTGCTTTTTTTTTTTTTTTTTTTTTTTCATTTTGCTCATGGATTTTGCTTATTTTGAATCCTTTCAATCGCAGTAACTAGTTACTACTTTCATTTGTTTTATCTCCCCGTGTATGTGGGTATGCCTTCCTGTTTGAAAGTTTTCATTGTATCGACAAGTATGTATGTATATGCGTATAAGATTTTGATTATAGGTCTCCTCCAAGGAGCATGCAGGTAGTTGCTGCCATGTGTTCCAAAGTGCCTCTTATCAGTAATGCCATCGTTAAAGCTACAGACAGTGGTATGTTCTATATATATTCTCAAGACATTGCATTTTCTGCATCCATCGCTGACACCTTCAGATTATAAGAACTGTCTTTGGATATATATATTAGTGCTGGAATTTCAAAGAACCTATTTTGATAGTGGAGCTCCTCACATTTTCTCTTAGAAACCACAAAATCATCGATGATCCCATCTTATATAGATGGACCGCATAACCTATCTAAACCATAGTTACTCTTTCACTGTAGAAGAGTAAACGCCTTAACAGCTCAAGACTGTATCAATCTCATCGCTAGTTTAGGCAACCACTGGATACCTTAGCTCGCTTGTGAACTAGGTTCATTGATTTTTATTTTATGACATTTTGATCTTGTTTCGCAAATGAAGTAAGAGTTTGAACAGGTTTTGCCACTTATTGTCATGTTTTTAAGTGATCTTGTCATTCTCTCTGGAATCTTTGCACATTTTAAGGTAGATTCATCACTGAACCAAAGATTCTGATTCTCTTTTGGTTTTTCTAACTGATTCATCAGATTCATTTAACTTATTGGTTAACAACGGAGCAGCAGCTGGGCAAGTCATATTTCACGTACGCACATACTGACTTTTCTATTTCTCTTAATCCCTGAGGAGGGAAGTTTCTGTTGACAGTTATCTTGCTTTTTGCATTTTCAGACACACATTCACATAATCCCGCGCAAGGAACGTGATTGTTTATGGGCTTCTGAGGTACAAAACATAATCGAAACATAAGATTTTGAAAGGTTTATGATACTTGTCTGATTTGGTGGGTTTTTTTTATGACAGAGCTTCCGGAGACACACACTGAAACTGGACAAGGAAGCATCTCAATTGGCGTCGCGGGTTCGAGAACAATTATGCAGACTTCCTGAAGAACAATTGGTTCAGCCCTCATAAGTCCTTTTTCAAGAGACACATTGTTGTAAACTTTAGAATTACACTGTGCCAACCCGAAGTATATTCTGTATAGTTCATGTTGAGTTTCATTTTCGTTTATATATATATTCTTCAATCTGTTGGTTAGTTTATCAGGATTTGATTTTAATGGTACGTAGAAGAGGTTAAGTAGTCTCATACTCATTCAAAACAGAGAGGCTTGTTAGGTCCATCAGATAAGTTACTTTGCCCCGTGTTAGATTCATGTGGAGGGAGAATGACGATGAGTGAAGTGCATTTGATTGAATTTAAACTACTATTATTGTTTTGAGGTAAATTTTAACTACAAATGGAAAATATTAGTGTAGAATTAAGAAATTTTGTTACTTTTAAGTTCCTCAAACCACGATACGCTAGTTACGTATTTTCAAAATATCAAGTTGCATCTATAAGGCGAAGCTTACGCTGATACGGTACTAAGTCTAGCTTTAAACTGCAGATAACCAAATCGAAGTTGCATTTTGTACCAAGTCTAGCTTAAGATGTAAGCGAGATTTTTCTGTTCCCCAATAAGAGGAATCAGTTTCCTCCCGAATCCACAAATATAATGAAGAGCCATTGGTGTTCGCACACAAGTGGTAAAGAGAGTAGATGAAGATGACTACAAAGCTAATGTATCGGGTGGTATAGGGAGAAAAAGAAAAGGGTCATGTTTAAAAGGACAAAGCTGAGGTTGAAGCGAAAATGTCAGACAACATGAACACATGTATACTCGCTGCCTCGCTGGACATTGATGGTATTTATCAAATGTTTCATATACCAAGTTAAAAAAAAAACGCACGAGAAAGAAGAGGGAAGGGGAAGTGGATTATGTAGTTATAATGTGTTATTGGTTTAACCTCTTTGGAAAAGGTAACTTACATGTTAACCGCCTAATTTCACATCTTAAAAGTATACATACTAAAGCTCCAAACTCTAAGATTATGGAAAGAAGAAAAACAAATTCGCAATAAAGATCGTGTCCAAAAACCTTATCCACTACAGTTCTCGAACTTTACTCTACCAAACCTACTTCCCTCAATCTTATCAACATGAGTAGTTAGGCAAACACTCCATCAATGTGTTTCCTAGATGTAACCAATTGCATTCACACATGTACATTCACATCCAACTTAACCACAATTAATTTTCATAAAATAAAAATACATATTTTATTTCTTTGTCTTGCTTGTTCTTCTTGCTAACATCTATAACCTATAAATGTAGCGGCTATCTGTATGAATCAGCATTGGTCCAACATTACAGGCTGCACAAATGAAGTCTAGGCGTTGAAAGAGTTGGTGGTTTTTACATTTTTACAGCTGCGGATAAGAGACAATTATTAAGGGTTAGATCTATACGGCCTCAAATGTTCAAAAGCCCAAATATAAACATTAAAGTAGCTGACACGAGCTTTATTTTTTTAATATTCGTAAATAAATTTTAATACGTATTGAATTTTTTTTTAATTATTATTGCGACGCGCGGGGCCACTAAGTCATTCTAAACGTATATTTAAGACAAGTATGAGTCGAACTCAAGAATTCACTAGAGATCCATGGAGGGGCGCTGAAGACAAAGCTCACGTCACGTCATCTATATTTTATCATAGAATCCAAGATGAGTCTACTCAATGTTATTGTTATTGATGCAATAAAGAGAGATAATGTTTTATAGTTTTTATTTATAAAAGAAGACTATAAATGTAGTAAAATACAAGGTCGGTCTCATTACTTAACCCGACCAAATCCGAGTTAACCGGCAAGGATGTAGAATTTAATGCGATTATTGACCAAGCGGCGGCATGAACTTTGCTCGTTCAAGTTGATTTTCTTACGTCGCAACTCTATCGATCATTTACTCGCCCCACTTGTTGACTGACTCCAATGATTGTTTTGTTTGATTGGTATAAGTTAAATGACTTGGTTTCTTATACAAAAAGAGAAACTAAACTTGTCGAGAGAACACTGTGTATCGTCAGTAAAGCACCAATGAATGATTCGCCATTTCCAAGCAAACTTCTCTAGTTCATATCCATAAGTTTATTGCACATTAACCATTTCCGACCAAAACAAAACAACTCTAACAGAGATGGTTACAAGAGTCTTTTAATGAATTAGCCAATACGATTGATTTCTCCCACATATATAGTTTGGTTCTGAGGAGATCTCATCAAGAATAAAGGCTTTAGTACTACATTGTTCCTTTGTAAAGAACGAGCGAGACCGTGCTTGTGAACATTAATAGAAGCAAATTTTTAAAAGAGAGCTCCACCAAAGACAAAAAGACAAAGAGAAGCCCTACCAGAACCAGAAGAGATCGACTAGGTTCCATCATTGATCGGACCCCAAGGATATACGGAAAAGAAAACGTGAACAATACGAAAATACCTCTCAAAAACCCTTATAGTAGACTTCCTTCACTTGAGATATTTTAATAATTTTTGCAGATTAATTAAAAAAAAAAAAAGAAGAAGTAGATGTTCATGTATAAATTTACGTCGATATTTGTAAACAATGACATATATATTAGCAACATCGCTCAACGTCAAAGGCCCGGCAACAACTCCTAATCTCCGCCCGTTACGGTGCGACACACAAATTGATATTGATATACTAATTTCTAATTATATTGTATATTAAATATTGATAAAAAAAACATAATATATAGTTTAATCTGAGTGTTATACAAGTATATAAACCCCGTTTAGACCATTAGAGCATTTCCCCTACCATTTATAGGCTCTTCTTCTCCTCCGGCACACTCCAAACTTCCTCGTGTTGAAGAATCTCTGATGTGAACATTTTGACTAGTATTACGTAACTTTGGATCTTTTATTGTTTTCTACGTAACTTAGGATCTTATATACTATAATTTAGATCTCTGCTTCTCTTTTTGATTCATTCTTGTGAGAATGGACAACGAGCTGTTTATGAACACAGAGCTTCCTCCACCGCCGGAGATGGCTGTGCATTTCGAACCACCGTCTTCTTCATCGGCGATGCTTAACTGGGCGTTGATGGATCCGAATCTTTCTCGGAACTCGCCGCCGCAGGATTGCTTTATGTGGGAAAAGTCAACGGAACAACAGAGCATCTTCGACTCTGCTTTGAGCTCACTCGTCTCCTCACCGACGCCGTCTAATTCAAACTTCTCCGGCGGAGGCGGCGGCGAGGGGTTCATTATCAGAGAGCTCATCGGAAAGCTTGGTAACATCGGGAATAGCTCCGGCGAGATCTACGGAGCTCAGATGGGAAATAACAACGGGAAGGTTTCTCGCTCGGCCTCGTGCTACGTAACTCCGATGAGCTCTCCACCGCCGCCGATGATGAACAGAACGACGCCGTTGACGGAATTCTCAGGGGATCCGGGATTTGCGGAGAGGGCAGCGAGATTCTCTTGCTTCGGTAGCCGGAGTTTCAACGGAAGAACTAACTCCGGTATCCCCGTTAACAACGGAAAGATCATCAACTCCGGGAAGCTGACACGTGTCTCCAGCACGCCAGCTCTCAAGGCCCTTGTTTCTCCGGAATTCGCGTCTGCTTCCAGACCGATGATGATTCCCGCCGGCGACTCAACTCCGAAACTCCCCGGAGAATTTTCCCGGAAGAGAAAATCTGTTTCTAAAGGGAAATCCAAGGAAAGCCACCTTTCCGCCGCTTCCCCGTCTCCCAGTTTCTCAAAGGTAAATCAAATTTTCCCGGAAAGTTTTTCCCGCAAAGTTTCTATCTTTTTTTTTTGTTCCTCTGTTTTTCAAAATTCAAAGGCCCCATTTTTATTTTTATTTACATTTTTCGAAGAACCCAGTTCTCTGAAAAGTCAGCTTTTACATAAAGTAAACAAAAGTAATAAACTTTTTCAATATTTTTCAATTTCTCAGACGGCGGAAAGGAGAGAGGATTGGGATGGGAAAGTAAGCAAAGTGTCGGAAGAAAAGGGAGGGAAAAGGAGAAGAGAGGACGAAGAAAAGGAAGAAAAAGAAGAAGAAGAAGAAGGAAACAAAAGTAAGAACACAAAACCACCTGAGCCTCCTAAAGATTACATCCATGTTCGAGCTCGACGAGGCCAAGCCACCGACAGTCACAGTCTCGCCGAAAGAGTAATTAATTCCTCTTTTCTTTCACTTTGAGCATTTGCTGTGTTTTTCAGTAATTTAAAATTTAAGTCAAGTCCCTTTTTTCATTACCAGTTGTGTTATAGATGACATTCGAGTTTGGGTTTGATTAGTTAGTTCTTTAATGTGGGTTTAGGTTCGGAGGGAGAAGATTGGTGAAAGAATGAAGCTGCTTCAAGACCTTGTGCCTGGCTGCAATAAGGTGACAACTTTTGTTTCATTTCAGTTTTTGGACTCAATTGTTGATTAGCATAATTTAAGATAATTCATGTCTTTACATTATTTGTTTTTGTTAATTTTGTTTCTACGATGAAAGGTTACTGGAAAGGCGCTGATGCTGGATGAGATTATAAACTATGTACAATCATTGCAACGACAAGTTGAGGTATTATTATTTGGCTTGCTTCATCTATAGTAGTATATTTAATTAATTGTTTCATTAATCACCGAATTTTAATTATTTGCAATTAATTTTTCTAATAAATCATGTTTTTAATAATTGGCAGTTCTTGTCAATGAAGTTATCATCAGTGAACGACACCAGGCTGGAATTTAACGTGGACACTCTTATGTCAAAGGATGTTGTAAGTCACCTTAAACATTAACATCAATTAACAACCATTAATCATGATCATTTGAAATTGATCGTCATCATTTCTAATCCTTTTTCTCTTCTTCTTCTTTTTGTCCTTAAAAATACTTTTTTTTTTTCAATCGGCCCATTAGCATTAATCCTAATTACCTTTAGTAAACTTTTAAAACTTCTTTTAGAAAGGACCTTTTGTATTTTTCTATTGGAATATATGCATCTGATCTTTTTATAAATTTGAATTTCTTCAGATGATTCCATCAAGCAGCAACCGGTTGCATGAAGCAGGACTCCAATCAGAGTCTTTAAGCCATCATAATTATAACAACAATTCACAGTTACATACCAATGTTTCTTCCAATAACATGATGCTGGAAACCTCTAGCTTAGCCAGAAGCTTCACCCACTTACCGACACTTACCCAATTCACTGACTCAATTTCTCAGGTTCTTTAATTATTCTCTTAAATTTTCTACCTTGGTTCCATTTTTATATAGTCAGAGACTCAGATGATTCTAACATATATATACATTGTTGTATGTGTATTTTCAGTACCAAATGTTTAGCGAGGAAGATTTACAAAGCATTGTAGGAATGGGAGTGGCACATAACCCCAACCATGAATCTCAAAATATGAAAATTGAGCTTTGATCAACCAAACTTTTTTTCCAAGGTCTCAAAGAAGATAATAATAAGAAGAAAAAAGGATTGATGGGTGTACATAACCATACCAATTTCTGTGATTTATTCATATACTCATCTCCATATATATATATACGCATTAATGAAAGTAACCTACTTTTTGTATTTTACCCCTCTGTTAATTATATTATGTCATTTTCCCATTCATCATTAGGGTTTAATTGTATTGTTATCTTTGGATTCTTTTTGCTTTTTCTGATGTGATGTCACTGTAAGTTCATAACCTCCACTATAATCGAAGATAATTAATCTACTTCTAATTAGGCTCCAAACAAAAAAAATAAAAAACAATTTTTATATTTACAATTTTTTCAATTAGAGTAACTGATCGGCGATACCAACCCTAACTTGGATCCTATGCAATACTCTTTCACATCATTATGATTTTCTTGGTAAATTGAAATCGAGTATTTTAGTTTATAATGAATAGTTTGCTATCTTATCTAAATCTAATTATTTGACATCATACACTTTGCTAAAAAGAACTTTCCGACAAATATCATTAAACAAAAAGTAGCCTTTGCATGATTAATCAAATTCGTAATGATGGACTATATTATCTCATAAACTTGATTAAGATGATTATTCCTATTAGCAAAATCTGAATTTAATATTTTTAACCTCTAAATTGGTCGACATCACTTTCATTTCTAGATTCTTTTTGATTTGATATTTGCTAATGTTAACCAGCTATGTGCGGTGCTTTGTCTCTATCTCTAGAGATGATTGTTTTTTTGGAAATGTAATTTAGGCTCTACCATTCGGATTTTTGTTTGGGATGAGATTAGTTTTATTTGGATTTGGATTTTTTGAATAGAGGAATTTTATATATGTACTAATAGAGTTTTAACTCGGTATTTTTTTATAATATTGACTTGATCTAGTTCTTAATTTTTTAAAAATTCAGTAAAGGATTCGATCACTCTAGTCAATAATTCATTATACTTCAATTGTATTAGTAGATATATATTCAATATTCCAGTAGGCGTTAGGTACTAATCAGACTAAACATATAATCTCTAGATAGTTTAATCAACCACGTACATGTTCCATTTTCAGAAAAAATGGTGGTTGATGGTTTGAGTATTATACAATCCTGCCTTGTAAGTTGATGTAGTTTTAACCAACTCGGTTCGCTTATAAAAAAACCAAATATCGTGAATTTGTTTTATAATAACACACAACGATTTAAGTAGAATTAATTTATGCATAAGTGTTTTAGAGAAACTCCATTAGTAGGTTCCAGTAGAAATATATCATAATAAAAATAAAAAAATTAATGAAAAAATGAGAGATAATGAGATAGGGTTCTCAAATGAGAATTTTTGAGAATCCAAAAAAAAAAAAATGTGTCACTTATAGATTGGTTCAATCTTTGCTTTTAAGTTAAAAGCTAATTTAATAATTAAATTATATTTTAATGCTAATATTTTTCTGTTTAAAATACTTTTAAAATATCTAAAGGGATGGAAGTACTCTTAGAGTGTAATTTTTCATCACAACGTCTGACATGTGGAAGCTGGATAGGTAATTCATTCAATAACCAAAACAATTAATATCGATTCAACTAAATGAGTAAACATATTTGTGCTGTTTCACTTTTGGTTATTACACATATTGTCTATTTGTACACTTTCTCAATTTCTATCTATCTTATATATATATATGAAGAATTACATTCTTTGTTGTTGTTGTTGGAGTTTTATGTAATAAGAAACAATGATGAGTATAATCGCCTCTGGATATACGACGATCAATTGATGAATTCTAGAAAGTGTGAAAGGGAATTAAAAAAATTAGCGATCACATGGGTACGGAC
The DNA here is from genome assembly GCA_900108845.1 of Iljinskaea planisiliqua. NCBI lineage: Eukaryota > Viridiplantae > Streptophyta > Magnoliopsida > Brassicales > Brassicaceae > Iljinskaea > Iljinskaea planisiliqua. The sequence goes on along the minus strand of FNXX01000002.1, from coordinate 4,693,487 downwards.
TCTGATTCGTGGACTTAGCTCACCGAATAATGATAATTGAATAAAATAATCACCAACTACTTTCAAGTTCATAATTGAGAAGTTGTTAATTAAAATCTCTAAAGTAATTTGTAAACCTTTCTGCTTTTATTAGTGTTCAGTTGCAGCTTTAATTGTGCATATAAAATTACGGATTGAATTATTGGACATAGGAATAGGTAGGGTGAATTAACTGGTTTAATTTACTACTACTTTAATCTATTCTATTTTGAAAGTTAGAAAAAAAGAAGATGCTTTGAATGTGGCTGGTCTGTATATATATATTCTATAATATTATAATTATTGAAGAGTAGTTGCATCTCACTCGGAAATTACATTAAAAAAATTGTTAGGAGTAATGACAATCTTCATGTGGCATACTTTATTCATCCCTCAAAATGTTGCATAGTGGCAAATCACTTAGTGTTATGTCGAACAAAGGCCTGTTCTTTCTTTTTTTGAACATTTCACAAATCCATTATGATGGTCCATTCCTTTTGATAATAAATTGTAAGTTATTATTACTTTTCTAAAGATCTATTGGATATTTTCTATAGCTTCGTAACCACAAAAAAAATTCCTGAAAATAAATCGTCTAGTTGAAATGTTTGACTCGACCTATTTATAGTAAAGTATACACACAAATATGGATTCCTTTTTTTCTTTTTTTTTTTGGATTTGTGCCGTAATTTTGATAGTCAATCAATCTCACCATAAAGCTATATACGAACCATCAAAGTATCACATACGTATATTCTAATCACAAAAGATTATATAAATATATAAGAGCGAGCTTCATTAGTCAAATCGATCGATATCCTATTTTCTTTCAAAATGCACCGTGGTGGCTATATACATTATTTAATAGCTTTTTATAAAGAACCATTAATACTTAGTAGAACCTAGATTTGTGCCATGGCACTTCCTTAACTGCCATCCAAAAATGCATATCAAACCAGTGGACATTTCATTTGCATTCGTATATTTCTATTCATAGGATACACACGTTACATATATACGATGAAATCTAGTCTAAACTGTTTTGTGATTGATTCGGATGGATTTGTTATAGACTTTTAAGTTTGATTTTTTTTTTTGAAAATTATTTATATAAGTGCCGTACTTCACTAAAGAGTTGCATATACAAACTTTTGAAAAAAACAAAAAACTAAGTGGTTAAGTTCATAAAACAAAAACAAAAATCCGACAAGTTACCTATATAGAAAAATCGTGCGAATTTGATAATTCTGAAAGCCCATCAAACATTACATAAAACGGGCCACTAGTCGAACCTTAATGGGCCCTCAATCGAATTCACTAGCTGGTATTTGGTATTGGGTCTGATAACCCAAGATTTGATGAAGGAAGTGAAGTGACGGTGGAGGAAGACGACACAACAAGCACACAGCGAAAGAGACATTTTTACATTCTTGCATCTGTCAATGAGAACGGTGGACCACTCTCTCTGATTACACTCTCTACTCACTTAAGCACGAGCTTCTGCTTCCTACACCGAAACATTAATAACAGCATAAGTACTCTTTAAACTATTTCCATTTCGAAATATATTAAATTTTTAAAAAGAGACACTTTTTTGAGTTTAGCCCAATCCTGTTTCTCTCTTCCCTCCTCCTCTGATCCCTAGATCTGCCCCGTTCCTTCCTCTCGGTCTCCTTCTCCGTTTGAATGTCTCGAGCTCAGAACAAAGAGTTTCAGGAATGGTGGAACAAGCAGCGAGAAACAAACCACGACATTTTCTCCGACGTAGACCAAGAAGCCGCCTTTCTCACCGTCGAAATCCGTACACCTGTCGTCGACCCGGATAAGAATCGGATCCGGTCTCGAACCGCCCGCCAGCTCTCCTGGCTTTACCTCCTCAAGTTTCAACATTTCGCCTCTTCCCTCGCTTGGATCGCTAACTCCTTCGTTTTCCTTATCCGCACTGCTAATCGCCGCATTGCCAACGACTCTCCTTCTCCCTCTGTTTCCTCTTCGGCTAGATTGTACCGTCTTATCAAAGGTTTCCTCTTCCTTGTGACACTCCTCCTCTGTTTCGAGCTCGCCGCCTATTTCAAAGGTTGGCACTTCACTCCTCCTTCAGTGGCCTCTGCCGAGGTGGCGGTTGAGGTGGTTTACGCACGGTGGCTGGAGATCAGGGCGGCGTATTTAGCGCCGCCGCTGCAGAGTTTGACGAATGTCTGCATAGTTCTCTTCCTGATTCAGTCGGTGGACCGTCTGGTGCTTGTGCTTGGGTGCTTCTGGATCAAGCTCCGCCGTATAAAGCCCCTGGCTTCTATGGAGTTCCCGGAGAAGGCGGCTGCGGAAGGAGAGAGTGTGGAGGATTATCCAATGGTTCTTGTGCAGATTCCTATGTGCAACGAGAGGGAGGTAAGCAGATGTAGGTCCTCTTATCCGTAGTTGATTACTTCCTCTGCTCAAATAGTTATGGTTGTCTTGTGCAAACTTAGTTTTATATCTAAAGCTTATTAGTGGTGATAGATACTTCATAGTGTTAACTAGACTTTGCTCCGTCATAAGAACGCATCATGTTCTGCATAACGAGAGCTTTTAACTGTTCTTTACGCATTGGACAGTTTCCTATTGTCAATTATACTCCTTTTTCTACGCCATGTCGTGTAATTTTGGGTGTGAAATTTGTTATTTTCTTCTTGGGTTATGAGTTCCTGCTTGTTAACTCATTGTAATGGTGGCACTTGCAGGTTTACCAACAGTCTATTGGAGCAGTCTGTGTCCTTGACTGGCCAAAAGAAAGAATGCTTGTGCAGGTTCTTGATGACTCCAGTGAGTTAGACGTTCAGCTTCTTATAAAAGCTGAAGTACAGAAATGGCAACAAAGGGGTGTCCGGATATTGTATAGACACCGTCTCATACGAACTGGCTACAAGGCTGGAAATCTTAAAGCTGCAATGAATTGCGAGTATGTAAAAGACTACGAGTTTGTCGCAATCTTTGATGCAGATTTCCAGCCCCCATCAGATTTCTTGAAGAAAACTGTGCCTCATTTTAAGGTAACATCTGCATATCCTTGCGAGATTTTATGTGATAAAGTCGCCACTATCAGATACTCTTTACAAGAATTTAGTTGGTCGTTTGAAAACTGTGGAGAATACGTTTATCCTTGTTTGAGCTTATATTTAAGTTGATAATCATCTTGTGTTGGGCCCGTGGCTTTGGCTGTACAAGTAGAGTGTCTCAAAATATACAAAGATAGCCCGATTGAAGTCTCCCACAGGTGCAACTGTAGACAAAAGAAAAAAAAAAACTCTCTGTGCACTGGAAATATTGTAGACCACTGGCAAATTGGTCGTATGTTTCTTGATTGCTATGACTGAAGTGGTGTAGGATAGACATCAAAACCAAAAGCAAAGAGAAACAGAGACTTAATATCAGTCGTGATCTGTTTGCAAAGTATATGATGTTGTCGTTGCTTGTTTGGTTGAATACACCCCTGCGGTTCATAAATAGTTCCTTTCCTTTAACATGATTTTGAGCCTGAAGAGTTCGGTGTACTAGAGGCTTGTTCATTGCCTAAACATGCATTGCAGATTATTATTCAAATAACTGATGTTTGACTTTATTTTCTGTATAGTTTATGTCAGGCTTTAACTTTAGACCCAACATGTATATCTTCTAGGGAAATGATGATCTTGCCTTAGTCCAGACACGGTGGGCCTTTGTGAACAAAGACGAAAACTTACTCACAAGGCTACAGAACATAAACTTGTCTTTTCACTTTGAAGTCGAACAGCAGGTCAATGGTGTTTTCATTAATTTCTTTGGCTTCAATGGAACTGCTGGTGTGTGGAGAATCAAAGCGCTGGAGGATTGTGGTGGATGGTTGGAGCGAACAACAGTTGAAGACATGGATATCGCCGTCCGTGCTCATCTTTGTGGGTGGAAGTTTATATATCTGAATGATGTAAAGGTGTTTGCTTACCCTGATCGTTATGAAGTTTAGAAATATAGCTCTTTGAATCTCCATCTCATCTGTCTATCTCCTTTTTATAGTGCCTATGTGAACTTCCGGAGTCCTATGAGGCATACAAGAAACAGCAATACCGGTGGCACTCAGGTCCAATGCAGTTGTTCCGGTTGTGCTTCTTTGACATCCTTCGCTCAAAGGTGAAGTGAGAATAAGACTGAGATTCGTGCCATCTTGAAAAAAGAAAATGACAGAGTTTCTCTTTATGTTCCATCGTCTTATTTATATAGCAATGACGTTTTCGGACCGTAATTCCAGGTTGTTTTTGTTCTGCAGGTCAGTTTCGCCAAGAAAGCAAATATGATATTTCTGTTCTTCCTGCTGCGCAAGCTTATCCTCCCATTCTACTCCTTCACTCTCTTCTGCGTCATTCTTCCATTAACAATGTTCTTCCCAGAAGCTAACTTACCAGCTTGGGTTGTCTGCTACATCCCCGGGATCATGTCTATCTTAAACATCATCCCAGCTCCACGATCTTTCCCCTTCATAGTCCCATATCTCTTATTTGAGAACACCATGTCCGTAACCAAATTCGGGGCCATGATATCCGGTTTGTTCAAGTTTGGAAGTTCTTATGAGTGGGTGGTGACCAAGAAGCTGGGGAGATCCTCTGAGACCGATTTAGTTATATATGCGGAATCAGAACCTCTGGTTGGTTCAACAAACATCCAAAGGTCTTCTTCTGATTCAGGACTAGGCGAGCTTAGCAAGTTAGGAATGGCTAAGAAAGCAGGGAAAACCAAAAGGAACCGGTTGTACAGAACAGAACTTGCTCTAGCATTGATTTTGTTAGCAGCTTCGGCAAGAAGCTTATTGTCAGCTCAAGGGATACACTTCTACTTCCTCTTGTTCCAAGGAATCACTTTCGTTGTGGTTGGTCTAGATTTGATTGGGGAGCAAGTTAGCTAGTTTTCTATTAGACTTCTTTCTTATTCTTAGGAAATCTTACCAGCTGAAGCACAAGAACCCAAGATCAAATAACTGCATGCTTAGCAGTCTCTTCCAGAGCTTGATGGTCTTCCATTTGAGACAGAGACATGAAAACCATTGCTTACAGTGTCTATGTGGGATGGACGATTTATTGCACTCGGGTTGAGTTTCCAGGTTCGTTATACTCTGGTAGCAACAAAGATGGTGTTGTTAGCTGAGGTATTCTGAGCAGCAGGTAGAAACAGACTGAAAACATTGCCAAGTCTTGAGAGTGTAAAGTCGGTTAAGCTAAGGACGATCATATGGAGAGATTGTCTGATATATACACAAGTCGAGCCTTGTGCATTGTGTTGAATTGTAAGGCGAAGTTGATTAAGCACTTGGACACAGCTAATTATAAAGTTTATTTTTTATTATAAGAGCAAAATCATCTAAACAGTCGCACACACCAAGGTTGTTTACAAATGGGATGACAGAAATTTGTAATTCCTTTTTCGGCCCAATGCAACTCTCCCAAGTGATGCCACTCATGCCTTGGCGTCAATACTCATCGCTTGCGCTTCCTTCTGAGCTTCTTTCTGCACAATCGCATTTAACCCAAACAATAATTACTTCAGTTCAATAAATGCCTTGCCTATTTTCACCCATTGACTCTTCTTTTAGAACTACTTACATGAGGCTCGAGCATTTTCGCCAGCATGTTGCTGTAAAACTTAGCGTCCTTCCTATTGTACTCCTTCACCTTCTCCTTCAATTTCTTATATTCAATCTTCACCTCCCTGCAGCGAAGGGATGTTAGTACACAATGCAGCGGAGGAAAGACAATTTACGTACAAAGAGCCAGGAAAACGTTTTTGCTTACTTGTTGTCAGGATCAATTTCAAGAGCTTTCTTGATATCAAGCTCAGCCAGATCAAGATCAGCCGTCTCCATGTACGCATGTGCCCTTCTATACATCGCCTTCACATTCCTTCCATCCATCTCCAATACCTATTCACATCGGTTTCATTTGCTACTTAGTCTTCTCTAATTGGAATATCCAACAATTTCTGGAACTAGAAGATCCTTTGTTTTACCTTTGTGGACAACTTTGCTGCCTCCTTATAGTCTTTCAGTTTCAGCTTGCAAGCTGCGTTGTTCAGGTTACAAGCAATCTTCAGAGCTTTTGCTTTCTTCTTACCTTCTTCACCGAAAGCTGAGTCATACTCTATGTACTTGACTCCCTGCAACCAAAACTTGATGTTAAATCCAAACCCAGACATGCCTTTTCTTTACAAAGACCGCAAGAGGCACAAGGTTCGAGTCCTAACCCTCTCGTATCTCTTGGAAGCTCTTGCATATTTTCCAGCCTTGAAAAGCGTGTTCCCCTCTTCCTTCTTCTTGCCAGCAGCTTCTATCTTTTCCTGTGTATTCATGTCCCAAGACTCTTTCTCCTGTATCAATTTTAAATGAACATAATACTTAAACCCACAAATAAGGTTTTTTCATTGAAGAAAGAGGTAACACTCAGAAAGTGATTGCTCTCACCTTAATGAAGGATACCAGCTCGACCTCGTAACATACAGTGGAGTCTGGCGGTATAACAGCTAGCTCCTGTTTTGATTCAGAGGAACCAAATGCATATTCCGGCGAAATGGTGATGAGTGCCACCTCACCCTTTTTCATGCCCATCACACCTTTCTCAAGCCCTTCAATAACTTGCTCTGCACAGAACATCAATGCTTTCCCCCTTCAATATAATATCATCATCGTGACACTCAAAATACTAAACGAGATTTCAGCTTCTCTGTTCATACCTTCATCGGTCTTGAACTCGAATGGCTCCTCGTCTTCTTCGTGACCTTTCTTCAAGAACACAGTCCCATCTTGAAGTTTACCAATCAACTTCACTGCAATAAACCAGCATAACTTGGTCGTCAGATCACATAAAATCAATTCAGCAATTATAGTCTATCCATATCAGACCCTTAACGATACTGACGTTTGACAACTGCCCCTTCGTTCGGACGCTCATATCCTTCTCCTTCCTTCACTATTTTCTTAATGACTTTCTTGTCATCAGTTACTTCCACCACAGTCTTCCAAGAAACCAACTCAAGGTCGATCTGAAGGGTCGCATTTGGTGAGATTGCAGCATGAAGACCATCAGACGCTGGTTTTCCAGTATCCCCAAAGCCGTCTACATCGGTCACATACACAAGTCAGACCATATTTTAAATTATCTGCATTTCCTTTAACGAAAGTTGATCATCAATTAAATAAACTCACATTGTGGCTTCACAGTTAGGAGAACCTTTTCCCCTCTTTTCATTGTTTTGACAGCCTTAGCAAGCGCAGGACAGAAATGGCCTGTTTCATGAAGATGCATTAGACCCTCTGGTCCAAAACAACAAATAGCATCCAGTAAAGAAAGCTTAACACTAACCCTCCTTGACAGTGAACTCTGCACCATCAGATCTTCCAACAACAGTGCCATCCTCGAGCCGAGCTTCATACTTGACTGCAACAGTATCAAGCCATACAATGAGAATCAATATCGATAGAATTACGCTCCAGAGCAAAGAAACGAACGAAAATCATTGGAAGGAAAGAAGACTCACCGTACACTTCGTCAAGGTCCTTAGGCTTCTCCCATTTTTCTCCCTCCGCGATTATTTTCTTGATCAAACCACCATCACCACATATATCCTTAACACTCCTCCATGATAGCAGCTCCACATCAAATTGAAGAGTGGCATTCGGAGGAATGGTTGGCGGTGAACCGGTTTCACCATACGCCAGCTCAGGAGGGATGGTGAAAATGGCGTTTTCGCCTTTCTTCATCGTCTTGATCCCTAAGTCCCATCCTTTGATCACATGTCCTGACCAAGCCAAACCAGAGAAATTCAGGACTCGGAAGTAGTGAACAAATGAGCAATTTTCAAACTCTAAAAAAACAGAGGACCATAACCGTCACACAGACCATCATACGCCGAGCCTTAATCAAAAGGCAGAACATAGCAAAAGCCTTTCCACGATGTAATAAATTACCTTGTCCGAGAGTGAATTTGAAGGGAGTTCCTCTGTCACGGCTTGAGTCAAACTTCGTCCCGTCCACCAGAGTTCCCGTATAATGCACTGCAAGAGAACACCATGACGGAGCCTCAGAGCTGAATTCATATACATCATCAGATACCGACAAAAGGGACCAAGTGGTTAATATATATATACCTTCAACCTCGTCTCCGTTCTCAGGAGTGTCCCATTTTTCACCTTCCTTGACGAGCTTCTTCTTCAATCCTGACTTCCCGATCTCCTTCTCCTCGCCGATCTTCAGGTCAGGTTCCGATTCGGCGTCGTCGGCGAGATCCAAATCCATCTCCTCCGCCTCCTCTGCCGGAAGCTGCATGTCGAAATCGTCGGCCATTTCTGATGAGATTGAAAGATGAAGAGATTTGTCAACAAATTACGAGAGAAAGTCTAGCGAGTGTAATAAGCTTCGAGAGATTTTCACAGGATTCGTTGGGACAAATGTGAAGATATTTATAGGGTGAGAGTGAAAGGTGTGTGTGTGGGTTCTGGAGAATTCTGATTTTTATTTTATACTACTAGTCAAGAGCCGTTGGAACGCACCTTAGGATGTGTCCCGATGTTTCCAGATACAGTTGAGTCGTTTTTTTTTTTTCTAACTCCGTTTGAGCGGGTCTTTCTTAGAAGTGTAATAACACCTTTTTTTCCGTCGCTTTTTTCTTTTGTTTGAGGAAAAATTAAATGAAGATGCATATACTATTGTATGATCATGAAGTATGGATTAGTGTCGGATTACTGTCAATAGTTTGTCTTTGAGAATGGATTTTTAAGTTGGCGATAATTTTTTTTTCTTTCTTTAAAGCATTTTTGTTTAACTACTCCAAAAGCCAAACCAAAATGAAGTCGTAGTTAACAAGTGATAAAGAAGCCAAACTAAAGCATCCAAAGATTAAAAAACAAACGCCCATTGACCGTTTCTTCGTTTCATCTAGAGAACTCTGAAGCTCAACGGTTGGAGAATGGAGATGGAATCACAGCTCGTCATCTCCATATGTGTCGTCTACATCTCCTCCGTCTTCTTCCTCTCCACCAGCTGGCTTTTCATTTACCGCAATGAGCTCTGTGTCAAATATCAGTGTTGCACCACCTGAAGTTTGCAAATTGTTTTTAGTTATAAACTCGGAAACTAAACCAGTATTCTTCACAAACATGACAACATTGAACACACAATCTAAAAAAGCTTTATAGATGAAAGGTTTTTTTTATACCGGGGATAGTCGGAGGAGAGCCTTGTTCCCCATATCCAAGTTTAGCAGGTATCTTCAACTTCCGCTTCTCACCTACACACGCACCTAGCAAACCTTGATCCCAGCCTGCGACAAAAACCGAAATATTACCATCGGGAGGAACTAAGAGAATGGAGCAAAAGGAGAGATTGAAAAGTCAGAAGCAAGTGGATAGAACCAAGCCACCACCTTTGATAACCTGACCACTTCCTAACTCAAACTCGAATGGGTCACCCCTTTCAAAGCTCGAATCAAATACGGTTCCATCGGTAAGTTTCCCCTGCCACATAATACTAAGTTAAACAACAACAACGCCATACTTTGTGACAGAACATCCTGCGGATATATGTCTCTAAGAAGATGATGAAATCCGATTTTGTCGTAAGATCTGGTAAGGCTTACCCTGTAGTGCACCTTGATCCTATCACCTTTGTGAGCCTTAAGTTCACACGTTTTTGGCTTATACTGCAAAGATAAAATTGCAGATTTTATGAATAAAAGATGGAAATTACAACCAAGAAGCTATTTTTAAGATTTGTCGAAGAGATTCCCTAACTCCCCCAAAGCCAAAAGACGAAACCAAGAGAGAAAACAACAGAGTCAAAACCATCAGACGATAGAAAAAATGTAGTTGACATCGAGCAAAACCAATGTTTCGAAACTCGCAATTGTAGCTTCACATTTATAGTAATCCAATGAAAAACAATGGAGACATAACGAAAATCTACAATGATGAGCTCCAACATCACTATTATAGCTAAAGATTTTCCCTTTATGCTCAGGGACAAAGAAGCTATAACTCTACGATCGAGCTTAACAATACACTATGGTTCATTTGCTGATCCGCGAATGATTAATGTACCTTAACCCCGATCTGCAATTCCGACACGTCTCCTGTCTTCTTGGAAAAACCTAAACATGGAGAAACACGAAAACAAACAGATCCAACACAAAGGTATTAGACAGAAGACCTGAGATTAGGTTGAGATCATGTTGTACCAATTTGTCAGCCATTTGAATAATGAGAAGAAAAATAAATTGAGAAATAAGAGGATCGGAATCAAAACCTTGGAGTAAAATGAGAGAGAAGAAGATCAAAAACAGTGAGTAACGTAGACACATCTTGCTCGCCAAAACTCGCTTCTCACTCTTTTTAGTTTTTGATTTTGCTGTTTCTTCACTCTCTGTCTGTTATTGTTCTTAGCTCAGAGAAAATCGAGTAGATGCAATCTTATTGGGCCACAACTATGGGCCTGGGCTTATTTTGTTTCGTTGTCTATACCCATTTCTTTCACAAAGGGATAAAAATAAATGAAGGTGAATCGCAAGAAAAATTGAAAAATCAGAAATCAACATCGCTTAACCCAGTCAACTTGAAGAGAGAGGCAGGCAGGCAGCAATAAACCACACAAGGCAATATCGAAGCCGATCGAATCAAAGTTTTATTACAAAAATACGAATAAAATAAACTTATAAAGATTTACTCCCCTAACCTTATCCAATCTCATCTCTGCTCATACTGACTCTTCAATCCTTGCTGCTCTGTAATCTCTTCACAATCCCAAATCTCCCGATCACCGTCCCTTTTGCTTTCTCTGTTCCGTTTTCATGGACAGCTGTCTCTCCCACAAGGGCTCCCTCCCGTTTCTCCCGTCGCGCCGCGATTCCGTTACACGAAGAACCGGCGGCGATTGCGTTCTCCTCCCGTGGCGGCGCAAGGTCCGGTACGATTCGATGGTTGTTGTTGCCTCTGCGGCTGCGGGAGCGGGAGCTGGAGCTGGAGCGAGCCTGGATGCGCCTCTCGTGCCGCGCTCGGCTCAGGGCAGGTTTCTAAGCTGCGTTTTGATGAAAAAGCGGCCGCTTTTTCATTTCGCCGTCGCTGATTTGCTCAAGCAGCTCGCTGAAGACAAGGAAGCTGCTTTATCACGCATGTTCCTCAGTTCTGGATCCGACGAAGCTTCTCTCCACAGGTTTCTTTAGTCCTCCACCTTCTTCATATCATAGATAACGAACACACGCATCAATCTGCATGAATCACTACACATATATGGAGATTCCGTAGATGTTTGTGATTGGCTTAGCATATAAATTCAAAACAATTTCATCTGGTTTTAGCTTAGGTTTTATCATTATATATTCAGATTGCTTGTTTCTATGGACGCAGTTTTGACTCTTTACGGTTTTGCAGAAGGATAGCTCAACTCAAGGAGAGCAATTGCCAAACTGCAATCGAAGACATTATGTACATGTTGATCTTGTACAAATTCTCTGAGATAAGAGTGCCTCTTGTTCCAAAGCTACCCACTTGCATTTACAATGGGAGACTCGAGATCTGGCCTTCCAAAGACTGGGAGCTCGAATCCATTCATAGCTACGACGTCCTTGAACTCATCAAAGAACACAGCAACGCTGTCATCAGTTTGAGAGTGGATTCGACTTTGACTGATAATTTGGAAACGACCGAGATCGACAAGCATCATCTCAGCAGAGTGTACACGGCTTCGATCTTGTATGGATATTTTTTGAAATCCGCTTCCCTCAGGCACCAGCTCGAATGCTCGCTATCGGAAAACGACGGAAGCATCACCACCAAGCAACTGAGGCATTACATCTCCCGGTTCGACCCCAAGATATTGCGGAGATGCGCAGAGCCGAGGTCACGCGAAGCCAAGAACCTGATAGAGAAGCAGAGCCTAGCTCTGTTCGGTCCAAAGGAAAACGAAAAGGAAGAGAGCATCGTGGCATCGTATTCGAGCTTGAAGAGGCTGCTTCTCGAGGCTGTGGCGTTTGGTACGTTTCTATGGGACACAGAAGAGTATGTAGATGGCGCGTTTAAGCTCAAGGAGAACGAGAATGCAGAAGAAGAAGAGAACAGCAGTGTCTGAAAAATGAACTAGTTTGAGTTTGGTAGAAGAAGAAAAGCTTGAAACAGCTTCTTGTGCCTTTGTGGTGGCTATGGATACTAATTTTTGTCTATACTTTGCGTAATTATATGTATAGTGGTGTTTATAGAGAGATTGGTTTTAGTAAATCTTCATGTGAACTATATAACATATGAGAATCATATATGCTAAGCCCAAATTGAGAAATAGCACAAAACAAAAGCCCTTTTAAGTTAAGAAAATGTCCACAGGTAAGGATACGAATGACACGTGTCTTTCTTCAATCTCTCCCTTTATAAATTCCCATTTGCCATTCTCAGTCCAAACTTTTCTCATTCCTTGGCTGGGGTTTTGAGAGAGAGAGAAAGAAAGAAGAGAGAGAGAGTTTCTTCTTCCCATCAAGAGCCAACCCATCAAAATTAACCCATACTTTTCATTTTTTATATATTTATTTTATATATTTATAAAACTTCACAGAAGAAGAACATTACAGATTATATATAGAGAGAAAGAGAAGGTATATACAACCCATATGCCAACACATGTAGATTACAGGAGAGATGGGAGAGAGAGAGAGAGAGATATTTCTCACTTTTTTAATTTAATTCTTTCCTTCCCTCTCTCTCTCTTTGTCTCTGAGATATTTTGAATCGCACGTTTTATTGCTTTTGATTTTCATGAAACCGAAGCTGTAGGCAATTTCTTCTGTTTCTTAAACTGAATCCTTGATTTTAGAGTGAATTGTTGCCGAAAGTTTTGAAATTGGATCCGTCGATACTAAAGCTGATTTTCGCTTCGTTAGTTTCTCTGTATTTTTCGGTTTCCTTGCTAGTTCCCACATGGAGAATAGCTTCGAGTTTACGTTCCTTGCCTACTCTTTTGTGTGTGTGTGTGTGTGTGGTTTCGAAGTTTGTGATTTCACCTGACATTTTGCTTTCAATTGTTTTTTCAGGGTTTTGATTGGATCGCCCGTGGAATCGACCCTACACTAGTAGGCTCGACCCTCGAAGTGTTTAGGATTGAATTGGGTTCCTTCACATTCAATCTGAGCGAGGAGTTGATTTTTTGATCAATTAAGCTAATAAGGTGCTTTTGAGATGCTCATCGGATTCTTATCTCCACACCCTTGTTACTGTGAGTTACGGATGCTTGTGAAAGTGCTACTGATCTCGATTTCTGGTGGCAGGCTATTTAATAAATCTTGAAAGACCAATCTTTGGGGTGTACAAAGTTGACCCGTATCAGGGTCCTGAGGTGTATAATTTTGCTAAGTTATAAGGAATTTAGAATTGGTGGACTTGGAATTTGATTTCTTGGAGGTGATTATTGCGGCTCGGAAAGTAAGATTCCGAGCTGGAATGGTTTACTGGACCTTAGATTCTGATCTGGTCAAGTGCTGGCGTAAAGGAGCAAAAAAGTTGGAGTGTCGTGAAAGTGTACCACTTTACAGTTCCCACGGACAAGTGCCATGTCTCGCTGCTTCCCATTTCCTCCACCTGGATATGACAAGAAAATTACAACTGACGAAACAGACCCTCTTATAAAGGTTTCTTATGCTAACTCTTGGAACTTTCTCTACTTTGAATCATGGTCATTCTGCTGCTTCGAAAACTTAGAAACAAAATTTTGGAGGAAACTCGGGGGTAGCATGAGACTTGAGTCTAATGGGTTCATGTAACTCTTTGTATTGTGGAATCTTTTGCGTTCTTTTCTAGGGCATATAGACGTACCTGGAAACCCCTTTTTGAGTAAGGGAATTTGCAGAATTAGTCTCTCGTTATTAAGGTGATTGCTGGGGGTGGTCAAGCCTTGAGTATTCATTCCAATTGATCTAGTTGATTGCATAGCTCTCTTAAGACGCTGCAGTAAATGGTATTCAGAAGGAGTAGTGAGGAGCTGGAACTTACTGGTAGTAGCTTACAGCAGACCGATCATACTAGTTACCTACTAGAGCAATAAATGAAAAAGAAACTTTAACCAATGCGTATCCAATTTTTTCATTGTTTCTGCCACGTAACCTTGTATAAGTTCACAGGGGTTGTGGAAGTCCTATCTACCAGAGCATGGTAAATCTTGTCTAGTTGAGGGATTTAGAGAATTTATTTCTTGCTGAAATGCATTTGTATGCTATCTTGATGCTTCTGCCATTGTACAGTCTGTTTTGTGTGGAACTATAACTTTATATGAAATCTTGTGATCCTCCCTTATGTGTATATGTTTTTCTTCTTGGGATGTGAGTTGCAGGAGAAGTACAAGGAAAAGAGACACAAGAAGGATAAGGACAAAGAAAGGAAGGAGGGTAAAGAGAAAAAGAGTAAAGATAGAAGCAAAGACAAACATAAGGAAAGAAAGGAGAAAAAGGAGAAAAGTAAAGATCGAAAAGACAAGGAGAAGGATAAAGAAAAAAGTAAACCTTTGGAGGAGAAGAAAGCCGAAGTGCTGACAAACACAGGGCACAGCGAGAAACTTGTAACAAATACCGTGCAGAATAGTTGTAATGGAGAGTCAAAGTATGTACAGGAACTGGCAAGAAGGATCAGATATGAAGAAGAAGCGACAGGAAGTCAGAGTGCACAAAAGATTACTAACCAAAAAGGAATAGCAGGAAAAGCAACTTTGAACAGCAGTTTCGACCCAATTCAAGAAACAAACCATAGGGATAATGACGATAAGAGAATCAGTACGCAGAAGAACTTTGCAGTGGCAAAAAGTTCTGAAAATGAAGTTGCTCGAGTATCATTTGGTGCAGATCAGAAAAGAGCTGAGGCTATGGGTAAACCAATGGAGAACAGAGACAAGGCGAGGCAAACGGAATCACCTGAGAAGAGTCACCCCAAGGAAAGTGCTACCAAGAGTGATAAAACAAGGGATAAAGAAGGGGTAAAGAGAAACGACGCAAAGGATAAAGACAGAAATAAAGAGAAGAAAACAGAGTCGATAAATAAAAGTCATCAGGAGAAACCAAAATTGATAGAAGGGCCCAAATTAGAGGAGAGGGGAAAGGACTCTCTGGGTATAAAGAATGGCAGACCGCCTGACATTTCAAGGGCGAGCGTCAAGAACCTTATTGCTGAGGGAAATCTTGGCAAACGGAAGGATCTTGACACAAATGGACTCTTGTATGGTGAGTTATAACCTGATCCAATTCCCTGTCTGGTGAATGAGGAGGGATATACGTGTGTAGTTGCCATATTAACCACAATATGATATATGGTTTGGTACTTAGAAGCACCTTATAAATTTATACAATCGTGGTATGTTTTCTTACCTTCAAAAGATTATATAATTTTCTCGTTATGATGCAAGACCCGTTCATTTTTTGCTGGTAATTTTTTCTTCAACGTTGACATTGTATTTTCGTCCTGGAATATTGTTCGTTTAACACTTTTTTAATTCTTGTGCAGAGAATGGAGCCACACCAAACAAGTTACAGAGGCACTCAGCACCTGTATCATCTGTGGAAAATGGAAGAACGTTAGGTGCACACCGAAGTCCTCCAATACCTGCTTCTGAGGTGCAAGGAACGACTTGCAAGCCAGAAGTCAAGGAAGTTAAAATTAACGGTTTTGTTGTCCCTGCAGAGAAACAAAAGGCCTGTCCACCGAACCCTTTGGCTGCAACAATGAAAGTCAAAGTCAAAGAAAATGGTGAAGCATCCGCAAAGCCGCCTCATCCGGACCTAAAGTATCTGAATCAGATACTCAATGTACCGAAAAGGGAGCTGTGTCTGGAGGTTGATGATGACCAAGAATGGCTATATGGTCCGTTGAGTGTCAAGTTAAAAAAGGCAAGAACAGATGCTCCTGATTCTGGTGAATCCTTGGAGGTCTGGAACCAAGCTTTCAGAATAGAATCTGCCGATATTTCAGCTCTTCCATATGTTGTTCCATTTTAGCTGTAGCTATATTTTCTGATGTTCCTATGCCACAACCCATGAGGAGAACTATCCCTCAGATAACACCACTTTGCTGCAGCTTTTGCTCTGTTAGTAGCATCAATGATGGCGCTTAAAGGAGGCCGAAACAGCACTCCATTGCTTCAAAAGTATATAAGCAGGGATAAAAAACGTTACACGGCCATAATATGCACACTCACAAAGCTCTCCAGGGGTAGGAAAGTGAATGAATGAGGAAAATGTAATTAGAGTAGATTCATAGAGAGGTCGATTGTTGTTGACCTTTTGTTTGAGATGCTGTGTCATAAGGACAAGGATATGATTGGCATTTGGTTCTGCACGCAATTTTGATTCTCTGCTTGCATTATCTAGTACAGGGTTTTCGTGTGTATTACGGTGGAGATTTGAATGATGTCATGCTAATATAACCCGTTTGTATATGTACTTTTCTGAGGAGAAATAAATGATGTGCCCTTCTATTTCTCCTCTAAATCCACTTACGAGAGAGTGAGACCAAAACTTCTTTTGTTCTTCACTTCATTTTTTTTTTCTAGCAAGACATTGGGTGGTTTTGCACCTTGTTTTTTTGGAGTAAGGCAAGAAACCCTGTAGGCCACCGTTGTGCTTACTCAGACCACAACTATACGATTTTAAGATGGTCAGCATGAAGAGTATCATAATCAGAAACAAAGCAGATATATTTCAAACCCAAAACAAAATAAAAGTTAGGTATGAGAAGAAATCAGAACACAAATCAATGGTAGAAAAAAGAACAAGGAAGAGCCATAAAATGACAACAAACATGGGACACTGACTTTTGTCTTGATCCCCAATTCTAAAAATGTATCTAATCCTGTGAGAGACAGTAAGCCTCTTCTACTCTGTTTTCTGAATACTCTCTAGGAACTTAGTTCTTGCAGAAAGGTCACTCGAAAACCGACCTAAAACAGCAATTGTAGCTGTGCTACTTCCAAACTTCTCAATTCCCCTAGAGATCATACAAGTATGCCCAGCTTCTGCCACCACGATTATATCGCCTCCAACCTGTTGCGACAATGTCTCTGCGATTTGCCGAGTCATCCTTTCTTGCACTTGGAGCTTAAACCCGTGAAACCGTACAATTGATTCTACTAGTGACCTTCCAATGGGTTTGGGTCCATCAGCACAGAAGTAGCCAATATGCACCACTCCATAGAAAGGAAGCAAATGATGCTCGCACATTGACCAAAACCGGATGTTAGTCTCACAGCTGAGTCTTCCCTCCTTGACTTTGCAGTAAAATCTGTTCAGTTTTAACTCCAAGTTAGCGTTCTGGAAGTTCATCATCCATTTCAGGAATCGGGTGGGAGTAAAAATTAGTTCTTTCCTAGAGGGATCTTCTCCCAAAGATTTCAGAATGGAGACTACTGCACAACCCATTTCTGAGTCTGCAGGTAAAACCGTGGCTGAGTTTTCAATACCGACCGGGCACCAGTCTTTCACAGAGCCGTTTCTTTGCAGTTTTACGCCTTTGAACTTCAAAAGACTCAGAAACTCACACCAAAGATCCGAACTTTCATCCTCAAAATCCCCTGAACCTGAGGTAACCGTTAGCTCCCCAAAACCATGGTGGCTAAACTCGGAAAAGTCTAGGTCTAAGCTCGGGAAATGGATATGCGAGCATTGGAGAACAACAGCGACTCCAGATGGTTTGACCCAATGTTGGAGAGCTGAACATATATCGTCAGCTAGACGCTGAGGCTCTTGGAGCCGCTTTGCAAAAACATCGGTGACTCTAGAGAACTTGCTTAGTCCAAGAACTCGTTGGCCCGAAGGGACATATCCTATATGACACTTCACTTGAAAAGGAAGCAAGCAAGATTCACAGTAAGAGTAGTGATCGAGATCTCGGACAACAACAAGACCTCCCACTCCTCCTGCTTGCCCATCATCCAATCCTGTCTCTGGAAACAGAGCACTCTGCACAAAGTCCTTCACCTTTTGTTTATAACCTGAGATAAAAACACCATAAACACAAGCAGATTAAAAAGTCTTGGAAGATATGTAAGAACAAAAGGCACACATAGAAACAAATAAACTCACGGACATTTACTTCATCAATCCCACTAAACAAAAACTACCCTTTTCATCAGTTGAAGCCACCAGAA
Organism: Iljinskaea planisiliqua; assembly: GCA_900108845.1. Taxonomy (NCBI): domain Eukaryota; kingdom Viridiplantae; phylum Streptophyta; class Magnoliopsida; order Brassicales; family Brassicaceae; genus Iljinskaea; species Iljinskaea planisiliqua. The sequence continues at coordinate 4,675,317 of FNXX01000002.1, read as the reverse complement.
ATAATAACCAAAAAAGACAAATCAGATTGAAGAGCACACATAGATATATACCTCTGGTTCCTTCTCGAAGAGCCTTGGCAACACGAAAGGGAGTTTTTTTAACGCCTTCACGATTGATATCCTCACCAAGACCTTGTAATATTACTTTGACAGCTTCCTGGATCGCTATGGTCTCTGGTTGCTGCTCGAAAGCAAGCGCTATGCAACCATTTTTCATTCCATTCTCCACCTCCACATTGAAATACCCTTCATCTAACGCGCTCATTGGCAACTAATACCACGAATTACCTCAGATCTCCAATCAAAACACCACTTAGATCCGAATCGACGCTCTTCGAATTCAATCCATAAAAAAAAGCAAACAGATTTGACACTGTGTACAACTGGTTCTTATGCCGCAAGCTCAGATTTAGAACAGTCACGAAAGTGCAAAAGCTTAGCAGAGAAGAGCAAAACCCACTAAAACTCTAGTTACAAAGAATCTCCCCCCAGAAGTAGAAAACTTGAAAGCCGGATCTAAAACTCTGTCTTTGGATAATACGCGGAAGGTGTACGAGAAGAGAGAGATGGCGAGTGGGGTCAACGTTAATCCACTCAGGAATGTGTGGATTCGTTAAATCGGTAAATTTTCCGACTCAGAGACTCTTTTTGACGGATCTGAGAGGTTAGCTTGTCACAGTCTGCAAAAAGAAAGTGTCCGTTTTTAAACGTAAAGGGGGCGAAGACGTTTCTTTGTCCCTCTCCAAGCCCTTTTTCCTCATGTGTTTTTTACCCAACCCTAGTTTGAAAACTGTCTCTATCATCTGACACAAATATTCTTCTTCGATTCATACAAGATAAGTTATGAAAGATTTTTCCTTTATTTTATCAACATGATAGATTTTCCTTAATTAAAACATTTAAATGTATAAAAAAGCTTCTGGCTCAACTAGAAGGTCTTGGTTCAGCTCAAAACCCAAAAGATTGCAGATTGAGTCACGGTTAGAGTCAAGTATGGTTATGGGAAGTGGAAGATGCTTGACGATTTAGAGGTCTACCATCTCGAATAATCCAAGGGACATTGAAGCCGGTTTGGTTGGTCGATAAAGTCGTCGTTCTCTTTTAACAGAGCAAAAGCCGAGCTCATCTTCTTCCTTTTCTCTTCTCCCAAAAGCTTTTTTTGTCCATTGTATAGAGAGAAGGCTTGTAACTAGTATACCATGCTTATTTTCTCTTTCTCCCGATAGTCAACGATTGGCCCCGCATGAAAAAGGGGTGTTACAATTTGGATTGATTTTTGTTTTGTTTAATTTTTGATTTGTGAATAATAGTATTGATAGTGTTAAAATAATATTTATTTAATCCAACTACTTACATATATATAGTTATTACAACCAAGTACAACATGTTTTAAATATTCTGAAATTATTTAAAATTTTCTAGTTGTCAATCAGCAATGGCCACGCCTTTGGTTAGAATCAAGTACGTATGTATATAACGTCATCATGCCATACAAGTACAACATGTTTTAGTCATTTAAAAACTATTTAAAAGAACTAGACACGCCTTTGGTTCGAACCATGTACGTACGTATATACGGTCATTTCATCCAAGTACACGATTTTTGTAATATTATTTTTTGGAATTATTCAAGTATATACTCCTAGTTTGCAACCATGAACACGCCTTTTTGCCAAAAATGGAAAAAAAAAAAAAAAAAAAAAACACAATACCTACCACATTCCCTTCTCCTTTTGTCCTTGTCAGTTTGTTATATAATGCTCTTTCAGTTTGGTTATATAATCACTCACTCCCCGCCAGCTTTCTAATATAAATATTGCATAGTCTACAAAAGCCAAAACATCAAACTCCAATTAAAAAGCCAATTGGTATTAGTATATACTATGGTGAAGGGTGCATTGTCGTTGGATGAGATCAGAAAGGCACAAAGAGCGGATGGACCCGCAAGCATCTTGGCGATAGGCACAGCCAACCCTGCGAACTATGTGATGCAGGCGGATTATCCAGACTACTATTTCCGCATCACCAACAGTGAACACATGACCGATCTCAAGGCCAAGTTCAAGCGCATGTGTACGTCTTGTTTCCTATTTTATAATTTTCATTTTTGGCATATATTCACATATATAGTTAATTATAGGTAATATGAACATATTTTTTTATCTATTACTATATACACCAGGCGACAGATCGACTATTCGGAAAAGGCACATGCAATTGACCGAGGAGTTTCTCAAGGACAACCCGAACTTATTGGTCCACATGGCTCCTTCCTTGAACACTAGGCAGGACATTTTGGTGGCCGAGGTCCCTAAGCTAGGCAAAGAGGCGGCAGTGAAGGCCATCAAGGAGTGGGGTCAGCCTAAGTCCATGATCACTCATCTCATCTTCTGCACCACCTCTGGCGTCGACATGCCTGGTGCTGACTACCAGCTCATCAAGCTCCTCGGCCTCTGTCCTTCCGTCAAGCGTGTCATGATGTACCAGCAAGGTTGCTTCGTCGGTGGAACTGTCCTCCGTATAGCCAAGGACCTCGCTGAGAACAACCGTGGCGCTCGAGTCCTTATTGTTTGCTCTGAGCTTACAGCTGTCACCTTCCGTGGCCCCTCAGACACCCACTTCGACTCTCTCGTCGGACAATCCCTTTTTAGTGACGGGGCCGCCGCAGTCATCGTGGGTTCAGATCCGGATACCTCTGCGGGAGAGAAGCCGATCTTCGAGATGGTGTCTGCCGCGCAGACTCTCATCCCTGACTCAGAAGGAGCCATAGAAGGACATCTGAGGGAGGTCGGACTCACCTTCCATCTCTTGAAGACTGTACCCGAGCTCATCTCCAAGAACATTGAGACGAGTCTGGAAGAAGCGTTTAAGCCGCTCGGGATAAGCGACTGGAACTCTCTCTTCTGGATAGCTCACCCTGGAGGTCCGGCTATCTTGGACCAGGTTGAGAAAAAGCTAGGACTAAAGGCAGAGAAGTTGAGAGCGACTCGTCACATGTTGAGCGAGTACGGCAACATGTCGAGCGCGAGCGTCATGTTCATACTTGACGAGATGAGGAGGAAGGCCGCAGAGGATGGTGAAGCTACGACAGGAGAAGGGTTGGAGTGGGGAGTCTTGTTTGGTTTTGGACCAGGTCTCACTGTAGACACAGTCGTCTTGCACAGCGTTCCTCTCTGAACTTAACGCTTTCCTCCTGTCCTGCACAACCACCTACCTTTTGTTTTCTTTTTCAACAGACTACCTACACATGGTTTTCATGTGTTATGTTTTCAATTTTGTATGTATGCAATAATGAAGGAAGAACTCTGTTTCTCATAACTCCTGTTAAATTCTGATAAGAATTTCAACTTTTGATCCAAAAAGAAATAACGTATGCATAAAAAGTTATACTCCCTCACAAAAAATGTTATTTGAAAATTTTTCACACATATTAAGAAATCAATTAAAAGTTTTTTTTTACCCTTTGTTCACACACTAAATACATTTATGTCTCTAATTAATGCATTAAAACAATAAGGTTAAAACTGGATTTTTGTTTAAAATTTTGCATTGAAAATGTAAAACGACACTCTTTGTAAAACAAAAATAAAACCTTAAAACGACATTCTATATGAAACGGAGGGAGTATGTTTTAAGAACTGTGATACTTGAAAAAAATAAAAATAAACGGACCCGATTTCAATTTGGTTGAAAACCTGAAGTTTTATTTAAAACTTACAACATCAAAAAACTATAAGACTAGATTCTTCAATACTCGATCAGAAGGAACCCTTCCTAGTTTCTTTACTTATTACATAACTTAACAGTACTCCAAAACACCATAGAGTCACAGACCACACACATATATATCTCCTAACAATCCAGAGAGTCATGGATTGATGCCAAGAAAGAGAGGAGGACAAGTCTTTTTGACGCAATTAGCTCTTCTTATGATATCTTCTCTTGTTGTTCTTATTATGGGGACTGTGAACTCGGGGCATTTTTTGCAGTTTATAAGTGGCCGAAATGCAGACTCCGCAGCTGTGGTATAGCTTTGCCCCGAAGACTGTGCCTCTTTAGGAAAGTTTGATGGTCTCATCTATCAACGATGTGGTACAACTATTAGATCTAAGTTAGGGTTGTTGTGATGGGTAAAAAAACCCAGCCCGGCCCGAACCCGAAACAAACCCGCCTAAAAATAACTCTAAATTATAAAACCCGAAAAAAATCCAGTATTATTAGAGTAACCCAAAAAAAACCCGCAAAGTTTAGGGTTACCCATGGGTACCCATGGGTACCCGATTTCTTTTTTAATCTAAAATCATTTATAATTAAACTTATAAAATTTGTGATGAAACTTGTAAAAATTAAAATTAGACTTACAATATTCTTAAAAAATAAATCAGATATTGTTATTTTCAGCTAAAAACTAATTTATCATTGTAATTAATATAATTAAACTAAAAAAGAAATTTAATACACTAAAAATTATATAAAATGAAAGAAAATGTGAACAAAATAAAACATTTTAAAAATAATGTCACACACCAATTGTCTAAAACAAAATCCAACAACAAAATTAAGTTATGATTATTTACATAATAACCAAACCCATCAAAATCAAATTTAAAAATATGAACTCAATTGGATATACATAATAATCAAATCCAACATACTTTTAATCTCATATATGTGATTAATAATATTATTATATATAATCTTTTAAATTTTATAAAGTTCATTTTTAAAATTTTTAAAATATGTGTTAGTTTTAAAGTATTTTATATATTTTGAATATTAAATCAAATGTTCTCCATATGTAAGTATATAAAAAAAACTGTTTAAACTAAAAATAACAAAAAAACCTATCGGGTACCCAAAACCCGTTAGGGTAACCCGAGTTGAACCCGAATATAAATAAAACCCGCCCATCTAAAACCCGCGAGTTTCTTTTATTAAATGGGCGGGTTTTGGGTTTAAAATTGTTTTCCGGGTTTCGGGTACCCTATGGGTAATTACCCAACTTTAACATCCCTAATCTAAGTCATGAGAGTTATAATATATAATTATGTTTTCGTTGTATAAAAACTACAGTTAATATCATAAAAGAATATAAATTGTGTGGAAACCTGTATTTTAGTCTTTGAGTAGTGGATGATCAAAAGCCGGTTGATCGGTGATTCGAACACAATCTATTATATCTCCGTTAGGAAGCTGTTGATTTCAGAACAATCATAACAGTTAATAATAATACACTGTAACACACACAAGAACTTAATATTCTTTTATGTAAATGTTATACATGGAAGGACATAACGGCCGGCTTGTTAAGTTGCTTTAACTGGCGTTCAATCTCCTCTTCCGAGACATTGGAAAATTTGTCTTTCTCAGCCAAGCCCTCCATTTTGCCTTCAGGCCATTCATTGAAACGAGAGAGAGAGAGATCAAGAGTAATAATACAATTCGTTTATAGAGTTGGTAAACAATGATGAATGTTGACTGATTTCTTAATAAATTATATGATAAAGGTTGTCCTACTTTTTTTATTTGCTAAGATTTGTTAACTTAATGCTTTAAGATGTCTATTTTGGAGTAAGCACCAGTTTCATGCATCTCTATATATTATTTTGGTAGCTTTGTTTAATTTTTACTTTCAAGAAAAAAAAAATTCTTTTAACAAAATGTTTAATGTAACCAGCCAAGATTGTAAACGAGTTCATTAATGGGACTATAACCAAGATTGGTATCGATCTAATTTCTAGATTTTTCTATGATAACTATCTTGAACATGATATTAATATCTAGCACGAAAGACATGAATGTTTTAGATAGTTAGAGACATGAAAGTCTTAGTGAGAATGGTTTAGAGAATGAAATGAAAATATCAAGATGGTAGATAACTGTAGATATGTAATTTGAAAGAGTACCTCAAATCACAGAGCTTAGGAGTCGGAAGGTCAAGTTAACGATCCCGGCAAGAACAGGTACGATTACGGAGAAATTGATGAAAAGAAGTTAGAAGATTTTTAAAGAGGAAGGAGGCAAAGAAGAAGAGAATCTAAGCAAATGGCAGATAAAGAAAGAAAAAGAATATAAAACCAATTTTCAGTTAAGAAAATGGTAACATTTAAGACGTAACGCAAGGCAAAGTCACTTTGTGGTCAAAAAATGAATGTGTCCAAAAAAAAAGTTGCTTTTGAATTTGCGGTTACAAAATGGAATCCGTGTAATAAGAAAAGACAATCCACGTGACTATTTTGACCAAAAGTTACCAACACCACTTCATGACAAAAGTAGTTTTGTTTTCAAATATAGTTGTATCTTAACTTTCATGATTTCATTTTACTTGGAACTATCAAAAGTTTAAATACTGAATTTGAGTTATTATAGACAGTATTTTGAATTTGTCTTGTTTAGGTAAATTTTGGGATACCTTCTCTTGCGATGAGAATGTGGATATGCGGATGATTGTTGGAGGGTCATGTTCCCTGTATAATAAACTATTCTGCGCAAGTGTTTTCCCAAACATTTCTGATGCTCAAACTAGTTCTAATAATCTTCTTCACGTAAAGGTAAGTTATCTAATTTTTCTCTCCTCTTTTTTAATGAATCTTTTAGTGGTTCAAACAAAGTGTTTGTTTTATATATATAAAGTTATACATTTCATTATCACGGTGTCAAATCCATTGATCAGCTTAAACCGGTTTAGTATTTGTACTTTGGAAACTCCAAAACAGTATTTACAATTCCTAAAGTATATCATCTTAATAGATGATTGTAAGTGAGATCGTATTTGATTCCGAATTAAGCTCAATATTTAATTAAGAAGATAACATTTCTAAAGTAACATATATACATAGTTCTATCTATTACTAGTTTAATAATGTATAAAAGTTTTCAGAATCGTATATACAAAATTATTTTACCAAAAGTATAAAGTTTTTATAATAAAGGGGCCTGTTCAAGCTTATTTAAAGTACTTCTAGTTTTCAACCAGCAATAGACATGCCTTGTTGCCAAAAAAAATAATAATAACAGTACCAACCACATATCCTTCTAATTTCTCCTTGTTAATTTGTGATACAATCTCTCAATTTGCTATATAATCTCTCAGTTTGTTATACAATCACTCACTCCCCGCCTTCTTTCTAATATAAATACTGCATAGTACACAAAGCCAAATTGGTATTAGTATTACTATGGGGATGGGTGCGTCGTCGTTGGATAAGATCAGAAAGGCACAAAGAGCGGATGGACCAGCGACCATCTTGGCCATAGGTACGTCGAACCCTGCGAACTACGTGATCCAAGCCGAGTATCCAGACTACTACTTCCGCATCACCGACAGTGAACACATGACCGATCTCAAGGAGAAGTTCAAGCGCATGTGTACGTCTTGTTTCCTACTTTATTTCTTTATTTTTCATTTTGGCATATATTCATGCACATGTACTTAACAATACGTGAACTTTTATCTGTTACTATAACAGGCGACAGATCAATGATACGGAAACGGTACATGCACTTGACTGAGGAGTTTCTGAAGGACAACCCCAACATATGCGCCTACATGGCTCCTTCCTTGGACGCTAGGCAGGACATTTTGGTGGCCGAGGTCCCTAAGCTAGGCAAAGAGGCGGCAGTGAAGGCCATCAAGGAGTGGGGTCAGCCTAAGTCCATGATCACTCATCTAGTCTTCTGCACCACCTCCGGCGTCGACATGCCTGGTGCTGACTACCAGCTCATCAAGCTCCTCGGCCTCTCCCCTTCCGTCAAGCGTGTCATGATGTACCATCAAGGTTGTTTCGCCGGTGGAACTGTCCTCCGTTTGGCCAAGGACATCGCTGAGAACAACCGCGGTGCTCGAGTCCTTATTGTTTGCTCTGAGATTACAGTAGTCACCTTCCGTGGGCCCTCCTCCACCCACCTTGACTCCCTCGTTGGACAATCTCTTTTCGGTGACGGCGCGGCCGCACTCATCGTGGGTTCAGACCCGAATACCTCTGCCGGAGAGAAACCAATCTTTGAGATGGTGTCTGCCGCACAGACAATCCTTCCTGACTCGGAAGGAGCCATAGAGGGACATCTGAGGGAGGTGGGGCTCACCTTCCATCTCTTGAAGACTGTCCCCAGGCTCATCTCTAAGAACATTGAGAAGTGTCTAGACGAAGCGTTCAAACCGCTCGGGATAAGCGACTGGAACTCTCTCTTCTGGATAGCTCACCCTGGAGGTCCAGCGATCTTGGAGCAGGTTGAGGAAAAGCTAGGACTGAAGGCAGAGAAGATGAGGGCGACTCGTCACGTGTTGAGCGAGTACGGAAACATGTCCAGCGCATGCGTCTTCTTCATACTTGACGAGATGAGGAGGAAGGCCGCGGAGGATGGTGCAGCTACGACAGGAGAAGGGTTGGAGTGGGGTGTCTTGTTTGGTTTTGGACCAGGTCTCACTGTAGAGACTGTCGTCTTGCACAGCGTTCCTCTCTGAACAGAACGTTTTCTTCCTATATTCCTTCTTTCTTGCTCTCTTATCTTCCCTTGCGTGAGCGCATATTAGTATCAAGAACCAAAGCGAAGTTTGAAAACAATGTCATATGCTCTCTTGATACTGAGATGCGCCAAATATCTCTTGTAAAAACGATTGTCTTTTGTTCCGTTTGCAGTTCGACTAGTTTTCTCTTTTTTTTTCTTCCAAATTTACTACCACTTCTACTGTGCATAGTCAAGACATGGTTGAACCATGACGAGCAACACTAATGTACAATACACGAAGTGATCTCATGTCATAAACTTCTGGCAAAACATATTTTTCTCAGGGGAACAAAAACATAGACAAATCGACTAAGATTCCCGTCAAAACTTTTATGGGTTTGAAGCAAGTTTGTTGAAGGCGGCGTGAACTCTGTCTTCCGTAAACATTCTGTGATTTTCATAGAAATCTAATATCTCCATTGCGATGTTCTTCACCTGCCAATGTTCAGAACATACCGATGAATGATTAAACAAGACCTGATATTGGAAGTATGACCAAAATGTGCAGTTGAAAGCATTGCAGGTTCTAGTAACAACAAAAGCTTACTATGTTCATGTCCACAGAAAGCTCTTCGAACCATGTCTTTATGTCTTTCTCTTTGTATACAGAAGCAATGTAAATGCAAGCGAGCGTGATGAGGTAAGGTGGATGTATAAGGATGAGGTCCATTCTGTAAGTGTCGTTGACAAGACCCCTATAGTTTCCACAAAAACTTTAGCATCAATAGAGCTTTTTACTTTTGCTTGCAAATCAAAACCTGTTTAACCGTTGTTCGATCAAAGATTTGTCAGATTCTGGTAACTCTTTCAAGAAGAAATGCAATTGACTTTTTGATTACAACACTTCATCCCCACGCTTAATAGAGGACAAAAGTTTGTGATACTTACCAAGTTAAATGGGTCATACTTGTGTCATTGATTCCAGAATCCTGCAAGAACCTGTATAGCAAGAAAAATAATCAAAAGGCAATGCATTGTATATAGATGTAAAAGATTTTGTGTCTGGGTGATTTGGAAGATCTCAAGCAAAGATATGCGAAGGACTTACTCAGGCAGAGATCGGTATGGATGGAATACAACAAGATAGAAGTTCAATGCTTCCAAGATCTTCATCTCCATTTCCAGTATATCTTTAATCTCATATCTAAACTTTTCATCAGCATCTGCAGAGTTAGAAGCATCCAAATTTCATCAGAAACTAAGACAAAGCTCGAGCGAAATAAGAAAGTTTGAAGCAGAAAATAAACAAAAGAATTACACAATTTTTTGATGTAGAAGACAAGAATTTTGGCATGCACCACACTCTCCTCTGCTTTGCAAGCCAAATACAAGCAGGTGGGAGAAACAAGCCGAGGCTCATATTCTGTCAAACTCTTTCTGTCAACAACAACAGTAAACAATAAACCAATGACCGAGCCTCGTGCTACACAAGATCATCAAACAATAAGAAACTAGATAAGACATACCTTGTGTAAACACGACGCATATAGGTTACTGCAGTTGCAACAACTCTGAATCATATTAAAAAAAAAGTACTAGATCAGTCAGCATTGTTGAAAGACCATCAAAGGATGGTTGCACATTTTACATCTCTGAACACTACGAAAGGTGATATATTATCGAAAAGACTTCACCTTTGCCTAATCTTAATGTGTTGTGCCAGTTTCGATATATCTGAAAATGAACAAGAATGTAAATTGATGATCCATTCAGCAAAAAGTGAAACAAATGAAGTAGCCAAAGAATGGAGACTACCATGAGATACTTGATCATTAGACTATTGTGCCATTTATTAGAACTCAACTATTGAAGCCTCAAAAACAGAACAAAATTCAAAGCATATAGATGATTAATTCATGGAAAATCAGGAAAAGATGAAAACCTAAGTAGATAATGAAAACATACAATTAGACATATGAAGCTTAATGATCCTGAAATCTTCAACAGAGATTCCTCTCTGAGCATCAAGAGGATGAACAACATTGATCTCTTCTGGGTCCTTAAGCTCTTTGCTGTGCGAAGAAACCCAGAAAAAAAGAAGGATGTAAGGAAACAGGAAAACAGAAACAGAACAATATCTCTTAAAAAGATCTGTAATTTAATTGAAAGTTTGAAACTTACTAGTGCGACGATGTCCAGAAATTGGAAGCCATAGTTTTTTTTTCTCCTTTTCTCTTTGATCCCTCAACTTGAAATACAGGAAGATGACTTCCCTTCAAAACCAACAAAAATGGCTTCCCTTTTCTGTTCTTTTTTCTTTTTAATTTTGTGGTAGAAAATGAGCACAATAGTATGAATACGTCAGGGAAAGTAGCCTTTTTTCATTTCGGATAAAGGGTCAGGCAATAGTGGATATTTAGGGTAATGGAAACAAAATAATTGGGAAACAAAGCCTATACTTTTTGGCTTTGGGATAAGGTGTGAAACTGATCATCATATCACTATAACAATTATGTTTGGTAGAATTAACAACAGTGTTACATGTCTGCCACAAAACTAAGATGGGCAATTGAGAAAGTCTCTAATCTTTTTTTCTGTAAGAGAGCATCAGATAAATCTCGCAGATGAAGGCGATTCCCCAGCTGCTTCTACGGCTTCAAAGCCAATTTGCTGAACGCAGAATTCACTTTTTCATCAGTGATCGTTCTGTAGTTTTCGTAGAAGTCCAGAATCTCCATGGCAATGTTCTTCACCTGCAACCCATTGCCCCCATGTTTAACACTAATCCGGTAAATCAACTACACAAAAAGAACCAGCTTTTATGACTGACCAAGTTCATGTCCTCGTGAAGATCTTCAAACCATGCAGTAATATCTTTCTCTTTGTGGACACTTGCTATGTATATGCACGCTAGCGCTATGCGATAGGGAGGGTGTACAAGAATGAGGTCCATCTTATAAGTATCGTTAATAATTCCCCTGAAACACGAAAAAATTTGTCGGCTTTTAGATGATATATACACAGGTTAGAGATCTTATATCATAGTGTTGGAAAATGAATTCTAAGCAAAATTTCTAAGACAGGAAGACTTTACCATGTAATCTGGTTCATATTTACATCGTTTATTGCAGCATCTTGCAAAAACCTGATAAATAACGAGTTTTTGGAATGAAATGTTGATTGTCTACAATGAATTCAATTCCAGGGTACGGATATATATTGGTTTAGGTACCATCAAGGCACACAAAACTCTGACCAACGAATAACAAAATGGTCCAAAAATTTCACTTGATACGATGACAGAAAATCAACAAGAACATCGAATGGGAAGACGGTAAGTTATTACATGTATTATCACTTATACTTCCAATAATCTCTTCTCTGTTAGTAAAATAAGAAGATATGCTTCTGACTAGCAGTAAAGAGAGATAAGCACATACTCAGACAATGACCGGTAAGGGTGAAACACAACCAGATAATAGTTCAGTGCTTCCAAGACCTTCATCTCCATTCCTAATATGTCTTTTAGTTCATATTTGTACTCATCGGGATCTGCCAAAAAGATATAAGAGTCGTTGTTGATATGTCAAAAAACGCATATTGAAGGGAATCTCATATAATTTTATAGCACAGTGAAAAGTCAAAACATCAAAACACAGTAGAAGATATTACACAATCTTTTGATGTAAAAAACAAGATTCCTGGCCTGCAGTATGCTTTCTTCAGCTTTAGATGCCAGGTACAAGCATGTAAGAGCAACAAGACGGGGCTCAAACTCTACCATGCTCTTTCTGAGACAGTAATATGATAAAGGAAGATATTAGAGGCCAAGTCTAATACTTGTTGTTATGCAGTTTATGGTTTTTGATTGCAGAGATTCATCATAAGACATAACTTTTCTTTTAACTCATTTCATTACTCACAAACACAAGATGCACTTTGATAAGATCATAGAGAAATAACATAGCGCACCTGATATAAACCCGTCTCATATACGTGATTGCAGTAGCCACAACCCTACATAAGCAGAAAACAAAGGCATAATATTCCAGGTTAAACGGATAGAGCTAGTTACTTCCACAGAACAAAAAAGTGATGCAACAGTCGAATCTCTGATTAGCAAGTTGCATCCAGAAACTGCAAAAACAAACCTCTGCCTCACTTTAATGTGCTGAGCCAATTTCATAATATCTGTAACAACAATAAGGAAGAAAACAACGAGGCATAAACTCAACAGCAAACAATCCCTATAATACACTTTTTTTCATAGATCTCTAAAAATATAAAATTTATGGATTTCTGGTTAGCTCTGAAACTCTCTGCTTATATATAAATATAGGAACTTTCATATATTTGTTAAACTGTACATACAGAGACAAGCCTATGTAACAAAGAGTAGTAATTGGAGGGACCAAAATTGCAACAAAGAAGAAGAGGAGGTTCGTACGATTGGACATATGGAACTTGATGAGCTTGAAATCCTCAACAGAAATTCCACGTTCTTTATCGAGAGCATGAACTACATCGACTTCTTCTGGGTCCAAAAGCTGTTTGCTGCTCGTGCAACCCAAACCAAACAAAAAACAAAAAACAAAATCTTAAAAAAGTCGAGATTGAAATAAAAGTTGAATTGGAGAAGAAGAAGAAGTAAATATCATGAGGGTAAAAGGAAAGAAGAATGTTACTAGTGAGACGAATTCCAGAAATTGGCAGCCATTTTCGCCGATCTCCGGGGAAGGTAAGCAAGAGATAAAGCTTAATTAATCTCTCATCAGCTTTCTAAAGTTTCAACCTTTTTTCTGTTATCTGTCAAATCTTTGGTCTCATGATCTATCAAATCGCGTACTTTCGCTTATTAAAAACATAATTAAGGCTCGGCCCATACTCGGCCCATACTCGGCCCATACTGAGTCCAAGACGCATAAGCCTTTTCTTCCATACGAACAGTGTCACTGATTGTTAAGCCCGTAACAATCTGGAAATACGCGACAAAATGATTTAAGAGTTGGAACAAAAAGTTTAAAGCTGCGTAAACGGTTACTAAATAAAAATAATTCATTTGCTCTCTAATCATCTCGAGTACACATCCATATTTATCTCTTTATCTCAATGGATAACATATTAATAAGTGGCGTACTCCTCTAACCTGACTTAGATTAAACCATTTTCTAATCAATCTTTCAGTTTTCAAACTTTTTGGACAAATCATGTGGTCTAATTGCTTTTAATGTTCGTTTGTTCCACTAAAACATGACGACATGCTATATGGGACTCCGATTCGCGTATCAGCGAGTGTATAAGAGCATCGAACAACCCCAACTACTGTAGATATAAGTAAAAGGGGGGCGTATGCAAAGAATAAGCAATCCACAAATAATGATTTTAAGAGAATGTTTGTTCTTTGGTCTTATACGAATACAAATCTAATTAATCTTCCTAAAGGTTCATTGGATCAAAACAAAACAAAAATAACAAATATTGTGAAGGAAGCGGAACGGACTCTGTTGACACGTCAGAACCAAAAAGGCGTCAACCTCATCATCCGTCTATATAAACCCACTAAAGCCACACTTTTCCGTTTACCTTTTGGCTTTTCCGTACACTTGGCCTATTCCTCTCCTCTCTCTCTCTCGCGATCGAACCCTAGATAGGACCCGCCATTGCTCTCAGCCTAATCCGAGCTCTTTACTTGCCTCCTCACTCTCTCCCCTACTCTCTAATCTCAGGTGCCTCCTCGTCTTCCACTGTTTCGCTTCGCTTTTCATGAGTGACGATTGTCTCTGACTCTCTCTCTCTCCCTTTGTAAATGTGAAATGCCAAGTTGATTCCTTTGCCTCTTTGTTCGCTTGTCGCTAATTGTATGGTTATCTCTGTGTGTAGTGTACTTCATGAGTTCTAACGTCTGCGGAATTTCGATTGTCATGTTGAAACAATAGTCTGAGTGTGTGTGGTTAGATGTTTGATGTTAACCTTTCAAGGATCTTTGGGCTGTTCTGTGATGAGATTGATTTCTAACACCTATTTTATGATTAAATCAATGGCCTTTTTTTTTTTTTGCTTAATCTCCGGAGGTTGACGATACCATGGATGCTGCTGCTCAAGTACCTGCTCCTCTTGTTGACCCACTCGTTGTATGTCTTTCTTTGTCGTTTTACACTCCCTCTCACAAGTTTTTTTGTGAATTATTATTATTATTTTTTTCTTGGTCCCCGTTTTGTGTGATTGGTGCTGTTTTCTTTTGTTTTGGTTGGTATATATATATAGGTTGGGAGTGCATTTGTCATGCAGTACTACGAGATTCTGTATAAGATGCCTGAGCATCTGTACCGCTTCTATCAAGATATCAGTAAGGTTGGGCGTGTGGGACAGGACGGAGTTATGCGCGTCTTTTCTACCTTACGAGTAAGTCTTTTTTTCTAACTGGTTTAGCAGGTGGGTATGGTTGAGTGAGTCTATGGTGTCAGGAGTTACCATTTTGATTTAGTAAATAACATGGCTTTGAGCTGGAGAGTCGATTAGTTGGCTGTCTCTTGTAGTAAACTTGCTTCAAAATTTTCTCCTTGATGATTTATCCTGAGCAGGGTATACGTGAGGAGCTGTCTTCTGGAGATTCCGAATCGGCTGAGATAATTAGTTATGATACCCAAGAGTCTCACAGTGGGGGTTTAATCGTTGTCGTCACTGGCTGGTTCACTCTCCACCCAAGGCTTAAAAGGAAATTCACACAAACCTTTTTTCTTGCTCCCCAAGAAAATGGCTACTTTGTCCTGAACGACATCCTCAGATTTCCCAGTGAAGCCGAGGCCCCAGATGGGGAACACTCTGCAACACCCAGTCCTGTTACTGGTAGGTAAAACTTGTACTCATTCTCCATCACTTTTCTAGCTTCCTCTTACGCACAATTCATCTATCTCCTTCAGGCAATCAGGGTGATGAGAAAGCTGCACGTGTTTCGGTAAAACCTGTCGGCAAGGAAATGTCTAAGCCCTTGAATGAAGAAAATGCTTCAGTTGCTAAGGAGAGTCCTATGGTACCTGATTTCGATAATGAAGAAGATCCACATATTGAGACAATTTGCAAAGAAGTTGCAGGTGATTCACTGAAAATTTCTGACCCAGATAATGGACTTGAAAATGTTCCCAAGAAATCTTATGCCTCGGTGGTAAGTAGAATTTGAGAGTTTTAATATACTCAACCTTTTTTCATCTTATTGTAGTCTTAACTATATCACTTCTGGAGTTTTCTGTTGATAGTAAATGACTTTCATAATAGTTGAAGGTTGCAAAGGATAAATCTCGAGTTTCAGCTGGCTCTTCACTGTCTCCAAAGGAGATACCCGAAGACCAAGAGCATCAAGTGACTTCAGATGCTTCTACAGAGCAGATACTCAAAGATCAAGGTCTTCAAGCGTCATCAGATCAAGGTCTTCAAGCGTCATCAGATCAAGGTCTTCAAGCGTCATCAGATCTTTCTCCAGTGGAAAAATCTGATGCACTTTCTGAGGCTGTCGATGCTACTGAATATGGGCACAATCAGGGGTTTGAAGGTATGAGTTTCGTAGAAAAGCTGATCCTCAAATTTTTTCGGGTTATTACATTTGGTGGTTCATTTTCTCTTCATGATCTGGTTTTAACCTTCTTTTGTCTTTTGTTTATTAGCGGTAGCTGAGGGTACATCTATCTATGTGAGACATCTTCCTGCAAATGCCACCATTGACATGCTTGAGACTGAATTCAAGAAATTTGGAGCTGTTACCAATGATGGGGTTCAAGTTGTAAGCCAGAGGGTAAGATTGACCAATCAACTAACAGTTCAGCATTTGGCAGTTTGAATCCCTTTGCCGGGGATGAAGAAACAATGATTTTCTTTTTATATGTATTTTCCTCAAGACTGATAGTTTACTGTATGACTGATAGGGCCTTGGTTTTCCTTATGGCTTTGTTGAGTTTAAAGAGGCAGATGCCGCCCAGAAAGCAATAGAGGTACACATTCTGACCTTGAATGTAATTTTCACGTTCTTGTTGAGCATAATAGGAGAACCAAGCTGAGCTCACAGTAACCAGTCCTAGTTACTTGAAACAACAATATAGGGCAATGAGAAATGTTGCGTTTAAGCTAGAATAACATCTCCGTGATACAGGCTTCACCTCTGATGATCGGTGGACAGAAAGCTTTCGTGGAAGAGAAGCGATCTACAGCGAGAGGTGAGTTGGTGTGAGTAGCAAAACTGTGATAATGATTATGTGAAGAAGAGGAGGATGATTGTTTTGTTTGGTTGTTGGCTTGAGTAACAGGTAACAGGGGAAGTGGAAGCGGCTATGGAAGTAGGGGAAGTGGAAGCGGCTATGGAAGTAAAAGTGTTGGAGCAAGTGGTGGAAACGAATACGGAAATAGAAATGTGGGAGGAAATGGCGGAAACGGATACGGAAATAGAAATGTGGGAGGAAGGGGAGGAGCAAGTTATGGATATGGGAACAATTACAGGAGGGGAGGAGCAGGAGGAAGGTTTTCTAATCGTAGAGGAGGCTATGAGTACGTCGCCAGCATCAACACATACTAAACCGGATTGGACTTTTGTGGCGGAGGTGAACCGGACGATCTAATGATAATTGATTTTTGGAACGGAGACCAGACGTCTCTTGTTGACTTGACAGTTGTATCTCTCAGGTATCTAAATATTAGTAGGAGACCAAAGGAAAGAAAAAGAACAAAACAATGATTTGTCAGGGTATTATTGTAAGAAATGTTTATAATTCGACGGTCTATTGGGGATTATGTGTTTGGTTCTAAATAGTACTAATGAATGTTCTAAAAACTTACGCTTCTGTTGCTTCCGATTCTGAACGTGAGGTACTTGCTGGAAGATAAAACACGAGAGACACTTGAAAAGAAACAATTAAATAACTAGGAATTAGAGGGAAATAATGTTGAGTATCATCGTCAGACCTGCGTGCCGTTTGCGGCCGGGACAAAGAAAAAGCCTTTTACGCTTCTCATAGTTTTTTTTATTGGGCATTTCTCTGTTTGGTCAAACTACTCGTCCTTTACGCTCATGAGTCATGAGAAAGGGGGAAAAATGGGGATTAATCTCTTATTCATTTAAATACTCCAAAGACTAGTCGCAGCTGTGTTCAAATCCAACAGAAGAGAAGCACTATAAAAATCTCCTGACACTATCTTATTTACATAAAAGTAGGGAACTTCCTTCAAAACATTTTTCCTACACTAACAAACACTCTTGGGATGTGGTTCAATTGATGTTAAGAAACAAAACAAAAATAGGAAATGTTCAAAGCTGACCTCAACAAACAGGGCACGGGGCCTGAATCTCAGACTACAGGTGATGCCAGTGTCGATGCATCCACTGTGTTTCCATGACATTGCGAAGAATGATAATGCATACTAGCTCAAGGTATCCTTAAGAAGTGAATAAATAAGGCAGAGCAATAGAGCATCGATTGAAACCCTTGTCTATTAGCTTCTGTGATCTATCTTCTGCTACCATTGCACTCTAGTTCCAGTGCATGGAATCGTAATAAATTCCCCGACTGGTTCATACCGAACACACAGATACTTAACGCACTTATCAGCAATGTGAGATGAGTTTCATGAGAACTGGCATACACATAAGATCAGGATGCAACATTTTCATTGAGATTCAGTATTAATTTTCTTTTTATATTTTTCATCTATAACAGAGAAAGGCATCGACTGAGAGGTTTGAAGAGACCTAAATTACATAAAACAGTACTTGGAAATTCGAAATTACCAATGATATCCATTATATGATAGGGCCTTCTTGAACAATGAATATTTCTCTTCCAATAAAGTGATACATTCAAACTAAAATGCCAAGTCATTGAAGTCCCTTCAATGTTCCCAAGCGAATTTGAGGATAGAGTCGGACAAACCATTAGACCTGTGACAAACCATTGTCTTGTTTACTGAATGAAAAGTAGTAATTTGTACAATCGGAGACTAAAATAAGGTAAGCCTTACAAGGTGGCTGGTTATGTTGATGTATCTCATTCATCTGGTGGTTGGAAGGAATACTCGAATCAGCTCTTTCGCAGTCACCTTTTTCCTACAAGTAGGGCATTTGCCTTGGCGAGATAATGCCATCTTTATACATCCCTTGCAGAAGATATGACCGCATTTGGTTGACATCTCCTCAGTAAACGGGCACATACAAATTGGACAAGAAAATTTTGGCTCCTCTGGTGGAGGAGCTGGAGCCTTTGGGCTAGACGCTCTCTGCACAAGAAAAAAAAAGAAAGAGGTGAACCACACGCTAAACAGCAAAAACTGCACGGTGCATGCTTTCAAAAAATCCATCGTGTCTCCTACCACTTTGACAGGAACCTGCTCACAGTCGATGACAGGTTGATTAGGAGGAACCCTTCTGCGCTTGTTGCTGATGTTGGCAGGCAATCTAGTCGTACCACCTGCACTTAACCGTCCAAGTAAGAAACAAAACACAAGAGTAAGAAAAAAAAACATTCTTTTCATATCCCTCCACAATAGATAAACTCACCCGACTCAACATCAACCATCAAAGGCCTGCGACGTCCACCTGACGATTTGCTTTTAGCCTGGAATAAAAACGAAACAAAAATCAGTGAACCGTTTACACACAAACACAGCCTAATCCACCACTGCAAAATTTGGAAAAGTTTAAAAGATAACAGGGAGCCTACTTCAGCAAAAGCACTTGCGGATGATTCAATAACATCATCTTCAATAGCATCGACATCAATCATGGTAGGGACAGGCTGAGAAGGTACAGACTCCCTTAGAAGGCTACCACTAGGCACCGTAGGAGCTCTTACAGAGGTGGAAGTCCCTTCTTGATCTCTGGGTTCCTCATTCAGATCAATCACCGCTTTCCTCCGTCGAATTCCTCGACTTGTTCTCAACTCCTGTGCGTTCATTTCTCAACTCCCACCAACCTTTGTACCTGTAAGTGTCAGAGCCACAGACAAATCTGATTTACTCCTCAAAGTATTGATATTTAAATGATTTCCAGAGAAACAAAATCCGTGAGCAACGAAACATCTTCTGAATATATGTAAAAACCAAAACTTTGACAGATTTTCAAGTAATTTTTTTTAAATGCAATACTGAAGGAGCAATTTCAAATTCAAAAGAATTCAATTTTACAGCAAATAGGAGAAGATAAAAAAAAAATCCAACCTACCAAAATCCTATCGAGGCTACCAAATAAACTAAAATTGAAAAATGAAGAAGAAACGACGAATCCGATTCTAAAAATCGAGATTTATCATCTGTAATCATCAATAGCAGATTAGTAGAAATAGGATTGAAAGTGACTGAAGGACCTCTTCGATCAAATCGATTCGAGGTTCGTGGTTCTCACCGTGAGCCGAATTTCACACGAAGAAAATCGCCGGAGAGATTAGGAACGTAATGTATTTTTGTGTATCTAGGGTTTTTGAAAGTTGCAGGATCTTTCTTCTTACAAGAGAGAGAGAGCACGAAGGAGGAGAGAAATGGAAAACTAGAAATTTGAGTTCATAACGCGGTCGGTGAGTCATTGCGATTGCTACACGTGTCGCATAAGAAGTTGTGTGGTCTTGTGGGTACCCACAAGTACGAAACGGCAGGGTTTGTTTATACCCCGTTTCAAATTTCCTTTTGAACACCCCGCACTTCGTGGTGTTTTCAGCGTACTTACAATGCTATTTCCCAGAAGAAGCGAATGTCAGACTTGTCCCCCTGCAGATGATGAAATAGCCCAGCCCATTGGGCTTAGATTATCAATGTCTAGAACTCTTTTATAACTTTATTCAGCCCAGATATTTTGTCTTACAAGAAGTAAATTTCTGAATGTGATTTCTTTTTCAACCTCTAATCTTCGACCAATTCCGAATTAGTTTCATTACTAATCCTGATTAACTGATCTGTCCGGAAATAACACTTGTGTTTGAAATATCTTCCAGCAGGAGATTTGCTATTCAGATGAGGAACCAAGTTTGTAGTGTCTTCCTACAACACCAATAATAATATTCTACAACATAATATTAAATATTCTAGTCGGACCATGCGCAGCATTACATGTACTTTTTTTTTGTCGTAAAACACTACTCACGTACACAATTGGGTATACTATTGAGCTTATATTGTAATACAACGGTGGTATTAGCACAAACACTAGGGTACAAAGTATAAACCCCGGTCCATTACAAGTTTATTCAAAAATTTCTAGATATATACATGTTATTTAATTATACTTTTACGAAGAATGTGTTTACTGTGTTTCTTCGATTTGCAACGTACTTAGCCAATCGCTGATCATGCAACATTGCAACTCATACAACCAAAATTTTGAAATCATTCAATTTTCAGTTTTCCATAAGCTAGCGAGACAATTTTTGTTATCGTTCACTTATGTGACCTTTTTGTATTGATATTTCGCGAAAAGCTCCCACGCTCGAATTTTAACAATACACACACACAAAAAAAGAGTAACAGCAGAAAAAAAAAAAAAAAAAGTATGCAAAAGCAAACAACAAACAAGGGATTTATGAAAAGGAAGGAACGAATGATCTTCAGTAGCTTCACTTTCGGCCCCAATTAGGAAAGCAGCAACCCTGCACACCACAATTTACAATGAACGTCAAGCTAAATGTGATGTATAGCCAAAATTTGTGCGAATGATCATGTACGCATGTGCGGGTTTTTCCTCTTTCATTTTCTCCATTACTATTTGTAGAAGAAGAAATGGATTATACCAAAAGATCAGAGCAGATAAAATTTAGTTTTCTTTCCAACATAGAGACTCAGACTCATGAATTTGATCTATGCTTTGTGATATAACGAATTTGAATTAGCTAGCTTGTAACTGAACGTCAAGGCCAATTGTCTTCCAGAGAAATAGAACATATAGAGGCGGGAAAAAATAATAAGTTGTACATGTTCTTAAGTTCTTAAAATCAAAAAAGTAATTTATGATCTATACTTTTGAGTTTTGATGCATGGGTGCTTTCTAATTAAATTTGTATATAGTCACTCAAAAAAATTAATCAAAATATAAAAATAAATAAACGAAATGTATACCTTGGGACTAGAAGGTAGTGGTTGATGATGTTGGTCGTTGATGGGTCTAGTCGGGGTGCTATGAGCGGTTCCATTGTAAGACCTCACAGTCCCACTTTGTCTCCTGTCTTCCTTCACTTTGTCAAAGATTAGTGTGTAACTCTGATTCTCCGAGCCCGAACCAGGAAACGGCGGAATAGTTGCGACCTTCATAAAAACAATTATTTAGCGATGCGTTTGTGAATGATTTTGGGTCCAGAGTTGGAGAGGAAACGTTTTCGATTGATGAATAAAAGAGTGCGTACCCTTTCACTGCTCCCACCTCTAAGATTGCGTATCGGCCTAGGTTGCACCTGTGGAGGATTATGTGGTTGGCGTCTAGTTGTTTCCGATGGAGCTGATCTACCTCCACCACCGTATGATTGATGGTTGTACGCTTCTGTTGGGGGAGGAGCTCTGACTCTGTTGTTTCTTTCATTGTGTGCAGGAGACGGTGTGAACTGTCTGAACTCCGTTTCTTCTCTGCTACTGAATCTTTCGTGTCCTGCAGGTCTTACATTGTGGTTTGGTGGTTGGTCGTCCTGTCTTTGATTTCGAGTTTGCGGAGGATTTGAAATCATTTCTGGATACGAGTTGGGATTAGACATGCTTGTGCTTTGCTTCGACCTACTGGCTTTTTCGAACACTAAAGTGAATGGAACATCATCTTCCGTCCAGTTTCCGAACTTGGGCACGTTTGAACGATTCTGTAGCCACAAGGAGAAATGGGTCTTAGAAGACTCGCATTTAGATTGGAATCACGAGACATGACTATTCTTAGAAAACTTAAAAATCTCGTATGAATGAGCATAATGTTGTATATATGTACTTTTAATTAGTTTTGAAATAAAGACCGAATAAGTATAAAGAGTTGGTGCGTAGATTCATTTAGATCAGAATACTTTCTTTTTGGTAAATGATTAGAGCTGAAGTTTAAGGCACAAAGAAACAGAAATCTATATGGATGCTAATCATAATCCCATTAAACATATTAATAATATGAGAACATATAAGAACTCTAATGTTCATACGCAAACAAAAATGTCATCATGATCAAACAGAAAAATCTGGTAGTCATGCATGTAGATTCTGAGAAATTTTCATATCGAATACATGTTCTAGTTTGCAGATTTAGGAAAGAACTAGATATTGAATATTTAATTTATCAAAAGGCGTTTTTGATCTTTACTATCCATTCACAGAAAGTAAAACACAGAGAAAGATAATTAAAAAAAAAAAAAAACGGTCTTACTGCTTTCATTTTCGTAATCTCGAGCAGCCAGAAATGAAGAATTGTTTCAATGGCTCTGAAACATAGAGAGATTAGTTTTGAGATAGAGAGCTGGTGAGATATAAGAGACGTGAATACACGAAGGCGTTGACGATTCATCAACGTTGACTTGTCTTTTCTTGTGATTGCGCGAAACGACGACTCCTTCTACGCTGACTTATCCTCTCGCATTTTAATGATTGATGAATATGTCCAAACATAGGACGCGCTTCATGCGTGTTTAGAATAAAAAGTTATGTTGTCCAAAATAAAAGAAAATGAAACAAGCACCAAACTGATTTAAGGGTAATTTCTCATGATATGATTGCATAATAGATATATGAATATATACTATTAGTAGAGAGTTTTTTGTCAAGTTAATATTAATAAAGACTATAGAATAAAAACACTAGAGGAACTTCTACCAAATCCGGAGGACCAAGCGCACTATACGCACATGTGATGGGACACACATCATGCGAACATCCCAAACGGTCGATCCTTACCAACTCCGAAGACTTCGCGCAAATAGGCTTTGACAAAAATAATGCACGAACAAATGAGTTCAATTTAGTACAAGAAGATGTAATAACTCTCTAAGCAATTAGGTAATTTACCTTAATTTATTTAGAAAAAAATAATATATTGGCTTATAGTTTTTTCTGAAATTTTGCCTAAAAAGTAATATCTATATTCAATTCTCCCAGACAAAAAAAAAAATATAGATGCAACTTTAGTACTTTACTGAAGACTAATTCGTCATCTCTCTCAAAAGTTAAAGCAGAAAAAGAAAATTTACGTCGGGCAAAAGCAAGTGAAAAGGCATGAATAGTTTAGACTTAAGAGTAGAGTTCACTCTTGAATCTTATGTTTTACATAATTACACCATTAATCACAACCATTGATCTCTCTCTCTCTCTCACTCTCTCTCTAGATTAGTAAACAACTTTTCGACTCTTTTTTATGCTTTCTACTGAAGTCCTCTCAGATCCTTCTTAGCTCTTCAGTGTTTTCATCTCTCCTGCTAAAACACCGATAAGCCTTCTTCGATTTTTTCACTTCATTTTCTTCTTAGTCCTCTCCATTTTATGATTTCTTGGTGGTATCAGGAATGAGTGAGTGATCTGTCTTTAGCCCACTAAAGCAAATGGGTTTTAGATAATTCGTTGCTCTCTTCTCTTCCTGCTCCGATCTGGGTTCTGGTTTTTCATTTCATACCCAAGTAGAAAAACACAAGACAAGAGCTAGGAGTTAGGGTTTAGGGTTTACATTCTTCGTGAATTGTGGTAAAGGAACAAACTTTTTATTTGTGGGGAAATCGGACATGATTCAGCTACTGTTTCTAGTTCTATTTGCAGAGGGTGCGATTGCATTCTTATTGCTGATAAAGATAGGTCCTTTGAGGGAGCTTGTGATTAAAAGCCTTGACCAACTGAAGATGGGGAAAGGTCCCGCCACTGTCAAAACCATCGCTGGAACCATGTCTGTTATCCTCTTGTCCAATCTCATGAGCATTGTCAAGATCCAGAACAAAGGTGCAAAGCTTGGCACAATGTCTCCCATGGATCAGGTCCTTTGGAGAACCCATTTGCTTGAAGCTTCTCTAATGGGTCAGTTTCTCTCTTCTTTCTTGCTTGGCTTTTATATGTAACTGTGATCTAAACAGAACCATAGGGCTTTGCTAGTGTAGAAGGAGAATGGATAATTCAGTTGAGTGTTGCCTTGATTTGTCCGTCACCAGTCGAAATTTTTAGCTTATGGCTTCTAGTTTTAGCTTTTAGCTATGGTCTCTGAACAAAAGCTGAAATCTTTGTTGGACATTAAGCTGATATTCTAGCTGTTCTGCTTCGTCCACGGGTTTCTAAGGTTAATTCAGCTTTTACTGAATTCGTTTATACACAGTGGTTCTATACAATGTTGTAGCTAGAGGAATGATAGGAATAACAAAAACTCACAGGCTTAAATCATTGAATGAGTAGGAAAATAAAATGGTTGGTTTCAGTTCGTGCGCCATTTTTTGGAGAAATTGATGTAATGATATAGAGTAGATAGTGTGATATCAACGTGTAGAACCACTGTGGCCTATATTATCATATCTCATGTATGTCTCTGTAGCTGTATCCGATGCTCTATTCTGCTGGTGTTTACCAGATTTGAGAAGCTGCCGTTGATACTTTATAGAGTTCAGAATCTGATTACTTGATGCACTCTCTTATCAGTACTTGATTACTTGTAAGCTTTGCAAAGCGTACATGGTGAAGTTATATTTAATGCTCTAAACCTTGACGATCTTTCAGGAGTCGTACTTTTTCTCGGCTTCATAATTGACAGGATACATCATTACCTCAGAAAGCTAATCAATTTAAGAGGCAACGTCGGGTCATCGAAGGAAGAAGTCGAACAGCTCCAGAAAGAGAGAACCGAGCTGAAGGAGAAAGAGGATAAGGCATCCAAGGAAATCAAGCAGCTGCAAGAAAAACTGTCGTCTGTTTCAGAGAGACTTAAGAAAGCAGAGACCGAGTCGAAAGAGAAAGAGAAGAAGCTCGAAACCGCTGAAACCCATGTCACGGCTCTCCAGAAACAGTCTGCAGAGCTGCTTCTGGAGTATGATAGATTGCTAGAAGACAACCAAAAGCTTCAAAGCCAAATTTTGGGAAAAACGAAGAGCTAATGTAAGATTGTTGGGGTTTGTCATTTAACAAGGGCTTTTTTTTTGGAGTGTTGTTAACAATGGTGATTTAGAAGAGAGTTTTTCTTTTAATGGAGGATTGCAGTTGCAGGAATTCTTGCAGCAAGTTTGTTTTCAGTATATGGATGGATGTTGAATGTCTTCTGAAACCAGTTCTTCCTGTCTCTACGTAAAAAAATGTTAGATGGAGACTTTTAAAAATTAGATTGTATAGCGCCGTCTGTGGGGATCGAACCCACGGCCACGGGATTAAAAGTCACGCGCTCTACCACTGAGCTAAGACGGCTGGTGTTCAATCTGGGTTCATTTGTAATTTTATTGAATTTCCCATTGTTCAAACTGGAGAAATGATCTTCGGATCTCGAAGTCTAGTGACAAACACAAGGTTACTTCGTTCTGCTAAATTCACTTTTTCTTTTGTCTGTGGCTTCAGGCTTATGATCGATATGGAAGACTACTGATACCTAGCACCATCGCTAATCATTTCAGTATTTCATTCGTGCTTTTAGCAAAGCTTGGTTTGTCACCAACTGTGTCCACCTTGAGTCACTTCTCAGGATGATTTATTTACCAAATAATACAAGTTTGTTTCAAACCCTTCTTCTCCCCTTTGCTTCTACAAAGTTGATCAAGAGAAGCAAGATCCGAAGCTCAAAACGCTTTTTTTTGTTGTTTGTTCTCATTCCAACATTGCTTTTCAGTCTTTCAAAATCAGGCTTTTCTTTGTGTTAAAAGGCTACAACTGTTTAATCTCAAAACTCTACCTACTTTTTGTCTCTTGAGATACAGGTGAGAACGGAAAGGGACAATAAAAACTGAACTGCAGGATCCTTCTGACAATCATTCACCCTAAGCTTGAAGCAACAAGCAAACCTATCCACGTTTAGATCCCAAAGCTAGAAGTATCTTCTTCCTAGGGCCCTGAAAAAAAACAAACACCTTTTAAAGACAGCGCAAATGGATGTCAAACAGAGAACTCCAATCTAAGCATGTTGATGGATGCATATAATCTTATTAGTGGTCATAATATTATGAATTGATTGAACCGGAGATGACGACTGTTCAACAGAACTAGTAAGGCAAGCTAAATTCAAGCATGGTTAAAGTAAATTCCGTGGCAGACTTGGCATGGATTTTTACCATTGGTATGAGCAGAGCTTTGAGGTCATCATCTGTCATGTGCATAAGTGCATCCATATCAACCTGTAAAAGACAGAAAACAATAAGAAGAGAACTCGTGAATTTATCTAACAGTAAATAAATTTACATACTTCTTCCACTTGAAATGAAGTCGAATATTTCTCGAGACCCAATGATTCCAGGAAGCAATCAACCGACGTATCAGCCTGAACCAAACGATAAACAAACTGAGAACTAGTGCTGATAAAACAGCCATTCAGTCGAATGCTATATGGCATAAAATACTGATGGATAACAATAGTTGGAGAAAATGAGAATTATATTGCCTGCAGTGATTTCTTCTTGGTAGCTTTGTTCGACGCTGCTCTGGTCGCAGATTTGGTTTCACCTCCTGCTGCAACGCTCTTTACGGCTGGTCTAGCAGCCTCCCTTCTAGACTTTGGAACGTTAGTGCTCGTTGGTTGTGGATTATTTGTCCCAGTTAGCTTTTCCCTCAGATCCCGTTCGCCCAAACTAGCTCCTAGCCGACTTTGCAAGCCATGGTGTTTCTTCTGTAGCTTCAAGCGGAGATCTTTAGGGTCAACTCTGCGATCTTGGTTAGTCAATTAGCACAAAGTTTAGCAACCAAACAGAGATGCTTTTGTAAGTTCAAGCAAGGTAGGAAAAGCCACAGCTAAGAAAATATACTTGAAAGTCGACGTTTGTCATCATCGAAAAGATCATGCTCCCACTTATCGTCATCCTGCCTTCCTCTGAAAGCATATGGTTAATTCGTTCATCAGACTTTTTTTTTTTTTTTTTATCCCAACCTTACGCTAGGAGAATAAGTAAGAATTAGACTACAGAAGGAGAGAACGATAGAACAGTACTACATCACAACATCTCAAATCAAGCTAATGGAGACATCACAGAAGCAAAAAGATAGAGCTAAAGTCTCCTTTATTAACTATCCATGTAGAAACTCGAAGACGACATCACTAAACTGTATGAAACTGTAAAGAAGTAGCAAAGCTGCGTAAAATTGAGCAAATCATAGAATCAGCTAGTCTTCCTACACGAACCACAAAGGAGATTCAGAACAAGAAATTCATAGAGCTGCTTATGAATCGGCTTTGACCGATGGAGTAGAAACCCAAAAGACCAATTACGATAGAAAACAAAAATAGAGGAAAAAACGCAATATGAAGAGTGAGAGAAAGAAGAACCTCTTCCTCGTGACTTGTCTCCCGCGAGAAGATAAATCGCCGGAACCGCCATTGAGACGGTTCTTTACCGTTTTTCTGGTCATGGTCTCAGCCTCCACTCGATCAGAATACATCTATCGGATGTCGAAAAACCTAAAAAGCAAAATCACAGTGAGTATGAGGGAGAAAAGCGAAATATATAACTTCAGCTCTATTAACAGTCTCCGAGTGACATACCTCTCCAACAGGAAACTGGAAACCCTAATTTCTATCCAATAAATCAACGAAACAACTCTTCTGCAAATTCCGATTTCGACTCGACAGTTATCGGCAGCAGCTTCACGATAGTATCGTCAGTACTATCACACATAACCGGGTTGAATCGGGTCAGGTCAGATCGGTTAGATCGGTTAGATATTTATTATTGGGCCCTGGCCTTTTCTACAGAGTTTCACTGAGGCCTGTAAGCACTCCGGTTAACGGTGGTTGAGATTACCATTAATTTGGTATGTAACGAACCGTAAATCTTTTTATTGTTAATTATTACATCTTGGAATGATATAAACCATTTTCTATCGCTTTGATCCATATAGTAGCTTTTTATGTGTTAATCAAATATTTTAGGAGCGGGAAGAGATGATATAGTTTAGTTATTTATGTGTTAAAGGGAACATAACAGTTGGGGAAGACAAAGTTCATAAGTCTTCAGCTTCTTTGGATAGAAGACCGAAGAAAGGATTGGTAATGGCGGATTGCAACTGAAACGCAGCGTCTCGAAGCCGCGAGATGTCTGTCTCGTGCTTCGATAGAGACAAAAACTCTGATCCTTCCTCTCTCTTGAATCCGCAAAGCTCCAAGAACTCGATACCTTCTTTGAACCTTCCCACTCTCTCATGGAATAAGCGGTTCGTGAGACGGATTCTTCTGTATTTTTCTTCATCTGGATTCTTCGCTGCGTTCTTCACAATCATCAGAAGCGTTTCAAACGCCCTCCTCATCATTCTTGGATCTTCTTCCTGTAACAACAACAATAACAAAAAAAATATGATTACATTTGCTCTCTTGCATGTTTCTTCCTCTTGAATTAAAACGTTTTCTTACTTTGTGGTTTCGTCTTAGTGATCTTAAGCATTCTCTCATCTCCTCTGCTTTCGAGGCTGGGCTTGGCAACGGCATTAATATCCTCTGTAATTTTAGTGTTAGTGGAAATATTTACACATTCTTCATAGTTTAAAGGTAACAAGACATTGTGTACCATAGTGTTAAGTGGAGCAACTGGAGTTGACGTGGAAGTAGATTCACTTTCCGTTGGCAATCCGAGCCTGCTCTTTCTCTCCGCCTAAATCGCATACATTTAATCCATAAAAATATGTTAATAGAGATTATTAATATTCAATTAAGAGTGTGCAAAAAGAACAAGATTCACCTTGTCTGCATTTACTTTCTGCATAATTTTGTCCCTTGCTTTTCTCTCCTCATCTTTCTCAGCTTTCCTCAAAGCTATGTTCCTGTTTTATAGTATCAAACACCGTTTTATTGAATTCAAAGGGAGAATGTGAGAAACAAACCCTCTCTCTGTCTCTCATACCGTTTTCTTTCGTTTTCTTCTGCAATTCGCTTTGTCTCCATCATCTCTTTACCTGCTCGTATCCTTTCCTGCAAGAAAGCTAGAGCTGTTAGTATTCTTCGTGTTCACACTATGTACTTCCATCAATTCCTTCGTACCTTTTCTCTTTCTCTTTCGCGTGTAGTTTCTTCTTCTTCTCTTAACTTACGAGCTCGTTCCCTGCGGAATACATAAACAAGTCATGTGCCCATGTGGAGGATGAAGCTTAAGAAATTATGCATATATGTTAAAATGGGAGACTAACTAACTTTAGTTCATTTGCTCTTGCCTGAGCAGTTTCTGCCGTATCATCATGTGGTTTTGGAGACTCAATCTCAATGTTAAATTCCACCTGCAAAAGACCACCCTTGATCAAAGTTTCTATAAAATCAATGAAAAATAAATGAAGATGAAGACATACCAAAGGCATTCTGTCAAACTGCGAATCGTTCTCATGGTCTACGATCCAGTTTACAGCTGTTTCAAGGCTAGAGTTGCCTGGAGTTGAAGAGAAGCAAAACATGTTTGATCCCTGACATGAATCTGGGATTGTAATTTGAAGTGGGTTTTATACATACCAGAGTGATGCAGAGCCCAAGCTGCTCGGGCCATTGAGAATCCCATATCTTCAAGCTCCTTAAGCAATCCACGATTAACCTCAACTACACCACTTTCTGTTCAACGAAAATCCATCAAGAATTACTTCTATTTACGCACATGAACGAACATCAAAACAACAGAACTGTGATCTGGATTGACATTGACACAGAGAAGAGCTATCATTCTTACCAGTTTCTCCTGGCATATTTAAAAAAATCTGAGATTTCTTGATCTCTGTATTTGGCAAGGGAAGCCGATGCAAGAATGGTATAATAGTGTTTGGTATAGGATGTTGCATTATTGAACATATATTAGATTCTTTAACTGTTTTAGTTATACAGAAAAACATCTTGCTTTTGTTACTTTCGTCTCCTCAAAGTTTTGCAGCTTTTGATTCTATTCAAATCTTTTTACATAAGCAACAGATCTTATTCCTTTCTTGCATGCATAACTATGAGCTATTTATTCATATAGAAATCTGTGTACTTATACATTTGCCACAAAAACTCAAAATGTTATAGAAGATGGAACCAAACCGGCCCTCTGTGATGATGTCCAAAAATATCTTCATGCTCGACCTGTGCACTGAGAAGGGCAAGTTCATCTGCCTTTTTGATGATACTTGTCATGTATTCTTCATCCACAGATTGAGTGCCTTTGATAGAGCGCTTGAGTTCTTGCTTGATCTGTATGATGTGTCCCCGAGAAGGTTTCAGGTAAGTTTCCGCAAGGATGGTCCATCTTTCTTTGGTGGTGGTGACACTAGCAACGATCGGTTCCACGCTAGAAGACAAGGTGCCAAGAATAGCGCTGTTAACTAAAAACAACCACGTGACATTGATGTCGTGAGTCTTGTGAGTTGGTGAGTTTATGACGTGGACATCTTCTTATATAATTTACGCCCATAATCCTTGTTATAAAATTATAATTTAGGCCCATAATATTTGTTTTTTTTTTCTTTAACTCACACGACAACAAATATTTCAAAGAGATCAAAAATCAAAATGATGTGGTATATGATGAAATTACTTTGAAGTCGAATATATAATAGAAGGAACAATATATGACTAGATTTTTTATTAGTACTTTATTAAGTTAGCAAGTGAAAATTATGGAAAGAAAATAACGAATGATTTTGTTTCTTCACTAATATCGACATTTGTAAACATTGACTATAACCTTTTTATAGTGAGGTGAACTCTCGTGCTTAAATAACTTTGCGAAAAGTGCAGAAAGAACGGGTTATGGCAATGAAAAATGAAAAACATAAACTAAACTTTGCATAATACATTAAATTTTAGATAGTAAATTATTGTTCTATATCATCTTTAGAACTGTTTATCATTCAATAAAAGTGATCTGTATTTATATTTTTTTCCCCTTAAAACATTATGCTAATAAACAATTGAATAGTGACGAATGCTGATTTATACATATACATGCCTTGGAAGGCTTGAACGATATGTAGATATCGTCATTATTCACTAGTCATCATTGACTATTGACTTAAAGCATGTTTTAACGGAGAACACCATGAAAAGTTTTTAACTAATATTTAATTATAAATTTTATTTTAAAAATCTCTTTTCAGATTATTTTGTGTTTTTTTTCAATGGTAGAATTTTAAAAGGGTTTTTAATTTTTTTTTAATTGTAAGTTCCAACATCTACATCTAAGAAAGAGATAATAAAGATTTATCCAAAATTGTATTCAAATGAATTCGGTTGATTGGTTTTTACTCAAACAATATGTTTGTTTTGCCACAAAAGACAAAGTTCAAGCATCCATCAACATCCTTCCTTGACTTATTTTCTTTGAAACCAGATTTATCATTCTTAAAAGCACATTTGAGATGGCACAAGAAGCAGAAGTCCAAACATATGGAACAAATTCATAAATGAAGCAGAAGTCCAAACATATGAACATCGTGTGATGATTGTGATTGCGACTAGAAAGCTTTGAGCTCTGGTACTTTTGATTGTTAAATAGATACAAAATAAGTTTAGAGTTTCTAGTTCGAAAAGAGAAGGAGAGATCAGGAGGTGATGAAATTGTCAAACCCGCCATTACCAGAAGAGCTCAAAATTTTTGTAGGTTTTTGTTTTTTGTTGAATATTTTCGGGTTTTGATATAGATAGAGGAGGACAAAATACTCAAAATCCCTAAATTCAAGAGCTTGTAATCAATATCTCAATATCTTGTAATAAATATCTCAAAATCCTTAAATTTAAGAGCTCGTAATTCAAGAACTTCGTCGAAATCGCCTTAGAGAGATCGCAAGAGTAGAGAGAGAAGAAAGAGACCAAACATGACAAAGTGATTTTTTTCCGTTTCTCACAAAACAAATTATCAATCGACACGGAGTAAGTAAGAGCTGATTCTTAAGTATTTTATTGAAGAATCGGTTCTTCATTAATTGCTAATTTTTCATTTAATTAAATATATTTTTAAGTTAAGAATCTTGTTAATTATGGTTTTAGAGAATCTGATTATCTAAAAAAAGATATATGGATTATTTTCATTTTCTCTTCCTTTCATGGAGTGAGGAGTTATATATGAAATATGAGAAGGGAATATCGAAATATCCAAAAATGAAGAGATAAAAAGTGATTTATAGTTATAAATAATTGCACAATTAAGGAGAAAATCGCGAGAAAAGAGGATGCACGACATAGAAACTAGAAACTAGAAAGCGTGCTTCGCAATGGTCTTTTCATTTTTCTACACACAAACAAAGAAAAAATAAAGAAAAGCCATATGTCTCCTCTCTTTCCTCATAAATATTGACCAGTGTGCAGGAGAGAGAAACTCGCCGCTTTTACCTTTTTTTTTGTTCTGAAGGTAAGCAGTAAGCACTAAGCACATATCTCGAGCGCACAAAGGTGAGTGAAAACTGCTCTTCAGTATTTTTATATATATATGTATGCGCTCCGTCTTCCATAGCAGGGGAGTGCATGTATTCTGATTTAACAGTGTTACTTTTCATTTCCTGGGCAGCAACGGCTAGTTATTAGGAGTGGAAGGTGGAAGAAGATCGATGGATTATGGAGAAGATCGGTATTTTCTCTTTCGATTTGTTGCTTTTTTTTTTTTCGTTTGGATTTGTGTATTTTTGGGGGGCTATGATTTGGTTTTATGTGTGTTTGTGTTTGCTTTGTGCTGATTGATTTCGATTAGTTTGTTTGGCATTCGTCGATTATGTGCGTTTTTTCCATTTCGCTAGTGTAAGGTAGAGTCACAGTGGTCTGATTCGCGTGCTTTCTTGTCTGGGTTTTACTCAAGTCGTTTATCTTCCGCTTAGATTTGTGGGTTGCTCAATGCTGGGTTTTGTGTTCGATTGATTTCTTGGTTTAGTGTGAGGATGAAATGTCGGATTTGCTGTATATGTGATTTAAAAATGGTGGGTTCCGTGATGAAAATGGTGGTGGGTCATTTCATGTTTCATCAAAATCCTCGTTTTACTCATTTGGGATTTGGGTTTAGCTTGTCAATGCTCAGAAATGTCTCCACCATCTCCACTAATCTCCAAGATGTCCCCTTTTTGTTGAAATGGTGCTCTATGTTTGGTTCTTCAAACGTTAAACCACACACATTGCTTAGGATCTAGGTTGTCAATGTGGAATTTGATGTTTGCAATGTGCTTCTCTATTTGCATTGTTTGAGTTGCAGTTTAGTATGCTTGTTCACGCGTAGATGTGTTTGATCATTTGGAACTTGCAAGATATGCTTAATGCTTCTCAGTAATCACGAAGCTTCGAAGTAGAATAGTCTCTTGACATGTAAATGTACTATGGGTTTGATCATTTGATGTCTAAAAATTTGCAGTAGCCCCTCATGGGATTGGCAAGTGCAGAACTATGATCACCAGCCACAGTCTAATCTCTGTAAGTTCTTGCAATTCTCTTAGTCTCTTACAGCACTGTGACAAGCATGACTAAATCGTTCTCTCATTCCAGCTGATGTGACCATGACTGAAGTCACATTAAACCAAGAAGATCACTCATACATGTTTGACGATGAATCCACCCCAGTGAAGGCGTGTGGCGAGTTGAGTTATCATGTCACAACAGGTTGTGCTTTTTGTTTTCAAGTTATCATTCCGATTCCAGATGTCTATTTCATGGTGGTTTCTGATCTAACGAGTTGGGCTTCAGATGAAACGATCAAGAAGCTGGAAGTGCAAAGTGAGACACGCTCTGCTGTAAAGAGGCGTCGCATGTTACAATTCGAAGACCAGCCTATGGAAACATCACTTTTCAGCAGTGAGAGTTTCTCTTCAATCCTAAAATCCAGCGTGAGTGCACAAGCTTCATATCTCGTCTTTAGCTATGAACTCAGACGCATTACCACAGATATATTCTTGATAGTCAAACTCATTGGCCACTTATTAGGATGCAGACCTGTATGGTACTCTTTGCTGGCGTCAATTATTTGTAGTTATTGTGGCTTATCACCAATCTCAGAGATCTGTTGGAAGTTTTAGACCATTGAGCCAATCTTTATATGTGTTTGTTTCAAACGTTTGCAAAGTGGGAATCCAATATCAGAGGTCTCTTAGAAGTTTAGTTTTGTGAACTTTTTTCTTCTACTTGTATAACAAACTCAAGCTTCCTGGTAGCTGACTGCCTAATTCAACTGTTAAGTACTTACCAGCTATGCATCAAACCAACATTTGATAGCTTAGGAAGTTGTATGAGGTTGTAATACTAATTTTGATGCTCCGATTGTTGTTTCTTCTATAAATGTTCAGGCAAGAGAGGAAACATTTGATGAGCTTTTACCCGAAGGATCTCAGCTTATAGAAGGGTTTTCAGGTTGAGCTCTTATAAATTCTTCCAAGTCAATCTGGCCAATACGGTTTCTCCATTAAAACAAAATGTTGCCTCTTCTTTTCAGAAGACGCTTCTGCCTCAAGCTTGGAGGGCCTTGATCTGTATGCTGAAGAGTGGTACGCTGATTGCTTAAATGATGCTGAGACTCCAACCCTACCTGGTGACTTGTATGTTTTCGATCTTTCTTTCTCGCGTATTTTCAGTTTAGTATCCTATTTGTTTTATTAACTAATTACTATTGTTGTATTCTCTCAGAAGCTTTGGTTCCCCTGATGTCCAAGTTGATATTTCAGGTCAGAATACTTTGTTTTGGGCTCTTCTTTAGATTGCTAAGCTTTTCTTGCTAAATTCCCTGTGTTTGGCGCAGAGTATCTTAATGTGCCACCAGAACCAGAAACCAGGGAAGTTAAGCGACCTGTGACTCGATCTTCTCCAAATATTATCTTCAAAGGTAAAATAAGCTGGTGTCTCATAGATTTAGCTAGAAAATGAGAAAACAAAAAAAACATCATTATAATGTTAAGTGGGGAAATAGCAGGTAGAAACTCTTTTGCAAGGCCGGTTCCAAAGCTACCATCTTCGATCATCTATCCATTTGCATTCATCAAACCATGTGGGGTTCACGGCGACATGACTCTCAAGGACATCAACCAGAAGATCCGAACTCCACCAGCAAAACCAAAGGACGAAAAATTAGAGCCTCCAGTGATCCAAACTTCAGCATTCTCTGGGAAACCCGTTGTTGGAAAGACTAAAATCCGCACAGAAGGAGGAAAAGGAAGCATCACAATAATGAGGACAAGAGGCTAAACTTTTAAGTTAAGTAAGTAGAAAGTATTCAAGTACTTTTTTCATTCACTGCTGAAAACTCTTGAAACATTTTGCCTTATTCTCAGAGGCCCTTAAATCTTTTTTACCGGATATAGTTCCAGTCAAGGGCCTTTAATCAAGTACAGCGGCTAAATACTCTTCAAGATCTTATTATGAATCATGTTCTTGTTTCGTTTTGTTATCTGTAGTAAGAAAGTGAACTGAATGATCTGTAAGCCAATGTGTTGGGATATTTTTTTGTTTGTATAAAGTGTCGAGTTGTTAATGTAGTTAAAAACTGAATAGCCAAAACTTTGGTATGTCTCTGAAAGTCTCTGGTTGGATTGCTATATAAAGTTGAAGTAGCAACTTGTTTCCTTTCAAATTTTGTACTGCGGTAACACAATGCAGTTTGTATAATATATGAATTATAGATTTAGTTTTTATTAAAAAAAAAAAAAAGAAGGATACTGCCATACTACTAGTAATGATCGATGGGAATCTGGTCATTTACTCTGCAAATTTTGAATCTCTGTCATGTGAGACCCGCTTTTTACACGGGTCACGTGAAAAGATATTGATATACTGAAATCAATCAAACCATCAATAAATAACAATCACGTCAGATATTATCAATATTGATTATCTTCAAGTATCTGTAGTTTTTTTTCAAATTATTGATTTGATATTGATCCTCTTAGCCCGTAGGCCCATTTGGTTACTTGGGCCTGGCCCAGTAAAAATTTGATAAGAAATTTCCATTTGCCTTTGTTAAAGTACAAGTCTGATCCTTGAAATATCTCGGGATGGTCCAAATGGTTTCGCTCTCCACCTCCACGAGCCACGCTCACTCACTCCCGTCGGCGTATAACCGCCGGCCGGCGGAGAGAACTATTACAGTGCGATGTGTCTCCGTTTCCCCGCGCGAGCCTAAACATAAGATTCCTTCTGATAAGAGCGACAACTCCTCCTTGTCGCTTAGAGAGACGAGGCAGAGAAAATGGCTGATGAGCACGGAGGAGGCGACGGAGAGAGATTCGAAGGAGATTCAAGAGGAAATGAACTCTAAGGTCGCGTCTAGGAAAGCTATATCGATAATACTGCGAAGAGAGGCTACAAAGGCGATAATCGAGAAGAAGAAAGGACCGACCAACTCGAAGAAACTGCTTCCAAGGACGGTGCTCGAGGCTCTTCACGAGAGGATTACAGCCCTCCGATGGGAATCTGCTCTTCAGGTAGATTTCTTCTGCAAACTATCTCGATTTTGTTTTGTTCATTTTAGCTTTGCTTCTGTACTAGTTAAGAAAATGGAATGATTTCACATCTTTAGATTGCTGTTAAGGATTGAAACCACAAGATAACGTTGGAGTATATCTGTGTAGGTGTTTGAGCTATTGCGCGAGCAGCTATGGTACAAACCAAACGTTGGCATCTACGTTAAGCTCATTGTCATGCTTGGAAAATGCAAACAGCCGGAAAAGGCTCATCAACTCTTTCAGGCGATGATCAGTGAAGGCTGTGCGGTGAATCATGAAGTGTACACCGCGCTTCTATCTGCTTACAGCAGGAGCGGCCGCTTTGACGATGCGTTTACTCTTCTGGAACTTATGAAAAGCAGTCATAACTGTCAGCCAGATGTGCACACCTATTCCATTCTCATTAAGTCGTTTCTTCAGGTTTTTGCCTTTGATAAAGTTCAGGCTCTGCTTTCTGATATGAGAAAACAGGGTATTAGGCCCAATACGATCACATATAATACCCTCATCGATGCCTACGGGAAAGCAAAAATGTACTTTAGCCCCCTATCTCCTGTCCTTTTGAATTTTCATTCTGGTACACATGCTGGGATGGAGTGAATACTTGAGCTCGACAATTACGTGGTTTCAGCTATTATGCTTTAGTTCAAAGCATTCATAAACTGACATGACTTTTCTCTTTTGGAAGGTTTGTGGAGATGGAATCAACACTTATTCAAATGCTTGGGGAGGACGATTGCAAGCCTGATTCTTGGACCATGAACTCAACCCTTAGAGCCTTTGGTGGAAACGGACAGATAGAAATGATGGAGAATTGTTATGACAAGTTTCAGAGCTCTGGGATCGAACCCAACATCAGAACATTCAATATCCTCCTTGATTCATATGGGAAAACAGGAAACTACAAGAAGATGAGTGCCGTTATGGAATTCATGCAGAAGTATCACTATTCATGGACCATAGTCACTTACAATGTGGTCATTGACGCGTTCGGGAGGGCAGGAGACTTGAAACAAATGGAATACTTATTTAGGCTAATGCAGTCAGAGAGAATAAAACCAAGCTGTGTTACACTATGCTCTCTTGTTCGTGCCTATGGAAGAGCTGGTAAAGCGGATAAAATTGGAGGAGTATTGCGTTTCATCGAGAACTCAGACATAAGTTTAGACCTTGTGTTCTTTAACTGTCTCGTAGATGCCTATGGGAGGATGGAAAAGTTTGCAGAGATGAAAGGTGTTCTCGAACTAATGGAGAAGAAGGGATTTAGACCTGATAAGATTACTTACAGGACAATGGTAAAGGCTTACAGAATTAGTGGCATGACTAGCCATGTAAAGGAACTTAATGGTGTGGTCGAGTCCGTTGGTGAAGCCCAAGTTGTGTTGAAGAAACCGGATTTTTAGCAGATGAATAGATCTCAATATTCTGGTATATATGTCTAGTATCCATCTCCTTGTTTTAAGGAAAAAGATAGAATGAGAGTAAATACATTTTCAGTTCGCTTACAGAACTTTGTAACACGAAAACAAAAAGCAAAAAATTGATACGAGTATAGCTTTTTTTTTTTGACTTTGTGTTATATATGTTATCAGTGTGTATGTGCTGAAGCAGCTAGATATGAGAGTTGAAGGCTATACGCGTCTTTAAGTTGAGTCAAAACTTCTCCAATAGATGGTCTGCTATATGCATCTCTCCCCACACATCTTACAGCAACCGAAGCAGCTTTTTTCATGCTCTCTGGATCAAATGTATCCTTCAAGACATCATCCACAATCTCAAATGCTCCTGCTTGTAAGTTTGGCCTAGCCTGCATATAATAGTATTCGATATTTTATGACATTGTGTACTTAGATAGTGGGAGATGATAAAACAAAGATAATCATGTTTTTTTTTTTCTTACCCATAAGACCAAGTTAAAAGAATCTGGTGATCCTAAGTGACTTAAGGGTTCTCTTCCACAGATGAGCTCCAACAGAACCACACCAAAGCTATAGACATCACTTTTCTCTGTCAGCTGCAGGGTAGAGTAGTATCTGGAATGACAAAGTGTGATTAATGAGTAGATTATCAAGATGAGAATCCATCACTAATGCCGAGAGAATTTATAAAAGAGTTTACTCAGGATCAAGGTAGCCTGCGGTGCCTTTAACAACGGTAGTAATATGAGATGCATCTGCTTTTGTAAACTGTTTTGACAGGCCAAAGTCTGAAACTTTTGCGTTCATATTCTTGTCCAAAAGTATGTTACTGCACTTTACATCCCGATGAATAATTCTTGGCTCACTTCCATTGTGCAGATAGTCCAATCCTTCACGAATAAGACAAAGTGTTACTATCTGCCAGAGTCAAATGTGTGTTAGTATAGTAAATACAATGACAGATGTTGAAGGTGTACCTTTTGCAGCATCAACTGCAACCTTAAGTCTTGAAACCCAGTTCAATTTAAGCCTTTTGCTACTTGGACCTGCAGAAGGAAGATTGCACAAAAAGCTATAGCTTGCGAGGAAGATGGGTTGAGGATGATGAGAAATTGGTAGATACTTGGGGATTTTCATACCGTAAAGGTGATCAGCTAATGATCCACCTGGCAGATACTCATAAACCAGTATTTGCTGTTTTGGTTCGTAGCAGAAGCCCTCAAAGGAAACTAGATTTTGGTGGCGGATCTGAGACAAAAGTTGCACCTAGAAGTAGACAGTAGATAGGTAGACTATACAACTCAGCACTCGGATACATGCATTCTTGAACATGGGTTTCAAATGCATGATTCTGAAATATAGAGTAATTTTGGGCGAAAGGTTTGGTCGCTTAACCTCATTGATGAAAGAATCAGCTCCAAGTTGAGTTCTATCAAATCGCACTTTAACCCCAACTTGTTTCCCATCTGGTAGTTTTCCATGGTATACAGATCCAAAACTTCCACGGCCAATCACCTCCTTGAAATTCCTTGTAGCTGACTTGATCTCTTTGTGAGAAAAGATTCTTGAAGTGTTCCAGTTCTGCATCTTCAGTTGTGCTCCTGATCCAGATTGTGAGATACTATAAGAATCATAAAGCCACAACGTTTTTGGGGCAAGGAGAAAGCATTAGTTCCCATACTGGTTATATCTCTCTCTTTAAATCTCTGTCTCCTCGTACAAATCGACATGAAAACAAAGATGAGGACAGTGGCAAACAGGGCTCCACCAGAAACTCCAAGCAAGATCACTATACGGTTCTGCTTCTTGTGTTTCTTGTTGAGAGGGATAGTGACTTGTGGTGTGTCAACTGTTGAAGACACATTGTTGCACGACAACGAAGAGAGCGAAAGGCATGGATTCCCCGTTGTCCTGATAGACAGAACATCAGTAACACTAAAACATAAGAGCAGAATATTGTAGCAAATGGCGGCGAGACGGAAATTGTATACCTGACTTCCAGACCCGTTCTGTTAAGTGACTGTGGCAAGGGACCTACTAAGTTATTGTTTTCCAGATTCCTGAGCAGAAGTAACAGAAAGATCCTAACTTTGTGTGAGGTGGAGAGTGAATATGGTAATTACAAGCAACTTCCTTGGTCGAAGTGTTTACTTACAGGAGACGAAGTTTTTTCAGCTTTCCTAAAGTTTCAGGAACTGATCCGTGTAAGCTGTTGTTTTGCAGGTCCCTTCAAGGAATGGAGACTTACTTTAGAATTTCCGGAAAGAACAAACGCATATCCAGAAAATCTCAGTATAAGATAACTTACAGAACTTCAAGGTTAATCAGATCTTCCAGTTCGGAGCCGAAAGACTTTAACTGATTGAAGCTTAAATTCCTGGATATACAGTCAGAAGCCTTTTAATACTACAAGAAACCTAAAACATATATTTCGTCAATGTTCTATGGATGGGTATTACAGTTGCTGGAGATGCTGAAGGCTGCCTACATTCTGTATTGCTCCAGTAAGTGATGAATTATGCAAGTCGCTGCAGGAGAACAATCAGATATAAAAACACATGTTTAGATAAGAAGCTAACGATGTTTAAGACTTGCTGGCTTACAGTGTATTGAGATCGAGCAAGTCTCCAAATGTTGGACTAATGGACCTCAGGTTGATTTGTGAAAGAAACCTGGACAGCCAGAAGAAGAAAAATCTGAGCTGAGTTCAAGAAATGTGAAAATCAATGGGTATAATAAGGATTGTCTTACAATGATGTAACGCTGCTTCCTTTACATTCAATGTGGTTCCAAGGAAGCGGAGTGCATGGGTCGTCTTGCCATCCAAGGTCTTGCCCGGTAAATTGCTCTATGACTTTAAGTGCCGACACTGCAAATATAACTTTAAAGGTAAACAAACTTTTTGCTGCCTAATATTTGCTCTATCAAGGTAAAAATCAAACAGAGAATACCTGTGGTAGAAGAAGCTTCTGGAGGGATTTGGAGGATTTCATACACCTCAAGAGCGTTCACCTGAGGATTGAACTTGATTTTTTCCAAGGTAATGTTCAACTTACTGATTTTTTTTTGCGTAAAGTACAAAGTGCTGGCTTCTGAACTGGTCACGGTATAATCAGATCGTTTGACTTCGTTGTTGATGGTCACACTAAAAGAAGGAGAGAGTGAGAGTATCCCAACAAAGTAGAGGACAATGTAGTAGTCCCCTTGTGTATCTAGAGAAAGTGTGTATGAAAGACTTTCTTTGCGAGCAAGAACTCTTGCTGTCTGAAGAACAGAAGCTGGCGGATTCTCAGTAATGTTGGAGGTGGACAATCCTGTGAGTCTATTGAAGCTCCAAGAGGCGTGAAACGGTGCAAAACTTTGATCAGGATCCCATATTCGATCAAATGGATCTGAAGGGTACCTGCCATTCAACAGAGATCACCGAGTAAATCCAACAAAACACAAGAAAGAAGAAAGATCAGATTCAGTGATGGAGTTAAGAGCCTGAGAACTCTTACCGGATAGTCCCATCTGTGTATCCACTATTGATTCTGTAATTTCTCCTGAGGATTACATTGGTTGAACCCTCAAGGCTGTTTCTGTAAGCACCTAAAGGAAGTGGCCGTACTTCTAGAGAAGAGATAACTGGAATGCCTCTCCCTTTAACCGCGATCAAACAAAGCGTAAGAGAGTCCTTGTTGACTGGCCAAACCAACTCTTCAATCCAAGGATCATTGGTTCTGAGATCAACAGTAGTAGTGATTCTCCTTCCCAAAGAGACACGAAACGCTGGAGGTTGATTCTGGCTATCATAGTTTCTATAAATGAATTTGGCCCGAACAAGAACCGAGGACAAGTCATTCCTCACAGGTACCTTATAGCATTGACGACTTTGAGTGTCCGGGAAGAATCTGATGGGAACATTGGAAGTTGAAGTTCCCTCGATGAAAGTAACCGTACTAGTGTTACCTGTTTCGATATAACCGTTGTCTGAAATCCAGGAGATGTTATAAGCAGCGGTGTAACTTGAACCGCCACAGGACAAGCTCAAGAAATCTGTTCAATTTCAAA
The DNA here is from genome assembly GCA_900108845.1 of Iljinskaea planisiliqua. Lineage (NCBI taxonomy): Eukaryota > Viridiplantae > Streptophyta > Magnoliopsida > Brassicales > Brassicaceae > Iljinskaea > Iljinskaea planisiliqua. Next base: position 4,632,916 of record FNXX01000002.1, on the reverse strand, counting down.
GATTCAATCAAATAGTTGTAAGGCAAAAGAATCAAAAGTAATGGAAATGCAGTGAGACAAAGTCCAGGATGTACATACCATCTGGATTGGAGAAACCAAACACCCAGAAGCCACTGAGCAAAACCAAATCGACCCAGAATAGCATCTTCAAATCTGAAGAACATATACAGTTGTAATTGTTCTATTGTTTCTTAGTTTGTGTATGAACTCATTTTTTATATGTATATATATCAATGGACAATGGGTTTTGTATGTGTGAAGGTGTTATCAGTGATGATGATTCGTAGGTACTTTACTCAGTGGTCATAATGCACTAACATTATGTAGTTAATAATCTGATTAACAATTTAACTACAGTGAATGTTTATTTAGCCTTCCTTACATATCACATAAAATACAAATGATATATATTGTGTCAAATATGAGTATAAATTTAAAAGGAAAAAAAAAGCAAAATTTGGTCGCTCAATTCTTAAGAATGATTATGAGAATGATGCTTGAGAGAGAATCTTCTAAAGCAATGATATTACGTTTTGCTTGGCTTCAACACTAATCCTCACGATGTACCCTCCTTAAGCTTTCTTATAAAGGGAAACCTTTTTGGACAAAATGTTTCCATAGTAACGTCTTCCATATTTTGAATTATATTTTTAACTAATGCCTCAGCTGGATAAAGTTCCTTAATCTCTGATAGATTTTTATTGGGCTTTATTGACATGTTGTTCCATTTACCTGCGCAGTTAAGCCTATACATAATTTCCGAATCTCTTGTATATAGTATTTGTTTTAAACTTTGATTCGGAATTCTTCTACAACTAAACGCAAATAAACTAGCCTTAGCAATGTTAAAGCCCATTAAAATCTTTGAAAATAAATTTTTTAATTCAAAAGCAAATCAACTACAAGTGAAAACAAAGAATGACAAACTAGTATTCGCAATGTAAAGATAAAAGGATTGACACGAATGCTTTTGTAACTACGACAACTCTAAGAAAAACTAGACATCAATGGAAGCAGTTTGATCAGCTTCTAGGTCATTCCATTTCTTGAGGCACAAGCCACCCCATCTCTTGTTAAATTGCAGATTCTCCATCAAGACCGCAAACCATCCAATGAAACCGATAATGGTAGTGTAAGCAATCTTCCATGAGCTTTTAGGTTGCAAGATGGCTAAGCCATTGTAGATGCTTAGTATAATCACTACACATCCAAAAATGTGACGGTACCAATTGGAGTAGCTAGAATCATGTCTACATAAATTGAAATGTCTATTAAACATCCGAGTCAGCGAGGTTGCCTATTAATAGACATGTAATTCCAAATTTTTCATTTTTTAATACCTTTTAAATAAGGAAAAGCGTTTCATTTTGTTGGTTTAATTGAGAGATTTTGCAACGAGCAAAAAGATAAATTCAGACAAAAGGAAAAAAAAAGTTAAGACTTCGGATGTAAATAATTTGAAAATCTTCTTTCTTAACAGCAAATAAATTGGAACTGAGGAAAGTAAAAGATTAGGGCAAAAATCCGATCCAACACCGAAGTAAAAATAAAATAAAAAGTATTATAGGTCGGCTCAAAACATTCAACGACAAACTACTAATGATGATCTCAGTACTTAACAGGTGCAAGAATATCGAGCTGTGCTCCGAGCTTCTCTTCAGCGACCTTCTCAGCCTTGGCTCTAAGTTTGTTAAGTTGCTTCTTTCGCTCGTAAACCACTTGCGATTTCTCCTTCCTCTTCGTCTCCAGCTCCTGTTCATTCGACAATAACATTACGTCAGACGCCATTAATAAACCACAAAAGCTAAAGATCGTTCCTTGTATCTAAAAATGTATGCTTGCTTTATCTATTACTTCAATGTGAACAAAACTAGACGCATTCTAGTAGCTAAATATAGGAACATGAACAGAAAATAAAGTGATGCAAGAAATCATGATAGGAAAAAGAAGGCAATGCCATACCTTGATGGTGTCGTAGTGGTTCCACCCAACTTCAGAAGAGAGACGGCCCAAAAGGCAGTATTTGTGACCAGCTTGAAGCCTCAAGACCCTGAAGTGAAAATAGGATGATTATCAAGCACAAGTATAAAGTTTGTGAAGCTAGAAAAAGGAAGAGACGAGGGTAAAAGGACATACTTGAGAGCGTCGGGGATAACCATCCTCTTGACCTTGTCATATGGTGGAGGCACACCTTCAAAAACCTTCATGCGGGCAAGTGCAGCAGCTCCACGCTTTGTTTTGTGTGGAATCATACTGCAATCAAACACATAGAAACCTCTCACTCAGCTAAAATCACTTCAAAAACCAAAACTTTAGCTTTACCCTTACAACGACACAAACATCTGACCAGTGATGTATATCCATTGAAGTAAATCATACAGAACTCTAAAGATTGATATCACAGCATTATAAACACGAATTGAATGCGCAGGCACAGAGAGATCTAAGTAAGAGTGAAACACGAAATGTAATAGCTTCCGTGTTACACGACAATTAACAAGCAACGAGATTTAGTATCTAGCCGATTCAAAATCGGGAACTTTAAACGATAAAAGAGAAATGGATCGAGATACGAACCCGCGAACAGTACGCCAGAAGATTTTGGAGGGAGCACGGAAGTGAATGGGTCCGTGAGAGGGCTTAGTGTTCATACGTTTGCGAAGAAACCTCATGTACTTCATTTTCTGGCGGACAAGTCCACCGGAGAGGCAAATCTCCTCGCACCGAACGATGACAACCTTCTGGCCATTGAGCAGCTCCTTGGCGACGATCGAAGCCAAACGCCCCAACATGTGGTGGCGGGCGTCGACGACCACGCGCTTCGAGCATATGCCTGATCCTGACACCATTTTTCCCCTTCAGTGTGTTTAAGCGGCTGATGAGTCCTTTCGTCCTTTATATTTAAGCAAGTCTTTTCGAGCTAGGGCTTCGGGGGTACTTTCGTCTCTTTCGTATAAATTTTCATAATGGGCCCAATATTTCATGTGCTCTCTCGCCCAGTAGTGCATAAAGGCCCATCGGTGAGGCCCATCGGTGATCCTACGGGTCCATAAAATACTTTTATTAAGCTATGGATGACTATTTTTTTCTTTGGCGAAAAAAAGCTATGAATTAAAAAATTTCATCAATTTAAAACATGTGCTTTACAAGTGGATACATGAAGAAGTTTCAGTACAAGAATCTCAAGCGGATGCAAGAATGTTTAAAGCTACTTCCTTGAGAGAAGGCATGGATTCTTGCTGGTGAACACAGATGCAACTGTTCCTTGTTCTCCTCAGGACTTGCCATGGACCTGGATAACATCTACATCGATTCCAAACACAACAATGGTTCAGCTAAAGATCTAGAAACAAGAGGTGATCCATTTGCAGGTAAAAGTTTTTTTTTCTAGCAGAAGAAACCTGAAAAGGACTCCTCCTTTCTGTCCCTTGAAGTTGTGGATGTAGTACACTGTCTCCATCTTCGGAAGAAGTGTCTCAGTCAGTGCAGCCAGTTTTGGGTAAAAGAACTTTGGATAGTCTTTTGAATTTTTAAGGAAACAAGAGTCTTTCTCGTGAGCGTAGGTTTCTCTTTCTGGCTCTCAAGTTGTGATGCAAATGTATAATGAGTCTAGCTACTTTGTTTCATTAATGAGAAGAAAAAGGATACAGCCTGATCGTATGCGGTCAAGTTCCCCATTGAAGATGATTAGTTTCCGGTCAGTATTCACAACAGCTTCCTTGTAGAGCTCTTCCACTACGAGCATCTCTGAGTGGGGAAAGAGGAACAAACACAAAGGAATGAGTCAGATACAGATACTGTTAACAAAAGATGATGAGTAGGTTTCAGGGAATTACCGTTGACATTAAAATATGGGTATGCCACAAGGAACAGTTCGTCTTCTGGCTTCACTCGATCAGCCATTTTTACTCTCTCAGAGAAACCAAAGTCCTCAAAAAGAGATGGTTTTGTCAGATAGTCCAACTTAAAGTAAGTTCCTCCAAAAACGGTCTTTTGAGCAAATTTGACTTCGTTTGCCTCCGGGAAGAACTGAAATAATGTTGTTACGCATATTGTTTTAAGAAGGATTCTGATATAGATTATGTTGAATCTATCATTATTGGGACAATGATAGTATACACATACAATTCTTGTGGTTCGAGCCTTTTCAGGAGATAATAGGCGGTCACAAAACTCGCGTATCATATTGATACTTTCTGTCATTTCTGTCGCTCCTTCACCATCACCTATAACACAAGTTAAATGAAACAGAGAAAACAGTAATATCTAATAAGCAAGAGAGAAAGGCCTTGACTGAAAAAAAAAAAAACTGCATGTAAGATGAAAGTAAAAGTACCTGGCACAGATGCAAGACCAGATGTTGGGAACTCAATTTCCTGTAAAAGGGTTCCCATGGATCACGAACAATAACGTGTTTCGTAGGATCCATTTGAAAACAACCATTGCAAAACTCACCATTAACTGTTTCTCGTCCTTCAAAGCCAATTCAGCAGCTTGTTTGGCCTGTATTTTCCATGCGCAATTAAAAAAAAAAACATCATATCTCCTAGCTTTACGAGCAGTATCAGAATCTAGAAACATTAGCTACTTATGTCTACAAGAAAACAATACAATTGTCATGACAAGATATAGTGATACATAACTCAATATTGCTAGCTGGTTTGAGACTCGAAAAGAGGTAAGATATCCACAAAACAGTATTAAGAAGAGCTGGAAAAAAAGGGGCTTACTTGGTTAAGGAGCTCGAAGTAGTCGCGAGGAAAAGGTACATTGTCCAAAGACGATGTGTTAGACCCTCCAGAAACAGAAGAAACTCTATATTTGAGATTCTTATTCGTCTTGGTAGCGTCATTGTTCTTCCAATATATACTAGTTCCCAAAGCAGTCTACAGAACCAAAAATTACACAGTGAACTAATGAAAGTTACAACCAGAAAACATTCAGTTTGATCCGTGAGTGAGTTGGTCTTTGAATTGAGAATTGCTTTAAGCAACAAATCATTACTCTGTTCACTGGTTCTGAACTAATCAATGGAATTGAATTTCAGAGCACATCACCTAGTCTCAGCGAACACGAAGTTTTAGACAATTAAAAGCCGAAACCAAGCAAATACAATAGAGCCTTAAGAAAAAAAGGTTGAAAATGGGAGAAAGATGATGAAGAGTAGTAATTGGAATCGATGGAGAAACGAGGAGGCAACAAATGTGGTCAACCTTTGAGTTGGACAGGAGAGTTCCGGCTAGAGAGGCCGGTGAGACGGTGGATGAGATGGAGAAGGAGGGTGACATAAGAACCACAGAAAATGAAACTCTAGTATCTTTTTTCTGCTTGTGGGGGTGTATCTGTGGAGGGAATTGACATTAATTAACATGAATATTAATATATTGTTTTGGTCTGCCATATATAATTATAAATATTAATGTTGATTGTTGACCAAAAATAAATAATAATAAGTAAAACTGTTAGTAGGTAAGTAGGTAGGGAGCATCAGATTGATTAGCGTGGCGCCAGATCTCTTTACTTGACCAGACACACTTACTTACATCGGCCAGAAAGAAAGAACCAGAACGGTTGGTGAAAGGCCCATCTTAGATTCCCCCTAATAAAAAACCAACCTTTTTCCTCTCACCACAAGCCTTTCAATTTTTTATTTTTGATTGGTGAATCGGAGATGGGCGGAGACGGCAAAGTCTATACCTTGGCGGAGGTTTCTCAGCACAGTAGCACCCAGGATTGCTGGATCGTCATCGACGGCAAGGTTCCTACTCCCATCTCTTCTTCTTCTTCTTCTCTCTCTCTCTCTCTCTCTGATCAACAACAAATAAAACTTATCCGAATTTATCACTTTTTCCTTTCTGCTACGATCTGCTTCCTTCGGCTGTAACGTAGATCTGATCTACTTGCGATAATTATGTTTGTTTGCTAGCTCCATATTCACTGATAATTTGGATCCCTTTGCTAAATCATACTCCATGTTTGTTTGACCTCCTATCTCTGAATAAGACAGTCACGTTAAACGTATGTTTCATATGTCGGAAAGCGACGATATTGTGATAGATCACTGAAGTTTTCAGCTTTTATTTTTCATTTTGTGGCATATAGGTGTATGATGTGACCAAGTTCTTGGACGACCATCCTGGTGGTGACGAGGTCATCTTGACTGCTACAGGTTACGTAGAGATCATCACTACTTTCTCTTTCAACTCTTCAAAGATCTTTCTTGGTTTCTTAGTTCATGTTTTGTTTGGAACGAGAAGCCGCTTAGGCACTTACCTTTGAGGTTACCAAATATATGACACCAACAAAAGAATAAATATGCGTTGGTTTTTCAGGGAAAGACGCGACGGATGATTTTGAGGATGTGGGACACAGTTCGACTGCAAAAGCCATGCTAGATGAGTACTATGTGGGTGATATTGACTCCGCCACTGTCCCAACCAAAACCAAGTTTGTTCCTCCTCCTAAGCAGACCGAGTCTAACCAGACCAAGGGCTCCGACTTCGTTATTAAGATCCTTCAGTTCCTTGTTCCTCTTCTTATCCTAGGCTTGGCTCTCGGTATCCGTTCTTACACCAAGGCTCCTTCTTCTTGAGGACTTAATTGGGTCTTTCACTGTTTCCCATCTGCACTGCCTGCTTACTCTTTGCCCTTTATCTCTCTGCTTGTCTTGTAAGACTTCAGATATTATTATATTCTCTTTTGCAGTCAAGTGGATCTATCCATGTGAGAGACCTTTTATTTCAAAATCAGCTACCTTTGTTTGTCTTGTATCAATCAAATCCATTTACAAGGTTGAACTCAGAGTAACTGAAAATACCACTCCTTTGTCTTAGCACTCACTTAACAACCAGCAACAGGTAAGAGAAGAGAAGAAACAAAATGATTAGAAAAGAAAAATGGATTAGCTCAACTTTAAACTGAGCTAATCCATGCTTGCGCAAGTTCTCTCCATCACCTTTGAATCAGTTCTGAAAGACTGCTTCGACGGAGAGCTTGATCCTCTTGAAGAACTATGCCCAAAGAAGCTTAGTTTCCCCATTTTCTTTGAGAAACTGCTCATGAATTTGCGCGAGTGAGACCTCTGCATATCTCTCTTCATACTGATATGCTCCTTCTCTAGATCGTTGAGTCTCATTCTCAACCTAGCTAGCTCGAGTTTCAGTTCCCGGTTCTCTCTCCTCAGAGACGCGTAGTTGTCTTTCGGCGACATTGCTGCGCTCAGAGCTCCACTATTGATTCTCCATGACTGCTGCTGCTGCTGCTTTGGCTTCGTCTCTTCGTCCGAGTAAGAAGAGCACAAGGAGCTTCTGAGCTTAAGTTGCTCAAAGTAGAGAACTTGAACTATGGACTGCAGAGGAAGCCGCTCGTTTTGTGCAGCGTGTGCTCCCGCCTCTTGTGAGAGTTTCTGGAAGTCGATAAGTTTCGACAGCTTCTTCTTGTCTGAATCTGATAATCCTTGATGTGCCTGAGAGGCGACAGCATAATAAAACCGAACATTAGTATCAACAAGACAAGAAAAGTAAAACTGTGTTGGAGCAAGTAAGTTACCTTAAGATAGAGATCAATGGCGCGGTATAAGCCATCATGAAGGGTGCGAGCATGAAGCGGTAAGGCTTCCGCAATGAGCAAGAATTTGGGAAGGTCAAGGTTAGTATCGGGAGCAATCTCAGCAAGATAACTGTCTACAAGCTTCGCAACTTTAAACATGGCGCTTTGTGAAGGCGAATGTGGACTATCGCATTCAAACACGGACTCTTCATCCTCGCTATCATCTTCTCCTTGCTGTGAGAAATTCACCAAGATTCTGTGAACCGTGTCAACTTCGAACAAAGTGTCTCCTGCGTGACGAAAAGACGGGATCAAGAGATCGTCTAGAGTCGCCATATCAAGCTGAGAACCAATCCTCCTCTCTAAGTCAAGCCTGCATGAAACTGAAGCATCAAGCATCACTGCTCTTCTCAGTAACCCGAAGAGAAAACTTATGGGAACCACGAGTTTTTCGACAGGCAAAAGAGCAACAATTGTCTCAACAATGGTTTGTTCATGTTCATGATGTCCTGTCTCGGATCGCTTTGTCAGCTCTCTCTCGGCGTAACTCACCAAAGATGCTCCTATACTCTCTGGACGCACGCCACGGCACTTCATTGCATTCATCACTCTCTGATACAAATCAATCCTAAGAACCGAAAGGTCCTCGATCCACCAATCTCCTCCATCACTGCTTTTCGCTTGCCTGCTCATGTGAAGCCTCCCTGAGCTACTATACTCCAACCGTGAGAAGCTCGAAGCGATCTGCTCGGCGCAGGCCTTTGAGGCAATGGCATCGATGCATCTACTTATGATATTGAGTTCGTCTGCAAGAGGGAGAAGATTCTCGGATTGTTTTAGGACTTGGACACACATCTCCAAGTTCTTGCAGACAATGCTGTCCAGATACTCCTCTGTTCTCGAAGCCAAGTTGTCTTTGGAATACTCTTCTGTCATCTCGAGGTAATCAGAGACGCAAAGGAGCTGCGCAACGTTTGATGAAGTGATCTCAAAGTTAATCCCGTAGCAGAATTTGGCTGCTAGCTCGAATATCTCTGCTCCTCCTGGAAGATTGAGAAGCTCCACTTTGGAGATATCTGAATCTCTGTGTTCTGCAACGATTCTCCGGACTCTTCCACTTCTAGAGACTAAAGGGAACTGAGAGATGGAGAATCAAACATTGGTTCAGTAACTCCATAGTATAAGAGAGAAAGAGTTGTTATGTTTCTATGTATGAATATACCTTATGCAGAGGAAAGTTTCCTCCATTTACTTCTATGGTTATATCACTTGGAACGTCTCGAAATATCCTGAAAAAGTTGCAGGAAAGATCATCATTGGAAAGAATTGTATTTATGCGTATGATCACGATTGTGGTAGAGCCATATAAAGACATTGAACCAGAACCAGAAACCAAAACAGTCAAGTCGCCAGAGAAACTTTAAAAGTTTCGAGTTGGTAACAAAACTGATCAAGAAACTGGCAGTGAAAATAGAACAAACGAGAACAGAACATACCATTCACTACAGCTTTGCCGGGAAGATTTAGCAAGCGAGAGCTTCTGGTGATGGTGGAGATGTTGATGATGCTGTAGCAGAAGATGCTGATGATGCTTGTCCATGAAGAATAATGATGTTCAAGAACGAGAGAAAGATGCAAAAGAGGAACCAAGTAAGTGGAGTAGTTTGGTGATGGTTAGTTTTCCTCTGGAAATTTCCAAAATCAGAGAGAGAGAGAGGGATGATGGTAATAGTTAGTGTTGAACTTGAATGAGCATTAATCATAACATTTGGTAATATTTGCTCAAATCCAAAGTTTTTGTCTTTGTCTTTGGTTGGGTCCCCTTCTCGTGTCCCTCCATATTTCTCTCCTCCCTCTTTTGAAATTTCAAGATCAAACTTTTTTCAAGCAACATTGTCAAACTTGAATTATCACCGTTTTATTTGGGATATCAAAAGACTTTATGCAAAGTTGGAATAGAAACACATGAGCAAAAAGAAGAAAAAATTACTGATAAAGGTGTGAGAAAAAGTAGAAAAAGTGTTAAAAGGCTTAATCCCAAAGGGAAAATGATTTGCGAGTGGGAAAAGTTAAAGCGGAAACAAAAAGGAGTGTTAATTTTGGAAATTTATTACATTCTTAAAACCTCTTTTAGGTTTGCTTTGTCTCTTGTCATCATTTTGTATTATCTTCTGTATTTTTATTTTTCTCTTAATCGTAAGAAAGAATATATTATAATAGTCATAAATCATCAAGAAAGCTAGATGAATCAGATCATTTAATTTCTACTCCAAAGCATCATCCAGATTCTCAAGAGGTCCCTCACCAAAACTGCTATGTGTCTGGTCTATAGGCTTGCCACCAATGATCCGCTTCTGAGGTCCTACTTCTGGTCATTCTCATCAAGGTACCTCGTGCAAATTAACCCTACTATATATGAGCTTCGATTATGTGTTTGTGCAACACAATGCCACTGTCCACCAAATACAAACCACAAGATTGCCTCACGAGAAAGCAATGAACAACCCGTTTTACACTATTTTACACTCCCCGACCTGATTCTTATTTTATAAGTCCAAATATATACGAGTAAGAAGAACAATCTTCTAGGATAAGAAAGTGTGATCTTTCTTTCTTAAAAAGGCCTAAATTGATTAGTTAGCTATTTTCAATCATTCAGTGTCTATGTTGATGAACTTTCTGTAAACTGTTAAAGTAACAGATGACCACAGCTCTCAATCTCTCAGAGGAATTTCACACGATGACTAGTCCCTTGTTTTGACCTTTTCAGCACAATGTTCAAGACATAAACCTCTTCTCAAATCTCAACTATCATAAATTATTGATTCATATATTTAATATTTCGAAAAAGACTTACTATTAAAGTCACCGTCGCTCCTCTATAAATAGTAACGGATATTTATTTATTCTAAACCAGACAAATTTAGAGTTTGTTGGTTGGGTTGTGTTGCGTCTTTGCGTGTGATGTCGATTATTGTTATTGCTTGAATCAAGTAGGGCCCTAATCACGTTCTTCATTACTTCTTTCACATCCACATGCTTATTAAATCGAAGTACATTTGTCAAAATGCTTAATGCAAATACATGTTTACATAGGAGAAACTTTCTAAGCATAGGCAATTGATTTAATTCAAGTTAATATAGAAAGAGTTACGTTTTTGGAACCCGAATATTGTTTTTGACTACCTTGTGCTTTCGAAATTTGTAATAACCTTGGATGGTGACACGCTTTAATAACATGTGTTCAGTCTTCTAGGACTAGATTAGTCTTTTATCTCTCTTGAGTCTCTATACATGTCGAGTGTTAACATTGACATTTTGTCCATTGTTCCACGATTGTAAGTGGGCTTAAGAAAGTTTTATATTTTTGAATATTATGTGAACAGTTTTAAGAAAATAGCTAACCGATGATTGGGTCTAAATTCTTAAGAGGGTTAATTAAAGGGGGGATAATATTAATAGCAAAAGCAAAGGATGCGGAGATGATTATGTGAGAATGATGTCTTCTCCACCTACATTATTATAATTTTTCGCTTTTAGATACAAACAAAAGCTTTGTCTTTTTACTATACCAACTAGTCAAAACTTTCTTATTTATATTTTTCTTTTTGGTAACTCGGCACTAACAAAGCTTGACCAATATTCAATATTGCGTTTGGTTTTGTGTGTTCGTTCTAAAAGTTATAACTGAATCTTTAGATATTGGATTAGTAAACCCGATGTTTAATTCTTTTTCATAAATTGGATTTAATATATAAAGATTGGCATCAATTACTTTATTGGGTGTTAAATTAAACTTGCATTTAACCCTCTTCATTACCGTATGTGTTACTCTCACGGCAAACTAGTACTACAATCAAACAAATACATGGTCCGTCCATTTAGTCAAAACCTAGTTGTTTAAAATATCACAAAATAGATTATTTAAACTTAAAGGTGTTTGAATACTGTCTTTAATTACTGTAAATATATGTATGCATGTGTAAATGCAAACAAACAATTTAGTTCGCGCGTGTTCTAAACGAAACAAAACATCCAATTTTCTAATCATTGAAAATGTTAAATTGTATTAACATATCTAATCAATGGTAACAAATTAACAGTCCGCGTCTCTTATTTATGTTTATAATATTTGGAATTTATATGTTAAAGAAATCGGTTACTATTATCAAGATATTTTAGTCTAACACGAAAGACATGTTTCAACTTTTTGTTCATATAAGTTAAAATCTCTCAACGAATCTGGATATTGGAATTATGGGCTAATGGGCATGCTTGTATCCTCCCGGTGATTATGGGAATATGATAGGAAAGTGTTATAATAAAAGAAATAGAATATCATAAAATTGGAAATAGATTACATAGGAATATTCTAAAACCACAACAAAAAGTAATAATGGGAATGTAGAGGGTCAACTTGTGAAAGACAATAAATATCGAGGGTTAGAAGGATAAAAACAAAAAAACAAGAGACATGGAACGAAAGGAGATCCTTTATGAACGCATCATCTGTCTGCTTGCACGCGCTTTGATTGCTTCGTGCATTTAACGCTTTGATTGTCATTATTGTTGTTTGGTCTCCTCTCCTATTACCTTTTTTTTTTTTTTTTTTTTTTTTGTGTGGGCTTTTAACCATGACATACAAACAAGCATCCTATGCAACACATAATTTGTTTTTATTTTTTTTTTAGTAAAAATAGATTGAAGTGGTCCTAGACATCTCACTTGGACCGGCCTTATTCTCCAAGCTCAAAGCTTAGCCCAACCCAGTTTTATTTTCCTTTTCTAACCTATATTTTGAAATAAATATAGTTCGGTGTAGTCCAATTAAACTTGATAAGTTTGAATTACATTCGACCTAATTTCTAAAACCGAACAAAATTTGATAATTGGAAAGTGCTACATGAACAAATTAAATTAGTGAAAAACTACTTATGCAAGCATCCCATAACTTTGTTAATGTTTATAAATTTTAAAATCGTCAGGACCGGTTCCTTAAATTCATGAAGCTAAAATCAATAACAGTATAGGAGTAGATAATCAGTACATATATATATATTTTTTTTAGGAGAATTTTAGTGAATTTAAGAAGTCTGATTATCTATACTAATATACATATGAACTATTTAAAATTTTGAAGATCAAGGCTAATGTTTGCTTTCCTCATTTCTCAAGGCCGTCCCTCTTATACGGTCCTTGGCTCAATGTGTGCTGTGGCCTATGGATGATCAGAAGGATTGAAACCAGAGAGCGAACGGGACTATGGGAAGAAATAACGAGAAGACAAAACGCTTTCGTAGTCAGTGCTACATCTTTTTGTCATTTTTCTACCAAACAGTATTAATGGGTCAAAAAAATACATTGAACAAACTGAATACAGATACACCCAAGTGTGCATTGGTTAAAGAGATGACGTAAGCGAATCTAAATGTCCTATAACATGATTCGTAATAGTCAGCGAGCCCGTGATCAAAAAACGCCCCGTGTGTCTGTGTACACATCACCATATGTGTATGTATCTATGCAGGTTTGTACGTACGTGTGTTAGCATTTGGTGCATTCACTTTCAATCCCATTCACTTTTTTTCACTTCAAGTGATTAAAGAAAACAAAGAACAATGATTGGTTCCGAGATAAGATTTCACAGTTTCATCACATGGGGCTGGACAATTTCCGAGATACGTTAAAAAGTTAAAACAACAGAGATCTTCTCAATGAACACTGTAATACTATATTTCTTGTCTCATCTTTTGTCCGTTTCTGTTAAAACTCTGTTGTAATAATTAGGATGTCTATTTTCAAGCATCGGGACATGTAATACGGTGATATAATAATTGAGAACGGGTATTTCAGATCAAATATGGGACGAGATGACACAATCTAACAAGTTCGAGTACCTTTTATATCCCTTAATTCATATTTCCAACTAAATTTTTCTTACGCTTTTCACAATTAGAAAGCACGATATTATTACCTTATAATTAAAATAATAATAATAATACAAATAATCAATATATATACCTCAAATTATTCACACCCACATTCACGTGCTGTAGATCATGCGTCAGAATCATGTCAAGAGTAGGCAAAAGGAGGGACCAATCTATGTGTAGTTGAACCAAGAGGATATATTTCAGATTTCAGAGTAAGGACTCAGCTACCAAATTCACACGTGAACCCTTCAATGGGTTTCTTCTGCCATTAAAAGTCTACATCTGAATCATTTTCTCACTATATGCCAAGCTTCAACATGGTTACACACATCCCCGTCAGTCATCATCAACCATATACACATGGCTTTGAATAAACAAACATGGGAGAAAAAGACTTTAACAGAAGCAGATGAGCAAACAAATTCACTAGGCATCTAATTCCTCATAAGAGATTAGTACAAATGGTGTGAGGTTCAGGTCCCTAACCTAATTTCCAACTTGTTCTCTAACCACATTATTACTTAAGATTACACTCCTGTTTAAGGATTTTGATGTTCGGTTAGTCTGTTAAATTCATCACATTCTTACTTCACACCATATCATTGGAGCTTGCTTCCTTTCAAGTTCATGGAATGACTTGTACCCACTCGTAGCGTCCAGTGAGGGGTATATCGTTCACAATGTCGAAGTTGTACCTGAATATGTTTGAAACACATGAGTCTTCTTCATCCTCTGGAAATGCAGCAAAACAAAAACCAAAATGAAAACATGCTTACTTCTCCATGAATAGCCTCTGCTGTTGCTGCTCTGCATAGGCAAAGAACTCCTCCAGTTCACTAGTGGTTGGGACCGTACTATCTCGGTCCCTCGTGTAATCTTTGGTTGCTGTGCGCATCGACTTTGTGCTAGAGCCTGGTGTAACAATAATCTCCGGATCCTGAACAAAGTTACAAGGCGTGCTCTCCCTTGTGCTGAAGAAAAATCATGAGAAAATTCAATTAACAATATCACTAGAAAGACAAACGACAATTGAACCAAAAAACTGAACATCCAGAGAAAGAAAAAAAGAGACTTGATTTAAGTAAAAAACAAAAGCTAAACTTGGCGAGTATATGGTCCCATGGGATACGCTATGCAATAAATAACAAAGAGAAGGAAAACACAATGTCCTCTACTGGGAGAAGTTGCCCAAAAAACAGAGAATCCTACAAAAGTATTCCCCAAGTTTGCAAAAACCACTAGGTCCCATGAACATGACACCACACTAGAGTACTTGCATTACACTTATGAGGAAAGTCTCCATTATCATATGATCTTACATATTAAAAGCTTCTGACATGTATACAACAACCACTTTTGAATAAACGAAAACCATGTGTTAAAAAATCACAGTGAATGTCCCAAGGACCAAATTCCAGAATTCCATCCCCAAACCCTAATGCATATCACTTCCAATGTCATTAGCCCATTAGCGAGGAGACTAAAAACTAATATGCACAAAAGAGATGATAAATTCAGCAACTTTGGAAAAGCTGAACCAAATTAGTCATAAATATATATATAAAGAAAATAGCTTTGTTACATTGATAACCTCTGCAATGAGGTACACATGGGACAGAACAATAACTCTGAAATATCTAATCCAACACCAAAAGAGACGATAGTGAGCAGTAATAACAACATCAGTACATCAGAAGAGAGTAAAGTCGTAAATAAAATCAAAACCAATATAAAAAAAATGACTTATTTTTGGTTGTACTAAAGCTATTTTCATCCCAATAATAATAATAAAAAAAGTTGATTTGAACAAACAACGAAAGTTTCAGAGAAGCCTAACGCTCTTCACATTTTGGGTAAAAGAAGCTCAAAGTAAAATCATTCTCATTCACCATCCACATTAACTTGCACTAGACTCGAACTCAAGGCTGCTAACATTTTTTTAATAAGACAACAAATAAATAAAAAAAACCAAAGTAATTGTCATGGAATTGGTAAGAAGAAGAAAGCTAGGGCACAAAAAAAAACAGAAGAAAAAAAACGAACCTGTGTCTTGTCTCAAAATCGAGGCTGTTCTCTCCAGAAAAAGCTTCTGTACTCACAGAGTATCCATCTCCGTTGCAGCTCTGAGCTACAGGAACCGAACCGGAAGCGGCTGCGTTCGGGTTAACCGAGTCAACGCGAGCCCTCGAGCCAGACTCTTTAACTCCCGATTTAAGTTGTCTCGGCGGCTGCTTCGGTTCGGCCAGCAAAGGTGGTTTCTCGAGACGGCGGCTTCGGAGCTGAAGGTAGCAGGAAGAGTCGGCAGCTAAAGCGGAATCAGAGGCGGAGGAGTTAAGCCTCTTCAAAGCTAGGGTTTTAGCGGCCCTGGTGCGAACACCCAAGGAAGTTGGCTCGGTGGACTCCATAACGCTGATATCGCCAGTCATCTTCGACCTCTTCATGTACTTCCCCATTTTCGGAAACCCAATTTTGCGCGAGAGGAGGCAAAGCTCGAAAGCGGAAAGAGAAAATGGGAGGGAAACTCTTCGAGGAGGGAGAAGAGGAGGGAATGGAGAAAACTAAAATTAAAAGGACAAGCTTTTTCGAGTTTTGTGGGGTTGTAATAAAGAAAATGAGAAATAAAGGTTTCGCCTTTTTTATTTTTTTTTATAAATTAAAACCCCACAGATTCATCATTATTATTCTTCAAGACCTTGTCTTTGTCTAAATCAATAGCCTTATTTGTCCCGGGTCACAAGTTTAGTAGAATTTTTTTCTTCCTCTTGCATTTTGCTAGGTGGCAATTTAATACTAAGATTTTGTTGTCGTTGTTGTTGAAATAACATATATTATATTTGAAAACCAAAATCATCACTTCTTCGAACGGCTCTCGTTGATAATAATATTATATGATCGCAGTTGAATGGCAGATCATGATATTATAAAAGTGGTCTAGTAAATTTGTTTGTGTTCTCACAATTCCAAATACCTGTGTTACATTGTTAACTGTTCACCATGTCTTCTCGGTTAGAAACCAGAAGCAAATTGAGAGAGTGAAAACAAACAAAAAGAAGCGACATGTTTTGATTTGGGAACATATCTCTTGTGTTATTGAATAGGTCCGCATGGTCAAAACGTCTAATGTATCCATGAGCGAACTCAATGAGGATTCAGGACTAAGTTCTTAATCTTTACAAGTTATATTTACACATAATTCTCATAAACCTTATCACAGTACATCTACTAACACCTGGCACGAAGACTCTCAGCAACACTTGTGAGAAAGGTAGGTTGCTCGGAAAGCTCAACACTTATGCGAAATTTTGATCTCGTTAGTGAATATAGACGTAATATTTAATATCGATTTGGTCACTTTTTTGGTGATGCATATGCGTGATGTTGGCTTTTAGACGAGTTAATCAAATTAGATTATTGCATGTTTGTATTTTCCAATTATAATGTTTTTGCTTGTTCTTTTATTGTATTTTTCCAATTTGCTATGTCTTTGTCTTGCATCGCATGAGTGAGTAGATGACCGTTGTGTAGCAGGCTTCAATAACGGCTGTGATTACGTGGGCCTCATCTGAGTCATCTCTTTCTGGCCCATGTTTCTTTTCTCTTTGGATTCGGTTGTACGAGTGACACACCTTCTATTGGAGGCAGAGTGTTCATAAAAAGAAGCTAAATCTCATTGTATTTGAACTTGGGTCTTTCATCTTCGTGCCCAAAAATATAGAAAGTAGAAATTTACAAAAGAAGTAAAATAGCAAGTGAATATGTGGTTGTGATAGACTTAAACGTTTTTCAGTCTATATGTTCATGTTCATGTCCATAGTTAGGTTCTTAAGTTGGTGTTCCAATAACTGGTGTTTTATGGTGGATTAGACACTTTCCTAAAACCCAACTCAATAGTCAATATACAGTACTCGACCAAAAAGAAAGTGCATGGATCTACGTACGTCCTAAGGAAAATAGTGTCCTAAATGATATTTCTTCCTTAATTATCATCGTTATGTCAAAGGCATAGGTAGTTTGTATTAAAGTTGTTGTTGTGTCACCATCTGAACTCAAACCGCGTC
Organism: Iljinskaea planisiliqua; assembly: GCA_900108845.1. Taxonomy (NCBI): domain Eukaryota; kingdom Viridiplantae; phylum Streptophyta; class Magnoliopsida; order Brassicales; family Brassicaceae; genus Iljinskaea; species Iljinskaea planisiliqua. The sequence continues at coordinate 4,615,377 of FNXX01000002.1, read as the reverse complement.
GTTGGCACAAAAAAGTTACCATCGCACTGACATAATACAAAAAAAAAAAAAAATAGTCAAGAAGCACTTGGGTTACGGGAATGCAATCTGGTAGCAACACGCCACATCGTGGCCTCAGCCAGGCCGCTCTTCTTCTGTGACCACCACGTTCTCTGCGACATCATTGAGCTTTTCCGAAGTGACATTTTCAGAGCATTCTGTAATGGTTCCCAGAAAAGCCAGTGCCGATACGACATCACTCATTAGTGGTCGGACCGAATCCTCCTCCTGCAGACACATGGCGGCTACTGCCACTGCCTGATTCAATGATTTCTCCGGGAACTCTCTCTCCATATTTGGATCCGCTAGTTCCAAGAATCTGATGGGTTCTTTGAACACAGGTTGTGCCTAAACACAAGATAAATTTAACTTTCTAGTCAACAAACAAACTATGGTGATCAAACAAACTGTGGTTCAGTCGAATTTTTATAAAGGTCAGGGATCAAACTATATCCACCGTGCTTAGATGTTATTGTAGAAAGAGTATAGCATTCGACCCATCCATGCATGATTTACCCCGGTTATACAAACATAAATCAATTGACTAAAGTTGAAGAGCTCACCCAAGTCACTAGATTTTGTTCGTCTTTGGCTCTGGTCGTATCAATCACTCTTCGTCCTGTAATCAACTCTAACAACACAACTCCGAAGCTGTAAACATCAGATTTTGTGGTTAACTGGCCGGTTCTTTGATACTCTGGAGCGCAGTATCCATAAGTTCCCATAACTCTGGAAGACACGTGCTGTTTGTCTCCCACAGGACCAAGTTTTGCTAGTCCAAAATCTGACAGCTTGGCGTTGAAGTCACCGTCGAGAAGGATATTAGCTGCCTTCATGTCTCTATATATCACTGGAGGATCCGCCTTGTCGTGCAAGTATTCTAAGCCCTTGGCCGTTCCTAGTGCGATTCTCATCCTCGAGTTCCACTCCAACGGGTCTTGATCGGCCATTAAATCTGAAGCACATATCGACCAATGAGTTAGGTTGAGATAGATTGGTCTGGGGATGAAAATATGAATTTGGGTGCAGACCGAAGAGGTGATCTTCGAGTGAGCCACGAGGCATGTAGTCATAGACGAGAAGTCTCTGATCTCCATCCGCACAATAGCCAACGAGATTGACGAGATGCTTATGATGCAGAAGACTCAACATCAATACCTCTACGATGAACTCTCTGTTGCCTTGCAACCCTTCTCGATCTAATTGCTTCACAGCCACAATCTGAAATCCGGAAAACAGCACCTTGTATTACAAGTTTTGTAGGATGCCTAGAAACAGAGTAAACAAAACCCTAGAAAGAACTGTTACTTAGTTAGTTTACCTGTCCGGTTGTCTCGAGTTTTCCCTTGTAAACCCTACCGAAACCACCTTCACCGATCAAACATTCTTGTCTGAAGTTGTTGGTAGCAGTTGCGAGCTCCTTGAAGGTGAATGTTAGAGCCGCGATTTTGCTTGTATCAATGTTCTTGCTCTCTTCCTTTCCAGTCTCTAGTGGCATTACATTATTGGTAAGAAGAAGATCTCGATTATGATTTAAAACCTTCAAACTGAATCTCAAAATAAAAACTATATACAAGCTTACCGGAGTGTGGTTTTTGTAGCTTCTTGTCTTCTTTAATGGCCAAATCACCATTCCTTTCGTAGCTGATACTTCTCGTAACATTCTTCGTCGCGTGGACATAGAAACATGAGAAACAATTCATTTCTTTTTGTTTTTGTCTTCCTCCAGACATATAAGAAAGAGTTTCAACTATACGACCGCAAATTCCAATCAAATTAATTGGCTCTTCTTCATTTGCGTAAGCCTGTCGAACTCCTAACAACGACAATAAAATCTCAAAACATTTCCAGATCGAACTTCATTTACATTTTTTTTATTTGACCGTCTTTTTTTGGCATTTTCAAGTGTTGATCCTTACATCAACTGCAACATTTGCAGCGTTGTAGATTTTCTTTTCTTTTCGAATTATTATTACGACTCTCTATTCTTATTTAAAGCTGAAAACAAGCTATGACATGGAGATCATGAAGTGTATAAACTATATACTACAAATAGTTTGACGTGTTGTCGATTGGTTTTTGCCGTGTCTTAACGTGACACGAACTATTATATGTTTTAAAATTCGGATGCCCTATCTGAAAAACTATATAAATTGATAAACAAACAAGTACTAGTTGTTTCTAAATATGCCGACGATTTCAAAGATACTATATTACTATATGTAGACACTAGACAGCAGGATGGCTCGATTGATTGGTGAAGAGACTTATGTATAATTTTTAATTTAGATTAAATAAGTTGACTGAATGATTTAATATAAAGGGAAAGTATGTTTTGCCATTGCACGATTCATTTTGGTCTAAATATAGTTGTCATGAACGTTGATTTAACGTTTTATAAAAAAAACTTCAAAGTGAAGGTTTGAAGTTTTTTGAAAAAATGGAGAAGTGGATTATATAATTCTAGTGAGTCAATGATACTTGCACATTACATCCTACATTCTCCTTGTATTATGACTTAGGCCTTTGTGAATATATGACTTAGATCTTAGACGTTTTTCGTTCTATATGTTCATGTCCGTAGTTATAACTCTTAAGGGATTACTGATGACAATGATCTTGCATCTCTGATTAGAGCATAGTTGTCTAATTTGCTGAAGACATTAAAAATTACACTCTTTTGCAGAGAGAGAAAAACAGAAGCAACCAGGGGCAATAGCAATGTTGGTGAATCAATGGAGACGTCAATGCCAAAACTAGAAGTTACTATTATATTTCACCAGCTTATCACTTACCAAACAAGAATCATCAAAAGGGCACCAAAAAATGAGGTCGAGGGGGAAAAAGAATTACAATCCCAGTAAAGAGAATTTCACTTCCATCGGAGAGATTGTCTAATGCCGGTGAAGATGAGTCCGACTGATCTACCAATCAAGGTGACGAGAAAGAAGGATATGACGCTACTCACTTTATCCACCACCACTCTAATGATTGGCATTCCGATGTCTGACAACTCCAGAAACAGACTGAAGTAGTACCTCCTGTACACATCAAACACTTCCTCATGTCAACTCTTATTTATATTCCATCTTGTGACTGAGGTAAAAGAAGAGAGAGGTTTTACCATCCCGATAGAGCCTTAAGTTCCTTTGTTCGTTTGACGGGCAATGAGAAATCGCTGATTATGGAGTATCGCAAGGGTGATGATGAGGCAGCTTTAGCTTTTCCTGGTGTGAGCTTTCTCCACCAACTACGGCTTTCTGCATCATCACCACCAGAAGGGTTGTTGATAACCTGAGTTTGAAGAATGTAGAGGTCAAAGCGATCTTCATACATAGACACAACTGCATCCATGTTCTGATGCAACCACTGGTATAGAGCTACCTATCAAGTAGAAATGATATCTTTGTCCATGAGAGATGAAATCTAAGGTAGAGCTAAACGCAAAGGAGCTTTTTTTTTCTTTTGGTACCTCGTTACGTAGTTTTTGGAGTGCTCGACTAGAAAGGTTACAAATATCTAGCCCTCCACTATTCATTTCATTTGAAAACTTGCTGTCTACAGAAATGAGCTCTAGATAGATGCTAGCGACTCCATCTGCTAAAGTTATCATGAAGTCTTCCAGAATGGCAACTCCGTGAGTGCGAAACAAGCTAAGGTCGTAGCAAAGAGCTTTCCCGGAAGATCCAAATCTATGGAAATATAAGAATTCTGCAAACAGATCCTCCTTGCCTGATTTTCTTATTTTCTCAAAAATTGTGTCCTTCTCATTTAGCATTTTGATCAGCAAAGGAGTAAGCGCCTGCACATCACGAGGTAGATTCTGGAGTTCATTTCAAATCTGGTATTTAAATAATGAAAGAAACATAATAGAAAACAGTTTTGCAGTCACTAAATGCTATATATGATATCGACTTACCTTGTCGGAATCAGTGTTTTCTACACACAGTTCCTTTTTAAGCCAAGCCGTGCATGCTCCTTGATATGCTTCGCGGACAATATCAGTAAAACTAACCATCCACTCATCCGAATTGATTGTGTTAGATATCTTATTTGTCTGCAAAGAAAATACAATAGCTGATCACAAAGTACGGAGAAACTCAGCAAACGAGTGTCTCCGATGTTACAAAGGGTCGAAAATAACAGACCTTGCTACTAGCGAAGAAGGAAACAATCAAATAAGTCGGTAAGTTCTTGCCAAAGGTAGTTCGATCAAAACATTCTCAACTATTTTTTTTTTTCTTTTTCTTTTATGACAGCTTTTATGACATTGATGCAATTACTCGACTCAAAGTGCACATGCTGCTTTTTTGTTGATTCTCTATTTTTGATAATGATGATATCCTGAACTAGAAATCACTGGAACCTCTTGAAAACAAATATGCTCAAACTGAAATACTGAAGAAAGCAATCGGACCTCTTCTTCAAGTTTCTGAAAACATGACCATAGCAAGTACAACTTGGGCCCTTCAGATATCGCATACAAGCTCAGCGGGGGCTTCCCTTGGGGGGGTTTGGCTTTCAAGACTCTGCTTCCAAGTGCACTCTCACGCTTGATGGCGTCTAAAGAATCTAAAAGCTTTCCTTTCACCACATCCCATACAGAGTTCAAATCACCCTCAAAATCTGTGTCCCTAAAGTCAGAATATAGAAGAAAGGGGCTGTGTGAATACACAATAGTTTGCTGTATTGATGATACCATACAGCTATACTGCACCATAAGTGAAACGGTATAGAGACCTCATTCTCATTCAAAACATATTCAAATGACTACTCTTACCTACCAGAAGATTCTGAAGTTCGAATATCTGGATTCTCCTCCACGGTGTTCTTTCTGGAAGAGAAACCGGAGTTTTGAAGAGGAATCACTCCAGCCATGTATGTAAGGAAGATACTAGCCATCAGGAGAACCTGGTCACCGATAGGGACCCAACCGGAACCGGAACCAGCAACGGCAACAGCATCAAAATCTGCGAGAGATGCCAAGCAAGTACACTTACAAGAAGACTCTCCCCGAGACAAATACGCTCCAAGGTTCGATGGAGTAGAAACATAAATCTTTCGAGCTTCCCCTGATGGTTTCCATGTGATGTTGCGATTTCCAGAAGGCTTCCTACAAAAAGGCATTGACTTTAAAAAACTTTCATATGGTCAGGAACAAGAACAACAGAGTAGCTTTGTAGTTAGCTAAAGAAAAGAGAATGAGAATCAAACCTCTGGGCAATATTTACATGAGGATTCCTGGAGAGAGAGCTTCTTTTACTAAACTGAACCTCGGGCATCCGAAGCTGTATGCATAATGATGGAGACACAACATGTCCAACCATTGGAAAAACCTTAGAACTCGCGACTAAAACAACATGCCTAATCTCGCAAGGAGATCCCAGAAGTCAATCTCTACATCACAAGAAGAAACAAACGAGATTAAAATAAAACAAGGCTTAGCTTAAGCAGAGATAAGTTTGCATCTACGACACTCACTTTGAGGTTCGATCACAGTGTCAGTGTCAGATAAGATAGAGACAACTCTAAGAAACAACAATAACATTCATATTTTTAGATTAAGGAAGCCAATCTACATTGAGATTCAGGAGTCAAAATAATAAAACTCACAAGCTACAGTGAGAAAGTAGCGAACAAACCTGAAATTAGCAGAGGAACCAAGAGAGAGGAAGGATACGTAAGGACGAATTGAGAAAGGAGCAGAGAGATGAAGCGGATTGGGGTTGTGCGTACCTCAAAGACTTTCTCTCGTCGTTAACCCAACGACAGAGACAAAACGGGAACGAGAAGCATTATTATCGTCTATAAATGGAATATTTCGGAGAAAATCAAACAACGGGGTGGTGGCGCAGTTGGCTAGCGCGTAGGTCTCATAGCTATCTGAGTAATCCTGAGGTCGAGAGTTCGAGCCTCTCTCACCCCATTTTATTTTTTCTCAATTGAAACCGTCTATAATTTTGTCCCACATCGGGTTTTCAGTTATTTTCCTTTGTCTATAAATATAGTTACGAGAGAGAAGATGACGTGTTCGTAGAAAGGAGAGATGGTTGGCATCTCCTCTGACAGAGACGGGATTGACCTTCGGGTCTTTGAACACATCTGGTTAAGGCTCTCCACCCTCGGGTGGATCTAACCCAATTTTTTTTGGGCTTTTCCTATTGGGCCCCTTTTGCACTTTTTTATTTATTTATTGACATCAACTATCTGCTTAACATTCCTCTTCTTCCTTCCGACAAAGAGCTTGTCCAAATGACTGAATCATCGTGCTAGTACATAATTGTTGAGGTGTTTTCTTGTGTTCTTCCAGAAGATCTTCGGAGCAAGCTGAATTGTTGAGGCAATGATTGTTACTCAGCTGTCCGATGAGTGTAACATCGACAAGGTTTATACAATGTTGGTTAACGGTTTAGATCCTGTAAGCGTGAAAAACTTAAGAAAATTTTATTCTTCTTACTTGCGTAAAGAAAAAGTTGAGTCTAAAAACTCAAAACTCAAAGAGGGAGATTATAATGGAGACATTAAGAATGTGCAAATATCATTCGTGTTTCCACCCTGTCACTTTCAGACAAACATTGTAAAGCTGATATTTTACGTTGATTCTCATCGTTCTTCTCTGTTTGCGAAGGCTTCAGATGCATATCTTTTAATCAAAATTATCAACCTTAGAAGCTTCCAAATTTCTGTCAACGGACCAGAGATGGACTTTGATGCAGAATGGGATCTAGACAGCGACATTGATCTCAACGTTGTCTATGAGCCTAACCGTTCCAAACCAGGCAGCAACACAAACCACTACTCCAGTCTTTATCTCTTCTACTCCTTCAAGAGTTTCTTGATCAACAATCTGCGTGTACACACGATCGTTGCTCACATCAACACTGAATGGTATGTATACAGAACTTTTTCTTTTTCGCAACAAATCAAATTCCACTTCCAATATATTTTGCTGGTTCAGCTATAGTATGTTCCTTCAGTATCTAAAGTACATGATACGATGATTACCTCGACATAATCGACTCGTCCTGCAGCTCCAACAAGCTCTGAAATGATCATATTCTTAAGCTCTGTACAACTGGTTTTCCCTTGTGCTGCAGAAGCTTTAGCCATTGCCAGTGATCTACTTATAGACAAAGCCTGCCATTTCGTAACAATAACAAAACTGTTCAATCAGCAAGTAGAAACAATGTAATGTATGCTTGTTCAAATTGAAAAAAGAAAAAAAAAAACATGGGACTTTTAACTGTACTTTTTGCCTTTCTTCACCTGAAAGATGAACATTCCTAGAGCTCATCGCAAGTCCATCTTTCTCTCTAGCTATATCTGATCCTACTATCTCAATCCCAAAATCAAGATCTCGGACCTGTATAAGAGACAGACATGACAAAGGTTACAAAATGAGAGAGACAGTCAAATCTGAAATTAGTCAAGAACTACTCCAATCTCACAATTACGCAACAGCTGAAGAGGATACGTGAGTATATGATGAATTCTTATGAGATTCTCACCATTCTCTTGATAAGCCGCCATTGCTGATAATCTTTTTTCCCAAACATAGCAACATCAGGCTCAACGATATTGAAAAGCTTTGTAACAATGGTGGCGACACCTCGGAAGAACACAGGCCTGCTCTTACCACACAACCCTTTCTCCAATCTCTCAACTCTAATCCACGTCTCATGTCCTAATCCACCCTCCTCCACACAGCTCACCACCTTACCGCCGTCGTTTGACTTCTTCTTCCTCCCGCCGTCATCTCCGTCGTAGTCGTAGAGGTTTCTCGGGTTGAATACAACTATGAGATCGGAACCGGAGGAGGGAATGGCGGCGAGCTTGGCGAGATCGCCGGAGAAATCAGATGGGTAAGTAGAGAGGTCCTCGGTGGGAGAAAACTGGCCAGGGTTGACGTAGATTGAGACGACGGTGACGTCAGCGAGGGTAAGCGATTGACGGACGAGGGACAAGTGGCCGTCGTGGAGGAAACCCATTGTGGGTACCAAACCAATCGTCTTCCCTTGCGATCTCATGCCTCTTGACCATCTTCTCATCGCCTCTTTGTCTCTGATAACCTCTGGTTCTCTGGGTTCCATTGGTGGAGGATCTCGATCGTCTACTGAACTGACGATTTTGTGGAGGTTCCGACAGAAGTCGATGTATGTAATGTGTTCGTCGCTGTTCCCGAGCAGATAAAACTGGAATTATCTTTTCCGATATGGCTTTTCGTACAGGCTATGAACCAAGAACACAGGATAAAATAAAATAAAAAACACATCAAAGTATTCCGGTTTGCTATATATTATGAACTTAATAAAATAAAATGTCACTAACCTACTAAACCATTCCTTTTAGTATTTTATGATTATTTTGTACAAATATATTCAGTTCAAATACTCTGATATTCAATCATTTGACTATAGTCAATCCCATTAGCTTGGCTTGACTAAAACTGGTTCTTTGGATTCAAACTTCCGAACCCAAACTGATTTAAACAAATGAACCGAACCTTAATCGACCAGAATCTAAACCCAACCACTGACATCAGTCATCAGCCGTACGGCAACTAAAAGTCCTCAACGGGACATTATTATTGTTGTACATACTCTTTTTTTTTTTTTTTTGTACATACATATTTACTCAAGAAAACTTAACACATTCTAACCCATCATAACCATGAAACAGTAAATATATGATACATAAGAAACACAAAATCAAATCATTAGCAAACTAGTTGATTTCTAAAAGAAGAGATCTGTTCGAAGATTGGCAGTCTCTTAGATCTAAAATTAGAGGTCGTCGTCATCTGTTCAAGCCCAAGAACAAAGTCATCGTCTAAGATACTTCCTAAGACATGCTCCATCTCAGCATCTCGTCGACGTGGCAGCGAAGCCTCTAGCTCACTCAGGAGTTCATCTGCTCGTTGCCTTGTTCTACAATCATCCGCACCCAAAACCCTAGACTCGAGTACATCGTCAAGAACCGATCTTCCCTCCTCAAACCTGCCTTGTTTGATAAGGCACATCGCGAGGTTGCACGATTTGTTAGCGTCTGGCTCCACAATCTGGGCTTTTCTGTATACCGCTTCTGCCGACAAGTACTTGGCTTGTTGCATATATGCCCACCCCAAGTTCCCCTGTATATTTAACCGATCAGTCCCTTGCGAAAGAGAAACAGAACATCAATTAGCTAGACACAAATCGAACTGGAGCATTCATTACCAGTAGTCTGGAGATTTCTTGTTGAACGGTCACTTGAAACTTTTTGCCATGGGATCGAGCGGTCTTGGTGGGTTTACCGTTGAAAGCCTCTCCTTGATAGATCTGCCTTAGTTTCCTCTTCAACAACTCAACTTGTTCCTCCATTCTCCCGCATTTCTATTAATTTGTAAGAAATCACCCCATGTGAGTACAACAATCACAGATTCTAATATTAATAGTTTAAGACTAATCTCCAAAACCTACAGTTTCTATATGAATTATACACAGCGGTCAATTCATGGTTTAGATCCACATTAGCGATGTATTATATTGGAGTGCAAGTGCCAAGTAGTGACTTTAATATAGTAGAGTGCAAGTAGTGACACTATATAATTGCATGTTATATCAAGAGTGCAAGTAGATAAATATGTATGGTTATAGACTTATAGAAAGACCTTGTATAAGTCGATGAGGACATTGTCGAGGGAATCTTGGGAGTTCTTGGAACAACGAGGACGAAAGGACTTGATAGCTTCAATGGCCTCCTCGGAACGGTCAAGTTGTTTCATTACAACAGCCATGTCCTTGAGAGCACTGTCTACTCTGTCTCCTGTGTTAATGGCTTTCCAAAACCACACTATTGCCATCTCGGGGTTCTTTTCTATCAACTGCAACCAACAATAATAGTACGTACTCTTAATTATTAATAATCTTATACGAATATATACATAAATATATGAGCAAGTGTAAGAGGTAATATGATTATCAAAAGTATGAGATGAGGTGCCAAAATAATAAAACTGTAAAGAAGAAGAATATTCTTTGGGAGGAAAAGTAAACGCGAATATTAATGCGAGAATCCGGAGCGTTTGGTGTAGGTAGTGACTCTGGTACACACACCGCAACATATCAGCTTTATATCTCGTAACAGATTATTTTGGTTTTATTGCATGATCAGCTTAAATAAATAAATTAGAAGTGGAATCAATGTGACGTTATTTAAGTTTTAGCATAACATATTTGCTTCTTTTTTTTGTTCAATCGATCAAGTTCAGTTTTATAACATCGTTACTTTTTCAGATAAAATATAACAGTAGATGCGAAACTTTCCGGCATAAATCTTCTTTTTTTTGTTTAAACTGATTATTACGTATATATTTCTGTTTGAAATAGTTTGTCTTTTGATTATCCACTAAGTCACTCACTAATTTTTGTTCAGGCAAAAAATAAAAAATGAAAAATGCAACAACATCCAATCCAAATTACACCAAATCACACTAAATATAAGTTGTTCTTTTGTTTTTTGGGTATTTATACATAAACTTATATGTTATACCATTAATAATTCCCATAAGAACGTCCCCAAAATCAGTAAATGAAACTGACATAAACAAACATATGGAAGAATATATAATCTTGTAAAATTTGATTCATGAAAAAATGAAAAAAAAAAAAAAAAAAACTCAAAGAAGAAAAATATGTACCTGAGCATGTTTGGCTTTGACATAGGGAGTATCTCCACAAGGAACTTTGTGAATCACATGAAACAGTTCATTATCTTTCATCAGATTGCTCCTTGTTAAGTTGGTATTACTATTCTTCATCTTCTTCAAGCTTCTCTCCATTTTTTCCTCTCTCTCACCGAATAATTAAGAAAGAAACATACAGATGTGTCTTTATAAAGGCTGGGAGAGACAACCTCTGAACTACATCTTATATATGCGTACTGTCGTAACTGTAACAATTGAATTTGGACGATATTTCGTCCCTGTTCATTGGTTCTGCCACGTCACCTGGATACTTTTTACCACGTAGGTGAACGAGCTAAACGTGTGTCGGTTTACCATTGCCATTGTCTCTCTCTATAGTTATGGTACCATTTTATTAACAGTATTATTATAAGTTATTAAACTCCAACAGATTCTATGTATTAGATGCATAAATATCAATTATCACGGTGTATCAAGAGTCTCTCGATGTTCTTATTACCTATCGATTCTGACTTTCAGTCAAATGTTTTTAGATGAACTTAACGATTTACCTTGTGGGGGACCCTGCCTTTGCACATTCTTGTCGGTCGGCTTCTTCCTCTATACTCGCGCTTCCTTCCAATAACTTACAAGACTATTTTGCGTCACAAGAGTTCTTTTTTTTTAACAATTACACTTACTATGTGAAGTTTATGTGTTTTGTAAGAATACTAACGCGTGTCATTTTTATGATTTATAGGATTACGGATCTACGACATGTGTCTAATTAATTAGAATCAAATTTTGGTACATACTAATTCATATCGGATTTTATTATATAAATTGATCAATTTCATAACACTCAAAAGATATATACAATATCCAAACATAGAAGTGTATAATATTTAACTAATTTTTGAGTTTTTTTAATGTAATTGACATTCTTAATCTTTTTTGTAGAATTAAGTGTAGCTAAATTTGATATATAGCCAAGTCTAACTAGTATTTTAATAACTTAATGTAATTGTTATTTTGCCCATCATTTCTGTTTAGCTTTCTTTTTGTAGTATATATCAGATCCTTTTCAGTTGCATATACTCTAAACTTTCACATTCCATTTGAGTATCAGATCAATTTAGTTTTTACATTTATAGTTTTTATTCATTCACTATTTTGCTAGGTACTTACTTTTTGTCTTTCGTATAGCTTACTTATATCACAATTCATGTTCCAAATTAGGGGGAGAAGAAAGTTCAGTACACTCTTCTATCGATTCGTATGGTTGAATGATCATTTTATAGATGTCAAAAGGGATACTGTAAGAGTAAGCAGATTCGATAGCAAGTGGTGCAAGGCATTTTCAATCTTCATTACAAAATATAAAAGTTCCCAAAACTTTTCATTAGTTTAAATGACCCACCCTCATATGAACCATTTCAAAGGATTAGTGATTAAAATATCAAAGTGGATACCACATCAATAATAAAATCAAGATTAACTCTCAGACGTTTATGTAGAATGCGAACGAATGTAGACAACATGTGAGGCAATATTCACTAGCTAACAAGGGTTACCGCTTACATTAGAGGAATCGTTCATCATTCTGATGAAATGGACCACAAACAATCAGAGCCATACTGATACTCTTTTGGATTTTGTGAAATATAATAATAATAAGGGAAAATCTAACAAGACAAATCTTTCACACTACAAAAAGAAAATTCATAATATCTAACTGTAATACATTAATTGCAGGTATATATATACATATATGTATTTCATAAAAATATCATTCTATTCTTTTTTATACATATAAAAAAACTATTAAAAATTAATATATTATATTTTCTATGAATACATTTAAAATTCTCTTTTTTAATTAATACATTAATATAACAAAATTAAGATTACATTTCTATTAATAAAGTTATATTAGAAATACAAAATAACACTCTCTATAAAGCAAAACAAATGATACTTTTTATAAAACAAAAACAAAAATATATCAATATACAATCTCTCAACGTCAAGAGTTATATGACTGTTTTTTAGTGAGCTGAAATTTTGGCATTTTCTTTTTAATACTACTAATTTGCAAACCATTTTGACAGTTGATAGTGTTCTTTTTACTTATTTCAATTTTCCCTAATAATAATTCTAAGGACTTAGCCTACCTACTAGTATTGAGTATTGAGTAATACTAGTATAATATATGAATCCGAGAATAGGGGAGAGGTCACATGAATCTGGACGGTTTCTCAGCAAAGATTCGAGATTGATTTGGTCGCTTTGGTCTAATCAAATTCTACACAATTAACTTCTTTTTATTAGTACATTGATTCATTCCTAAGAGTGTGGATGCTTGCATTTTAATATTACAACTTGTTCGATTCCCTGGAAACATTTTTTTTAATCACATGTTATTTGACTAATCTTCTAGGCCGACGAGAACCCAGATCCGAATTAATCTACCTGTACAACTGTCTTTCATCTACTCTCGTTTTTTTTTTTTTGCCGACAATAGTCTTTCATTTAATTAAGTTGGGTAGGGCTAATTTATGAACATAACACATTAAATACGAATGATATCAATTTTTGTTTTTTTAACATTTGTAATTAATTCAAAGCAAGAAGTAATATGGTTCGTTACAAAGAACAAACAAAAAAAAACAGAGAGTAAAGAGGCCAATAGGGACCATGGAAAAGATATCAATAGTCACCGCGTAAACTAGGCCTGAGCATAATGCATCAGAACCAAAAAACCGAAAAAATATTCGGTTCGGTTTCGGTTTTACCTATATTATCTATTGAATTCTAAATTGAGGATCCATAGATATCAGTTCAGTAAAAAAACAAAATGTTCGAAATTATTGTGATGTGAGAGGGTGAGTGGGAATCCCCACAGATTGAATAAGCCTAACTTTCATCCCTTTATGAGCTTCATTTGGCAGCAGATGGTGGAGCCAATAATGGTCATCATATCAACTTCGACACGTTTTTTTCCTGTAAACACAATAATAGAGAAAGTTCTTCAAAGTGGCGTTTGTTATAGCAGTGTAATGAACTCATCATGTGGCTCGCACTAAAACAACACTGAGTATACGAGTTTTCTAGGTGTTACTCTATGTTCACGATTAACTTGTTGAAAATGTTTGGAATTGGGAAGAAAAAGGATCAACACTCAAACCTGGTGAGCGTGTTAGAAGGACCGTTTGGGACCAAACTTAATAACTTACCATGACTTAAATTTGGTTGGGGCCCTGTCATCGTGTTTCAATAATTATTACTTGGAAGCTTTTTTATTTATTTTCTATTAGTATATAACAAAACAAAAAGTTGGTTGGCATGTTAATTCTTATATTTGTAGACTTGAAGATGATAAATTAAGAGAGTTTATCGATTATTGTCCCATATTCAGTTTACGTACTACTTTTCCACCAATTGTTTAACGAGATAACGAATTTAATATTCATTCTATATTTTAACCCATCTTAAATTTTGTACAAATAGTTGCACTTCAATCATGTGATTACTTAGTTGTGTAAAAAAATTACTTTCCGTTGATTACATAGTTATAAATACATTTCCACATTTTTCATTGTTAATTACAAAACCAAAATTCTTTAGTCATATTTAAAATTTCACTTTCCTTATATAATTTTCACAAATATTTTTAAATTTTGTGATTTTGGGTCTGAAGGAACTAGGAGTTTTGGTCCAAAACTTTTTGGTAATAAAAAAGAAAGAGAAGAAAACTGGATATTCGAAAATAAAGGAAGGAGAGAGTGCAAAGGTTTTGGACTGTAGTTGAAGATGTGATCTCAAGTTCAACGCGAAAGAAGATTAAGACGTAAATATGATTCATTCTTTTTCAAAAGAGAATCGAATATCTCCAAGAAACAACTGTAATCAAGCAAATTGGCGTCCGGCGACGATTATAGATAAAGGTGAAAAGAAGAGAAACCACATCTTAGATATAAAGTTTGAACGTCTTTGTGCATGATACATGGATTTGTGTTAAAAACAAAAATTTGTAAATCTAATGGATGCAGTAGAAAGGAGGTATTGAGTGAAAGGGTTAGATCGATCTAGTTTGTAGGTGATAGGCGGTCGAGACTATGACATGCTTTCAGTGAATGGGATATGATATCGATAGTTGTGGGATGACCAAGTAGCATCTGCGAGTGCATCACATTAATTTATTGGAAGAAAGCATGTGTGTAATAGCTGAACGACGAATATGATTCTTCGTGTGGAGCGTGCCTTTTATGGTAGCATATACGTAGAATATGTAGTACTAATTGATATCATTATGATTTATGCAATAATCAAGGGTTTTTTCTACTTTTATTCTCACCGGGTGTTGATGCTTGGAATTTGATTGCATAATTAATTAGATGGAAGGTTTAAATATGCAAGTTTAAAGTCCATCTTGCAAAAAGTAGATAGTTCGAGGGTTTCCTTGCATATTTCTTGAAAGTTAAAAACACTGTTCGGTTTTTTTTTTTTTTTTTTTTTTGTCGTCTAAAAATACCCTAAAATTGGGAAAAAAGGTCGGAGCAAAAAAGCAAACAAAGAGCAGAGAAAATCAAAAAGCTTCAGTTTTTGCCGCACTGCTCTTCGTAATGGCGAACAATCCGTCGCAGCTTCTTCCATCAGGTATGCACACTTCCTCCTTCACATCTCTCACTTCTTTTCTTATTATACAGAAGAAGAAAATCGAAGAACCGGATCTGGGAAAAAAAATTGGCCCTTAAATTTCATACGCGATTCGTGGTGTTGTGCAGAGCTAATCGACAGGTGCATAGGATCGAAGATATGGGTGATTATGAAAGGAGACAAGGAGCTCGTTGGTATTCTCAAAGGGTTCGACGTTTACGTCAACATGGTCCTCGAGGATGTCACTGAGTAGTAAGTCTGATTTAGGGTTTATGGCTTTCTTTTTCTCCCCCAATCTATTGCCTTTGGTTTTGTTTCTCAGAACTGAGTTTATTAGTAACTGTTTGGTTCAACCAATCATATGTGTGGATTAGTGAGAGCTTTGCTGCTTTGGAGATATGAATGATCTTAGAGATTCGTGCTGTAACATTTTCCTGATTAGATATAAGTAGCGTGCGTCTCTAAACTATGCGTCATTGTGCAGTGAGATTACAGCTGAAGGAAGACGCGTCACAAAGCTTGATCAGATTCTTCTCAATGGCAACAACATCGCCATTGTAAGTCAAAAACACTTTCTTTTCTATCTTTCTTTATTTTCCGAGGATGCAGCCAAAAGAATCTGTATTGGTTACTCGTTTTTACTTCGACAATTCTAAGATCACTTGTCATTGTATATAACTTATGAAATGAATACTGAACCATTTGAATCGTCAAAATGCTAAGAAACTGGTATCGAAAATGTTGTTGTGATGCAGTTGGTGCCTGGTGGAACGCCAGAAGATGCAGAATGAGATTTGATTGGTATGTTCAAGACTTGTGTGAGGAAAGATGTAACTTTGGTTTTAGATTCGACTCTTTGTTCACACATAAGTACTAGTTGATCATTTTGAATGACAAATTGTTCATTGTTCAACAATGTGAAAAAGCTTCACATTTTTTATTAGACTCGATGCTTTATAGCTTCCCCTTGTTCAATCTCTTTACGTTGTTCTAGTGACCGCTCCCATTAGCCACTCGGGCATTGGATAAGTCATCAACAGAGTCTCCTCTCTCAAAAACAGCTGCAGCTCCCATACCAGTACCTATGCACATTGAAATTACTCCAAAGCGGCAGTCTTTCCCTCTTCGTTTCATCTCGTGCAACAATGTCGCAACACATCGAGCTCCTGAACATAGAGATAAAACTCCATTAGCTTGTGCACATGTTGCGTATTATCTGTTAAGAGAAGTTTGTGCAAGTAGTAACCTGTAGCACCCAGAGGATGGCCAATAGCAATGGCGCCTCCATTAACATTGACCTTTTTCGTATCCAGCTCTAGCTTCTTGCAACAGTACACGTACTGAGATGCAAATGCCTGTTTAACAATTTATCAAAATAGAGATTATCATAAGGACGAAGGATTCTTCTGAAACAGAAAGAAAAAACAAACAATGTGAGACTTTTTTTACTACCTCGTTGATCTCAAATAGATCAATATCGCTAACTTTGAGTCCTGCGAGGTTAGCTGCAGCGGGAATGGCGAAAGCTGGACCGACACCCATTACAGCCGGATCCACACCAGTAACAGCAAAACTCCTGCATTGTTTCGGTTTCAGATTACTCAGGTTTCTTGAACTATCAAAATGTTGGCAAGTCTCCCCATACTCAATTCACCTGAACACTCCAAGAATGGGAAGTCCCTTCTTCATCGCCACACTCCTCTTCATTAGCAGTACGGCTCCAGCCCCATCACTGATCTGACTAGCATTGCCTACATAATACACACACATATATAAAAATTCTTCGATCAATGATCTGACTTAGTCCTGAAAAGTGGAATGTGGCAAGTCCTTTCTCACCTGCTGTGGTGGAACCATCCGGTTTAAAGACTGTCCTCAGCTTTGCAAGATCTGCCATGTTTGAGTTGGGACGTACACCATCATCAATAGAGACGACGATTGCCTTCTCTGCTTTAGTCTCGGGGTCAACAATCTGTCTCAAGAACAATCGTTTATAGAGAAAACTCTGTCAACAAAGGGTTTCAATGGAAGTCAGGGGATTCTTGTTTCTTACCTTAGTAGCAACAGGAACTATTTCATCCTTGAGTATACCAGACGCGATTGCAGCTGCAGCGCGCTTGTGAGACTCCACCTGTTTTCTAACTGAATCAGTATGAGAATATGAGAGAGAAGAGTGATTGATAAGGGAAAAAACTAACCGCAGCCATATCTTGCTCTTCTCTTGTGACACCGTATCTTTCTGCAACGTTTTCAGAAGTAATGCCCATTGGAAGCAAACAGTCACGGGCTTTGGGAAACTCTTGTGCCTGTTCCCATATAGGAGCTTACAAAATCATCAGCAAAGCTCTCTTTGTTGAGTGAAATTATTATACATTCATTGAGATAACGTACTCTCGGGTTTGTGGAGTGAAAGCCGCCTCCAGGAGTATGATCAGTTGACATTGATTCCACTCCAGCACCAATACCTGTGCCAACAGAGACAAAGCTGAAAGAATCAATCTCTACTAGAAGACAAATAATCTGATTTAAGGTGCGTCTTCTTACCAATGTCGTAATATCCAGCTCTAATGGATGCGGCAACATCAGCAACTGCTTGTAGTCCCGATGAGCATTGTCTGTTGACAGTTCTAATCGGCACAGAGTCTAGCTCGTAAAAGAAGGGAGAAGCAACATATAATCAACAAATGTTTCTGCTGTGAGATATTAGCTTCCATCTACTGTAAGAAAGAATCTGATCTAGTTATACCAGGGAAACCAGCAAAATAAGCTGCTACTCTACATTCCATGGCTCTCTGAGAACCAGGCGCTATAACGGTACCGACAACGATATCCCCAACTTCACTTGGATCCAATGATGTTCTTTCCACCACAGCCTATTCAGAACAGAACATGAGAAACTCAAAAGGTACTGGTCAATGTCCAAGCAAGGTTTCACTGAGTTTATATAGCTAATTACCCTGAGTACAGAAGCTAGAAGATCATCTGGAAGAGTATCTTTGAAACCACCACGTTTTGCTTTGCAAATGGCGGTGCGATATGCCCTGAAAGAACTCACGGAAGAATCAGGAAACAAGTCTGAGGAAAGTGTATGTGAAGCAACTCAAAAAGGTCAGTGACTTACGCTACGATCACAATGTCGTCTCCAAAAGCAGCCATTGGGGAAAGCTCAGCAGCACAATTCACAGCCTAACAAACGAGTTCCAGCAACAATTTTTCAGAATCTAGGGTCTAAATTTAATGAAATATATGATTGAGTCATTAATATGAAATGTCAACCAAATTTGAATATGATTAAGAACGTGTGCAGGAAGGGAAGCCCGAAGATCCACTCAGACTCACGATTAAAGAAACTAAACTTACGGAGAGAAGAGTAGGTTCATGATTAATACTAGGAAGAGAAGCAGAAGAAGAAGAAGAAAGTGGATTGAGATGACGAAGCAAAATCTTCTGTCTTTCTGTGGCTTTCTCCATCTTTCTCAACTGTCGAGCTAAGAACTTGTGTTGCAGCTGAATTCAAATGGTGGTTTTATACAAAACAAAGTTTCTGGGAAAAATTCAATTTTGTTCGAAAGGGTAAGACTTGAGTTGACTTATATGAAGGCTTCATGATCCTCATTTTTCATGTGGGTGATTATAATTCTCGCCACTCTGGTCTGATTGGTACGTTGCCATTTGCCAACCTTGTCTTGTCGTTTGGTAAACAAAGTTAACGGCGCCGTTAAGAGTAGTGAGACTGAACATCAGACGGCAATGACAACCAAACTAGCCACGTAGGAAAATAAAAAACTACATGCCGTTTTCAGTAGGAAGAAGGCAACAACATCGTGTTTTTAGTAGGTCGATTGACCACGTCATGGGGCTGCTTGATTGCTTTGTTTAGCAAAGATAAATTTTAGTATATCCTACGAAGAAAAACTAATTGCCATTTTAAGCCCACTTAACTCAAAAACAACTATAAAGAATATTATGGACCGACTCCAAGAAATAGCTTTGCGAATAGAATTATACCATCTCAATATATGTATCAGTTTTGAGATACAAACAAACGATGTATAGTCTTGCAGCTTCCCCATGATATTGTGCAAAGATTGCATGATTCAAGACTTGTAAAACATAATAGAGAGAGCTTAAAAAAAATTACCCGAAGTGACGAGTGAGCTTAGTATGAGTCTCTTATACTATAGTAAAGAGCCCCAAAAGATAGATATATATGATATAGACAATGTTGAACAAGTATGCAAATGTTGAGGGAAGAGAAGATGGTAGCTAGTAGCTACCACACCGACGGTTCAATATTAAATTACACAAAAGAGAGACAAAGAAAGAAGTGACGTGGCTTTGGCTTTTAACTCTACTCACATACTCTTTTGCTCCTCCACCACTCTTCTTACCTAACCTCCTCTTAAATGTCTTTTCATCGTTTCATTGCTACCTAACCTTCCCTTCTTGGTTACTTGACTTCTAACGGTATTGTAAGACGTTCTTGCAAACTACTTAACTTTTTTTTTTTCCTGTTGATTATCTATCTACTACAAAGAAAAGTTTCATCAAAGGTAGATGATTTCTACAAGGGTAACTTTCAAAGTTTTGTCGCACTTGGAGTTTTAGACTCTTATACAATTGCACAAATGTTCTTTTTCTCAAAATGTGGAATAGAGAATAAACCCAACATATAACGCCGACCATAAAACTGTCATACATACTACAATTTAAGAAAGCGAAATGGGCCAAGACAGATCCATAAACATTTAGCCCAATGGCTTACTACTTTTTGTTTTTGGTTGGGTGAACGAGAAGTAGCCAACTAGGTGGAGACAAGTTGCAAGGGGAGAAGTGGGCGGTGCGACCAGTCAGACCCATCATCAGAGTCTTTATGTCTACCCATTTGCTTCTCAAAGTTATGGAGCATCCTTCCTTTTTCTTACACCATTTTGGCATCACTTCCCCAACCCTTGTTTAAGAGATTATCCTTGATATGTTTTGTTAGTATGTGTCTCAATTACACCTTTTCAAAGGAACTAATCTTATGATCCTTATCTGTGCCAAATTGATAGACACATGAAGAAGTCTTAAGTTTATTAAAGGCATGGTCAACCTTGACATAGGAGGAAGTTCCAAGTAGGCCAATAGCAAATATGAGTTCCATTTAAAGAAGTTGCAAAACAAAACAAAAACTGCTAATCTCAAGACACGAGAAAAAGAAGTTTCATTTCCCAATTCGAAAGTCTCTTTCTTTCTCACCAATCATTCTCCTTCTCATCAACATGCACCACCTTTTACTCATTCTCTTCTCTCTCTTTATCTCTGACTCTCTCTTATCTCCTCTGTTCCCAAGCCCATACGGGTAAAAGAACCTGCTCCCAAAGTTGGCTCTGCAACAGAACAGAACACTTAATAGTAACAGCACTAATGAATCCACTCACAGATTCAGATTCTTCACATTTTCCAACTCTCCTCAAACACCATCTTAACTTGACTTCTCTTCTACTTCTCATCTTCTCCCTTGCCCTTTTAAACTCATCTTCTCAAGCCCACAACACACACATCCTATCTCTTAGTCTTCAGCTCAAGGTATATTAATAGTCATATTCTTTTCATTTTGATCTCTCGGTTTAGGGTTGGCTCTCCATGTTGTTTTGGCACTCACTAGAAGTTACTCTTATGTTTAGTACCTTTTTGGTGTGTATAGATAAAGTAGAATGGAAGATAATCATAATTATCAACTAGAAGAGGAGGAAGAAGAAGAAGAGATCAACAAAACCAAAAAAGGCAACAAGACAGACGAAGACACATCTTCACCTAGAGTATTCCCCTGCCTCTTTTGTTCTAGAAAGTTCCATAGTTCCCAAGCCCTAGGAGGCCACCAGAACGCCCACAAGAAGGAGCGAACCGCTGCTAGAAGAGCCAAAAGGGCTTACGATTTCGTCAACAACAATGACTTTCTTCACACGTTACCTGTATTCTTATCCTCTCCTTCTCAACACCACTTGACCATCTTAAGCTACCCTTCTTCTGCCTCCGTTGGCTGCGTTCCAGCGGTTCGTCCTGACCATCCAATCTTCAGGTCCCGCGGTGCTCATGTCGTGTTGGCGACATCCCACCAAGGTAGAGATAGCAAAGGAGAGTATTTTGGTCAACAACGTGTTCAAATTTTGGATCATAACTGTAACGTGGTGACTAGTGAGAATGGTAAAGATCAGTGTCTTGATCTCTCTCTCCATTTGTAATCTTAGGGTTTCTTGTTAGATCTGTGGGATAAGATCCGATTTTTCACGCTTTCTCTCTCTCGACTGCGACAATGTGTCCACTTTTCATAGATGTTCGCACACTTGACACTTCTACTCGCATATATGTTTCTTACTCGCATGAGAATGGCCACTATCGTGGACGGGTTCGTAGATTTTAGTAGTACCCCGATCTATATGGTTATAATGCCCACGTGGAGAAGCTATTCTGCGCTGACTAGATTCTCTGATATTTTCAAGCGGCCAAAAAAAAGAAGAAGATAATACTTTCATGTGGACAGTGTACTGGACAATAATATATAAGATTTAATTTAGCTGTTAATTGCGATATTTATTATTTTGTTATGTTCCCTCAAAATCATTATCCAGTAGATTGCTATTGAACGAAGAAAGGAAAAAGAACAAGACGTTACAAAAAAAGAACACTCACACATGACATAATACGTTGTTGGCCGAACTCATTATTGTTGTCATAATACCATTGAACATCTATGCATATTGCATTACATTGTTTTTGTGAATTACTGTTGATCAGTCTATAAGCCTAATCACTGCCCATTGTCCAGCATGTGGAAATTAATGAACCAACTGAACTATGTGACCGTACTTCTGGAGATTGGAACTTATTGAGAATAAATTTGTACATTTTAAATATTTTTCTGTAAAATTGTTAGTGATATGAAATTTAATCAAATAAATTAAAATAATGAATAGTACCGGACTTTAGCAAAAAACATAACAACTCGTACTTGATTTGGTTCAAAATTAAGAAGATCCACACTGATCCTCTACTTACATTTATGCTTCTTTTTCTATTATCAAAAAATAATTCTATATATATCCATCCATTAGTCATCTCGCGAATTTTTTTAATAAATCTAAAGTATATACTATTTCAACTAGCTAAATAAAAATTGTTATATAGTATAAATATAATAAGTTAAGTTAAACTTGTTAAGGACAAGGATTGTAATAACCTATATATAATCATGCATTTGATTGGTTTGTGTTAATATTCAAGAATAGTGATCATATAAAAATTTTGTACATATACTCCCTTAAGAAATTATTTATTTTTTGTTTTTTATTTAAACTAAAACATCATTTACTAGTTATCCAAACACAATTCAATCAAAACAAAACAATCTGCAAACACACAATTAGTTAATATAAGTAATAAACTAATTAATTTTGTATTTAAATTTTAAAATGTTTTTTAAAAGAAAATCCTTAAATATTACTTAATATGATAATATATTAAGGAGGGAACATATTTGCATAACTTTTCGTTTCAATCACCTTTTTCTTTAAATTGTTTAACCTTTTATTTCTTGGCATCATTATGTAATTGTTTATTATATGTACTGTTAATACTAAACAGCGGCCGAATTTAACGTTTTCTTTTTAAAACACAGTAGAAAATATATGCAAACGATGCTGATTGGGTCTTCAAGGTAATAGACGCAACTTTGTTTGGTTTGTTTTTGTAGTCTGCCACGTTCCGCTAATCACCGGCGTGTTTTCCGGACATTCGCCGCCGACGAGCAGATATATACATTTATTATGTTAAACAATGACGTGGAGACTTTTATGAGAAGAACGTGTCGGAATGACCAGCCGTCCGGCACGTGATCCACCTGGCCTATCGCACGTGATAGAGAGAGAGAGACATATGCCAGTGAGAAACTTAAATAGCAGTTGTAGATGAAACTCGGAAAGTAGAAAAGCACGGTTTGTTTTGTTCTTTGGTTAGTAAAAAATTTGGATAAGATCAGACAATAACCTGAAAGGTCGTTCAACTGTAGTTCTAAGTTGATATGTAATAACCAATCAAATAACAAAGTCCAAATGAAAAAATAGTACACCTCAACTTTTGCTACTTAAAAGAGTATTTTCCCCAAAAATATTGTTTCTCTCTTAGTTATATTACTAAACTAACGAAATCAATTGTATCACACCATTTTTCAGTCTCCTCATATTTCAATTGATCCCTTTAATTGTATAATATACTTTAAAACCAAGATATATAAATTCATGATGCTAACAAAACTTTAGAAATTTCAATTTACAGTCATGATTTTTTTAATAAACAAATCACTAATACCACAAAATTCAGGATATACACCTTCAGTGCTAAACAATTACTTTGTTTGCCAACTTTTTATTATCATTATTCAATTTGTTTGCCAACTTTTAAACCCCAACTGCGGAGATTTGAACCCATCATTTAATGGTGAGAAGTCTGAAAGTGCAAAAACCACTAAACCATCGGATCTGTTTGTATTTTCTTTTTTTGACAATAGCAACTATACATTTTGTTGATTATGAACTGTAAATTATGTGGAACATATACTGTTTTTTACCAAGTACAAAAAAATGAATAATGTGAAAAATTTGCAAATATACATATCATCAATTCTCATTAAAAATTTCCGCTATTATTGAAAAAACGAGTTTGTACAACCTATCTTCTTGTTTGTATAATTTGTCTCCTGTCGCATCACCTACATTTTCAACCTTGGGCGTTATAAATGCGAAAAAATAACTCTAAAACAATGGTCAAAAAAGCATGTCATTATCCGGCCATTTTGAGCTGGGGTATGTTCAAGATACGATTTTAACAATATAAAATTAATGAAGAAGTTATATGATATTTTCTAAATAATTAATTATGCCAATATTATTCTAGTAGTATATCTGTATATGTCACGCCCAGCCTCTTATATAATAACTCCTCCCACTAGAGCTCTTCTTAAACTCTTTTCATCTTTCTCCTTCCTTCTTCTTCCAACACACTAGACTGACAAAAGCCTCTGGTTCCGGACAGAGACAAAGAAGCATCACAGAGCAGAGCAAGAAGGATGGCTATCACGCAAGTACTTGTCATCCTCGCTTCTGCATTACTCCTTTTAATGCTCTTCACTGGCGTCGATTCCACCAGGTATCATCGATTAATTGTTATTATACCGACATGTTAGCTCAGTTTGGGGTCAACTGTATTACGTGATCTGGTTCATAGAACAGAGAATTGAAGCTTCCAGCAGCAACTCAAAATATATATTATGGAACAAGAAAACCCTTTTTTATAACTTTGAATTACTGATCAGCATCATTTGATTTTGTATTGTAGATCTCAAAGTTCTTGTAATTATGGATCTTTCTATTGACCATGGACAGACCCAGTGTGTTATTACTTATTACTAATGCAACATTTCAATGTGTATATTAGGAGTGATTAGCGAGGTTTTAGTATATTATTTAGTCAATTAATTTATTGTGTTTCAGGTCTAATGAAACATGGCATGAGCATGCAGTTGAGAATCCAGACGAAGTAGCTGCCATGGTGGACATGTGAGTTTTTCTGTTGCTTGAATTATTTTATATTATACTATATAGATGGTTGTGTCTTAGTCTTATTAGAATAGTGATTATAATGTCTGTTCTCTAATTAAACAGTAACCATCTGTTTCGTCTATTGCGATTGGGTAGTTACTAAAACAATAAATTACTCTTAACTTTTAAGGACCAACATCTCGTGACATTTGGTTGGATAAATTCTTGTGAATTTCTTCTGTATTTAATTACGAAAAAAGAAAAAGAATTCAGAAAACTGGTAAGTTGTATTTATGTGGAGCAGGACTCACATGGTGCTTCTGTAAGAATTTTTATACATTCTGGTCAAAGGGTCAATCCATAGGGCCAAACACCACACCTCGATTCCATTTTTTCTTTCCTACTTTTTCCCTTTATATATTTTTCATTCTTATGATAAATATTTCTTTTTTAGAAGATAAAGATTTTTTTCTTTTTTTGCCGTTTAACCGTTTTTAACTAGAAGTATTTTCTTGGTTCCTGCCCGCACTGTGAGTGAGTAAATGTTATCGAGAAAACTTACCATTGGGTGTGACTGTGAGTGAGTAAATAGTAAGTAGTTAAGAATAACTTCTTTATGCTTATTCTTACTGAAAGTTCAGAGTTCTGGGTGGACCTAA
This sequence comes from Iljinskaea planisiliqua, assembly GCA_900108845.1. Lineage (NCBI taxonomy): Eukaryota > Viridiplantae > Streptophyta > Magnoliopsida > Brassicales > Brassicaceae > Iljinskaea > Iljinskaea planisiliqua. Next base: position 4,589,779 of record FNXX01000002.1, on the reverse strand, counting down.
ACATCAAACGTCATGTACATGGGCTCATTTAGTTGAGTTGGATTTAGATGGGATTCTTCATTAAATGCAATGCACCAGATCATCTAGTTGAATCATTGAAATAAAAGATTTTAGCAGACATAAAAAATACAAGTAATAGATATTATTGCTTGCGAAAATCTCATGGAATTATTAGACACATTGGTCCAGAAGAACACGTGTACTGTTCTTGTTTTGAGAAAAAAACATGTGTTAATGTTCCAACAAACACCTAATCTTTAGAAGCAGTGATTTGCGACCAGCCCATGCATATGCCTCGTGTAGTGTTTTTAGAATTCTTTCACATTGGTTACAGTAATAACCTATAGTTTCAGTCTTATCTCGTTATTTGTCATATATAAATAGGTATATCGGATTAAACTAACGCAGTGTTTTGGATATGACTTAAAAACATATTCTACTGTTACACCGTCATTTCTCAGATATTTTTTTAGCAATTTTCTATTGTTTTTTGCTTCTAGAAATTGAAATGATAGGATTCTTGATTATGAAATGTTTGCGATGTAAATAATTACTGCGTAAATCATAGCATAAGAATGATCCCACCGACGCATATATTCTCAAAGTGGCCCACCGTAAAAATATCGGTTTGATTTTTGGTTTAATCATGTTGTAATAATTATTGTGGGATAATTGTGGTTCGACAAAACCGGGTTTGATTCGTGCAGGACCATTCGGAACAGCACAGAGCGGAGAAGATTAGGTTACTTCTCTTGCTCCACCGGGAATCCGATCGACGACTGCTGGCGATGTGACCGGAAATGGCAATTCCGGCGAAAACATCTCGCCGACTGCTCAATCGGATTCGGACGCAACGCAATCGGCGGTCGAGACGGTCGTTACTACGTAGTGAGCGACCCGGGAGACGATAACCCGGTTAACCCGAGACCAGGGACACTCCGCCACGCCGTGATCCAAGACGAGCCTCTATGGATAGTGTTCAAGCGAGACATGGTCATAAACTTGAAAGAAGAGCTCATCATGAACAGCTTCAAGACAATCGATGGCCGTGGCGTCAATGTCCACATCGCCAACGGCGCATGCATCACGATCCAGTTCGTGACGAACATCATCATCCACGGGATCCATATTCACGACTGCAAACCCACTGGTAACGCCATGGTCAGAAGCTCTCCGTCGCATTACGGGTGGAGGACGATGGCTGACGGTGACGGTATCTCGATTTTTGGGTCGAGTCATATTTGGATCGATCACAATTCGCTTTCTAGCTGCGCTGATGGGCTCATTGATGCTGTTATGGCTTCCACGGCCATTACTATCTCCAACAATTACTTCACTCACCACAACGAGGTAAAGAAGCTTCACAATTGGTGGTTTTGATGATTTTGGGTTTTGGTAGTGATGATGATGATGGATTGTGCTTTGACAGGTTATGCTATTGGGACATAGTGATACCTACACAAGGGACAAAGTGATGCAGGTTACTATTGCTTACAACCATTTTGGTGAAGGTCTTATCCAGAGAATGCCAAGGTACATACTTTGAATGATCATCTATCATCTTGATCCTCAGGAGACTTTATATATTTGGAAGAAAAGTTGAAACCTTTTCTTTGGTTGCAGGTGTAGGCATGGATATTTCCATGTAGTAAACAATGACTACACGCACTGGGAAATGTATGCAATTGGTGGCAGTGCGAGTCCCACCATCAACAGCCAAGGAAACAGATATCTTGCCCCGAGAAACCGGTTTGCTAAAGAGGTTAGCACTTTCTTCGAAATCACCATTAAAGCTCTCGACTTTGCGCTCTTACAAGATTAGTTCGACTCAAAGGACTAATCTTTCTCGTCTTTTGTCTTTACCTCAATGTCGAAAAGATGATGATGATGGTTAGCTATTATGGGGATGACTTTGATTGCAATCAGAAATACAAGTTATCATTGCGCTTTCCTATACAGTTTCGTCTTAGATTCTTACAGCGAAAACTGATGGGATCTATGTTGTATGTGGGCAGGTGACAAAGAGAGACTATGCAGGACACTGGCAATGGAAGCATTGGAACTGGAGATCAGAAGGAGATCTCTTCCTAAACGGTGCTTTCTTCACACGTTCTGGATCAGGACTTGGAGCCAGCTACGCTAGAGCTTCAAGTTTAGCAGCCAAATCATCATCACTTGTTGGCGTCATCACCTCCAATGCCGGTGCTCTTAATTGCAGAGGTGGTCGCCGGTGTTAATACTTACTAATTAATCTTCTTTTGAGGGTTCTTTGCATTTATACATGAGCAATTGCATTATTGAAAATGTCGAGGCTTGATTTAAAAACCGCCTCAACTGTATTATAAAATTTGTATGGTTTACATTTATATGATGTATCTATAAAGGCAAAACAAAGTTGGGATTCTTACTGTACTATCTCATCTTAATTTCTTCTTACAACGATGATAACAGAAACTTGAAACCCACCAATTCATTCGTCTGAAGTACTAGACAAAACATATCACTTTTTTGGGGAATGCTTTGACATTTATAGATTGTAATGCATTACGTTAGTGAAGTTATCATCGGCTGGCCACGGTCTGGCCTGTTTTTAAGCTAACCCTTCTACATGTTGGTCGGGCACCGCTAAGCTCGACCAACCCATAGAGACTATAGAACCGAAATTAAAAAATAGGGTGAGCTAGACTAACCCGGTTTGGTCGATGATAACATCCCCAATAATGATGGATAGGTGTGGGGTATCATCTCAATGGGAATAAGAGCGGGATGTGAAGGTGGTGAAACCACGTGAGAGGAGACAAGAAGCACATGAGAGCATATGAGGTAGTAGAAGAAAAGGGCCTTGATATCAATGTCAATGTCATGTTATGTTGTTGATAAGATTGGTTTGGCCAATGGTGTGCTTCTATTTCATTAAATATTTGGTTCACCAAACGATCTGTTTGGCTAATCGGTCCTTTCTCTTCTCCCTACATGTCACCATACCTTAATCAATTCAATTTGTTTCTAAGTGGCCAAGCGGTGTAATATGTTTTAGACTACTTGAATATTGGGTTCGATAAAATACTGCCGAGGAAATACATAAATCCATCTGTGTTGATCTTGTGACATGTTGTTAAGGCAAAGCCTTCCAGCTCAACAAGAGTGTCTCAAAGAAGACAAACTCTCAGCCCAAAAGAAGAATGAAGATTTGGGCTTGAGCACACCTAAGCTCATTGCGCAAATATCTTTCTTAGTGAAGTGTTGTTGTCGATAGTGATGAATTGATGATGCATCTATCTGTGGCCGCCACATGTAATGTAGTCATCGATAAAAAAATTTCTTTCTTAAAGAAGTATGTACTTTATCTTGTGCTTACACCCATACACAACACCACATATATATAGAGTTATGACTAATAACAACGCATTTATCCTTACAAAAGAAAATGCAATATCATATTTAATGAATTAGCTTACAATACTTTTAGTTTTAGCATATAATTATTTGGTCAACAAATTATATGCAAATATATAAGAGTCAAGCATTGAAAATTTAATTAGAAATTAATACTTTTTATTTAAATATTTTTACTGCCATAGCATGTTTGACTCTCAGGTAGTATATAAGACCAAGTATTTGGCAAAAGGAAAACAGACATTACATAAATCATAAGAAAGAATAAGAATATATATATAAAAAAAAGTCTCTCACGATGTCCAAGCAATTTGTTTCTTACTGTATGGTTTTGATGGTTCTCTTCTCAGGTAACTTAACTTTGTTTATTATAATATCGTCTATATTCCATGATACAATATGCCAACATAGAAGCACTCATTTTTAAACTGTGGACACTTATTCACAATTTGGTGCAGTGTTATTGATCATTCCTACAACTGAGGCTCAGAAGAGATGCAGAAAAGAAATAGCGCCGGGGACACAATGTGTGCTGTCAAACTGTAGGGAAGTGTGTCTCAAGACGTTAAACGGATTCGGAAGTTGCATTGAGAGCCCACCAGGCTCCGAGAAATATACCTGTAATTGTGTCTACAATTGTTGAGCGCCATGATTCCTATTTTCTACAATAACGGATGATGTAAAACTACTTATATTTTAATATATCTTTTCTATGGAAAATTTCTATTTATAGTTTACAAAAATCATAAAAGTTTAACGTAGGCCCGTATAACAATTACAATACTGACTAAAAAATTCAATAATTATCATTGTTGAGCGAGCATAGATAAATAACAGAGCTTGTGCATACACTATGAACAATCAAGTACTTTGCCTCAGGAAAGAGTATTCCATCTTCTTTCGTTTGCATTCACCAATAATCCATACAGGAGCATGAGCCATCTTTGAAATGGTGAAAGCGTTTCCGGTCTCTTACCGTTATCTTTCTCTTGTAAACCTTGGAGATGAGTTTGAAGGACGAATGACAATCCTCACAGATGCGTAGGTTCTTAACAATGCGTATTGGTTTGCCAGGGCTTGTGCTTATCAAACCAAACGCAACAGCGATCTTCTCGCTGTGGTAATGAAGCGCGTTTTCTTTGTCTTCTTCCTCCAAGTTTAACAGAACCTGTGTGGTGATGGGTCTATACCCAGCCAGTCTCAGTTTGTCCGAGATTTCTACAAGCATCGCGTTGATCTCTTTGGCTCTCGGGTGAGAATCATCTTCCACAAGAAACTCATGAAGCGCACCATCAATGTCGATCCAACTACACCCAGGATCTTTTCTTATATCCATCTCTTTCATTCTCAGCCTCATCTCTGAAACCTCTGACCAGTTTCCTTGAGAAGCATACATGTTGGAGAGGGCGACGTAAGCTCCACTGTCCTGAGGAACCATCTCCATAAGAATGTTGGCCACACGCTTCCCCATCTCCACGTTTCCGTGCATTCTGCAAGCACCCAAAAGAGCTTTCCATATCACGTCGTCTGGTTTTATAGGCATGTTAAGTATAAACTGCTCAGCTTCTTCAAGAAGACCCGATCGTCCCAATAGATCAACCATACACCCGTAGTGTTCAATCCTAGGCTCTAAACCATCCACATTCACCATCTGACTGAAATATCTCCTACCTTCTTCTACCAACCCAGCATGGCTACAAGCGGTCAAGAGATTGATGTAGACGACATCACTAGGCCTAACTCCGACCTCCCTCATTCTACAGAAACAGTCAATGGCATCACCTGCCTCGCCGTGTATAGCGAACCCGTTTATCATTGCACTCCAAGTGATCACATTCTTTCGAGGTAATCTCTCAAACACCTGAATTGCTCTCTCGACGATTCCACATTTGGAGTACATATCAATCAAAGCAGAGCCAAGCACATCATCAATCTCGATTCTGTTATTCTCTGCATACGAATGCAACCATTCTCCTAACTCTAGCGACCCGATACGTGAAATCGCAGGAAGAACACTGACCAAAGTAACGTAATTGGGACGCAAATCAACTTTCTTCATCTCACAGAACATCTCTACAGCATCCTTGAAAAAACCGTTCTTGGAATAACCAGAGATCATCGTGTTCCACGAGACAACGCTTCTTTGACGCATTTGATCGAACAACGTTCGCGCAGCTTTACAGTCTCCAAGTCTCATGTAACCATCGATCATGACATTCCACAGAACCACTTCACCGTCTCTCTTTCTTCTATCAATCACCATATCTCGTTCTATAATGTTCTTGTAAAACAACACACAAGCGTCTTTCATCAAACCACACATCACATACATCCTAACGAGGTTGCTCATCACGAACTCGTCACCACCGAACCCAAGCTTCAAAGCCAGCCCGTGAACTTGCTTGCCTTCTTCGACGCTCCCGGTTTTCGCGCAGGCCTTTAGCAGAGACGGAAACGTGAACCGGTTCGGTTCGACAGACTCGTCGGTCATCATCTCATGGAACAATGCGATTGCGATAACCGCTTTCTCTTCGTCTCCCTCGCTGAAGCCCCTGATAATGGTGTTCCAAGAGAAGCAGTTCCGTTGAGGCATCTGATTGAAGATTTTACGAGCGTAGTCGAGGTCGCGGTGAAGGAGATCGGAGGTTGCACAGAAACGGAGAATCTCCGCGGCGGCGAGAGTGTCTCGCATTTGACCGGATTTGACGAATACGGCATGGATTTGGGAGAGGTCTCGCATGGTTCGACATCTGTTGATCTGAGGAAAGAGGGAAGATGGATGCGCCGCCTGAGATGACGGCGAGCTCCCGCCGGTCGAGTAAAGCGTCTGTGTCGGGTTCATGGTGGTGACTCGCGAGTTCGTTACGAAATGAGGATCGTGTGGCTCATAACAAGATAGTGCCAACACTCTTACAATTTCTTTTTTTTGTTTTTTTTTTTGTTTTCAGACTAAACTCAAAGATACAATATGATACTTCTGTCTCAATAATTGGTGCCAAGTGTCAACCAATTGATTGTACTACTTTTTTTTTTTTTTTTTTGTAACATCAAAGCCTAACATCCATATTCAAACTTACAGTCATTACAAATTGAACTGAAGTACTTTGATATATGAACGGAACCCATCCATATTCAAACTTAAAGTCAATACAAATGGATTTTGCTTTTGGCTAAATGATGGACATTAGTAGTGTATATAATACAGTAATACACGGAGTTTACTTCAAACGAGGAAGAATCTTAAACGCTCGGCTCACGTCTCGAAAACAAACCAACTCACAACCCTGACTAATTTGAGGAAAACTATGCAAAACCACATGTTCTCTTAATCTTGTAGTTATGGTATTTCAAGTTCCGATTTTGTATATTTATTCTAAATTATTATTTTCGTACAGCAAATCACACACGACGGTAATTAAACTATTAGTAATACTTGTTTATTGATGCATTTTGGGTAAAAACATATATTTCTAAAACCTATGACATACATTATTTTCAAAAGATACTAAAACTGACGTCGGTAAGTTTGAATAAATACTTACAAGCATCTGTGAAATATCTATTGACTATTGTCATGGATAGTGTCTCAACAAAACAGATTTCAAAGAAAAGTTAATGACTGTAATTAGTTTATTCAGCTAAGAACAGAACCCCGAGGTAAAAGAAAAAGACAGAGCATATGAAGTTCATTACTTTTATCTTTCTTATCTCGCTTCTTTCTAAAGTAAACTTCCCTAAAACCCTACGCCAAAGAGAGAGAGAAAGAGATAGCAAAGAGACTCAAATCGATGCAGAACCGGGAAGGCTGGTTTTGGATTTGAGAGCCAAAGGGGAGAAAAAAAATCTTGTCTTAGCAAATGCCGATTCCAAGAAAAGCCTTAACTGTTTCTCGTTTCTCCATTACCTTCTTCTCTCTGTTTTTACCTTTCTTCATTTCCTCTGCCTCTGCATCGAGTGACGAAGTCGCAGCGTTGATTTCTTGGCTTCACACCTCCACCTCGCCGCCGACGGCATTTTCCGGTTGGAATCCCTCTGATTCCGATCCATGTCAATGGCCTTACATCACTTGCTCCACTTCCGACAAACTCGTCACCGAGATCAATGTTGTCTCTGTTCAGCTTGCTTTACCTTTCCCTCCCAACATCTCTTCGTTTTCCTCACTTCAGAAACTCGTTATCTCCAACACCAATCTTACCGGAAGCATACCCTCCGGTATCGGGGATTGTTCTCAGCTCAGAGTTATCGATTTAAGCTCAAACAGTCTCGTTGGTGAAATACCTTCGACTCTAGGGAAGCTCAAGAATCTCCAAGAACTCAGCTTAAATTCCAATGGACTCACCGGAAAGATCCCACCGGAACTCGGAGACTGCGTTTCCCTCAAAACTCTTGAGATTTTCGACAACAACTTATCCGGGAACCTCCCGCCTGAGCTCGGAAAGCTCTCGGCTCTCGAGAGCATAAGAGCCGGAGGAAACACAGAGCTTTCTGGGAAGATCCCGGAAGAGATCGGAAACTGTGGGAATCTGACCGTTCTAGGGCTCGCCGCCACGAAAATATCAGGTAACTTACCCGTCACGTTGGGAAAACTAAGCAAGCTCGAAACTATATCGGTCTATTCGGCAATGCTCTCAGGCGAGATCCCGAAAGAGCTTGGAAACTGCTCTGAGATTATCAATCTCTTTCTATACGACAATGACTTGTCCGGCACGCTTCCACGAGAGCTAGGAAAGCTTCAAAACCTAGAGAAGATGCTTCTATGGCAAAATAATCTCCAAGGACCTATCCCTGAAGAGATTGGATTCATCAAAAGCTTAAACGCCATTGATCTCTCTATGAACTACTTCTCAGGAACCATCCCTAGATCGTTCGGTAACTTGTCGAATCTCCAAGAGCTTATGCTTAGCAGCAACAACATCACAGGGTCAATACCTTCGGTTCTAAGCAACTGCACAAGGCTTGTTCAGTTGCAGATCGACGCTAATCAGATTTCGGGTTTGATTCCCCCGGAGATTGGATTACTGAAGGAGCTTAATATCTTCTTGGGATGGCAGAATAAGCTAGAAGGAAATATTCCGGCCGAGTTAGCCGGTTGTCAGAATCTTCAAGCTCTTGATTTGTCTCAGAATTTTCTCACCGGAGCTTTACCTGCCGGTTTGTTCCAGCTTCGTAATCTGACTAAGCTCTTGCTTATATCTAATGCCATATCCGGCGTTATCCCACAGGAGATAGGAAACTGCACATCGCTTGTCAGATTAAGGCTTGTCAATAACAGGATCACCGGAGAAATACCTAAAGAAATCGGATTTCTTCAGGACCTTAGCTTCCTAGACTTGTCTGAGAACAGTCTCTCTGGTCCAGTTCCTTTGGAGATAAGCAACTGCAGACAGCTTCAAATGCTAAACTTGAGCAACAATACTCTTCGAGGTTATCTTCCTCTCTCTTTATCTTCTTTAACAAAGCTTCAGGTACTCGATGTCTCTTCAAATGCCTTGACTGGTAAGATTCCTGATAGTCTTGGTCAGCTCATTTCGCTTAATCGGCTCATTCTTAGTAAGAATTCCTTCAATGGAGGGATCCCTTCGTCTCTCGGTCATTGCACGAATCTTCAGCTTCTTGATCTCAGCAGTAATAACATCTCTGGAACCATACCAGAAGAAATCTTTGACATTGAAGATCTAGACATTGCCTTAAACTTGAGCTGGAATTCATTAGATGGCTTTATCCCGGCGAGGATTTCAGCGCTTAACCGATTATCCGTGCTTGATATTTCGCACAACATGCTTTCAGGCGACCTCTTTGCGCTGTCCGGTCTAGAAAACTTGGTTTCTTTGAACATCTCTCACAACAGATTCTCAGGTTATCTTCCGGACAGTAAAGTGTTTAGACAGCTAATAGCAGAAGAGATGGAAGGAAACAATGGACTCTGTTCAAAAGGTTTCAGGTCTTGTTTCGTCAGTAACAGTACACGTGTAAACACACAGCACGGTGAAGATTTTGTGCACTCACAGGGACTCAAGATAGCCATTGGATTGCTAATCAGTTTGACAGCGGTTCTAGCTGTATTAGGCGTGTTGGCGGTTTTACGGGCAAGACAAATGATTCAGGACGATAACGATTCAGAGAAGGGAGAAAATGTATGGACATGGCAATTCACACCTTTTCAGAAACTCAACTTCACAGTCGAGCATGTACTCAAGTGTTTGGTAGAAGGTAATGTTATAGGGAAAGGTTGCTCTGGGGTAGTGTATAGAGCAGAAATGCCTAACCAAGAAGTCATCGCAGTGAAAAAGCTCTGGCCAGTGACAGTAACGGTTGCCAATCCGAATGAGAAGAATAAGACATCAGGAGTTCGAGACTCATTCTCAGCTGAAGTCAAGACACTTGGTTCAATCAGACATAAGAACATTGTTCGGTTCTTAGGATGTTGTTGGAACAAGAACACGAGACTTCTTATGTATGATTATATGTCGAATGGGAGTTTAGGAAGTGTGCTTCACGAGAGGAGCGGTGAATGTAGCTTAGGATGGGAGGTTAGGTACCGGATTATACTTGGTGCAGCTCAAGGTTTGGCTTACTTGCATCATGACTGTGTTCCTCCCATTGTTCATAGAGACATCAAGGCTAATAACATTCTCATTGGCCCTGATTTTGAACCTTACATTGGAGATTTCGGGCTTGCTAAGCTTGTTGACGACGGTGACTTTGCTCGTTCTTCCAAAACCATTGCTGGTTCCTATGGTTACATAGCTCCAGGTACTTTCCACATTCCGTTTTTTTTGTTCGATTTTTGCCTATTATAACAAGTTTTTTTCATTTACCCGGTTCGGTTTCGACGACCCACTTTTGGTTTATATTCAGTTTATATGTCCATCTCTAGTTACTAGCAACATATATCAATCGGGCATAGGTTTGTATGACACCGTCTTTTACTACTATACTATGCAGAATACGGATATTCATTGAAAATAACAGAGAAAAGCGACGTGTATAGCTACGGAGTCGTGGTCCTAGAGGTACTAACGGGGAAGCAACCGATCGATCCAACGATACAAGACGGACTCCACATAGTAGACTGGGTCAAGAAAATAAGGGACGTACAAGTAATAGACCAAGGGTTACAAGCGAGGCCAGAGTCAGAGGTCGAAGAGATGATGCAGACGCTAGGAGTGGCGCTTCTCTGCGTTAACCCAATACCTGAAGACAGGCCTACAATGAAAGATGTGGCTGCTATGCTCAGTGAGATACGTCAAGAAAGAGAGGAACCGATGAAAGTTGTTGAGCATAATGGTTGCTCGGGGAGTTGTAATAACAATGGAGGAGAACGGAGAGATGATTCTTCGCCTTCCTCTGTTATGCAGCAAGCGGCTAAATATTTGAGAAGCAGTAGCACGAGTTTCTCTGCGTCTTCTTTGCTATACTCTTCTTCTTCTTCTACTTCTAATGCTAGACCAAATCTGAAAGAGATGGGTAATTAAGTTTCTAAGGGAACATTTTTTTTCTACTCTTGTGGTCATGTATGTGACGTTGTGATGAACTCTGTTTTTCAAACCAAGAAATAAATATAAACGGAACAATAATCTCGAATTTACCTTTTTCATTTTCTTATCAAAACAAATCTAAAAAATTGATGACACTACAATTATATTACCAAAATGCAATTATTATTTTGTCATTTGTAAAAAAAAAAACTCATAAATTAAAGATTTTTTTAACTTGTTTTTAGAATAAGTGATTTACTAAAATGTAATTTTTGATATTGTGTAAAGAAAGATAAAACATAATAATAAATAATATATATATACACATGTTTTCTTTTTCTTTGGTGTGAATTATTTTTACAGCAACTTCAATATGTGAAAGCAAATGAAGAAACAAATGGAAAGAACAGTAGTCCCACTCCACCCAAATATACAGCAAAAAGAGTTTCGAATATACATAATTGTATTTTCTCCTATGTAGAATTGATAATATATGGTGCATTTGTTGTAAAAAAAGAAGAAGTAATGTTGAAATTTCTTCTTCTGCGGCTCATACCATGTGCTTGAAGAGTTTTGTAGATACAATGATTATGAGAATTAAAAAAAAAATAAAAGCAATTTACATGTGAATGTAAATGTAAATGAAATGGAAAAAAATCATAGTCATGTTAATATCATAATTAAAGTTTTATTATAATTTATTTTATTAGATAGAATAACAATCGAGAGTAACAAAAATAAAAATTATGGATGAGATATATTTGAGGGTTTTGGTTTGCAGCAACACGTTAATCCTTTACAGTAGCCTGCAGGAAACCCTAAGCCAGTACAGAGTGTGTTGCAGTCTGGTACAATTCCAGGTGAACATATACCCGGACACTCGGGATTATATATCTCCGATCTTGCTTCTGATCCTGTGTAAGTATTATTTTATTTTCATAACCCAAAAACTAAGCATACATACATTATCACCAATGTGCTGCTATTAATATATTTTAATTGTATAGTACAAACTTGCTAACATTATGTTAAAAACATAACATGATAAGAACGTTATTTTGTAAACCTAACCACTTCATTATGATATTACATTCTAGGCAACTACAACAAAAACATTGTAACATGTTTCCTGATAACTATAAGCATTAATCTTATTTTATACGTAGTATTGACTAACCTGTGATCAAGAACATGACAATGATAGAAACCGCAATGAAAGCAAATGTAGATTTCCGACTATCCATTACTTGTGTTTCTATAAAATTTCTGTGATATGAGTAATATATCTCTCGTGAATCGTTTTTCTTTTTTTGATGTGTTGTAGTAATTGTAGAGATACTCCTAATATAGTCAAATTTTGACATCTTAGACGTCATGTAAGTTACAAAAAGTCAGATTCATGGCTATTAAATTTATTGCAAAATTAATTAGTATATTATTTTCTTTTATTTTGCAGTAAATGAATTAGGATACGATAACTTTGACCAACAACTTTGACTCTTTTTTACTATTTATCATTATTTCCAAAACATCTATTGGATATTAACTTTTAAATAAAATCTAGTATCATTCACTAGTTAATTTTAGATGCTCTATTAAAATGAAAATGGTTGTTCCTATATTGAGTTCATTATTAAAAAGAGTTCAAAATCCAATTATATTTCATGACTCGTAAACTGATAAATGATAAATAATAAATATTAAAAATTGTCTTTCAAAAATTAAAGGAATTGGAAAAAGAAAAGGAATTATTATAAAATATGAAAACTAATTGTTGGATTTTGATGGGTATATAACTTACACATAAAATAAGCTTTAGATTCAGTTTAATCTACTTGCCTTCGGGTTTCATCTTTAAGCTTGTAACCCCATTTGTTAGAGGCTCAAGGTGCTGACACCCTAATTATTTTATATTGATGAATGTTTATTTATTTTTCAGGTGTTATTTTTTCAAGATGTTAATAAGACATTGATATATATGGTTTTATTTACTTATTTTTAACCCCTTATTAGAACAGAGAACATTCCATTTCAAGGGACATACGTCCATCATCCCTTTTAGGTTATAAGTTGCTTTATATTTTATTTGTTTTAAGAGATATAAAAAATATTTCTCAATCTTTTTTCAAGAAATTTGGTCAAATTTTGTGACTCTATTCTCTTTAATAAAAACTATGAATTCTTCTTTTATTATTTATAATTGTTAGGTGGTGAAAAATTCAACGGATAAAACATGGTATAATTTTAATATAAATATAACTACTAGAATTTATCCTCAAATTATTCACCTTAATTATTTTTATTACATGATTCTAGAGTAACTAATTAATAAATTGATCATATGATCCTATAACCACGAAAATGATGCATCTAAAATCAGAAACTATTATTTGGTGAGTTATACTTCATAAACAATGAAAACCGATTTGCGAAGTTTAGTGAACCAACATTATTTGGTCGATTTTATGCAATAACAACAAAAGCTCAATCTATTAATTTGTTAGATATAAAATCTGGAGCTGCAAAAGTAGACAGGTTTTACAATTGTATCTTAAGTTTGTGAACTTAACATGTGGACCCTATTAATTCTTTGCTGGATATTGTGTATTCTCCAAATCTTCAATGACTTAGATCACTTTTTACCATTGTTTTAAGTCTCGTTTTTAGTTGTTTTCATTTACTTTTCCTACATCGAAAACTCACAAATTTTTTTGTTTCATCTAGTTTAACTTGAGTTTTATAAATTTATAGTATGATTTTTAAAACTGCAATTTTTTTCCTTTAAATTTGCATTTATATGATATAATTTATACCGTATCAGGCGCATAAAAACAATACCACATTTATGAAAATGTCATTTGACTGGTATTTGATTATTATAAAATATAGAATTAATCTTCAGCATTTATACTATTAAAATAGAAAACATTATAGAAAAAACTTTTAGTCATGTGTTATATTACTAAAAATGTCATTGTATTTTAATTTTAATGATATTTTCAAATGTTCATTAAGGATATTTTAGTCAAATGATATATCTTAATTATTATTAAAATTTAAATCAAATTAAATCAAAATTAAGTCGAAACCAAATCTTATAATATATTTTTAAATCGCAGAATATTTTTTTAATATTTCCAAAATTTCAAAAAAAATCAAAATTTTCTTTTAAACATATGTTTAAAATTTTAGACTTTATGCAAGAATATTTGATTAGATATTTATATATATTAGATTAATAAAATTTAATTTATAGTTATAGTTTTAGGTTAATTTTAATCTACTAAATTTATAGTTTAAAAATACAAATATAATAAAAAAGTTACAGGAAAAAAATGTTAGTTTTTATTGTTTTTGAATCTAATCAATATTTTTTTAATTGTATATTTGATATAATAATTATATATATAAATTTATCTCACGCTTAGCGTGGATTGTAATTTAGTATATATTAAATTATATTAAATTAATGCAGCAATAATTATCATAAAAATAACAAAATATTTTGATGACAATATGTACCTATAAAAATTTTAGAGTGGCTAAAATTTATATATACGTAATATCTAAAACATATATATTACGCTTCATCATGTGGCCACGCAGATATGGATCCATTGTTTACGGCCCATTGAATATCCGGAGAAAGGGTCTATCTGTGGGTTGCACCTTCCCTTGGAGATTAGTCTGGGTCCTTCCATACACCCGGGATACCCCTAGGTTAATAAAAAAAAAAAATCTAAAACATATATTTTTTTTCTTTCTTTATCGGTGTAGGAAATTTAGTCAACATTTATTGTATTAAAAATTATTATAAAACTCTCTCAATTATATACTCATAAATTTATGTTATTTTGGATGGTAAAAGTAGTTATACATTATTTCCAAAATTAATATATGTTAAGATTTTTGTTATAGATATTAGATATACTATATTATGTCATCGAAATTAATATTTTTAATCCATAAATATACATCAATAATAACAAAATCATATTATGTGCACTCAGTTTATTAATTTATCATTTTAATTTATATTAGTTTTTTATAACCCATCTTTAACAAATGGCATATTTTGTGTCTGGATATAAAAAAAAAATATTTCTCTCTATGTAGGATCTGATATAAGTTAATTAAATAAAATTTTATTCAATATTAAAAATAATTTAATATCAACCTTTTAACCAAGATCACTGTCCAATTAAAACTGAAACAAAAATCTGTTTTTTATGGAAATATATATGTTATTATTAATATTTATTAAATATATCTATGATCAACACAGATAAATGAAGAAAGTATCTGTATATCATAAATTTGAAAATGTAAATCAGGTTATATATCCATTTATTTGTTAAATTTGTAAGATAAAGTAAAAAATATTGAAAAAGTCAACAACTTTTTATCAAACAATTAAAACAAAAAAAAGTTTGCAATTTATGACAATGGTTCACCAAAAAATAGTTTTCCCCTCTAAATACACTGTTTTTTCTATTTATCTCTATCTAACTTCTCTCTCCTTATCTAATTTAATGGTCAACCATTGCCATAAATTCACTCATGAAAAAATAGTTAACAAATCCTCAAAATATATTTTGCCAAAAATAAGATTTACAAATCATGACGTTACTATATATATAGATTCTAACTATCAATATATGTGAAGAACTTCCTCTAATATTGAAACTGAATCACATTTATTCTAACAACGAGTTGTAGCATCTTCTAGCGACACAAATAATGGCAAACTATAAATTTTCACCTCTTCTATTTTCTTTCCTGATGATATCTACTCTGGTGCTCATGCCAATAATTTTAGGTAAACATTTATTTATTTATGATAAATAATTTAAAGTGTAATTTATGTTCAATATAATATCATGGTAGAAAACTTAAGTTATTATGTTTTATTTTTTTTTGAACATTTCTATAGGATACACGTTAAATCAAAACGGTAAAAAATAAATAGTGTAATTGTATTTATTTTTATATGTTAAAATACTATATTCAGAATTTAAACAAAAACATGGTATTTCTTTAAAAAAATTCTAAATCAATATTTTATTTTCTTATATTAATATATGATAAATGTTTTTACTTTTAAATATTTAACTTAATTAGATATTTAAATAAAATGATTGACTCTTATTTTTAAAAAAATCATTTATTATATTTTATTATTTATGATATATGGATTTATCTTTTTTTTATCATCTTTAGTATATAATGCATATTTCTGTTTGTATAATAATTTGTATTTTGATATTTTTATATAAAATTACATTGTATTTTAATTTTAATTAATCAGTTATATTTAATGTAAAAAAAAAGTTTTGATGTACTCACTATAAATTTTAACAAAGTGTATCCATTTACCTTATAAAAAAGAATGTGATTTTTATGAAAAAAAATATCTATACTATTTTTGATGAGGGTTTTAGTTGTCTAGTTTAAAACACAAATAGTAGTTTTTAACAGTTTTATTTTATAATTTTTTCTTTAAATTCATGTATTTTCTATTTCATGGCAGAAAGCCACTTTGCGTTTCTTCGAGATGGCCACTTAATTTTTATTTTTCTAAATAGGTCACAACTTTGAGAAGAAATTTTGATTATGGATCAGAATTTTATCTAAAACAATAGTTAAAATCTAGTTAATGTGTTATGTTTGGTTATGAACTTAAACAGGACAAATGGTACCATGTCTACCTGGGGAATGTACAAACACAGAAGCATGCAATTCAGCTTGCAAATCTAAAGGATACAAAGGAGGGGCTTGTGTATTCATGAGTGTTGGCGCAAAGAGCGGTGCTTGTTGCTGCAAAGCTAATTTTGAATCTGCTGGTGCCAAAGTCCTCAATACTAACTAATTCATTATTTTATAAATATATGTACTCTTTATTATATGAATAAAAAAACACATAATTCAAATATATATGTTTGAGCATGGATTCTATATATTCCCGTCGAACGGTGGCACAATATCTGGTTGAAGATGGGGCTCATAAATTACTTGAGATCCATGCCCAATGCTAAACAAAAGTGAGAGAGATTCAAATATTGTTTGGTGCTTCACTTTCTCATACATATGTGATATGTATGAGAAAGGCCCAATACGTAGATGGGCTTACTAAAGGCCCAATAATAATTTTTGTCAAGAAGCCCAATAGTTTTATTTTTCTTTTCTGACGTCAGCCTTATAAAGTCCCTAATAAAAAGACGATATAGAACTAAGTTTGTCATCGAAGACAAATAAAACTGGTGAAAATTTGATTGATCGTTAAATCCTAAGAATGGATCCAAAGTCGTCGGAGTTTATTATGGATCAGCCGCTTCACGTCTTAGGATTCGTGTTCGAAGAGCTATCCGCCACCAGAGTCTCCGGCCGCCTCACCGTAACTGCCAATTGCTGCCAGCCGTTCAAGGTCTTGCACGGCGGAGTATCCGCTCTCATCGCCGAAGGACTCGCCAGTATCGGCGCCGGAATCGCCTCCGGTTATAAACGCGTCGCCGGTGTCCATCTCTCCATTCACCATATCCGACCTGCTGCCCTCGGCGATTCCGTCTTCGCCGAATCTTTTCCGGTCTCCGTCGGCAAAAATATCCAGGTAACCTGCGTACCCATATTCTGATCACACGTATGTAACTGCGTGTCTTTGTCTTAGATGTTTTTTTGGTCAACGATATATATAGATATATTATTCTAATGTTAATATAAAATTTAAAAATTTATAAGTATGCAAAAAAATAATTTTATAATTTGATAGAGACAATTAAAGTTTTCGGGTTTTGATTGGTGAAAAAGTGACGAGTTAGTTTTTTACTTATCAACTCTTTTTCTTTTCATTAAACCAAAATGTTTCATAACCAGTTAATTATTAAAAATTGAAGTATGTTTTGGATGAAATAATGAAACGGTAAGAAAACTAAAGATGTTTTCCATTTTTTTTGTGAGTCATTTCTTGTATATATAACATTGAGATCAGCCTTTGAAATCTTACTTATTTCAGCTTAAATTAAACTTGAAAAAGAAAAAAAAAATTAGGTAAATGAAATGAAATGACTAGTGAGTTGTTTGTCGGGCACTTTGATTTTGTTAACATGCATTTGACTAAACGAACGAGACTCTTTCTCTTTTGATCTTTACGAACAAATGTTGTCATAGACTCGACCTAAAACGGAAAAACTGGATCAATTGTGTATGAAAATAGGTATGGGAGGTTCGGTTATGGAAAACCAAAGAAACGGAGAAAGCGGAGAAGAAGAAAATGGTATCAACATCCCGTGTGACTCTCTTATGTGGTTTGCCTGTACCGGACCACGCTAAATATACTTTGGAGCAGGTGAAGAAGCTTGTACTATCCAAGTTGTAATTCAAGTTGTATCTCTCTCATGGCCTTTTTTGTTATAAAATAAGAACAGTTGAAGTTTGGTTTTATTGTATCTACCGAACGATCTATACATGGGCAGAGAAGAGTATAAAATTGACAAGTCTTTTGTGTGTCTAATTTTTGCTGATTTTTCTTTTACGTTTAGTATCATTAATAACATATCTTTATTTAAATTGAATGTGTGTTGGTAAAAATTTGTTTATTTTTCTTTTACGTACATATTTTTTCTTTTTCGTTTTGCTGATTTTTCATCTAAATTGAATGTGTGTTGGTAAAAATTTGTTTAGGAACTAGGAAAATGAGAGGAAGAGAAGAAAAAAAAGTTGTTGTTTGTGCGCGATTGGTACGAATAGATTCTGATGCCAAATTTGGATTGCGTCTCACATTTTTATCCGCACATGTTACGCCTTTTCTAATGTCTTTATAGAGAGAGCATCTTTCATCTTTAAGAGGTTAAAACATCACGCCATTATATAAATCTAAAAGTCGATGATCTGTCGTTTTTGTTTTCTCAAACCCCACACTGGAGTGTAGAGATGCCTAATTTCTCAGTTAACGTTCCCCAACTCTCATCCCTTTACGGCGGTGTAAAAACGCCGAAAGTGAAAATGAATCTCTGCGCCGATCAGGTGTTCGATAGAATGCTTCTGTGTGGAGATATGGCGACGAAGCTGAGGTTCGCTTTAATGGCGGAATTACCTGACTTGAGGATAAAAAGCAAGAGGAGATCTGTCAGGATGATCAAGTGCAGAGCCTCCGGAGCCGACGGTGGACGCATGACCGTCGGAGACGACGTGTTTTCTGTTACGACTTCTTCTAAGTACGAAGTGGACTATCTGGGTCAAAGCACCAAGGGAGATTTGAATCTCAAGCTTGACCCTCTCCAGTCATTTGGTATCACATCTTCCATTTCCTTTTTGCTCACTGGAGTTTTATGGAATTCCGAATAGTGTTTTGGTGTCTGGTTAGAAAAATTGATTCTTGGCTGTTGTGTTTATTAATTGAGACAAATAAGAGCTAAAGGTCGAACTTTTGTTGCTGTGGGTGTTCCGTTGACTTGTCTAGCTGTAGGAGCAAACGCTCAAGCTTACATTTTTTTTTTGTCTCTTTCGTCGTGTTTCTCTATGTAGTCTCATGATTAGAAAATGTTAACTTTGTATACTTCATGTAGGAAATGGGCAGGCTACGTTGGAGGGTCCAATTGAGGAAGTAGCGAGGACAGAAGCTCAAGCGGCTCAAAATTTGATTAGAGAACTGGGTATCCAAGTTCGTTATCTAATCCTTGTAATTTGTGTCTTACGTATTTTCTGCATTTCGAGTTTGAGGGTAGCTTTGTTGCGAAGAGATGATCATTCACTGGTCTCACACATTCATGCCTGATATTGCAGGGCCCTTTCTCTGCGCAACACTCTCCTCGTGGTATTTTTTGTAGTCGTACACTGAATCTACGGTCCATTAGTGCAATCGGATATGATATGGATTACACTTTGATGCACTACAATGTCATGGTGGGTTCTTCTTTTCTCATACACAAGTAGGTAAGTTGTATGCACAAGATACACCCATAATTGACGCGAGTTTATGGTCGAGTTCAGGCTTGGGAAGGAAGGGCTTATGACTATTGCATGGAAAATCTAAAGAACATGGGTTTCCCTGTTGATGGACTTTCTTTTGACCCAGAACTGGTGATGTCTTTATCCTTTTGATAGTTGAGAGGTTGCACATTGTAGTATCGTCTCTAGGTTTTTTATTACTAAGCCTAAAACTTGTCATTTCTTATTATAGGTTATCAGGGGTCTCATGATCGACAAAGAGAAAGGTAATTTAGTCAAGGCTGATAGATTTGGATATGTGAAAAGAGCCATGCACGGTACAAAGATGTTATCAAATAAAGCTGTCAGGTATGATTGACTTCTCAACACCATTGTTAGCCATGTGAAGCAAATGACAGTTGCATAGCCTCTGTTCTTTATCTGAAGGGAGTCTTATTCTCTTATTGCCTTTATATGGATTAAAGTGAGATCTATGGAAGGGAGTTAGTTGATCTTCGGAACCAGAGTCGCTGGGAGTTTCTCAATACATTTTTTTCTGTTTCAGAGGCTCTGGCTTATGCGCAGGTACATTCATTTATAACAGAAAGGGTTGCTGAATAATTGGTGGTTATGTTGGGCTAACTTGTATAACATTCACATTTCTTTTCTCAACTGTTGCTTCTTCACCCCCACGAACTTTCTTTTTCCCAAACTTTCCACACGGGTTTCTGCTGAGCAATTATAGTTTCAAATTGTTTCAGATGGTTGATAGATTGGATGACGGATCTATTTCGGCAGATCTTGGCACTCTTGATTACAAAGGACTGTACAAGGTTTTTGTGTTCCACAGCACCTAAATTTCATTGATATGAAAGTTTTGCATATTATTTATCTCTAATCAATGTTTTCAGGCTGTTGCAAAAGCCCTCTTCAGAGCACATGTTGAAGGACGACTTAAGGTTGATAGTTTGTCCATTCCGTAATCATTTTCTTTAAAAATTGGGTTTTCTCAGGTCCCTAACTAATGTCAATTACTTTGCAGAGTGAGATAATGTCCAAGCCGGAACTATTTGTCGAGCCAGACCCAGAATTACCTTTAGCTCTTTTGGATCAAAAAGAGGTAATGTTTCAGTCTTCACAGAAAATGTCTATTTATGATGGTTTCAGTTCTTAATATCGTACTGTTCGCTCACAGGCTGGTAAAAAGCTCTTGCTTATCACAAACTCCGATTATCACTACACAGACAAAATGATGAAGCATTCATTCAATAAATTCCTTCCCAATGACATGGACTGGCGAGATCTTTTTGACATGGTGAGCAAACGTAAAGTTGTTTCTTCATTTAATTATAAAGCAGTCGTTTGACAGAGAGTAGTGGATAAGAATTTTGTCTGTGTTACCACATAGGTGATAGTTTCTGCGAGGAAACCAGAGTTCTTCCAGATGTCACACCCTTTGTACGAGGTTGTGACTGGAGAAGGTTTGATGCGTCCATGCTTCAAGGCCGAAACAGGTGATTTATCATTGTTTCTACTGAATGTAAGCTGATAATTTTACTGTCCAGGAAGCTAAAAATTTTGCCTTTCTCTCCCTGTTTATCTCCCATAGGAGGTTTGTACTCAGGAGGAAGTGCTCAGATGGTAGAGAGTTCACTCAACGTTCATGGAGATGAGATTTTGTATGTTGGTGACCACATCTACACTGACGTCAGCGTATCCAAAGTCCATCTCAGGTGGCGAACTGCACTGATTTGCCGTGAATTGGAAGAAGAGGTTTGGATAAATTATGTTCTGAACTATAATCAATAGATGACAGAACTTGTAGGGCTTTTTGTTCGTTGAAGTAACAGAAAAAAACCGGTTTGGTCTTGTTTCTTTGCAGTATATGGCTCTAATTGGTAGTCGTGGTCACCGAGAAGAGCTAATAGAGCTTATAAATCAAAAAGAGGTTGTTGGGGATCTCTTTAACCAGCTTCGGCTTGCTTTTCAAAGAAGAAGCAAAGGCCGTCCTGCTCAGGTTTGTTTATATCTTTACAAGATTTATAGTTCCTATACTCTCGCTGTGCTGAATATAATTGGTAGTATGATCAGATATGAGAACAGAGATTCGTGATTGAAATTGCTCATAGAGTTATCACTTTCTCTTTTCTTTCTAGACCCTCGCTGCTACCAACTTGGATGATCAAGAACTGACTGAGACCATGCAGAAGCTTCTCATTGTAATGCAAAGACTAGATGACAAGATTGGTCTAATGCTGGAATCTGACGGCGAGCTCTTCAACAAAAGGTTAAAAAGAAAAAAAGACAAACTAATCTTAGTTAGATGACTCGGGAATCTCAGAAACGGATCTATCTGACCATAATTCTTGGATTGTTTACCAGGTGGGGCTTCCTTTCGCGTGCGGGTTTGTGGGACAAAAGCCACTTGATGAGACAAATCGAAAAGTATTCCTCCCTCTTTCTCTGCATTTCTGAGCAATTTGCAAGCTCTCACATTTTAACAACACTTACTTCCCTTATAATTTGGTTCCAGGTATGCTGATATATACACATCCAGAGTCTCCAACTTCCTCAATTACACACCCTTCATGTATTTCCGCTCGCAAGAGCAGGTAAATAAAGCGTACATCAGATTGTCAGAGTAAGTACAAAAGAAATCTGAGGCATACGTTAACTAAACTCGTTCATGTTGTGTCTCTCCTATGCAGTCACTGGCTCACGACTCTCCGCTTCCTGATGCGGCTATGGAGAACTAGCAGTTGTGTTCTGCCCAAACTTGAGGCAAATTTGTATGTTGTAATCATTTTAAATGAGAAATTGTCGATAGAAGTGTAACAAAAGAAAATTCTGATGCTCAAAGTCTCTTTTATGTATAAAATGTGTTATTCCTATTCTCTTAACTAAGTTAAGCTGGCTCTGGTTGTTATAATGCTATTGTTTTGATTTCTTGTTTATCTTGTGTGCTTCTCAGTCTTGACATCACAAGCAGTTTGTGCAGAAGACAGTTGGTGAATATTTTATATTCGTGGTTATAAAAAAACAGACGAACTTAAACTTCTGTTAACTGTTATATCCACCACTAGACAAATATCTCACCTTAATTCTTTGTGAGAGAGGCATGCTAAATATATTTCCATGTGTTAATAAAAAGTTTCGAAACTCCCTGAAAACGCAGCGTTTTGTCACTTCAGTTTTTTCTTAATTAGTTGAAAGTTTTTGCCTGTCTCTGAGTTGCTTGGATTCGTTTCTCGAAGAAGAAAAGTTCCGACTTTCAGACCAGAACTCAGTGCGTGGTCTCTCTGGCCTTGTCAAAAGGTGCCCTTTTTAATTCTCCATCTTTCATCAGACTCGGACGTTATGGTCTTGTTCAATTTAGGTTTTTTTTTTGTTTTCGTTTTCCATATCATCTCTTAATTCACTTGCGTTGATAGCATTCTCTCTCTCTTTGGTTTAGTCTGTTGGAATTTTAGTAAAGTTTCAATTTTGGATCTTAGGGTTTCGTGATTTGTGGCCTTGCGTTAGCTGAGGATTGGAATCCCAGAAATTACGTGTTTTCATAAGAGTAGAAGTTTTTGCTTCTCCTAAAATCAGATTCCTTTTTTTTTGTTTTTATTTTGATTTTAGTGATGGCGACGAAGAAAGTCATAGCTATATGTCAGGCAGGTGGACAGTTTGTGACCAACAAAGATGGTTTATTAGTTTATACCAATGGAGATGCTTATGCCATAGACATCGACGAGGACACTTCTATGAGCGACTTCAGGTCTGAATTGGCCGAGAATTTTGGGTTTAGTTGGGAGACGATGACTCTCAAGTACTTCCTCCCTGGAAACAGGAAAACCCTTATCACCATCTCCAAGGATAAGGACTTCAAACGCATGGTCAGTTTTTCCGCAGACGCACCTAATGTTGAAGTATTTGTCTTACCCGAGGAATCTGATGCGAGGAATGTGTCCAACATGCCAGCTAGTAGGTATGTGTGTTTCGTTTCTCCACCTTTTCTCTACTTCAGTCGGAAAACATGAATGTTAATGTCATTGTTTAGCTTTTATCCTTGTTAAAGCTATGTTCTAGTTCTTAGCAGCTTCCAGTGCCATTCTAGTTTCTGACACCTAAAAGTTTATCGACATTTGTCGAAGATCATAACAACTGATGTGTGAATTTTCTTTTTTTTTTTTTTTTTTTGAGACAGGTCGAGTAGGACAACTGCATCGGAAGCAGTGGTACCTGTAGTTTCTGCTGGCGATATTGTCATGGGAGATGATGATGATGATATAACAACAAATGATTTTCAGATCGATATGGGAGTGATGCCTGACGGAAGCAGCCCTTTGCCGTGCGATTTTCTTTTGACTGACGAGAAACAACATATCAAACCCGCACAGCAGTGGGAAAACACCATCACTGGTGTTGATCAAAGGTTCAACAGCTTTACAGAATTTCGAGATGCATTGCACAAGTACTCGATCGCACACGGGTTCACTTACAAGTACAAGAAAAACGACAGCCATCGCGTTTCGGTCAAATGCAAAGCTCAAGGCTGTCCATGGCGTATCACTGCGTCGAGGCTCTCGACCACGCAGCTAATATGCATCAAGAAAATGAACCCGAGGCACACGTGTGAGAGAGCCGTTGTGAAAGCTGGTTACCGTGCAACAAGAGGTTGGGTTGGAAGTATTATAAAGGAGAAGTTGAAAGCTTTTCCGGATTACAAGCCTAAAGATATCGCAGAGGATATAAAAAGAGAGTACGGGATTCAACTGAATTACTCACAGGCATGGAGAGCTAAAGAGATTGCTAGAGAGCAGCTTCAAGGTTCTTATAAAGAGGCATATAGTCAACTTCCCTTTTTCTGCGAGAAGATCAAGGAAACGAATCCTGGAAGTGTTGCCACTTTCATGACAAAAGAAGATTCGAGCTTCCATCGTCTTTTCATATCGTTTTATGCATCCATATCTGGGTTTAGACAAGGTTGCCGCCCTCTCCTTTTCCTTGACAGCGCCGGCTTAAACTCTAAGTACCAAGGGGTTATGCTTGTTGCTACAGCTCCTGATGCCGAAGATGGAATATTTCCAGTAGCTTTTGCAGTTGTGGATTCTGAGACTGAAGAGAACTGGGTTTGGTTCTTGGAGAATCTCAAACTGGCATTGGCTGATCCCCGGAGAATCACATTTGTTGCAGATTTCCAAAACGGTCTGAAGAATGCATTGACTCTGGTATTTGAAAATGAACACCATCATGCCTATTGCCTGCGCCACCTCGCCGAGAAACTAAATATGGACTTGAAGGCTCAGTTTTCTCATGAAGCAAGACGGTTTATGCTCAACGATTTCTATGCTGCTGCTTATGCGACACGACCCGAGGGATATTACCGTTCCTTGGAGAATATTAAAAATATTTCCCCTGATGCTTACGCTTGGGTTATTGAAAGTGAACCTCACCATTGGGCAAATGCTTTGTTCGAGGGAGAGAGATATAATCACATGAACTCCACTTTTGGGCTAGATTTCTACAGCTGGGTTTCGGAAGCACACGAGTTGCCCATAACCCAAATGATAGACGAACTCAGAGCAAAGTTGATGCAATCGATCTATACCCGTCAGGTACAATCCCGGGAGTGGGTTGCTACCGTGCTAACACCAAGTAACGAGGAGAAGCTACAGAAAGAAATAGAACTCGCGAGGTCACTTCAGGTTTCACCGCCTCACGATAGCTTATTTGAGGTTCATGGTGAATCTATCAACATAGTTGATATCAATCAGTGTGATTGTGACTGTAAGCTATGGAGACTTACGGGTTTACCGTGTAGCCACGCGATTGCAGTGATTGAGTGCATAGAGAAAAGCCCTTATGAGTACTGCTCCAGATACTTGACCTCAGAGAGTTACCGTTTAATGTATGCCGAGTCCATTAACCCTGTCCCTAACGGGATGATGACAATGGCGGAGGAGCCGCCCATTGAGGGGGTTGTTTCAGTAACGCCTCCGCCCACGAGAAGGACACCGGGGAGGCCAAAGAGTAAGCAGGTGGAACCGATAGACATGATCAAGCGTCAACTTCAGTGTAGCAACTGCAAGGGGTTAGGACACAACAAGAAGACCTGCAAAGCTGTGTCCTAAGTATAGACAGAGAGACAGGGTTAGGACAAATTGTAGTTATGGTTAGCTGATTTTGCCCAATATTTTGGTTTCGGTTACTCTTCTTTGTTGGTTTTAGGAGTTTGATCCCGAAGGGTTGCGAGACCAAGCGAACAGAGAACAAGCAGCACAGACAGAATCTCTGTTCTAAATGGCGTCAAACGGTATGGGAGATTTTACAACAAATGTGTAATGCTTCTTATTGAAAATCCAGATATTATCACATTTTTGTCATGAATTTTTGGAATCCAGATATCAACAGTATTTTTCCTTATCTTCCGAAATATTAGATGGAACATAGTAAATCGGATTCACTACACAGCTTTATAATCGCACTTTACAAAATCAGCCATACTTGTTAGAAACTTCCACAATTGCCGACAACACATGATGTTTAACTTGTATAATTCCCACAATAATCAATGATCATGTGATATGTGCTTAATACACCCGTGAATAGGGCCGGAAGATCGAGCCTATAATAAATGCTAGAGACAGAAAGATATAAAATGTAAAAAGTAAAATTGCTACCAAGAAATTGATTCCAACCAGTCGGAGGTGAACTCATAGGCCACAAAGGTTACAGCACCAGCAGGAGCAGCTTTCACAGTGGATGGCACAATGCCTTTGTACAGACCGTGCCACCCTTCCAACATCAGAATCTGTTTGAGACCGTCTAACATGTTTCTGTATGCACGTCGCTCCACTCGAGCTCCATATCTCGGATGTCTCTGTAAACCTTCAATCTGCAACAAAAAGAGTCTTTCAGAATCTTTCTGTCAATTCATGTTTGAAGGCAACTGCATTTCCATTGCGATGGAGATTCACTGGGAAGTTCGAAAAGATTTTATCATCCACGGAATGTTTAACACATATTTGAGTTTTCTTTCTATAGATACGATGACAGAACAAGAGTGGGGTCAACCAGGAAACAGCAAGTAAATCTATAAGCAATGCCATAGCGCAGCAAATAATATATATTCTAGTCTGATATAGATAAGTCCTTGTGTTAGTTCCTTGTAGGAGCATCGTATTTACCCCTGTTTTGTAGTAGTTTGTAAATGTGTTGATAGCTCAACAACTATACTTAAATCAGTTACCTAGAGATACAGGCTAAAAGGAAGTTTAGGATAATGAAATTGAGGTTTTCAGGATTGATCGAATTGGGTCGAGAGTAGAGGTTCTCTCTTTAATCAAGTCTCTCTATGATGTGTGTAATTTCTTGCTAAAATGAATAAAGAAGGAAACTACCGGTTTGGATCCTATTAGAATATCTTTACAGAGAAGCCAATGGGTAAGATAACTGACCTGGAATCGCTTTTTAACCACATCAAGAGGATGGCAGACAAGTTTGGCGCTAGTGCCCGCCCCAAGCCCACAAACAAAAAGCTGGAAGCTAGAAAGGTTGGTGTCCACGTTGATCGGGTTTTTGGAAGATAAAACGTATCGGTTCCAATCCTGATAAAAAAAATCAACTGACCTGATTGTCACCAGAAATATAAAAAAGACGGATGTTTTAAGAAAACACCACACAGAAAGTATATATTCCCATGCTCTTACCATCATCCAGCGCTTGAACATATCATAAGTGCCAAATTGCAGGCCAGCGTAAGGCACAATTTCAACAAGTGTTGGTGTTAATCCATTATACAATCCTTTTATGCCTCGAGATTGGAGAATATCAACAAATGCAGACCTCATTGTTGGGTATACCTGTAGACAGTCATCAATCAGTTGTCTATGGTTACAACGTCACTTACGCATAAATAAAGAAGAAAAACAAGAAAACCCCCAGAGGCGAGAGAATTAAACTATACTACAGGCTTAATAAGTCAAGCAAGCAACAAACCTTAGGCTCCCCTTGTGAGGCCAATATTGTCCTAAGAAGATCAAACGGATAAGATCCTAGTGTTGCAGCACATCCTGCTAAAGCTCCACTGACGAAGGATAGGTAAGGGCTCAAATGTATATGATCCTCTGCATTCCAAAAGATTAAAATAAGCTAACAATTATAAAAAAAAAAAAATACATCGATCTCCAAACTATAACAATAAGAAACATGCATTCAACAACAACGAAAAATAGCACTGACAATCTACAAAATACCATATCTAGTGAGACCCTGATTTTAATCAGTAGATTCGTTACCTGTTTTAGTAGAACCAGATGCAAAAGATTTCAACTTATGTAGTACTGTAAACTGGATTGAAGTATATGGCATGACCATCAGCAAAGCTGGCACATTACCACGCCAAAAACCCTGAGAAAACAAGCATCAAATATCAGAACAGTGAACAATGCCACAGACCTGAAACTCTCTATAACGGCAAAACGAAGGAAGGGTTTAGGAGATGAAAGTGGTCAAGAGACGGACCCGAAAACCTTCTTCTCTAAATATGTCTTTAGTTGCCTGTACCATTCCCGTATACTTAGATGCTCCTGGCAAGTTTCCCCGGACCACAGACCATGAAGTTGTCGGTTCTAGTTGGACCTGCAATCACACATTAAGTTTCTTCAGCCATCTCTAAACAGCATGAAGGATAACTTCCACAGATAAAAGCTAATCCCTTTCCTAAGCTACAAATCTAACAATGGCGTCGACAATACAAGTGTATCTGAAGCAGCAACAACAACAAACAATGACTATGAAACTCGACCCAAATATTCTCAGGTAAACACAAAAAGCTGAGCTTTATCAATGGCGATGAAAGAAGAGAACCAAAACAAAAAGGCAAATGAGAGATACCTGAAATCTAATCTTAATGACATCAAGCGGAGAAGTAACGGTGCGAGAAACAGCACCGGAGATGGCGCCGGCAGAAGCATCAATCAGGGCACGTTTAATCTGGCTGGGATCGTCGACGGCCGCCGTGGGACTCATTTTTCTAGGGTTTCGTCTCTACAAGCTAATCAATTTAGAAAAGTAAACAAAACCCTCTCATCAATATAAACCTCAAAAAGACCCAAAAAAAGGGAAAGAGATCATACGAAGAGCCGTGGTAAGAGATTGGACGAAGCAAAAAATGGAATTTCCGGAAATTACCAGATAACGAAAAGGAGCAGCGACATTGATGAAGATGATCTTTGCGGGAAAACAGAAATAAAGATGAATGAGCCTAATAGACAGGTTTGCCGCGGGATTGAGAGAGTTGGGTGGTGATAGAAAATGATTTGACTTGAAAAAGATTAAAAAAGCTGTGAGCTTTCTTTCTCCGTCAACGATCGTGTGCTCCTCCGATTTTTAGCTATTACCAAATTAAAAGCCACACTTCTTCCTTACAGACTTTACCCTCTTTATGTTCTGTCGGTTTAATGAAAATATCAATTCATGACTCATCACAAAGCAAATATCCTTTTTTAAAGATCTCAACTTTCAAAGGTTGCTCTTTTAACGTGCCTTTACGTCTTCTTGAATGGGTAAGGACTAGAGATGTTAGAACAAGCCTCTTTATCCTATGGATTATAGAACAAGATGATCATAGGAGTAGAAGGAATATCATTCGAAGATCGAAACCCTAACCACCCAAAATGATTGTGTGATGAAGTACTTTATTCTAACATTGATTAAACCGCACTTACATCCCCTTTTTAGAAAAATATGAACAAATCAGAGATGGGAACTATAGCAAACGTCTAGATAGAATCGTAGTATTTGAGTTCTAAGGCATACATCGAAATCGAATTATAATATGTTCGAATCCAAAGGGCCCTAGTTCCCATCATCTGATATTCGCCTTTCTTTCTAAAGTATTCGTATTTCTTTCTTATACTCACTAGAGACTGAAGAACCTGCTAAACAAACTTTTGAAACTTCGTTAAAGTTTATATTAGATGACGAAGCAATCTAGTATAACTGGAGAGATGCTCATAAGTGGCTCGGGAAACTCGTTTATGCTGAAGTATGTAATGGTTATATATACGATCTCGCCAGCTAAGTGTTGGACTGTGTTATCTTTATTTACTCGGCGTTACTCACCCACGTGTTTTCATTCTTCGGATAATTCTTGTATTGAGCTGTTTCATCTTGAGATGCCTATTGGTAGTCTCTCCTTTCTACTTTGGTTATCTGTCTCAAGAAAGTGTCTTTCAGTGTTAGAAAAAATGATGAAACAATATATAAACAGATGATATCCTGTTTTCGTTTATCTTTTACGAAATAATATTCCCGTAATGCACATTCAAATTCATAAACAAGTATCATGATTTTGATTGATCAGATATGTTTTATGTTTGCATATACATATTCAATATATATTGACTTATTGTAATGCATACCCAATTAACCATCTCTGTTTATGGTCGAGGAGTCAACTCTTGTGTGACTAGTGGATGGCTATTTCAATAAATTTGCAAAATAGGTTTTTATAGGTATATTGGAAACTACTTTCCAGTCAATTAACCACTATAAAACTATCACGAATATATCATATTTACTGTGTAGTTGACAGAATAATTTTTAAAAGATCAAGTAAAAATCTAAAAGTATCGTTAGCATAACAATTTATGTATTTTATTCCATCCGCCATGAAACTTTTAGAGTGAAGTATTATAATTTTTTCGTCTAAAATAAAAATTTGAAATAACTATATATTAGAAGAATCAAACAAATTATAGTGAAAATAAAGATGAGAATTTATATATGGTTAATATGCTGTATGGACACAGAGTGGAGGTTCAGGTATAAAAATTGTCTTTTTGAAAAATCATAAACAAATATGGTGTGATTTTGCGTGTTTTATAAAATAGTCAACAGTGTTACATCAAAATAGAGTGTGCTATTTGCATAAAACATACATAAAAGTCATCATGTTTGTTTTAAATATGTATATATAATATCACCTTCACTCATTAACAATTTCACCATCATATCATTTTTGCAAATAAATTTCCACCGTATACTCATATATACACACACTAATAATACACATTGTCGCCTTTAGCGTTTAGCATGGGAGAACCTGATGCCATCCTCATTTTGTTATTGTGCCTACTTTTGAATCATTATATATATTTTCTATATATATAATATACATATATATATATCCCTACCCTATATATCCTATATACATCGATCCATGTGAGTTATATATACATAATATTCTCTATATCCATTCTAGACATATCTTTTTCATGCAATCTTGAGAAATTATCTTCTTTGACCAATCAACCACAAAACTGAACATTGTCTTTTGCACTTATCCTCATAGGATATAATGAAAATAAGAAATAGAATATGCAAATAATATTGTTATTTTATTATTCAGCAGGAAAAAAAAAGAGCGGTTTCATAGACTTTTTTATTAACATACATTAATTGATATTTCCACAATAGTACATACAACATCCAACATTCAAACAGAAGGTTAGCTTCGCAATAGATATAGCCCATATTAAACAACACCATGGGACACACATCAAGACAACACAGAACCCATCTTATGGTGAAGAGCCTGAAAACACAAAAACGCCAAAATATGGCTACATGTCCCTGACTTGGAACATGTTGCGGTTCTTGACGACGATATCGTACATGTGCATCGACTTAAACCTGGAGAAATCAGTAGGGAGTGAGATGAGATGAACGGTGGATACTTTGTGGAACTGAAGGAGGTGAGGTTCCTCGTAGTAACGTTCCCAGCCAAGTGCGTAGAGAAGTCGCTGGAGATGTGAGTAAGAGGTTATGACCTCGTTGCTTGGAGTGTAAACAAGAACCTTTCGCTTTGCCTTCTCAATGTTCGTCTCAGCTCCGGGATTCTCCACTAGCCGAAAGACGCCATTCTTGAACACCCACACTCCCGACATCTCCAGATCTTGATCTTTTAAAGTATATATTGAAGTTGTTCTTGAGATATCAGGTTAGATGAGACGTGGTTATATATAAGCAAGCTCAGTCGCTTTTTCTTTTCTTCTGTCAGTTAATTGTTGTATTATATATATATATATATATATATATTCTGTATTATCATGTGCCATTTTGAAGTACAGTAAATTTTTATAAATTAATAATATTGGAATCTTAATATTTTATTAATTTTAAAATTTTAAAATTATAAAGAAACTAATCAGGTTAAGCATAATTTAAAAGACTGAACGGCAAGTGATATTACATTAATTAAAACGTTTACTAATGTTTACATAATTTTAAAATTTACCAAATATTGTATATTTAACAGTTGACCCTTGTGAATAATTATGTGAAGCAATTCCTCAATTCTGATAATCAGAATGGGCATTCCTTCACTTTCTTGGACTGACAAGTCATTTCGAAGTGCCTGTGGTATATTGATATATAAATTTTTTGAAGCTGATATATCAAAAAGAAAGAAAAGTAATAATGGGGAAAAGGTGTACACAACAAAATTATAAATTCAATATCTTTATCTCACGGGAATGGGCAAAGCCTACGCCTTCAAATTGGTCCATACATTAGATATGGGCAAAATACAAAACTTTGTAAATAATATAAAGGAATTTGTTAGAAATACAATTTTCTTACTATTATTTTCTAAATACACACAAAATATTTGTAAACTCTTATAAATACCGTTATAAGTAATTGTGTATACCCTTAATAGGAATATGAATATCACTCATTGTTTTTTTTGCTCTTTTGGACAAAAAAAAACCTATCACTTGTGACAATCTGATTCAGTAGTGCTCTCATACCTCAGGACTCATGAGATAGATTAATATTCCAGTTTTGACGGTTCTAAGAAACGCATGCTTCACGGGTTAAGCCCTCAGCAACCGTTGATCTTTGCTCGTCTTCACCCGTTGAAGATGGCATGGCATGTCCATCCGCATACATCATGTTAAAAAAAAATGTAAATATATATATAAGATTAAAAAGTAGACACGCATATGATTCGTCTACACTCAATTAAGTAAAGACTAACTTATAAATGATATTTATATTTTGATAAATTTTTATTTTTAAAAATTAGATATTTAAGAAATGAAGATTAACATTTTGAGAATCTAGGGTGGGAATTGGGAAATTTGCGTTCACAAATCAAAAGGTAAGGAGTTGTTGACTTTCACTTTTAGAAAGATGTGGTCGTCATTGATTGAAAAGCCGATTCAGCAAACCTCTTGCGAGAACATGTCTGCATGCAAATTTTCATACATATTTTTGGGTCATAACTTTGTAATAAAAATATTATACAGACAGAGATGTGGTTTGCTTATTAAACCCTGAAAAAGTAATAATTTACAAATCGATCCAGATCAAATGAGTATTTTCGACACTTAATACATTATGGGCTAAGCCCACTAGTAGCTTAAGGCTCAATACGAGCCCTTAAATTTGGCGCGGAATCATAAGTCATCTGTTTCTATTTGCCGCTCGGTTCAGCTTTGACGGCATCTGAAACTGGAACTTTCAGAGGGATTCAGAGAAAGAAAATCAGCAGAGCAGAGAGAGTGATAGAGAGAGGGGAAACCGATCTAATGGCGTCGAATTCGGATCTGGGATCGGCGGATTTCGAATCATTGTCGTCGACTTCGGACGTGGAGCTCTTGAAGAGGGCGTGGCGTAACGAGAAGGCGGCGCCGGAGATTCTTCCGTACGAAGGGAATCTGGTCGAAAGAGCCAAAGGGCAGATTGAATTAGTGGTAAGTTTTCTAAAGCCCTAATTTTTTTTTGTTGTGTCCATGATCCTAGTTCATCTTCCCATCACGATGTTACCCAGAAAAATAGTATACTACTCTTGTTTAATCTTCGCTAAATATCAAAAAATTTCATCTTTTACATATTCTGTTACTATCACTGTCTTGTCACTTCTAAATTCTAGGGGAGGAGTTAGTTATATCTAATGGTTGCAGCGCAGCTTTTGTAAATTTTCATTTTTTTTTTATTTGTAATTACAGGAAGAAAATATTGAAGATTATGTGGAAAATGGCCTCGACCCTCTGGTGGTGTCACTTTATCAGATGGATTTGGACAGAACCCAGTTTCTACTTAGATCATATCTTAGGGTCAGGCTTCTCAAGGTGTGGTGTTTTTTTTTTTTTTTTCTCCTCATTGTCTATCTTTCATTCTTCTTCCATTTCCATGAGTGTCAGATTATCTGTATGAGTCTATCAAATTTTTCTGAAGTGTTCACTGGAATCGAAATGTTGCTTAATAGATTTCGGTTTCATGTCTTCTCCAATGGTGAGTGTTGGCTGCAGATAGAGAAGTTTATGGTCCACAGCTTGAATTCAGAAGAAGCCGAAAGTCGGCTTTCTGAGCAAGAGAAGGTGTATGCTAGAAGGTTTGTTTTTTTTGTAACATAGTAATTGTCTGATTTTATGTTAATTTGGCTGGTGTCATTAAACATATATGAATGGTGGTTGCAGCTGTGCTAGAAATTTGGCAAAGCATTTCGAAGAGAGCGTACTGCTTAAGTTGCCCGAGAACTATCAGTCGGTTCTCAAGCAATCCCTTATAAGTGAAGTGGATGATATGGGTAACAACTTAAACTTCATGTTCCTCCTCTGATATATGGAATCTCAGTTGGTTTAGATTGTCCTTACAGTTGAACAATTCATTCACAGTCAGTAGCTAGAGTTGTGGGTGTTACTGATGACTATAATTGTGGATTGTTTTAATTTTCAGTGCCGCAACCGCATTTGGATACCTTTGTTGTTTGTAGAAGCAAGAACTTTGTCTCCCTCAATCTATACGAAGAGTGAGAACTCCTTAACATCATTTCTCCATACACAACCTTTCTTGTAATCTAAATGGGATTGCTCTTATTTTGGCAGAGGAGAGAGTCCCGAGACTGTGGAGATGGAGCGTGGTGATCTCTACTTCATACGTTACAAGATTGTAAAAGGAGCAATCGAATCTGGCAAAATTGACTTGATCTGAGCTCAAAAGCTAGAGGTTACAATGGATTTTCACTCATATCTCTTTCCATAGCATAAGCATTCGCTTGCGCTACCATTTTTAATTCTCTATGACCTGAGTTGCTTGAGTTGTATAGTGAATTTCTATAATGTTCGAATTTCCCAAATGTCATGATAGAAACTTAGCATTCCTTGTGGCTTGTGCAGTTGTCCCTAACATAGCTATTCTTTTGCTGAGAATACTAAATGATAATCATAACTAAACTAATTACTTTTGGTCCCAAAAGTAAGGCCTTACCACCATTAACTACGATTTAGGAAATACATTTTTTCTACACTTTTTGGGTCTTTCTATGATAGTCATCTGGTGCCATCCATTGAGGCTGTAGTGAGGTATGTTCTCATGCTTGATGAACAGGAGCTGAGACGAAGAGGAAGGAGAGATCTCAAATGGTTTACGAGCGAAAGACTCAACTTCACAAACTTAGAGCCAAGGCTTAGAAGGTCGCTGAAAAGAAGCTCGCAGCACAGCTCGAGATTCTTGCACCAGTTAAGTACTGAGATCGTCACTAGTTCAAGTTTGTCTTTGCATGTTTTGAGCCGACCTATAATACTTTTTTTTACTTATACTTCGATGTTGTATCGAATTTTAATTTGGGTTTGGAAGATTTGTTAAGACATAATGGCTTCTGCTCCCTCTTTATTACACAAG
This sequence comes from Iljinskaea planisiliqua, assembly GCA_900108845.1. Taxonomy (NCBI): domain Eukaryota; kingdom Viridiplantae; phylum Streptophyta; class Magnoliopsida; order Brassicales; family Brassicaceae; genus Iljinskaea; species Iljinskaea planisiliqua. Next base: position 4,554,302 of record FNXX01000002.1, on the reverse strand, counting down.
TCCAAGATACACAGTTTATACAAAATGGTCTCTAGACTGGAAAATTGACCGGCTTTTGCAACAGAGTTGTCTACGTTTTCGAGCTGATTTATGAAAGCCGGAGAAAGAATATCAAAGCTGGTTTTTGTAGCGTGTAATTTGCTTGTTATAAAAATCACTCCATGTTTTAACATTTGTAAGCAATCACGGGACAATTTAGTTAAGATTAGTCGACATTTTTGGCTAATTAATAACCCAACTGTGTTCGCTGTAAAAAAATGAATCTTAGATTCTTAATTCTAAATTGTAACTTTACAAGTTAAAATTTTAAATAATAACATCTAAAGAAGATACTATACTTAAAAATGTTATCTTTTAGTCAGTCTATTTTTTAATTTCTAGATATATACTATAGTTTTGTAACTCGAATAACCCCAAGATCCGTAAATATAAAATATGAAAAATCTTCGTAGACAAAAAAAAACATGAAATTTGTAACCTTTAGTTTGTAAAAGGGATATTATAAAAATAGCTATAACGTTGCGTGTGCCGGCCAATAAAAAACAAATGTTATGTGCTCACTGAGTATTCAGTATTGGATAGAGATTAGAGAGAGCATAGAGGTGAGATTCCAAAGTTTTCGCCTTTTCCTTTCAAACTCTGTGAAATTCGCATCTTGTTTTTGTTTGCAGTCCTTGAATTTGCGCAGATCAAGTTTGGGTCTTAGGGTTTTGGTTTTTTTCCCCTATATATCTTCGAGGTATAAGGACTTTGGAGATCTCTCTGATTAGTGTGTGGTTTGGTTTAAATAATCCTTTCGCATCTTTCTTCTCCAGAAACTATACGAATTCGGCTGTAAATTTCAGTTAAAAATCGTCATTACTGTCACTTCAGTTGGTATGTAGCAGTTCAATGATAAACAGTGTGAGAAGACTAATGTTTTTTGCTTATTATTACAAAATTCATTGTCGTTTGAGTTTGGTTTCGTGTAACTTTGAAGTTACCAAATTGATGAGCTTGTTTCTTGCTTGAATTACTCTGCTTTTTTTTTAAAAAAAATTTCTTTGTTTTTGAAATATCAAAGTTTGTTTCTTTCTTTCTTCTTATGCTAAGTTGGTTCCCTTGCCAGCTTTTGACAAGAGAGGGAGGTGTGTGTTGGTGTAGTAGAAGATCTGCTGAGAACTCGAAAGATACTTATTACAGCAAATGGGACTAGTGGCATAAAAGTTCAAGATCGGTCTGCTTGTGCTTTTTCCCTGTTGTTTAACCCAAAAGAACTGGTTTAGCGTCTTCAACATTTGAGACAAGATGCATCTGTGGCCATCGTTGAAACTTCGAAATTCCTTCAAGAGCACTAGCCAGAAGAGATATCAAAGGATGAACAGTGGGAATCAAAGTCAAAGCAATCAGCAGAAACTCCTCTCCAGCGACAAAGAATCTGGTAGCTGTTTTGAGGTTGTCTGCAGAGATCTTGCCATGGTTCTCTCTTGCTGCTTCTGCTGTTTCTGTTGCGGAGGTAAACAACTTTCTCGACACTTTCTTCCCCTTTTAGCTCTTTCCTCTTTTGTATCTGTATGCGATCTCCGCCTGAAACTAGTGCTGTGAAACCTGATCAGCTCCTAAATCTTGAACCAAACTAGTGACTTAATTTTCTCAAGCATAAATATTACATATTGTTAAATGCTCAATGTTCTACTTTTTGTATGACCCTCATTGTTATCTCTACACCGACTAGTGTGTATATTCTTATAACTTAAATGGGAATCGTTAATAGATTATGCTCATACCAACTTAGAGAAATGGTATTAGTTTAGAATACAAGCTCAAGTGCTCAACTATGATCATCTTTTTAAGAGGATTGTTGATTCTTCTTCTTCAATTACTCTGGTTCTGAATCCTTTGATTTTAAATCACATACTCTTTCTTTGTTCAATTTTTTTTCAGCTTGCATTGATGAGGAAGAGAATTGATGCAAGGTCCCACTGGAGGAGTAAGTGAAATATATACTATAGCCTTTGGAAAATACAGTCTCTCAAGATGTAACTAGAAATATTGTTTCTGTTCATTTCCTGAATTCTATTTGTAGCTTCTCCCAATCAAATATATTAAGTTGCTGATTACTGAAAGTCTTAAATATCTGCCTTCACACTTCTAATCAAATCTCAAAAGCACACATTTTGTTATTTGTTAGTGACTCCATAGCTTCCCACTGCCACAATGATCAACCCTATTGATGACACATCATCATCATGATAGTATCTTCTTATCTCATCATGCAAACATGGCCCACGTTATCTTTACATCATTCAAAATCTGATACGTCATCTAACTCACTTTTAAAAACTTCATAATCTTTTGTTTTTGTTCAACTAAAAACTATATAATCTAAAGTTACAAGATCCATGAGATTGGAGAAGATTACTTAAAATTTCTAGTTTCTAATTTTCTCGGATTAAATATGTAGAATTCAAACTTTAGGCCCACCATTCAAATGAAACTGGCGAAAGAAGCCCAAAACGTGACAAGTGCAAAAGTCCAAAGTTAAAACGGTATATACGAAGATGGAAAGAGGAATCAGCCGACCAGTATACATCTGCCACGTAATAATATCCAAAAAGAAAAATGGAACACATTAAAGTGCATGAAAATACCAAAGCAGACTCCACTATCCGACTAAATTACAAAAGTACCACAGAGTGGCGTTTCCTTCTCCTGGCTTCCTTTTTGGGCTTTGGCGGCTCTTTTTTTTCTTTATTGTTCTCTTCCTCTTCTTGTGTCGGCTCTCGCTCGCTCCTTCTTCCTTCTCACTCTTGTGTTTCCTCGGAGCCCGTGAAAGCTCTCCTCTTTTAAAAAACCCTAAAATTCCTTTGCTTCATCTATAGATACACATACTGTATCTATACATTCGTTAGTCTAATGGAGGCTCCTTCTATGGTTAAGCTCAAGCAGCAGGAGTTCACTCTAGCCTCCGTCACTGATCTCGCCTCCTCCTCTTCTTCATCTCTTTCCTCCTCTCCTGTTGTAGCTACGTTCTCCTGCGTTAACGAACTCGCGGAACTCCGATTTCAAGAATCTGAATCGGCCGATGGTTTCAGTTTTGATCTTAGCTCCGCTCAGGTGGCTGTCAAGTCGATTCGCTTTCGATTATCTTTTTTTTTCATCTAAATTTAGAAACTTTTCTATCTTTAGTTAAGTAATGTAGAAAAGCGTTCTAAAGTAATTGAATTTTTTTGTTTTTGTTTCTCGTTCGAGTGCTATGTTTAGCTAAGATGATCGAATGAGTCTTGTGCTAGGTTTGTGTCCTTTGAACCAGTTGCTGATAAATTGCATTGATCGTCTTTGTTGTGTTTTAATCTGTGTTTTGCTCAGTTGTTCAAGTTGGGGCCGCTTCAGTTCGTCTGTGTATCTGATAGTTCGGATTCCACAAAAGAGGTACGTGAAACCTCTCTTTTTGTTCACTAAGTGTGTACGAGATTGATTCTTGTATTTGCTTTTGGGAGATTTTTTGTTTCACTTTGTTTATTACCCGAGTGTGTAATTGATCTGATGTATGTTTTTCTGATTCTTAACCAGAATTCATTCTCTCGGGGAGTTGTATTAAAGTTTAGAGATGAGAAGGAAAGCAAAGATTTTTGTGATTCATTTGAGGAATGGACAAAGGATGCTGTTAAAAAAGGTGCCTCCTCAGACATGTTTATGTTTTCATGTTTTTCCTCTTTCAGAAAAGAAAGGTTTTAGATGCGTTTGACCTTATTATATAAGTGATGTGTATGCTCATTTCCCTCATGATTCATGAATATACTTTAGAAAACGTTTATATTATATGAATAACTTTTGGTTGTTCTTATCTTTCCTAATGGATCAAACGTCGCTTAGTGGCCACATTTGTATAAATTGTCTGCTCTCTGCCTTTATCTTTATGATTCACGATATATTCATGAGTGTTGTTCGTAATTATTCTGTGATGCCTTCTCATTCGTTCGTTTCTAGGATCATCCTTGCCGAACGGAACAGTTTCAGATAGTAAAAACAAGTTCGACAATAAGATAGAGGCTGCTTCTGCCAAAATGTATTTCCATTATTATGGACAACTTCTACATCAGCAAAACATGCTACAGGATTATGTGAGGACAGGTAAGACGTTTTTGATGTTTTTGGTAGGTTTGGAAGGATGGGCATCCATCGGAGGATGAATATCTTTGGGTTTCTTCACACGACTATTTGACTGAAGATTGCTCATTTTATGTCACATTACTATCTTCAGGTACTTATCATGCTGCAGTCATGGAAAATCGTTCAGATTTTTCTGGGCGTATTGTGGTCGATGTGGGTGCTGGAAGTGGCATTTTGTCAATGTTTGCTGCACTGGTATGCAAATATTAATGATTCTTTGGCCTCAAAAGTGTTTAGAACTACTCTAGATCTGCATTGTGCTCGTTAATAATTGTCCATTGTGCTTCTACCCTAATTTAGGCTGGTGCCAAGCACGTGTATGCTGTGGAAGCGTCAGAAATGGCTGATTATGCCCGTAAGCTGATTGCTGGAAACCCATTGCTTGCTGAACGGATCACGGTATGACCTGTAGTTCAGTTTGCTTAGTACATTTTCTCATGTGTATCTATTTTTCTAATGTTCTTCAAGTTGGCACAAGTGTAGGTCATCAAGGGAAAAATTGAGGATATTGAGTTGCCTGAGAAGGCCGATGTTTTGATCTCTGAACCAATGGGTATGTCTTTCATAGGTGGATTCTTTCACGTGCTATTCATGAAAATCAGAATCTTTCAGAAGGCAACCTTCGATCTGTGAGAAAATAAGTGGAGAAACATTACTGATTCGAAGTCTTAGTGATTCGATCGGAATTATTTGTCTTATCATTAAATTATCTGTCTGTAGGGACCCTATTGGTCAATGAGAGGATGTTGGAAACATATGTTATTGCTAGGGACCGTTTTCTGTCTCCAAGCGGAAAAATGTTTCCGACAGTCGGAAGGTAAAGTTGATCTTCGATAGTTTTACTTTTCTAATAAACGTCTTCTTTCTCATGTTACTTTCTCTCTGTAGGATCCACATGGCACCTTTCTCTGATGAATTCTTATTTGTTGAGATGGCAAATAAGGTACATAATGCGCATCTTATAGGGAAGATTTTGTCTGAAATTGCTTATAACATACATAAGAGGAGATGTGGTTAAGTATGTGATATCAAGCTTTCAGTAATTAGGTTTTCCACCTCTATGCAGGCTTTGTTTTGGCAGCAACAGAACTATTATGGAGTTGATTTGACCCCTCTATATGGCTCAGCACGCCAGGGTTATTTTTCTCAGGTATATACACTTACAACTAGTGGATCATTGATTAGATTGTTTTTTTTTCCTTTTACAATGAGTCATATCTACTGGTTTTGTAGCCCGTGGTTGATGCATTTGATCCAAGATTATTGGTGGCTCCCTCGATGTTTCATGTGATAGATTTCACTAAGATGAAGGTATAGCTGCTCTCTACATGAGACTTGGTTCCACGGTGTTACCTTGACATCGAGGAACTTTTTTGGTCATACTATTTCACATATATGGAATCTCATTGTGCAGTCTTCCCTGTTAGGTGAATGACATGATCCAAACTCATTTAGCTGTCAATTCATTTTCACAGGAAGAAGAATTTTACGAGATTGATGTTCCGTTGAAGTTCACAGCGTCTGTGTGTACTAGAGTTCATGGACTTGCGTGCTGGTTCGACGTTCTCTTTGATGGGAGGTATAAAGCCATAACAATTTTATATGTTTTATGTTGTACTTATGATTAATATTCCTTTGCTGTCATACAAAGGAATACAATGCAAACCTGATATGCTCTGTATATCCAACAGCACGGTGCAAAGATGGTTCACGACTGCTCCTGGTGCACCAACAACCCATTGGTACCAAATAAGATGTGTTCTCTCGCAGCCTATTCATGTCATGGCAGGGCAAGAGATCACTGGTAGACTGCATTTGGTCGCCCACAGTGCTCAGAGTTACACTATAAATCTAACTCTCTCAGGTCAGTTTTGCTCTCTTGCATCTCTCTTTTTAAATCATATCATCTTCTTTCTTACTTTGTTTCAAATTGGCTTTTTAAACAGCTAAAATGTGGGGGCCTGGTGCTAATCAAGGTGGAATCCTCCAGACATCATCGTGCAAACTCGATCTGAAGGAACCCTATTATAGAATGTCTCAGCCACAGGTATACCCTGTTGCACAAGAACCACCAGCACAACCGCAAGTAAGCGTTTGTTATTGTCTTGATTAGACAATTAGGATATGATCACAGTGTTGTGTGTAATCACCGGGAGCTTTATTATCTCTATATGTGTGAAATTCCGTCAGACATGCTAAATCACTACTTTTGAAGCCATCTTTCTTAGAATTTTGCATCTATACAGAATTATATCTCAGCATTACAATATGTGTTTTACATTTCATCGGTGCAGGACATACAGATACAGAGCGATGACTTGGAAGAAGTAGAGTTACTACAACATAACGCAAACGCTCAGCTCTAGAATCAAAGATCCTTGCCATTGTTTCCGTCCATGCCATGTGTTCTATACTTTGTGTTTGGTTCACATGGTTTTAGCTCCGGACCCTTGATTTTCAGACATTAAATCTTACGTATTTACGTTGGGTCCGAATCCATTTAAACTATGTATCTCACCACTTCGTTTTTGATCCTCTCTTAGGAGACGCAGGTTAAGTTGAGTTTTTTTGTGCGTATTACTATTTTGTAAAATTGAACTTTACGATCTGATAGAACCGGGACCAGCCATGAGTCATGTGAAAAGTATCGGCAAAAGACTAAAAATATTCGAAATATTCGAATTTTATAACTTAAATTATCATTGAGTTTACTGAAACAAAAATGAATTGGAGGATGTACAAAGAGTGTATTGGGCAAATAAATTGTTACAGTATAAAGCAAATTTCAAGCTCAGCTGATTACGGCTGCAACCACAGGCTCAGGCGGATTAGGAACAATGACATTGAAGCATCGTCCACAGAGAGTAGGATGTTCAGAAAACGACCCGACCTGGCCTGAGTAGTTCCAGCACCTCTCACACTTGGATCCCTCAGCTCGTGACACACCAATCCACACTTTGTTCTCTCCCTCCACATACTCTCCTGTGTGCTGCACATTGCTTACCATTTCCTTCTCCATTGACGACAATACCTCAACCTGTATACATATCAACAACAGTTTCATGGCTAAACTCTCATAGAAATTTACTCACTATCATCAAATCTCAACTTTAATCTAAAATTATGTGGACCCTGGACACATAATATATGGTTTTTCTGTTATACCAAAATACAGATATTCATATCCATCTCTCAGGTGCTTAAGACTTCGGAGGGTTTCTGGGATGTCGTCTCATACATCTAATTCCTACAATATCTAGGATGCGCAGAAACTCTTCCTTTTACCTCTGACTACTTAGTTTTTCTCCTGGGGTCCCAAAACAATATCTAGGATGCGCAGAAACTCCCCTACATATCTAACTCTGGGTAGAACGAACCAGACTGGATCACAAGTTTTCCACTTTGTGCCTAATCCCATATAAGGTACATGTTTTATAATTAGTTGTTCTGTATTAAATCTTATGGAGTTGCTATTATGATCTCAATTCAGCACAAGTTTCTAACCCCTGCGAGATAGAGTGCTTACCTGTGATGTTATGAATATGCGTTGCAGCGTATCAGCTTCATTCTGAGCTTTACACATCTCTAATAACTTTGAAGCCATGCCTGCATCTGCGGTATGCAGATACACCTTTGCCTCTAAACTGGAACCGATCAATTTTCCATTACGTGCGAGCTCCAGCACTTTGTTCACCTCGGTCCTCAACTGTCACACAAACACCATAAGCCTTTTTAAGATCCTCATTACATAGCAGGCATCAAGAAAATGTTGTTTGGCCGAAGAAGAGGAAACAAAGATTAAAACTAAAAAGCTATTACAGAGAACTTTTCATAATTCTTCCCAACTGATCGTGATATTGCGTAACATTTCATCAACTTCATTACCACTAAGAAGCTAGGAACTCTAGTTCTTAATTATAAGACGCGTAGATGGAGCAAATTGCGGAGAGTTTATCCGCTATGATTTTACGGGATTGTTGATACCTCGAGAAGCCTTTCCCAGAAGAGAATATCTTCAGCAGGAAATGAAAGCCATTGCCCGTTCAACATAGGCCATTTAAGTTCAAAGACAAATTTTGCTGCAGAGCCATCTTCATTTCTGTACTCAAAAGGGAGATTTTGCCAGACATCTTCCGCTAGGTGAGGTACTATCGGCGCGATCACTCTCAATATGGATAAAAGATGTGTTGAAAGAACTGTTTGACAGCTTCTTCTGGTAAAACTCGAAGTTCCCCTGAGATTACGTATTGCAATCAAAAATTAGTAAGCCAAGGTCTACATAGGTTGCAGCAAATATCAACCAAAAGAAGATGAAAAACTTACCCAGTATACAGTCTATCTTTAGCAATATCGAAGTAGAAATTTGACAGATCAACAATTGTGAATCGTTGTATGATCTGAAATAAAGAAAGCTAACTTAATAACACGGATCATCTAAAACATGAAATTCAGCCTCAGGTGGCGCAAGCATACCAATATGAAACTAGATAGCGAAACACAACACACAAAAACAGTACTTCAAATAAAAAGGAAATTTAGCGTCCATCTGACTGTACATCAACTTCGCTCTCATCAATGAATAGAGATCCATTGCTCAAATCTGAATTATGGTTTCTTAGATATATTCCCCCTTCTAATCAATAAACTAAGTCTCGTACTGGTAGTCTACCTATGTTCTCCGTCACAGGCAAAGGAAAACGTATGCGAGTGAAGTAGATAATTTCAATGGGTTTTCCAGTTTTTTAGTTGCTGTTGCCTCTCTGTGATATCACATTTAAGCAGATAAAAGAAATTGGCCCAGTCATAAAAGGTTACAATTTTAAAGAGACTACTTTGTAGATACTTATAATAAGATGGTGAGGCTTAGTACCTGGAATATTTTGAAAAACTGGTAGTTCTCGTAACATTCTTTTATGTTCTTTACAACATTCTCAAGCTGGAAGAGAGCATGCTGATCAATGATGGGCAAATCCTGGTATGGAACAGCATTATCAACCTACAAGCAGCCACAACTTAAATATTAAAAGGCTGTCGCCGACCCCAAAGTATAAAATAGAAGCAAGAAATTCTTGAAAAGTGGGAAAGCGGATAAAAATTATAATCTATAAAGCTTAGAGCTGGAGACATACTCTCCAATCATGAAGATTGCCCAAGAGATATCTTAACGTTCCTCTCAACTTCCTATATATATCAGACATTTGCCGAAGAATCTGTGGGCCTATGAGTACATCCCCTGTGTAATCTACACTAGAAACCCAAAGACGCATAACATCAGCTCCATAAGCAGGTGCGTCCTGGCATAAGAAGACAAACCCTTGTCAAGAAACAGGTTGGATGGATAATAAAGATGTTTTCACACAATGAATATGGTTGTTATTCCACTGACGAACCTTTGAATTTTTCCCTCCTTCAATGACCATACGTGGGTCAACCACATTACCCAAAGACTTGCTCATTTTCATACCCTTCTCATCCAGTACAAAACCATGTGTTATAACGGCAGAATAGGGAGCCTTGCCTATATAATACAAAATGAGAAGAAAAAACACGAAAAGTCAAACCAAGAAAGCTAAAGTCTGTATAATAATCTGAATTTATATAGGCAGTTATCATGGCGTGCATTTATCACCTTTTGTTGCGATGCTTGTCAACAAAGAACTCTGGAACCATCCACGATGCTGATCTGTACCTTCTAGATACACATCTGCAGGATAAGTAAGACCCTCGCGTTTCCCCAATACACCAGCCCAAGAGGAACCTGGCATACAGATGGAACGAGAGTGATGATAAAACATGCTTTGTAATATTTGATTTTATTAACATTCTTTATAATAGTACCTGAGTCAAACCAGACATCCATTGTATCAGTCCCTTTTTCATAATCAGCTGCTTTATCACGATATTTCTCAGGAAGTAGGTCCTCCACCGACATATACCACCATGCATCACTACCCTTTTGGGAAATTATATCTGCCGGACAAGGTATACAAATAAGGGTTCAGAAAACTCATAGCAACTACATCGAGCATGAATAACAGAAAACACAGCCTGTAAGAAACAATCAAAAAGGAGACCATTCTATCTTATTAACCCTTACACTTAACATGTTCAATTGTCTCTTCATTCATTAGGGGTTCTTTTGTCTCAGCATGATAAAAGACAGGAATAGGGACACCCCATGTCCTTTGTCTCGAGATGCACCAATCAGATCGACTGGAGGTCATAGCGGATATTCTGTTAACTGCCTGAAGCCAAAAAATATCAGGTACCAAATTAAACTAAAAACAGTGTAACATTCAGAACTTAGAAGGAAAAATATAAGGCAGGAATCGAAGTTAAGAGGAGGACAAGCAGTAAAAAACAATTGAACATGTTAACTCCCAATAATGAAAAAAATACGCAAAGGTGGATCTAATCATGTGGTTAATATGCTGTGAGTCTCCTTCCATAGCTAACAACCACACATGGGACTTTCAACCCACATACTCAGGCAAAAAGAAACCTATAAACTCAATATGCAGTTAACTAGGTACCTGATGTGGTATCCATTTTACATTGTTGATTGCATCCATAGTGGCCTTGCGAAATCCTTCAACCGATGCAAACCACTGCTCAGTCGCTCTAAAAATCGTCGGTTTCTTAGTTCGCCAATCATATGGGTATTTATGAGCTGCATACAAGGGAGGAAAAAAAAATCATAAGACTCTTTTAATCTGAAATAGAGTGGACGACAAATGTTTGCTCAAATGGTTGGCCAGAAAGCATCCGAAGCAAACTCACCATAAGATTCTTCCATGACCAGAGACATGTTTTCATCCAGGTAACTGACAACAGCACTATTCCCTTCTCCAAGGACAGAGAGCCCTCTAAATTGTCCAGCTTCTTCAGTGAAATTTCCTCCATCATCCACAGGAGAGACAATAGGCAGTCCATACTTCAGGCCGGTTGCATAATCCTCCTGACCATGGCCAGGGGCAGTGTGGACCAACCCTGTTCCTGATTCCGTGGTTATGTAATCACCCCCTACAACGACTGGACAGTCCCTGTTGTCAACTGGATGTGTGTACCTACAACCATAAATACACACCATAAACCAAGGGGTTGAATTTATAGCATCACATGCAAAATTGAGGTTCCTTGTTTAATTTTTAATGTAACCTGAAATTTTCAAGATCTGCACCAAGGAATGTTTTTCTTATAATAAGCTTTACACCCCATTTCGCTTCTAATGCTGGCACAAGGTCGGTCGCTACAATCACAAAAAGATTTTGTTCATTCTTCAGAATCTTCCCAGGCATTTTCTTTTTATTGCCTGTCGACGCAGATTCAACTTCAGAGGATGACTGTACTTCAACAACAGAGTACTGAAGCTTCGCATTCACCGCGACAGCTGAAGTTAGACAAGAAGGAAAGGAAGAAGAGTCACTAAATGTGCTTATATATCACTCATATACAGAAAACCAGACCAAATAAAAAAGCAGGTGTTTTTGCATCTAAGTGGACGAGATTTGAAAAGAAACAAAGTAAAGTATGTATTTTGGCAGCTGCGAGTAACATATGCTAATATGACACTTACCAGCATTGGCTGGAATAGTCCAAGGTGTAGTTGTCCATACTGCCAAGCATATATTAGGAATAAACTCTTCTAAAAGGTTTGATTTCGCTGCTCCGCCAACCATTTTGAAAATAGCATATATGCTTCTTGAAATATGACCCTCCGGATACTACATATAAAGGCAGATACAGGTAGGACTAGTGTAAGATAAGCAAGGTAACGTGTGGAATCGTCTAAGCATTCATTCATGAAACCGGCATGCATTAAGAAGGGTAAAAGATAATCTCATTAAATCAGAGTTCATCGTGGATATATAAAGCAGTTCTGAGTCTAATGGACTACAGATCACATTATGGTAAAATGTCAACAAAAGTAATAAAAAGAATAGCAAGACTGGTATAATCAACAGAAATTTTGCTCTGAGCAATCCATGATAGTATTTTTCTTCTTAGACTATTTGAGATGAAAACGGGAATTTTACCTCTAGTTCTGCTTCTGCAAGAGCAGTACGAGATGAAGGGCTCCAGTGAACTGGTTTCCTACCTCTATAGATGTACCCTTGCAAGGCCATCTGGCCAAATACTTCAATCTACAATATGTGATATACGATAAAATGAAATGTAGACTTTATCAGGCTTTTGAAACCTTACAGAACTCTTATAATAATCATCTCCTGCATAATTATTTAATCCAGTACACAATGTGGGAGGTAATAGGTGAAACCATTACCTGGGCTGCTTCGTATTCCGGATCAAGAGTTAAATAAGGATTGTTCCAGTCTGCCCATACTCCAAACCGCTGTAAACACCAAGTATTATGTCATATGTGAACTGAATGACCAAAAACTATCTTTCATAGCAATAACTAAAATTTCCTGGGAAACAAGAACTCAGGTATGGAATTTAAGCTTGATAGGCACCTTAAATGATTCCATTTGTGTTTTGACTGTTGCTTTTGCAAATTTCGCCGCCTTTGCCCTTAATTTTAGTGGTGTAAGTTCCTTTCTCACTTCCTGATCTAGGGACTGCAGAACTGAAATGTTTTGACAATTATAGCCAGACTACTCAGGCAAGTAACAAACAGGAAAATAACAAAAGTACATTTACTTTCTCATTGAAATGACTCAAAGATTCCATAACCTATTATGTACTTGCCTTTCAACTCAATTGGAAGGCCATGGCAATCCCACCCAGGAATGTACTGAACTTTATAGTTTTGGAGCAGCTGGATGAAGAAGCAGACAATTTGATGAGAAGAAACTAAGGAAAACTAGAGAAGCCATAAGGAGAGTAAATGCATCTCCACGTAAGGAAAGGTGCAATACCTTATAGCGATTAATGATATCCTTCAGTATCTTGTTAAGAGCATGACCCATGTGCAGGTCACCGTTGGCATAAGGAGGACCATCATGAAGAATGAAACTCCCCTGAAAATCCAACTAACAATCTCAGACAACAGTTTCTTTAAGCAAAGTTGATGTAAGAGATTTTTGAGAAACTCACTCCATTGTTATTATCAGAAACTCTTTTGAAGACCTGGTTCTCGTCCCACAACTTCTGGAGTTCAGGTTCCCTTGTCAAAGAATTCGCTCTCATACCAAAACCTGTCTTTGGCAAATCAACTGTGTGCTTGTACTTTCCTTCTTCTTGCTTTTCCCCTGACCAAACGCAATAGAAAATGAGTGCCACATTGCATAACAGTATCTAGAAAGAAGTAAAAGCAGTGCGATGCAAACCTTCGGATGCTTTCTTTGCTGCCATAACAGGCCCACGAGACCTTCGCTTTGATGAATGACCAAACTCGTTGTTCGGTTGAGTTGAATACCGTGAGACATATAGGAAAGAAAATGGCTTGACGGGAGACCTTCCCTTGGCAAGAAAGGAATCCAACGGTGTGGTTCTCCTTAAATTTGAACAGTTTCTACCTGACAATACCTGAACGGGGGCACAAAGCACAATCTCAAACTATATCCACGACAGAAAAAGACAAGAATTTCTGTTTTTTTTTTTTCCAAGCAAGTTCCTTAGACAATACGTTTTTCTATAGAAGAAGAGAGCGTGGGAATTGAATAAGTTAAAATCTGGTTAAATAAGAGCTCCAAGTATTATATGAGGCCGTCATGCTCAGAAAGTCAGGACTCAAGTGAATTACTTACAATTTCTTCTTTTTCTGTGAAAACTTAATAGGCTCTTATTAATTCGAAGATATAGGCAAATGGGTAAAGATCACCCCAGAGGCCTCTGAAATTTTATCGAACATCTGGTGTGCAATAGTAAAACAACTAAAGTACTTCAAACCAGACCTGCAAAGTATATTACCTAACTCTTAAATTATAACAAAAGGCGAACTAATTTTGACGAGTCCCACAAACCGAAAATGCCATTGCATTGATATGACGAATCAATTCAGAAACAAATGCATTTTAGAAACTGAGCTTGAAAGAAAGGCAATCACTTTCTCAGTACCCAAAACAGATGCAATAAACGGAGAAGAAGGATTCAAAGTAATCCTTATACTTTCACATACTCTGTAAGACGAGGATTGCACCATTGCCATGGCTGCTGCTTCCCTGGGATTTCCCGCAAAAGATTTGAAGAAAGACGACATCTTCTTCGATTCTCTCTCTCTCTGTCGCTTCGATTTCTTAGCTCATTTTCATGCCGCGAGATTCGCTAATCGGCAGGCTAAACAAGGGTGAGAAGGACGGAAGAGAAACATTCGACAAGCCTATGTGTGTGTGTGGATAAACTGAACGTTGACACTAAAACCAAACCTCAGAACTCAGTTTACTTTCGAGTTTTTATACCTTGATCCCTATATTTCCTGATTTATCCATAAAATCCCTTTTTACGAATAACTATTTTATATGGCCCGTTTCAGCACATATATGGGTGGAAATGGAATTGGTCAATATCATGATTTGGATAATCGGTTGTTCTTTATTTAATAAGACTACTGTGATATTTGGATTGGAATGTTCTCAATATTCATGATTAGGATAATCAATTAGTCGAAGAAAGAAAGACAAAATTCTTAAAGCATTTTCGAATAAAGCTCCTTCAAATCTTGTTATCATTTTATATCTCAACTTCCCTCATAAGGTGTCAATCAAAACATTCAAGAAAATAAATAACAATTTTAGTAACGTAAATTTATAGGATTCATGCAAGACATAACAAGTATATTCAACTGTGGGATCACCAGTCTCGAGAGTTGAGATCGAAACACTTTGTCTAAACTTCCACATAACCTTTACCAAACAAAAAACAGTATATTGTCTTCAACCATCGGCATATTGCTAACCGTCGACATAACTGTGTTCCAACCAAGAATCGTGACCGTACTCCCATTACACGACTTACCAGTTTTGAAAATAAAATTCATCACACCAGAGATTATATATCTTTTAGGCTACTCCGACGTATAGTCTTTAGACTTGTCTACCATAGTCGAGTTAAAAACACATCTATTAACAAGTTGGTGATTGATTCGAAGAAGGAGGCAGAGTACTTCGAAATCGGCAGTTGGGTTTTAACAGAATTTGGGCTTCAACCACTTAAAATGTCGTGCCAGCAGATTAGACCAATGTGTTTTCGATCGTTTATCATGGCTTATTGTTTTTGCGAAATCTCCACTGTTTTCTCCAGCATAAGCAACATACATAGTCTAGTTGGTTTATGATTTGATATGTTATATATCTAAAGTGTATATAGTTAATAGCTAAACTGTGGAAGGTATTTACAAACAAAAATGGCTATATGCACTAGATATATAGCCACGTTTTACCTTCTTAATAATTGCAACAACTACGGATGATAAGTTGTTGACAAGTTTTTGAGCTATAATAATTACGTATTTTAACTATGAATAGAATATATAATATCTATAGTTTTGTACTTTAACTTTAGCTATTGGAACCAAATTGAAAGCAGAAAAAAAAAAACCGATAAGAAAGAAACAAAACAACATTTTGGTCAAACTCTTTATAAACCAAGAAGACCGGTACAATCGGAAAAGCATACATAAACTGTTTAAAGTTTTCGTTAACAAAAAACATACTATTAAAACAGACATGTCTTCTCTTTGCTGACAAAAAAAAAACAGACCCGTCTTAGTTGGAACAAGAGGCCTCGCGTGAGTATAGGTCCCATCAACAACGCTCGACCACATCATAGTCGCCCACTCAATCATTCAAATAGAGACCGCTTTGCCTCAACTCAGGAACATCAAAAAAGAGAGAGTAAAAAAAAAAAAGATCTAAATGGCTAGTAGTGGAAGCGAACGTGTGGTGGTCGTAGGAGTCGATGATTCAGCTCATAGCTACCACGCACTCGAGACAGCTCTTGATCTCTTCTTCGTACCTTTCAAATCAAACCCACAATTCAAACTCGTTGTCGTTCACGCCCGACCCACCGCAACCTCAGTCATCGGCTTTGCCGGACCTGGAACGGTCGATATAATACCGCTGGTGGAACAAGAGTTAGACAAGACTGCTGAATTGGTTAAGAAGAAGTGTACCGAAGTGTGCTCGGCTAAATCTGTTGAGATCACGGCTTCGGAGGTTACAGAAGGAGATCCGAGGAACATAATGTTGGAAGCGGCAGAGAGACATCATGCATCTGTTCTTGTTCTCGGAAGCCATGGTTATGGAGCTGTCAAGAGGGTGTTTTTGGGAAGCGTGAGTGACCATCTAGCTCATCATGCTCATTGCTCCGTTATGATCGTCAAGAAGCCTAAGATTAAACATTCTTCTAACGATAAACACTGATGCGAGAGAGAAACAAGACGTATCTTCTGTTTTATATGTTACGTACCATATATTAATTCTTCTTTCTTGAATAAGAATATAAGATTAGGACCTCATCCTCGGTAACTTTGTATACTCTTTTCTTCCCCAAATCTTCATTTCCAACGTCGATTGCTTTAATGTATCTATATATTCATTGTTTTGACTAAATTATGTTGTTCTTGTTTGTCTTATTCTCGTCTTTTCTTCTGCATTGCAAGTTTGCAACTATTGCATAATTGTAATTAAGTTGTTTTATTAATTTACTTTTTGGTAATCGAAGAGTTCTAGGCCTCATGCCATGTTCCGCTATCATCAGGATTCGAACACAGGACCTGGTCATGCTCCTCCAAAAGCTCCACTAGGTCGAGCGTAAAATTATAATCATACGATTCGAGACCTAATTTCAAATTTGTGGGGCCTATAAGACGTATTGTTTTTGTGTGTGTGTAGTATTGTAAAGATCTTAAAATTTGGGGTTTTATCAATCTTATAAATTTCTATGTAATTTTTGTTTTTTTTTTTTTTTCATTTTATTTAGATGCCGTGAGAACTCTTCAGTGAGCATCATCTCCGACTTGGATACCTCTCTTCCCGGCGACAAGCATGCAATGAATAAAAAAGCCTGAAGCCTCCTTGTGATCAGCTTTTCCTCCACTCTTCCACGGCAACTATCGTCGTCTAAATCGGGTACTTTCCCAGTTTTTCTTCATTATATCGAGTACGCGGAATTGACTCCTTGTTTATTTGGTAACTGTTGATTTGTGTGCTCGACGATCTCGGATCATTGTTTTGATCGTCTCGACCTAGCTGTACGAATTTTCAAATTGAAGCTCTGTTTTGGATTTTGACTAGCCGTCGGGTTCTGATTGAGCCTCTCTCTCTTTTTTGGTGAATTCGCTTAGGGTGTGGAATCCAAGTGTAGAGGGAAGTTATGGATGGTAATAAAGATGATGCGTTGAGGTGTGTGAGGATCGCCGAAAACGCTATTGCTTCTGGCGATAAGGAACGTGCATTGAAGTTCATCAAGATGGCGAAACGCCTTAATCCAAGCCTGTCTACTGATAAACTCACTGCTGCTTGTGACAATCTGGATTCAGTTTCGGAGAATCCGTCTTCTAGTGAAAAGCTCAAAGCTGTTGATGGTGATGAGCTCGAGCCTGGGAAGACTGGTAACGAGAAGAAGATATATACTGAGGAAAATGTGGAGTTGGTTAGGAATATCAAAAGGAACGAAGATTACTACACGGTTTTGGGTTTGGAGAAGAATTGTTCGGTTGAAGAGATCAGAAAAGCTTATAGGAAGCTGTCCTTGAAAGTTCACCCGGATAAGAACAAGGCACCAGGCTCAGAGGAAGCTTTTAAGAAAGTTTCGAAAGCGTTTACGTGTTTGAGTGATGGTAACTCGAGAAGCCAGTATGATCAGGTGGGCTTTGTTGATCAGTTTGATCATCCCCAGAGGCAGAGTGATCGTAGGCCGAGAAGAAGGAGATATAATACAAGGAATGATTTCTTTGATGATGAGTTTGATCCCGACGAGATTTTCAGGGCATTTTTTGGTCAGCAACGCGACATGTACGGTGCTTCCCGTGTTTATAGAGCTAGACAAGCGCGTACCCAACCCCGTGAAGAGGAGCCTCATGTGGCTGGACCAACTTGTTTGACGATTATTCAGATTCTACCATTCTTGCTGCTTTTGTTGCTGGCCTATCTACCCTTTTCTGAGCCCGACTATTCTCTGCACAAGAGCGAGTCTTATCAGATACCAAAGACAACACAGAATATGGAGATTAGCTTTTATGTTAGATCATCATCGGCCTTTGATGAGAAGTTTCCGCTCGGTAGCTCCGCTCGTGCTAACCTTGAGGGCAACGTGATCAGAGAGTACAGAAGCTTTCTTTTCCAGTCATGTCGTATTGAGCTCCAGAGACGGCGGTGGAACAAGAAGATGCCAACCCCTCACTGCAATGAACTTCACGATCGCGGATTTGTTGACAGGTAACAGCTTTCTTTTTTTCCTTCGCATTTGTGTTTTGGATTTCTCTCATGTTCTGGTTACTTGTGATTCCCATGTATGTACCATGTTTACTAAGCTGAATTGTCCAGTCTATAAGATCCTCACTGATTGAATCGCTATTGATTAGTGAAGATCTTAAAGATGGCCATCCAAACAAATGTCCCTCGCACAAATCTTACCTCAGAATCCATACATTTGTTTTGGAGAATGCTAGTGTTAGTTTTTTTTGGGTACAAATATTGATGCTTGATCTTTTTTTTGTTTGGTACAAAACAGGCAAATACCGATATGAAATCAGCTCAAAACTGTCCAAGATTTTACGAAAACTGCGAGGTTCTTGGAGCTGAAGGTGTAAACTGTAATGAGTCATGTATGTAGGGAGGTTAACTATAATCTCTTTTTTTTGCATATGGATTTGGAGATAATAATTCGTAGGAGAATATTGAGAACAACAAGGAAGAAAGTCATGACAAGAGAGGTACCACTTGCTATGCTCATTATGATTAAAAAAAAAAAAAATTCTGACTCCAACAAGATGCAGCAAATAATAGTTCTAGTAGTTTCTAATATGACAACAGGGCTTTTTCAACCCAGATCACAGCTCTATTTGGTGACTTTACTGGTGATTGTATTTTGGTTCAAGTTAGGGATCATGTGAAGAGTAACATAAGAAATTTCAATGTCATAGAGGGTGAAAATGAGACCAAACAATATTCCAAAACCTTAGAAAAGTGGTTTTTTTTATGTTCGTTGAGAATGAATTGAACAAATAACTCAGAGCCCTACTGACTTCTATTCTTCCAGGCTTAATGTTACTTGCACTTGCTAGCGTGGTCTGATATTTATAGAGTCAGGCACGTCTACAGGATATGATTCGATAAAGTCGAGCCATTTGTTTTCTATGTCGGGCTCCACTTCTCGGATACATCTCCACACCGCACTGTTACACTTGAACCCGCTTCCAAATGCAATCTGCAAGACCCTATCGCCTTTTCTCATTCTCCGTTTTGCTTCCAAGTAAGAGAGTGCGTACCAAATGGATGACGAAGAAGTATTCCCAAACCTATGAAGAGTCATCTTTGATGGCTCGATGTCTTCTTTTGTCAAGTTCAGGTTCATCTCCATTGCTTGTATCACGGCTCTTCCACCTGTATGAATGCAGAAATGCTCAAATGCTCTCTTGAAGTTCGGTGTATAAGAAGAACTCGAGTTGTAGATCTTTAGTTTCTTGCAAAGAATGTGTTGTATCACATATTGCAATTGCTCTAGGTAAGGTAATACCAAAGGCCCCAGTGAAGTTAGATTCATCTTCAACGTGTCTCCAGCCACGCTGATTACATCTTTGGTTATCGACACCCCTTGCTTTTCCTCAGAGTCTATGTCTTGATAGATACATCGGTAAGCTCGATCATCTTTCGCTTTATTTGTCCTAACAACATGCAAGAGCTCATACTTTGCATTCCCTCTGTCATGATCATTACTAGACATCAACACTGCAGCTGCTCCCATTCGAAAGAGACAGTTGGTAAGAAGCATAGATCTTTCTTTGCCAATATACCAATGTGTATTCAGCGCTTCGGTGCTGACAATAAGAGCCAAGGAGCCTCGGTGAACCTTTAGCAAGTCGTTAGCCAAACAGACTGAGAGAATCCCAGCTGCACAACCCATCCCGGACAGGTTAAAGCTCTTGATATTGCTTCTCATGTGGAATCTGTTGATCACCATTGCACTAAGAGACGGTGTAGGCGCATGCAAACTGCAGTTTGCTATCAGTATGTCTATGCTTCTTGGGCTTAGTTTGTTTTTCTTCAGGAGATCCTCAACAGAGGTGAAGAGAGTGGTCATGGTTTCGATTTGAACCGCGGTGAGACTTTTCTTGAGAGGTATCTCCGTCAGGGAAGGAGGAATGCTGGTTTGGTTGCTTAACCAGGACCTCTCAAGAACTCGAGCTTGGAAATCGACACTCTCTTGATCAAGCTGGTTATCTAGGTAGATGGTCTCGAGAAGAGTAGACATTGGGAAGCGGTTTGAGTCAGGGGCTCGGTAACAAGTGAAGTCAAGTAAGTAGACTTTGACTCTTCTCCTAATTCTTTGGTAGATCAAATGCAATACTAGCAAACTAGCAAAGATCTCAAAGATAGAACCACCTGAGCTGAGAAGCGTCGTCAGCTCTGACATGGTCAAGGAGATTGGTGAAACGTTGTGTATGGTTTGGTTCATTTCACTTTATTCTTTGAAGTTTAGTGTTTTGTTTTTTCATGGATTATTGATTCGCCCACTGTGGTGGTTTACATGTGAAGATATAAGAGAGAATGAAATTGTCATGTGGAAGTTGTTGCAGAGGATTTCACTGCGTTAGGCAATGCTCATTTTTTTCAGCATTCTTTGTGTGCTTTTGTAACAATTAGTCTCAACACGTCTTCTTGCTTGTCTGATTTGTTATAGTTTTTGTTGTAATAATCAAAACTGAATTAGGAAAGCTAGAGATAAGTACAAATAAATAAATAAAATGCGGATTTTCTAATAAGTCTATCGATTTTCGAAGTAGGATTCTTAGAATGTGTGTTGGGAGATGTTTCTCGTCTTTTGACTTCAGAATTCAGATATTTTTTGTGTGTTCTAGCCTGGTTCGATGTAATCCTGTTTTGCTCAGTTTTGTTCGAAACAAATCCAAACTGTCCTATCAACAATTGTCGTGTTAATTATGTCCGAGATAGATCATTTACAGTTTTGGAATATCAAATCATTTCTTATTTTCCATATACACCAAGTAACAAAGGAAAAGAGAATAAGGCCAAATGGTTTGTAATTTTCTTATTGTGCTTTAGAACAAAAAATGCAAAAGTTTCATGAAGAGAAATTATTTAAAATCTGACAAGCTGAGGGGTCCGAGATCAGAAAAATTATCGTACATTATTATTATTTTTGTAATCTTGTGTTACTTTTCCGAATCATTACGTCTCGAAAGATAAAATTATATGGATGAATTTGAGACACCGATGATAACTTGACAAACAAAAGAACACACATTTGATTCGGCTTCGGTAACTCAACCACAATAATTTGTTGTTTTAGATACACACTTGTGTGTTTCAGGAAACGGAGACGAACTACATGCCGTTCTAGTATATGTAGCAGAACAGCATGCTTTTCAGGCGCTTGGCCTTCATTAATGACAACAAGTAGGTTCCGGCAATTACAGACACTTTAAGATTCCGTTGTTAGCTTTGGCAATAACTATGAAAATGAAAGACCAAACTCAGAAGGCAACGCATGAGCATATGAAGTCATAGAGGTAATAAATGGATGGGGTTTGACCCATCATGAACAGTATTAATATAGACCCAACATGTTCTTGTCACACAACATGATTGAATCAGCTGGGTCGGCAAAACCATTTAATTCTAGGGGGTAGAAACCGTATAATCATCAAATCTATGGGCTTTAAATATCTTGTAAGTTTTATTATTATGAGTTGATTACTCATCTTCGTAGTATTAATCATTCTAGACAGTGTCGACTAGTGGACCATGTTTCGTTCAGATTACGACTTCTACTGTTTGACTATTTTGTTTTTGCGTTATTATGTTTGTTTGAAAATTAATTTGCAACTTATTTTTGTGTTGTAAACAATTTTGTTTGTTAATTGTTAAAGTAAAAGCCAGACGCAAACGACGTAAAAAGGTATCTCACACAAATATTTTATCAAATACTAAAAAAAAAAAATTGTTTTATAAAATATGTTAGAAAAGTTTTGAATATTTCTTCAAATGCATCTGCATACACATTAATTTGCATATATATAATAATAGATAACCTAACTTTTTTTTGAACATTAAAAATATTTTCCCAAAACAACAATTCATCAAATTAGAACCAAAGAAAATTATTACTGCTTACAAGTTACAAGTACTATGGTTATTAAATTTATGGATCTAGACCGCAATCTTTTTTTTTTCTTTTTTTGCGTTTGCGTTTCCATGTTATTGTGGTTCTAGTATAGGTAGAACATTTTCATGCTAGTGTGGCGATTCTAGGCTCTAGAAAGATGAAGTAAGTCAAGAACATGCCTAGTAATTTAATTGAGATCTTGATCTCTTGAACCATCCTGCTAAATTGGTCTCATGACACATGATCAGCTTTTAAATAATCTATTACAAAAAAAATATATCTACTTAAGAGTTTTTGTCTGTGGAACATGTATAGAAAGTCCACATGGAAAAATACAAATTAATAAAATAAAAAAAAGAGTAAATGAGAGGGAGGCCCTTTTTCGTCTGTCTCTTTGGCTTTGCAGAATCCTCAATATGTAGTTTCATCTCATGGACCCCTTTACGTCCTCTTCTACACGTTATATAATAACAAAATCTTCTGTTTTTAATGTCGTTGATCCACTTAACAATATCAATGTGAAACCAAATTTGCACTGTTTTGATTTTTAAAAGATTAGGTGATCACTATCAGTGATGTATGTAGCAGTACAACCGTTTGTTAATGCCTTAATTTTGTGGGTCGCAAGAGATAAAAACAAAACAAAATATGAATTCTCTTGGGGACCATGGAATCATAATGCATGTGCAAAGGCATGTGCCTTTTGATTCACTCATTTAACACAAAACTCACACTTTAAAAGCCAGTCAAACCCCCCAAAACCTCCTCTTTGACTGGCTTTTCCAGTGAGGTTTTTGGTTACTAATTTAATTAACATTTCTAAGAAAAAACACATCATAATGACAACATAAAGCAAGACAGATGGTCCTTCTAAGTAGAGATTACAGACACAATAAGGATTAAAAATATAATGTAACCAAGAGAAAAAGACAAATAAACAGAAGACAAAATAAGTATCCAAAGTTCCTCTCTCCTTATTTTGACAAAACATGATAATTAACATAGAAGAGCAGTGTGACATTACAATACTATTAGGATATTTCAATAGATCATCAAGCAATGTTCAAGAACACCTAAACTGATGAAACTAGTTTTAATGTAACTTTTCTTGTTTAAGATTTAAAAAAAAACACTTATTGCAACGCAAGATTAAAGTTTACAATTCAGCTTCTCACGGACAACAGCGAAGGAATTGCATCCAAGTTTGGAGTTGTGTTCTTGCCTGTAGAATCTGAGATTGTACGGCCTCTTTTTCCAGAGGACGAAGAAGAAGTGAAAGCTCTCATTGGACTTGCGAATGCCCATCCCCAGCTTCTGTTCCTTCCACCATGAGCCATGTTGTTTTGATGATGATGATGTTCAGCTGATGATGATGATGATACCCATGACGACGATGAAGAAGAAGAAGACGATGACGTCATTATCATAAACCCACCAAAGATCCCACCACATCTCACCATCTCCCTCACACCACCATTGCTACTAGGGTTACTACTACTACCTTTGCCTTTGTTGCCACCTTCTCTCTGTGACTCCACTCTTCTCAGAGTACAATCTCCAAACCCATTTGTTATCCTCTCAAAGAAATCTCCAGAGAAGCTTCTGCTTCCACAACCAACAGATCTGGATCTTGACACTTTCCTCTCGCTCGGTGCAACTGTTGTTGCTGCTGCTGCTGTAACCACAATGTTGGGACTTCCATCTTCCTCTACAATAACATCAATGCCGTTTCTGTTACTGCTTCCACCGCCGTTTACTCTCTTTGACATGGAAGAAGACGACGACGACGAAGACGAAGATCCCACCGTCGTCGTCTCTGTCGTCAAATCGCTCTTCTCTGTTTTCGACGAAGCGTTTTCAGTACGGTTTGTGGGTTGTGACCTCGTCGTCGTCGTCGTTGTCTTCGAGGAATCATGAAAGTTTCCGACTTTCTTGCTGCTGCTATGGTGTTTGTAAGAGTGGAGATGTAGAAAAGACCAAAAGCCGCTCCGCTTTCTCGGGCTGTAATCAGAAGCTCCGTACGCGGCCGTAGTTGTAGATTGGCTTCTCTTGTAGACGATGTTATTAGCCGTGGTGGACGAGGAGGAAGTCGAAGCTGTCAGCATCTTCTTCTTCCTCTTCGCCAGCAAAAACGGAAGCTTGTTGTGGCTGTTGGTGTTGTTGGCTGTGACGTTTCTGGCCCCGGAGACGGAAAGGGAGAGAGAGGCTGAGAGATTAGCGGCGGAGGCGGTGGTGGTGCTACCAACAGAGTCAGATCTGAAGGAAGGAGAGGAAGAAGAAGAAGAGGAAGAGAGGTGTTTGGGGAGTGGGAAAGAGGAAGTGACGAGCTTTCCGAGCTTTTCTTGGAGACAGAAAGCACAGATCCCACCTGGGTTCTTCGTGAATGGATGGTTTATGCATTGCATCCCATCACCCATGTCTTGATCCTTAGCTTCCACCATTGATGATGACCAAATCTTATTACAATCTTCTCTTTAGTTCCTGTCTTTTTTGTTGTTGTGGATGATGTTTCTCTGTTTCTGTGAATGTAAGAGAGAGAGAGAGAGAGGTTCACGGCATCTAAATGAACAAGGAGAAAACCAGCTTTCAGGTTTATGTGTTCTCTTCTTTTGAGAGAGAGAGAAGAGAGAGATTGCTTGAGAATGAAAATGGAGGAAATGAAGGAGTGGGTTTGTGCAGAGTCTGGAGAGAAGAGGGGTCGAGTTCCCAGGTGCACGTGGGATACTGACTTCTTTGTGGCCTCTCTCTCTAGCTTCTCTTTTTCTTCTTTTCTTTTTGTTTTGTTTTCTAGGACTATATAATATCAAAGCCTCCTCAAATCTTCCAAAAGCTCTCTCAAACTCTAACTAAATACTCTTTTCTTTCTCTCTATAATCACATTTAGGATGGACTAAAAAGGCTTTCTGGTCCATTATGCATCCCCACATCCACGTGGCTTTTTCTTTACCATTTCTATAACTATTACTAAATCCAGCCCTTTGTTGCTTTTTAAACAACCCCCTAGCTTCTAGCCAAAGCTACTAACCACATCACTAGTTTACTACTCATGTCTACTATTCCCTGTTTACTAAACGAATTCTTGTATGTGTACGTGTAGATTTCTCTTGCATTCTCTATTAGTGATTGGATGTTCATAACACAATACAGTTTAGTGGTAAATACACACGTATAAATTGATTTTCAAACTATTGTAAATACAATAGAACGGTGTTTTAGATTGAGCTTGTTGAAGCTAGCTCTATTAGATTTTACGCTTTGTTAATCTATAATTATCTAGGTATTTCGAAACGGAGTGGGAATATATAGTTGAAAACGAATCGGAATAGATAACGAACTGAGACAGACATCATGAATATTTTGCCCTGCCCTTGGATACTTACACCAAAAGACGACATTTTCTCTTGAATTAGCCGCTGAAATTGATTGAATCTTTGGTTGTAATTTGTAAAAATGACCAAAAAGGTGACGAAGAGATATGGAGAAGAAGAAAGAAAGAGTGGTCCAAAACAACATTGAATTTTTCATGTCATTTTGAGCTTATTGCACCATTGACCATTGTCTCGTCTTTCTCATAGACACGTCTTCTATTTTATTTTGTCCCCCCATTGATGTAGTAGTTTCCTTCAATTTTGTATTCTCATGTTAACATTAAAGCCACAAGAAAATTAAAATCTTTGACGTAATGAACAAGAATCCAACTTAAATGAATAAGTGAATGCTTTCTCGAAATTGGGGAAAAGAGTGCAAATACAAAGATTTATGCCGACGTTAACAACGTTCAAAACAAATAACTCCCGTAAGTACGATTGGTTAAAACACTCTTCCATTTTTTTTTTTGTTTCATAAATGTATGGACTAAACATGAAAATAAATAAAAACGAGTATCCCTATCTTCATTTATAGTCAGGACACGTCGTAATAATATCATGGGCGAAACGGAGAATCCAATGGTGGATGTTACGCTAAGCGTAAGTTTACAATTACAGCCGTCAGATCGATAGGAGGATGCTCACATGCACATCCTTTATCTTTTGTTTTGTCTTTATTCTTAAAAAAAACCCTAGAGAGAGAGAGTAGTAGATGGGAAAGATGTCACGCCACCTTGGGAGCACACTACCTACGAACTTAATATTTCCTCATTTTATTTGATTGAATACATGACTATATTATATACTATATATACTAGTATATGATATACAGATATAGTGTAGGTTGGAAATTATGAGTGGATTACGTATAATAGTAAAAAAGAGAAGCTTCACGTAATACTGTTACTTGATAGAGAGACCAAGATGGATTAAAATATTTTAGCTGCCTACATTAAAGGCTAGTTTGCATGGACAGGCTCGCAAAAGCCTGACCTCGCTCTCTATACAGTCACCGCCACTTAATCTTCTTATTTAATGCTTAATTTGAAGGTTTTTTTTTACTGATAATTTTTTAAATGGTATTTATTCACAGTCGTCAAAAATTAAAAAGAAAGGTAGATCTTAACCGAAGAATCTGACTAAATTGGATAATATTTATTTGAGACTGACAAACTACACAATAATCATCAATAAAATGTGTCAAAGCTCAAAAACATGATTAAATTGAATTAAAAGATAGTATTACAAACATATCACTAGTAAAATGTGTCAAAGCTCAAAAACATGATTAAATTGAATTAAAAGATAGTATTACAAACATATCACTAGTAACATTGCGCTGAGGATTCCTTAGGCCCCAGGCCCTAGGCCCAATATAGTAAGCCCAAAATAGTAAGCCCAATATAGTAAGCCCAATATAGCAAGGCCCAAATAATTCTCCCGCGTAAAGTAGAATAAGAAACCTAAAACAATATTCCCTGAGAAGTTTCGAAATCGATTTATCCCGCCGGGAAAAAATGACCGTCGTCGCCGCCGAAGACCCGACTCACCATTCTCAGAGACCTCTCACCGACAACGACATCGTCTGTTTAGCCCAGTACCACCATTGCCAGACCGGTTTCTCTCTCCCTCCCTACCTTCTCTCTCCGGCTTCCCACGATTCTCTTCTCTCATACCTCAAATCCCGCGCTTCTTCACCGTCTCCGTCGAAACCTGTTTCCGAGTATGTCGTTGCTCTTCTATCTCTAATCTCTCTATCCCCGACTACTCCGCCTCTCTCGTCTCTCCTCGCTTCTCTTCTCATCTCCTACACTCAGATCTTCAACGCCGGCAAAATTCCGAGCGATTCGGATTCCCTCAAGACGATTCAGCTCTTCGGCACACTTTTACGGCACTTACATCCAAAGGAGGTGAAATCTGTCGTTGACTCGATCTTATCGGGTGCGTCTAGAGTTACCACTGTCGATGACGCCCAGCTGTTTGATTTATTGCCTGTGTGCTTTGATTTGCTGCGGAATCCGAGAGACTCTAAGGCTAGTGAAATCGGCTTCGTTGATTCCGCCATAGATCGCGTTCTCTGCTGCGAATGGCAGAAAGGGCTGTTGACTAAAATGGTTTCTCTTGCAAAGGAGTTACCATTTCTGGATAAAGGGAGAAAGAGTGAGTTGCTGGAGAAGGTGTTTTCTGGTGTTAAAGGTATAGACTTGCAAGATCTGCCTTCACTTGTGTATCAATTATTGGTACTTGCTTCAAAAGGCTTTTGCAAGAGGGAGGTGATCGGGGGGATCGTTGGGTTTTTTGGGTCCAAAGCTGAGACTAGAGTAGCCTCCGTGCTTAGACAGATCGAAGGAACCGTTCTTCTCCATGTGAATTTCGCTGTGAAGCAGGATCCTTCATTGGGGCAAGAAGTTGTGGCGTTGGTCAAATCCGATCTCAGGGCTTTCAATCATTTTACAGTCGCGGTTCTGTTTTCGGTTGCGAGGGTCAGAAAGTTCGGTGAGAACGCCTTGGGGATATTGAGAACGGCTCTGCTTACTGCGTACAACGATTACAGACTCTCCAAGTAAGTAGTAGCGAACTTTTTTTGTGCTTTTCTGGATTTTCATGCGATTTAGTCTCCCGGAACTGGTTGTTTCTTACATGTTAGGCTGTAGGAAACTACTTATGTGACGTTTCTCCTTGTAGGATACATTTTACCATTTTTTTCGTAAATCATATACAGAGATTGCAAGTGGCTACCTGATGAGCTGAAGGAAGAGAGTTTCCTGCATGCCAAAATGGTTGAAAAATCTTTGCTAAGAGCGGTATTTTCCTCTGATCTTTTTTTTCTTTCTTCTTTTACTTTTGAGCTTTCAGTCCTGTCTATCACACCAGAAGATAAGAAGTAGATTTTCTTATATGTTTTTAGGTTAGTGAGTGCAAATATGGGCGGGAGCATGTGGTTCCAAGTGTTATTCAGTTTGGCTTTATGTTGCTAGAATCTGTTGAAGAAGGTAGATCCAACGATTTTGGTGGTTCTAACGGCGTACTGGGTATTGAGAAGCTGAGCGTTCAGATTCTGCGAACCCTATTTGAAGTTCATGATATGACAAGAAACGAGGTTCATAAACAACCCTATTTACCTTAATCTTCTTAATGCTTTTTAGACTGACGGTCAAACTTTTATGCTAATTCTTTGCATCCGTAACTTCACAAACTTAGTTGAGTGACATACATATCTTGCAGATAATTGAGCAGTGCAAGTTTCGTATTCTTTCTTTGAAATGCGCAAAGAGCAAGCCAATAGTAAGGTCAGTAACGGTTAATGGATATGGTTGTCAAGCGTTTTTCCGCGTGCTGAGGAGGTTGAGTTTGTAGGTTGTTAGGGTTTCTTGTCCAGAGATACTCACTTATCATGTTGGAATTTGTCCACCACCTCAAAGAGTTACTGGATTATTTCACTTTCATGGAAGGACCTATCAGCTGCTTTCTTGTTTCTGCTGTTATCCCGCTCATCAAATTCAGCCGTGATCTTCAGGTACATTCTCTTTCTTGTTTCTTGTTTCTGTATGCATTTTTCTGATCTATGGAATTGAGAAATAGAAACGAGTCTTCCCGCAAGACCTCAGATTAAATTTATCTTGATGATGCAGGACTATACCATCTTGGTAATTCGCAAGGCTATGTTCAAACGGGAAGATACAGTTCGTGTTGCAGCGACGAAGGTAATAACTGATCTTATACTTGCAGAGAAACAAGCTAAGAGAGACAGCTCGTTTACTTTCCAAGACTCATCAAGCCAAGCCAGTTCCAGTCAGCACACTGAGATGAACTGTATTGTGAGGGGAAGCCTTTTTACTGAACTGAACGGGTTGCTTCAAAGATGTCTTTGCCAACAGGTATCTTGATTTCGCCCTTAATCACTAAAATTTTCTTTCAATAATTTGAAGATCTTCTTAGAGCTCTTTGGTTCCTATCTGTAGGCAAAAGTGAAGGAAGTAGTTTATGATGGGCTTGTGAAGTTAGTCCTGATTGATCCATCAAGTGGAGGACATGTGTTGGAATTTCTCATGCCTCACTTTCTTCGTTTCTTCAGACAGGTAACTGTCAAATGCTTCATCCTCTCTCCACACTGAGAATGACTTTTCCGTCTGGCTTGTTAAAACAGTGAGAAGTTGCTCTATTTTTTGAATTTTTTTACAGGGATGAGCTGTTGCGAGATTTTGTAAAATTTTAAGGTGGATAGACACACATTCTCATGCATGCCTTGACAGCTTATGATTATGTTGGCAGGACACAGATTTTCAGCTTGAAATCACTTCGTGCATTAAAGCAGAAGGTGGCAAATTTATCATTGACGAGCCCTTGGATAGGCTACTCTTTTGTATCTCTTGGATTTTACTCCTCCAGCCGCACAACAGCTCTGATCGGCCTTCCGATACCGCGTGGCCATGCTTTGGTTTCTCACTTACACAAGAAAATGAGGTATTGCTACAGCAGAACTGGTCTTGTGTTACCTAATAGAGCGTAATTGTAATAATAATCTGTACATACAAATTCCGTATGGCAGCAGCAGGTAGGAAAAAATGTATCTCATGAAGTGTACTCCAGTACTTTGGCGAAGGTCCGAAGCTTCTTTCTAGGCAAAAAATTAGAAGGTACCTGACAAATGATCTCGTTGTTGAAAAATCATTGACTACTTTTTTGTTATTGATCTGCTTAGGCTACCTGAACACGCTTTTCTGCTGTTACATTTGTATTCTTTCATGTCTGGTTCATATAGTTTGTGTGTTATACTTGGTCTAGTTTCAGAAACGAAATAAAAGCTGGAGATAGCGAGTGTTAAAACTGATAGGAGAATCTCAGTCTTTAAATTGTTCTGCTTTATCTTAAGCACTTAGCTGCTGACAATCTTGTTTGCATTTTACAGATATTGTTGGGCAGTCTCAGGACACAGTTTCCGCATCTCTAGAAGAAGATAAAAGAAAATCTTATTGTCTGATTATATTGGGAATCGTTCAAGTGCTGCTAAATTACATTATCACGGATCTAGAGAAACAGCCAGAAGGGAAAAAAGGTGAAATTGAAAAGGAGATTTTCGATTTGATTGATCTTTATGAATCACTGGAAAAGGACGTGGGGAAATCGAAACAGGGCAATATTGGCAAGAGAGTAAGATTTAACTCCCATAATAAATCTGATGATGCTGATGTGGGAAGCGCAAGTATTAATGAAGAGCGAGAAAACGTTTCCTTTTTGGCTACTTCAAGTATCTACCAGCTATTTCTAGTCACCTTCAAACTCTATAGCAGCAGATCCGCTGGTAATCTTTCAGGTTTGCAGGATCACAGCCAGTCATCATCAGCCAAGACAGAAAAACTAATATCTAGAGTTTTCTCTTTCACTTTGCATGTTTGTGTTGGACACATAAGATCATCTCTTTGCATGAAGGAGGAAAATCCTCTTAAACCGTTGGTCTATGGTGACATGAAAGTTCTGGGTCCGCTACTGCTAAAAGTAGTTTACCTGCTAAAGCCAGGACCACCTCTAGTAACTGGACAGACGAATAAGGAGAATAAAGGAAGGAAGGATGCTGAAGGAAGAAAACAGTGTCAACATCTGGCCTTGCTTAGCTTGAAAGAGCTGCTCAGTATATATTCAAGTGGATCTGGTTTGACTGGCTTGCTTGAAGATTTGTTGGCAGTGCCTGCATCTGAGGATGCTATTTTAGAAGAGTGCAGCGAAGCTTCGAAAGTTGAAGATCCACTAGTAAAGAACACAGAAATTTTTATGGAGAAAGTCATGAAATCCATGATCACGGACCTTATCGCGCAAAACTCTAATGATGTAGAGGTAAATTCCTCCAACCCTGAAAAGAAAATGACTGCAGTTTCTCTTGAGCACATAACAGGAAGCTAATACTATAATATTCACTTGCGCTGTTCAGATTCTTTGTGACATAATGTTGATGCTTGGGAACACTCTACCTGACGAATTAAAAAAACGGCATGGATCATGGGCTCATCATATCTTCAGAAGCGGTGAAACATCTAACAGCACTGTTGCCAAGAGCATTTTGAGACTTGCCATCTCTTTTACTACATCTCCTGGTGATCTATGTATAGCCGTGGAAGTGGCGGAGGAGTTGCAAAAAGTCATCGGTTTAGACAAATCTGATACTTTACAAGTGTCTGAATCATACATGGTCATAAACCAGTTAACAAGTGCTTCAATAACTTCTTCCATATTGCAATCAGTTGATTCAGCAATAGTTGACATGGATTGGGCCACAAAGAAGCTAAAAAAAATCTATGTGGTCGCTCAGAAGAACATCCATCTCAACCATGATGCTGAGAGTACATTTGGATTGGCTCTCGAGGAAGCCCTTTACGAAATGGCTGAGTCAACAGTCAGGATACTCTCTTCCTTTGTTTTGATGAACCTCAAAGGTGAGTTTTCACTTCTCAAAATTTTCGCCTGATGTGCACCTCACTAACTCTAACTTAGCTTGTTAATTAATCTGTGCTTTCATGATCTGCAGACTCGCAAGCAGCACAGTTTCTCAGGCTAGCAGTTAGGTTTTACAAACAATTAGCACAGATTGTGAAACAGAGGATTGCTCCCAAAGGTTGCAAGCAAACTCTTCCCAGTCTTAAATTTCAAAATCTCGTGGAACTAACTTGCAAGAGTCTCACGGTTCCCTTATATCCCTTTTTAGCTGAAATGCAAAAGGTAAAAGATGTGCAAGCAGTCATAGATTGATGTTTCTTCGTTATTGATGCATGATCCATAATCGTAACGGTGGGCCTTCTTCCAAATGCAGGAACAACAGGAAAGTGTGAGTTCCAATTCTAAGGGTATAATCAACAAGATCAAACAGGAGAACAAATGCATCCCTGATTTGATATTCCAGATAGAAGACTATGAAAGATACCTTATCCAGCTAAGCAAAGTTACTAAATTCAATTTGTTGAGGCATGCCAAGCGCAGCACTGCCAGAGACTTCAAAATAATTGAAGATACAGAAACTCCTGCAGTAGGCGAAGATGGAGGAAACGAGGCAGAGACAGAGACACAGAACAATAACAATAACATTGGCGTTAACGAATATGATTTAAGAGAAGAGTCAGAAGATTCTGATTCAGAGAAAACATTGTCCTTCGGAAATGTTATTTCCGGATCATCACGAGACTTACATTCTAATACAGCAATAGCAGCAGAAGAGGACGACGAAGAAAAAGAAGAAGAAGAAAGAGAAAAAGAAGAAGAAGAAGAAGAAGGAGAAAAAGAAGAAGAAGAAGAAGAAGAAGAAGAAGAAGAGGAAGAAGGAGAAGGAGAAGAAGAAGAGGAAGGAAGTGGCTTTAGTCGTCCTAAAAAGATAGCAAAGAAGAGTTGGGTTGTGGAAGATTCTGATGAAGATTCAGAAACATTTTAGGTTCGTTTTTGTAAATAAAACTTGTAATCTCAGAGAAGGAACATAAGGCATTATACTAATAGTTCCCAGGTTTCCTTGAACAGCAAGTCTTCATGGCAGGTCAGCTCACTCTCATCCCTACATAGTTTTGTATTAGGGCTAATGCTTATGTGACACATTTTTATGTTCAGCACTGTGGATAAAGTCTGTGAGTAATATAATCAAAACCGTTTTACTTACACTAGTGATTTGTGTTTTCATTGCGAAACCTATTCTACAGTCTCTAACCTTTTGACTACTTCGATTGGAAAAAGGTGGATTTTGAATTAAGAATGACGTTTTTTAAAAGGAACATGTGGCCTCCTGACCTTATTAATGCATGTTAAATCCACTTTCACTAAAACAACACAGCCTTATCCGATTTTACATGGTTGGGATTATAATAATTAAAATGGTTATCAAATACACAATTTCCTAAGATAGACAAATTTTAAAAAAATATAAACAAAAAAAGCTGCATTTAAATTATAAACCTGGCGTATGTATGAGTTCATCAGAATTTTACAGGCTGTATAATTTAAGTTTGATTATTTTTTCCAGTAATTAAAAAAAAAGTCAGGCATGCAGGAAGAGCCATTGTTAATGAATGAGCCAGGTGTTATGGGAAAGGGGAAGTCATATTTGCATTAATATAAGAGCATTGGTGTGTTCAACTAAAAGACGAGATTCTCTAGTCCTTTTGCATTAAATTAAGGCTGATCTCAAAACTATTCAACCCCACCAATGCGATTTTAACCCACTTTGAAAGTGATAGAGACAGGTAAGGGTCCTCACTGGTCTCTTTGCAGTCGGATCCTATGAATATGGAGTACTCATCAATAACATTTCATGGGACATATTTCACACAAAGACAAACTAAAACCTCATTATTTATTTGGCCCACAATATTCCAAAATACTAAGGAAACTATGAATCTATAGTGAGTCTTGACTAATAAGTGATAATTCTCTAACCCTCGCCATCGTGGTGGTCAACAATAAAATTTAACTTTTTATTTGCGGGCTCTTAATATTTTAATATACTTAGTTTTTAAGTCCCTTTCTATTGCAAGGTGAGACACAGTAATCAACTTTGTACACTGAATAAGAGTCCTTCTCTTTTTTGGAAAAATATCGAAATCACTTTACTAAAGCATTTTATCCGTATATATATCATCTGTAAATGGATTTGATTTGAAGTTGAACATTTTGGACGAATTTGGTTAAATTAAAACCTAAAATCACACTATTGCACGAATTTATGGGGTTGTCTTTCCCAACATTTCTTACGCTTTTTAATTTTATTTGATTTTCGGTGATCGGTAATAAGAAAAACTACATAAACTTTGGATGATAGTCATATACAAAACGTACGTTCTGACACGAGAACCAGATATCTATTCTCATCATTATGGACAAATATTGGGTTGACTGAAAGGTAGTTAGTTAGTGTAACATGCTAATGTTGTGTAAGTATTTATTTTGTACACTATACGAGATCATGCTTTTCCTTTATGAATAAAACAAACTCAAGTTATCTATAAAAAGGTTCCAAATAGTCCATTTCTTCTTGTCATGTGATGCTTAAATTTGATCCACAATCAACATAATGAGAGGTTGGTAAATGTTGTTTATTCTGCAAAGAACGAATATTACAGAGTAGTTTCATTAATATCGTGGAAATAAATTCCAATACACGTCTAATTGTGAAATACTAAAATTCATGTCGGTTAAAAGCTAAAGATTCTGCCACACATTGAAGCAAATTCGCATGGAACCAAGAGAATATTTTTATTTGTATAAAACAACAAAAAAGCATATATTTAGTATTTTTTTATTGCGTATCCTTTTGGTTGTCGCTTTGTGGATTAGATCAACATAGTCAATCACTAACCACTACAGTATTTGATAGACTAGAAAGTCACTTTTCTCCCGAAATTCATGAGAAGTTCTTCTTCACGTTATATAATCTTTTAAAAATGAAGTTGCATGGTTAAGATGAAATAAGTAAACTCTCTACTCTTAAGTTAGTTCCATCAAACATGAACTATAGAGTGGTGACAATACGTTGATAAATGTAAGCAAAAAGGTAAGCTTAATAAAATATATTCCGGAACTTACTAAATTAATAAAACTAGGGGCTCCCATAGATATGCAAACACGAATTACCCAAAACGACCTTCTGGTTTCACATCTCATATGACAAAACGACAAAACGACAAAAATTAGCCTAAGGGTGAAAAAGTCAAATCACGATTTCAGTTTGCTCTCTCTCTCTCTCTCTATCTCCGCTGCTTCAGTAAGCGAAACCGCCTGCTCGGTTTCTCGGATCCCGACGGTGACGGTGATGACCGCCTGAAGAAGTCGGTGGCGCCGGAGAGTCAGGCTTCGTCGTTGAAACAGCCATGAACGAACAGTTTTCTCTTCTTAAGCTTTCTTCTTCGTCCATGATCATCTGCTTCGATCTACACTCCACGCTGCAGAACGCTCTATCACCTCTGACAGATTCAAAACAAAAACAGAGAAAAAAGAAACATCCCAGAGATATGAACACAAATCGTGAAGTTGAAAAAGTATGGACTTTTCTTCATTACAGTCACCGGAAAAACATAAAAAGGTGTCTTTTATGTTTGGTTGGTTCATCGATGACTTACTTGTACATGTAGATATCTTTCGCTGGAAGAAGTTTCCTTCTGCAGAGAAAACAATGTTCGAGAAACCCAGAATCCGGATAACAGTTTCCACGACGGAGATCAGAGGCGGCGGAAGCGATGGTGGTGACCATGACGGCGGATTTGTTGACCACTTGATGCGGTTTAGGACTGGTTAAGCCGTTGGTGAGAGTGTTGTTAGTAGACTCCAAAACAATACTTAGTCCCACCATTTCTCTTCTCTCTTTTATCTCATTATCTACTTTTTTTTACTTTTATGCTTTTCAGATTTCAGGTGTTATAATGGCCAAAGAAGAAGAAGAAGAAGAAGAAGGAGAAGTTTTGGTTTTTTCGCAGGGGAAAGTGAAATATGAAAATTAAAATTTTAAAATGTATAGAGGATAGGTGGGACCTACAAGTGTACTACGCGAGGACGATTGATTTGATTTCTTTTGCTTGATATTCGCCACGTGTTATCCTCCTCTTCATTACTTGTGTAACCCCTTTTCACCCTTTTTTTATTTTGGTTTTGATAATTGTGAAAAAGTTTTCAAGTTTCATTTTGTCGTCTTGTGTGTGTTTCATAATTCTACTACCTACTACTATATGAGAATTTGTTTTGAGGCGTGTGATCTTTTTATATTCATGCTTGTTTCAAGTCTTTTTTCAGTTTATATATAGTAGATGCATTTTTTTCTTTCTTTTCAACCCTAATGTTTTGTGGTGGATTTTCAAAGCACATATATACGAATTCCACCAAATTCATAAGTATTTCTCCAAAAAGTATGAATGTCCTTCTTATTTTTAAAACACTCATACCAAAATCAGATTAATATGCATAGATAAAAGAACATCAAAAACAGATCCATATATATATATATATATAGTTGAAAATGTTTTAACTTTTCCATTCGTGTTACGTTTCAAAAGGTCTTCGCTCTTGCTGTTGAATTTAAAGGAATAAGAGCTTCTTCCTTCTTGTTTTATGAGACAATAGGCTGATTATATAATATGAAGTGGGTCAGAATTTTTTTATATGGCCCATATAATTAAAGGCTACAAGCATATCATTTCAATAAAGGCCCAAACCTTGATTTACTTCAATCACTCGATTTTCATTTCTTTTTGTTCATACTTACCAAATAATTTGGTATCCTTTGAACACAAATCAAATCAATAGAGCTAATAGGAGCATCATCATTGAGGACATCTCACACAAATTTAAAATATATTAAAATAAATAAATGAATAAATTATTATTTCAGTTATCTCAAAATCATAAAAGCATTTTTATTAGAAAATTTTCATTTTGAATATCCAATTATTAAAAAAATACAAAAGTAAAATTTAATTAAATAGGTATCTCAAATGCTGAGAAAATCATTTAAAAATATCTCAAAATATCTTATTTTTGAGATAGAAAAAAATACTTTTGAGTAAACTTTTTAACAGTTTGAGATATCCACTAATTTTAATATCATTACTTTTATTACTTTGTATGATATATCCAAAAATGATAACTTGAAAGTGCTATAAAAATCTTTTATCAACATTTTTAATGAGATTTTGAGATACATATAATTTAAAACTAATATATATATATATATATATATATATATATATATATTTACATTTATATTATGTTTATAAATCTTATATTGAGAACTCCCCATTGAAAATGCTCTGGTCCACCTTAATTAAAGACTAAATTGCTTCCCGAACCATATTTTGGATCAATTTTACTGTTTTCACAAACAAGTATCTATTTTAGGCTATTCAGAGCACTATCATTAGTTAATACGTAATGAATAACATCTCGACAATGAAAAACTAAATAAATAAAAAGTAGTAGATGAGGATAAAAGAGTTTTAAGCTTTTCAAAAATATTTAAATTTAGTTATATAACTAAATAAGTTCTATTAAAACATTAATATTATTGAAATTATATACTGAATTGAAAAACTTTGACAATAAAAATTCTCTCAGCTAATTTACGGACTATTACGATATGCCTTTTTAAAAGTATCAACATCCATTACTATATTAATTACTGATTACGTTGGGTGTAATTTTTCTTTTATTTCGTGAACTATTTTGTCACTTTAAAAATCAGTTTTATGTACGTTAACAACACAACATGATATTATGTTTCAAATAATGGCGTCTTCTCATATTATAATGTTTAAGGAGATGTGGGGTTGTTGGTTTAGATACAAGCAAAGGTTACATGTGAAAAGCATCACTCTTCTTGTTAGGTGATTAGACTACTAAACATCATGACTCTAAACAAACACACACATCATAACCAAACTGGACTTAAAAACAAACTAAATAAATTGGAGCTCCATTAATTTTAAGATTATTTTTTCCTTAAACAAAATTAAATAGAAAAATCGGTATTGCGTGGTTGGTCCAACTCTATTAAACATTCAGCAACAACTAATAAGTTACAAATAAGGGTCTTCTCACCTATCATCGACATGTCTTTAATTTATTTTGTAAAGTTGATTTCGTTAAATATTTATTTTAAAAATTTACAGGGTAACTTAAAAGCTTACTTATGATTGAACATGTGATTAATCGTCAATATTACATCGTAGACAAGACATAATAACTAAGAGACATGCATGGTTGCCAATTATTCCTGAGATTATGACCCAATTGCTGTCGTTTACTTTACACAAATTGGTTTTGCTTTTCTATTTCATTCGTTTTATCCTAATTTTCTTCCTTCTATTGTTCTATATAATATTGTACTCTCGTCTGAAGTGGTAACCTATCAACATATATGGTGAGGCCAAGTGATACACGAATCCAAAAGATAGAAAACCCAATGGGTTTTTTTTTTTTTTTTTTTTTTTTGTCATTTCGTCTTGTTAAAATAAGGATCATTAATGTTACTAGTATATGTTACCATAGAGAATATTTCAAGCTTCTTTGAGGATAAATTCGGACAGTAAAGACTAACGAACCTTCTCTCAACTGAAAAAAATGCAGTGAACTATTTTATAAATAGTTTAATAACTTTTTTAGTAAATTAATAGTTCAATGCTTTCCAAGAAAGCTTCTGTATTTCTAACTATAAATATATTATCCTCAGTTTTTTAATTAGTAAATTTGCAATAATATACATAAAAAACAAGAAATGATTTTTAAAAAAATTATACAACAAAATATCAATATTCGGCTTGGCATTTTTTACTAATTAAGATTTTTTGTATAAAAATATCTATGGTATATAAAATTTTGAATTAGTTATATTTTTAAGCATTTATTTTCATATATGATCAATGAAAAGGATAAGACTAAAGATGAAAACAATTGTGATAGAAAAAAAAAGTGAATAAGCAATTTTAATTACACCACAAAGAAATATTGTATAATTTATATTCTTAAAACAATACATTTTATTATTTTATTGTATTTATTAACTTAACACAAATATTAATTTATGCAAGTTGTATTGTATCTGCCGTGATAAAGTCAATTTGTTAATAAGTAGACAAATTAAATAATTTGATTACGAAAAAAATGTCTCAAATCCGGATCTTAACTTTTGACTTTTTCTTTGCTTTTTCAAGATATTCCATTAATTACTGCTTGATTAGTTATGGTGAATGGATTCAACCCAAAAATTGGTCAAATTATATGAATTATTAAGCCACAATGTGGACAATAACATATAGAATAATATATTTATGTTTCCATTATAGAAATTTGTTCAATGTGGAATAATTATAGCATTATGTTAGAGTCTAAAAAGCACATTTAGGAATGTCGGAGATCTGAATAACAAAGGAAAGGACTTAAGTGCTATATCTAGTGAGAAATGTCTAACTGTGCACGGTTCCGTTTAAAGGATATTATTATCTAACAGAATTCACAAAATCTAAAACATTTTGGTTTTAAACCAAATCAAAATTTTTGACTATTATATTTGG
Organism: Iljinskaea planisiliqua; assembly: GCA_900108845.1. Taxonomy (NCBI): domain Eukaryota; kingdom Viridiplantae; phylum Streptophyta; class Magnoliopsida; order Brassicales; family Brassicaceae; genus Iljinskaea; species Iljinskaea planisiliqua. The sequence goes on along the minus strand of FNXX01000002.1, from coordinate 4,514,509 downwards.
TATCACATACAAATTATGCTTTCAAATTGTGTGTCATTACTTAATTATTTAACCAAAATTGACTCGAAATCTATTTGTTTAAGTTTACAGAATGTTTAGTCAAATAAAGGACCGGTCTTAGTTGAAATATGGTCTATTTATATTATATCTTACTATATTTGAACATAAAATAGTTGTGTAAACCACATATAAATTATTCCTTCGGTGTAAAAAGAACCGATGACAAACTATTATAGTGTTTACAGACGAATGTGAACTATACACAGAACTAAAGTCTTTTGCCTTGATTCGAATTATATTTAGTGGGAAAATGGATGCAACAAAAGCAGAACTGGTAGATATATCAAACTTAAATGTCGGGGAAAAGAAAATGGTCGATATTTTATGATTCTTCAAACTAAATACTAATAGGAACAAGTTTTATCGGGAATGTTCTTGATGGGAATTCTTATATGTGGAAAAACTCAGCGAAACAAGAAGTATAGATCATATAGATATAAAGAGATTCACATTCACCACGCTATTTAATTTGTCATGCTTCGTTTACAGTTTTTTTATACGCAAATAATTCTTATAGTTTAATTTTCTCTATTTTATAATCAGTATGTTGTTTTAAAAAGTATAGTTTTGTATTTTTAGTACGAATTTTTTAACATCTTAGCTTATTCATAGAAGTAATACTATTATGCAGCATACTAATAAGAAATATAATAGAATGTACTTTTTTTAATTAGGAGAATGTATCTAGTTATCTACCATCGATATAATTCATATTAATACTATATTGTAATAAAAATGACAAAGAAGAAAATGTATCTATCATCGATATAATAATAATAAATAACTATTTCGGTCAGTAACTAAAGTTAATAATTATTATTATAATATTTCGGCACGCCATATACGTATTGTATCATAAATGCAAATACATATTTTCATTCATTTATATAATAGTTGAGAATAATACACTTCGGTGGATATTTAGAACATATAATTTATGCAATCTATGTTATTTCATAACTAAATAACAATTACAACAACAAAACTTGAAGCTATTATCGCATCGTCTATACCAACCATTATAACGCATCGCTTATTAGGACGTATACTATTATTTAGTGATTAATTCATCTAGCTCATCGTATAAACAATTCCAAAAATTATTATCGAGAAGAAATATAATCATCACCAATCGTATACAAAAGAAAACACCGATGGCTACAAAACAGCTACGTGAGCCAATAATTAAAATGGATCAGTGAAAAGCGATTGGGTTATATATATATATGAGCGAGGAAGCAAAAAACCGATGGCTTGTTATGGGAGTTTAAGAAGTAGTCAAAGGCTTATATGACAGACTAAACGATGTATAGAGTGATAGACACATATAGGTTAGGCATATGTCTATGCATGTGTTACGTCTAGATTGAGATTTGAGAGACATCGAGATCAATGGTGGACATGGAAGTAAGAAGAATAGGCACGTGCGAGAAAAGCAAAAGAAGAGAAGAAGTGGATATTAGTGAGGAATGGAGGGAGGATATGTTTCCTTCGTATTGGGAGCATCACGACTCTGTCTCTATGTTTACTCCTTCACTACTTGCGTTTGTTTTTTTTTACTTTTCAATTTGTTTCGCCCACGATTTACACAACTTTCTTCTGCTCGTATTTGCGATTCGGTTACTTTTTACACATTTTTTTTTAGTTTTGAAATTGTTTACACACACACATGTACACATATACATGTATATATTATCGAACGCATGCAAGATGCATCTGTGTGAAAATTGTCATTAGAAACTAAAATAATTTTTTTTAACTAATTGAATTATTAATTTATAAAATTTATACTGTAAATTATTTTTTAGTTTTGATAAAAAAACTAATAGATTACTTTTTATGCACTATTAAACTGTTACTTTCCTATTGGCATATTTGTCTATAAACAAAAAAAAGAAGAGAAAATTGTAAATTTATGTTACAATTGTATCTCTTCCTCTTTTATAATTTTAATGTTTTAGCTGATATAAATTCATCTAACAACCTGAGAAAGAATTTTAAAGAATGATATATATATAATATACTATTTTAATTCATTATTAGGAAAAGTCGTGAACAAATAAAAAAAATTGTAAAAATACTTGAAAAAGTCACCAATAATATGCTTATTTCACTCAAATTTACTGAGTAAATATCCTAGCTTTAGAAAATAGTGAGTATAATATATTCAGTATATAATTTTGAAAATTATGTCATCAAGACTACTCATATGTTATGAAAACCCCAAAAATGAGCTAGCTGTATATATATATTTCAATTGTCATGATGATCATATTTCCACGTAAGCAGAGACAGGATGTAAAATGTCATTAGTTATAAGCAGTAGAGTGGGAATAAGAAGGAAAAGGGGGGAAACGGGGAAAGGAAAGGTATACAATTTCAAGTCGATTCTACGTTGATTATAACAGTGAGAGGGAGACAAGACATTGCTCTATACCTAATTCTAACTAGTTTCATTTCTAGACTGATGGACCAGTCATTTCACTTTCTACTAATATCTTTTGTTTGAGCTCCATAAATATCTTTTTGAACATTTTATTTTAGACAAAAAAAAAAAAAGAAATCAAAGGTCGCTGTTCGTTCTATGCATAAATATTTTTGACCATAAAGATTAAAATTTTAGACTCAGTTTAGGCACATCCTCAAAATTAAAAAAAAAAATCTATATAATGATTTTTTCTTCTGAATTATAATAATTTTTATCACAAAAATCAAACAAAAAGTTGCTGGATCTTAGCTCTGTAAAAACGCAGACTCGGTTAACAAAATCAAGTTATGATTGTTTACTTTCGTCTGTAGATTTAAACCAGAGAAAAATTTACGCTAATTGGCAAATCATTTTTTTGACTACTGCATAATAGTTGTGGACGGTTCTAATTTAATAAGATTAACTTCAATATGAGATTTTGTAATTATAAGAAAAAGTCGACTCCTTAACAACATTACTTGAAAACTAGATAAAGAGATGATCATATGGAACTTTGTACTTAGTTGATCAGCGCATGTTGTGAAGAAATTTGATTTGAATTTTTGTTCTTATTGTTTTAAATTGCCACATACCTATATTTTCGTTTGTTTATGCCACGCTTTTGTACGAAAAAATCTGATTCAGATTCGTACTTTGTGGTCAAGAAAATCTCTTATTTAATCAGGTAGAGGACAGAGAGTAGTCGTCTGGAAATTTAATAAAAAAGGGTTGATTTTTAATTAATTCCGTTTGTATGTTTTTCCCCCTCAGACTATACTTAAGTTTGTATTTATACTTTCATAGAATAGAATTCCACAATGTCCACACAAAGAAAATGGATAATAAATATTTTTGAAATCCTCACCCTGCCAAACTATGAACCATGTTACTAAAAAAAAAAAAAAAAACCTTTATAAAAGGGCATGTTCTCTTCATATTTTAAAATCTCTCACCTCAATCAAAACAAACTGTAACAATGGTGGCCGAAGAAGATTCACGTCTCATAAATCTCCAACACAAGTACAACCCGACAATGCCCGAGGTATGTAATCGTATGTAAAATATATATTCTCAGTACCTTCTGATGCAACCAGAGTCTCTCAAATATATCCACTCATATAATTTTATTTTATTATTTCGATTTAATATTAAAAAAGGTATTGGAGGAGATGAAGAAAATTTGGGACATAAGTTTCCCGGTGGCCGCCATGAGCATACTAAACTACCTAAAAAACATGACCTCCGTCATGTGTATGGGCCGGCTTGGTAGCCTCGAGCTCGCCGGAGGAGCCTTAGCCGTCGGATTCACCAACATAACCGGTTACTCCGTCCTCTCCGGTTTAGCCACCGGTATGGAACCACTTTGTGGTCAAGCCATCGGCTCTAAAAACCCTTCACTCGCTTCCTTAACCCTCAAGCGAACCATCTTCCTCCTTCTCTTAGCTTCTCTTCCCATCTCTCTCCTCTGGCTGAACCTCCAACCTCTAATGCTAATCCTCCGCCAACAACAAGACATCACACGTGTCGCATCTCTCTATTGCTCCTTCTCTTTGCCTGATCTTCTAGCTAATAGCTTCCTTCATCCTTTACGTATATACTTGCGTTGTAAAGGCACCACGTGGCCTTTGATGTGGTGCACGTTAGTCTCCGTTCTTCTTCATCTCCCCATTACCGCTTTCTTCACGTTTTACATCTCTCTCGGCGTCGCTGGAGTTGCGGTCTCATCTTTTCTCACCAACTTCATCTCCTTGTTACTTCTCCTTTGCTACATCTACATGGAAGAAAATAACAACGAAAAAGACAATTCCCCACTTTGTCTTAAAACGCCGTTGGTGCTGTCTAGTTCGAGAGACTCCGGTAATGATGAGGTGTGGTCAAAGCTAGTCAAATTCGCGGTCCCGAGCTGCATAGCCGTTTGTCTGGAGTGGTGGTGGTACGAGTTCATGACGGTCCTCGCCGGATATCTCCCAGAGCCAACGGTGGCGCTAGCGGCGGCCGCCATAGTGATCCAGACGACGTCACTGATGTATACAATCCCGACGGCGCTCTCCGCGGCGGTTTCCACGAGGGTGAGCAACGAGTTGGGAGCAGGACGGCCGGAGAAGGCAAGGACCGCGGCGGCAGTAGCGGTCGGAGCCGCCGTAGCCGTGTCTGTGTTCGGGCTTGTGGGGACCACCGTGGGGAGAAAGGCTTGGGGAAGAGTTTTCACGGCGGATGGAGTTGTCCTGGAGCTGACAGCAGCGGTTCTTCCGGTGATCGGAGCATGTGAGCTTGCCAATTGTCCTCAAACTACAAGCTGTGGAATCCTGCGTGGCAGTGCGAGGCCACGTGTAGGGGCTAAGATTAATTTCTACGCCTTTTATGTAGTTGGAGCACCAGTGGCTCTTGTTTTAGCGTTTATGTGGGGCTTAGACTTCATGGGCCTATGCTATGGCTTACTTGGGGCCCAGTTCGCTTGTGCAATCTCCATTTTAACCGTTGTCTATAAGACAGATTGGGACAAAGAGTCCCTAAAGGCTCATGACTTGGTGGGCAAAAACGTCATTTTACCTAAAGTCGATCAAATTATTGTCAAATGCGAAGAAGGTCTACTACACTAACAGAATTTTCAGTTGTTGTTCATACTATCTCTATTTCTGTTTCATTGATTTCTTTTTGTTTCTAAAATTTTCCATATATATATTAAAAACACATCTACATGCATGATACACATATATACACATGAGTAAACTATGTAGATGGCAAAAAAAAGAAAAAAAAATATTATGTGAATGTCATGATGTGACTTTTTCAATCAAACATTGTTTTTTTCTTTTTTCTTGTTCAATATTACATTTGGATAAAGCGCCATCTTGTTGATATATTTTAAAAGTTTCATCCATTTGGCAGTCTTGTGAATGAGTATATGAATATGCTAAGCTCTTTGTCTGGACAGAGATAAAACTGCGACTGCTCTTGCTCGACTCTTCATGGCACGGTTGGCCAGGAATGAATTTAATGCGCTAAGTAATAACACATCATTCCAAAGGGATATATCATACATTTATAAAATGAATATAGAAATCTATTGGATTATATGCCATACTTAATTAATTAGATAATTAGCGCATGGTAATGTATGATGAAAATTCACGTATTTTACAATCGCTAAGTGTAAACATTTTAACCGCAGTAATATCTCTACTTAATTTGTCTCAAAATAATTCATTCCACCTAATCACTCTGTACACATTTATGTAAGCGTCTTCATTGGACAAGGAGGGAATGTGAAACTTTATGGAAACACAAAAAATATATGCCGAAGATTTTGCATTATTGAAGCGAGTGGATCATGGATTGCATGATGACGACATCAATGGATGCGACTGGCAATGACCATGACGTGAATATATATGGGGTGCGTGAGTGTATATAGAGATACCGAACCACATGGAAAACAAGAGCTTATTGGCCGGAACACATGTGCAAGCATGTGCATGTGTACCCATACCAAAATAGGCATCATATAGTGTCCTTGTGGCTTCTCGCTTCTTTTCTTCACCTTAATTATCTTTCACAACAACTACAGCTTTTAATAAGCTCTTACTTTCGACTTCTATAGAATCTTTAAAGGGAAACATATTATTCTCATTTTAATCCAAACTAATGTTTAAATGTTGGTAGTGGAATAAGACGTGTCCTCAAGCGAATCAAATTAGTTCTAAAAGTGCGGCAAAAGAAAAAATCACAAATATCATGTACGCTCACAAACTTTGAATTACGAATATGTTTTAAAAGTTGAATATTATCACCAAGATATACAAAAAAAAATCTGTGATAGAATTTGTAAGTGACAAAATTAGATATGTTTTGGTTAAGATTAAAAGGAGAAAGCAATAATAGCCTGATGTAATAGCGAACACGTTTGGGTGTAATGGAAGAAAACCAGAAGGAGATGGGTGGGGAGGGGATAAGGAGATAGACACATCATGTTTTGTTTCCTTTGTTGTTAACAAATCAATACTTTAAGACCTTTGACATTTTTTACCTCAAATCGTTCGGTGTTCGTAATTTCGAACCATGACGTCAACGTACCCTGCTGAACACGTCCCTTTCATTTTTTGTACTTAAGATTTTTTTTTTTTTTTTTTTTTTTTATAAAAAATTGACCATGGAATTAACCTCAAACCCTCACTGATCTCTGTCAACTCGCATTGAAACTCCAAATGAACAATTTACAATTTAAAGGAAATAGTCTATTTTGTTTCGAATTTTTTTAAAAAATAATAATAATATGCATGGACCAATTTGCGATGTATATACACATTTCGATGAAGTCAATGCTTTGCATGGGCCTTAAGGTTAATACTATTTGCTACGCATAAGTTTTAATTAAACGGACAAACGGCTGAAAGAGTGCCAATTTGCACCAAGCTAGGGTTGCTGGAAAAAAATATCGATGAGACTAATAATATTCTTTTATAATTTCAACTAAACCCTTTTGGCCTTTTGTATTCCTTTTCTCAAAAATCAATTTCTCTCGCTCTCTACTTTGTTAAATAATACAAATCACATTTCAAACAAAAGGAAAAACTGCGACACTTTTGGCTCCCCAACAGTGGCCATTCGCAAAGCCTTGATGTTTTACGGCCGCTGGTGTGCACTGCATGTCGTTTTTATTAAAATTCGATAGAAACAAAAGTCGGCTTCCGAATTTAACCAATAAGACCGGGAAAAATAAAAAAAAAACCTCCACGACCCGCCTTAAACCGGAATAGTGAAATCAAACGGTTGAAATCGCACCACTTACATGTGTTCTGATCTATCAACCATCGATCAAATACTCTAAAAAGGTTTTTTTTTAGAAGTATTTCAAACTCCCAAAAATCACAGCAGTTGGCGCTTTCTTCCTCAAACTTCACTCGACACCGTAACTCTACCATGGCGATCAAGTTCGCTTCACTGTTGACATTCTTCTTATTCACTGCAGCCTCAACAGGTTCGCTGTCTGTTGTTGTTTCTCCATTATCATTTACTCAAAAACGGGAAGAAGATACGCTTTAATTTTTAGTGTTTTTGCTCCTTAATCGTAGATGAGCCTGGCCTCCCGAAATTTTCTTTCAGTTGGTCTGATGATAAGAACAAGTTTAAATCTGGGGAAATGGCGGGAATTGCGATTAAAGTTCTGGGGGATTTTCAAAACCATGGGAACGCTTCGTTAGGGCAGAGAGCATTTAACCCTACACTTACCGTGAACGGTAAGATTGGTAACAGTTCGTACATATCTGGGGTTTCGCTGGATTTTGGCACTTGGAAGATCTCTTTTACTCCCATCATGGTTGGGGTTTTCAACATTGTTATCGATGACGAAAGCTTTAAAGTCCTGGATTCGTCGCTCCATTTTGAAGTCGAACCAGGTTTGGTTTGTATGTTTGATGTTTTTCCTCAAGATGTTTCTGCTTTCATGGTTTAGTTGTTTAGTTTCAGACATCTGATTAGTTATGTTTTTTTTTTTTTTACTCGTTTGTGAAGGGTTAATGTACCCTTCTGTCTGTGTTGTTTCATGGATGGGTCTTAACGACGTGTTTGAAGCCGGGATGAATGCATCGATCTTGATTCTTCCCATGGATGCATTTGGAAACAACATTTCGTTTTCCGGTAAAGAGATGGAGCTTCGGGGGTTTTCCTTGTCCCTTCTCAATGAAAACGGTTCATTTGCTAGCATTCTTAATACAACACACATCAGATGGATTGAATCTGGTTACATTTCTATTGAGTTTGTTCTTGTGACCGCTGGAAAATTCTTACTTCTTGTGGAGAAAGAAAGCCAAACTCTGAATGGTGTTCCTCTACCTCTCGAGGTTAATTCAGGTGAATAATTGGATTTTGTTCCATAAACTTTTCAGTTTCAGAACGTCTTACATGTGGACTTTAATAAGCTTTGGTATTGAGTAGGGCCTTTGGATGTTTCCAATTGCATGAGCATATGGAAGTCAGAGCTAAACACATGGCAGATATTTTCCAAAATGGAGATTTTGCTGCACCAGAGAGATCGATTCGGAAACCTTGTTTCTGGATTTTACGAATTTGATGCTGATGTTGTTGGAAAAGAGACGGGTTTGTCCATACCCGTAGCAGATTTCGAGTTTAAGTATGTCGAGCCAGGGATCCAGTTGATGTCTTTCAGCTTGTCTGAGCCTGGAAATTTCTTGCTCACTCTTTCCGATATGGACCACAATAAGAGCATCTCTGGTATGCCATATGAATACACAGTGTATATAGGTCAGTGTTTTCCCAAAATTGCAACATGGTATCATGCTACTTTTTTTTGCTTCTTTGGTGAATGCTTCTCTGCAGCGCACTCCTCTCTTTTCTTTACTTGACAGGTTACTGTGATGGATCAAGAAGTATAGTAAATGGTGCAGGGATCAATGCTTCTATTGCTGGGGAGTCTCTTGGCTTCTCTATATACTTGAAAGATGCTTATGGCTATCCCTCAATAATCCAAGTGAATATACTTCAGGTCCGAATTATACAAGAGGCTGATTCCTCGTATATTTTGCCAACGATACAGCCGAGAGAGACCCTCAATGGTACAAAAGTATTTTCCTGATTTTCTTACATGAAGTATTCACTCGTGGCTTATATTAGCAAATTCTTTAACAGGGACTGGATCAGGTTACCCAACTGTTACCCCCTTATATGAGAAACACGACAAAGGAGTAAGAAGTTTATCTGCATATGTGCTTATGCATAACCCCATTACACTTGGTGACTTAAGGAGGGGTTTCTTTGTTGCAGGCTCCGGGCGGCCTATTAGCTCAGGCGTGTATTTTTGACGTAACTTATACTCCAAAGAGGAGTGGAATTTATAAAATCTTTATATCCTCTGGAAACATAGTCCTCAATGGAGGCCAACCTTTCATCAAGGAAGTAAATGCAGGTATCATGCTCCATACCGCAATTGTAGACAACTATACTTCCACGTGTAGATAATTTTTCTTCCTGTTTGTGATCAGTACACTCTTGCTTTCTCGTAGGTGAAGTGAATGTGGCAGCGAGTAGTGTGACCCAGTTCAATGCAAAAGTGGCAAAGGAAATCAAGAATGATATTGTGGTCTTGCTCATGGACGGCTTCAACAATCCTGTGCCTTCACAGTCATCTCGGTTAAAGCTGGAGATCACTTCGGCTAACACATCAAGTTTCACTACATGGAACTTTGTCGATAATAGTGATGGGAAATATACGGGTAGCTATCTGGCCATGGAGGTTGGTACTTACAGAATGTGTGTATCCTTCGACAATAAACATATCCAACCTTGCCCCTTTGACGTAAATGTGTATAGCAGTAAGTTCATTACTTCTCTTTCACTGGGTTAGAAAAAGTTGTTATTCTTCATTTGCATGTCTTTGAGATTCTCCCATGATTTAGGTGGATACTTTCCAAGAGCCTACGATGATGCAGTTAATGTGTGGGAAGATGAGTCAATCTCTTTCTATCCACTGGAAAACGACTACTTTGCTGGCGACAATGCGAGCATTGTTGGTTTCTCACAAGTGAGGAAATGAAAATGGCATTTCTTCTTCAATGTTTTTCAGCAGATAGTTAAATAATCTGACAGTTGAAAAATCTCTGTCCTTAATCTAAACTGTTGTTTATGTTAGCCAGGTCATGGTTCTCTTCTGAGGGATGGAGACCTCCTAAGATACACGCCAATCAAGGATTTCTCGGGAAACGACTCCTTTCTTTATACAATAGTTGATATCAATGGAAACTTAGCCGCAGCTACAGTATACATCGTTATTCTTACTGCTCCTCCTCAGTTTGTCTCGTTTTCCGGAGGTCTGCAAGCAACTGAAGATCTAATCAGTCCTAGATCAGGGCAAGTATTCTTCTTTTTTTGTTTTTGCTTAGATAAGTTTATCTTAACTTCCCACTTCAGCTATCGTAATCTTCTTCTTGAATGTTACTATACAGTGGCTTCTCTGGTCTAGAGATAAGCTACTCAGACCTTATGGAGAACATTTCAGTAACGGTACAAGCACTTTCTGGATCGGTCATTCTGTCTCCAATGCTGATGCAGTTTAGGCTGCCTTCTAGTGGAAGACTCTCTGTTAGAAACGGAGGTGAAGATGGAAAGCTCTTAATCTTAGAAGGACAAATAGGAGTTATCAATCCTGCACTTCAGTCGATTCAATATCTCGGGTATGTATATATGGAATCACAGATATTATTTCTTGCATCACAAGACACTTTCCAATTTCTCTCTCATTTCAACCTTTTTTTTATTCTCTGGCCTCAGAAACGAGAATTTTGCTGGTGTTGATTCTCTTCGGCTGTCCACAAGGAACAAGAATGGGATCAATCAACTGGATGTTCCTGTTTTCGTTGAACCTGTCAATGATCCACCGTTTATCAATGTTCCTCGCTATATAATGCTCGCGAGTAATGGCACCGAATCGCTCATCTTTCACAAGGAAACAGACAAATTCAACTTCTCAGTTGGAGATCCGGATCTTGCTAATTTCCCCGGTAATGTTAACAACACAACTTCACTCTTGATCACTTTAAAGCTAGCAACAATCCTTTTTTGACTGATGAAAGCAAAAATGTCAGGTGGTGAATCTCATTTCTTAGTAACGTTTTCGGTGGAAGTTACTGACGGGTTTTTGGTGACAAGCTTACCGTCCGAGCTTATAAACTCAACAGAGCTGAAGTTGAAAAACATATTCCGGTGGCAGCCAATTCAGACTTACGCTGCCATTTCTAAACACGTGAATGTCAAAGCCAGTGGGATCAGATTTCGTGGAACAATAAAGCAATGCAACGACCTCATGCAACATCTGCTCCATCACGTAAAGTCAATCATCTATCTTTCACAATTGAATGGTTTTTGCTCTTGATATCATGATCGTCACAAGTATCGTGTAGGGAGGAGAGAACGGGGCTATCTTGACCCTGAAACTGAGTGACATGGGGAATTATGGGTGCTTTCTTGATTGCACTGAGAGAATTTCACTGCCTCTACATGCGGAGGCTCGCGTAAACCTCATTAGAAAGAGACCCTTAAGTTCCCTTGCAGCTCACGGTACGTGTATATAACACTTGGAGTGGTTTTGATTCGGTTTGGTTTACTTGGTTCCGATATGTTCTTTACTTTCTTATCCTAAATGTTTCAACTTCGTTAAACCTGGTGCTTTTTGTTTGTTTTTTTCTAGTCTAAATCGGTTTGGTTTGGCTATTCGTTTTGAACGTAAAGAATCTATTAAACGCATTTTGAACGTAATAAGGGGTTTAAATGAATGATTTGATTTGGATTTAAACTTAATATTGGTCTCTCAATGCTGAACCATATGTAAATACGGTTAGGCTGGTTTGATTTTTAGTTTTCTATGCCCACTCTAGTTTCTCTGGTTTAAATATCTTTGTCACTTGGTCTCAGTTCTAGGATCTGTGGTTGTGGTGGAGTCTCTCGTGGTATTCTGTCTCGCTACTTTGCTTCTGTTCTTCACTTGCAAATGCGCATTTCTTCTCGTACACGAGAGAAGAAGCGAACATTATGTTCACAGGAATCCGCAGAAACCAACGGTGGTAAATGAAGAATCATCTCTCTCTTGTGTTTTCTTACAGCCATTTGTGTCCAGACATAAACAAGCTATTTCTCTCTTCTGGACCAGGACAATGCCAAACTGTTAAATGACAATGTTTTAACAAGAACAATCACTGGTTGTTTACCGGAGAGTATCTGGAATCGCCATGCACCGCAGAGGTATAACTGTGTATATCTTATATTTTTGGTGTAATGGTTTAATTAGATAAATAATTTCTTCTTACAAATGTATGTGTTTATGTGTTCGTTTGGTGGTATAGACAAGTCGGCGAAACTTCTGGCAAGCAGAACAAGGAGTTGCAGGAGATTAACATTCTTCCGTTCGAGCTAGAGAAGGCTAGAAGTTGATGAATCTGAGTCATCGTGGTTACATAAAATTAAGTAATCTTTCGGAAGAATCCATGAAAGGGAAAAACAGATGCATAAACTAGAATGCCATAGGCTCTGTCCTCATGATTTTGTAAAACAGTTCTCTACACAAAACATGATCCTTTGTAAAGTTCCTTTGACCAAACATTCCTTTAGATTCATAAAAAGACATGATTTTGGAATTGAAATTAGCATAACACAAAACTCAATTTTTTTACCATTAATCTAAACAGATTCAACTTCGTGTTTCACGATATAGATAGTTTATTTAAAAAACAGTGCGGTGGATTTAAACAGCATTATATTAAATATAATGATAATATAAATTTAAATTGATGAGTGCAGTGGACAAAGACAAATTATAATCTAAATTTAAACAGCATTGTATTAAATATCAAAAATACGACGTACCTTTAGCTGCCCCAGCCCCCAGGGCCCAGTCACACATACTTCCTTTATGTAATGGATTTATCAATCCAATAGGGCCAGATGGGGCCGAAAAGCAATTCTTAGCTTTTCTTATAAGTTAAATAACCCACACACATCCCAAATATTAAAAATTGAAATTTTCTTTCTTTTTTTTCCCATCCCGAGAAATCATATCTTCCAATAATAAGGATAATACTCTGTAAATCGATGTTTAATATCACGTGACCAAGTAAAGAGGACCCGACATAGAAGAGGTATGGATCCTCTGCTGCCGCTCCATGTTTAGCTCCCGTAGACTCAGATACGGAATCGCTGGCGTCAGCGTCGTCAACGAATGAGGTCTCATCGTTCGGTACGGCGTGCTCGAACCGCTCCGGCTCTCCGTCACGTATACCGGACCAGATATCGAACCGGGTCCGACCGAGGCGCGAAAATTCTTAGCCCTCGCCATGTGAACGTCGCGATCGTCGAATCCCATGTCCATTTCTCCGTCTCCGCCGTAATGACTGCCGCGTGAGAATGGCCATTTCCGACGCCAGTTGAAGAAGAGCAAAGCGTTTCTCCAGAACCAACGCTTCTTCTTCTTGTGTAGAGCCGTTCTGATCAGGTCGTCCTTCGAAATAGGTTTCTGGAGCTTGAACTGAATACTGTCAACGGAGCATTTCGACTGATTATCTTTCTTGTGCTTCCTCGCTTCTTCCAGAACCTTGGAACAAAAAAACAAAACAGAGATGACGAAAACTCCCTAGGAAGAACCAGAGAATGAGGGACGAAGAAGAAGAAGAAGAAGAACCTGAAAGTAGTCGATTTGAGGATCGAAGCCATAGTCGCTGAAATGTTGAGAGTGGGCCATGGGAAAGATCGGGGAAGTGTTGTTGGACATGTCTTGTTACTACTATAACTGGGAGAGGAGCGTGAATATGAGTTTAATGGCGGAAATGGGTTTGGTTTTACTTTTATGGGTTCGAGAGAGAAAAGGTGGAGAAAGAGCTTTTTTGCTTTGATTCAATGCTCTTTCGCTATCTTGTCTCTTTCCACCTTCTTTTTCGGTTTTTATTACATCTCCGAATACTACTTTCGAACTAGATATTTTTTTAAAACAAAAGGGACATTCGTAGTTTAACTAAACTAGTAGTTTGTATTCTCTAGTGATCACACTGTAAATGATTTCTTATTATACGGTCATGATCATCTGAATCCTTTTTGAAATTTTAAAATGATTTCTAAGTATTATTATACAATATACGGTACACTTTTGTTTTTGGTTTTGAGTATCTCAAGATCCATTGAACATTTAATAGTACCAAGAATTCTCCTGGGCCCTTCCTCCTATCATTCATTATTCTCCCGCATTTACTAGTCACAAACAGCATATGACTTTTTTCCTATCAATATTTTACGAAACGAGTAGTTATTTAATGCGAGCTCTAAGAGATAAATACAGCGACGCCGTTATATTATTTTTATAATAAGAAGTCATAGATTTATGGAGTATTCTTTGTTTTTTACGAAATTATATATACATTTTAAAAGCGTCTTATATTTCTACGTAATTAAATTTACTATTTTTATATTATTTAACTAATTGGATTCTGGTTTAACACACGATTCTGGTTTCAACAACCCGAGCAAGAGATCACGTGACAAGCGTGTGCATAACCACTTCAGTAGTCCAGTGGCAGCTCGTCATAATTTGTAGTAACAAAAAAGTATGTGTTATTGAATAAATTGTACTTGTAACTAAGAGTTGTTATGATATTTCGCGTTCACCGAAGTTTTTTTTTTACCAAAAATGGTAACCATAGTTATGTAGTAATAATAGGTTTTCAGACGAGAGGGAGATGACATTCGTGGAAAAAAATTCATCTTTCGAAAGAATTTGTATTTTATTAAAAGAATGAATGGAAATCGGTGTAAACAAAAAGAAAATAGATATCGTGACATCTATTGCATATTCGGTGTATAGGGCACATGCGTTTGTGTAATCCACAAGTTACCACGCAAAAATCTAGCAGGAGTAAATCGAAGAGCCTGCTTAGGAGAAGGCTTCTTGATTCCAGACCACCGAACACGTTGGGCTTGGTTTGAGCCAGGCCCACTATTCTCATACTCAGCGTAGTAAAGCGTATCGAGCGCAAAATTTCCATCCCAAGCAAGCCATCCCGCTGGATCAATAATGTCGTCGATGACCGTTCTCATCACTATGGTCCTTGAGAACTGCTTCCATGGCCTTCCGAGATACGCTTTGTTTACGTTTTTCACGGGAATGTACGCCGGTTCTCCGGTGATGCGGCAGTTGTGGAGCACGATTCCGGTGGGTTCACGCACGTTAGTACGGCCTTGAGCAGTGACCGGGCAAGATTGGCCTCCCATGGGTTTTCTCACCACGATGTTGCAGTTTTGAAATACGGATTTTGCGTCTCCGAAGATGAAGTCGACGGTGCCTGAGACCGTGCAGTCACGGTAGAATTGACGGTGGGAATGGGCGTAGAGTGTGTCTTGGTAACCATCGATTTGACAGTTAAAGATAACGGCATAGTCCGCAGAGATTCTTAGGGCCGCCGCTTGATGTCCTTCGGGACCGGCGGTGTTCTCAAACCCGATGTTCTTGGCCGTGAAGTGATCACCGTCGATCGCTACAAAAATGTGCATGGATGTTAACGTTTGACTATGTTTTTTTTTTTGTTTTTGTCAACAACATGCAAAATGCTATTTGGAACCCGAATAGTGACGAACACTATCACAAACCACTGATGTTACATGTCTTTGGTTGGAATTTTTTTTACTATGTTTATGGGTGAAACATGTGGGAACTAGGGTTTAGAATTGGACTCACCGACAGTGGCAGTATCGTAGGTCTTGACCTTGCCGATGCCAAAGTTGAGACTCCCGGTGATCTTAGTTCTGGTGGGTCCGTCGCCGATGAAAGTGACGTGGGTCATCTGTTTGGTAACGTCGACTCTCTCCCTGTAGACACCTTGCTTGATGTAGATAACGAATGGCCATTTGTTGTTTTTAGGCACAGCATTCAAGGCCGCGTTTATACTTTTGTACTGCCCACTTCCGTCCTGCGCCACCACCACATTAGCTCTCACACGTCCTCGCCTTGATGCCATGAGCCGTCGAGTGTCTGGTCCTACCCAGCTTGGGATACCGTCTTCAGTCGACTAAAGCTTTCTGGCGTAGTTCCCAAGATCTCCGGTTATTCCTGTTACGCAAAATGTTAGTATCGTTCATTCATGCAACTTGCGTAAGAGCTAGACATTGTATTTCGAGTGTACATGTGATCATCTGAAAAAACTACCTGTGACGTTGAAATTTCCAAGAACGCTGGAGATATTGGTAACCATTGCAAGACTATTACTTGTGAGTTCTTTGGATGTTTTAAAGATGTTTTTCATGTCTTGTGCGTGGTTCGACTTAACTTCTTCAAAAGCATCCATGCATGTCTCTTGATACGCAATGGATCCACTGACCCAGACACGAAGATCCTCGACGAAGTCCTCAATCTCTTTAATTGAGAACCCATCAAAGTTATCAAAACACTTCTTCAGATCGTCCGTAGCGTCATTCATAAGCCTCTCACATAACTCTAAAGCCCCTAAGGTCTCCTGGTCTTTGGCTGCCTTGGCTTTCAGCTCCCCGGAAGCTTTCTTGATGCCATCCTTGATGGATTGAATGGTGATGCTGAAGCTGAGCTTCATGAGAGCGAGAGGCTCGGTGGAGTTCGGAGAAGCTTCCATAAGGCTGTTGACACATGTGTTTTTGAAGTCAGTGGGTGCACAAACAGCTTGGACTGCCTTGGTGGTTGTTTGAATCTTAACGTCGGCGGATTTCTCTGAAGCATTGGCATTTTTGGACGTTATGACGGCGACAGAGACAACCATGACAACCAGCAAAGCCGAGAAAACCCCAGCAACGATGCATTTTTTCTTTTTGTTATCACCACCAAGTCCCATTTTATCTTCCTGAATGCTCTATTTCAAGAAGTCAAACAGAGAAAATAATTTTTTGTTTTCAAGTTTATTTGGTATTGTTTATGTAAAAAACAGAGTAGGAGGGGCCTTTGATTGTGGCTTAAGCCAACCCCTTCTGACTCTGAATTTTTTTCTTTCTTTTAGGGTTTGTGTATATGATTGTGGATTGGATGGAGTTAATATAATGGATAGAAAGAATGCTATTTTTGGGGTTTATGAAGAACAAGAGGCTATGAATTAAAATGTCAGATTTTCTGGCTCCATGGCTATATTAAGGCTGATCATCTTTGTCCATTCCTATCACATGTCTTCGCCTCTAAAGTTATATAGTAACTATTATTAGATCTTGGAGCATGACCAGACAAACATATTTGTGATTTAGATATCAAGAAAACAACCCAAAAAAAGTCATGGAAACAAAAGCCGACACAATAGCTTTCTTTATTCAAGATAACAGAAACAGAAACTCAACAGAGAGTGCAGCAAATAGAATCCAACCATGGCTTGCTCAGTGCTCATCCGTTGCCAGCGGGATTGAATTAGCCTGCAAACCGGAAAAAGAAAATGATCACGTAAGTAAACTTGGCGAAGAAATGTGAAAGAAGAAGAAAAGTGAGTTACACTGACCAGATCACGAAACTTGAGAGAGTAAAACATCTCTAGGTAACGTCGTGTTTCTCTCCTTTCGAGCTTAGACACGTGTTTCCAGAATGCATAGACTCCAGCCAGAGTTAGCAGCCTCTCTGAGTACTTCTTCCATGTGTACCTATACATGCACAAACCCTTAATAAAGCACTATGCGATTAGGCTTCTTTTGCTGAGCCTGCATGTCAATAAAAAGAGGTTTCAACCTTTCATAGATTCGCTTAAGCCCTCCTTCGGAGATCTTCCCCCAATGATTTGGATTGGTGTTGCAAGTCTCGAAGAAGCTGACCAGAGTAGCTGCGACTTGGTCTGGATGATAAGGGTCGATGTGGAAGCCCGAAACTCCATTCTCGATGATCTCTGCGGGTCCACCATGACATGTAGCAAACGTTGGGAGGCCACAAGTCATTGATTCCACAACTGTGAGCCCAAAAGCTTCATAGAAAGCAGGCTGCCGTGGAAAAAGAGAGAACGATGAGTTTGTAAAACTTACAAAGATTCCAAATGTTGACGTCTTTATCAAGGGAATTTATCTTCATGTTACCTGAACAAAAACACCTTTTGTGTCTGCGATATAACGGTAAAGCTCACCGTTACGAGCACGGTTCATTTGAGCAGCTATCCACCTGAACTCACCGTGTAAATCATACTGCTTGATCAGGCTGTGCATCTTTTGTATCTCAGCCATTTCCTCTCTGTCCCTGGACTGACTCACGTCGACGTAGCCACCGACTACAACAAGATTCGCAACCTCTCTCAGCTTGCTATTCTTGGCATAGCACTCAACTAGCCCAGTTAAGTTTTTCACTCTGTCAAGTCTTGCCATGGAGAAGATGATCGGCTTCGACTTGTCGCTCAGTAAACCACTGTGTCAACACAAGCAGATTGTGACATGCAAGAAAATCCAGATTATTATGTGGTTGTCTGAGATTTTTGTTTTATCAGAATTGTTGTAAAAGGACTTACACATGCTCATCATTCTGTTCGCTGCTAAACAGGAGTTCTTCAATTGACTCATGAAGAGCAGTGAGTCTTCTTTCCTTGTCAGAATATGGAAAGTATATGGTTATATCAGCTCCTGGAGAGACTATATTAAACTTGGGATCAAAGACATCGATTCCATGAACAACTCTGTAAAGACCAGGAAGAGTGAAAGCTGTGTGGCTCTCGTATTGCCCAACATTGTTTTTGCTGCGACAAAAGCAAAACAGTTTACTTTGACATCAAACAACAATTCCGGGAGAGAAAAGCATGCATTTGAATATTAAATACCTTCCAGCGATCTCTTGGTATGTGCTGGTGATGATGAAATCTGCATTATTCATGGCAATTAGATCTGCAGTGAACTGACTTGCAAAATGATACTTATCTTCATGGTTTCTCCAGTAAATGTCAGACTCGGGGTACTTGGTTTTCTCTAAAGCATGAGCGATATTACACTGCATCTCAGATGGCAAAGGAGATATCAGAACAAAAGTTTACAAGTCTCTAATGAACAAAACTGAATATATGATACAAAGAAGTGGCCATCAACCTGTATGACGCCTAGCTTACAAGCTAACAAAGAAGCAACGAGATTTCCATCACTGTAGTTGCCAATGATGAGATTTGGTACACCTTGCAACTCTGCAGCGATTTCGTTTGATGCATCCTAGTCACATACAAATAAAGTGTAAGCCAATACGTATAAGAAAAGGGGCATGCATAAACAGCTGAAACGGAATGTACTATACATCATACATATATACAAGTATATTCTTTAGTTCACCCTGACTATTAGCTAATCCCATCTGAATGAAGAAGCATGAAGAAACTGCAGAAGTTACGTAGAAATCTGGATAGTAGAAAGCGCTAACCTCTGCGAAAGTCTCCAGGTATGGCCAGACATCAAACCTCGAGATCCACTTGCGCAGAACGCCTTTTTCAGTCCTAAATGGTATACGGAGAATATGTGCATGTTCTGTACCACTAACTTTTTCTAACCTCTGGTTGCACGTTGTTCCTTCTGCTTCTGGTATCAATCTTGTTACCTATAAAAGCCAGCATGGAAACATGAACGTAAACTGAAACTTGGATGCCAATACTTTTGTGGAGAAGGACGAAGTAGATAGTCAGCAAGCAAATATACAATGAGAATCTTTGGAATAACATCCAGTCCTTGCTTCTGTATCCTAAGAAGCATCTCGCTTTCCAAAGCACGTACTTGATCAAGAATGTAGACAACCTGCAAATCCCAAAAGTAGAGTATGAGTTTAATCAACAGATAACCACCAAGTTCCCACATATGGAAGATTCCGACCAAATTTACCTGTCCACCAGTATCAGGAAGACCCAAGACATTGGCTTGGCCAAAGTAACCATGCGGAGACAAAATCACAACATTGAACACCATAGGAATCCTTCCGAGAAACGTCTCCAAGACAGAAGGATCAGGTGCCTGGAGTATGTCCAGAAGAAGATGCACCATTTCTGAAACCTTCTGTGCTGTGTCACCCCATCCCCTTTCAAATCCCATCCCTTGTAGTCTTCACCAAAGTGCAATGTCCAAAGAAGGAAAACGGTAACATAATTAGTTACCCTAGCAAATACGAAAGAAAACGGATATGCAGCGAACGGCAAAAGATATTAACTCAAATTCGAATTCAGAGTATGGTGTAGCGAGAGGAAGTTTAGAAAGGAACTCCTCTGCTCTTGCCAAAGCTTCCTGGAGTGTGTGGATGTTCTGTATCCGATCATTCAGCATCATGGCCTGCATTATACATAGAGAGTACAGAGTCAGTGTTCTATACTACACACTGTTTATGACACAAACTACGTTAAAATGTAGAAAAAACTAACACGCCCGTCATGTTTGTGAGTGCGGAGAAACTCAAGCAAAGGCTCCAAGCTGTCTTTGTTACGGAACATAATTGACGAGAGGTGACGATTGAGGAACTGAACCCCATTCCCAATGGATGATGACCTAGTTGGGCGAGGAAATGTTGCGTTGAACGGTTCAAAATCAAGCTCAAGAAGATAATTCCCATTGGCACTGATGAAAAAAGGTTGAGACTTTAAGCATCGAAGCAGAGAAGTATATATACACATACCCACAAAAGCACTTTACACATAGGATTTACTTACTGGCCATTAACGAGCTCTTCCTTAAACCGAAGATACTCAGAAACAGTTAAATGATCTACGCTCAGCTCGTACACATTCACACGGACATATTCCCTAACACCAGGTCTGGGACGAATTGCCAGCGCCACAAAGGGAGGCAAGACTATGGCTTCCTGAATGCGAAAAACTTCAGTGTATGAACCATCAAGATACATAGACCGAAATGTATAACATTGTCGTCATGATATGCCAGTGTTATGTTTCACCTCTGCAGACTGCAGAACTTTCATGAAAGGACGATTCTTAACATCTTCTGTTGTTCCATCCACTTTCACAGTCTTAAGGAACTCGTCAATCAGCTGGTGAGACTGCAATATCCCTTTTCCCTGAGCTACATATCTAAACGCAGCAGTCAAACTATTACTTCTGAGACCAACCACAACAGACATGCAACGAAAACGAACAAACTCTCGAATGACTCATACGATATTCATAAGCTGAGGAGTAATAGTGTGTAGCAAATAATATCAGACCAAAATGCACGTACACAAACCTTTACATGTAACACAGATTCAGCGAGAGAGAGAGAGAAAAAAAGACCTGGAGAAAAGGGAGAGGAGCTCATTGCGTTGAGCAGAGATGGCGTCGTGAACCCATTCACGCATCGTCTCGAACCTACCGGTCGGCATGATTATGTCTCGGAGGCAACAACACAAACACTTACAAGGCAAACCACAGAAGGAGATGTAAGATGTGGGAGAACCGGAGAAACCACCACAGCATATGTTTATATACCATGGGACTGAAGAAAGACGCCATTTTTAGGGCCCCAGTAACTTGGTGAGAGGTGGCGAAACGAGAACGACACTTGGCGCCAGAGGTAAAGAAAACCGTGGGCGAGCTTCTTAGAGCGTATCGCCCGCTGTGGTGGGCCTCCGGTACGTGAAAGGCACGCCCCAATCGGAGTCCCATTCTCTGATTACATGCTAAACGACAAGCCAGTGGTTCGTTAAACCAACCCGACCGATACACATGAAAGACCCGCCAAAATCGACCATTTTATTTTGTGAGAATCGTAAAAGAGTATTTTTTAGGACAAAACAAACTCCGGGATATATTATGTCTATGGATTTTGATGAAGAGAGATCAGACACATCTTTACTCTACGCTGTTTCACTCTCCTCTCTGTAATTATCTTCAGCTTGGTTAACTATACGTTACAAGTTTTCTAGTGAACACTTTGTTCATCTAGACATTATAAATTTAAGATAAAATATACAATTACGTTTTTTTTTTTTTTTTTTTTTTTGCCCAGCCCTAAATACGCCCGTGTTCTTTTTTTTTTTTTTCTTTCTCTAACGTTTCACCGCCGTTTTGGTGTTCTGGACGCACCGCTCTCTCTCAGTGTATCCGAAACTCGCTAATCTCAGTCGACTCATTCTTCCCAGGTAAGCTTCTCCCTCGTAGACCAATACTCCTTTCGCATTTCGTTTCTGCCATTTCCAAAAGGTTTGTGTCAATCTCAAAGTGCAGAGATTGATAAACCCTAGTTTATTCCCATTCTACACTAGAAATTTCAATATCAGTCAGGATTTGACCAGGGATCTAATTAGTAGAAACACTAATCTGAATTTCCCCCTTGTGTGTTCTTGGATCTGATTATCTGAATCTGTAGATGAGTTTTTCCGTTTTCTCCTTCTTGTGTAGAATCAGAATCAGTGAAATGGCTTTCTGCAATAAACTAAGCCGCCTCGTGAGGCAAGGAGCTTCCCAGAGCGAGAACGCCTCCATGATTGGCTCTCTCACCAAACAGCCGTTGAGGTGTTTCTCTGCGGAAGCCACTCACCACCGATACCACCAGGAGACGCACAGCTTCCTGGAGGCAGAGAGCTATATCGGTAGCTGGGAAAGCCCGAAAGATCCCAAAGAGGCGGAGAGAATGCTTGCACAGCTTAGGAGAGATTATGCTAAGAAAGTGAAGGTGTATCGCAAAGACTACATACACGAAATCGAGATGCTTCGTGTCGAGAAGCAGCGTAAGGATGAGGCCAGGTTGCTGGCTGAACGAGCCGCCAACGAGGAGAGGCGCCGTCTCAAAGCTGAGGCAGCTAAGGTCAGAGCTGAGGAACGCAAGATCTTCCAGGAAGAGTTCAGGAAAACTTTGGTACCTTCTTCTCCCTTTCCTTATACACTCTGTCTATTACAGAACCCATCATGGTAGTTAGTTTTGTTTGTGAGTTTGTCTGGCGTGTGAAGAATCAAAGTGTTCTTCTCCTCTTCAAAATTTGGGAATTTCAGCTGTATGGGATTGGATAGTTGTTGCTTAAACCTACATTAGCTGTTGATGAATTCTGATGAATACATGAGATGGATCTTGATTGATGCTTTCCATGGGTAATTCTTTTGGAAGGCTTTGAAACTTATTAGTTAGAGGTGGAGGTAGAGGAAACACTGTACACACACACACTCTTTCCAAAGGACTATTCACTGATTCATAAATTTGTTTCATGTACTCGTGGCTACAAAGTTTCTGATTCTAGTTTGAGTTCTTTGCTTATCTCTCTTGGTCCCAGACTCGGAGCAGTAATGGTCTAGTGCTTTTCTTGTAAGTTGTAAACCGATTCAAGACACGCCTGAACCATAGACCTTGTTTAAAACTTGCAGATGAAAGAAAGAGCGGAAAAGCTGGAGTTCTGGAGAATGACGGGGCTAAAAAGGGAAGATAAGAAGAAAGCGAGAAAGAAGCTGTTGCATGAGCAGAGTTCATTGTGGATCGAGCCAAAAGAACTGGAGAAGAAGATTACGGAAGCCCTGGTTGACTCCACTCCTCTCTAAACCAAAACCCCTATCTTCTGAATCTTTGTTAGAGAAAACAATCACTTTAGTGATATTTTGTTGGAGACTACTCCCTTTTTGGCCTTTTTGCATTAAGCACAAGCACATAATGAGTATTGGTAGATAAGTTCAAAAATTGGTCTTCTGACCAATTTTTAAAATAAGAGAACTTTTCTTTTCATTGTTGTCACATGTCACATGCTTCCTGTGTAACACGAGTTAGGCACACTCTGAATTTGTGCTTATCGCTGTCAGCGGAAGAGCGACTCTGGTTTTCAAAGAGTATCTTGGAACCTTCATAAACAGCATATGACTCCAGTTACTAAATGATTAAACCACACATTTCTCTTGTATTTGTTGCATCGTGTGTTACTTGTTTCTGCTATTTGAGTAATAATAACTCCTACCATGAGACATCCACATCACGATAACTCAAAATGTAATTTCCTTTCTCATGCAAAAAACAGATTGAATGTGTTCATTGATTACTAATCATTGATGCTATATTGCCAAGTCTAATCTTGTTTCTCTCGTTTGTATACATATACCGGATTTTTGTTACTGGAATGTAAGTAATTTTACGCTGATGAAGATAAAAGGACTAACAAAAAGCCGGTACACAAATCTGTAATACATGAAAACAATTTAAAATGTTGAGTTTGAACCAAATCCGGTTCATTCGGTTTTAGAATTTGGGATATACTTGGTTTTATGTTGTTTATATTCATTTGTTCACCCCTGTCCCATGTATAGTTTTATGTTTTTCAGTAACCTTGTGATAAAAAAACAAAATTGAACTATCTGACGTCAGAAAGAACATAAAAACAAAACTGAACTATCATATGAAATGAGATTGTAAGAAGGAAAAAGGAAACGTTATAGAGGAAAAAAACACACAAAATGACAGGCTGGCAAATTAGAAGACTGATTGAAGTGGGACCCATTTACCATTCAGCCACATGGCTTAGAGTCTTCCCCTTCTTCTCCCCACCATTCTTTCCAATTTCTTGTTATATTCCCTCATTTAGTGATCTCTTCCTATATATTTCAAACTTCACTCGTTTTGATTCTCTTGTTTTTCTTTTTTTGACCGCCCATTCTCTTATTTCTTATTTACCTATAATGTTTTAAATTTGAAAAGGTTGATGCTTTTGGCATACTAATATATTCAATTATATTTTTTTGGGTCAATAATAATTCTTGAACATATATACATAAACATAAAAGTATTCTAGCATATATAGTCCTCCAAACAAAAATAAATAAATTATATACTTATCATATCTTTGTTTTGGAACAGAAAACACAGCATAACTGCAGAAGAACTCAAGAATAAAAGTAAAAATTATTGAGTATAAACATAAATTTATTAAAAAGAAGTAAAAGTAAATTTGCTCAGATTTGAATGCAAGTTATGATACGACACTGACACTAATACAAACCATCCATTGAACGATTAATGATGTATTACGGTCAAATTTACCAATAATGGTTAAATTAATAGTTTTATTATTTTGACTAAAACATATAGTTTAGTAGTATTGTGTTGATAACCAAAAATACATTTTTTTTCTTCTTTATTCGATTTTTTTTTTCAGATATACATTACTCAAACCGTTAAAATATTATCAGTCAAATATATTAACCAATAGTTATATATTAACTTAAGAGTCTTCGTCCTAATCTTGTGTCATCTATACTCTTATTAAATAATTTTTACCACGTTAAAAGTTTGATAACCAAAATAAATGAATATATTATTGTGGAATTGTGGACCGACGAGCTAGACATGTAAACAATAACAGTACTACAGTAGTATGCCACTGACCGCGACAAAACAATGAAAAAGACATAATAGAACCAAAACACTGGAAAGATCATACATTTTAAAAAGTCATTTATAATTTCTAAATATGAAAGAATTACAACAGAAAGAGAACCAAACACATGCACTCTCCAAATAAAACACAAAAAGATCAATTTCAGACAACCATTTTTGTCTCTTTTTTTTTTTTTCTTTTTTTAAGAAGAGAGAAAAAAAATGTCGTTCTCTTTCTCTTTCTCTCCGGTGTGAAGAAGATCTGTCGGCGATAATACGTTACGATTATTCTTAAACTGTTAGTAGCCCAAACAGGTTATAATTGCAAATTAGTGGAATTTAATGGGAAAATTAATATCGTTAGCTAAAAATTGCTCTTTCTTTTTAATTAAATTCACCTTCTTCTATACTATAATTTTCTTTTTACCACCTGCCATGTTTCTATACTTCTCCATTTTTCTTCATATGCCCAATAATGTTGTTATACGCATAAAAAAAGGCTGTCATTTTGGCGTTAATCTTTTCCTACCTTATTTGCTTCTTTCTTCTTTTTATGGAATTATTTTATACTATAAAAAATAATAATTCGTCTTTTTCCACTATCATTTATACTGTTTGCTCAATTAAAAAAAAAAAAAAAAATTCTCTGGTCTCTGTGGTCATAACTCTTCTTCTTCTTTCACTTCCTCTTCTTCTTGGCTCTTCTCCTTCTGCTTCTTTCTCACTATTGGGTTGCATTTGGCGCGAAAAGCTCCTCGCTTTTCCTGCTTTTTTCTCTGTTCGTTTTCTGACAGCTTTTTTCTGTTTCAAATAAAGATGCCAGTAAGTACGTGTTCTTGTTATGTTTACTTCTTAAGTCTCTTGTCCTTCTTCCCTGTCTTGTCCGAGATTGGTTGATTTCGATTGATTGAGTTTTTTTCTGGTCGACGCTTTAAATTCAAATCCATCAATCCTTGCCTCCTCGATTTCTCACAGTTCCCGATGGTTTCTGAGTCTCTGTCATTTCGCTGGATCCGTTGGGAAAATCGTTGCCTCCTTGATTTTATGTGTATCGATTTGGATCTGAACTTGGACTCAGAATGTGCTGATTTGATGTTTTTTTTTTTTGGTTGTGTGTTTGTCAGGTGGCACTAGTTTTGCTGCTGGCATTGAGCAGTCTGATTCCGATTTACGCGAGGAGTTACGGCGCCGGAGACGTATGCGATCTTGGTGGGAGACCGAACACGAGACCACACAGTGTCTCAATTTTGGAGTTTGGTGCTGTTGGAGATGGCAAAACGTTGAACACACTTGCGTTTCAGAATGCTGTCTTCTATCTGAAGTCTTTCGCCGATAAAGGCGGTGCTCAGCTTTATGTT
This sequence comes from Iljinskaea planisiliqua, assembly GCA_900108845.1. Classification (NCBI taxonomy): domain Eukaryota; kingdom Viridiplantae; phylum Streptophyta; class Magnoliopsida; order Brassicales; family Brassicaceae; genus Iljinskaea; species Iljinskaea planisiliqua. The sequence goes on along the minus strand of FNXX01000002.1, from coordinate 4,487,857 downwards.
CCTCCGGGACGGTGGCTCACCGGAAGTTTCAATCTCACCAGTCATCTCACTCTCTTTCTCGAGAAAGACGCCGTCATTCTTGCCTCGCAGGTTTGTTTGTGTGTGTGTGCCTCCTCTTTTGTCTAATGTTTTGATCATTCTAGAGAGTAAGATCAGAGTTTGTGGCTTCACTATTTCTTAGAGATTCCTGATTAGATGCAGAGATTCCTGTCTCTTCTGATGGTTTGAACCAAAGTCTGTTGCTTTACCATTCGTTAGGAAAGGATTTTGATGTGTAGAAAACCCCAAACTTGGTTCAGTAATAAGGCATTGTGGCATAGGATTGTTGCTTAGCTGAGGAAATATTCTGTAATTCTGCAGGATTCTACCAATCAGAAATATATCATTCCGCATTCTGCATTGTTACCACTCAGAACATTTGTGAATCTGTTTCTCATTTTGTCTCTTTCTGTTCTTACCTCAAACAAAACTGTATGTAGGATCCATTGCATTGGCAAGACGTGGATCCCTTACCATCATATGGAAGGGGCATTGATCTACCCGGGAAGAGATACATGAGTTTGATAAACGGCTATATGCTACATGATGTAGTAGTTACAGGTTATAAACATGATATGATCCTTTCATTTCATCTTGTTTGTTGAATGCTAAACAAAGACTCACCGTTATGGTCCATATTCATCGGTTTTAGGTGATAACGGTACTATAGATGGGCAAGGCCTGCTTTGGTGGGATCGGTTTAATTCTCATTCTCTAAAGTACAGTCGACCGCATCTCGTCGAGTTTGTCTCTTCTGAGAATGTCATTGTCTCAAATCTTACATTCTTGGATGCTCCAGCTTATACTATCCATACGGTATATTGTAGGTAAAGATAGTCCGAAACCCCCCTTCTTATCCTTGTTATTATAGCTCCTTTTGGTTTAGAAAATCTTGGTAAAATGTTAACTTTGGTCACTATTATTGTGCAGCCATGTATACATTCATAGAGTAACAGCTAATACTTCTCCAGAATCTCCTTATACCATCGGCATTGTCCCTGGTTAGTTGCTATGCTTTCTGCATAATGAAAATGATATGGCTTCACTTGTTTGTTTTGCGTTTTGATTTTCCAAATGAAACTTTAGTATGCTTTCGTTTTTTCTTCTTTTCAGATTCTTCTGATAATGTGTGCATCCAAGATTGTAGCATCAACATGGGCTATGATGCCATCTCCCTAAAAAGTGGTTGGGACGAATACGGTATATCGTATGCAAGACCTACTGCAAATGTCCAGATAACAGATGTTTACCTCCGAGCAGCTTCTGGTTCCTCCATTTCCTTTGGCAGTGAAATGTCTGGTGGCATATCTGATGTCGTGGTCCGTGATGCTCACATACGCGATTCATTGTCGGGGATCGCTTTTAGAACAACAAAAGGAAGAGGCGGTTACATGAAAGAGATTGACATTTCGAACATCCATATGGTCAATGTTGGTACTGCGTTTCTAGCCAACGGTAGCTTTGGAACTCACCCTGACTCCGGTTTCGATGCAAATGCTTTCCCGCTCGTGAGTCACATCAGGTTACATGACATTGTTGGAGAAAACATAAGCATCGCAGGAGATTTCTTTGGAACTAAAGAGTCTCCTTTCACTTCGGTTGTGCTATTGAATATCTCTCTGTCGATGAAGAACTCGGATTCTTCTGCTGATGATTCTTGGCAATGCTCATATGTCGACGGTTCCTCGGAATCCGTGGTCCCTGAACCGTGCTCCGAGCTGAAGAGTTTTGAAAGTTCTTACGGCAGAGCTGTGGCCTTATGAAACCAACTTCATCGTAAAAAGAAAGAAGAAGAAGCTCAGTTCGGTTTGGTTTGGCATGTCTTCATGATTCATATTTGTTTTTTTAAGTTAGCAAAAGGTCAGATTCTTTTCTTTTTGCCCAAAATAAACCACAATGTGTAGAAGTTGCCTGTTCCGATCCCCGTTGTTGGTGTGTTTTCCTTGTTATTGCAGCTTGTGAGATTCATATATCTGTACAGGTTCATTTCTTCATTCATGTGTAACCGAAAAAAGTTTTGTTCAGTGGAGATTATTCACATGTCTTTAGAAAAGATCTTTCATTCATCATCAGCTTTTCTCTGCAGAATTCCCTCGTCTTTCGCGACTTTTATGGTGAATAAGGAACATCGGATCTAAGTTAGGATATTGGGTCGGCCTGTTGAGAGCTGCTTGGTGGCCCAATACCGAAGAGCTGCATGTCGGCCCAATAGCGAAGAGCTTCATGTCGGCCCAATAGCAAAGAGCTTCATGTCGGCCCAATAGCTAAGAGCTGCTTGGCGGCCCAATAGCGAAGAGCTGCTTGGCGGCCCAATAGAGAAGAGCTGATTGGAGGCCCAATAACGCAGAGCTTCATCTCGGCCCAATAGCGAAGAGCTTCATGTCGGCCCAATAGCGAAGAGCTTCATGTCGGCCCAATAGCGAAGAGCTTCATGTCGGCCCAATAGCGAAGAGCTGCTTGGCGGCCCAATAGCGAAGAGCTGCTTGGTGGCCCAATAGCGAAGAGCTTCATGTCGGCCTAATAGCTTAGAGCTCAATGTCGGCCCAATAGCGAAGAGCTGCTTGGCGGCCCAATAACGCAGAGCTTCATGTCGGCTCAATAGCGAAGAGCTACATTGCGGCCCAATAGCGATGAGCTTCATGTTGGCCCAATAGCGAAGAGCTTCATGTCGGCCCAATAGCGAAGAGCTTCATGTCGGGCCAATAGCGAAGAGCTTCATGTCGGCCCAATAGCGTAGAGCTTCATTGCAGCCCAATAGCGAAGAGCTTCATGTCGGCCCAATAGCGAAGAGCTTCATGTCGGCCCAATAGCGAAGAGCTGCTTGGCGGCCCAATAGCGAAGAGCTGCTTGGTGGCCCAATAGCGAAGAGCTTCATGTCGGCCTAATAGCTTAGAGCTCAATGTCGGCCCAATAGCGAAGAGCTGCTTGGCGGCCCAATAGCGCAGAGCTTCATGTCGGCTCAATAGCGAAGAGCTACATTGCGACCCAATAGCGATGAGCTTCATGTTGGCCCAATAGCGAAGAGCTTCATGTCGGCCCAATAGCGAAGAGCTTCATGTCGGCCCAATAGCGAAGAGCTTCATGTCGGCCCAATAGCTAAGAGCTTCATGGCGGCCCAATAGCGAAGAGCTGCTTGGTGGCCAATAGTGAAGAGCTTCATGTCGGCCCAATAGAGAAGAGCTTCACGTCGGCCCTTTAGCGAAGAGCTTCATGACGGCCCAATATCGAAGAGCTTCATGGTGGCCCTTTAGCGAAGAGCTTCTTGGCGGCCCAATAGCGAAGAGCTTCATGGCGGCCCAATAGCGAAGAGCTTCATTGCAGCCCAATAGCGAAGAGCTTCATGTCAGCCCAATAGCGTAGAGGTCCATGTCGGCCCAATAGCTAAGAGATTCATGGCTGCCCAATAGCGAAGAGCTGCTTGGCGGCCCAATAACGAAGAGCTGATTGGAGGCCCAATAACGAAGAGCTTCATGTCGGTCCAATAGCGAAAAGCTTCATGTAGGCCCAATAGCGAAGAGCTTCATTGCGGCCCAATAGCCAAGAGCTTCATGTCGGCCCAATAGCGAAGAGCTTCATGTCGACCCAATAGCGAAGAGCTGCATGACGGCCCAATATCGAAGAGCTTCATTGCGGCCCAATATCGAAGAGCTGCTTGGCGGCCCAATAGCGAAGAGCTGCTTGGTGGCCCAATAGCGAAGAGCTTCATGTCGGCCGATTAGCGACTTCATGTCGGCCCAATAGCGAAGAGCTGCATGACGGCCCAGCGAAGAGCTTCATGTCGGCCCAATAGCGAAGAGCTTCATTGCGGCTCAATAGCAAAGAGCTTCATGGCGGCGCAATAGCGAAGAGCTGCTTGGTGGCCAGCTTCACGTCGGCCCAATAGCGAAGAGCTTCGTGTTGGCGCAATAGCGAAGAGCTGCTTAGCGGCCCAATAGCGAAGAGCTGCTTAGCGGCCCAATAGCGAAGAGCTGCTTGGTGGCCCAATAGCGAAGAGTTGCTTGGTGGCCCAATAGCGAAGAGCTTCATCTCGGCCCAATAGCGAAGAGCTTCATCTCGGCCCAATAGCGAAGAGCTTCATGCCGGCCCAAGAGTGAAGAGCTGCTTGGCGGCCCAATATTGTAGAGCTGCTTGGTTGCCCAATCGCGAAGAGCTGCTTGGTGGCCCGATAGTGAAGAGCGGATTCGTAAAGGGACAAAACCATTCGCTACCAAACACAACATTTCACTTCCTACCATCTTCCTCTTCTCGCCACATCTGTAATAATAAATTTTCTACTGCTGTTTCAACTAAATTGTTTTATTAAATTATTTAATATATAAATAAGTAATGAGTGTATGCCACTAGAAAGTGATATAAAAGTCCATGATTTCTCTCTTCTCTATTTTTGCTTGGTGATAAATAATATAATCGAAATTCCCAATCCTTCATCTTCCCAATCTCTAAAACCCTAGACTCACTTCCAGAGTTTCGAACTCAAGCAGATAGAGAGACTCATAGAAGCATACTTACTCTTCTTCTTCTTTTTTTTTCCCGGCGGAGAAAGATATTTTACTGTTTTTTTTTTTTTTTTTTTTTGGTTTTGTTCGATTGAACTTCATCTGAATTTTTTTTTTTTTGGGGGGAGTGATCGATTTTGAAATTAGCACAATGTCGGGTTCTGGAGGAGTTTCAATCGCACGCACAGCGATCCGCGGTGAGAATCGGTTTTACAATCCGCCGCCGATGCGGAGGATGCAGCAAGAGGCGCAATTGCAGCAGCAGTTGAGGGAGAAGCAGCGACGGGAAGAAGAAGAAGGTGTGTTGGTGGATAAGGAGCGTAGGACGGCTGCTACTGCCTCGATGCCGCCGCCTCGTACCAGGAAAAGCCAGGCGGAGGGCAAGAACCGGGTGGTGGTTTCCGGGTCGGAAGTGTCCGTTGATTCATCTGAATCATCTGGGTCCGGGTCGGGTCGGGTTCAGAGCGATGGGTCCAACTTGGATCGGTTCTTGGAGCATACCACTCCCGTTGTTCATGCCCGGTTACTTCCCTTGGTAAGACCACTTCCAAAGTTCAAATCTTTCTGGTTTGATAAAAGTTGGAAATGTCATTTATTGCTGATTGAACCGGAGATTATCGTGTCTTGTGCTCACTTTAGTGCAAAGTCTTTACATTTGCTGCTCTGAGACAGCTCTTTTGTTTGCTGTTAAACCCTTTCTGTGTTGTTGATATGACGAAGTTCATAAGAGTTTTGGTCGGGATTTGAATTGGGAAGACTTGAGTTTTTATTATGTGATTCAGTTTAGAACTCATTGCAAGATGTGTTTTTTTTTTCTCTGTCTTTTGGGCATTGCTTATTGCTGCACTTCGTTTTCCAGAGAAGCAGATGGGAACTTAAAACCCGCGAGTCGGAGTGTCATACGTATTATGTTCTTGAGGATCTGTGGGAGTCGTTTGCAGAATGGAGTGCGTACGGTGCTGGTGTTCCTCTACAAATGCATGGGAGCGACTCCACCGTACAGTATTATGTGCCTTACTTATCTGGCATTCAGTTGTATGTTGACCCATCAAAGAAGGCCAGGTTAGTTTGTTTGAATTGTTTCGGTTCATTACGCGAAAGAAGTTCTCTCCTTGTATCAGTCAACAAGAACTCTTCTGTGGTTCTTCCATTTCACAGTTTTGATTATTGTCTTTTGAAACAGAGATCCAGTTGAAGATAATGAAGGAAGTAGTGAAGGAAGCAGCAACAGTAGGCTTGATAAGTTACCTAATCATGCTAAGACTCCGGATAATGCGGTGGACTTGAGTGTCAGCGAGTTGAATAGAATTAGTCTAAGAGAGCAATCTGTTGCTGGTTCGTTGTCAAGTGGAGAGACTGAGATCAGCAATCCCCATGGACAGTTGCTATTTGAGTACTTGGAATATGAGCCTCCTTTTGGCCGTGAACCTCTGGCTAATAAAGTAAATGCCATCCTAAGCAAAGACAGCTATTTTCATTGTTTTATTTTTCACATTCTAACCAAGTTTTCGTACACCAGGTCTCGGATCTTGCGTCAAGATTTCCTGAGCTAATGACATACCGGAGCTGTGACCTTTCTCCATCAAGTTGGGTCTCTGTGTCATGGTATGTATCTTGCGGATCCTCTCTTGGGTCTTGAGATCGTTACTTTAATATATGTGGACATGGTCCTAATATGGTGTAACTTTTCTAATTTGTTGGTGTGTGTAGGTATCCAATATACAGAATACCGGTTGGTGCAACCCTTCAAAATCTCGATGCCTGCTTTCTAACTTTCCACTCTCTCTCAACACCACCTCCTCGAAGTAAGTAGCCTATGCATTTGATGTTAACAAGATAGTGTCTATATGTCCTGATTGTCACAACCTAGCGGGATTTCTTACACAGTGTTGTCCATGTGTTGAACCAGGTGCTATTGGTTGTAGTGATTCGGAGCCATCGATAAAGCTACCGTTGCCTACTTTTGGACTCGCATCTTATAAGCTCAAAGTATCTGTGTGGAACCAAAACAGAGCTCAAGAGTGCGAAAAGATCTCGTCTTTGCAGGAAGCTGCAGACAAATGGCTTAAGCGTCTGCAAGTTGATCATCCGGACTACAGATTCTTTACCTGCAACAGCCACAAATGAGGTGAAAACGAAAGATGCTTTCTTGACCATCGATTTGGCTCTGGTCTGATCAAAAGACCCATTATCTGCTACTCTACTTCACATATAAAGTCTCGCTTACACGGAAGAACCACCAAATACTGGCCAGACTCTCGCGTGTTTTTCAGGCGATTTAAGAGTCTGCTGTTTCATTTCCAGAAGATGCGTTGTGAATTGTCGCCTAATCTTCCACTTTCCTTTACTGAAACTAGTCTTTTGCTTTTCCCTGAATAAGGATTTGAGGAGCACCATATAGTGAAATTTGCGAGGAGTGACTTTGTAATGTTGAGATGTAACAACACTTTTTGTGATACAATTTGATTGCCGAACTGAAACACAGCTTGGCTTATATATCAACAGGTTTTAGTAATGAGAAGTCCTTAGCTTTGACTAATTTTGGGTCCCGAGTAGACGAAAAAGGAGCTTCATTGCTTGATTATGCACATTAAGGTTCCCCTAAGTACAGTCGATTACAACATACACTCAAAAGCTACAAGGCTTTACTACATACATCGAGACCAGTGTAATGATCTCTTGATTTACCATTATCAAGTCCTTTAGTGAGAGATTAGAACTTGTCTTCAAGCATGGTTGACCACATCAAGTCCCGCACAAACTCGCTCTCTCTAGCCTTCGCTTGATCTTCATTTGAAAGTGATACTTGTCGTATGTTGCTGTAAAGGAATGAGGACAATAGGCTCAAATATGAAAATCAACGTATCTGTAGTAAAAAATTATACCTTTGAGAGGTGTCCTTGGGTGAGACTTTTGTTACCGCGTCTCCTTCAGTGATGGGTACAGCAAGTTCATTAGCCGAACGAGGATTAAACATAAAGGATGAGAGCAAAGGATCAGAATCAATATTGGATGAGGGAATGAAAATGGAAGATCCTCCTAGAGACTGTAAGTTTGCTTCTCTAAGCTCCTTTCTAAGCGTAAGATAGGTAGAGTTATATACACCTCTACGCAACCTTCTCCTTCGCTGCACGTAAAACCTCATACATCAAGGAATACCAAAAAGGCTCTTCAAACTCTTAGCAATGATGGTACATGGTTAGAGAACAAAGACATAGAAGAGAGAAGCAGATTTCAAAAGGATATCTTAAAGACGTTCCCGTGTTGCGCTGTAATATGGCCAACGATGTCCAATCCAACCTTCTTTGTGCAGACAGGACATAACTAATCAAAGGCAAAGCAAATTGTTTTAGTTTACCATTTGAACATTCTGGTCTTAGATCAAAGATGGCACATAAAAAGAGAGAATTCTGAAGCATTTGGAGATAGAGATTCAAATGTTAATAACCGATTACAATGCTCACTTGAGTAATAAGCAATACGTAAAAAAAGATACAACTTTTTCCATTTCAGGCAAGCTTCAAACCCAAACCTAATCAACCTAAGAATCATGTAAAAGTGTGAAGACGATTTACCCCGTTCTTGGCCTCAACAGGATGCTCTTCATCAATATGACAACAAAGCCCAACAATATCAAACTCATCTGCACAAAACGGGCAGATAAACTCTGCTTTCAAACTGTCTTCCCCTTTCACATCTTCTTCCAAATACAAATCTGCCACCAAAAAAAATTTCACCATTAAATTAGAGAAAATGTAACTTTACATATATGTAATTAACCATGCACTTTTTTTTATATTCCAAAACAAAATAAAACCTGATCGAGATTGGTAACGGGGAGAAGAAGAAGATGATGAGAATAAGGAGGTGCAACTGATCAACGAATTAGACTCCATTTTTCTCTCTTATTGTTAAAAATTAACTAAATAAAAAAAATGCAAGATTTACAGGAAAAATCTATTGACGTTATGAAGAAATCGAATCTATATTAGCAAAACCTAGAATGAGAGAGTGAGTGGAAGCAAGAGCTGTAAGAACTAATGGGGGTGGGTTGGAGTTTTGTTATTTACAGTGTTGACCAAACAGAAACAAGTGGTTCTCTTGTACATCCTACTTGTTTCATTTGCACACGTGTGACTTGTGGTTAACCTATGTTTCTGTTTTCTTTTTGCTTTATACTCTATTTTTAAATCCAAGTTATGTTCAATACAAATACTAATTACATAAAATACTAAAACTTTATAGTATATAAGAAGATTTTAAAACGTACACAACAGAAAAATTTTAAATAACAGAGTTAAGAAAATATTGTAAAATTGGACACAAATATACTTATCCTTCAATTGATGAGGAAATGATTTTTTTTTGTTCATCAAATTAAGAAAGAAAATTTATAAATTTTTTAATATATAAGTTTGACATATTTTTTTTTTCATCGAAAAACCAATAAAAATATTTTTTTTTCTTAAATTTGATGAAAAGCAAAAATAAAAACAAAAATTTATTTCACTAGATAAAATTTTGTTCAATTTTTTATTGGTTATACTGTCAATAATCAAAATATGGATGATTTCATTAATAATATTAAAAGATCAATGTACAAGAAAGACAAATTACATGCACAAAAAAAAAAGAAAAAAAAAATTACGGAATCTCGCAATCTAAGATTGGTTGCGCTTTTATAGTATAACTAGATTACGGTATGTCCTTAAGGATGTAATTTTTTTTTTTTAGTTTTTATGATTAATATGTATTTATAAATTTAAAAATTTAATATATGCTAATAGTTTTACTTTCTTATAAATATTTTATATATTTTTAATATGTTTTGAGAGTGAATAATATTGTTAAATTGATTTTGTTTTTCTATTTTTAACTTTATATGAAAGATATATCTGTGAAATTTATAATTTGAGATGTGGTAATAGTTTTAAATAAAAGTATATGATAAAACTATATAATCTTTTCTATTATTAAAAAAATATTTTTATATAATTATAATTACAATTTTATGAAAATTAAAATATGATAATATGTCTATTAAATTTGTCTTTTATTAGTTATTTAATGTCTTTAATCAAACGTGTTAATTAATTTTTTAACCCATTTTGCACCCACTATTTTTTTACATGTTCTGATGGAACAAATTTATTATTTTATTTTCATATTTATCATTTGATTTTTTTTATTTAATATTTTGTTTTGTTTTTATTTTTGTTTTTATTAATTAGAGAAATAAAACCTATTATTTTTAGATTATTTGGATATATACTTAATTATATATTGTTTGGAAATATGTTTAGTAGATATAATGTTATTTTCATAATTATCTAGAGAGATTTAATGGTTGTTTTAAAAAAATATTCTGCAATTTAAAAAGATATGATATGATTTGGTTTCGATTTAGTTTTGATATAAATTTTAATCATAATCAGAATATATAATTTGAATAAAATACCATTAATGAATATTTGACAAATTACTAAGAGAAAGTGGCATTACAAGGTAATATAGATAGATGTTTAATTAGTTACATAATTCTTTTGATTTTAAATATACAATTTAGTACAGAGTTCCGCAATCTAAGACCATCTCCAATGGTAAGTTCTTAACCCAAAAATATAATAAAAATGAAAAAAAAATATGAGAGAGAAGAGGAATGAGTTCTTAAACAAGAGATTTTAAAACCCCCTCATTAGAACTCTTCATTAGGTGTCACAATCTAATTGATTTAAATTCTTTTTTATTTAAATTTTAATTATATAATAAAATTATGTTTAAAAAATAGTATTTATATTTTTAATATACCTAAAAGTATCTTAACCGTTGGAGATGTTATAAGATTTTGTTACCAGAATATGTTTTGGGGTCCACTTCGAGTTTGTTTTCTAATTAAAAATGTATAATGAAAATATGTAATAATATCAGAATCTATTGTTTAAAAGGATAAGCATCCTAGGCATAATAGCCGGACTATATCAGAAAAACACGCAGCCTTTTCTACAGCCGTCACTCATCAAATATGGCTCAGAATAGGGAACATGACGGTGGTGGTGATCCAAATATGGATCATCTAAACTCCTCCTCCATCTGCAAGTACCCTAAGGGTTTGCGGGTGTTAATCCTTGACGAAGATATCAATCATCGCCGAATGTTGGAGGGATTCCTCCAAACGTTTCAATACGAAGGTATCTATTTTTATTAATGTTTAGGTTTTTTTGAAACTGATCAAGTCGTGTTGATTAACAATTGAAGTTGACCTAATTGATGTTATTTTTATGAACTCCACGTTAAATTGCGATGTGCAGTGACTATATGCCAACAAGAGGAAGAAGCTACGTATCTTCTCCGCAACCAGAGGAACAGATTCGATATTGATATTGTTAGCGTACAAAATTCAGACGTAGATAGATTCCAATCCGTCTTGGAAATTGGATTGGAAATAGACCTCCCCATCATTAGTAAGCAATTATATATTGCATCTATAGTTCAAATTATAATGTTGGTTTACGTTGAACTTTTTGATTAAATAAAATACAACAAAAAACCTTGCAATAATATCTGAAGATGATTCTACTTAATCAATGATCAAATGGATGAGTAAGGATGCTTGTGACTATCTTTTAAAACCGATAAAACCTTGTGGAGATCTAAATTTGATATTCAAACACGTGGTAAAGAGGATGCTATGAAGGAGGAGTGTGGCGGTACAATCTAGTACAAATCTAGTACAAATGCAAGTAGTTCATTTGCTTCCTTAGGAAATATTTTTCATTTGATAACGTGCTGATACAAGAATTTGTGGATATTTTCAGTCAAACACTTTTTAATTATTGTTAGATTTAAATTAATTAAAATTTTGCATAGATATGTGAGAAAATCTAATAAAATGGAACAAAAAAAAATGTCTAAAACATCCTATATTTTGGGACAGATGGAGTATTTTATAATATTTTAATAATTTATAAATTTAGAATATCAAAATTAAATCATTAATTTATTACAATATATTAATATTAATTAATAATTTTGTTAACTAATGTTAATTACAATTTTTTTTTAAAAATGCATAATCAAAAATATCATGATATTTTTTTTTGATAATTATTTAAGACGTGTTTAAATGTATTAATTGTAGTTACTATTTTTGTTAAGATTTTTAGATTTATTATATATCTTAAGATTTGAAATCAAGAGAATATTTTATTAAAAGATTTTGATTATGGTTAGTAATTAGATTCGGAAAATTAAATTTAATTAAGAATATATTTTTGATTTTTAAAATTAGGTTTTATAGATATATTTTTTTAATATCACTTGTATTTTTCAATATCTTGCATATTTGTTCACATTTGCAAATGACAATTTTATCCTTGAGACTCTGAAAAAATCAAATAGGATCAATGGCAAAAGTCGTAATATAACACGGTACAAAAGGTTTTTTCTATAATGTTTCATGTTTTAATAGTATAGATTATTTCGTCTATACTTAGAATAACAAACCATTTTTCATAATGGACATCCAAGGGAAGTGTTATGGATATTCTCGATATCCTAGATATCATAGATATGGATGTACATTATGAAGTTTATCCCTAAAATATTTCTAATTATATTCTGAGTATATTTGTATTTATCCTAAATATTCTCTAGACATAAGTCTCTATATAAATAATTTATTATACTTAGAATAATACACACAGAAATATTATCTCCTTTAAATTATCCTTTTGGACTCTATTATTCTTCTTTAACAAACCCTAACAAGAGAAAAGAAGCATGTCCCTTCATGGACAAGCCGAAGAAAAGGATCAAGATCATGATCGTGATTCTACCCCCAAGAAAAGGCGAAGGCGAGTGGTGTGGGACGAAGACCTTCACAACAAGTTTATGGAAGCAGTGAATTACCTTGGCCCCGATAGTGAGTCACGTACATTAGGGTTCATTTATAGTTACTAGGGTTTATAAGTTTAGATACATTCTCTATATATGTATATATATTTTAACAATGTGATGTCATGCAGAAGCTGTTCCCAAGAAAATTTTAGAGAGGATGAATGTTGATGGCCTCACTCGAGAAAACGTTGCCAGCCATCTCCAGGTAACGTTTCTTCTTATACAATATTTTACTTCAAAAATAGTTTTTTTTCTTTCTTTCTAATATATGGATTCAGATTTCCTAATTCATGCTCAGCTTTAATAGTAGAGGCTATACATAAGTTTTCGTGAACCTCACCTACAAACCTTTAACTCTAATTAGAATTTTTTTAAAATATGGTAAACGTATACTCTTATTAGCGTAGATATTTTCTGTATACTTCTACCAATTTATAACATTATTTATGACCGTAGACTTCAGGATGTACCACTATATTTCCAGTGAAAAAATGAGGCATATCCATTGTTCTGTTTGTTTTTACCCAATTGGTGGTTTTGTAGAAATTCCGGATGAATATGAAGAAGCAAGATGAACAAAATAAAAGAGACGAGGAGAACCGATCTATAATAACACCGCAAGGAGGAATGTACCGTGGAGAAGGATCAAGCGACTTCTACAGAGAAATAAATGTCCAATTCTCAACATATCAAGTCAACAACATTCCTCAAACGTCTTCTGTACAGCAGCTGAGCACAAACCCTAATCCCATGACGCAGTTCATACCACGTCATCATGATGGTGGAGTCTCTGTTGCGGCTTCCGGTAGAGACCTAATGATGAATCACCAATATCCCCATCAAATTCCAGATTTGCCATACATTGATCCGAACGCACAAGATATGAGTTTCTTCAACTTTGACTCGTTTATGACAGCTACGATGCTTCCCAATCCCAACGATAGTCAGTTCTCTACCAATCCACAGCAGATTATGCACGCTCCTGAACCATCCATGGTACATGTGCCTTTGTTTCCTTCATCTCTCACACTTAATCCATTTCTTGATCAGGTTACGAGGTTTATATTTCTTAAGATTTTTATAATTCTTTATTAAACTTCATATCTTTAATGTTATTTTGTGTTTTGTGTATAGAACGAACCCACAACGATGCCCATGTACGTAATCAACAATGGAAATAGGATCAGAATGGATCAAGATCAAGCATAAATACCGAATTTCTTGTAAGGAAATGAAATCCAACCATATAGTTGGTCTAAGTTTGAGAGTTTTAGATATACTCTTGTTGATGTACTCTCTTCTCGTACTCTCTTCTCTTTCTTCTCTATATGTTTGTGTTAGCATGCATCCATCGATTGCTTGCGATGCATGTTAACAACCAGTTTGTTTTCTTTATACAATGGTTGGTTTCTATTTTAAATAAATGGTTATATGTGGTCGTTGTTGCTCATACCTTTTATATGTGCCGCACCAAACTCTTCTCTGGTTTAATTTGCCCATTCCTTGATCTGTATCTGTGCATAGATCAAGAAAACATCCATGTTTAAAATTTTAAGAATATGCAAACATTCATGTTCTACTGTGAAACTTCGCTTAAATAGCTAATGATTTGAAACCACCAAAACTAGTTTCAAATCTGAATAGACCATCGACCAAAACTCCGGATAAGAAATAAAAGTTTCAAAGATCTGATATAGACTACCATTTCATAAGTTTAAAAAAAAAAATTGCCAAAAACATTCTTAAAATGGGATAAAAAAAAACACTTCAAACATTTTGTTTTTTTATATAAAAAAGGTAAGGTAAGTTACCAATCCGTGGTGAGGATTTTCGTTTTAAAAATCATGTCATTGAGTTTCGGTTTGCTGCTTTATCCGTGGCGGTTTTAGTCAGGCGCTACAACAAACCAAAGTCAAATACTAATTAAAAAGTTGATACGGTTTTATATGGCAAGCTAAAAATGGTTCATAGATAACAAATGAAACATCTCAATTAGACATGTCACTGAAATATTTCAAGTTCGTCAACTTGAGATCAAAATTGAAAAGAGAATTTAACAAACATAAAAGGAAAAGAACGCAGAATCGTGATCGATAAAACCCTTAAACTTTTTTAGAAATGGGATAGAGAAAAAAAATACATTCTTAATTAGCCTTAAAAAACAAAAGCAAGGTAACTTATTGACGATAGTTTCATGATCATTATCATGTTGATCAAAGTTACCTATAGATCTATATTGGACCCATCCTTTTTCTATCATGCGAAATTTACATGGAGACTGAAAATTCCGCAGATATATTCTATTTCGACATGGGACTTTCGCTTAAAAATAAAAATAAAACAAACAAAGCTAAGCTAATCTTTAACAATAGAGCAAAACGAACTCGAACTTAGTGGCAGAAGTGAGCAGGGTTCAAGAGAAAACAGTGTATGGGAAATATCATTGAGGGTATATATATAGATCTTCGAAGGAAGTGAGAGGGGTTCAAAATAAAACCGTGTAACGATGCTCCAAGAGGTTGAAATTATTCAAAGGTTGTTAGATATTTTTACCTAGATTTTTGATTTATCTCCAAGAAATGTGGCTGCTCGAAAACAAGATTGAATGGGTAAATACTAAAAATGATCTAAATATAACCCAAAGTTTGGAAGAGCATAACAGCAGTCAGGAGACTAGGAACGAAAGATTTTTTAAGTGACTATATAATTAAATATCTATGTTCATGGTTAAAAGCAAACTCTACCTTCTTTTTATCGAATTGCATCTTAATCTTGTTGTGAAGATCCCTATAAAGTACATGATAAGTTAGAATGAGATTTAACGTTTCAAAAATTATACCTACACTATCATAATATTTATAATATTAAGTCTTTTAAAATGTTGTTTGAGCCAGCAAATTTTCGTGCTAAGTCACAAAAATATGTGCCTAAAGTTCGTCTCAACACATATTATCATGGAAATATTTTGTGGGTACCAGGTATTATCAACTACTCTTTTCGGGCCAAATGATCGTTAATTTCATTTTAAAAAACCAACTCATTTTCCCAGTAACCCTATTAAAAAGGAGGAAAATCGAAATCTATATCAATGAGATGGTGTCGATTTTTGTATGAAACTTATGTTTGGCAATAGACCACAAACACTTCTCAATAACCAATGGTTTTAAAAGCCTGGTATTCGGATATTTGATTCGGTTTCAGATAAGAATTAATCGGTTTCAGGTATTTCAGTTCCTATGATTTAAGATCTTCATATTTCAGATCATCCATTGCTCTTATTGATAGGAGCATGTTCCTTACGTTTTTGTGTATGAGCTGAATGAGACGCGCAGGGTTCAATCAATGGAGTTTCCCTATGCCGACCTGAATTCCTCACGACAAAAGCCAAAACTGGGAGACCAAAACGTTAGTGAAACTATATTTCCTAAATTCGGATAAGTAAAACTTGGTCAGACAAAAGTCTTTATACTCGATAAGAAAGACAGTGACAAAAGAGTAAACGAACCAAATTCTGTTGTACTATAAAAGCGAAACAAAAAAAAATCTACAACATGGGTATTTCAAACAACTGAAGCCGCGCATTGAGTAAAAGATCAATTTAATTTTACAAACGAATAAATCAATCACGAAAGCAGAGTATATAAACCCTAGAACGATTACAATTTAAATAATAAACGCGGCAACAAAAATCGCGATACACGACAAAACCATAGTATTAAACCCAACTCTTCTCCCATCACTTGCAAGCGGAAGCACATCGGGAAGCAAACATTCCTCGCCGTTGAATATAACTTTCGCCGGAAAGCCGTCGCGTTCCGCCACGTTAATCCCCGGCGTGAGTTTCTTGCTGAACTGTATCACTGATTGCTGTTTACCCGGAACCCTAAGATTCTTTTTCGGATCTAATTCATCGCGCTCCGCCACAAGATACTCCAAACCTGGAAGACCTTCCATGAAAATGGTGTTGTTGACACCTCCGTCCACGCTCAAGAGACTCGCGTTGAACGAATAAGCTTTCTCGAATCCACGAATCGCCGGTTTCTTCATCTGAACCGCTAAAAACCAATCGGGGAAATCGATTTCTCCCCAGTTGAAAATCGTTATCCTCGCCGTCCAGCCGCCTCTGTAATCCGACGCCATGTGCCAGTTGATCGAGACGCCACAGTTGTCGCCGCACGGCATCGGATTGGGGATGGTCTTGTGTTTGAGTGCGTTCCACGCCACCGTAAGAGATGTTCTGTTCTCGAAAGGTAAGAGAAGAGCGTCTGGAGGGATGAGAAGCGACGGAGACTCGGCGCTGCATGTGCGTCGCGTTTCGGAAACGCAACCGCAAGCGCACGTGTTACAAGGGACGATCGAGTCGTTGAAGAAAGCTGAGAAGGAAACGCAGCATTTCGGTGTCTCTGTTTTCGCGTTTGTGATGTTGCATACGATCTGCCAGCTGGCGAAAGACGTTTTGTTGGTCGGCATACCGCTAGGATCCGGATACAAACTCGGGCTGACCCGAACGGGTGGCCCGCATGAGTAATCCGGGTTAAGCGTCCCTTTGATCCTCCAGTTTTGCGGCGGGAAAAGCGCGGATCGGTTGAAATCGGGAGGCATTTTGGAGACTTGCATGGTGAACACGGAGGCTGATTTCGAAGGGTCCATGATACGTGGCAAGATCGTACCGTTTTTACAGCAAGAAGGGATTTTGCCGAAAGTCGGGTCCTCTGCTTTGGTCGGAGGTAAGTCGACGATGATGGGACGTCTCTCACAGGTGAGAACGTCGGCGAAATCTAGCCCCGTGTAGATCTTGGACTGTGGACCGAAGATGCATTTTGTGGCGTCCACGACCGTTGGATACGCACCTTGCATTTTCTGTATGAACTCCTCTCGCATCCAGTCGAAACTGAGCTCCCAGTGGTCGAGCCGGCCTAGGGGATTGTGGTTCTCCATGGTTACTTCGGCTAGGTAGTTCTGGTCGTAGGCTCGGATCACGTCGTACATTATGGTCAAGTCTCCCGGTTGTCGTGGAAGGAACTTGTCGGTGATCGTTGTGTTTACTTTAATGCTCGGGTCTCTCTTGCAGCACGTCGTTATCTCTCTTTTGCCTAATGGACCAATAAAATTTGTTGAATCAGAAACTTAATCTTTTCACTTCAAATTCTAATGCATGCTTTTAAAAAAAACAATGGTCTAGATGACCAAAATAAAATCTTCCGATATCTTTAATTTGATCAAGTCGTTAAAAAGTTGAATTCATTGAGTGAATTCGAAGAGATTAAAAACGTAAATGTTGCATACAGAACTGGAAAAAGAAAAAAAAAAAAGTATAAGACTCTTAAACATTTTATGGAACGGACCGAACGGATGGGTTATTTCAAAACACACATAAAACTAACAGAACACAATATCGAAAAAACTATAAGAAAAAATGGAATTGGTTGGAGTAATTACTTAGCGGAGTAGGAGGAGTCGGCTCAGGACAGAGCCAACCATCGTTAACAAGCGAAATGTTGGATGGCATAGGAATCGTCGGAGGAGCCACCATGAATTGAGTCCCTACGAGCACAATCCTAGCCTTCATCTGTTTTAAGTCTCCAGCGGTTTGAATGGCCGTTTTGAGGTCGGAGACAGGATAGCCACCGAGGATGGTGCCGTTTCCTACCGGGGCAGGGAGCTCTGTTCCGTTGACGATCATCGCATCGGTGGCGGAAATAAGGATCTCGCGGTGGCGGAAGCCGACGAATACTCTCCACTGTTTGAGCTCTTCTCGGCCGTTGTTGAGCACCGTTAGGACTGACTCAAACCGATACGGCTGATCGGATGTGTCGTTTGGAGGGATCTTGCGACCAACTTTGAATGTATAGGAGAGGAATATTCCGTTGCAGAGTTCTGAGGGTGGAATCGGCGCCGGCGCCGGAGGGATTATCATCGGAGGAGGCTGAGACAGGGACGGTGGTGTAGCGGTGAATAAGAGAAAAACTCCGAATAAAATCGGAAGGAGAAAACCCATTGTACTTTTCTCGAAAGACAAGTTTGATTCTTTTGGAGAAAAAGAGCTAAACACAGAAACCAAATAATGAAGATAGTTTATAGTTTTATTTTGTTTATTTTGAAACTATTAGTGTAACGCGAGTCTATAATCTTAGGAGATTATGGTATAACGTTGTAGGATACAAGGACGCACGTCGAGATAATGTTCTGAGTTTGGAACTCGTGCCAGGCACGTTGGTAGGTTGGTTTTGAAGTAGAGAATACTGTAGTCGTGGACGCAAATTAAAAATTATTAGATTTCACAACATTAGCATGACTTGAACAATATAACAAGAAAAATGTAAATACTATGGGCTAGGATGTCAATCGAGATACTTTTAACATACAATAATAGTCTTAATACTTTTATTTTCTCTTGATAAGTAATTTTTAATAGTTTGACATACAATAATAGTAGTTTATGGAAAGAAAACATGCAATAGTAGTTGTAATCATATATCGCCCAATGATTTGAAGACCGATTTCATTAGGCAGAGAGGAGTCCACTTATGTGCCTCGTTGTTAACAAACAACTTCCCTTAAGCAATATTTTAATGAAATTTGCTTGAAAAAAATTGGATCGGGTCGGACCAAGTCGAGTCAGCTTTTGGTTTGCCCCAAACCCAAAAACACACAATTAGTTTTATCCGTCACATGCTTCCGTTTGACCCAATCTAAACGAATCAGAGTGTCTGCGACATTATACTAATTCTCATTCCAAGGCCCAAACTAAGGCCTACACTCAACGATACTAAATAATGAAAGCAATTATTGTAGAGACAGACCATTGATCTTTGTCTCACTGCATCAACAATTCGCTTTTTGGTTAATTGCCACTACCTATACAGCATCTCTCTTTATTTTAATGGTATTCATATTATTAATATTCTGTAGGTTTTACGGCTTATTTAATATGGTCAAAAACGAAGGTCACGTATTCATAACTTTTACCAATCTCAGCCAAATATTATTTATATCAATATATAATTTAGCCTGTTAGGAAAGATGTGTTGGAGTAAAGCTGGCCATAATTTTTTTATTGCATGTGTATTTCGAATTTCCAACGGTGCGATTTCCCAATTATTGAAATAATATATTTTCTGATTTAACGACAATCACATGTGAAATGTAAACTAATACAATGATTAAATAGATACTGGTGGCCGTGAACTTAGCTGATTAATTGATATTACGACAGTAATTGTTTGACTATACTGCTATTAGTCATAAAAACGACAGAATTAGTTAATTAACGAATAATGGGATTAAAAAAATAGTATTTTCAGTGGAAATATAGCTCGACCGACAAAATAGTAAAGATGAAACCAATTGAGTGTAAACCACTAAAAGAGAAATTTACAAATCAACATAATAAAAAGAGAGAGCACATAGAAAGTAACAATTCTTTATTTCTGAATAGCGAGTAATTGAAGTGTTAATTAACAAGAAAATTTTAAATACAAATTGTCAACAAAAAAAGAAAAAAGTTATACAGATCGAAGAAAGTTAAAGATAATCATTTGATCCAACATCTGGTATCCATGATCAAAGATATCTAAAACCTTCAAAGACTATTGTAGATCTACCGATCTGCCACATTATTCCGGTTTTTCTTCGTAATTTTCCGGCGAACTCCGACGATTTTATCCGTCACACTAAACAGAAGAAGATGGCGAAAAGAGCAAACATAATAGAACTAGAACTTACAAACCGATCCGAACCAGAACCTGGTGGTGGCGTATGATAGTAAAACGGGAAATAAGGGACGATCGGGTTCGGGGGAGGAGGCGTAGGATAGTTTCCTGAATACGGCGGAGGATAGTAATAACCTTGACCGCCGTCCCCGTACGGAGGAGGGTATTTGCCGCCACCGGACTGAGAAGGAGGAGGGTAATAGTAAGAGCTGCCGCCACCACCGCTGCCGCCAGAGCTCGGAGGAGAAGGAGGAGGAGGACATGCGGTGGTGGTTGATGGTGACGGTGGTGGACGAGAAGGCGGCGGAGGAGGAGGGTATGATTGGGCGGGATTACAAGGATTGTCGCAGGAAGAACACATTGTACAGGAAACAACCTCGTCCTTTGATGTCACTGTTGAAGTCACTGACAGTAGCAGAATAAAAACAAGTGTAGACAAACCATATAATTGGTTTGCTTCCATTGTCAGAAATTTGGATTCAGAAACTAGATTTTTAATAAGTCTGGAAATCTACAGAGGTAAGAAGATGAGAGAGAGTGAGAGAAAGAAAGAAAGAAAGAAAGAAAGAAAGAAAGAAAGAAGAAGAAGAAGCACTTTCAGAGGAGGAGTGTTCTTCTTTTTAACGAGGATTTTAAAAATATTTTTTTGTTTCAGCAGAAAAAAGGTGTTTTAAATAAAGAAATGAATAGTGAAAAATGAAGAAAAGATGACGCCGACACGTTAACCTTTTAACCGAAGGTCTTGTAATAAAGCACCGAAAATACGCGGATGTCGGGGGCAAATGCGTCATTGTAGTCTTATGGATTACGAAAACTACGATAATATCCCTGGTCCCGGTTTAACTGTGAGCCATATCTCGTAGTGGCTGCGTCGACGAGAAACGGAGCAGCAAGTAGGTTTGGGGAAATTAATTAAAGAGAATCTTTCAACAATCAAAAAATAATGTGGCGGTCATTATAGTGGGGCTTGACTCTTTTGCAAGCTTTCACACGTGGAGGTATTTCATTGGATTTTTGGTTCATGACGTGGCAGCTTTCGAAGAGTAGACGTGAAGATGACGGAAGTCCTGACTAAGTAAGTGTGAGTGAGCGTATTTTTTCTTCTTCAACAAACCTTTTGAATTAATATGAGAAATTAGGGTGAGTAGCTTGAAATTCAAAAGTGTGCAGGATGTTATCGCCTTTTCTTTTGGCGTGGGTGTTCGACAGAGTCTAAGCTTTTGCAAATATAAAATATTAAAACATGACGAAAATTTTCATCGCAAATTATCAGTTTCTTGTAAATATACATATATCAGATTAAAAGATGGCCACACCATGCTTTTGGCAAGCTTAATAGAAGCTCAAACTCAAAATTAAAGTTAGCTAGTCTGATTTGAAAAGGTAGATATTTTGTTTGATTTGCCGACTCAAGCAATTGTTAAATGCTGCGGCAATTCTATATATGTTTAAAATAAATATTTTGGAGACCAAATCCATAAATACTTGATATGTAAAAAAAAAAAAGAACCCTTATATAACTGGCTTTATCGTTCCTCGTTATTTTGAAAATTAACATCGCAAATAACAGAGAAAAAACGTATAGAGCAATGCAAAATGAAAATACCCATGATTCACATGTGCCCAAAGATCAAAATGCTCCAAAAAATCGTGTTGCGTTGTAACTGCCAAGACTACACTACGAGTCGATTTGGAGTAGCAGCTGTTGGAAGTTAATAACTCATTGGCCATACAATCAAATCTTTTAAACCTTTTTAAAAAAAAAAAAAAAAAATTAAAGTAAAAAAGGGAGTTTTCAATGTGATTTGGGAAGAGGAAAATGAGTTACATTAGCTGTATAGCACGTGTCTTTAATAGCGTGCCACGGGCCCATCAACTCCATGCCACATTCTCCGCACCTACCCAAACACTATTTCGGTATAATTCGGTACACTTGCTCACCGGTTGCTCCATTTAAATCCTATAAGATCAAATCGCTACGAAGGATTTGCGTTTTATATGATTGATCGCCAAAGCTCTTTCGGTTTGCTACATCATTTTTCATGAGCGCCATTGGTGGAAACTCTATACCATTATTGTAAGTCCTACGAATGATAAGAGTTTTTAATTGAAAAAAATGCACTATGCGGTCCCAAAATAATTAGAAAATTTTAAAAAGAATTGTAAAAAATATTGACACACAAAATATTAAATGTACCATTTTTATACCACTACTAAATCGTTATAATAATTATTATTAAAGCGGTACGATCTCAGGCTACTACATTGCATGATTACATCGAAAGCAACATATGCACTGAATTTTCAGAGGGTATAAATCGGGTAACGGATCGAAGTTGGATAATGATCCTACTATCGTCTAGTCCTAATCTTGGTGCTGGGCCCAAATTACAGAACTGTGCCGACAAGGTTCAAGATTGTCTAGAGTCTCTGGTTGAAAAGATTTTTTTGAAATCATCAATTTGGGCTAGGCCCTCTACAGGTTGTGCTTGTATGTATACATAATTTAACAATGAACCCATTTAAATTTTCTTATTGGATTTCAAGTCTGGAATTTATTCAGCCCAGGTTAATGGAGTCAATGCACAAAACAAACACGTGGCGAATACATACAAAAAGATATTGTAAATTTCTTTTTGCGTAAATGAATTTGGTAGCATGTGATATGTAATTTTAAAAGAATCTAAAAACTTCATGGTTTTAGTACTATGATATAGTGACCGTGTGAGGACTGGACTTGATTTATAATCAAAAGAAGCATATTTAATTGGGTTGACAAATAATAGAACACAAGAATAAAGAAAAAACATTTTTCATGTGGCCAGACCAAGATCTGTGTTAGCTGATTACGGGACATGTATTAATGATATGGTTTTTATGTTGTTAGACTATAATAATGCAATCATCATAATTAACTTCATCATTGTGTACAAAACTGATGATTTCAATACTACTTCAAGAATGGTTTGTAGTCCACGAAATTGATGAGAATAGAAAATTTTCAGTGCTAAAATTATTCTTTTTTACTAAATCTAAATACTATTGATGGAAGTCAAAGAAAAAAAAAACCAGTTGATAATGAAAGAAACTTAAAGAAAAGTAGCTTCACAATGAAAAAGTAGCGGGCAAACTCAAAAACATTAGCATTCTGACGAAATTCAAACTATTATTTTCGTTTAATATTTAATATTATTATTTCTGACTGACAAGATTGTGCTTAACAGATAGGCAAGTCCCATTCCTGTCCTAATAAAGACAAAATTTCAACAGAGAAATTATTTTAAATCATACTATTAGATACCCCACAAAACTAATTAAAAAAACTACCATCGAAAATCTTTTTTCTTCGTTCATCTTCTTACAAATTCCAAAACTTTTTTGATGTCGAAATCGCAGCATCGAGATACCCAGAATTTAAAAGAAAATGAAAAAAAAAACAAAGAAGTAGATTAAAGAACACATAGCCAAACAATTTCCGACAAAAAAGAAAAAAAAACAGAAGAGAAAGAAAATTTTAACATTCGTTTGTTAGTCATCATCATTGCTCTCGGAATCCAAGAAGAAGAGACACCGTGTTCAATGGTGGGATCTAGAAGCCACCTACGCGTACACTGATCCATACGAGAGAGCCATGAGAAGCACGGCGGCTTGCTCTTCCTCGCCGAGCTTCCGTCGCTGCTTCTCCACCGTCGATCTCTTCGTCATCCCAAAATCCATCATCCTCTGTTTCAGCGATTCACCAAATTTAGGGTTTCTTCTGAGATCGCCGCCGCCGCCGGAGTTCGATTTCTTCGGTTGCTTCTTATCTTCTACTCCTCGCCTCTTCTTCCTGTTTCTGATCCCACACGCGTTACAAAGCGACTACATAAGAAGAAGACCAAACAAACATTACATTATTAGATGGGATCAGACCAAACAATCAAAATTTAGGGTTTTATTGCTCTGACCTTTGGACCGGCGGGACCACCACGCCAAAGAGGGGTTTTGCTTGTACCACAATCGGCGCAAGTCTTCTTCTCGTTACTACTACTACTACTACTGCTACTAGTCTTGCTCTGTTCGATCATATCTTCAGCTCTTCGTTTCGTCAGTTCCGGATCCACAGAGACCTGAAAGACAAGAAGATCAAATATAGAGCGATCAGATCATCACCGGAATCGGAGAAGCAGCGGGGGGAGAAACAGAGATCGGAGAAGCGGATCATTCACCTTCTCGCTGTGATCTAGCATTTCTCCACTTCACGATCGGGAATCTAGGGTTCGAAAAACAGAGATCGAGCAGAGGGGTTTAGGGTTTGACGTCTCTTCGGGAAACAGAGAGATCAGAGAGATATTTGAAATCCGAAGACGGAACCGACATGCAGCAGATGGATTATTTTGAAAAGCAGCAAAAGAGAGTGAAGAGGAGAGAGAGAGAGAGAGATTTTTAAAGAACCGAACCGACATAGAACGCACGGTGGATGATCACTACAAAACCAAACGCGATTATAAATTTGGTTCGGAATCAAACCCTAGCATTTTGTGACTTAAATGACGTAAATGCCCTCGTACTCTTCCTCTATTATCAATAAGGAGCCACCCGCCAAACTAGCGAGACAAGGGAGTTTGCGAGGGAAAGGTTTTTTCGCATATGTTGTTGATTTGGTGGAAACTGAAAAGGGCGCCACTTTAGACCGGTGCGATCAGATACGGTACAGAGCACAGTTTCTCGAATTGGTCGGTCAATGATCAACTATTATTAGATCTTAGCCGTCGATTACGAGTTTTGACTTCTGAGGGCTGTTGTTATGTGGGTACTTATGCTGAGTGATGTACACCAGCTCACTCGATATCAAAATCTCACCAATCAATATGTGGATAGATTAGATGGGAATGGTTGCAAACTAAGTAAGAAAAACAAAAAAACCCCCAGAATTTGATTTTGTTTTCAATATTTACATCCAGATCAACATGTAGTAGCTTTGATTCAGTAGCTTTACACGCTTGTAGACACTAAAATCTTGGTGAAAAATCTATTGCTCTTTCATTTAAGTTAAAGATCGGCAAGTTTTTAAATAATTGGATGCATAGTTTAGTAAATGATGATCCACTGTAAAACAAAGATTTTGTGCAAAATTGAGATACTAATGATAATTATACAGAGAAAGAAAACAAACGGACAAAGGGATGGCACGAGTGGTAAGGAGTATAGCCAGGTAGATAAAGGATTCAGACCATATATTAATAATATTCTGCATGGTTCCAAATAAGATAGAGCTATTGTGTGTGTAATGTTAAATTATTAAATTTCCTGGTCAAAGTGACAATACTCAAAATTGTTTTAAAATATTGAACGCATATCTTAAGACTGTAGAGAACAAGAGATAGTCATCTTACGGTCTAAATCTGACAGAGAAGAATGAAAGGGACTGATTGTCCCCGAATGGAACCGCACACATACATGTTCCTGGACCACTTCTCTTCTCTTTTCTTTTCTGAATGGTGCAAGGGTACAAAGTATTTATGTTTATTAGCATTATGCTGTAACTCTGTGTAACTTGGGATTCATGATTTCAGTGATCCTAACAACACTCTTGTTTGTTCTATATTTCATCACCAAGCAGATTTGAAGACTTTGAGTTTCCCAAAACTTTATAAAACAAAACGAAATAGTCTTGAAACTTGAATTATATCGACTATGTATTTACAATTGACGACCAAGTAAGCCGTGAAAAAACAGTGATGAAGGGACTAAAAATGTCACCAAGAATTTGACTCTAGACTCACTCTTTGAGACATTCCATCAAAGGTGTAGTAAGTTTTTGTTCCATGTCGGTTTTTTTGTTTTTTTAGTCAAAAGACTCAAGACTAATATCAGTTTGAAAGTTTGAATCCTCCAGGAGATACTACAACTTGGTTCCTTCCAAACCGAAAGGCCAGATGAGAACCATCATCACCTGCAGGTTATTGTTGTGTCTCCTCATCTTCCTCTTTAACCCAATATGTCTCCAGAATATTTACAGCCTTATCGTAGATCTCATTGTTGTCGTTGTTCTGCAGGTTCTCAATCTTTTCTAGCCCTTCCGCATCTTCAATCAGTTGGCAATAGTTCATATGTCCTGTGACCTTCAAGATGTTTTCCAATCCGTCCAGACTCACTAAGATGATTTCTGGATCCGGACATACCAGGATATCACATAGAGGATTTATGCAGCCCTGCTCCACCAAGTATCTGAAAATCACACCAAGAGGAGACTGTGAATTGATGATCAATAAGCATGGAAAGGTGAGAAAACAAGGAGAGAGAAGACAAAGGACGTACTTGATGTGATCAGGAGAACCACATGCGGTGGCGTTTGATATTGCCCATAAAGCTTCTTTCTTTAAGTCAAATTCAGCATTTTGAGCCAGATGGACCAAGATTGGAATCAAATTTGCATCAATAACTGACTGTTATCATCAGGGGAATAGAAACACATGTCGAAAACAATTAGTGAATAGCAACGGGTAAATTTGTTAATCAATCAACAACCATGCACGTGATGAAGCATACCTGCATTTGCTCTGTAGTGCTTGCAGTGAGGTTTGCAACCGTCCAGCAAGCTTCCCTCATTAGGCTTTTCTTACAGTTTTGAGTAAGAAAGTTGGCAAGAATGGGTAAAGCACCACAATTGATCACACACTGAAGAATAAGTACAAAGAGGTTTATTCAGAGCTTACGTAAACATGTAAAGCAAAAGGAGTTTTCCAGATATATAATGAAGCAGACAACATATGTGTTCAAGAAGATCCCATAAACGGAATATGAGTTACATACCTGTGTATGCTGAATATTTCCAGTAGCTATATTCCCAATGGTACGAATTACAGGAGTAAGCACACCTGGAGAAGGATGCCTGCAAAAATAAAAAGAAATATTTTTGTCAGAGTTCATTATCAAAACATGTAACAAGGGGTTGGATATTTTTAGAAGTACTAACCGGAGAAGTTGAACTAGTCTCGGGACAACACCAGCCTCGATCACACTTTGAATCTCTTCTTCTCTACTGTCAGAGAGATAACAAAGTGTCCAGCAAACATATGTCAAGAGTTCTTCATCGCTCGCACGAAAAAGTCGTTCTAATGCAGGCAGAACAGGTATCACCTGTTAATCATGCTTCGTATGTGTAAGTATTGGACGCATACAAACTGAGAAAACAAAGTTTGCAAAGACAGAGAGAGAGAGAGAGAAAGAAGTAAGGAGACCTGTTCAAACACTCGCTGAGGCTTGCCACGACATAAGTTTGATAACGTCCAAGTGAGATTTCTAAGCATCGACAACTTAGAATGCTCATTCAGGTGAGCCAACAACGGCATCAATGCCCCACAGTCAAGTACAAAGTCACGGCACTGTGTTGACTCGCCAGCAACATTACCCAATGCCCACACAACCTGCAAGTAGATGTGGCAGGGCATTCTCAAACTTATATATGATGATGATAAGCATTCTTTCATATTCACACAAGTAAATTACCTGTTCACGGACATCATCATCAGGGGAATCAAGAAGCTGGATAAAGATTGGAACAGCGCCGTGAGCAATCACCGCTTTGGTGTGCTCCGATGTCCCAGAAGCAATGTTCGTGAGAATCCAAGCCGCCTCAAACTAGAGAAAGATGATGAAAAATGGGAATCAGAGATTACACTGATCATCATCATAAATGTTAATTTTCTTCTAACCTGATGCCGGGGGAAATCGTCCCTCTTAAGAAACTCAACGAAACGAGGCACAACTTCATATTCCATCACTTTGTCAGTGGGAGGATCCTCTAGAGCACAAATTAACGAAAGGATTCAAGTAATGAGAAAAGAGGTGTCAGTCAAATGGATCAAGAAGGCAAATTCACCTTTCGAAAGAAGCATATTGAACTGGCGAAGGGACTCAAGCTGCGATGAAGGCTCATGCGACCAAAGCCCAGCGACCATAGCCAAAAGATTCATCGGCTACACATCACAAGACCAAGAGCTAATCAGTCATCTTGCAGACTAATTAAAAACCCTAGCTTTTCGCAAGTCACCAATCACAAGGGGCTTACCGTGTGATCCACGGAGGCGGTACTCTGGCTTACCGTCTTATCAACGGAGGCGGCGGAAGTAAGAATGGAATCTTGAGGAGCTTCCATGCCAATACCATGGCGTCGCTTCTTCGTCAGGCTTTCCTCGCGTTTGCTTTTGCGGATTTCGACCAAATTGTTCTCTCTCCTTCTTCGGCCTTCCTCTGTACCCACAGTCATCTTGTAACTGTTTCGACGGACCTGTGTCTTCTCCTTCGGTCTCAGCGACATACCCTTCTTCTCTCTTCGTCGACCTCTCCAAAGAGAAATTGAATCACAAAACTGAAGAGAAACCCTAGAAAGGAAGTGAAAGGAGGCAAAGGGATTGTTGCAATTGAGAGAAGAATGCAAGACAGAGTCAAGGAGCGAAAACTTTTTCATTGGAAAAGGCGGGATCTTTCTTATTTATACCCCTTTTTTTACCATACATTTAAAAATTCATTAAAGTAATTATCATTAATAATTTTTTAATATACAATTATTTCCACGACATTGTGTAAATATTATTTTAAGGTATAGTTTCTCAACGTTAGAAAATAGCTTCAACGTTATGACTTTTGTCAATATTATAAAGTTCAAAATAATTGCTGATATTATAAAAATCCGTACCATACCAAATTGGAACGAGGAAAATGTTATTTCCTCAATATTCTTGCATGAATACTTTAACCGAATGTGTAAAGATCAATATATTTGTTATTTTTCTCTTCTGAATTAACAGTCTTTATTAATATATCTTTATCTACTCTATATATACATTATACACTATACTATATATGCAAGTTGCTTTAGAGTAACAAGATAATTCAAAGACGTCGACTCATCTCTAACCGTAGCAGGACCTTCTCGAGCTACCGTAGCCATCCGATTCGTGGGCGATCTTGGAGGAGATGCATATAGAACTGATGCCTCGATAATTTCTCTATGTGTATTTTCGAGGTCTTTAGAGATTCTATGTGCTTGAAGAGCCATAAGGTAAAGCCCCGTGGCTAGAAAGACGGTTAGAAGCGAGAACACACCCGCGGCCGAGAACAAACCTTGTCGAATTACTAGACAATTAGGTTTTGGCTTAGACCAGTTCTTTAGATGTCCTGATTCCACACTAAGCCCCACCAACAGTAGAACCTCTCCAACACCAAAGCAAAGCCTTTAGAGGAACAAAAACATATATATGTGATTTGGAAAAATCTTATTAACTTTAGTTATGACTAGTAAGTAGTAACTCTTTGGAATGGCTGAATAAGCGAGAAAATATGTCACTCCGCTATTTTTACGTCTTACCAATCAGCGCTTATAGTTAGGAATGTTAATGTTATTTTCAACATGACGTTTTTGCGTTAAAATAAGTCTAATTACCACGTTGAGACGAAGAAGAAGGCTGCTTGAAAAGTGAGTGTCTTCGCAGGAGTAGAGTCAGGATCCCACGTCACCAGAACAAGCGGCGGCGATGTGGTGACAGCGATAAGTAAGTACATGTGCAAGCCCACCATTGCCACCGCTAATCCTACGAACGCAATCGCACCGCACAACAACGGCGTTTTACCGCTACCATTGTACACGCACGTGCTGCTTCCCCATGTCGCCTACATGAAAAATGTGAATCATTGAAAACATATTTTGGACCAACCATGAGAGACTCTAAATAGCAATAGTATACGGTAGACTAAAACATAATTATTAAACCTTGTGGCAAAAATATATAAGTTATAAATCTTGATTTGATCAACTGCTATATTTTCTATTTTAACTACTTAAGTATGGTCTATGTAAATTATAACGTTTACCGTATGTGATCAACCAAATTTAATTTAATATATAGAGCTAATTGACAAAAAAAAAAAAAAAAAAGTCCAAAAGTATGGTTTAGAAATTTCTTCGGGCCGGGTCTGGTATTTGAAAAATATGTTTCTTCATTTACGACACGATATTTATATTCAAATCCGACAAAATTTAAACACTTCCTCTTCAACTAATTGAGCTAATCGCGTTTGAGTTGTGAGTTGCAATCTTTCTATTGTTATTATTACGTGGTTTCTATATGAATCAATATTGATTGTTGCTTCATTTTGAAACTATGATCAAAATGAAAGAGAAATTTAATATGTACATCCATAAAAAATGTACCTGAGATCTCGTAGCTTCGGCATAGAGACAGAGAGAAAAGCAGGAGAGGCCAAAGATTATGGTCAAAACTACGACAAAAATACCGGTTTTGCTGCTGAGATCGGTGGTTTTCGGGCTTGGAACAAGATCTTGATGGGTCACAGCTCGTACTCTTGTTCTCGACATGCCTCTTGTCAATGTATCATAGATCAAAATGGACGATTCATGTTTTGAAAGTTAATTATACTTTGCATTGTTTTACATCTATATATGAGAGGCATTGAAAGTGGGAAGAAAAGAAAAAGGTGGGTATATCTGATAAATATATTAAAGGGTTAAAAAGAAGAGGAGAATAGTAGAATTGCTTCGACCAAAGGTTGCTTAAAGCCCAAAGATTCGAAGGTTCCTTTTCGAATTTCATTTTAGAATAGTGTAAATCGTTTTGATATAGTGTCCATTGAACGATGATGTGTAAAATATGTAATGTGACGAGAGTTCGTTAGTGGTCCTAGGTGGATGATTCTTTTCATATAATACACGTACATATTAGAACATTATTTTCTTCTTTTTATATACTGTGTTCATACAAGAACATCGTACGGTACATTTTCATTATCTTGAAAGCAAATCATGCGATACAAATAAAAATGAACTATTATTGTAGTGTACTAAAATATTGGCAATGGCATTCAGTAAACCAGCTTGATGTTTATGAGGTCCTCACTCAATAGTACTAGACATTCGAGTTTTTGAAAGCTTTTTTTTCATTTTCTCTTTAGTTTTATATGTTCCTCTCATGCCAATTTATTGTAGTAATTATCAAAAATTTAATATAAATTTATCTATCTTTCTTTTACTCGTCTAATCATATCTCTTTTTTTTGTAGTACACCTATGCACATCTATCTTAATTCTGTCTTTGAGAGAGGTTTGGATAGATTTTTTCCTCAAAAAATTTTAAAAAATTTATTAAGTATGTTTTACATACATAAAATATAGAATGTATATTGAAAATGGGCATACATATAATTTATCTACCATAAATGTATACCACCGTACTCCTACATGAATTATGTGTGATAGTTTTTGGACTCAACAAGCTTGGATTTAAAGAAGAAAATAGCATTAAGGGCAAGCTAATGGAAGGAGAGACGACAGAGGTGTTGATGAGGTCATGATATATGAATCAAGGGAATTATAAATGGTATGAAAGGATGAGAATAGCTAGTTTTTGCTGCGCAGAAGCATTTGGAGAAGATGAAATTGATGGAGCCAAATCTTTAGTGAGAAAGTATGACGACAATTGGGAAATGAGAATGGATGATATGAACACTTTTGCTGGAGTACTATATAAAGAGGAGAAAGTTTCCTTTTAATGTTGGAAAGTAGCTATAGCTAGCCTCTTTATCTTTTCGGTGTACGCGACCAGATTAGAGGCTTGTCGCTTGTCACTTGTCTAAAGTTTTATCTGCAAACTCTCTCTATATAAAATATATAACAAAAAAAGGATTAATCTATTGGCTCGCAGTCAATCCACGATTAAACTAACTTGGTGACCTGATAGTCCGGTTCACTGTATTGAGGGTAAAAACATTGCTGCAAACTGCATTTTTTTGTTTAAAAACGTTTAAAGTTTCAGGTTTTAGTCTATAATCTCATTTTGATTTAAATTCAACCTTTAATTGCAAAATGGTCATAGCTGAATTTGTGAGTGTATGTGGGATTTTTAAAAAGGCATAATGAAAAGAATTTTGAGAC
Organism: Iljinskaea planisiliqua; assembly: GCA_900108845.1. NCBI lineage: Eukaryota > Viridiplantae > Streptophyta > Magnoliopsida > Brassicales > Brassicaceae > Iljinskaea > Iljinskaea planisiliqua. Next base: position 4,455,783 of record FNXX01000002.1, on the reverse strand, counting down.
AATAAATGGTTGTAAGTTTTAAATAAAATAAATAAATAAATACTACCAAAAATTCATGAAAATGTTTAAATGAATAGTTTTATTAGATTCATAAGAAAATGCAATTGTAGATTATCACATTTTCATCTACTAAGTGGAGCTGATGTGATGTTCTCGTTATTTTTAATATGAAAGTCAAAACCAATGCAGCAACAAAGTCAACTATTGGATGATGATATTGCCTATGGTTATCAAGAACTTGCCATCATAGATAATTTTGATATATGTATGTTATTATGATTGATTTAAAAGAAATTCATTTTTAACATCATGCATGCAAGATGATACTGAAGTGGCTTTAGGTAACAACTTGGAAGTAGGCAAAATAGTGTAAAATTTAGTTGATAGAGATTTGTATGGGATTTTTTTTGAAGTTGATATAGTCAAACGGTGTAGACCGCAAATGAAAGAAAAAGAAAATGCGATCACACTTGGATATGGACACATTTATGTAGTCTCAACTTTGTTTTCCTTCTTTGTTTCTTGTCGGCACATGTTCTCTTTAACTTTTCAGGTAATACAATACATAGAAAACTCTATTTTCTTTTGGTTTGGATCTAAAATATATAAATTCAAATTAACAAATCATGGAAGAAAAACAACTGGAAAATTTTGCTATTGAATCAAATAAAATTAATTATCAATTATATTGAACATTACCAATTGAACCTATTTATTTTCCACTTTCATCATCACGTGACACAAATCTTTCAAACATTCATCATTATTTCACAATATTATCAATGAAACATAAAAACTAACAAACACTATTTAAAGTAAGTAAACAGAGTAAAAAATCACGACAAAAAAGACATAATGTGCTTCAAACTGGTCTAAACTAGAGGCTATATCTCCTAATTTAAGTCTCTTAATACACTCCAACAAACTAATACACAACCTCTCCACCATAACCAGACAAAACACTAGACTTTACAATCAAGATCGATGTTTATTATTTTCAAAAAAAAAAAAAAAAAAAAAGATCGATGTTCATTGGGTTAATAGACCTTCTCATATGCGATCCACTTGCTGTATCTCTCCAAAATCTGAGAGATCCCAGACATCATCACTTTGACAAGTAACACTACCTTGAAACTCCCAATCAAGCAACTCATCATTTATCCCAAATCCAACTTGTGAAGAATCACATAGACCAACCCACCAATCTTGATCACCAGTAAAATTTGAATTCGAACTTAAAACACTCCCCTCTCTTTCTTTTTCCACATTCATGTCATGATCAACATCTAGGTTACCAAGCTTTCCTTGTTCTTCCTCAAACAAACCCACACAACAACTACTATTGTCCCCACTCTCACACACCTTGTTCTGATCAGAGTCTTCATTATTCACTTCAATCACAACGTCTTCACTAGTACATTCCCAGACGAAACTACTCATGAGCCGCTCTATCTCACCATCCAACCACTCATAAGGCTCCAAAGACTTTCCTTCGTAATTACCATTGTTTCCTCCCTCACTGATCTCATTTTCTAGCTCTTTCGGTTGTGGGAAACATTGCGAGGCCGTCACCATTTGCTTGTGTTTCTTCATGGATGACCTACTAGTTCTTCCTTTCTTCTTCTTCTTCGTTTTGTTCGTCTTCTTGCCTCTCGAGGAAGAAGACGAACAAGACAAAGAAGAGTTATTCAGGACTAAATCGTCAACGTTTAGGCTGTGCTCATCTCCAGGGACAGCAGTGAAGGCGTAGATTTTGCGGCTGAGATGTGAGTTCCAATAGTTTTTAATTTCGTTGTCTGTTCTTCCTGGTAGATGTGTTGCAATAAGCGACCATCTACACACACACAAAAAGAGGTTAGGCACAAAGCACACACGTTAGAGTGAGACAATATAAATTTAGACAAAGCAATTAACTAATATTCTCTCGGCTTTTATTAATTCAAAACCATTTTTTTCTTCACAACTTATATAGATAATATTTTCTTTGTCAACTAATAATATATATACATAAGGTATATAGTTAGTTATGTGTGTACATAAATTCTTTTTTATGAAAGGTTGGACCGTTCCAACAGCGATTAACCACTGACAGTGGTACGAGAGACAGTAACAATCATGGCCCCACACACATGAGACAAAATTCACTAGAGCAATCAATTTATTTAGATCTATAGCAGCATAATGGCAAGGCTTTTCGTGTTAAAAAAAATATACAAAATAAAATAAATGTCAATGCTTTTTATTGACAAAAAGTTAAATTGGTTTTATATATATATATAGGGTTTTATTTTTCAATGGATGATTTTTTTATAGGAAAAATGGTTGGACCGCTCCAGGAGCGATGTACCGCTGCATTGTTATGATGGTCACAAGATCAGGACAGTACATTTAAAAATCTTGATCACTCTGTGTTTTTTATTTAAATTTGAACAGTTGGTTCGGAGTCTTGTCTGACCATTTCTATATGTTTCTAAGTTGACAATACATGCAACTAATTGTACTGTACCGAGTACCGACCCCGCCTTACAGTCACTAGTCAGTGGCAAAAAAATTAACACAACAGGAAATTCTGAATTACGTATAAATTGTGTAATATGTAAAACTGTGAACGATGTGACGTGGAATTGAATTGGTTTATCACTTACCTATTGCCGAGAAGGGAATGCAACTTGACGATGGTGTCTTCTTCCTCGGCCGTAATATTTCCTCTTTTCAAGTCCATTCTCAAATAGTTTATCCACCTTAGTCTACAGCTCTTTCCACATCTCAATAATCCTTCACATTTGTAATTATAATTAGACTAATTTATAGATTGAAAGCGATTTGTTCTTTTATTAATTAGAATTTACAATCAAATATATATATAAATCACTAGTTTTCTTTATGGATTGGAACATTTTTCATTTTTCCATGCATCAACAACGTACTTCCATTTCTATTATATTTGCCAAGTTATAATGCAAGAAACCAGTAAAACTGAAGAAAGTAAACGTCATGGTCACTAGCTTGTATAACAATTCGAAGAATTTAGTCATTTTCGAATGTTAATATTTAAACACCCGCTAAATTTCGATATGTATGGATCATGATAAGAAAGAATGAAATCTGGATATTTAAAGAAAAATATATACCTGCTTTCTTAGGCAAAGACCGCCAAGAACCTTCACCATTGGTATGAATATAGTTTGTGAGGATCTCATCTTCCTCAGAAGTCCATCTCCCTCTATTGAGTCCTATTTTCTCACAACATGGAGCCCTTCCCATTTCTTCTCGATCTCTTCTCTCAAAAAAAAAAAAAAGAGAAAAGAGAAAAACACTTTTTGGACCTTTGAGTGAGAGAAGGTGAGTGAGGGAATAGGAGAAGTCATCCAGGTGATTAATATAGAGAGAGGAGAAAAGGGAAAGAGAGAGTTGTGGTTTGAAAACGACGTAGGATAGGTGAAGGAATGAACCACGTTGCGGTGGAATTAAAAGTTATGTATTGTGTCCATCCTCAAAACCATCACACAATAGACACTCCACGTACATCTCCTTCTAACCTTTGGTCCCTCTTTCCACTCTTTTCCGTGCTTACAAGATATTTATTATTATGCATAAATTATACCTACATACGTACTTGCATATACATAATACATGTACATGTAATGTAGCTGTATGCATATACCTACTTGTATATGCATTTAATGAATGTGTCTTCAAGCGCTAAGTACAAATCTCCTCAAGAGGTCTTACTTCATTTGTTTATATACCTACTCAAGAGGTCTTACTCTTACTTAATTAAGTTAACAAATTAGTGTGTACACACTTTCTAAGATATCTGGTTGAAGCGCAAACTACAAACATAAGACCGTTTATGCATACGGATTCAAATCAGATACTGGTATAGAGCAAAGAACATTAGTACAACACTGTATAAAAACTGAACAAGAGTCAATCAAACGAACACGTCTAATGGATTGTAGAGTCGGCGACAATGGCTATGTTAATATGAAGATGTTTATGTGGAAGATCTTGGACCATATTCATAAGTGGGCATGTATTGATTTGTGGTAGGCCATGATTGTTATTTTGTTGGTTTAATTGTTGAGTAATAGTCACATATGGATCGGTTTATTCCGGTACCATCCAGAAGGTAGGTGAATTCCAACGACTTTATTGAGCTTTTGGTCCATATGTACTGCTTATACTTTTCTGGTGTTAATCGTGCGTCTTCCTATATTTGCCCCATTTTTTTCCTTTCATTAGTTCTTTCTTTAGCAGCCCAGCTTACGGACTTGGAAACAAACGATAAAACATAAGGCTCCTAGCTCCGTGACATATAAATAAAAATAGATGTCACTTGTCGGTGTGAAATAATGTATAAAAGACCGTGAGGTGAACAGAATGTGTATATATTAAAGTTAACTAAAAACAAAATGTCAGCAAATTAAAACAACATTAAAATATAATGAGAATAAAATAAATTTAAATAATATTGTGGGTCATACTTGTTTGTGTGTTAAAAAAGTGAACGCTGAGCCCATCGACTTAATCAATCAAATGTCTGCGTAAAAGAATGCATATAAATATATATGGATCATATGAGGTGAGCGGAATGTATATATATTAGAATTTAGCGGAATGAAAAACATTCCTTACCAATAACAAAATATCAGCAAACATTTCAAATCATGTATTAATTGCATAGTTTAATTGAATAGTTCATATATATTATGCTTTCATAGCTACGCATCCCCTTTTCATTTTTTTTTCCGTCAACTCATAATAATGGCTTTTAACAAACAAAAAGCTCATAAGAATTCTTATGCTGGGTTCCTACGCATCATGAAGATAAATAACTTTAAATATGGGCGTAGTATATCAAATATAAAAATAAATATCGAGTGTAGAAAGAGTGAATGGCAAAAGGATGACATTATATAAGAGCCAGTCACGTAGACATCACGAGTCTCTTTAGTAACAACGAGCAAAAGCTTTGCCATTAAAGGCACTGCTCTAAATTCTTTTTGTCCTCTGTCTCCCACCTTAATTTGGTTCGTTACCTCTCTCTCTCTCCTTCTCTCCATTCACCTCTATTCATAGTAAAAGTCATAGAACAATCCCGTCTATTAAATGTTCACCGATTCTCAGCAGTCAGCATATTAAAATATAATTGTTGTTAATAAAATACTATATTTAAACCTGTTAGTTTTTATATTCCCATATTGCACTTACATATAAATGTTTATATATGGTTCTTTTAGACATTTTTAATTCCGAATTTAGATGATGTATATATATACAAAATCAATAATATCTAAAAAAATTTAAATATTCAATATACCTAAAAAGTAGACTTGATATAAATTTTGCATTTCAAAAAAAAAATTAAATAAATTTTAATATAATAAAAATTAATTAAATTAGGTTTCTTATTTTCATTACATAATATTTTATATTTATCTAAAATAATATTTTTGTCAAAATATTATTTTTTACTAAATAATTTTTTTATAACCGTATTTTTTGTCAATATTGCAAAATTATATAACTTCATTAAAATCACAAATTTTTTTTGTTAAAACTACAAACATATATTTTCTATAAAAATAGCAAAATCATAAGTTTTATAAATAAAACCTTAATTTAAAACATTTCTTTACTATTTTTATATGGTAAGTTTTTGTTACATTATTTTCATGAACAGAAACTCTAAAAGAAAAAATAATTCTGACCATTAGAATATCATGGTACGCAGTATTAGTATACACAGACTTTTAAATATTAACAATAATACCATGGTAATTTAATGGTCTGAAATTTTCTTCGATCTAGAACTTCTGTTCATGAAAACAATGTAACAAAAACTTACCATATATATATATATATATATATATATATATATATATATATATATATATATTAGTATTTTGTTTATTGAACTATATTGGTTGAAATTATTATATATAAATCTAATTTGGGTCCACGCGTAAGGGTCCGTTGGTATAAATAAAACGTATAAAGAGGGAGGTTATTATAATGGCCATGCAGGTCCATAAGGATCCTGCGATCCTCTCACCAACTTACATAAATCTGACCTTTGACATAAATACGCTTTGTTTTGAATATATATGAGCACTTGAGCAATCAATTGCCCTACCTATTTTATTCATCGACATGTCCTGCATGTAACCATATAGTATCATATATATGCAAAACAAGCTTCGATTCATAGATATTTTTCTAACAAACTTCGATTCTTCAACGTTTTATATTGTGGACCGTTGTTACAATGTAACATATGATATTAATAAATGCGATTATAAGTATATAAATTAAGAAGAGAATGAAAAAAAAAACTGGTATTTTTCCTCACAAAATTGTTAACACAAGTAGTTGGAAATTAAAAAGCGCCTGCTCAAAGTTTCGGGAACCCCTAGGAAAAAAAAATGTATGACAACTATTATTCAGCAAATCACTTATGTACAATCAGTACCATTTATATTTGTTCAAATTCTGATTGATTGACAAGACTAACTTTAAGGAAAGTACTGATTTTGAAAAAAGAGATTGTTTTTTTTGTCTGTTACTATAAGTGGTGGAGCCATGGTTCTCCTAGTTCTCTGTTTATAAAATAGATTAAAAAAAAAATGTAAGTACGAGAAGCTCCTAACCAAGTTCGGAGAGGCTTCTAAAATGGTACAAGCTTCCGAATATTATACTTGGGACTTATTTTTTCCGCAGTGTGTTTCAAAAGAACAAAGGAGAGTAAAGCTTGCAAAGATCAACAAAAGAGTGACTATCAAAGAGAAAGAAAGTAAAAACACCCTCTTTCTTACAAGAGGGTTCCAAGTGACTTGTAAGGCAAGGAACCGCGTGAAACTAGCAGAGTAGCATAGAGAAGCTGGTTCCATGAGTCTGGAACTCCAGGTAGGCACCAATGGCTACAATCTTGGAACATTCCGGTTGCAGGAGAACTTCCTCGGACCTCCAGAGGCTGTCTGTAAACCGAAGGGTGACCATCTGTTCGATACCAAGTCATCTTCGTGATGTTCATGTAAAACACAGGCGTTTTCATATCCGAGATCACTGATTCCACCACTTTCATCATCCATGGATACCCTCCTGTGTACGTCTCGTTCTGTATCGGTCTTGTTTCTCCATCGCATTGCCCTCCTGCGTTCCACGCCCCTTTCCTGCAGTTAAAATAGAGAGATTGGTTGAGCTAAAAATGAAGCTCTTCCACACACTGAACCGAAACCCTGTGTCAAAACCCAGAAACAAAAGTAAAATAGAGATTGCTTGGAGTTAAAGAAAGCTAATCTCACCTGAAATGGGAAGAGGAGTAACCGACGAAGAAGACTCTGGTTTTGGTACTGTTGATATTGGAATCAACCCAATCAGCCCATGTACGAAGAGCTTTCGTGTAAGCTTCTTTCACTTCTAATTTCTCGTAAACTCGATTTCCCTCCTGGAAATAATCTTTCCTGAAAATTCGAAAGTCGTTAAAGAGATATGAGTTAGAATAAAAAAACAAAAACAGAAGAAAGTTAAACTTATGTTTATACCCTTCGTAGGTTTTCTGGTGAGTCCACCAATGACCAGTGTTGAATATGACAATATCTGCGTTTTTGTATATCTTAGTGATCGATTGTTGGATCATGTCAAGCCTCAGTGTCTCTTTTCTCTTCCCATATCCATCTAAAACCTCTGATTCTTGAACGAGGAAGGGTGATTTGATGAAGTCTATTGAGCATTCGAAGTCCTTCACCAAAATTATAGCACTCATCAACAAAACTAAAATGATCCAAACCAGTAACAGAGATCTGAGATTACTTACTTTGAATCTGAAACCGTAAAAGCCTTCGTTATGGAGATTATTCTGTCTCCCAGAAACCTTAAAAACTCTGTTCTTGTCATCTAATGTTGACCTAAGTGCACAAACCAGAGACTCCCACATGTTTCTGTTCAACGAATCCCCAACGAAAACAAGTCTTTTCCCTCTCAGAATCTTCAGCATCTTCTTCCCATCGAATCTACAGAAGCAGGAAGATAAACATCTTACGGAGAAACAGAGTCACAAGGGAATGGCAGAACCGTATCTGACTCGGAAACAAGAACCGACCTCGGAATCGAGCATCCGTGAGGTTGCCATCGATGACGGAGAAAGCCCGAATCGGGTCTGCCGTTTTTGAAGCAGTTGAACTTATCTTCAACGAAAGGACAGTAACCAGGAGAATAAATGGGATCGGAATCGTCGAAGACCCAACTTCCGTCAAATATGTCGCAAGCACTTAGTTCTTTGGTGGCGTAATCCATCTTCTTCGGCTCGTTCTTGACTCGGATTCTTCTCGGAGAAAGGGTGTATAGCGTGGTTGTGTCTGAAGCAGTCGAAGTGGAAGAAGGAGAAGAGAAGAAGTTCGCCGCCGTGAGAAGACGAGAGGTGAAGCTCGAGACGATCAGTGAGGGGGAGAAATCTGAGAGAAGGGAAGAGGAGAGGAGGAAGAGAGAGAGAAAGAAGAGAGAAGTTAGAAAAATATGTGTCGTCGATGGGTGTTTCGTGATGAGGAACAGGTTCTTTACATCCGCCATTGAAACGTCTGCGATCTTGTTCTTCTCCTCTGTTTCCTCTGTTTTCTGGATAATGAACAAGATTAACAATATGATTCTGATCTCTTTGGAGGGAAATGGGAGATCCAACGGTTGGGAATTAAACAGCTTTTTAGTGTGTTTTCTTTATTTTATCCGGCCGTGCGATCCTCTCTCATAATCAAGTGTTACAATTCTGAAATCATAAATTCAAGTGTGTCCTTTTACTGTGAACCTACAAAATTAATAAGTGTGTACTTACTTTTTCTGTTGTTGTCGGGCGCACAGTTATAGTTTTCTTTAGTTCTGTAATAGAAAATTTGATAGTATATTAATTCAGTGGAAGTATAGCTTGGCTTGCATGTCAAATAACGATTTTTTGAAACATTTTGAACTGAAGATATGTTTTTCCAAAATAACCACAATGCTAAAACTGGTTTTAGTATATTAAAAAAATTCGTTTTTTTTAGTTAATATTTTTTATACGAGTATATAGCGAAATCAATTTTTTTCAAACAAAAAAATATATATTTATAAAAAGTGTACTAAGAAATCGGTATATACTTTTTCATTTTTTTGTAATTGTTAATTAAGCAACAGATATAAGATAATGGCTAAGATTTAAAATTAAGACAGCTCTCAAAGAAGCAAGGCAATGGTGAACACAGTCCCAAGCAACGGTCCAGACCTCGACTTCATTCTCGCACTTCCATTTTCTTCTTCATCTTCGATGTGCTCTAGAACGTTGAATATACCTGCATTCATATTTTAACTCAATATGAAAACCAGAAACAAAATAAACCAGATCAAGAACCGGTCTTTAGAATCAAAACCTCGTTCAGGTCCGTAGCTGCAGCCGGACTTGAGAGTTTCACGGATGTCGTAAACGGTGGCTCTGTTGAAGAATCTAAAGTGGTGAATAATCTCGTCAATGCAGTTCAAAGCCAAATGTGTTTCGGAGAAGCATGGTCCCTCGCAGAACTCCTCCGCCCTCGCCGCCGGAATATTCAGTTCTCCGGTTAACGTTAGCCTCCACGCCTCCTCGCACTCTCTATAAATCTGCATTTCATTTGGGAGTTTTGAGTGAAATTTTGTAACCAATAAAAATATTCAAGGCTGAGATGTAGATATATATAATATTAAAGTGGTTAGCTAATTTTGTCAGTCAATTAAAACTTAGGACTTGGGAGTATTCAATCCGGATAAACTGAAATAATCTGATATAAATCCAGCTTGGAAAAACAAGTTCAAAAAACAGTATATATGCTTTAATATGGTGTAGATAGTTTTAAATTTTTTAGATATCCAAAATTTTCAAATAAAATCAATTTTGAAACTATAACCGAAACCAAAAATGTATCAAACCATTTATAATAGACTCTGTTTTGCGATTGATACTGTTTTATATAAGCGAATAATCTGAAGGAAACCGGATTCACCACCCCTAAATCGAAGTCGGGATTTCGAATTTTCGATTGCGAAACTTTAATAATCCGACCAAAATCCGGAATTAACGTTCTAAATCAAAGGTACACAATTTCTTGTGTCACAAGTAGATGATAGTAGTTACGTGTTTCTCATTTAAGCACTCCAAAGCTTCCGCAACTATCTCCGGTGGATTGTTCCCAGCTAATCCGCCGCCGCCGCCTAATCCTCCTCCTCCAAAGCCTCCGTTGCCGCTGCCACCCAATCCTCCTCCGCCAAAACTTGTCCCTCCGCCGTTGCCACCCACTCCTCCTCCACCGAAACCTGTCCCTCCGCCGTTAAATCCAGTACCACCACCGCCTATCCCTCCGCCTCCCACACCAGTGCCACCACCGCCAAAGCCTGGCCCGCCACCGCCTAACCCTCCGCCTCCCACACCTGTCCCACTACCGCCAAATCCTGTCCCACTACCGCCAAATCCTGTCCCGCCACCTCCACCTCCACCCACACCTCCTGCCTCTGAATCGTCTTCTTCACCGTGAATGATCCCTATTAAATACACATTCTTAGATAGAGTAATGAAAGCCTGCGTTTGGCACAAGTAACATATGTGTGTGTGTAAAATGAACTACAAACCTGGAAAGGAAACTAAGAGGAAGAATAAAACGAAAAGGGTAACCGATATCCGGAGGTCTCTGATGCGTGATAACGCCATTGTTAGAGATCACTAGAACATATTAGTAAATCCTTTATATAATTCTATTTAGGTGTCTATGGAAAATTTCAAGACTTATGGTGCAAGTAAGTAGAGCTTAGTATAGTATAGAGGGTCAAGAATACAGAGGAGAATTTTGTAGCAGTTGGGTACAAGTCACCAACCCCCTCGTTTTTGCGTTTTTACTTTGCCTATTGTAAACCATTTATTGACTGCCATGAAAATAAACCATTGTGGGAAGAAAGAAATATATATTCAAACCTAGAAAGTAATCTCAAGACTCGACACGAAAGATGTTGTTTTGCTATAGCCAAAGAAGGATCTCGAAACCTATTATTCAAACCAAACCTAAAACTGATCTCAGATACGAGTGAATGTACGTTTTGAATAAAATCTCATCCACCACACCAACATGCTCACAAGCTGTTTGTTTCTAAATGATGCAAACAAGTGAACAATAGGTGACGAATCTAAAGAATGATGTGGCATTAATCTATGAAGATATTGCTAATTAAGGTTCCTCCAAATAAATATGTGATTTCACGCAAAGAACGACCAGAGAGAGACAAAGAAATACGGTATATATCAAATTTATTATTTATCATTTATCTTTATTTTATCTTTAGTTTCAACATTTTACAAGGGCTCCTTGTATATCTTTCTTACTTTGGGAGCCACAAGTTATAATAACTTTGGCAATTGATGACGCAAGAAAAAAAAAAAAGAAATACAACTCCAAGAAGCTACCCTTTGGTGCTTCTTTGCGGATTGAAACCTTTCTTGATCGAGTAATTTCACAAGAAAATAACCTATATCTCTCTATATATAACATATAAATAAGAGGAAACACTCCACTTCCTTAAAAGGGTTTCCTTATTTGTTGCTTCTTTCTATATGCGTCCATCAAAGTTGCGGTTGGACCAAAATAGTATGTTTAAGGTCTCCAATGTGTAGTTTATGTTCACCCATTGGGATTCTCCTCTTTCCATACTCATCCACTACACCAAGATGCTTGCAAGCATCAACATCGACTTGAACGGTCCGTTTTGCCCCTGCCGTGACATGAACCTTCTCAAACGCTATCAATTGTTTGTTCACTCCCAATCCTTTTATCCCGTTTCTCGGCGGCTCGGCAAAGACAAACACCGTGTGGGCTCCGTCGAATTCACCTGTGTTTGACACTTCGACATGGAGGGGCACTTTTGGAAACGCCTCGCAATTGGCATGAGACACTTTGATGGAGTTGGACGAGGAGTTGAAAGTGGCAGAGTTGAGTTTGTAGGGTGAAACTGACAATTGGGCTAATGTGTTTTGGGCCAAACTGTGAGTGAAGGTAGTGTAACTCAAACCGAACCCAAATGGGAACACCACTGGACCTTTGTAGAATCTGTAGGTCCTTCCTGGGTAATTTCCAGATGCTCTCATAGTCATTATCGTCATTGGCACTTTTGCCACGTAATCTTGTGGATACCATGTCATTGGTAGTTTTCCTCCTATCATAAGATAGATAAATTATGATTTTTGATCTCTCATATATGTGATTCTGAACGTTACTAATAAAAACCTACTAAAGTTAGTTTTTAATTTGGTTTACTAGAAAAGAAATCTATATGTAATTCGATGAGGAACGTACCGGGATTAGCAGCACCAAAGATGATATTGCCGATGGCAGCTCCACCCGCTTGACCCGGATACCCGGCCCATATGATGGCTGCAACACGTGGATTGTTCTTAGCGAAGGATACATCGATGGGCCCACCACTCATAAGTACCAGAATGACTGGACCTCTAGATGCCTGAGCAACACGTGTCACAAGGTCTTGTTGGTGACCCGGTAAAAGCAGCCCGGTTCGATCTCGTGTCTCCGCCTCTATCGACTGGTCCAATCCCATCACAAGAACCGTCGCATCTGCTTCACGTGCTGCCGCCTCCGCCGCACCAAATCCTTGGTTCCCTGCGCAAGCCACGTCGGCACAACCAGCTTGGTGAAGTGTCCTCGCGTATCTTGAGATTCCCTGTAACGGCGTCGTATAGGCGCATGCTTTCCCTGTGAAAAAAGAAGAAGCAATATTATGTAAATGATAACAATATATTAAACGAAATTTTTTTTTATTGGATTATCTTATTCACCTGCATAGTTTCCTATCATAGTCTCAGTAACGTCGGAGTTTGGTCCAATCACGGCGACGGTGCGGTGGCGCCTAGGGGAGAGTGGAAGAGCGCGAGCTGAGTTTTTGAGAAGAACAATTCCTTGATGGGCTGCTTCGAGGGCTAGATGTTTATGGGCCGGAGTACAAACATCTCTGGGCCCAAGATTAGCGTACGGCCCAAGATTGCCATCGAACATGCCAAGTCTCATCTGGACCGTCATGGTATTAGCCAGTGCTAAATTGACGTCGTTCTCCGTCAACAACCCTTTCTTCACAGCCCCTTCCGTGAAGATAGCCAAAAACGGCCCGCAGTCCAAATCCAAACCTGCAAAACGACACGATGTTTGTTTGTCATCAAAGGGATCAACGGTCCTTGTGGACTGAAACACCAACAGTGGAAAACAACTCACCGGCTTTAATGGAGGCGGCGGCGGCTTCCTCCGGAGTTGTGGTATAGTGTTGTTGGTTGAAGAAAACATCGACGGAGTCACAATCTGATACAATGTACCTGCATGGATTGATATGAAGCTGATGTGTGAGAAGGGGATCAAATGAATCTGAACCGTTGATTATATTGACTTTTCATCTTACCCGTTGAGACGCCATTGACCACGAATAGTATTCTTTAAGAGATTTTCATCAGCACATGTTGGCTTTCCGTTTACTTGGTTGTAAGAACACATGACACTTGCAACCTTTCCCTCGTAAACACAGGATTTGAATGGCACATTGTATGTGTCCTCTAAATCTTGTTTGGTGACCTATATTCACCATAAACTTATTAAATAATAAAACCTATTAACTTACATATTAGCTATCTCGATTAACAAAAGCATATTATATACCTCGGGTTATACATATCATTCATGAGTTTTCTTTTAGATTATTATGTTTTAATTATGATGCTAGCTAGAGAAACGAATCTCTTTTTTGTTATCATCTAATTTAAAGTATATATTTAGAAGAACAAGATAAAAGGCAAGGAGGTTGGTCCTAGTTGGTCTACATGACCAATAAGGATAAGATTCCCCACCACTATAAACATAAGACTACGCATATGCCACATCACTGAAAGCCACGGTGCCTATTGGCTTAGCTGGTATATGATGTTAGGCCAGTGTTTTGTTTGTCTGACTGTGACACGCATGCATTTATATATATATATATCTATATATTTTTCAATTTAGTTTGAAGAAAAGTCTTTTGCAAAATTACGAAGTGACGCATATTCTACGGAACTATAAATAACTAACGACTAACGATTGAAATATATCTAGATATATATAAGTTATTTTCTGACTCTAACGAATCTGAACATGAAACGAGATAAAAGACGATAAGCCTTGCAAGAAAATGTATCCCGTCACATCCAATTCGTTACGTGGAGCTATAGGTAATTGAAAACGATATAAAGTAGACCTTTCTATTTTTAGAAATGAAATTTATATGTTTCAGCAGAAATTTCATTATTTTGTTTGGCTCATTCAATATTTTGTTTTCATTTTTATTTTTAGGAACGGAAATTAAATACTGAAACATACTGTTAATGTTTTTAACTTTAAATATGCTACTAAATGACAAATCACTAAGTTGTTAAAAAAAAGAGAGACTCACGGGTTCTCTTTTATTTCCACAATTATTTTTTGACGGCTGTTTCCACACAGTTATAAATTTTGTAACGTCGAAGTTACGCATTTTTTAACCAATAAAGAAAGAAGAAGTTAAGCATTACTTTACACAATTATTAATGTATAGACTCATTAGCGATTTTCACCTTTTAAATTTTGAAAATAGAAAATTCAAATTAAACATGCAGTTAATTAGATCTTCAAAAACACATATACCTATAATCCACGGCCTATAATTAGATAGAAATATATAAAATAGATTTAAATGTGTAAGGGTTACCTTGGCGTTGAAATGGAAACGGTCGACGCCATTCCAGTTATCAAGATCATAAGCAGTGTAATGTTTGCAGCATGCGGCGACTTTGAGGCGGTTACCGGCGCCGTTGCCCTGAAGTCCCCGGACGTAGCTGGCGGCGTATTTTCCGGCGACGACAGGATCTTCTCCGGGAGTTTCCTGGCCTCGGCCCCACCTTGGGTCCCTCAGTATATTTACATTTGGGCTCCAATACGTCAAACCGGCCACGCCTCCGTTGTACATAGCTCTTGCCTCATCAGACACCACCTTTTAATTATTTTAAATCATGATAATTCTAGTTAATATATTCCTCCATACACCTTTGTTTTATTGAAAGAAATATATATTCTCCTATGTACAGTAACAAAAGTATTTTTTTTATTGCTGGTTGTAGCTAGCTTGCCCATCATCTTATTAACTATTAAATATCGCATGCAGATAGTTAACATATATATACCACGTACGTAATACATAAAACATTTAGCAACATCAAAATTCCGTTTAATTCATGAAATATATATATATATTGCTTAGATATATTTTTTTTCTAACCTACCTGTATGACTTATATATTCGATAGATTCGTGTCGTATTTAGATTATAAAAAAAAACACGTGAATAATAAAATTCAAAGAAATAAATAAAATATATAAATATAGAGCGTCTCGCTAACTAAACTCTAGTGTACTGACGGCTAGGATGTCAATGTCGATGTTGTTATTTTCTCGTAAAGAAATCACAAAAAATAGAATTCTCATTTTCTATAATGTTTATAATTAGCAAAATATTCCTTTATTCTCACCCGTCCGATCTCTTCCCATAGAGACTGGTTGAAAGAAGCTGCAGTGGTGATGACCTGAGGGAAGCTGGTGGCACCGGGAAAGGCACCACCAAACTTAGCTCCGGGACCAACGTCGGAAACGCCGTGGAGAGCCTCAGACCACCACTCGTAGCCTCCAATACCGAGGCGAGGCACAGCAGCAGCATTGTTGACGAGGAGGCGGATCTTCTCCTGCAACGTGAGCCGTCCGATCAAGTCTTGAACCCTCACGTGGACCGGTACATTGACCCGACAGAACCGGAGCGTCCGTGTTAACCCGTTTGCCGGGTCGCATGCAAACAGAGGCCGAAGTGATTCTGATGAGTGAACCAAACATAAGAGGAATACAAGTATAACTACGACTTTGTTGCCCATTAATAATGCTTTAGTATTACAAGAAATCATAAATTTATATATCTGTGATTTGTGTATGTGTGTGTTTATGTATTATATGTGATGTTTGTGTTTTTTAGTTTTCATGGAAAAGAAAGTGAATGGGGTATTTATAGAGAAGTTTTTCTAGCGAAATTGATGAGAAAGGATAAGAGACTCTTGTTGTGAAGAAAGAATAAGATAAAGATAAAACAATCAAGTTGATCAGGTTACGGAAAATTAGATATATTTCTCAGACTTTTTTTCGGGGGCAAAATCATTTTTCCATTTTTATAAAAAATATCAGTTTGTTCTTTATTTCTTTAACACAATTTCTACCTTTCCTCCATGACTACATACTATAACTCTACACAATGATGGTATATTGTAACTTTACAACACCTCGTTATAATTTTATCGTAACTTAAAGATATCACATACAACATATTTTTTAAAAAATATCAAATTAACTACAAAAGTTGTGTGATATAATAATTATATATCTTACAAGTAAATGAATTTTTGTATCGTAATCAGAACTCAAAACAACATGCAGACGCATATAAAAAAATGATGGCTAAAGTTCAGTTATATATAATTAATTATTAATTTTGTTTATTTTAAAATAGTTAATATTATAACTATATAAATGAACTTTTGATTATTTAAGATGAAGGTTATGGTTTTTTTTGTTTCTTTTTTTTTCTTTATCAATTTTAATCTTCTATAGCAACAAATATATATAATATCTACAGTCACGTCCATGCTTGGACCCGTCTGCCACCGCCAAGCTATTCGCTATTGCACAGCCACTACAGTCGCATTCGTTCAATTTTTTTGTCAAATTTGCGACATATTTACTTGCCAAGTTCATTTCTACCAAAACAATAGTTAATCATATATATAATTAGATATGTAAACAATAAAAGTAAGTATTGTATATTTAAAAGATCAAGACATGTCGCCTAATGGCAAAACCGGATAATAAATGTTATTAAAAATATTGATATGAATTAGTGGTTATTGAAGGATATTACGATCTGTTTGAGTTCACTAATTACATTAATTAATGGTTAATATAATCTCATTTGGCCAAGTTACGATGCCAGATTGTATTTTGGATACACTATCAACGTTTTTTTAGATAATATAGTTAATTAAGATCTATGATAATAATTGTTAGCCGGTGTAATTAAAAAAAAAAAATTAGCAGCACATAAATGATATATATATATATACGGGATGGGTACAAAGCCACGCGAACAAAGTCATAATCAGACGAGACGATGTCAATAGAAGCAAATAAATTAATAGAAAGAAGAATATCATATTAACAATGTATATAGAAACGTATATACATTTAATTGTATGTATGAAAAAAAGAAAGTTTTAAAATGAAACGTTAGACCTAAAAAAGCTGAAAGACAGAGAGAGAAGGTTGTCACGGGAGTCGACTCTCCACCAAATAATAGTCATTCAGCATCTAGTCATGTTGCCCACACTTCTCTTTCCGGACTGTTATTGATTATTGGTCTCTTTACTTAAATGTTCGTTGAACATTTTTAGACATTCGTCAATAATTAATCGATTGACCCATCAGCTTAACCTACGCTTGTTTTTGTTTCTTTCATTATATTATACTTGTGGTCTAATACAGCCAAATATGTTATGCTGTTCTGATCAACACAATTTAACAAACTATTATCGAGCTTGTAATTATTTTGGATTTTCGAAAAATGTAATTATTTGGTCTTGGTTAATTAAGAATGTATTCGTTAATAAGAGGTATTTGGTTGACAAGAATATGAGCGTTAACGATAATTTGATAGTTCATTTAGTAATGATCAATTCAAATTAGTTTTAAAATATTCTGATTGATACATGATTTTTATATTATCTTATAATTATACGATGATTCGTATTTTAACCCTAGGTGAATTCTAAGGAGAAATGTAGTTCATTAACCAGATTTTTTTAATTAACGTATGATATATATAATATTATTTTAATCTTCCACTGACCAAATAGTGAAAGAATTTTCAATAAACACCAAATTTAGAGAAAAAGAAAACGAGTTTATATATACAGTATGCCTGACCTTTTACTGATAACCACCACCACTTAGTTTTATATATAAATTTTAATCATTGTGTTAACGGTTTGTTGTTCTTGTTGCATCAAATATCATTATAAAAAATTACTCGTATAGTGAAAATAAAATAAATAGCACTAATTAACAATTATGTCGTAGTGAACTGTTCAATAATGTCATAGACAATAGCAACTAAGCTGTTGCCACAATGAGTTTTTCAAACAACTTCTTATCTCGTACGTTGATTATAACCAGTTTGGTGTAGACATGGTTTTGTGTTGTTTTCTATATAAGTTCCCGAATATTTTATAATTATTTTGACTTTTCGTCTAATCGTTGTATTTATGTATAAATATAGGATACATACTTTAAAGAAGATAGGAAATGATATGAATATAGGATATACAATTTATTTACGAATACAGAATACAGGATATATAATCTGATACATACGTAAATGGAGACAAATGGTATGGTACTTCACTACTACTACTTTTTGTTCTGTTTATAAAATTGCACTTCTCACATTCGTAGATCATTTCTTTGCTTCTGAACTACTGTACCCCCAAAATATTCGTTTTACCTAATTAAGACAAAACAAGATGTTGCACAAGGTTGGTAAGGGTTGATTGAAACAAAAGCCACCAAAAGAAGAAAAAAATGACTTATATATCTTTTAACAACTTCAGAAAAATACACAAATAATGAAAATTAGGGTCTGAAATAGGATTGGTGGAATGGTTTTAACCGTCCACAAGTGGTCTGAGCAACCAAAAAAGTTTGACAGACACGTGATGCCCAACGAAATTAAAACACTCTCTCGTGAGTCTTCATTTTACTTTGGTTATTTATTTTTTCCCAGAAGTAGCAGTTAATATATACAAATCAAGAATTTGTTTTTTTCTGAAAAAAATATATTTTGGTACAGCTACAAATATTTTAACTTTGAAAAATTATGGATTATAAATTCCATTGAAATTATTGCTGAACTACGTACCAAAGTTTCTAGCTAGTTAACAAAACCCATAAACATGAAATGATGGAGGATAAATAAAAACCCTTGAAAATGTCTATGCAAGTAAATCTAAAAGAAATGCGCCAGTAAAAGCATAACTCATGATCACGAAATGAGTTATATCATACCTCACAATAATAAATGATTAAGCTCCATTAGTAGAAAAAGATAACAAATGATTAACTAATTACTATGTGTTAACCCAAATAAGAACATATGTAAAAGACAGTATTCTAAAAAATGGAAGAAGTCGTGTAGATATGAAAACTGAATTGGTTTAATGACACGTTGAGTTTAATATGATTAATTTTTTCGTAGCATTTAAGATTGAGCGTATTTTAATAAGTAATTTTTGAAGTTTTTTTCTTTCAAAATTTAATAATTATTTTAACTTTTCATATGGATTCATATTTTCTAATTATTATTAATATTTAGGTTTAATATTTATAATACTTCTTTTTATTTATACTCTAAATCTATTCTAAAAATTTAGATATTTACAGTTTTAATATATATTGATAATAATATTTTATTAAATTATACTATGTCTATCTAGTAGTTATTTAAAACCGTCTGAATAAATGTATTTTAACTGTTATATGCTGGATCACAGAACTTTTAGCATCTAGCACTTCGTGAACACTAATTAAAATCAAGTGCATATTCTTCATCAAAGTCTTCATAGGTGTGATAGAGGTGGATATTTAAATTAAAAAAAATAATGGAAGAAAAAAATATAGTTTTTGAAATGATTTTTTTTTAAAAAACCACTAGATACTTTTATAATATGTATCACAATCTTATAATGGTTTAATTTTTAAAATAAAAATATAATAAATTATCAATCTCAAAATTTTGAAGAAATTGTAAGTTTCTGAATTGCTTTTATATTCAAATATATTCTTTTGTTGAAATTTATATTCAAACATCGTGCAAACGTATTGGTTATTTTCCATGGCAGCAATATGGATGTTTGACTTCTTTATCGAAAAATCTATTACCAATTATTGAAACATATTTGAAAGTTCTACTAAAAATTTGGATAGACTGCTCTAGGACTACGAACTTTAAAACGAGACCGTAAACTTAATTCACTATAGTTTTTGGATGCAAGCAACGAAAAAAAATACCATTTATCAATCAGATTTATACATTCTAGTGTTCTATCTAAAGTAGGTTTGTGAAAATTCTTTGCCCAAGAAACCTGCTCGATCCTCTGAGCAGCATGCCGTTAAAGTAAACGTACATTTCATCCAATAAAACAATATGGTTCTAAATAAGTATTTTATTATTTTTCTAGCAGGTGATATGTATGCGTACGTACATCATTACCAAAAAACAAAAAATACGGTTTCTAATCATATATGTGCCAATGTGTGTATATATTACAAGTTGGTTATTGGGTGATGTGAGGGGCCGTGTTTATATACTTTACTCAGTTATGAATGTTGTTGGAGAAAAACTAGTAAAAATAAAATAAAAGAGAATTTATATGATTCGATGTGTCCGTTTCCGTTAACTTTCTTCCTTGTAATTGATTAAGACCTTTATATTCCACGTCGGCACTCGCAATCCACCCAAACAAATCCTTCGGAAAATAGTACTGAAGACGTATTCATCTACATAATTCTGGTGTGATAAGTGACTCGTTTGTATTCTAAAATTGAAACTGGCCAAAATTATATACGAAGAAAATGCTTTGGAAATTTATACTAACAAGTCAAAAAATATTTTGAATAGATCTGACCAACCAATAGATATGTTTAAAGAGAGCATCTAATCTTTCTCAAATCCGATGATTTAATCGGTTATTACTTTATTATAAATTGATAGTCCTAATTTCAATACGATTTATTGATGCATGTTAGTGCATGATATGTAACGAGAGATATAGATGTAGACTTGTAGTGGATAATATATACAACTCATCTTCATCAATAAACAAACATTCGCATTAATGATGAATGGGTAATATCTACAGGCAAACTTATACAAGTTGGAAGAAAAAATTATAAGAAGATATAGTATATGGGAATCACAAAATAACAGAAAAAAGAAAAAAAAAGGATAATTTTAGGATAAAAAGGTTTGTGGTTTGCTTGGAGGCATTGCCAACTAAACAATATCTGTCTCGATGTATCCTTCGTATTCATATACTCGTGTGCATGCACATGTACATATACAAACATCTTCATACATATATATACATATGAATAAATTAATATATACAATTAATGTGTTGATTAAATTGGCAACGTAACGTGACTTTGATGCAAGAATGCGTCTTCTTCTTTCCAACCTTCCAATGATATTAGACAGCTCTATCTCTATCTTAACTACTCATTCCTTTTTTCGGATTGTCTTGCACTCTATCCACCCAACTCAATGAACTCATCTCATCTAATCATATTCTATACATATTTATATCTATCAAAATTTTTGATTTTCCTAATGAACTTTTAGGAAATCTGAAGTATCATCAACATCATAGTTATAATTTATAAAACGAATATACTGATAGTGTGGACTTTGGTCTCCAGAAGGTAGTATACTTTTCTCGCTTTGGTTTCGATTTAGTAAGCTGAAAATTATAAATTTTGTTCTTTCTGAAAATAATGACTTTTTTTTTCTTACTGAATATAATAACTTAATACAATTTGTAGAAAAAATTTTAAAAAAACAAAAGAGATAAGGGCAAGGCTGGGCCCGAGACGAGCCTAATTTGATAACAAATCTAGATTTTGATCCAATCCATAAGACTTCAAAAAGTTTTGCGGTCTGGGTAACATCGGTCATGCCATCACACAAATCCGAATTATTTGATGGTGTCTTCTTTTACACGATACGTCATAATTCTGAAATAATTGCTTCATATGATATTTATATGTTATCAAGAACGGTTCAAAAGGCAACAACTTTTCTTTTTTTTTTTTTTATAAATAATTTGATGAAGCAATTATTTCAGAAATTTTTAAAGTAATCTGATGAAGTTTTAAAAAGGAGAATCACATCATCTAGTTGGTTAATCTATCAATGATTTGATGTCAATTTCAAATTCATATGCAATATACTATATTATATAAGATAATTACAATGATTTACGGGATATATATAGAAAAAAATCTATGAAAAGTATAGATATGAACAAATTTAGAAAGTTATAATATAATAGTAAATGAATGACATGGCATATAAACTATTGACAAAAGGTAAACTAGTTTCTAGCTTTACAAAATGAAGATTAATTTTGCTTCACCAAGAGCATTACTGGGCTTTTTAGGAAATGGTCTCCATTTTAAAAGCCTATATATCATTTTAGTTAGAAAAGGCCCATTTTGTAATGGGTATAGAGATAAGTCTACTAATTTTCTTATATGCTTTTGGTGATCCACTGTCGTCACTTATCAAATTATTTAACTATAACATCGCCAAAAAATATTGATATGTTTTTGTAGACAAGAAAAATCTTCTAATGATGACAACATCATTTTTTTGTTGTTGTATAGAAGCTCCTTAGCATGACTCTCACCACTGTATCTCATTATAATATAACTTTTATACAATATTTTATAATCTTAGTTGAATGACACCCTCTTGAAGTTTTTAAACTATAATCTGATTTTTTTAACTAAAGCATAAATAACTATCGCTAAAATACGAGTTGTATATATTTTGACCATAACATTTTAAGTTTGTTGACAAAAATATTCTGATGTGAAACTTGGAAAAACTTTGACAGCCACATCAAGTGACTAAAAACAAAAGTACACAGGTACGCACAATTACTCTAAGGCATGTTTAGTTAAACTAAAGTATTTTATCATGATTTTTATTTTTTTTGTTAAACTCATTCCTTAATTGTGCATATACAATCAGACGAAGCCAAATATATAAATTGGATAAATTTAAAACACGCCATTTTTTCCGCGTTAGTGTGTAATATTTCTGGTTAATTTTTGTTTTCATTTTCCTTCCTTTTTTCTTTTTTTTTTCCTTCTTCACTGGTCTTCTGCGTTTACGAAGGTCATATAGAAGAAAAGGCTTGTGCGCAGGAAAAATAAGAGTAGAGAAGAAAATAGAAAACACAAGAAAGCGAGGAGAGAGATAAAAATGTTAAAGTTTCTTTGCTCAACGTTAATGGCGGTTACAAGTTTCTGTTGATTTTCGTTCGTCAGCTCAGCTCACTCAATCTCCCGCGTCTTTCTACTCCGTCTGGTTCTCTCTCCCTTCTCTTCTCGCTCCAAGAACCCTAATTTCGCCACCGTACTGACTTTCGCGGCTCGATTCGGGATCTACGGTGGGGGAAGCTAGCTATGGCCGCCTCGGAAATCGCTCAATCCAAGACTAGTTCGATGCAGGTGAGACTCGAGTGCTCGTAGAATCGTGACTAGCATGTATTGGCTTCTCTTGCTTAGTTACGAATCAAATTTACTATAGAACCTGTTTTTTTCGGAGGATCTCTGAGATGAGATTTACATTTACATTGCGTGGTTTGGGAGAGCTCTACACTTGCGATAGTTTGTTTCAGCTCTTGTAGCCGTCTCATACTTGCCCTTACTGTTCAGCGTGTGAAGGTTTATTGTTTGAATGAAGATGGTAAATGGGATGATCGAGGAACTGGACACGTCAGTATGGACTATATGGAGGTTTGTTCTTCGTTCTTGGATCTCTCCTTCTGCCACAACTCTGCAGTAGCTTAATGGAAACGATATACAATGCAGCGATCAGAAGAATTTGGTCTATACGTGACTGATGAAGATGACAATGCGACATTGCTTGTACACCGGATCAGCACTGAGGATATCTACAGGAAGCAAGAAGGTAGCCTTTGTGTACTACTAACTATTTTATAACTTGGGGTTTACTGTTTGTTTGGATAACTGGTATCTGTATCAATGTGCAGACACGATTATCTCATGGAGAGACCCAGAGCGCTCAACAGAACTGGCTTTGAGCTTTCAAGAGACTGCGGGATGCTCTCATGTATGGTAAGTGACAACAAAGATTCTATCGTCTTGTTTTCGATGAGCTTCCATTTTACAGATCATTCTCCTGACTGCAAAAATTGTGCGTCATCCTATTCAGGAATCAAATATACAATATGCAACAGAATCAACATTTCAATTCTATGAACAGTAAGAGTTTTTCCTGCCCGTTAATATAGTATTTGTTAAACTCTTGTAGTTGTACTAGTCTGGTTTTCTTTTTATT
The DNA here is from genome assembly GCA_900108845.1 of Iljinskaea planisiliqua. Classification (NCBI taxonomy): domain Eukaryota; kingdom Viridiplantae; phylum Streptophyta; class Magnoliopsida; order Brassicales; family Brassicaceae; genus Iljinskaea; species Iljinskaea planisiliqua. The sequence goes on along the minus strand of FNXX01000002.1, from coordinate 4,431,492 downwards.
TATATAACACATGCTTTTTCATTTTCTTATTATATTATCTATATATTCTGTTAAATGTGTCATAGGACTGACTTTGAAGTTTACATTTTGATTTTTTTTTTGTAAAAGTAGTTCAAGGGGTTTACCTACATAGAGTTGCCAGATTTGTGTGCAAAATTTCCCGTTTGCCATCTGTCAATATTTGGACTTTAGAATATTTGTAAAGAAATTATTTGTTTCACCACTTTCACGATGATGAAACTTCTGATCGTTTTCTAAGCATCTGTTTTTTCATGTATGTTTGCTTGAGCAGGCAAAATATTTCACAACGTGAACAGTGAAATGAGAGTGCTTCCTGATGTCGAGATTGCTAATCTTCCCCAAATACTCAAGGTTCTAAGATATATACTGATCTTGTGCTTTCTTTGCTTTGTGGTCCGTTTAGATGCTTTGCCCTTCTTTACATTTCTCATTAGTGTTGATAATTGTTACTTAATAGCCCTGATTGTAATATCTGTTGTAAGGGTTACGACTTTAATTTGTTTTTCCTTTTGATAATTTGTATCTCCCAAAACGACAATGTATCTGTGGAAGTTTTCTTGTGTTAAGCAGTGCCCATGAATGTCCTGAATTTTCATTATAGGTTTCTACTTTTTCGAGGATTTGAAGTATTAGTCTCATCTTCCCTGCAGATTGTTACTGAAAGTGGCATTATAGATCAGACGCAATTAACCGGACTTTTGGTGAAGGATGTAAGTAATAAGTGCTTTCCAAAGTTCGACTGTTTTCTTTTTGTATGAAAGAAACACTTATCTTCTTGTTAATGTTCTCAAGGAATTGAACCCTAACCTGCTTTCTTTCTTGATACTTGATGCAGCTTGATTTCTTTGAGCATTTGATGAATTTATTTGAAGTCTGTGAGGACTCAAAAGAAGTTAATTGCCTTCACATGATATTCAATATTGTCAAAGGCATCAGTTAGTACTCACATACATCTCAACATCCTTTCTTTCTCACTCGAGTTTCTGATTTTTATGTGATAAGCAGCATTTCTTGTTTCTACTTTAATGCAGTTTCGCTCAACAATCCTCAGATCCTGGAGAAAATCTTTGGGGATAACCTGATCATGCAAATCATTGGGTGCCTTGAGTGTAAGCTGAATGCCTCTGGTCGAATTTCGATGATCTTAATTTTCAGTGACGACGAAGGGCATGCATTGCCAGTAGTATTTAGCTGTTGAGTATCTATGGCATAGATCATTTTAGAAACATATTAGATGCTATTACTATATCATAGCTTTCTTGCTGTTTTCTCTAATTAACATGTTACTTAGGTCGTAATTTCTTTCCCCTCACAGATGATCCCGATGTTCCGCAGCCTCAACATCACCGGAATGATCTGAGAGAGCATGTTGTTTTTAAGGAGGTAATACAATGTTCATGATTCCATGTTGTTCTGGACCAGTTAGCATAGACTGAGCTTAGGATTTTTTCAATACGAAATATCGGCGACACATTCTGTAGGACTTCTTTTTGGAAAAAGTTTGAGATTTGAAAACATCGTTATTAAACCCCACTACTGTTTGCAGGTTATACCAATTAAGAATCCCATGATCCTGTCGAAGATACACCAAACATACAGAATTAGTTATCTGAAGGTTCGGTCCCATGAACTCTTCTGAAAACATATTATTCTTCAGAAAAGGTCTCACCTTTTTCTCATTTCTTGCAGGATGTTGTTTTGACTAGAGTACTAGATGATGCTACAACTGCAAGCCTAACTTCAATAATCAATGCGAACAAAGCTAGTGTAAGTCATCCAAATAAACATTATCAAATTTAACATGTAACAGAACTGCAATATACATGCACCCGGTATTTTGCAGGTTGTTACACAGCTGAAGGATGACAGCACCTTCTTCCAAGAGTTTTTTGCAAGGTTACGGTCACCTTCCGAATCTGTGGAATCCAAGAATGTTTTGGTATATCCTGGCATCATGAGGCATTCGTCATTTTCTTTTATAAATACTTTTTTAATCCATGAAAAAGGTTATGTTAGTTGAAATCCTTGAATAGGCCCCTGTTGGTAAGATTGTCTGATTCTGGGCAGGGTCCTATCAGTGAGATTCTTAGATAAAGAGTTCTAAACCTTTGTGTCGGTACGCCTATTCAGCTATGGAGGCATTGGCCGTAGCGAAAATTCGTTGAAGGAACTTCATCTTAATTAAGAGATTTTTTTTTGGATGCATCTGTCGAGAAACTAGAGCCGTTCTTGTCTAGCCTGATAGTAGATGATCTTGATATAACACCAATACCATATCGTTTTTTTGGGTGAGTTAGACTGATGTGGTTTTTTCTACAAAATATAGGTACATTTCTTGCACGAATTTTGTTGTCTAAGCAAGAGCCTCCAGATGGCGCCGCTGCTACAGCTCTATAGGTATGTACTTTTCAGAAACTATATCTATTGGTACTGAGAACTGTCTTCTGAAATTGATGATGTGTGTAGCAGCTATTGCGTTATCATTCAAGGATTATAACTTCAGTGCTTTTGAGAATGGCATCAGATTTCTATCTACTTAATCATCTTGTAGGGAACTCATAAGTGAAGGAATTTTTGACATCATAGCAGAAATCTTGCAGATTCCAGATAAGCAAGTCGTATCAACCGGGTATATTATCACGTTTAGCTAATTATACATGATTCTTTGGTTATCTATCTTATGCCCTCGGTCTCACCTGATGGGTTTTTGAGGAAAAACCAGTATATAATTTTCAGTTATATTATTGTATAATGGATGCAGGATAGATATCCTCGTTATTATCTTGACTCCAGATCCCAACCTCTTACGCTCCTATCTTGTTCGACCGGAGACTCCCCTCCTTGGTCTCTTGGTATTTTTTCCTCAGTTTTTGTTCTCTTTTGGATCTCGTAGCTCCCTGTTTCTTTTTTATATTAGACTGGAGTATGGAGTAATAATTGGCTCTCATTATGTGTAATAGGTTAATGGATTGATGGAAGATTTTGGTGATAAGATGCTAAACATTTTTCGAATTTTACTGGATTCAAATGCATTATCCGGTGGAGCTCAGGTGCATCTTTGTTCCCTGCCATTACCCCGTTTCTCTGATAAGCAGAAGGAGATGGTATTCTCCTCTTTTTATATGTACCGTTTGCATGTAACTGATTCAGTAGAAGACGCATATTTAAATACTGTTTTCCTGAAGTCCACTCGGAGTTTGTGTTCTTGCCTTGTATTGATTATTCTTTGATGCATAACTGCTAGAATGTTTTGGTACATGACACTTTATTTTTCTTTTTTTCTTTTTTCTTTTATCTGCAAGACATCTTTTCTATTAAAGAAAATTCTTTGATAACTATTTTTAATTTTTTGCAGCGACCGAATATCATGGATATTTTCCGTGAGAAGCATCTACCTGAGTTAGTTGATTTCATAACTGCCTCTTGTCCTGAGAAGCGTGGCGATACATCTGACAGTGCATCTAGAAGAGTTGGCAGCCATTGTGAGGAAACGACCAAAAAAGCCCTGTTGAACATTTGTGAATTGCTGTGCTTTTGCGTTCAGCAGGATCGGTCAAGGACAATGTAACCTTTATGAAGATTACCACATTAATTTTCCGTTTTATTTACACTATAGTAGCTATTTAACATTCTTGTGCATTTTCTTCTCTTGTCTGCAACGTGCAGTTTTTACCTTCAAAATGTGACAGAAAAGGTTTTGTTACTCACACGAAGAAAGGAAAAACCCGTAGTGGCTGCAGCTATTCGATTTTTCCGCACTCTCCTCTTTGTCCGTGTAAGTAGTCTTGGGTCAGCATTTTTTCTTATACTCGTATGCACATTCTCCTCTTGAGAATTAATCTGCCAAGATGAAAATTGGTTATCTGGATTGATTGAATATTTGAGGCTCAAGAGTTTTTTTTTTTTTTTTTTTGTATTAAAAAAATCGATTCTTGTAAACATGTACTCGAAGTCATTACCTTAAATTACTTTGGTAAGTTGTAGTTCAGTGTCACATGTCCTGTTGTAGAAAACTGGTTTTTCACATGGGCTTACATGAATTTTGATTTAATAAATGGCTGCAAAAGCTTCTCGGATGACTAAAATGGCTATGCAAGTTCTAAAAAATAGTGTTCTACTTCAGGATGATAATGTCCAGAGTCACGTTGTTGAGAAAAACTTGCTGAAACCGATCATAGACGTTCTTGTTGCCGGTGCTAATCAGGACAATTTGGTAATTTCTGCTATCTTGGAGCTTCTTGAGCACATACGCAAGGTTTGTATATTTCATCCCTTTCTTCATTTGTTTCTTAGGGGTGTTCCTCCGTACTTATAACCGTTTTGAGTGCAGTCAGATACAACTGTGTTGCTCAAATACGTAGTTGATACATTTTGGGACCAGCTGGCTCCATTTGAGCACCTGACCTCCATCCAGGCTTTAAAAACGAAAAACGAGCAGGTAATGATTCTTCGATCGAACTTCTACTTTAATTTGGAGATTTTTCCTAGAGTATTCTTTGTTTAACAATGTAAGGTGTGTTCAGTGCTTAAAAAGTTGGGGACCAAAGAGCACCACTGATCCAGCTGCAAGTTATGCTCCTTTGAGGTATTTTTGTTTTTCTCTAGAGTCTCTTGATAGAAAGTCGCAGAAGGTGTGTCACAAGCAGCAACAAGTAGGGTTAAAGGATTTGCATGCTGCTTTCTGTTAACCATAGGTGTGGAGGTTTGGTTGATTATGAGGATGACGAAGATGAAGAAAACAATAACAGTCGTCCACAGAAAGAGCCGGAAGCCTCGGTGGAGGGGAAGGAGGAGCTCGTCAGGGTGAAAAACAGGACCCGTTGCAGAGAAGATGAGCAAGAGCAGTGTAATAAGAAACAGAAGCTCTGTTCAAGGACGGAAGGAAACAAAAACTCCCCAGAGAAAGGTGGCGGCGAAGCCAAGGAACCTGAGAAGAAGGAAAGCAATAGTTTAGATGAAGAAAAGGGCGGCAAACCTGGAAGAGGAGATGGTGAATGTGCGTTGACGACACCACCAGAACCATCAAAAGAAATGGATGTAAGTGGTTGCTGAGGAGATATTAATAGCATTTGTCGAGGGTAACAGGATTTTGGTATATCTGTTTGTAGCTGTGGACTTTAGATAAAGCAAGAGACAGAGTCCAAACTGATCAGAAATAGATAGGTGAGAGGAGGAAGGAAGGTGTGAGAGAAACTGTGTATAGCCCAACAAAAGAGATGTTTTGAAGACAAAGAGAGCATCGATTATTGCTCTGTTTTTAAGGAGTAAAAAAATCTATCATCGAAATATTTTTGCTATAGTTAGGTCAGGTGATGGGTTGTTTTTGTGTGTAGATTCTCTTTGATGATTTTCTAAAACGTTTTCATGTACCATTTACGTACATAGGCCCAATAAGCAAATAGAGATATGAGATTTCATACATCTTAAAAAAAGAGTTAAATTTTATTCTGTTTATATAAAAAAAAAGGAAAGGATGCAAAAATTAGAGGTTATTTTTGTAAAGAAGAAAGTCGGTCTGAGAAAAGAAAAAGAAGAGAGTTTTGGAAATGCTACATGTGTGTTCTTCTTCCTGGCTCTGAGCCGCCTTCTTACTCTCTCCTCCCCGTCTCTCAAACTCGCTCATCCGCTCCATTGATTCCTCCTAAGCAAGCTGCTCCTCTTCGTGCACTCTCGACTCTAACTGTAAGTTTTCCCTTTTTTGATTATTCTTTTCCCAAGGGTTTGTGTAGATCTTAGAATTGAACAAATAGATCGCGTTAAACCTAGTTGCTCCCGTTCTATCCTTGAAATTTCACCTAGATTTCTCCGTGCTTATTATCGTAATCTCTTACTTGAATTCAGTGATGGAAGTTCATTGTGATGTTTTAGATAAGCTGAACCCAGTTTAGTTGTATCCACTAGAAAACCCTAATTTCGGAGGCTCCTTCTTAGGGTTTGTTTTACCTGTGTCCCCGAGATTTTGTCGTTCGAATTCCCCTTCCTGTTCAGAATTTGTTTAAGTTACAAATTTTCGTTTCTGTGTTTTCTTTGGATGCAGGGAATAAAGAGTCTCTGGTTAGCTCAAGAGACGACATGTCTGATGCAAAGGAAGAGAAAGCACAGGTTGCAGCCGACAGGATCAAGGCTGCAGCACTCACTGCTGCCAAAGGTCTGAGCCGCACCCAAGCTGAGCGAGCAGCGGCTGCAGCTGCGAGGAACGTCAACGCTTATGGTCAAAAGGAAGAAGGTCCAAGCCGATGGCAGGAGAAAAGGGAGGCAAAGAGGCAGATGTATCTCATGAGTACCGAGAAAGCTGTCAGGCTTGGCGAAAGGAAAGACAAGTCCATGTCAGCTTCGGTCGTCGGAGGCAGCTCTACGTCTTCACAGTGCCAGAAATGTTTCCAGACTGGACACTGGACTTACGAGTGCAAGAACGAAAGGGTTTACATCTCTAGGCCTTCCAGAACCCAGCAGCTTAAGAACCCTAAGCTGAGAATGAAGCCTTCTGTTGACGATCTTGATCATGATGGTGACCTTGATGAGAAGCTAGACGCACCAAATGGGAAAGATGAAGCTGAGAGGCGTTCCAAGAAGAGCAAGAGGAAGCACAGGTCAAAATCTGATTCTGGGAGTGACAGTGAAGCCTCTGTGTTTGAAACAGATAGTAGTGACGGCTCTGAATCATCCGGAGAGAGTAGTTCGGAATCCAGTTCGTCCTCGGACTCGGAGGAGGAGAGGAAGAGGAGAAGGAATAAGAGGAAGAGCAAGAAGAAGCCAAAGCAGAGGAAGGAAAGGCGGAGGAGAAGATACAGCTCTTCTTCATCTGAGGAGTCATCTGATTCAGAATCAGCTTCAGACTCGGATTCTGATGAAGACAGAAGCAGTAGAAAGAAGAAGAGCAAGAGGCACAGCAGCAGCAACAGCAAACGTCGTTAAGTTGCTTGGTTTTAGGAAAATCGGATGTGGATGACATTTTTTATGCCTTTTCTTTGAGAGAATCACTGCTTTTGAGCTATATGAAGAAGAGAAACTCACTACTTTTTCTTTTTACTGCAAGTTCAACTTTTCCTTTCTCAGCCACTTACGGCTTTGTGTTGTAACACACTGGTGGATGTGAGAATCTCCTTTACTTTTAAGAGCTCAATTCTTGGAGAAAGTTGTAAACCCAGAAGAAAATTTCAGAAATATCCACGTTTGTAAAATTTGAGTAAAATCAGGGGCTTGGTTTGTAAATAGATTGCATCATACATTTAGTTTTAATCTTGCATATAGTCGCATTACGTTTGTGGCAAATTCGCTCGACTTGTACAAAGTCCAAACTCTCTCCAGTCTCCTTGCTCACATCTCTCTATCTCTGGAAATTCGGCTGCTTCAGATTCCGTCTTGTTGAGTTTTTTTTTTCTGTGGCTTATACACTACAAATCTCATATTGCACGTAAGGTGTTCGATCAAATGTCTAGCTGAGACTCGAGCTGGAAAAAATTGCTAATAACGGTTTGTTTCTCACTCTATTGTTTAACAGTGATTTGAGTTAAAAGTGTTCTTCATTTTATAGCTGCTAGGAAAACAAGTGAAGAAAGGTCTGAGCATGTTGCGGAACGTGATGCCTTGGAACAGAAGCGATCACAATGTAGTTGGATTGTTAATAAGGCATTTCGCAACGAAACCGAAACCTAAGATGAAACCGATCGAGCTGAACACACCACCAGAGCAAACCCAGACGATCACTCGAGTGATCTTTGATATTTTGAAGGAACATGGACCTCTCACCATTGCTGAAACTTGGGATCGTGTCAAGGTACTCTTTAACATTACAAGATGCTTTTTTTTTTTTTCCTTTCTTAGGTTTCGGACAAGTAGAATGAATGTTTCTGAATCTGCTAAAGGTAGAGAATGTGAAGTTAAATAGAATGATATCTCAAAACCATCACTCTTCTTCGGTAACTCTAAACCCTTACAAGGTCAAGAACTGGAATAGTTCTTGTTTTGCTTTCGAACAAGTTGTCCAAGTAACAGCAATTATGTTCAACACAAAGTGTAGCTTTCATCTGATCATTGTTATAAAAAAAATTGAACAGGAAGTGGGGTTAAGAGGGTTAACGAGCAAGCGTCACATGAAGATAATACTAAGGTGGATGAGAGAGAGACAGAAGCTGAAGCTAATATGTAACCATGTTGGTCCTCACAAGCAGTTTCTGTACACTACTTGGTTCACTAAACACAACCCTTCTAAATTCAACCAGTTGCCGGAAAATCTCACCGGAAAATCTTCCGGTCACCCTAAACTTCCGTGAGCAGTCACTGTTTTCTTAAGACTTTGTTTCTTGAATCTATGCTTTTACTTTAACGTAATTAAAATCTCTTTCTTGACAAGTTCCTCTCGATGTTTACGCTTCTAAGAACTTTGATTGTCACTTTCTTACATTAAAAGTTGTAACTCATTTGATCACTTCTCTGCTGTTCTAAAGTCCCACCAATACTTTTACTAGAAATAGCACAGATAAGCCCATTGCCCAATTCAAGCCATCTCAAATCATATATAATATTTATTTATTTACTATTATTTGGTAGATAATAATGGTCATGGAGATACACGTATTTAGGGAGATACTGAAATAAAAATTTAACATAACGCCACTGATAACGCCTAAACTATATATAAGTACCTTTATGTACCTGGTCATAGACTCATAGTATTGACGATGTTTCTATGTCATCTTCTTGATTCTCAACAAGATCGATCAAGTAAAATTTCGATTACGAACTTGAACAAAAGTCCCAATTAATTTACTTGAAATGCAATGGAGAAGCCGTGTTTTAGAGCTTTGCTCTTAATTAGTACTCGCTCTTTTCGTAGCAGAAAATAGATATGATTCTGGAATTGGGTTGTATCATTCAACGTAAGATGGTTCTGTTTTCCAAAGCATCAAATATCGTTGACCTCTCCAATCTCTCTTTACTTACAATGAAAAAGATTCTCTCTGACTAAACCTAAACCTATAAAAATCTCTAACTAGAAAAAAACAAAGAAAAACTCTTAAACTTCTCTTCATTCATTAGAACCAGAGTTTTTGTGAAAAAATTGCAGAATTCCTAACTAAATAATTTGGAACATGAGAAAGAAGAAATTTTTTTTTTATCTACATAGGCACTACTACTATGAGGGAAGATATGCTACAAAGAAGGTAGCGTGCGGTCGAACCAGTTAGAGAGATGAGATATTTTGGCCGCTACGCTTTTATTTCGACCAAAAAAAGCTTCTGCATTGGACAACATAACTGCTACGTCGTGTCTTAGTGCTTCCACACTCCGGTAATAGTTGTTCTCAAGCCTTGATCTAATTACTTCAAGAGACAAAGGAACTGGGAACCTGCAGATGAATCCACAAAACAAAACCAAGTCAGCTTCTTCATCTCCATTCAAATCCTCTTCCAGTGTTGAAGAAACTTACCTGTTGGTGTAGCTGGAGCTTCCCACGGTCTGGTTCAGTTTTTGGAGGCCATAAGAATCCTGAAACGAATTAGTAGATATTATGTCATATTGTTATGTTCTCGGAATAGTGTTGTATCTTTGTCTCCTCCTAATCCACTTAGCTTAAGAACTTAGCGGCTAGGATAGTCTGAATTAACACCATGAGATAGTAAATTTGATTAGAATCACAAACCTTAGTTCTTTTATCTGAAGCCTCTAACTTTGTTAAGGCCAAGAGCAGACGGTTTCGTTTCTCATCATCCATGTGAGGCTGCTCCCACTTGGTATCAGCATCAAAAAGCTCCCAGGGACTGTGAAGATGTGTCTCAGTCGGATCACTCTTGTATTTAACTGTGTACCTCTCCCACGGACTATCAGGAAAATCAGGTGATTTGGCTTTCACAGCTAGAATCCGTCCTTCCCACCAACTACCATCTTCTTCGCCTTCGTCTCTCCACCAAACCTTACACTTATCCCTGAAAGTCCAGTTCCTCTGTATTGCTGCTTCATACCGACTTCTTTCCACAAGAAAATCTGGAAAGCTCACCACCTCAGGCAATGTAAGCTTGAAAGTTTTGTTAAACACTTCGGAGTTCGGATCGATGACTTTAAGCATCATTTTGCAGCAGCTGTCCCCAGAACCAGGAAGTGTTGCATATTCAAGACTTTCCACTTTACAAATTTCCACCGCCTTCATATTTCCTCCCTTTATTGAAGTCCAAGGAGCCATTTCCCTCAGGGAGCTAAAGTTTAAGTATTCTTGATGCCCCTGAAAGATAAGAGTTACAGCCGCAGGTTAAAAAATTGATACCAGAGGTTGACTAAACGAGACAACAGATAAGATCACCACAAACACTTACCTGTCGCAAATACGCAACTTCATCCCCCTTTTGTGGAATATAACGAGAACCCTCTTCATGTGTCGATAATGTCAACCAGGATACCTTTTCTATTGACTCCTGAGGCTTCTTTCTTTCAACAGGTTTCGTTTCACTAAAAGGATAAGTAGACCTCCTATTCCTTGTGGATCTCAACCGAAGTGTTGCCCCAGAAGTTGATCTCCTTTCTTCTTGAGAGTTTTGGTTCCCACGTGGATCAATTTGTTTATCTCGAATGCGTGTCAAACTGCCTTCCGACTTCTCCAATCCATTCGACTCGGTCCCATGGAACCCATTAGGGACACCTTCATGGGAATTAACGCCACTACTCTGATCCTGACTACAAGAACCTGGACTTATTTCTCGAGTAAGAGTAGTACCCCCGTCCGAGTTATTCTTATGCTTTCGTGACTTCAATCGTCTATAGACATAATCAAACATCCGTTTAGGATGCGACACAGGAACATCATTAGCAACAGGATCATTGATCAGCGGATTTGATTCATGCACACAATCATGTCTCAGAGATAGCTCTGTTCCAACCACACCATCCTTTTGGCAGTCCAATGCCAAATCACATCTAGTGTCTGTAGAACCATCATTTAATGCGTCAGAGCCACCATTCTCCTGGTTCACTGACGAAGATTTTACTTCTTGCTTCAAAGATGTATCAGGAGCCCTTGAAACCCTCTTGGAGCGTATCCTCAACGTCCTAGAGATAGGTGGAAGGCTATCTTTTAGATCATGCATGTGACCGGTAACATCCTGAGAACAGTTAGAGGCACCGTCATCAGCCACTCGACTTGGCGACCTATCCACTCTTAGGCATCGTTCTTCACCATTTGGCAAACCATTAGAAATCACCGTGTCAGTGCCAACTGCAATGCCATCTATATCTGTTCTTAATTCCAAACAACTAGGTGCTGTAACATCATTATCATCGTGATTTGCATCTTCGCTAACATTATGTTCTTTTCCCTCTGGCGCAGAGCCCATAAGTCCATGCGATGACATTGCTTCACCTCTTATTCGCTTTGATGTACGAGCCTTCACCATTCCCCATTTGACTTTGCTTGCATCTAACCCCTTAGAATGATTTGCGTAAAATTCAAGGTTCCCAGGAACCCTTGAGTCTTCAGCACAGCCATTCCCTAAAGTTGGAGTTGGAACATGAGAAGATGTTCCAGGTAGGTTCTCCAGCAAGGTAAGCTTCTCTGAATTCTTAACAGGAAACCTAACTACCAATCTCTTCCGTTCAGCAGGATGAGTTTCTCTAATATCACACTGTTGAGCCTCATCGTCTGAATCACATACGAGAATATTTTTCCCCTTTGATTGCTTGCCATGCCCATTTAACAAAGCTACATCAAGGTCACTATCCCCAGTGCCCGAGTCCTGTGTTGTCGATTCACTTTCTGATGACCCACTCAATTCAGAGGCATCCTCCTCTTCTGCATCTTTAGATGTACCTGTAATCTTAGAAAACCAAGAGAGGGCATTTTGTGCAGCCGCTCGCCTAGGTCTGGACGATTTAGATTTTGAAGATTTCCTCTTCGATTCTTTACGACCACTCCTAGATTTCCTGATACGTTTGTTCTTGTTTGTAGCTCCTTCAAGCTCATTAAAGTTTCTCTTTTTAACACGCCTACCCGAAGAAGTCATGATCCCGGCCTGGTAAAGAGGTAAAAAGGGATAAGTAGCATATTTAGACACAGGATGAAAACAATATTACGAAATACTCACTTCTGTCTTATGTTTTTTCCTTTTGGATCTTCTAAGGCTATTCTGATGATCACCATCCTCATCGCTTTCACTAGCACTGGAACCTGACTCACCAGAGGTTGAAGAATTTAAACCTTCTTGCTCTTTTCCAGACGAATACTCTTCTGGCACATTGTATTCGGAGTCATTTTCATCACTTAAGATATCGATTTCTGGTTCCCACTCCATTACATCTACAAATTCTGGCAACGGTTCAGCTAAGTCTAGATCTGCCAGAGGTGGCATTTGGTAATCTTGATCTAAAGTGATATCTGGCCCTATAGCGAGCTTTAAAGAAGAAGGTCGCCATTCTTTGCCTAAGGCGCCAAGTCGCCGTTTCTGAAACATGGTCTGATATGGCTCTTCATATGGAATCATCGCTAGAATTCAGAAAGATAGAGAGTGAATAATATGCTTCCTGAGTAGAAGGATCCACAAAGCACTTGTAACCATAGTAAAAGAAGTAAAACCTGAATCACAGAGAGGATCCTCCATATTTCGGCGATAAGGTGGAAGCTGAGATTCCTGAATCAAAGTTTCCAAATGCCTATTAGTAATTACACTATGCCTATAACGAGCAGAATTACAAGAATGAAGGGTAAAAAAAGATGAGCTATTTACCTGGTCAAGGACATTACCATATATGTCCTGAATTAATGGCCGATAATCCCCCAAAAAGAACTGTAAGATGCACAGAGAATTTATAAGGAAACTCCATTTTAGCATTAGATATTGATAATTGCCGACTTGCTTGGCGGAGGTAAACGTGGAGCAACTAGATTTAAAACATTTTGATTATATTTAGTAGAAATTTATGGATGTCCAGAGATATGTTTCCTATATATTATCTAGGCTTTGACCTTTAACGTTTAATAAGGATAAATGGATAATGGAATGTTTTGATCGAAAAGGAGATTTCTGTTCTTTCCGAGCAACAGAACCAGGTGATATGTCGGTATCTATCAGAAATGAAGTCAGTGGAAATACAGTAATAAAGCTTTCTCCGGAATCGAAGTTTAGCGGTACCTGATCATATTTAGCGTCCTTTTGAGAATCCCCTTGGCCTGTGCTTAATACGTAAAGTTGGCCCACATCATCGGAAAGTATAATTGACGTTCCATCCCTACATTATGAAGATACAGATTAGAAATCAGATGTAGTAGGAGCACAACGAGTACGGAACAAATATATTTGCTTACGGTGAAAACTTCCCATCGACCAACTTGAAGTGTGAAATCTCGTATATTTGGATAGGTATGCCTTCCCATATCTAGAAGAAGAGAACAAAAGCTTTAGTAGATAAGAAGAAGAAGCGATTTTACAGCATAGAAAGTAAAACTTACATCCCACACTATTGTTTTTCCATCATAGCCAGCACTCATAGCTATCCGAGGATTAAAAGGATGGACGTCCATAACATATGTCTACAAACAATAAGCATATCATGTTGATAACGGTAATACAAGGTACTAAGAGGAAATCATGCCTCCAAAACTAAAACAGGAACCAGACAATATAACAAGGCATAAATGAAGAAGTATGATTTTTGTGTTCATTTTTTAGGCATGGGCAGCGAATTTCTCTTTTTTTCTTGCTTTAAAGTACAGAGGTCAAAAGTTTTAGCAATTCCGAAAACTGTCTTAAGATAGTCAACAAATCCATGACAGGAAGAGAAATATACAGAAGGGATCAAGCACTCACAGATGCTGTATGGCCAGTCAAAGAATGTACCAAGCTACCATCAGAGGCATTCCACACGCATATTCTACAATCTTTAACATAGAAAGTGATTCTAGTTAGACAGAGTCGAGCGCTCTAAGAAATCGTCCTGGATAAACTCTTAGCCATTAAGCGTGTCAGAACAGCGTTTACCCATGATAGCGGCAAGGACAAAACGATTATCCAGACTCCAAGCAATCATGTTAACCCCACGGGGAGTAGGCAGGATCCTTTGACGTGGCCCGCCTCTAGGAGGTTGAGGAGGCATGGGCGGAGGTGGAACCTTGAGATGGTATGCTCGTGTCCATCGGCAGCTTTTTCCCTGAAAGACACAAATAAAGATCTGGGTTTCTGCTCCGACAAGCTCGTAGTTATCTTAGCGAAATTGAATGTTACATGTGATCTTCGGGATCTTGGGATCCAAATGATTGCACTACCATCACGAGAGCATGTAACTATGTTATCATGACAGAACCTAGAAATACATATGTTATTGAATGTCAAACACAAAAAAAACATAGGAAAAGGTGAATATTAACAATAATTCCAAGACAATCTAATTGCAGCAGTAAACACACACCAGGAATTCTTAAATTTTGGAACATTATCGTCTTTCGAGTAGTCAGTTACGGCAAATTTAGATCCTGCAGCACAACCACTGGAAAGCACCACAACAAATGACTAGGATAAGACATTTAGGATCTCATAGGAAATGTAATATTAAAAGTGATTAGCTAACCTGAACTGAACATAATTAACATCATTCTCATGTCCAGCCAAAACATCCATCTCATGATTTGGCTGGTCTGAGTCATCATTATTGGTCCTATTAGCACTCCAAACCTGTGACCAAGGAAACACCTTTTGTAATTAAGTGAACCCTAAGAAAATTGGCTATTTTTAACTCAAACCAAGATACAGTCGGGACATATTTATCAGTACCGAGTATACTCTGGCAAGAGTGTCAGAGCTGCCAGTGACAAAGACAGATCCACTGGCATTGAATGCGCAGCAAAAGATTTGGTGACTCTGCTGAGCATTACTAGAAGGACCATTGTTCTTTCCTGAAAAAGATTTCCATAGTCAGTCCTACAGCTTCCAGTAGATCAAAGCAAAAATCAATTAACTAAGAACGTAGAGCAATCACCATCCGGACTAGGAGGCCTAGGGACATATATCCGCGGAGGAAATTGGGTACCCCGAGCATCCCATATCCTACATGTACCATCATCCGACGATCTGCAGGGATTTAACAAAGGGCTCAAGGAGCTTATAAAGATGCCAGATAGAATAACACACCGTCTCCAGACAACATAAAGACATGAGCAGTGACATAGTAGAGATAGATTTAATTTTCCAGCTTTGTGACCAAAATGTTAATTAATTCAAAATATGAAAGCCATACGACATAGGCAATAAACTGAAAATCCACAATACGAATAGCATGGTGTCAACCAAATGAAAACAACTGACGAAACATAATAATTATCAATTATTCTTCAAAAGAAAGAGGAAAAATAATGCCCCAGATAGCGTACATGATGCCAAAAAGAACAATTTGTGGAAAAAATCTTACGAAAGAAGCTGGTACGGGGATCCAGGTCTGGGACTAAATGCAATAGCAGTAACAGCTCCGGTATGTCCACGAAGTACCGAAACTGGTAAGCCATCTGGCAATCGCCACTAGAAAAATCCAGATGGTGAACTCATCAAGGAGGCTAATGTATCGAAGTCATAGTGGAAACATATACAAAAGAGATACAAGAAACTTACAACACGGATCACACAATCATTTGAAGCGGATGCTATGAAAGTGTTGTTCGAATTCACAGCAAGATCAGTTATGTCACCCTTACATATGCACCCAAAAAAAAACAAATTTTAAGCACCACTTAAGAATACAGTAACAAGATTATAGTATTCTCATAGAGTACTTGGAACTCACTTCATGTCCTCGACAGCTGGCCAGGCAGTATGCAGTCTCCATTGACCATACTTTTACAAGGCGATCATCTGAACCAGTGATTACATACCTTCCTGAGCGGTCAAATATAGCTGCAGCATATTCATATAGGAATTCAGTTCATCCAAACGATTAGTATATTATTTCAAAACGAAACATAATATTAAGATTCACCCCTAAACAAGTAAATAACTTACCACAGTACACAGCATTTCTGTGTCCACGTAGCCTCTTGATGTTCTGCATCTTTTGTACCATTGTAGATGGTTTTGCAATGACATAACATGCTGCACGAATTGATGGGGCTCGATGATGTCTTGCAAAACCACCACCAATTTCTCTCAAACTTAAACCACGCACCTGATCAGCATGCATATGAGGCCAACGCATGCCTATAGGTGGTGGTTTGAGATCACTTCCAACTATGTCCTTGTCATCTGCAAAAGCAAACGAGGCAGCTTTAGCGGACCAAGACTTTGAAAGAGAACTTAGCATATGCAAAATAAAGTCCCAAGTAATTTCTAAGAGAAATTGGTTAATTATAGTTTGGGTTTATATATGTATGCAAGTATATATATATATGGGTGTGTGTGTGTGTGCGTGCATGTGACAGAGTTTGTGTCTATATTGAGCACATAAGACAACACTACACTCGCCAATAAGAAAAACAAATTAGAAATCACCTACAGCTCAAAAGGGAGAACGAGCCAGTCCCTAAAAGTGTTGGGACACCAGCTGCAGCCAGTTTATTTCCATCACCGAGCCCTCGTGAGGGAGTAGGCCTACTTGAAACAAAGACTAATTGCTTCAGAAGCTCCACCAAGTGATCTTTTTTTACGTGAGAATACCTGAAAGTGTACATAAAAAACCATGTTAACATAATTTGGGAAAAATGAATGACCAATGATCAACTTCTTCACATAAAAATTCATATAAAATCCATAGGTAACTACAATCAGTGAGAGCAACTTTCGTAGTTACCTCTTAGCCAACTCAGCATAGTTTAAAGGAAAAGAATTTCCATCATCATTCTCATCCCCACTAGGCAATCCACTCCTCGAGTACCAAGCATGATATCTTCTAGGAAGAAGCTCATGTTCAAGAAGTTCATGTCGCAACAGTGAATAAGTTCTCTGGCATGGCCCAGAGGAAAGTAAGTGGAGCATCAAAAAGTAAACTTCCCGCAGGTCCAAATCGATGTTAGGCACAACATTTTGAGCAATATCTGGGTCTGCAATCTGCACATTCCCTAGCAATTTTCTAGATAAATTCAAAGGCTTCATAGGGAGAGAGACTGAATCGGCTTTCGGAGTATTTTTCCTAAGAGCCATTAGACCCTGTCAATTTTCCAGATATTAACGTCAATTATCAACGCAAAGACAACAACTAGAACATGAAAAGACAGACGAAAAACATGAAGAAGATATAATAATTCAAACCAATTAGAGAAGTGAAAATAAGAGCCTAAGCAATCTTCTGTTAGTTCTACTCTCTGGAAAATTACAGATAACGTCATATCCAATGCATCTCTAAGCTTTGAGCGTACTTACACTTCCTTAACCGAGTAGTTTCTATATAATTAGACTATCTAAAACACTACATGATAATGAAAAAGTGAACAACTTGGCGTAATATTATCTTTGTAATAATGCTAAAATATGCCTACTCTGTCCTTGTACTAATGGCTGCTAATTTTTCTACTTATCATTGTACTGATGTTTAAATGCTATCTTTGTCGATTAAAAGGATCATTATGGCACCAGAGAGACATTAAAACTACATAACTCACGTATCCAAAATCACGAACTCCAATGAATAGACTTCAAAAGGATCCTAATTAGTGTATCTAAGGTTCCATAAGAATTCCTGAGAACCAAACAAATACCCTTTTCCCACAACACATATATAAATACATGCCAAAGCTTTCCATGAACAACCGTAGAAGAAGTTAGCTAGTATCTTCACCAAATCTACAGCCAATTAAATGCAAGGTTAGGAAGTGAACCTCCGCGATGCGCCGTGAGCCAAGGAGAAGTACGATCACAGAGCAAAAGAAACAGTCTTCGACAAAGACAGAGAAACTCCAAACCCATAACACATTGTATCTGCAACATCAGAACAAAAAAAAAAAAACAAAAACCCTAAATTCCAAATGCCCGATCTCTAAACCAGCAATCCAAACGCAAATTCAATCAAACGTTGCAAAACAGAATTCAGATTGAACACAGCACATGCACAATGGCAGCAACAGTTCCTCTAAGCAACAGCTTCAACAAAATCTCCCAAAAAAAGGGGAAAAAATAAAATAAAAAAATTTGTCGAACCTCTTCAAGTGTTCTCTGGTATAGAAACAGCAGCGGTTAGTGAGTCGTTGAAGCCGTGAGCTTCGTTTGGATTGAGGAGGATGAAGAAGAGAGAGTTTGAATCCAGATTCCGAGAAAGTCAATTAGGTTTTGAGGATTATGGAGAGGAAGAGGGTCAAAATCAAAGGAGAATAAACTTTCAATCCTATGAAGCTGAGCAAGTTATGGGTTATTCAGTTATGAGTGTCGTTGAGCAAACCAAAATTTCGGCAGAAGGCCAAAGGATTTTTGTGGAGATACAAACGCACTGGATAGAAAGAGAAGGAAGAAACAGAACATAAAACGAACTCGCCCCCTAAAACGCTGCGTTTTGATGATTTTTTAGCACCCAGCCTCTTAAAGATTTTAGGTAAGGGTCCGGTCCGGTCACGTGACATGGCCCATAAACAAAATAATTATTGATTAAAAACTTTTGTTGCAATTCGTACATCAAAAGTGGCTGTAGTTTAGTGGTAAGAATTCCACGTTGTGGCCGTGGAGACCTGGGCTCGAATCCCAGCAGCCACATTCTCTTTTTTTTGTTATTGCAGTTATCTTATCATCATAAAGAAACTGAAGTTTTGCACTTGTCTCTGGGCCTATGGGTTTTTTTGCGTAGTCTACTTTTCATATTATATAATAAGATGTCCAAGACCGGGCCCTATTATAGGGCTGCTCTGGGTTAATGGGTTTTAAATTCAATTCCCACTAAATATCAGTAATTGGAAGCATTCATAGAAGGTAAGAACGAGTGGGCTCTCAATTGATAAAATCTGGTCCCAAAATTCAACAATCAGAGAAACTGATTTGAAACTTTTTTTTGCTAAATGGTAAAGAAACTGATTGAAACTTAAGACACCAAAAAGTTGGTGACTTGGATTATCAGAGAAATATAGACAAAGAAAGTTTAGATAAATGGAAAACAGAAAAATAAAGTAAAAAGTAAACATAACATCACAACAAAAGCAACAGAAGAGAAGAAAAGCATAGACATGCATTTTTAGTAACATCTCTCAGAAGAATGTAAAAGCTAATTAATTGGAATAATAACAAAAATAGGCTGAGATGAGTTTTACTTGGTGTACAACACATCTTCCCATGGGTGACGATATAGTGGCTGCTTCAATCTCTTCTGATCAAAGGTGTGCCCAATCAAACCGATGGAGCGAGCAAGAACAAAGAGACCGTTGAGATAACCAATCTGAACAATCTCGTCGATCTCTTGCTTAGTGAACATCCCACTTCCAGCTAGAAGGTCCAAGAAGAGAGATCCGATGGCTCCATCAACATTCATTACGAGGTTGTTTGCCTTTGAGAGCGTGTAGCTTTCCACTTGTACTGCGTACTCCATGTACTTCACTGATGGGAAGTTAGACCGAGCAAACTTCTGAAGCAGCTCCACTCTCTTGTCTCTGTTGTCTCTGCTCTTGATCCTACCAAGAAGAAGATGTAGAAGAAAACAGGTTTCAGACAAGAGCACCTGTGGGGTTTTATTTTTGTTTCCTTATTACAAGAAGTGCTTTTTTTTTACCTGTGTCCAATCCCGGGGACTCGGATTCCCTTCTTCTTCATTCCCTCAACGAATTCATAAGGTGTGAGATTCTGAAACAAGCAACCAATTAGAGATCAGATTCAAGAACTTATGCATTTGCGGTTGGGGGAAATGAAACAGCCTTTTACCCTGTCACACGCGTCCTTGAAGTATCGAGCAGCGTCATCAATGGCACCACCAAATCGAGGACCAATGGTTAATAAACCTGTTGAAAAATTTAACAGTCTTAGAGATTATTATTGCACGAGTAAAGAAAACCAATGTGTTTGTTGGGGGAAAAAAATACGTTGACTGACCTGAGACAAGACTTGAGACAAGGTCTTTGCCTGCTCTTGCTGTTACAATGGTGTTGTGAGCGCCGGAGACGCATGGACCGTGATCAGCACACAGCATTATGCATATCTATTTCAGTGCATTTTTCAAGTTAATCTCACTACGCAATAGTATGTATGTTTGAGGGGATAGATTGAGATGAGAACATTGTATATTGTGAGAGAATAGATTCAAAGACAAAAAGAGAAACCGAGACCTCAATGAATTTTGTACAGTAACGAGGAAGACTACGTTTGAACCATAGCAAGGAAATGACATCGCCCACTCCATAGCCTTGTTCGATGATGGACGACATTGGAACACCGGCATAGCATGGTTCCTCCCCTGCAAATTAATATGTGACGAAAAATGTTGTTGTCAAGTGTCAGAAAATGGGCTTATAGAAGCACAGGCATCTAGTGTTTTGTGTAACTCATTTTCCAATTTCTCTGTGTTTCAACTCAGTAGAGTAGAGTATGGTTTAGTTTCCATAACAATACCTCTGTCATCAGAAATGGTGGAGATGATGTGAGTAGGAGCCCGGACTTTCCCACTCTTAATTGCGGAACTGAGATCCTCGGGGATTTGTGGAGGAGTGACTTCCTTGATAGGAGAGACCTTTCCTTCTTCAACCTATTAGGAGGAATTGAGATGAACACATAAGATTGCAACAAAAGACAATGCCAGCTAACGAAGAACTATAGCAGGGAAACTAACCAGTTTCTCAAAAGTCTCTTTGATTGCAGATTCGAGGGCTTCGAATGAAGTGGGAACGATGGCTCCAGCATCCATGAGAGCTTGATTCTTGGCTTGTGCAGACTCCATCTCACCACCACTTTTGGCACCCTGTTCATAATCATGTTCAACAACTATTTTGATTTGGAAAACAAACAAAGAGTCATTTTAACTTAAAACTCATATCGTGCCACTTACTGCGTGACCAAACTGTACTTCAGACTTGAAGAGTCGTGCACAAGTTCCACTGACCCAAGCAACGACAGGTTTATTGACTTTTCCCTGTTTCAAAGCTTCAACAAGAGAGTATTCATCTCTTCCTCCAAGCTCTCCAAGTACAACCATCATTTTTATCTGCAATATATCTCTTGAGTTAAGTCATAGTTGAACCGAAAGAGCAAAATATAAGATCAATCTGTAACATCAAAACTCCACCAGAGAAGCGCTCCATCGAGCAACATGTTAAAACAGTTGAACATTGGAATATATACCTGTGGGATGTTGTTAAACCGAAGGATGTGGTCAGATAAAGTGGATCCTGGGAACACGTCTCCACCAATAGCGATGCCTATAACAACATCCCCGAAAATAAAACAGTCTTAATACAATAATCTTCAGCTTAGTATGTCATTAGTAGATTATTTAACATTTTTAAAGCTCACCTTCATAGATCCCATCAGTCACACGGGCAACAGTATTGTACATTTCATTAGACATTCCTCCCTGCGGGCAAAGAAGAGTGATGAATAAAAACTCTCATACATCACAGTGAGCTTTAAGGCAGATTATGAAGTTCTGAGACTCATCACGTACAGATTTGGAGACAAACCCAACAGATCCAGGTCTGTACAGCTTGCACTGGATAATATTATCAATTGTTCCTGCAGTGTCACCAATTTTAAAGGCTCCAGCTTGAATACCTCCAACAGTAGCCGGTCCAATTACAACCTGCAACAAACCAATCAGTCTCAGAAGATGAGTTTATAATACGTTTAAACTGAAACTAATCATGATACCGACCTTGTTGTTTGCACGAGCATAAGCAATCAGGTGCTTGGTGTCTGATTCTGGAACACCTTCCGCAATTATTGCCACAACTTTAATAGTTGGTTGCTTCAAAGCAGCCATGGATGACGCAGCAGCACTACGGATTATATAAGAAGGAGAAACCGATTAACAACACTATCATCACAAAGAGGCAGGCTAAGTTTGTTACAAGAGATCTAAATACAAACCTCCTGAAAGATGCAAAGTTGATGAATACATCCGCGGTTGGATGCGCAGCACACGCTGCCTCAATGCTGAATAACAAAAAAAAAAGAAAACAAGTTAAAAAAACAAAAATTTGAACACACAGTAGAGTTTCTCTCATATCTTTATATGATATGTCTTTAAACTTACGCGGCATGAACAGGGATAGCGATTTCCTCCTGCCCGAAGAAGAGTTTCTGAAACCCTTCAGAACCAGGGTTTATGATTCCAGCAACAGAAGGCGTTTCACGTCCTGTCAAAAGCAAATTTTGTCTTTGATATCAAAATCCAACGGTCAGATTGATCAAAACCAAACCAATACAAGACACTATGATTTGCTAAAATTACCACAGAGGAAGTCGAAATCGAGCATTCGCTGAACAGGAAGCTGCTTGTAGTTGTAGAACAAAGCTTGTGTGGTCCGAGAGAACAGTTGTCCGGTTGCCATTTTGGAAGAAGCTCAAAAGGGAAAACTGAGAAACACAAGAATTCAAATAGACAATGATCAGATCCAGAGTTTTGGTTAAACGAATAGAGACACAAGCATTGCGCCAGCTATAGTAAAGTGTTTCTCTTTCAATGTTGAAGACACGAACCGAAGACGGAAGAAGAAATTAAATCGGATTCGAAAAGTTGGATACTTTACACTAAATCGGACTCGTAATTCGGAACAAACACACTCGAGAATACCCAATTCGTTAATCACCAACACGCAGATCTCATCCTTGTTAGCTACATTAACGAATCTAGTTTTGAAAAAAAAAAAAAAAAGTTTCGAACTTTACGCACTCTCCTCGTAAATATCGAAACTTTGGTATCAAATGAAAAACACGCATCGGAATCAAGACAGATCTAAAAAAGCTTACGAATTGTAACGATCCAAAGGTAGAAGAGAGGAGAAGGGACCTAGTCACGACCCGAGTTCGAGCGAGTCGAGTCAGTTCGGAGGAATAATTGGGAGACTAATAAATGGTGGTAAGAGGAAGGAATGGTAGAGAAGAAAATGCCATTAATATAGAAATGGGAGGGAAACAATAAGCTCTCTCTCAGTGATCATCGATCCTCATGTGGCCCTCTTGGTGTTAGGTAGTTAGATCACAACTTCTACCCAAAAATTGATTTTCTCTATCCTTACCAAAAAATAAAAAGACACCTAGTGTTAATGTCTGGTTTGTAACAGTAAATACAAATTAATGGCTAAATTTGTTTATTAATTACAACGATTATGGTTCTGTCCTTTAAAAGATGTGATGGTCGTTAAAATGTCGCCGTTCTAATTAAGCGTGGCTTACCACCCTGCTGTTGGTGATAAAGGGCTGTTTCGTTCTTGTCTTCAAGACTCAGCAACGTTTGATTCAGCCTTTTTTTTTTTTAATTCGGATTATCTTTTAAGCTTTCCATTTTTTTAATCAGAAACAAGAATTGTTGAGGTTCTTGCATCCGACGAGAACAATAGAATGCAAACACAATTAAGAATACAAGTGTCTTGACCTAATCTAAAATTTCACTATGGTGAACTTTGAAGAAGATCTTATCTAGTATCATTTACAGTTGCCCAAACGATTGTGAGAACGACTTTATGTGTTACAACATAAAGAAGATTAAAACAACTTCCATCAGCTTATAACTTTTTTGCTTGAGGTGATATAACCATTTTTGCCCTCGCTTGTTAACCGTTACCAAGTCTGTATGTTGTTGTTGCCGAGTCTCAACATACCCCACCTTGACTTAAGTGCGAAAGAGCTATATTCTCATACTGCAAGTAGGTGGTGTGTTTGCAATATGTAAGGTGTGGGCCTGTCAGAGTTGTTATGGTTTGAGTTTTACTGAGTGATTGAAAACACTAAGCGATCGTAGCTAACGAGATTGAAGTGATGTGCAAGAGGGTTCTTATGGTGTTCAAGATTAAAAACTTGTTTGGACTTAGTTATACCAATCCCATCGATCGAGTTCTATTAACAAAGTATTCGAGAAATGTGAGAACGTAAAGCTTGACTAGTTCTCCTTTGAATTAGAAAGACTTTATGCGTACAAATTTACTTTGAAAATATACTAATTTACTTATGTATACAAATTTGTCGACATTCTAAAGATTCCGGTCTCTATTAGCATGTCTCCTAGTTCGTTAGGCATACAAATTTACTTTGAAAATATGAATAAATTTAACAATTAAAAATCTATACGTAACCTTGTATAAGAAAATTATCTAAATGTAAATGTTTAGAGTAATAACAATTTTGTATCTCCACGAAGAGTTTAGTAAAATTAATTAGTATGTACGAGGAGATGACAATTCAATACGAAAAGATAAAACTTATAAAATGGCCCAAAAGTACAAACTAAACACACAAACAAAGCTCATGTCTTGAAGGACGCCATTGGTTGGAGAGAACCACAACCATACTGCCATGGTCTACTCCTACAATCTCCAGCCGCTATTTCGGCGTTTGCGTTCTGATCATCGCCGCCACCATGCGTCAGCGTCAAGGAAGTCGTGGCGATCATGTTCTCTAAATCGCTGACGTAGCTCGAAAGCCACGTCTTCTCCGATCTTAAACCCGCGTTTTCGGACTCGACCGAGTCAAGCCTCCGTCTCGCCACTCTGCATCTCTCGCTGTTCTCTTTTATTCGTCTCTCAAGAGTCGAGATCTCGTTGATCGTGTCTTCCATTATCTTTTGTTTCTTCAGACGCGACCTCCTAGCAGATTCGCGGTTTGACAACTTGCGTTTCCTCTTCTTCTCATCTATGTCGGAACCTGAACTTGTCTTCTCTGCGTTTGCCATGTTTTGTCCTAATACTTTGCGAAAAATTATATGAAGAACAAAAAAAATGATTCAAGAAAAGACGTAAAACCAGTGGAGAATCACAACGGAAACGGAATGATAGACGAGGAATCGAGAGAACTGGTTGAGATTTCTCATTTCATAACTCCGTCCATTGACATTTGTCTTTGGTTAATTAATAATAACTCTAAAATCTCCAGAATCAGACGAAGATCTCAAGAACTTAAACAAGGAAGGATGTAATGATTATCGCCTATATGGACGATTTTTAGAGAGAGAGAGAGAGATGTTAGAAGCGAAATAGAACAAGGAGGAAGATAAGGATAAGACCGAACAGAGGAAAGTGGAGATGTTGTTCGTCTTAGAATGCCCGTATTTATAGATTAATATATATTGTAAAAAATAAAATAAAATAAAACAATCTCGAAGGTCTCTCTGCTATACATTACAAAAGATTATCCGAAATAGAAAGGGAGGATTCATAGAATGATGAATCAGAGAAGAAAGAGAAATTTGTATACTAGCATAGAAATGAAATGGATATTGGAGATTTTTGGTCAATACATAACAATTTTATTCTTTACTTTTTTGGACATAACAGCTAAATACGCGTTGGTGTTGTGCCTTAATGGGCAGACCAGTAATTACTATTTTTAGCTTTTGCAGATAAACTATTAGTTGTCACAAGTCGTAGGGTAATTAGAAATTTCCAACAAAACTGGATTTTGTAACCTTTCTATGTCCTTGTCCAAATTTAGTTCCTCGTGTTCTAAGTTACTTTTCTGCGTCTCCAATGAAAATGAAACACGGTTGACTAATCCCTATAGGCAATCAAAAGGTCCGAGATTGGATCAGTACGTGTCAGTGAGTGTGTAGTAAATGGCAAAAGTATGTTAACAAATAGTATGGCAGTTATGCGGATATATAAAGGTGTAATTCTAGTGTTTTTTGCTGTGTGTTTTCTATTGCATTTGTAAAATATTTAGTTATATAGTTTAAGACTATATATGAAATATCAAAAATTGTTGTTAAATAATTGGCTTAATGGGGTAGAAATATACCCTCATTCAGAAATAACCATACGTAAGCTATATCGTTTAACTAAACACGAGATTCCTTTGGAATTTGAAATTTTAAACGTGGAGCAACGATGGCTATTTTACTTCGTATATTTGGAGATTAAGCTTAACATGGTTGACAATTTTATTAATAAAGAAATATATCCATCTTAAAAGCATATACTGTAATGTCCATTTGATTTTTCTTTTGTGCGTGTCTTATCTCAAATCATTATTAAAAGGAAAAATTAAGAATATAAAGTAGAGAGGTGTATTGGTAAGCCAGCCTACTTTTCCTTTTTACGAATGAAAATACAAAATAAATATATTAATATATACTAGTTAATTATGCAGCATCCTTATCTGCTCACCGATTACTTAATATTTTAGTATTATTTACCACATATAAAATAAAATATTCTTAGAAGCGAACGTACTATCTCTCAACTAACAGTAAATATGTGTACATGCACATGGTTGGTTTGCTAGTTTAGAATTTTTTAGGTGTATATATCTTATGTTCGGATCTGGCCGGTCAACCTTCAAATTTTGTGGGTTTTACGAAAAAAATATACTATTTAAACTCAAAAGCATATATTATCTGTAAAATAGCAGATATGCAACCATTTTTGCCTTGAATGCTTAGCTTTCTTTTTATTGTTTGTATGCAAGTTTGTTAAATTTGCAACCGTGCAAGCATGTAAATATAAAACAAAACCATCCACGTGTTTTTTTTTTTGGTTAATTGATTTTTTGGATTGAATTGTGTTTTTTGTTTGCCAATATCTTATCTTATCTGTCAGCGTTTTTATCATTGTTTATTCTATTAATTTTAATTTTGACAGAAAATTATAATCTAATGATTTGTTTTAGTGTTACTTATTACTCTCTTATAACCCAAATTTAAACTTGAGAATTATGTTAGGACTGGCACTACTGTTCAGAATTATATATTTTTAAAAAACAATTTGATGATAACTAAATTTTAACAAAATAATTATTATAAAAGTTATCTTATATAAATTTAACCTTTCTTGGATTGGTTTAAAATATTATGTAATTTTTTACAGAACAACATAGATTAAATATTAAATATTTAATGTTTATTTTTAATATTTTGTAATCTAATTTATAATTTTTTATATATGTGTAACTATAGATTAATGATAATCAAAATAAGACAATTAATTCATTTGACCCTCTCATAATAATTTAAGTTTATTTTAATGTTTTTATAATTGAAATTGACTATTTTACTCCATTTTTCAATAGTTAATGTTTATTTTTAATGTTTTTACAATTAAAATTGGCTAACTTTTTTTTTCTTAAACGTGTCTTAAAGTGATTTCAAATGTTTTACATCTTTTTGATAAAATAACCTATAAAAAAGTGCAAATTATCAATTTTACCTTCACATCTCTCTAGTCTCTACATATTGTGTATGTTTCTTGGTTTTATAATCATCCGACATTTTTTTTTGTTACTTATCTCTAATGGTTCACTATTTCAGAAAACTGCAGATAGCATGTCTGTCCTCGTTCGTATGTGTACTAAAAAGTTATTTTATGAGTATTATGCCACTCGTCATATCCTTTTTCGTAAGAATTATCGTCTTCGTCAGAGTTGTGTATATGCTCATTTAAATAAATTTTCTAATAACTCCGATTGCCCACTACTGATTCTTGGTCCGACAATTGTTTTTTTAATCGTTGTTAGCACTTTGCACGGTTTGTGATTATTACATCATCCAAATTTTTCTTAAGCAATTTGGCATCCGCTATTCTATTGATGATATCTGACAAATACAGTAAGTTGCTTAACGCTTACGTATCTTTTTTTTTTTCACTACGCTTACGTATCTACATTGCTACTTTATGATTGCAAGCACTTCTAGTCACATTTTCTTTAATTGGTATCTTTTCATTTTATAATATTATACTTTTTTCCAATGTTATCCTGTGTTACTATAATAACTTAAAGCTATCTTAATTTTCTTAAGACCAATGAAAAAAAAAATCTGTTTTTGATTTTAGCGTTTATTGAGAGTTTTTGAAAGATTTAAAATATAGATATTAAATTTACAATAAAAGCAAAATGATCTTCTTTTAGAATTGAATAGAGGGCAGAAAATATATTGAATATCAAAATTATTTACCCCGTCTTTTATATTGGGTCCAAAAGAGTTGATTTCACAATTTAATTTTTTGATATTGGTGTTTTGTTTTTGATTTTAGCGTTTATTGTTATTTAGATTTATTGATTTCAAAGTGGGTACAAAAGTTTATAGAGATTAAGATTCTATATTGGGTCCAAAAGAGCCCGTTGGACAATCCTTCACAACCTTTTTTTTTTTTTGGGTTTTCTGATTACAATCTTTTCTTTTTCTTTAGTGAAAATGGGTTGGGTGAAGAGGAAACAAATGAAAATGGGTAAAATGAAGAGGAAACGATCCACAGGCTATCGCCAAAATGATAAAGCTAAAGAACGGTCTATGATATATCTTTTTAGGAACAATAAACAATACAAATCGACAAAGCTGAAGAACGGGCTGAGCTTCTTGCTTGTACAAGAACGGGGTGAAACCAGTTCTCTTCTACATCTTCTTCTTGGTAGGAACAAATAGTGGAGCTGCTTCAGAAATTTGCTCGGTTTAACTTCTCATCGATGAAGTACATGGAGTATGCAGTACAAGTGGAAGGAAAGCCACACGCTCTCAAAAGGCAAAGAACCTCGTACTCAATGTTGATGGAGCAATTGGATCTCTCCTTTTGGACATTCTAGCTGGAAGTGGGATGTTTACTAAGCAAGAGATCAATGAGATTGTTCAGATCAAATATCTCAATGGTCTCTTTGTTCTTGCTCGCTCCATCTGTTCGATGCGACACACCTTTGACCAGAAGAGATTGAAGCAGCCACTGTATCGTCGCCCATGGTAAGATGTGTTGTACACCAAGTAAACTCATCTCATCATTATTTGTTATTATTCCAATTAGTTAGCTTTTACATTCTTCTGGTAGATGTTACTAAAAATGCATATATATACTGGATCTTCTTCTCTCCTGTTTCTTTAGTTGTGATGTTAGTTTACTTCTATTTCTCCTTTTGTCTAAACTTTTCTCTTACATCCAAATCACCAAATTTTGGAATCCTTAAAGTTCTCACAGTTTTTCGTGTTAAATGTTGGACCACATTTTATCAATTGATAGCCCACTTGTTCTTACCTTCTATGTAGTGGCTGGCTAGGGATCTTAAAACAATCTTCCATATGAAATATTGTAGCTTACCAGCTTTGTTGAACTTTAAGTTTTCAAAAAGATAGATTTTAATTCCATTAACGGTAATAAATGAATGTTTTCAATTACCGATATTTAAGGGGAAACGAATTTATATAACCCATTAGCTCTATTCATTGCTCAATGAAAAGTTGGAGATGCATCTGGTTATATAGTGAATCTCGAATGTGAGGTCCAAAAAAGTTTAGAGTAATCTTAATTATCAGATAAAATATTAGTAATTATTATGGTTGTCACGTTCTTGTGGATAATAGAGGATGCTGAGAAAAAAAAGAATGGTCGCGAAACCATTTTGCCTCTTACAATGATAGGAATCTCTTTGAACGGGTACTAACCAAGTGGTGAAGCTGGTAATGGTGAGTTTATTTAGCTACCAACATCAAGGAAAAGGCCATTTTATGCTCATGAATTATGATTTAACGAGCATCACAGTATAAGAAACTCCTCATACGACGAAAACGAACATAACAAAGTTTAGATTAAGTTATTTTCCCAATCACATTGAGAGTCTCTTCTCTTAGAAGAATCTTTCTGCCGGAGCATAGAACAGTGATCTTCCCAATTTTTTTTTTTTGTTGCTCGCTGTGCATATCATTTTGTTGTCTTTACATTAAGAGCGCTAAACAATTAAATCAATGGAGTTGGAATTTATTTATTTTAGAGGGATAGCTTAACTAAAACATGTTTATTTGATAGCAATGGATCAAATTTATGGCTATTGGTATACTTTATATGCCGTACTAGATATTGCTCCTCGTGTGTATGCGAGATAAAGTTTATATTATTAAAATATGAAAACACGATCAAAACTTGATATTATGACTCATGACTACTATATCTTATTCTTTTTTTTGGTTTTTTTTTGTTCGAATTGTTGGTGATCTACCAACTATCAACTTGTAGTCCAATATCAAGGGGAAGATATATATTACCAACCCAAAGAATCTATAACCTCTCCTCTATTCATGGTCATGGATATCGATGCGTCGACGTAAATGTTTATCCCATATGTGGCAATATTACAACCATCAAACCATTTACATGATCTTTTGTCTTCTGATTTTTCAAGTGAATATGTCTTTATTTTGCATGTCTCAACTTAAATTACATGAAGAAAGAAAACATCCCACCTTTTCTTTCATTAGGTTAAGAATTCGGTCCAAGTTTCTATTATCAGACACGTAACGACAATTTGTTTGGTGCCATAATTTTTCAGTTTATTTTATTACCAAATTAGTGTGTGTATATATTACCAAATGAGGCCCAGATAAATATTTATATCTTGTTATTTTCTCTCCACGGAAATTATAAATTTTGATTAGGATGGGTGTCGAACTGTCGAATCTTCTAAGTATCCGTGACTTGATATTTTAGATAGGTTTGGTTATTGATGTGTGTAGATTTCACACTGATGATATTATTGTGAGTCTTGAAACTATGCATGAAACCAGAAAGGTCACCGGATTATCCATATTCTTATTATAAAATTTAATATCCAACAAAAACAAAAAATATGATAAGAAAAGAAACAAATAAGAGAGGGCGAGAAAGAGTTGACATTTGGAGCCAATAAAGGCTCGGATGCACGCGATCATGAGATTTTAATTTAATTTAATTTTGGGTGTATTCTTTGTGTGAATTAAGCATGTTCGTTGTAGTGATAACGACGTTAATGTTCACATCAAAGCTAAACCGATGGAGAGAACTAATAGCTTCATCAAGAGAAAAATAAAATAGAAATTCCCATATCAAAGCTAAATTATATTTTGACATACTATAGTTAGACTTTTGAAAAGACAGAGATCGATATTAATCAAGTATATAGGGAAACAAAGAAAGACCTAGAAGATGTGCTACATATCTATATACGAGCATATTATTTACATTAATTGGCATATGTCTACATAGTGAATGTATGTATTATCTTTATTTATGAAAGTCTATTTTCTATCACAAAAAGTTAGCATAATCTAAAAGTTTATAGACGAATATGGTTCTTGACTTAAACTACACAAAAAAACGTAAGTGGTTATGTTATGAGATAACATGAACATGAAAAGAAATAAAACTTCACATCGATGATGATTGTAAAGGTCATAATGAATAAAAGTCCAACCAATGGGAGACTTTAAATCGAGCTTACCAAAAAGATAACCTTTTCTTGAGAAATTAATGGAATGGGTTGCATGCAAAATAAATTGAGTGGGGTCTGTACTGATAGAGAGCACTTACATTTAATGATGGCTTTTTCATCTCAATCAAGAGATATTATACATTGGAAACTCCTAATATTTAGAAAATATACATTATTTTTTTGAATGATACACACAAAATAGCGTGTGTTTAAATTTTAAATCACACTCTTTCCTCCATAAAAACTGATTTTTAAGTTCTATTTTGTTCCATGAAAATTGATTTTTTTTTTTATTATTAAAAAATTCCTATGTACATGATTTTAACTAATGTTAATAAATATTAGAAAACTTTCAAAATGTTGATAGTGGATATTTGAATCAATTAAGTTAATATTTGTTCGTGGTTAACAGTTTTTTTTCCATAATTATGGAAAAGTGTTTAAAAACATGATATATGTACAACTAAGTTTTTTTGTTGCAATTTGTGTGAAAATTAAAAGAAAAATTAATCTTCAGTTCTAAATAAGTGAAATTATGTGTCTAGATTTGTTAAACATATTTGATAGGTTGTCAAACTTTACTTGCATGGATTTGCTTCACTTAATATTTTTGATAGTTTTTTTCTTAATCATAAAAACAGGAGAAATAGAATTATGATATATTTTGAGATGATTCATGTAGTCTTGTAGTGTTTATGTTACAGCAAACATGATAATAGGACCACGCAAATTTGGAGCTTAAAGGCAAGTTTCCTCATCACGAACCTGAAAAAATTGGTGACTAGGGGATGTTAGAGAGAAAGAGAGAGAAAATAAAGTTTAGATAAATTGATAATTAAGAAAAATAGATATGCTTTTATCATCTTTTTTGCAACTTAATTATATTAATAATTTTAAAAGTAGAGTATTTTTATTCCTTTTATTTTTACGTGGAAAAAGAATTATTATTTAATAAAAATTGCCTATTTTATTTAGTCAGAACAAAAGAACTACCTAACAAATCAGTCTCGTCTTATCTGGTATTTTTCTTTTGAAGTCTTTGAATTTTTCTTTATTTGGTCTTTCAGAGGAAAAACCAAAAAAAAAAAAAAAAAAAATATGATTATATACCGAACAAACAGCCAAAATTAATTAAGTTGAGATCGATCATTTATCACGCCACTAATAGAAAAGTTGCTTCAATCGAATAGAAATACCTAAGCAGGTGATTTGTTTGTAATTAGAAAGAAATCTAAATATTTTATAGAATCTCTCCATTATAAGAATATAAGCACTAAGTTGATCAAGAAAATAAAGTATAAAAAACCAAGCAAAAACAAAAAGGTGAAGAAGAGAAGCAAAAGTAGTAAAAATTGAAAATTAGAGAAAAAAGTAAGAACGAACAAAACGAGAAACCTAAAATCAGGAAAAAAAAAGGAATCAAAGAAAGCAAAGATAAGCAGAGAAGGTTTCCTCCATCATTGTTGACTCCCTCTAGAAGAACATACAACAACAACAACAACAACAACAAAGCTTCCTCTCTTCGTTCCTTCGATTTTTGCTCTTTTCTTCATATTCTCCGTTTCGAGCTTTCACCATTTGCGCCGTGATTCAGCTTCAGATTCTTACGGTCTCCGATTCAGCTTCAGATTCGATCTCCGTTCCAGAGAGCGATAGTATTGTTTCTTGTACTGTTCTGACTGCGTTTGCGGGGTTCTCCTCGTTGGCAATGGAGACTCCACCGGCGGAGGAGCTGCTGAAGAAGATACGGGAGCTAGAAGAAAGCCAGGAGCATCTGAAGCGCGAGATGTCGAGGCTCAAGGTATCGGCGGAGGTCAAGCAGCGCTCGCATTCCATGTCTCCGCAACGGCCTGTGAGGAGAAACAGTGGTGACGGAGCTCCGATGTGGAGAAAGAGCGGCGCGGCGTCGTTCCGTCACGCTTCCCCGCTGCGGAAGGAGAGCCGTGGACATGCGAAAGCCGCCGGAGCTAGTAGTGGCGAGGGAAAATCGGCAGGCAAGTTCACCGATAAACAGTATTTGAATATTTTGCAGTCTATGGCACAAGCTGTTCATGTCTTCGATCTAAATGGCCATATAATCTTTTGGTGAGTAGTTAGATTTTGCGAATCCCTTTTTTTTTCTCTTCTTTTTTTCTTCCTATATTCGTCTGCACATTTTCGGGATCGAGCAACTCAGATGCTAGGATTGTGGATTTGATTCCTATAGTTTAGGAACTCTTTCTTTGCTTAGCGTCTGATATATCCCAACTGATATTCAGATTCAAAATTCGATGGCATGGTTGTTCCAGGAACTCGATGGCGGAAAAGCTTTACGGCTTCTCTGCTGCAGATGCACTCGGGAAGGACCCCATTGATATTCTTGTGGATCAACAGGACGCTGCAGTTGCACAGAATATCACTCGTCGTTGCGGCTGTGGGGAGAGTTGGACTGGTGAGTTTCCTGTCAAGAACAAAGCAGGAGACAGGTTTTCGGTCGTGACTACCATGTCTCCCTTTTATGATGATGATGGTTCTCTTATTGGGATCATATGCATCACAAATGATTCGGCTCTTTTTCAAGACCCGAGAGTCTCTCCGGCTAAGACTAGGGGGCAAGAAGGGGAAACGAGCTTTAGCCGAGCGACTAATAGCGTTGCTTCTAAGCTTGGTCTTGACTCCAAAGAGGCTGTTGCATCGAAACTTGGCCTTGATTCTCAGCAGCCTATACAAGTTGCTATAGCATCCAAGATATCGGATTTGGTTAGTTTAATTGTATCTTCTCTCATCTTTTATTTATACTGTTGCGTCGTTTGAACAGTGTAGTTCAAATTACAGGCATCCAAGGTGGGCAACAAGGTCAGGTCGAAAATGCAAGCAGGTGATAATAGCGCTGCACACCTTGAGGGTGGAAGTGGGGACAGTCATCAGTCGGATCAGGGCTTCTTCGATGCCGCTTTCTCTGAACGGAGGGAGGATGCAGGTGTTAGCACAGCTAGGGGGGATTTTATCCAATCTCCTTTTGGTGTGTTCTTACGTAGTGATGACAAGTCTTCTTCAAAGCCCTTCAGAGATTCCAGTGATGAAAATGATGGAAACTCTGTTATCCCTAAGACACTTGCCTCAAAAGCTGAAGAATGGATGCTAAAGAAAGGATTGTCATGGCCATGGAAAGGGAATGAACAAGAAGTTGTGGAAGGAAGGCGTGCTCATTCTGTGTGGCCTTGGGTGCAGAATGAAGCACAAAAAGAACCGGCTCATCAAAGTAGATCCTTTCATAGTACTAAGTCTGAGTGCCAGGCATCTGAAAGTAATAAGGCTGCCAATAACGAGGTTATGGGGTCTTGGTCTTCCTCTGTTAATGTGAACAGCACAAGCAGTGCTAGCAGCTGCGGAAGTACTAGCAGCAGTGTCATGAACAAGGTTGATATGGATAGTGACTGCTTGGACTATGAAATCTTATGGGAGGATTTGACGATTGGAGAACAAATTGGGCAAGGTGATCTACTCCTTTTGCGAAAGACAGATCCTTCAAGACATAATACGGATTATGTGGTTTTCTGGTCTCTGTTCCGCTAACATGCTCTCATAATTTCCCTCTTTATGCATACAGGTTCATGTGGAACTGTCTATCATGGTCTATGGTTTGGATCTGTACGTTATTGCTTTCTGTTGATATTGTAGAATATGCATTGACGAGTTTTACCAGCCAATCATGAACAACGTGTATCTTACTGAGAGTTTCTAATGTCACTGCAGGATGTGGCTGTAAAGGTGTTCTCTAAACAAGAATATTCAGAAGAGATCATAACATCTTTTAGACAAGAGGTATTATGTTTTCTATCACTTCTCTAAGCGTGTTGGGTAAAAGACAATTGATACTCTAAATGGTTTTTAGTGATTGATGACACCTGCCTTTTCATATGTTCGTTTGAACAATTATCTCCTAAACTACGTTCATTTTCCCATACAAAATCTTCTTCCAAACTACATCTACCCGAGAATTTAATCATTTCAGAGATCAGCTACCTACTCGTTGAAGTACATATGCTGTACTTGCTTTATTCTGATTTTGAAGTACCTATGCTGTACTTGCTTTATTCTGAAGGTATCGTTGATGAAAAGACTTAGACATCCAAATGTTCTACTGTTCATGGGAGCTGTGACATCACCCCAGCGTCTCTGTATCGTGACAGAGTTCCTTCCACGGTTCGATCTCATCTCTTTGGCTAATACTACACTTTTATGTTTTTTGAACTCCGGGACCAAAACGCTGACTCACTCTAAATCTATCAAAATAACATTTGCAGTGGAAGTCTCTTTCGTTTGCTGCAGCGGAACACATCAAAGCTGGATTGGAGGCGACGGATCCATATGGCATCGGACATTGTGAGTACACGTGATTTTCTAGATCATTGGTAGTTGTATGTCCACAATGTCGTGCATATCGTTCTTTTCAACTCTTTGGTTCGGTCACCGTACATCTCATCCAAAATGTTGCATACTTTATTTACATACTTATTCCCACAGGCTCGTGGCATGAATTATCTTCACCATTGTAGTCCACCCATCATTCACCGCGATCTGAAGTCATCAAATCTATTGGTTGATCGAAACTGGACAGTGAAGGTATTGTTTCCATTGTTAAATCTATATAGTTCCCTTAATCCTGAGTCCTGACAAGTAATAGGTACCCATCATGCCTTTGGTAATTTCGATAGAGCTTAAAAAGAAGATAATTTTATACCTATTACCTACAAGATGCTGTCAACTTCCATCTGATTTCAGTGAATGAACCGGTCATGCATGTCTCAAATGGATTTTCGATCTATTTCATTTTATTTGTGACACGGTTTGAGAATATTAGCTTAGGTAGGTACAAAAAGAATGTTATTAGGACTAGTAATTCCATAGTGTCAGTCTGTCAGAACTGGGAAGTTGTATGAGAAAATATAAAGCAAAATGTAAAGAGAGGCCATGATTTTAATAGCAGAAGTAGAGACTAGTATTGAACTTAATATGGCTCTGTTTGCATAGTTAACTTACCGTGTCATGTCAAATAGGTTGCTGACTTTGGTCTCTCGCGTATCAAGCATGAGACATACCTCACTACGAAAACCGGAAGGGGAACGGTATTCAACATAGACTCTTATCAAAGTGATTACTAATTTTCGTGTGATGTCAATTCTTCTCATGATGAATTCAGTTGCTTTTTTGCCTGTTTTACAGCCTCAATGGATGGCACCGGAGGTTCTCCGAAATGAGGCTGCTGATGAAAAGTATATTCTCATTTTGTGAGTTCCTTTGCTTATTGCTTTCTAGCATTCATATCTAACGATGTTTCTTCTCTCTAAACTCAGGTCTGACGTTTACAGCTTTGGAGTAGTACTATGGGAGCTTGTGACTGAGAAGATTCCGTGGGAAAATCTAAATGCTATGCAGGTATAGTTTCCGCATTTAGGAAAAAAAAAGAATCTAACTTTTTTTCCCAAATGAAAGTGAGAGTAGAAAATCTATATTTTGGCCATATCTTAAAGCTATACAAGGCCATATTAGCCTAAGGAACAATCTCAATGTTACAAATACAGCAGCTCTTTGGTCGCTTTAAAAATGGATATAGTTTCGATCAACCCATAACTAAGCTGTACTTAACTAAGATGTACTTAGTGAAGTATGTTAGGAAACCATAGTAGCCATTTGGCTATTGTAATATAAATGTAAAAGAATAAAGTGAGTTGTCTTACAGTAAAATCACTATCTATTACTGGCAAGTTCAGCGAGTCAATGATCTTTCTTGGTCAAATTAAAGGGGTTGTTTTGCAAAATTTGTACGAGTTAAGAGGTCTTGTGTCCATCGCAAAACATCCCTTGTGCTTAGAAATGTTTGCGTTTTCTGTCTCTTAGCTCCTGCGTTTATGTATATAATCCGCATGCACATGTGAACCAAATATGAAGAGATGTCTATTTAGGATACTTGCAGGTGATTGGAGCTGTGGGGTTTATGAACCAAAGGCTGGAAGTCCCAAAGGATGTCGATCCTCAGTGGATTTCTCTAATGGAAAGCTGCTGGCATAGGTACGTATAAAATTACTTATTCCGAATATATCCTCATTTATGTTTTTGTCTTTGATAGTGGTTGCATAGAGGAGGGACCAGAACCTAATTTTCGTAAACAACTCACAGTATGCCATACTCTGATTTTCTACTAAACCTAAAAGTTCGTGTCATTTTACTGAAAAATGAGAGTATAGAAAAAAATTTTACTAGAATTGTAGTAGTTGATATCTGATTTTTTTTCATTTGTCGCATCTTTGAGCAGAGAAATAAAGTAAACGAGTTTGAAACTTTTATGAAGTAATGTACACTTGGATATAGTTAACAATTATAAAGGCATGATGGTTTCGAATGTTCCTTTCAGAGTTTTATTTAGACTAATGTGTCTTTGATGTAGACCAAGTAGCTAACGCGAGTAAGATATTTGGTGCAGTGAACCACAGTGCAGACCGACGTTCCAAGAAGTAATGGAGAAACTAAGAGAGCTTCAAAGGAAATACACTATACAGTTTCAGGCAGCCCGTGCTGCATCGATAGACAACTCTTCCCTCAAGGAAAAATAAACCCTTAAAACCCACAGAGCAGGATCTGATTCGCATTGATGAAGACGAAGAAGAAGCTTAGGTACAGAAGCAGAAGAAAGGTCAATGAAGAGAAAGCAGGAAGAAGAAGCTTTGGTAAGCACGATCGCTAATCTCTCTCTCATTGTGAGAGGTAATTCGTTTTAAAGGCATTAGTTTCGAAGATGTCATGTGCTTGCGACGCGAGCTAGAGAGGATATACATAAATATGCCGGAGGCGGACCCGGTTTTTTAAAGAATTCTGTACAGTTGAAAAAAAAACAAGAATGAATCAAAGATTTGGAACACTGATTTTGAGTAAATATAGTCACATTTTACTGGATGATGCCTTTGTTATTGTCTTATTGATTGTGTGTTTTGGAGTCGGGATGTTCTGTTTCTTGCTCAAACGCGTAATAAATCCGCAAAAGTCCGTTACACAATCTCAAAATGTTATCAAAAGATCCATAGTTCTCTAGTTGAAACAACACTGGTCTCTCAACCACATAGTTTTCTTCAAATGAGAATATTCCTAAACATCTACTTTCAGAAGAAGAAGAAGCTTAGCTTCAGAAGCAGAAGAAAGGTCTGAATTTCTGTTGAAGCGCAATGAAGCGCAATGAAGAAGAGCATCAAGAAGAAGCTTTGGTAAGCTCAATCGATAATCTATCTCATTGCAAGAGGCATTCTTTTTACGAAACTCATTTCAAAATGTCATGTGCTTGCGAGTTACGAGGTGAGCTAGAGAGGATATATATATAATTATGCCTGAGGTTGACCCAAATTTTATATTTTATTTTTAAAGAATAGTCTGAAATCTGAATAGGTGAAAAAACGAGAAAAAATAATCAAAGATTCGGAACACTGGTTTTGAGTAAATATCGTCACATGTTATTAGATGATGGCTTTGTTATTGTTTGTGTGTGTTTTTGGAGTCAAGTTGTTCTGTTTCTTGCTCAAACAAGTAATTGAAGGAACCCCAAAAATCAGTTACACCATGAAAATGTCATTTCTACTGGTGTAATAGAGAGGACATTCTGAAAGCAGTTCTGTGGTCGCAGTAACTTTGTGCCATGTTATTGCATTCTTCTCTCAAGTCTCAACCACATTCTTTTCTTCTAACGTTTTACAAGAAGTCAATTGAGAATTTTCTAAGTATCTTTTTTTTTTTTTTGAAATATTTATATTTAGTGTAAACTGTGTGATACTCTCTGGGTTTCAAAAGATTATGTGGTTGTGAGAGAGAAAAAATTATGTGATTTGCAGTCGAGAAGTACCTAAGAATACTTATTGCAAAAAAAAACAAAATATCGTGCGTGTGGTAACAAGGAGCCTAAACACGTAAAAGATTCTAGTGATGTAAAATAGATGCCTTCTTACTAGACGACTAAAAACATTCATTAGTGGGGGTGTGGGTCCATTTCACTGCGGATGCTATTGCTCGCACATTTTTCTCTTTTTCGAGGAACAATCATCAGAAAAAATGAAAAAATGAAAAAATAAATCAACTTTCTCTTCGAATCAGGAGACTTTTCTAGAAATCAACTTTGCTTCCAAATTTGGTGATGTCATGCACTACGCACTTCCTTTTCCCACGAATCCAAATATGTAAACTAATTTTCACTTTCATTTAATGTTATTTATTCGTAACCGACCTTTTCTAAGAGATTCTCCTTACTTTTTGTTTCGCTCTTCATAAATGTTTATGCCATCACCCCAGATATTTCACAGCTCTTGTAAAAAAAAATGTAAAATCTGTTTTATTGTTTTCTCTATCACATTATCACGATTTCAATTGAGATATGTTGACATAGATTGAGATATGAAATTTACTTCCAAAATCTATTATTTGTTTAAATGAATTTAGACACATCATACTCTACTATTTATATTGTTGTTAGATTTATCATTAAATAAAAAAATAAACAACCAAAATAAATAATTAAATGGGAGAAAATATAGCCAAACTTTCAAAGCAAGCTTTAGAAATATACAGTCAAAAAGTCAAACTTATGCCTCCACATTCCAGCCTCGTCCCTATATATACACCCTACGCTCCCACACGTCTCTAACGCTTTAAGCTTCTCTTCCTTTGACAATC
The DNA here is from genome assembly GCA_900108845.1 of Iljinskaea planisiliqua. Lineage (NCBI taxonomy): Eukaryota > Viridiplantae > Streptophyta > Magnoliopsida > Brassicales > Brassicaceae > Iljinskaea > Iljinskaea planisiliqua. The sequence goes on along the minus strand of FNXX01000002.1, from coordinate 4,391,548 downwards.
TCAAACGACAAAACTCAGAGACGAGATGTGTCCTTCTGGTAGGATTTCGAGTTCGATAACCGCCGCGAGTCCAGATTTCCGACCGGCGTTTGAGATCATCGACGCGGATCACGACGGTAAAATCAGCAGCGACGACCTCCGGGCATTCTACGCCGGGATCCCGAAATCGTCTTCCGTTGGAGGGAATGGCGACGAGGAGATGATGATCGGGACGATGATATCGGTGGCGGACGCGAACAAGGACGGGTTCGTGGAGTTCGACGAGTTCGAGAAAGTTCTGGAGACGGCGCCTCCGTGCGGATTGATGAAGGATGTGTTCAAGGTGATGGACAAAGACGGAGACGGTAGGTTGAGCCACGGAGATCTCAAGAGTTACATGGAGTCAGCTGGTTTGCCTGCTGACGACGACGAAATCAAGGCCATGATTAGACTGGGCGGTGGTGACTCAAACGGCGGCGTTTCATTCGACGGTTTGCTTAGGATTTTCGGGTGCTGATATCTTCTTCTTCCACCACCACCCATTTTCCAACCTTGTTCTTTCTGTAATTCAGTTTTGTCTGTTTCCAGGGGTATTTATGTCCACCCACATGTTTGTTTTTTTTTTAAATGAAGAAAAAACTACTAATTTGTTGGAACCTCTCTTCTAATGAACGCATAAAGCCTGAAATTGTCAAAAGGAAAGAAAAGGGAAAGTGTTACAAGTCGGCAAGAGTCTAATTGTAATTTTTTGGTTGAATATTTAAATAAATAAAAATCTGTTATATATGTTCAACTCGTTATTACAGGCAATTAGAAGCTTTAAGTATTAAGTTGTTTCTACAATTATGATCCTCTAACACCATCTCACAACCCTTACAAATTCTACCTATAAGTTGTTTCGATCTTCTTTACGTCTGCAAATTGTTTTTTAAATGCCCCAATTTTACATTTCAATCTCTCTACATTTCACATCTTTTATCACGGCTGAATCAGGAACAGCATAATGGAAAAAATCAAAGTTAAGGTAAGACCGTCGAGGCATCAGTTCAATGTTGTTTAATAAACTGCAAGAAGTTAGGTAAGCAAGCCCTCTAAGTGGACGTGAGGGTTCTAAAAAACAGATTTCAACTCTTATGTTGTATAACTTAAAACTTAATTTTTAATTCTAAAAATATCTCAACTAAATTATTTTTATATTCACATCTTATGTCAGAATATAACTTTGTATGTAAGGAAATGAAGCTTACCTGTAATTTCATTATCACTATGTGATGACAACAAAGTGTTTAGGGAAAAACTTAGTCTCTACATCTCAGAAATTTGGAACAAGTTATGAGATTCTGATAAACCTTTTTGTCTGGACATTGGTTTGCTAACTCTCTCCACTAGACCAAGCAACTGTACTCGGTTTATTTTTTTAGGAGCATGCAAAAGATCCTTTCAAGTTAACGACGCTACACTATAAGCACCCCTCAATTGATTCAGAATCATACTACACTATAAGCACCTTCACGTTATATCTCATGTGAATGGGACCATACTTCATGGCTTTGACCAAACGTTTGAGCTGTTGGGATCATATTTCCAAGACCCAAAGAACTTGGTCAAGAGCACTTGAGCGCATAGAGTCACACATGAAGGAGAAGCCAGGGGGTTATTATCCATCTACGTACGCGCCTATTCGTTACATTTATCACGCAATTTCGAGCTCATATATATGATGCTCCTCTAGACCCACCACGCGACACCTATCATGGAGATACACATGCTCGCGAGTATCCCTCCGAGGATGATTGATAAAATAATTATATGATTTAATAGCCACTATAAATTGTTCCGTTGTTCCTATAATTAGCTAGTCTCATGTTGGGCTGATAAACCAAACCGCTTGTCCGCTTCCTTAGTTATCGAAATTAAGGCTAGTTTATCTTTTAGTGTATAGATTAGCTAGTTCGTGCTTCAGATCAGTTTGCAAGCGCAGGCCAATCTTTAACTTTGGAAGTCAATTCAATTAGCTTCATGCAGGCAATCTGATTGGAAAATGCGTCACATTTGCACTATGTAGTATGTACTCCAAAAAAAAAAAATGGAATATTTATGGAGAGATCAATTGGATCAAAAACTAATTCATGATCAAATTTTTTTATTGATTTACTAAAATATTAATTTATCAAATATTATTTTATAGAAGCTGTAGTGTAATTGGATGGTCTCCTCCCTTCCATATATAGTTTCTCAATCAAAACGACACCGAAGCACACTGTCGGATATTGTAACAATTTCTGGATTTTGGGACGTAAACCGGCCGGTTCTAAGTTTATTAGAAAAACACCAAGGAGTTGTATGGATCTCTTGTCCTAAAATATTCTGAACAGGTCTGCTTCATCATGATGTTTGAGTTCTTGTCCTAAAATATTTTGAACAGGTCTGCTTCATAACGAGCGAGGCCTTAAGCCCACTTCAAATTCCTGTATCCGTTTTGAGTGCTTCTATTCTGACTGTGGAGGACGACGTCGTGTAGCCGATCCTTGGTCCGTCGCTGCTTTCACTCTCTCCTCGGAAGGCTTTTCATCAGAAAACCCTAAATCTCAAATAGAGGAAACGGAGATTTCGAGTCCGGTATTGCAGATGTCGTCCTCTTCTCCGAGTGGTAGCGGTGGCGATTTGACTGAGAGAAGAGGGATTCCGGCGGCTAAATTCATCCAAGATGTCGAGACTTATCTCTCCCAGTCCGGCCTCGATTCTAACTCTGCTCTCGCCTTCCATCAAGAAAGGTTTCTCCTTTTTTATTTGTTTTTGCTTCTTCTTCCTCTTAGTTCAATCCCAGATCTCATTTACTGCTACTCTACGAACATATTTACGATCGATCAATTCTACATTTAGCTTCTTTTTTTGTTTTCTTATAATCGATTCCTGAATCATTACTTACTGGGACTATAGTAGAGTCGTATATGTTTGAACATATGTACTCTTTTAGTGATTTGTTTCCTTTGGGATTCTTCTGTTTAGGCTTCAACAATATAAAGTTGTTGAAATGAAGCTCCTTGCCCAGCAAAGGGATCTTCAGGTATGCTCTTCTCCTTTTCTATCTCGATTGGAACCCTTTTGTTCTTCTTAGCACGTATATAAGTAAGTATACTATACATGATGAGAGGTCCCTTGTGGTGGGATGTTTATGTATGTATGATGGTACAAGTAAGCTTGCTTCTTAATTTTGTTCCCTTTTAACAGTCTTGATAAATGGACAGGCTAAAATCCCAGATATTGAGAAGTGCTTAGAAGTTGTTGCCACTTTGCAAGCAAGGAAGGGTACTGGTGAGGTTCGTTTGTTAGTTTTTGAAACTTTCTCTACTAATTATACTTAGATCTTCACTGCTTTTGCATTAACGCTCTTCTGTTTCTACGTTTAATTTCAATGCTGTCATCAGTCTCTCCCTGTTATTTTTGAGGTGGATAGTGACTGATTATTAATGTTATTTGAACTTCTGAATCCAATGAGTTTGAACTTGGTTGTGGTTTGATTTCTTACTGATGTTGGTATGCTAACTTTGTATCCATGTGAAGGATTATTATCTATCATTTTTACGCGACTCTGGCATTACTTAGAAAAAAATTTCTCAGACCTGATAAGCATGCTTGCATTTGAAAGTCTATTTTTTGAAGATCGAGGTTGATCTGTTGGAAAGACAATAGGATGCTGCTAAATCACCAACCCGATTTCTTGTTTGTGCCAATAGGCCCTTTATTTAGTGTCTTTAAGTCTTATCTGATTATGACAGTAGAACATGTTGTGTCGCAGAACTTAGTTCTAGCTTCACTGGAAGAATCAACTGACACATGGATTGTTTTTTTTTTTTTTTGAACGAACACATGGATTGTAAGAGGCACGATGTTTCATCTTTTTTATATGAAAGTTGCTTTGATTTACTGACTTAGTGCTGATTCTTGTCTTCTTCATCATCTTTTTTTTTTTTCATATGGATTTCTTTCTTACAATGCAGGCGCTTTTAGCCGATTTTGAAGTGTCTGAAGGAATATATTCACGGGCCTGTATTGAGGACACAGACTCAGTGTGTTTGTGGTTGGGAGCAAATGTCATGCTGGAATATTCCTGTGAAGAGGTCCATTACTCTGAAAATATATTCTCTTCGATGGTTAAATTTTTCTTGCACCGGGGACCCTAGAATAAGTTCTTATAATCTTTCTTGTTCCAACAGGCTACAGCCCTTTTGAAAAACAATCTGGAAAATGCTAAAGCCAGCCTGGAGGTTCTTGTAGCTGATTTACAGTTCTTGAGGGATCAAGTCACAGTTACTCAGGTACAGAAACTTTTATATCTTATCTCACTCCGAATCAGCGCCTAATTTTCTAGTAAAGGCCTGGATTTACTTTATATATCTTTGAATTTTCGAACAAACCCGAAATTGCAATTTAGGCAGCTCGTAAAATCTGAGAATGTAGATACAAGTACAGAGGTTGAGTAAAGAGTAGTTTATACTTGACTTGGATTTTTTCATGGTGGACAGGTGACTATTGCTCGTATCTATAACTATGATGTTCATCAAAGGAGAGTTAAACAAGTTACCCCCACTGCTATTACTGCTGCAGACTCATGAATCACAGATTCAAATCATAATCGTGTGGGCTTAAAAGGAGGTAATATGATTTCTGCAACACCGTTTGGTTTGTAACTGTTGAATTTTTTATCTTGATGAAATTTTGTCTCTGAGACAAACCTATGAATAGTTAGCGTTGTTATCATCGTTTGTCTTCTGTTTTTTCGCTATATATTTGTCCGAGTTTTGAGACCATCTTGTGTTTTTCGCGATTGAAGTACTAATTGTTTAAGGATGTGATAGATATATCAAACTATCTGCAGAATCTGATGGCCTTGATCGTTGTTCTAACTTCTAAGAGTTATTAATGAGATATGTTTCTTGAACTAAAAAAAAAAGAAAAAAAAAAATTAGAGAAATTACCAAAAGTCGAATTGTGTCACTTTTTCTCGGAAAGTTAGGTTCAATATTGGTGACAAGGGTCATGGCGGCAAAAAGTGAAAATGAAAAACAAGTGTGATCAAATCGAACCTTTTTATTAGCTTTTCTCGTTAGTGCATCTGCATTTAAAGGAATGAGATTTCATTTTCTTAATATAACATTTTATTCTTGTCACTTGTATGACATTTTATAGTTATTCTTTTGGGAGGATTCAACAAAAGTAACGTACCATTAAAATTTATAAATATAAATCAGAGTAAAATTATTGTTTGATGTTTCGGACAACCATTTATATTTTGATTTTTGTTTATTTACTAAAAAGGATGAAGATGTTTGCAGTATTCAAATATTTGGGTATATGTTCGGTACCTTTTTCAGACAAATGTAACATCATGTTCTGTAAAATGCCCGGATCATCAAGTCGACGGTATTTATGAATATTTTGAGATTTTCCATCGTTTCCAAATAAAGAATATTACCTGAAGAGAAAAAAAGAATAAAACAAACAAAAAGTAATCGGAGAAGAATTTTTTTTTTTTTTTTTTTTTTTGTCGATGGTTAGGGCTTGAGTTGACCCTTAGAAATGAACCTTTCAATGAATGATGGTCCATGTTTCATTTATTGACTTTCACTTTTTTTTTTTTTTTTATCTATTAATTTGATTTTGTTGTTTCTCCTCCAGACACATCCTTAGTATACATTTCCTTGAAAAACCACAGACTGTATGCCAATATTTTCTAGTACTACACTTGCATCTATATTACAGTGTATATTTTAAATTTGGATAGCTATATTCTTCGACTGATTATATATGATCTGGAAATTGATGTGTCTTGGTGATTGGTTACAAATAGAACAGTTTGGGAATACATGGTATATTTTTTTGTTAATAAGATTTAGGTTATATATATATATATGTTTATACTTGATAATGACATGTAAATGCATTAATAGGTCGCCCACAAAAGACATTTTCTTGGTCTAACAACTTTCATATACGGCCATAAATTTTCAGACCGTCAATTTACATTTCAAAGAATTTGTGATTTTTGGTATTTTCCCTATTCTAACTCAACGTTGGATGCATTAGAGGTACATATTTAGGATTCGAATTGACTCAAGTTGACTTTCTTAATGGCTTTATATACGGTACTATTATATATGTTTGTAATCATATCGTATTTAGGTATATATACAAGATCGAGATGATAGTGCATGATGCATATATATATCATTCGTGATCGTAAACTTATTCTTATCACGTAAAGCATTGATTATATCAATTTTTACAATGCCTTACTTAACTACATATATATATATTGACCACTAGTTTGTCTGATTAGGATAAACCATATTGAAAATTAATTTCAGTGACTTACCAATATTGAATATTAGCTACCTATATCTATCTGATTTTACAGAACAGAGAAGTGTTCAAAAACATCTAAAATACTTATTTGGTATCATATTAAGTAATGTTTTAGAAAGAAAAAAATTGTATCAAATTAGATTAGATGATGTTTTCAATTTTTAATACAAAAGTAATTGAGTTTTTATTCATTTTGAGTATATATATTCTGCAGTTTATTTTTTAATTGGTTGAATAGAACCTAGGTAGATGATAAATGATGTTTTTAGTTTAAAACAAAAAACAAAAATTACATGATTTGTTAATCTAACTTTAAACATCATCTATGTATTATGGCACAGAAGAGTAGTAGAAAGTAAACAAATAAAACAAGAGCATAATCCATGATTCCATGTACAAAAATGAGGTGGCAAATCTAAAAATGAAAAAAAAAAAGGTCACAAATTCGTTTAAATGTGTAGTCTTAGAAAAAGATAGTAGTAATATTTCGTTATCTAGAAATAGGAGAGATGGAGAAACGTACACGGAAAACGAGGGGGATTTTCTATTTCTTATTTCATTTTATTTTATTTTATTATATTTATTTTGGTTTGGAGAAGCAAGCGCAAGCAGCTGTCTGTCCCCTCAGAGTTATTAAAGTGAGTTTGTCTGTTAGTGACAAATAACGCGTTTTAGGGTTTAGCGTTACAATATTCCATTTTATTCATAATAATACTACTCTCTTTTCACTTGACTTTGACCTTTTCTTCCTCTAATCTTCTTGGGACATCCCTCTCCCAAATTAAACTAATAGTAGTAATAATATACAACTTTTTATTTTTATTTTTATTTTGGTTTTGTTTTTTAATAAAAATCAAAATCACCAAAGCCGCAATCATCGCTAGATGTTCTCACTCGACGTAAGAAAACTCCATTTCTCAAGTCAACAGGTTGTTTTCTCTCCTCCTGCATTTTACTCAGAACGAATCTTGACCTTTATTCTTCTCCCTCCATTGTATTCTTTAATTTACATTATTCCATTACACATCTACATTTCTAGTTTTTTTATCCTCATAACCAAATCTACACTATTCTATCATTACTTTAGATACCTGATCATCATATATACCAAAATCATATACAAAGATGAAAGATCACGCTTTGTTTATTTAATCATAATTAAATTGCATCAGTTAAGACAATAAAAACCCAATTTGTTTCTTTCAGACATAGCTCTGATCACAATGGTATCTTCCTCAGATCATATTATGTTTTGGTCTCGTTTCATATATATGTTATTTGAAATCTGAGTGTCGCTAATCTCTTTCTATCTTAAGTAGGTCCGCCGTCTGCTCCGATGAGAGTTTCATATAATCACCGACTTGTAGAAAATACATACGACTTTCAGAGTCAATGAATACATTTTTTTATATATGCACCTTGTAACTATGCGAAGGCACACCTGGCTCATTTGGCTTGGACCGACGATAGCTAACTCTTTTGACCTTTATTCGTTTCAGCTTTGACAAGTGACATGACAATAATATGTTCAAAACTTTCCGAATTTAATCTTTGAGCATTTGGGTTTTGAATTTTATTATGGTCAAATGATATTATATCAATCTTGATAAGTCAGCTGGGCATTATCTTTAATCAAGTAATCATATATATGTTCACGTCGTCTCTATAACCAAACTTTGAATCATATATTTTCTAAATACTAGATATGTTGGTTTATTTTCTCGTTATAGGATTAAAAAAAACAATGAAAGCATCTCTGAACAACTAATCAATTTTTTCCTTGCGCCATTGATATTTAAACTCTCATAGACATTCAGAAGGGTTGAACCATAGTATGAACTATGAAGGGACTGGAATAACCCTAAAACATCAGGGGTCAACACTCTGACACACCACATTATCTCTGAATTATTTTTTACAGTATGGCTTTAAATAATAATATTTGTAAGACTTTACGATCCATATTAATCTACAAATGTATTTTACATGACGTTAAAAAGCATCATCAAGACTAAAAACTGATAAAATACAAAATAATTAAGAGTTGGCTAAAAAAAAAATCAAGATTATTTTCTAGAAAAAACGTACGAATAGCTTAGAAGATTACACTCATAATCGAAATATGAAACTGATTGATCATAATAACTCGAGTTTAATAAGAGTAAAGCCTGGCTGAACAAATGATGGTCAACACCTTTGACTTTTGACCACTTCGTCTTACCCATATTGAAATATATACATTTTCTTAGATCTGGTCTCGTGAACTTTAGCAGTTAGCTAGCTATAATCCTGTGGTCAATCATATATATTTCTTTATTTTCTTGAGTTATAAAAGCAATACCTTTATTCGCGGCGATATAATAACTCTACCATTCAAAATTAACAAAACCCGATCTCATCCATGTGCACAACAAATGTATACGACATACATGCTACATATCTAGCATATATATATACAAACATAGTTTCGAAAAGTGAGATTTAAGTCAGTAAAGCACTAAAATAGTATGTTTTTAAAACATATCATACCGATAGAAGTATTAGACCCTTTTAGTCCAACTAATCGCACTACGCTTACATATATATATATCTGCGTGTGAAAGCTATTATATTATTAATGAATATACTTCCTTCGTAAAACACTTTCATACACTTCATACGAAAAAGAATAATCAATAGTTTATTTAATAACGTGTATGTATTAATTATGTAACAATTGGAGTCGTTGCGGGCTCTTCATGACCTGGGGCTGTAGTATGTTTAGAAATATAATGAAGAAAGACCGAGTGGGTAGAAAGTATCCTGTTCTGTATTCGCAATTTGGCGCGATTTTAGAGTTTCTTTTCTTTAAGTAAAACGAATGAAAAAGGGACTGTGTGGACGTACGTCCTTAGTTTGCGGCTACTTAACTTTTTACGAGTGGACCATGTCAAACCCAGTTTTTATATTAATCAGATTTGGTTTCCATTATTTTTCATAAATATTCATATATATATCATCATCTCAACACGGTACATTACATTACACAATATATTATTTCGTACAGGAAAGCAGTGCACGCCTATACACACGAAAGCCTCACACGTGCATTTGGTACGTATGCGTGGAATCTACATTTTGAATTAGATCGATGGTAAGTACGTATCAATGTATCAGCATTCAGCAACGTAGCAATTTTTTTTTTTTTTTGGGGCAAGTATTAGCACACGCGTTTTCTTATTTTTTCACCGAGTTATATCAACGATAATAAATTAATCTTTCATATCAATGGTCCATTATCATTAACCTATGATAAGAAGGAGAAAACAAAGTAACACGCGTGTTTACTGAGAAAAGTGTTGTGCGAGGGAAAACAATGAAAAGGAGAGTGGCTTGAGACGGAAGCAACCGACATGAGCGTAGGGAAAATAAAACAGCTAATAACGCGTTAAAAACACACGTGCCTATGACAACCTTCTCCTTTCTGAATATTTTGGCCGTTCGATAACCCATTTGTCGTCAAATAAACAGCTGCTCGATATACGATTTTACAGTGTTGCCGCTTTGGGTCACAGGAGATGGGTCGGGTCGGGTGGGACCATGACCATGACCCTTCATTCTCTTCATACACAAAAGGTTTATATAATGAGAAAAGCGTGTAACCCCCACCTCCCAACAAAAGTATCTTTCATTTTTATTTTTGAACGATTCCGAACTCGGTGAAAATGAAATTGTAACGAAGAAACTGAAACTGTGATGATTATCTGAAAACACAACATTTCTCAATCTTTATTTAGGCTGTTTGGTTAAAACTTTCCTTTATGTCCACTAAAATAAAATTTGTTGAAAAAAATGGAGTATATGTACTCTATGAAAACTGAAAATAATACAGTGATGAAGAAAATAATAGAATATTTTTGTATTTCGGCTAACAAAAGTGAGATTTGATAATTTTGAGCTATTTTGCTCATATTATATTAATGATTAGTGTTTTTTAATGTAATCTTATTTATATACGTGAATATTTAATATATCAAATATTTTTTTAATATATCAAATAAAACTTCTAAAACACTATTTTATATAATGGGATATAGTTATTATTATTTTAACATTTAAAATCATCATTGAATTTGTTTCACTGCATTTGGTCTATCAGTTTCACATGCTATGTACCATTTGTTCAACTATCACTATTTGAATCCTTAAACCAATTCCAACTTCGCCATTGAAATATATGTGGAGTTTATTTGATGGCTAGAAAATAATACAAATGGTCCGAGAAAATTGAAATATCGAGTTTATTTTCTTTATATAAATAGAAACTAACAATAAAACTAAAATGGCTTTACCAAATGAAGATAATATGATGGTGGAGGCGTGGAGCAATAAATAGTTAAGAGGATTTGATGACCGATGACTTGTCGGAGAAGAAGCAAACTCACTGCTGACGTATGCTTTGTGTCAGCTTATTTTCGAAGCTTCTTTCTTACGCGTTTACTCCATATTTTAATTGATTTTTTAATTATAATTACTTTCCTTCTTTTACTGTTTCTCAATTTATTCAATTCACTCTATAATTTATTAACTATGGATTTCCATTAATTTTGTCTCTTTCTGTTGGTTGTATCTTTGCCTCGGAGCATTTTTTTCTCATCTTATATTCTCTATCTACGTGAAAGTATGTGCTCACTGCTCACACTATTTTTAGTTTTATATTTCTTAGTTTGGAATTGTTACAATTATATCGTAATTGCCGTTAGCTTGTTATATTTATCTATCATAGGAATATTCATTTTGAAGAGAAAAAATGTACCCAGTTGAAGTTTCGGATCATTGAGTATAGTCTCTCACATTGGTAAATGCACTCAAATAAAAAGTTATAAACTGGGTGTTTATTACTATTATTATGATACTAGTGCTTACTTTAAACATAGTTGGCCTTTAAATTAATCTTTAATATTTTACCAATGATAAACGGAATTTTTTTAAAAATATATATTGAATTAACTATTGCAACCTGTAATATGAAAAGAATCGGCGACAAGACGTTCAAGTCAAAATAGAATTAGGCGAAATGTAAAATTTGATGTCAGGATCAGAGATTTTCTTTTCCCGTAAAAAAAAAAAACATTTATAAAGGAAAAGACGAGTTGCCGTTAAAAGTTAAAAATCAAGGAAAGCCGCGAGGAGCTTAAAATAAAAATAAATAAATAGGGTGATGATCACATGCTGCAGACCCACACTTTTGCGTTTCCTATGTCCACGTGTCTTATTTCACGCGCCACTCCTCGTATCCTTTGGTCTACCGTTGGAACCGGTTTTTACTTCTAGTTTTGTACAATTACGCTTGAAAACATAATTTGTCTTGCCGGCAAAAAAATAATCTGAGTTCAAATTCCGTGAAATAGTTTTGAATGATAACGAATTATTCATCCGATTCTAAAATAAAATAGTAGGAGAAAAAACCAAATTTTTAATTTTGTGCTTATGATTTTATTTTATTAAAATATATATTTTTATGAAATATTATCAAAAATATTTCTATTGCATGACCAATATATATATATATATATATATATATATATTTCTATGTAATAATGTAATATATATAATTCGATTCATATATATATATAAGTTATGTAAAAACTTGATTATAGATTAACTAAATTTTTTTTTCCAATTTTTACAAAAAAAACATATTATATATTGAAAAAAACTAATATTATAACATGCAAATTAGAATATTAGTGGATATTTATATTTTTATTAATGATTATGAAAAAATATTTATTAAAATTTCTGTTTTAGAATCGCATATTTTATAATTATGGAAAATTTAAAATCTAAATGTCCTAAATATTTCATCAAACCATAACTTATCCAGTTTATGCCACACTGACCAATCACTTGCAAATAGTTTTTTCAATTTCATAACTATAGTAAAAATAAAATCGTAAAATTCGAATAAAGTTCGGACAAGAAAATGTCAAGTGGTTAGTAAAATTAGAGACCAAACTGTAACCATGCCGTTAGGAGACACGACACAATGTGGGAATAAAGAAGATGAAAAACTGAAATGAAGGGACAAAAATTAAATGCCCGGCAGAGGACGGCACCGTCCCGATATCATTCACAACCGTACGCCTCCCATGACCGGCGTTTACCGGTGACCAGTGTTTTTCTCCTTTTTATTATATTTTAATCCCCTTTTTTTTTAATATTCTTGCCCGCGTAAATGAGAGGACATACAATAATAATTAAAAAAAAAAACAAATGGGAAACCTCCTAAATCCGAGCTGTTTTCCAGAAGAACCCAAAACTCCACAAAAGTTATATTCACACCTCTCTTTCCCTCTCTCTCCCCTTCTTATCTCAAATCACACAGACCATTACAAAATAAAAAACATTTCATCAAATCACCCAGAAAGCTAAACAAAAGTTCTCCTTTTTTTTTTTCCTCACGAAATCTCAGAAGATGACAATGATGATGATATACCTATAAAGTATCCTCTCAGAGATTCCATCTTTTCTATTACATGGAGAAGAAGATAGAAGAGGATCATCATCATCATCAACAACAACAACAACAACAGAAGGAGCAGCTCAACAGTACCAAGAACACAGAGACGAAGATCGAGCACCAAGAACAACAACAAAAGCAACAAATCTCTCAAGCATCTTCATCATCATCACACATGGCGAATCTGGTTACGTCATCAGATCATCATCATCAGTTGGAGCTAGCTGGGAGCAACATCAATCTCTCAAGCATCTTCGACACTCCAATATCTTTACCTTTTCCTTATTCTTATTTCGAAGATAACTCCTCTAATAATCCCAATTCTTTCCTTGACTTGCTCCGACAAGACCATCATCAGTTTGCTTCCTCCTCTAATTCATCTTCTTTTTCATTCGATGCCTTTCCTCTCCAAAACAACAACAATACCAACCTCTATTTTACTGATTTACCCTTGCCTCAACCTGCAACAACAAAGGCTGAGTCATCAGAAGTTGTGAACACTGCACCGACATCTCCAAACTCCACCTCAGTCTCCTCTTCCTCCAACGAAGCTGCAAATGATAATACTAACAAGGAGGTTACTGTTAAAGATCAAGAAGAAGGAGATCAACAAGGGCAAAAGGGAACTAAGCCACAGTAAGTAGTTAATTACCTTTCCATTTTATTGACTGCTTGATTCATTGTTTGGGTTTTTATTAAAAAAATTTGTGTGTGAATGTCTTGTTTTAAAGGTTAAAGGCAAAGAAGAAGAACCAAAAGAAGGCAAGAGAGGCTAGGTTTGCGTTTCTGACGAAGAGCGATATTGATAATCTTGACGACGGTTATAGGTGGAGAAAATACGGCCAGAAAGCTGTCAAAAACAGTCCTTATCCCAGGTAATATATATTACTCTGTATATATATATATACATATTACAGCCCTAGGTAGATCCATATATAGATCATTGTCACTTTGCATGCATCTGTATGTTTACATATACATAATATGCATAAGTAGATATACTTCACTAGATCCGGTTTTTCCTATTCATAAGGATCATCTACAACATCTACATGCTTTTTTTTGGGTTCATATGACATTTGACGATAGATGTTGTGTCATATGTGCTCTAAATACATGTTCATTAAAATCATCATATAAATAACACACAGTATATGTATGTATAAGGGGGTGTGTGTGTAGAGTAGCCCTAGATTGATCAGTGTGCTGTATACATGCCGAGTCTATATGCATATCACATGACTCTAATTGATATTATATAAATGTTCACTATGATAATATATATATATAGAGGACTATATATACCTAATACGCGTGTGTGTAGGGTCCAAAATGTTTGAATTTTCGTTTCCAAGAATATCTTTTCTTTTGTTCCATTCCATGAGGTTTCTGTGTTTTTTTCTTCCCTTGATTTATGTTGCTTGTGTCGGAAGATTTCTATCTCAACTTGTTCCAAACTTCATCTCAGATCTCGAGATCTTCTGTTCCTCATATCTTCCAAAATTCTTTTTTTTCAAACTTAAGTAACTAAGAAAATATGAACTACGTTTAATTTGTAAATGTATTAATATTTAATATACATTATTTTAATGTGCAGAAGCTATTACCGTTGCACCACAGTGGGTTGTGGAGTGAAGAAGAGAGTGGAAAGATCCTCCGATGATCCTTCCATCGTCATGACAACCTACGAAGGTCAACACTCGCACCCTTTCCCCATGACGCCACGTGGGCACATCGGAATGCTCACGTCACCAATCCTCGACCATGGTGCAACCACCGCGTCATCATCATCGTTCTCTATCCCTCAGCCACGCTACTTGCTGACTCAGCATCATCAACCTTACAACAGCATGTACAACAACTCTATAAGCATGATCAATAGAAGCTCCTCCGATGCCACTTTCGTTAATCCAGGGTCATCATCATTCCCTGGATTTGGTTATGATATGTCACAAGCTTCTACGTCCACTACTTCTGCCATTAGAGACCATGGATTACTTCAAGATATTCTTCCTTCGCAGATCAGATCGGATACTATTAACACCCGAACCAATGAAGAGGATGAGAAATGAACAACTTTTTTTCCCCGGGGAATTTGGTTTTTTTTTTTGGCCGGAACCGGTTGATAGGTTTTATCCGGAGTTTTTGGCCGGTTTAGATAATTGAACCGATATTGCTAGCTGTTTTTCTAATGGTTTTTTTCTTCATCAATATTTAGCATCGGTTTTTTCGGAATCACGATGAAACAAATAACCGATGCTAATTAGGACCAGAGGTTTGTAGCATATGTGATATAGATATAACTTCATTTTTTTTGTTTTGAGTATTAATAAAAATGTATCGTTTTCTTCGAAGACTACGGATAGAGGAGGGTCTAATCCATAATTATAATTAGCTTTATATTTATATCGGTTTCTTTATATGATTAATGATATACGTAGGAGTATGAGTATAAATGCATTTGGAGTTTACTTTTCATATCATTTAATTTGTAATCATGCTATCAACTAGTCCGGCGCTCGTTTTTATTCAAATCTTACATCTTATTTTATTTCTATGAAATCCCAATCACTGTGTATTAACATATCGATCACACACATATATATACAAAGCTAGCTATTTCCGGTTTGTTGAATTATGTATATCGATCTAGCTTATATGCCCAAAACCATATCAAATTCATTCATAATCATGCATTCTTATAGTTAACTATATAACATAATACATCAAATCAATATTTATCTATTCACACACGCATGGTTTACTCACAACGAACATCTAGTACCCTTATTTCATCAATGATGACAAATAGCTTAAATAATACAAGACAAGATATACTTCATATCTAATTAGTCACATGGATGCTAAATGTTAGCTTTTTGGTCAGATATATGTAAATCCATATTCATCTTTATATAAAGGTTAAGGAGAGATCTTTTGGCCTTAAAGTCAAAGTCTTTTATATAGTTTTCTTCGTTGCAACTTGTATGTTAGCCTTCAATCATCACAGATAATATTCAAAAAGACTTTTAACCTTTTAGGATTAATAAGCACACCGTTTGTGTCTACATGCGTACTTGACCATTACTTGTAGTTGTAGATATAGCCAGACCAAAATTTACAATAAGCAACATCCTCTTTATTTAATTCTCCTTTTCCCTAACCAAACAAACTGTATTATATCTAGCATAAGTTTTTCAAGTATTTACTTACAAAATAAAAAAAAGGTGAATTGTTATGGTCTGTAGTATATATGTACTATGTAATTATACTAATGTCTTTATAATTTATCATGTACGTTTAATGTAACCATCCTTTGACATTAACTAATAAACACAAACCTAAACTCACACACACCGATATGTACGTATACATGTAGATATATATGTATATACATCAATAAAAAAGTTGATGCATGGAGGTATATATGCGTGCATATATGCTTTAGGTCTTTTTCAGGAAACCGATAGCTACGGAAGTGATGTATGGCTGATATTAAATATAAAAGTAAATGCAAAAAGCATAGAGTTAGTAATGTCCATAATGGACTGTCTTTTAATCACTAAAAAAATAGAAACAGAAGGAGTTCTAACAGGCTACTCATCAACCCTACTCCATCACCAACTAAGTATCAAAACAAAGCATGCTTTGTATATTATGGAGACTACTTAATACTATTTAATGTGTTTCTTTAATTCACCATTCCCGTACGTAAGGTTGCACACATGTATATACATTTGTCTATTTTGTGTTGCCGCCGGTTATGTAGGACAGTAAAATAAATTGAACGAGTTGAATGGTAAACAAAATATTCAAGTGATGCTACAATAATAATTAATAACTATCAAATTTAGACTACCGTTGGAACATCTCATCAAGTGATTGTTACGACTTAAAAAGAAAAATGTAGACGTATTTTATCGCAAACTAATTAATCCACAGATTATTTTCATTTATATTTGAAGTTGGGGAAAAAAGAGCACACAAGGTATGAAATGTTGACCAATCGTACGTCATGACCAAACTTTTTTTTTAAAATACTGCAAATGTTGTAGTGTTCAACAGAGCACCGTATAAACATGCTTCTAGCAAGGAGGTTTCTGTAAATTCACTTTGGTAATTCATTGAACCAAAATTCAGAATGAAAAAAAAGTTACAACAATATTCTTTTTATATAATGGAAACGTACGTGTCAATTGTAAATACGTATGTATATGTGTAACACATCTACGTATTTGTGGTGTACAAGGAAGAAAGCGAAGTGGATTTGGCCACAATCACTTAGTTATCATAACAGCATTCAAATTCTAATTGCTATGATCTACTCATGTTTGGTTTAATAATGTTACTAATTGCAGGAAAATTTTGATTTTGTTATAAACATCTATCATTCTATCCAAGTCAGTGAAAGTATGGTTTTTTTTTTTTTAAAATAAAAGGTATGTGTTTTTTTTTTCTTTCTTAGTTTAAAATTGAGTACTCTATCTTTAAGATAGATGACATAGACATATAGTGGTGGGTTTCGTGAAATCAATGAAAAGATTGATCAGAGAGAAATATACATATTGACGTAAAGATCGTAGTAATGGAGTACTACAAATTATAGATAAGATTGTAAGACTCCCTTTTTCCTAGTATGTCGACAAAAAAATTATCGTATCTATCAAAATGTTTCACCATTTTCTTTTCTTTCCCAGCCGCCAAGTTAGGCTCAATCAATCTTTAATTTGATTCAGGATTGGGATTTGATTCTTCCTCCAAATTTGAATTTTACTATTATTATCGTGGCTATAATAATTACGTAAGAGAAAAATATGTCCGTGTGTTATTCATGTTGTAAAAGGTTGCATATTGTAAGAACTAAGAACTTGCAATGTGTTCTTTTTTTATGGTTATTATGTAAAGCCAACTTAAATTTTCAGAGAAAGTATTGATCTGAGCATTAGCATATCGTATAGCTGAGCTCGAATTATTTGCGAAATCTCTTCACAAATCCAGGTGTGCTGTCCAGTTTTGATATATGAAGCCTGTTGTTGTTTATAGATCGAGCAGAGGCAAACTTGCATCACCAACTTGGTTGTGTTATTTATCGGACGATATCTATTTTCTCGTTAAAAAAAAAATAATTCATATCTGAACTCATATATAGGCTAAATGATGAAAATTGATTAGTCATGTGTGTGTTTGTCAATTAATTGACTCGAACGAAATAGACTAAAATGTTGAAAATTTGTTGAAGCTAGTTGATTTATTTGTTCGTATTTTTAGTACTTAAGTAGTTATACAATAAAGTTGTTTGTATTTCTGCCTGGGGTCGTCACAATAAAAAGGAAGAAATTTACCAAAAAAATAAACTTACCATTTGTGTTTACATAAAACAAACTCACATCCATAAGTATATAGTATATAATATGTTAAAAAAAAGGGACTAAAACAAAAATTACATAAATATTTGTGGAGCTGGAAGACACACGGAATCTTTCGTAGTCTAAAACCACACATGCTATTTTTCAAAGATCTTTTATGTATCAAACTTTTGATCAACTACAGGCTAGCAACTGCTCAAAATAGCCTCAAAACTCATATATCTTGGTGTGGGCCAAGCCCAAACTGTCTCCATTTGAACTCACGCTAGACTCAGAAAGGCAAAATTAACAACTCTAATGAACAGGCAAAACAAATTTATTTGAGCTTATGATATTATTGGGCTAATGAGAGCTATCTAAAAGTTCTTAGAATTATGATAGTTGTGTTCTTTTTTCTTCCTAAAGGGTTATTGTTAAGAAAATCAGAAGTTGGCTCTTAGTTTGGGTTCCAACAAAGCTGATCACAACTTTACTAAGAAGATAATATATATATATATATATATATATTTTTTTTTTTTTTTTTTTTGATTATTATGGTCAAGAAAATGTTGATTCCAACGGATATATATGGATCTGATACATGAAATGAGAAAATACATTTTTCATAATTATTAGAAAAATTAATATTTGTGTATAAGTTAGATAATGTAAATCACTTGTTAGCTAAGTTATGTACTTTATATAAATAAACCTATTGACTAATGATAAAACTGATTAATTATTTCATCTGTGATGTCTCCTCCGTATTTAACGCTTGGAAATATATTTTTTTTCTTTCTAAAAACTGGATGACTCGCAATTTAAAAATGGAATGTAACGTACCACAGCAAAATATAGATGTCTTTAACGTCTTTTCTTATATAGAAAGTAGG
Source organism: Iljinskaea planisiliqua (assembly GCA_900108845.1). Lineage (NCBI taxonomy): Eukaryota > Viridiplantae > Streptophyta > Magnoliopsida > Brassicales > Brassicaceae > Iljinskaea > Iljinskaea planisiliqua. The sequence continues at coordinate 4,372,463 of FNXX01000002.1, read as the reverse complement.
TCATCTACGTTGTCTTCTAAAAGCTAACATTGCTATGTAGTTGCAGCAACCTTTCGAATCTGTGTTTGTTTTCCCAAAACACAGATCACATATAGATATAGTGAATGCAGAACTTGGTTTCATTTACATTCATTAGATCGAAGCAATGATGAATCAAACCGAAGTCAAAACTTAAATGGTTTGATACATTCAATTTCAATAACATAGTCAACAAAGCTGACATCGGAAGAATACGTACAACTGAATTAACCCGGACCAAATAAACTCAAATGTCTTGTCTATTAACTTCCATCGCAAACATAAAAGGATTATAGAGTATAGAATATGAAATACTAGATCATTACTTTAAATTCTAAAGAAACATTTGACAAAAGATGGTACCAAAATAATCTCATAGCAAAATTGGGGAAGAGTCTTTTGTTAGTTAAGGAAATGTCTTACATTTTCTTTTGTTTAGCTAATTCTCTTTTTATATTTGAAGCCTCAAGAAATGTCACGAAATTCATCATTTATTTTATTTACAGAGAATTTCATTTAGTAACTAAATTCGCAACAAAATTTGGAAAATTAAATAATGAGAGAAAGGAATAATTAGAGGGTACAACCACAAAACAAGAAGTAGCAACAGAGCGTAGCGACAATAGCCATAGATTCGATGATAGAGATCAAACTCCACAACAGATCATCGATGATTGAGAAAGTACCCGACAACGACAACGATCTCATGTTCCAACCAGAGCTCAGGTGTGATAGGTTCATCTCTGGCCACCGGAACACCCACGATGACGACAAGTACGACGGTAGATCCATCAACGACCATCGGGAAGATGACATCACCAACTTGTTGCTCCCTTTTCTTCTTCTTGTCTGATTTTGGGCTCGTTTAGTTTATACAATCTTTCTTCTGGGTTCTGAAAGAGGGGATTTTTCTTTTGTGTTTTTCTTGAAGATAAAAAAAACAAAAGATGATAATCTATTAATATTATTAATATTATGATTTTGGAAATGATGTGTGTCACTGTTCTGACAAGTGGTTATGATTTAAAGGTCATTCCTTTAATAATTTTCTATGTTTAAGTTCGAATCTAGTCGACAAAATATCTTAAGTTCCGTAGGACCAGGTTAAAAATAAAATCAACGAATCCTAATATATGCTGGCTATCCACTTTGATCCGTTCTCAAAAATTTGAACACTGATGATAGTTTGTAAAGAAAAAATTATATCAAGTGTTTAATTTTTTTTGTCGTCTAAAATTAATTATCAAACAGAAATATAATATCATTTTAAATTTTCTGCATTTGAATTCAAAACTAATTAACAATGAGTTAAATAATCCAAATAATTGTATTGGGTCTTCAAAATTTCGATTTAAAATCCTAACACATTTTTCCGAGATAATGAGTTTTATGGATCTATTTAAAAACTATTTTATCAAAATTAACAAACGCAACTTTAATATTATATCAATTTTTTCGAGCTTGCAAATATAATTAGAATAGCAAGAAATGTGACTGCTATAAGATCCATAAGATTAAGTGTCCAGTTATTTTTTTAAAATATAATAAAACAAATTTTACCAAACAAAATTATTTAAATATGTTGATCCAAATTTTTTATATATTAGTGTTGGTCTTTTCAAGTTTCTGATGTAATCCTATTAGTATATATAAAAATGTTTATTTATCTAAAAGATGATAAATGTCAAAAATTAAATTTATTTGATAATAATCAAATTAATATCCAATATCTCTCGTATTTCTACATTCTTAACTTTATATACAGATTGTACATACATATTTATATATATGGTTGTGGATTTTTTTTCGTGGATTCAACCTCTTATTATAACTAGATCAGGATGCAGCGGAAATCATCTGAATGCTTTCACCGTTTTTATAACAAACTACTCCTTTTAATTATATATCTTATTTTTATTGTTAACAAATAAATATGTTACTATTCTTTTCTCGTTTCTTTTGGCGAGCAATAAAAAGTTAAAAACTTGTTGATATTTTGCATCATTGCATCCCGTATATCATATATGTATGACCGCACGTGTTTCACGCTGAGGGTCTTTTAGTGTTTGTCCCACACTCCCACTATTATTGCTTTGGCCATCAAGTATGCACTAATTAATGATCATTGATTGGTTTTTTTTGTTGATGCTACTACATATATTTGTCTGATTCATTATAGGAAATTTTAGGTATAGCATCCATTATGCTGCTGGATGTATGTACACAGTTAAAGTTTTATCTGTATAAATTTTCTGTTAGTTTAGTTGGGCTTAATTACATACAAGTTGAAAATGATGTTCACTCCAATTTTAGACGACCACACACAATATGCTCTTTACTTATCACATATTATCAAAATGGTGAATTTAGATGAGTTTAGGCTTAAGGTGTCTACAAATAACGAAAGAAAAAGAAAATTAAAAAAAAAAAATGTCTAGTCGTGCGGATGTGCCTTATAAAGTGAAGCACGACGACTCTCTTTCTTTATCTACTTATGATCACATTTTGGAATAATATGCATTAAGATTTTTGTGACCGATGTGTTTGATGTTTAAGATTAAATCCAATAAAGGCCCAATAGCTTAAATGATTGAATCCAATAAAGGCCCAATAACTTAAATGGTTAAACTTCCCTGACTCTTTTTTCCGGATCCGATTCTCTGCAATCTTATTTCGTTAACCTCTCGCCGATTTCTTTTGCTCCGGCGACAAGACTTGCTCTTTCTGCTTGCCCTCCTAAATTCAGGTTTTTTTTTGCCCTGTTTAGCTCCTATTTCTTTCTTCATCTTCTCTTCGTTCATAAGATTAGTTTCAGTTCAAGTTTTATCGATTAGGATTTATGAATAGTGGGTTCTGCTAGTGACAGCGAGAAAGTTTCAATCTTGCCGGAAGTTCTTACGATCACGTTTTGGGTTTGGCAGTGAAACCAAAATCCCTTAATCGACTCTAAACTCTGACTTGCACTGTTGACAAGAAGAAAAAAGAAATGGACTTTGATGACGAAGACAAAGGAAAAGAGGTTTCTAGACCCCGCAGGTTTGCACCTGCTCGTGCCGGAAAGTCCAAACCCAAACCTAAACCGGAACCAACTGCAGAGACTGCGGAGCCGCCGTCACAAACTGAATCTGTGAGCAAGAGTGAGCACGACGTTGATGCCAAATTCGCTGGCCCCAAGGTTGAGCCTGAGGTCTATAATGGCGCCGTTAAAATGGAGATTGATTCAAAAGTGGACAAGGAGCCCGAGTCCACGGAGGTTGAGTTGATGGAGGAAGATCAGCTTCCACTACAAGAGGAGGAGCAGAAGGAAGAAGAAGAAGAGGAAGACGTTGTTGTTCGTGAAATTGACGTTTTCTTCAATCCATCTATTGATGCCAACACGAAGGTTATCTAGAGAAAACCTTCACCTATCAGATTAGATTCTTCAGAATATATGATTTTGCTAATCGTTTAAGAGTTTTTATTTCTCAATGATGCCAGCTTTATGTTCTACAATATCCTCTAAGACCGTCTTGGCGTCCATACGAAATGGATGAACGATGCGAAGAAGTGAGTGTTCCCCTGTATTGTTTTGTTTCTATTACTCTCTCTGTTCTAATCTCTTTTTGTTTATTCATGTGTCTTTAAGGTTAGAGTGAATCCTTCTACCTCCCAGGTGGAAGTTGATCTGTCTTTGGATGTCCATTCCAGCAACTATGACTCCGACTTTGGAAGTAAATTACGTATGACTAAGCAGGTCTGATTTTAGTTCCAAGCTTAGATTGAAGTTTGATCCTTTGATGCAACTTCATTATTCCTTTCTTTTGTTGTTGTTTTTGGTAGACCTTGACAACAACATGGAAACAGCCTCCTACGTTGGATTATGCTGTTGGGGTTCTTTCAGGTGATAAGGTATCCTCTTCTCTCTTTTCGAAGCTTGATAACATTGTTGTGTAGTGTGGATGTATTATTGAAATTGGACTTTGTTGACTTGCAGCTATACTTGAATCCTGTTCATGCTGTTGCTCAGCTCCGACCCTCTACGCAGTATCTTTCAACCAAAAAGATACAAGCAGAAGCTACTGAAGAATCTGCCGGAACATCAAAGAAACAGGTACGGTTCATGATCTAACATTGCTAAAGAATTGAGGTGTAAAGATTTTGGTTCAGTTTTTAAGCACCGCAGACGCATGGTTGTTCTTGTAGAGTTCAGCGTTCTTACTATTTATTTCATTTCTACTTTCTGCTTTGTCAAAAATTTCCCTGAGTAGTTTGGCTACTTATGCCACCGTTTACATGATTCTGATCTTGAGTCTAATTATTTCATCCGTGCCAGAACAAGGGAGTGCAGGCTTCGACGGATCAAAAACCAGTTCCTGAAGAAGTATGAGAATTGGTTTTTATTTTGTATTTATGTGATCCTTTCTTTCTCTCTGAGTTGTTGTTTGATATAACTTGGTAGACTTATGCTGCTATCTTCCTTCTTCCTTCTTCCTTTAGAAGTGGGTTTCACTCAAGTATCATGGACTCCAATCCGAATTTAGCTCCAGATACCTTAACGGAATGATGGCCAGTGGGAACTCTCCAATAAACTTCAACATGAGCCCGTATGATGTCTCTTTTCACTGAGTTCGCTTGATGCAATTTTTGTTTTTCCTGCTTACCTTAATCTTTGTTATTCTTAATATCTTCTTGTATTCCATTGAAGGGATGCTTATATCAACTCACTGTGCCGTGGTGGAAGCAGCAAAAGCTCTGAGTCGAACGTTTCATCGAAAAGGTGCAGTCCATCTTTTTTTCAGTAAATCGATTTCCCTTTTCTTGTTTTACCAAATGCCTGGTCTCATGTGTCATCGAGTCAACATTTGCAACAACCTCTCTTACGTGTTCCTTATAGATATAGTCTTCTGCTTTCAGGGTCTTGGCCTCCCTACCGATTGAAGAACGTGTGCAAAAGTTGCTCTGCCAGGTGGGTAGCTACAGCTATTGTTTCAATGAGTGCTTGCGTTAAATTTCTGTTCTTTTGTGTTTTTCTAGATGAAGTTTATATGGATCTTGCTCTTAAGTTATGAAAGAAGTATAAGCCGTGTAACTAGCTTGTTCAATCGTAACAGGGACCTCCGTTGTTTCGATACAGTGTTCTTAAGCATTATGCCCCAGAGTTCTCAGACGAGGATTTTTTAAGGGTCCTCCAACAATATGCCTGGTTAGTTCAAGGTTTATGGACTCCCAAAACTAGGTTACTAAAACTAGACGCCCCCCTAGAGGCTTCTAGGGATTATGTCCTGGTGCTGTTCAACAAAGGTTCAACTATAAAGTACTCTGTCGTTGAAGCAACTGGTCGCCTTAGGGACAAGATGAAAGATATGTTGACTGTATTTGCCAAAGAAAGGCCTCTGCTACGCGATTGGACGTTCAAAGAGCCCACTGATGTCTCCTTCATAAAATCCTACCCAAAGATTGCTGAGGAGCAAGCAATGTTTTGGAAGGCTATGGATGAAAAGCTTACGCCAAAGATAACCCAAGGAGGAAAAAGTAGAGCTGATAGCTGGAGGAATGTTGTAGGGAAAAATCCTTCAGCTACAGCTACCAAACCAGAGGTCCCAACAACTCTCTCTGACAAAGGAGGAAGTTCAAGAAATGCAATACCTCGTGTCCCTAAACAGAAAATGCCAGATGATGTCAAGAGGGCGATACCAAAGGCCTTGAAAAAGGTGTTTCAAACGCAAAAAGTTTGCAGGTTGAAAATATACTCCGCAACTTATCCGAACTTGGGAATTTTCAGAATGTTTGGGTTTAATATGGTTCCTCTGTGTGCAGCTACGAGACGATCTGCCAGAGACTTAGGGATCTTGCAGTCTCCACATCGAATAATCCAAAAGTTGATTCAGGCATGGCACAGCAAGTGGCGTTAGCTGTGGATGCTTACCAAGAAGAGCTCCAAAACGTTATCAGTGAAGCGACTGTTGACATTCACGGCTCTTTTGTCTCCAAGTCGTCTCAAGACCATCCAGAATATGATCCACTCAGGTATTTTTAGTGTTGGAACAGAATAGTAACATTGGTTCATTATTGTTTTTCTGTTGAAGCTGTAATGGCTCTGTTTTTATTATCAGGGACGTGGTGATCAAACTCTTACTCGGGAATCCACCTGGAGCGAAGCTTATGAAAGCTGATGTATTTGCAGCAGGCAGCAGCATACTTGAACGTGAAATTACCAACAACGAATACCTAAAGGTTTCACTTTGAGCTCTCTTTCACTTTTCTGTGTTTTGACCAAAGTGTAGTTTTAGTCCGACTCTCTCTTGGTTTTGCGCAGGTGATGCACGACCTCTGTGAAACCAACTCTTCAGGATGGGTTTTACAGAAAGCTCGGTGATGACTCGCATTAGAGATAAGGCTTTTTTTAATTTCAAAATTTTGATAGATCCGAGAGATTCATTCACGATTCAGTAACTTTGAGATAGTCGAGTGGATTTACATTGTCCTACGTATTAGCAAAATTAGCTTTGGTTAAGGTACCTATTTTGTCTCAATCTCGAGAACTTATCTCAAGAGGCATCTTCAGATGTATTTACATGCGAAAAAAGGATGAAAATATGAAATTTCAAGGAAGGGAATTAAAATACTTGAACTATGGAATCAAAAGGGTTCAAAACTGATGTGATCTCAAGTAAATTTGAAACAAATACAGATTCATAATATGTTGTTCACAAAGAGAGATAGAAAAACATTGTCCAATCTATTAAGTTACGTGAAGAGGCTGTAAATGCCTAACTCACAAATTGCGTAATTTCTTCTTCTCTCTTGTTTCACCATCCTCATTTGCAGCTGAAGATCCCTCAGAATATGTGCACCAAGTCATAAGCAAATCTACTCCATCGTTAAAGGAAACAGACTGAGAGAAACAAGACAAGAGACAAGAGAGACCTGTTTTCGAATGGGCATATATTTCATTATCTTATTCTCTAAACGGAGTTACCGCTTACTAAACCAAAAAAGCCATTTCCAGGTTAATCACAGGATTTGAAGAAGCTAATCATGTTACCTACACTATTTCCAGGTTATTCAGATCTTCTTTCAAGAAGCTAATAAGACCTGGGATCTACTTTTTCACATTTTCATAAAACGAGTGTGACCACCCTCTAGATTAACACTAAAAGGATACGTCCAGAAGAGCACAAAGGACTGCCAAGAAGAGAAAACAAGACCGTAATTAGTATGAGTTTGACAGGTTGATATAAGCACATTAAAGGACTAACTGAAGATTAGCTTAGATTTAGTTGAATTAACAAAATATGCAAGAAAGAGAAATTATGGCATACCATAAGACCACCAAGAAAGCCGTCAAAAAGGACTCGGTTCCATGAATCAAAGTACAAGTCTGCTGAGAATCCTGCCTTGGCCATGAGCCCAACTGATGTGATCACCATCACCACAAAGTAAAACACAAAACCGGTCAAGCCTGTGAATCCAATTATTCCTGCAAGTACTCCAGCTATGATAGAGAGAAACGTCCGGCTGCAAACAAGAAAATTGGGGACACGCAACATCGTCAAAACGAGAACAATCATCTTTTGAGAATAGTGTATCGAATCAGACCTGTTCTGTATGACTTTCAAATTCTTCTGCAGATTCTCTGCACTGAAGGTTGGTATGTCACTCATGACATCCTTTGATCTCTTCTCAGATGAACCCATGGCAACAATCTGTGCACATAAATTTCAGATTACACCAGATGTCTCTGTGTTGGATTTCACATTATCGTCGAGAAAAAGGAAGAACTTGCTTTTTCAGCTTATAGTTTTAGATTAGAGCAAAAGTGAGAACTTTTTTATTTTATCAAGTTGTTGTTTTGAAAATCTATAACACACAGAGCAAAGCTTTAGATTGTAAACGCTAAAAGTATTGAATTGAGCTACTTAAAGTAGAGAATTTCCCCAGAAAAATTAGGAATTTCTACTCGATGCGACGATTCCATAACCTGGGTTCCACTAATTCAACATCCCAGCAAATCTCGATTCATAAATCGAAGACTTTACGACCAAACCAAAGTAATAGTCTATGTAAAGTTCCTACAACAGGACAGGAAGATTGATCTGGTTTATCGAATCCACAGTCAATGCAATTCTGGGCTATCGATCTCTTAACTCAATTTCGATCTACTTTGAGATCTACACAAGCATTGGAGTAGGAAGAACAAAACTTACAATTAGAAACGAGAGCAGGAAGATCAAAGCAGCTTGCTTTCTAGGAAGGGATTAGTCGAGAGTATGAGAGAATTTGAGAGAGAGCGAGGAAGAACAATGAGACGAGCTACTCGTAACTAATGTCTTTTAAGGTTTCTAAAGCCCATCAGAGCCTCTTTAACCAAAAACAAAAACCTTATTTATTTTTTGTTGTTAATATTTTTATTTTTTTTTGTTTGCTATTAAGTATCTGTTTTTAAACAGAATTTGATATGCAAACAATTTATTTTTGTGATGTGATTGAGAATTTGAATTAGCAAGTGTTATAGGAGTCATGATTATAAGACCCATAAAGCTACCTTTGTAGCCAAATTAATTGGCCCATGGTTGAGCTACTCGAAGGACTGCTACATAGACCAAAGTCACATATTACATCAAAACTCGGTTCCAGTAATCTTCATTTACTACTCAAAACAAAGTTGTTACTGACAGAAACAGAGACAAGAGAGAGTTTGAGAAACAACGACTAGTTTGGTTCAGACACTGAGTGAAAACCAGATTAACTTATGCAACCTCCGTTTAACTAACGAAAATTACAGTTTGGTCAAACTTAAAACTGAATTGAGACGAGTCTTCCCTAATGTAGGTTCGTTAGGATTACAGATATCGATTCCATCAATCTCCGTAACGTTAGAGAAGAAAAAGAGAGAGAAAAAAAGCCACAGGGATGATGATGATGATCATTGATTACAATGGCGAATCAATTTGTAACAGAGTCATTATATCGACGATGATGATGAATGATGATGACGATGACGAAACTCAGTTCGGATTTTGGATTCGAGGACAGAGACATAGCGATCGAGAACAGAGATGACAGCTTCAAACTCAGACACTTGTTTCTCGATTGCGTCCATCTGTCCAACGAATTCATCCAAGCCGCCACTTTTGGACTTCATCTGCTCTGCGAATACCCTGAGCCCAGCTGCCACATCACCCAAATCCTCGTACTCTGCCGCAACTCTCCGATTCATCTTCTCCAACAGATCGAGCTGATTGTTCGTTCCCTAATCCACAACGACCCATAAGACTCAGTTTCAGATCTGCGAAACCCAAACACGTGGGACCAATTTGGATGCTTTATAATATGCAAAGTTTGGATTTTTATTTTTCACCTGGAGCTCTGTTTTCACCATGGATGATACACTCGTAAACAGATTCTGTAGCGATTCAGCTAGATCATCACCCCGCGTATCCGCCATAGATAGATAGATGATTCTTCTCGAAAGACAGAAAGGCTATTCTGTTGTCTGACGACCGATTGAGAGGGTGAGCGGATTTGAGAAGAGGAAACAGACGAGCTTTCGTAAACTCTCTCCTCACTTCCCTAAAGCCCATTAAGAGCTCTCTTTAACAAACCCAAAAAAAAAGTACCCTCTTTTATTATTTGATGATCGAAAAAGATAACAGAGACAAAAGACAACACGAAGAAGAGGCAAGAAAGAGGTGTGTTATATGGTCTCATGAAGCTCCTTAACGACAACAATAGCTTTCACTTGCATATTAACCAACAAAGGCCAATAGTTCCCTCACCAAGACATCATTTTTCAGAAAGTGAACACGATGGTGAATGTTTATGGCATAATTTTACATAAAATACATTTGATGTGCATCTTTTAATTAATGGTCGCTTTTGTACAGATCGATGCTCCCTAGTTGTAGTCTGGAGGTCGAATTCACGTCCCGTACACACAAAAACCGGAACCTGCAACATACACAGTAAACCCAATTCAAGACACATTTTTTGATTATGAGACTCAAACCAATCTGTGTAGAATCATACAAGATATTTCATATTACCTGAAGAGATTCGCTTGGAATCCGGGTGATGTTATTTTGTAGGATTTGCGTTGGAACCGCTCCTCGAATATCTGGCAAGTTCGCTTGTCTAAAACATGCCATGTCGATCCACCGTCGCTACTTCCTTCAAGAACCCTGGCAAAGGTAACAACAAACCGCAAAAATACAGTGAGGACTAATAGCCCAAATGTGTATGTTTAGAGAATTTTTCTTTAAAAGAGGAGAGAGGAAAAAGACATTACCAATCTTTGGGATCTCTCTCTGGGGCATCATTTGCAGACATGAGCTCGTATGCTGTGAGTTGTTGCATCTGGTTGTAGAGTGTTTTGTACATGATCCAACAGCCTGTGTAAGAGGAGAAATGGGTATTTCTCATCATATCATGTAACACATATCAGAATATTGAACCAAGCTTTATTTATCTTACACCTTTTGCACCGTTTGGTTCCTCCCATTTGGACTCTTGGATTCCATCAAAAGCTGCAGTTGCCTGAGGTATTGAGGCACGCTTATTTATGAATAACCAAAAACGAGCTTAATGGAATAATGGTAAGATGAGAGTTGTTGTAGTGTACTACTCACAATGCCAGAAGGAAGCTCTTCACCACTTGCGAGAACAGAACCAGAGCATACCCTGTTCTGTTTCAGAATTGGAAAAGACAGTGAATCTTTGTTCAGGTTTTGGCATTTGCTGAGGTCAGTGACCAGTTCCCTTAAAGCGTCCAATGCAACTGGCAGTGCTAAGGCTGTTTTTGTGGGTTTACCCGCTAAGCATATTGTGAGACTTTTATCGTCTGTGTCTCTCTCGCTCTTCAAAGAAAGAGCAAGAAGCAAACCTTCCAGTGCACGCAGAAACTGCTCTGGGAACGAACTTGAGCTATCTGAATCTAAAGTCAAGCGAGCCTTCCTCGTTTTGAAAGACGCCTTCTTCAGATCCTCTAGGACTTGCTTGATCTTATTGAGGACCTCAATTGCTCTTGCTACAGGTATATCATCCTCAATGAACTGAGTCAAGATAGGCAAAAACGAGTCATAGATGTTGGTCACATGGTCATCAACGCATGTGCGAACTGGGCAAGAGGAAGAGCTGACAGAGTTGCTTTCGTCTGAACCAAATTCTGATCTCAGAATGCGCCATTCCTTGTCCCCACTTTGCCTTCCGGGTAAAGAAACCGATGCATCATCTGGGGAATGCAGATTTCTCTCGAGTTCTTCCTGCTCATTTCTGTCTCGGAGTTCAAGCGCAGATAAAACTCGGGACATAATTCTCCGTTCACTTGTAATGGTTCGAAGAACAGCTTGCAAAGATGATTCAGTTGTGAGAGTCCGTCTAGACAAAACCTAAAGTAGAAAGCAACAGCAAGACCATGAGTGAGGAACGGAAGTGCTATTACTGATTCTTAGACAAACAGAACATTCGCTGTTTTCCTGTAGCATTACCTCATGCCATTTCTTTGTATATCGCTTAGTGACATCACAAACCCCGTCCTTGGAAATTGCAATAACATAATTCAATTTTTTACCCCATCTACAAGGCAGAGATTTTGTGAGAAATATGGCAGTCCATTATGGGGATTGTTCAAAGACAGTCACGGAAAGAGAAGGTAACTGGCAAGGAAGAAAACTTACCCTTTCTCATATAGCATGGGTTTGTCAAACACTCCTTCACAAGGGTCAAGATGGATCCATCTGCAGAAAGACAAATTACACGGTTGAAATTGCTTCACGATTGATAGTTCCTTCAAAAGAAATCAATAGACGTTTGTTTGGCATATGAAGTTTACCTCCCCAATGAATGAGAGAAGCATTCCGTCCAGACGTGATCTGTGAAATCTATTATCTGTAAAGAATAAAAATATTACAAAAACACATTACAAACTTAAAAGCAATACCAACATTTTTGTGGGAAGTGACGATGTTAGTTTGCAGAATACCAAACGAGAATCATAGCCAAACGTGCGGCAGTATAGCGTAAAGCAGTTGGCCCACTCCCCGCAACGACCTCTCTTTGTTTCTACTAGCTGCATGGACAGGTAAAAAATGGAACCTGTCAATGAAGTCAAGTTCATATATCTTCCGAAGTACAAACTATTTAGTTACCTTAAGTGGATCACCGTACCGAGGGAATCGAGTTATTGTTGGACACAAGGTACAGCTGTATAAGTTATGGCCAAAAGGCAAAACAGTAAGTCAAATTGAAGTTCAACAACAGAAGATAATCAAAAGTACTGTAAGAATCGAGTACTTCTTGCTCTCAATCCAATACATTAGATAAAATGTGACTGATTAAGCTCTTACAGTAGTACAATAACACAACTGCAAAGTAATTCACGTACCGATATAGCTCAACTCGATTTGCTCCATAAGCAAGCTCTGAGGTAAGTGGGTTCCCCATCCCCTGGCCTATGGTTTTGTTACCACAATAGTCACAAGGAGGTTCATTGACCCAGCTGCATTATCACTCAGGCAACAACAGAGATGTTATCTTTTTCAGCTCAACGAGATGCAATCTTTCTGTTGTTTATTTTTCCAACTTTACACTTCTGTATTATGTAGGTGACAATCTTAGAAGTTCAAAAAGACAAGGAAAAGGGAGCTTAGAAAAACCTGAAGGATCTTTTGAACCAGAAAAGTAGCTGAAGCAGGAAAGCGTAGTCTCTTTCCTCTTTCGATGGCTCGAAATTCCCCTCCTAAATGTTTGTTAGATAAACTTGAATCAATTAAAAATCTCACATAAGATATAAAGCTCACGTCAACCTCAACCTAAGACCTATAATTCTAAATTTCATCAAAGGAATCTCAATATCAGAACTTCTAGTTTGTATTCGTCAGTAAAATAAAAGCTCAAACCTTGGCCAGAGAAACCAAAGCTTTCTCCTCGAGCTCGTCTTTAGGAACAGTCTTTCGAGCAGCTTCCTGACGGACTGGATCTTCATACTGAAACGAAATTTTCAATCACACATCAACGCATTAACAAACAAAAACACAAACTTCTCTTAGAAAAGATTCAAAGAGTCTAGACTATTCTATCACCATGAGGACTTGGCTGACATAAGGCCTTATTCTCCTCTCGAATTCGCCGTTATCTTGTTGAGCAACAAACTGTTGAAACATCATCGCCTCTTCTTCTGCCTGTAAAGCAGAAAGCCAAAAGAGCAACCAAAAAGTACTCCAACATTCAGTTCACATGTGCCCCCACGAAGAACAAAAGCGATCAAATGCAAAAAATTTAATCAAAACCTGCAACATTCGTGCAAACTCTTCGTCTGATTTCACCATTTCCGCATCGGGTTGCTGACTCTGACTAGAGGTTCCTTCTGACTTCTCCTCAGAGTTTCCTCCAATTGAGAGCAATCGAAGCTTATCGGATATAGAAGTGAGATCAGTCTCATCCGATACGAGTCGATCATCATCTTCCGCAACGATCTATCGACCACAATTGACCATATTAGATAACAGAGATCATCAGCGATTCCATCAATCACCGAAAAAAGCAAAAGCAGACTAGTAAGTAAAAAAAGTACCTTTTGCTCATTAGGAGGAACAAGAGTAAGGGAGAAAATTTGCAACTGTAAAACCTGCAGAGAAACATGAAAGTATCTATTTATGTCGGAAAATCACGTAATCGGATCGGACACGAATGTGTTCTGAAAGAAAGAAAAGAGAGACCTCAAGGCCATGTTCATCGTCGTATTCGAGATCAAAGCTCGAATCTTCGTGGCGTATGACAAACTTCCGAGCTACCATTTTCCCAGATGACTGAGATTCCAAAAATGATCTCTTTTCTCTTAACAGAGAAGAAAAGAGAGTTTTCTACAACAAGTGTGAATCGCGCCGCTGGCGAGGATTGATTTTTCTTTTATAAAACACGAACCGGCAAATTCAATCTTAATTCTTAAGAATCTCAAATCGTACCATTTGGTTTGGTACGAAATCAAATTTCAATTACAAATTTGATTTGGGTCTATGCAGTTGTAACTGTAAATTCTTGTCGAGAGGGATTATTGCAGCATGCAATGTACTTATGGGTTCATTTCCTCAATAACATCAATAGCACATAGCATGCATTTGATGATGCCTTGTTGACGTTCCCTTGACAATATTCAGTGCGAATTAGGAAATTAAAAGATTCAGATTATGTGATCAAAGTTGGATAATGCAGTTGGATATGAACTGTGTAACAGCTACAAATGCATACCAGAATGGTTAACTCTATGGGTATATATAGTATCTAAATCTCACCTGCTTTTCTTGTAGTACTACTCTTGAATTTCGCTGATTATCTTTTTGGCTAGCTACCAAATTTAATATAAGACAAGACCAGACATAAGTTGATATCTGAGTAGATTCATATAAAGACATGACTTTTTACTTCAATTTGTCAATATAACCGAACCAAACACGACACATAATCGTTGGTTATACATACATAACTAAGTAATCAGGACGTACTAATAATAACTAAGAAATCTTGTTATCTTCAAACTGCAGCAATGGTGGCTAACTCATTGAATTAATCAGAGAAGCAGAGGATTCGGATTCGTGGAGACACCATTAGCAGCTTCAACATTGATCAAAAGACTTCTCCCAGTCTCCTGAAGCTCTTGAGTACTCTCCAAAAAAAACATCATCGAATGCTAGCTGAACTTTCAAAACTCGTCAGTTCATCAATATATATCCATCACTTGGTCGTACACATCCTAGCTTGCACTACAAGCATTGTTGTCGTTGCTATCCGTAACACAAAGACTATCACAAATCGCTAGGATCTGATCTTGCTTTTGAGTGATCTTGGCTAAATCCGCAGGTGAATCATCATCGGATGCAACAAATAAAATAATCAGGGATGCAACAAATGGAGGAATATGATTGGAGATTTAGGGTTTCATCCGGGTCTTGATGAGTTCCCTAGTGTAAAACGATCTCTGTCATCTCGAGGGCATCCACGGAAGAGTGAGAGAAGGAGTAGAAAGAGACGTTGGATTGCGACAAAGCAGGAGTGGCTAAGATGCGAGGCTTTGCTGAAGAGTCACGTTTTGGTGAAAGAAGTCGCCAGGTACGTACTCTCTCCTCGTGATCTTTTTCATCTCTCTCTTAGTGTCTCCGCTTTTCACCATTCTGATGAACCTAAACCCTAATTATCAACTTTGTGAATCAAACAAGGCGAGAGGGTTTTGAGTCTGTAAATTTTTTCTTCTTTTTTGTTGCGTTGTGGAGAAGAAACGAGACATTCTCTCTCCGGTAATAATGTATATATAGGGTTTGCTTTAAGTTGATCTACGTTCTTTCCTTTTCCTGAAAAAGCTAATCACCAAAATGTTTCGTGCTATTATACTACTCGCTTGAAGTTACACGAAAAAAATGTAAATCCATCTACACTTGTAAAATGGACATCCTTTTACAAAAGAAAAAAAAAAGAGAAAAGATTGGGCAAGTAACAGAACATTAATCTAAAGACATGAAATGGTTCTTTAACAATCTGCAAATCTCTCTTTTCCTTCGAAACCCTAAATTTACACATAGGTGGAGATTGGGATGAAGATAAAAAAATGGTTGATGATTGTTGTTCTTCTAGTGTCCTTTTGTCTAGATCTTTGATCCCCATTTTGAAGTGTTGGTACTGTTCTTGATCTCATCACATTTGCTGAACCATCTCTCTTTTCTTTTTAAATCACAGTCATTGCTCTGTGATCCTAATCCGAATTCTCCTGCGAATTCCGAAGCTGCACGAATGTTCAGCGAAAGCAAACGCGAGTACAACAGAAGAGTCCGCGAGGTTGTGGAACAAAGCTGGACTACAGACTAGTAATAATATGTTGTAGCATTTGTCTTCAAAAACATTGAACCTCTTCATGCGCTGCGTCTTCACCATTGCTTCTTCCCTTATTGCTTCCTGTTACTACACGTACTATAGTGCTAGTGCTACACTGCTACTGGGCCACTGGTAACTTCTGAAAAAGGGCTCTCAGCAACATTTTCAAATATACCGGCTTGTCCGCGTCATGCTATTTTCCCAACCAAAATGTTATTCTGTTATGTTATGTAAAAAACAACCTTTGACACTTTTCACATCGAAAGGTGATTTAATTTTTTTTTTAACCTCGCATTGTTAAATTATCTTTTGACAAAAAAACTAATACTGTGTAGCTGTCAATTTATGGATTTAAATTATTATTTTCCATTTAAATAAAAAAAAATTCAATTGTTGTAGATATAATAAAATTAAAAGGATTATGAGGGTAAGTATATCTCAAAAAGAAGTTAGATTTATTTCCATATGATACCCTCATTTTCAACCACAATCTTTTTTTTATATATAATTATTATTCTACTTAAAGATATAGTCAAATAAATAAAAAACAATTTCCAATTTCATGTCAATTACTTTGACTGACGGGAAAAATATAACGTCGTCATTATTTGGTTGTTCTTGTGTTTTTGCATTTCAAACTCTAGCTAGAATAACATTCTCGAAATTGTGGTTGAAGATAGATTGTTGGTGATGGAGAAAGATAGAAGGGGAGATACAAACGCAAGGGGTGGGAAGCAAATGAAGAGAAGTGGTCGAGAGAGAAAAGAGTCATCAGATGGTGCATGCGGGAAGAGACCAAAGAGAGCAGCACTATGCACGAATTTGAAAGAGAAATCAATCCGTATCTATGGAAAAAGGGTTAAGGTTAAAGCCAAGAAAGAGCCGATTGCGGAAGACGAGATTGTGGCGCTAAGCTTGACTTCTCTGCCGAGCAGTGAACCTCGTCAAACCAGGAGGCTCACTGACTTCTTTTTGCATGATACAAATGGAGATCAACAGCCTGTGGAAATGTTGGAGAGTTCGAATATCTTCATCACAGGTGTTGTCTTAGCTGTAGATGAATGTTCCGACAAGGGCGTGCGGTGCGAATCTTTCGGACGGGTGGAGAATTGGAACATATCTGGCTATGAAGATGGTTATCCGGTAATATGGATCTCAACCGATTTGGCAGATTATGATTGTCTGAGTCCTGCTCATAAATACAAGGACATTTATGAATATTTTATTACCAAGGCGTGTGCTTCGGTGGAGGTTTACAATAAGCTGTCAAAGTCTGCTGGTGGGAATCCTGACACGTGTCTTGAGGAGTTGCTTGCAGCGGTTTCCAGTTCCTGGTCTATGAGAGAAAGGGAGTGGCTTCCTAACGATGTGGCAATCCGAGACTTTGTTGTAACACAGGGAGTTTTCATATACAACCAGCTCGCTGGTCTGGACGCGACGGCCAAGAAACATGATGCAAGGTTTGTTGAGATTCCTGTTCTCATTGCTCTCAGAGATATGAGCAGTTATAAACTTGGCGAGGCTGTGCGGATGGAAGGAGAATCTTCTAATGGGGCTCTCAGGATTGGTGGAGTTTCTCAAGTGGCCTCCACATCTGAACAACTGGGTGATGGTGCTGACATGGCCAGAAGGTATGCTAGAATTATGAAAGATGAAGAGTATAGGATAACTATTCAATGGTCAAGAAAAAGCAGCAGGTCAGCTTCGGCTTCAAAGTTTTACATAAATGTCAATGAAGATGATATTGCCTATGATTATCCTTCCCCGTCTTATTATAAGAATTCTGGTGAAGCAATAGATGAGTTTGTACTGTATAAGGCTGGCTATAGGGTCGTCCGAACAGACGACCTGCCTTGCAAGATGCTTCACAATTGGGCTCTTTACAACAATGATACAAGGTTGACATCCCTGGAGCTTCTCCCGATGAAGTTTTGCGCTGATATTGGTGTAACTATCTTTGGATCTGGTTTGGTGACCGAGGATGATGGAAACTGGATTGATCTTGATGATTCTGATGACACCTATAACGAGTCACATGATGCTAATGGAGTGCCCATATTCCTCAGTCAGATTAAGGAATGGAAGATTGAGTATGGTTCTTCGATGGTTTCGATTTCTTTACGTACAGATCTGGCCTGGTAAGCTGTCTATTCTATTACTTATACGCCCCCAAGTTTTCTAAGTTGCATGAAAATTCCGGCCGAGGTCCCCTTTCCCATTTTGAAATTTAAAAACTTTCGAAAATGTGGTCGGAATGAGACTTTTAGAAACTTTCAATTGGGAAACTCTAGGAGTAGGGAAATAATTAGATTACTATCTTAAAAACATATAACAACAAACGTTGAGCTTTATTTTGTTATTATATTGTTAGTGACTTCAGAGTTTAAAGCAAGTTATTAGTGTAAGTTATTAGATTCTTTTTCCTAATCGATTAACACCTTAATTTTCGAAAAGTGTAATTAGTAAATATTTAAAAGATTTTTTGTTGTTTTAGAATTTTAAAATTTTATTTAAATTTTCGAAAAGTGTGTTCTTTATTCTAATCGATTAATATTTTAATATGAAATTTTGACTCAGAAAGCTAAAACCTCAAATATTTTTAAAACTTCAAAGATTTATTTTGTTATTTTCGTAATTTAAAATTTTATTTAAATCATTAGTGGGTGGATTTCTCTTTTTTCTTGTTTCTAATCAATTAATACCCTAAGTTTAAAGTCTGACCTAGAAAGTTAGACTTAAAGATTAGATGAGAAGAAAATTAGAAAATCAAGTCATAAACAAATAATATTGTTTTTCCAACAAAAGTAGATTTTGCATTCTAAAGATATCAATATGAAAGAAATATTTTGAAGTGTTAATATGATTTTGATGTAATATATATCATATACTTTTTTCGTTTCTGCCTATCCGTTATGCAACCTAGAACGTTTTTGGTTTCTGTTTTTTTCATTTGTTGTGGCTGACGTAGTAGGTGTATGCAGGTATCGACTTGGGAAACCGTCAAAGCAATACGGCCCTTGGCGTGCACCTGTTCTGAAAACAGCAAGGGTTGCTGTAAGCATCATGTCCATGCTGGATGATACAATTAGAAAGTCTAGGCTTTCATTTGGAGAGGTCATCAAAAAAGTGTCTCAGTTCGAGATGAACGATAACGCTTACATTTCTTCTGATCCCTCGGCTGTCGCGAGATATTTGCTTGTTCACGGGGAGATAGTGTTGCAAATGTTTGCAGAGTATCCTGTAAAGGATATCCAAAAGTGTGCATTTGTTACTGATCTTGCAAGTAAAATGAAGCAAAAGGCACAACACAAAGTGGGCCATGATGAAGAAGAAGAAAGTATCGCAAAAGAAACTGAATCTGAATCCAAGGGAAGGTATGGAACCTGTGGAATCCCAGAGGGAAGCCATGCAAGCAACAACAACTCGCCTGATCAATAGAATTTGGGGAGAGTATTACTCAATCTCTTCTCCAGAGGAGGATGCATTGCAGGTGGTTGGTGCAGAAAATGGCGTGGAAGAGGAGAGCCAGAATGAAAAAGAAGATGATGAAGAAGTTGATGCAGAGGAACCTGTGGAAGTTCACAAGTCTCATACTCCTCCAAAGAATATCCGAGGCAGTCGTGGAAACATGGAGATAAGATGGGAAGGTGAGATTCTAGGACAAACTTGTGCTGGAGAGCCTCTCTATCGACAAGCCCTAGTTGGAGGGGAAATAGTATCTGTAGGTGGTGCTGTCATCTCGGAAGTTGATGAACCAGATGAAACTCCGGTCATTTACTTTGTGGAGTACATGTTCGAAAGTTCAGATCACTGCAAAATGCTACATGGAAGACTCCTACAAAGAGGAGCCGAGACTGTACTACGGAGTGCTGGTAACGAGAGGGAACTGTTCCTGACCAATGAATGCATGACTGTTCAGCTTAAGGACATAAAAGCTACAGTCTGTTTTGAGATTCGATCAAGGCCATGGGGACATCAGTATTGGAAAGAGAATAACGCTGCGGATAAGCCTGACCGAGCGAGAGCGGAAGAGAGAAAAGCAAAAGGCTTGCCTATAAAATATTACTGCAGATTCTTGTATTCACGTGAGAGAGGGGGCTTCTTTAGTCTTCTAATAGGTGAGATGGGTCTTGGTTCTGGATCATGCAGTTCATGTAGGATCAGGGAGGAGGAAGAGGAACGTTCACAAATCAGACTTAATGGTTCAGGGACAGGTTTTTTCTCCAACGGGGTTGATTATTCTACGATGGATTTTGTCTATGTCAACCCTCAATATATCAGTACTATTGATGAATTGGAGAATGGTGAGAGAGAATTTGAGCCTGGTGGGTTAAAAGCTTTCGTTGTTGGGCAGATCATTGAGGTTGATGTCCCAAGGGAATCTGGAGAGGGTTCCTTCGAGGTTATAGTATCAAGGTTTTATAGGCCTGAGGATATTTCTGCAGACAAGGCCTATGCTTCAGACATCCAAGAGGTAACAATTATTTCTTATGCAATATATCTAGTTATGTTTGGTTTCTTGATAATTAGTTTATCTTACAGTTTATTTATTTATTTATTTATTTTTTTTGCAATTTGGTTTAGTTGTATCACAGCGAGGACACATACGTACTCCCTCCAGAGGCTCTAGAGGGAAAATGTGAAGTAAGGAAGAAAAATGATATGCCCTTACGCCGTGAATATCCGATATTAGACAATATCTTCTTCTGTGAACTTTTGTATGACTCGTCCAATGGTTCTCTCAAGAAGGTATATATTTAGTTTGTGAACACTATTGCCGTTACCGATACAAGTTTAAAGTATTTCTATCAATTGTCTCGTAACAGCTTCCCGTCGATATCAAGCCCATTTTCTCTACCATTAAGGACGACACGCTTCTAAGAAAGCAAAAGGGGAAGGGAGTAGAGAGTGAAACTGATACTGAAGAACCTAAAGAGATGCGTCTAGCTACACTTGATATTTTTGCTGGTTGTGGTGGCCTGTCTAAGGGACTGGAACAGTCAGGTATGTATTATCTCCACGTACTTTAGTCTTTATTCATCCACCAAAACGCTTTGAACAGGTTGTATTCATTTGCATGCTTTATGTACACAAGGTGTATCTGCAACAAAGTGGGCGATTGAGTATGAAGAGCCAGATGCGCAGGCTTTTAAACAAAACCATCCGGAAGCAACGGTTATTGTTAACAACTGCAATGTGATTCTTAGGTAAAAAACAGCCAACAAGACAAAACACTTACTCTTCCAATGTTGGTTATCTCTTGTGTTTTTGATCAGTTGGTACGTTGAGATTATCTGCAGGGCTATAATGGAGAAATGTGGAGATCAAGATGAGTGCATCTCTACTACAGAGGCAAATGAGCTCGCAGCCAAACTTGATGAGGAACAGAAGCGTATTCTGCCACTGCCTGGTCAAGTGGATTTCATCAACGGAGGACCTCCATGCCAAGTATATATATTTTAAGATTGTTGCTATACTTTGTCTACAATCTTTGTTGAACAAATGAAAAAGCTCTGAACCTGTGCAATTTGGCAGGGATTTTCTTGTTTGAACAGGTTCAGAAACCGTTCTTGGAGTATAGTTCAGCGTCAGATGATATTAGCATTCTTGTCCTACGCTGATTATTTCCGGCCAAGGTACTTTCTTCTGGAGAACGTAAGAAACTTCGTGTCATTCAACGAAGGGCAGACATTTAAACTTACTCTGGCTTCTCTTCTCGAAATGGGTTACCAGGTAAACCATCCTAGTGCGTGCTATTATTCAGTCTCATGTTCTCTGTGTTCCATATCTGATTGCTCTTTACTAGCTACAAGTGGGCATGCCATGTGAAACTGAATTCAACATCTGTTTATTATGATGTTTTCCAGGTGAGATTTGGAATCTTGGACGCAGGTGCCTATGGGGTTTCTCAAACTCGCAAAAGAGCTTTTATTTGGGCAGCTGCACCAGAAGAAGTTCTTCCAGAATGGCCTGAGCCTATGCATGTCTTTGGTGTTCCGGAGTTGAGAATCAAACTACCAAAAGGTTTACACTACGCTGCTGTTCGTAGTACTCAACATGGTGCACCTTTCCGCTCAATCACTGTGAAAGACACCATTGGCGATCTTCCACCAGTAGAAAACGGAGAATCCAAGACGAACCAAGAGGTATGTGCATGCATAAATGTTAACTCGATGACGTTAATCCCACCATTTGAATCATTTTTGTGTGTCTTGTAGTATGAAACAAATCCAGTCTCGTGGTTCCAAAAGGAGATAAGAGGAAACATGAATGTTCTCACTGATCATATATGCAAAAAGATGAATGAAATAAACCTCTTTCGGTGTAAGCACATACCAAAGAGTCCAGGTGCTGATTGGCGTTACCTGCCAAGCGTAATGGTAAGTCGTATGCAGCATCCTAACTTAAAAGGAATGCAAATGAAACTAGAGACAAACTTGAGTGCTTTGCTTTTACTACATAACAGGTGAAGTTATCAAATGGGCAGAGGGAACATATGATTCCAACCTGTATTCTAAACAAAGCTAGCACCCACAACAATTGGAAAGGACTCTACGGGAGATTAGACTGGGAAGGCAACTTTCCAACTTCCGTCACCGATCCTCAGCCAACGAGTATGGTGGGAATGTGCTTCCATCCTGACCAAGACAGGATTCTCACTGTCCGTGAATACGCCCGATCTCAGGTAATAAAAACCCTTGTGTTCCTTAGTTCTATAGCATCAGTAACAGTCTTAGGGATGGCAAATCACTTGTTTGCATGGAAAGATTTTTCAGATATCATGTCGAGCGTTTTTGGAAATACAGTAATTGTTAACTTAGGGTTATGGCTCGTAAGAATTGATTGCATCAAAAAAAAAAAAAAAAAAAGAGATGAAATTAATTAGTGTATGAAAATTGTTAAGGGGTTTCCGGATAGCTATAAGTTCGCAGGGAAAATAGGACACAAGCATAGGCAGATTGGGAATGCTGTCCCTCCACCATTGGCCTTTGCCCTCGGCCGTAAGCTCAAAGAAGCCGTACTTCCCAAGAAGCCTCTTCATCAGAAACCCTAAAACACCTGTTTTATGAGTCATTATTGTAATTCCTCCTCTTGAAACTCATAGAGTCATAGTTATTGCCTTGACCGTTAAGGAGAGTTTCTTTTTTAATAAATTGGGGATTGTTAAACTGAATTTTCTGTAAAAGACAATAAAGTTGAATCTATCAATCGGCTTATTTCGACAGCTTTTTCTCTGTATGATTTAAAAGTCTAATTTCATTTTTTTTAAAAGGTACAAAATTTTCAGTATGTTATATAATAGCAAGGAACAACACTGCTCTGTTTTTTCACCATTGCTTCTTTCCCTTTTTCTTCTTCTTGCTGCTACAACTAGTGCTACTGGCAGTTGCTGAAGAAGGGCTCTCGGCGACATTATCAAACATACCGGCTTGTACGGCGTTCTGCAACCACTCGTAGAACTCTTCCTCCGTCATTGTTTCATCCATGTTTGCATTTGGCATTCTCTGGTTTCCTCTTTGCCCTGATGAACTACTTGTTCCTCGTTTTGCACCTGTCACGTTCGTGTTCACATGGAAACTCGGCTTGTGGCTGTTCGCAGGACATCTCATTCCCTTACAACAAACCAAACAAAAAACAAAATTTCAATCCTTTTCAAACAAAACCAAGGGAATCTCTTATGAAATGCCAAAAGCAAAAGCGATTCGTTTTCGGGGTACCTGACAGATATACCACTGAGAAGCTTCATATATTTTGCTGTCTGCACAAACGTAAGCACGCGGCAGATCAACCTGCGTTACAACAACAAACCATTCACATGATTATGAGACACCATATATCAATCTAGTCATCTTGTGTATCAACCAGCACAGTGTCTATTTTATATTCTCAATGATTTTCAATATAGTGCATTTACCGTAGCTAAAACGAAAACTTTTTTCTATAAAATACCTTCTGAAACAACCCGAACAAGACGTGCTGTGAAGATTGTTCAACCCAACCATCTCCATCTTTTGCTTGATGAAAATCCTTACAATCCTTGAGATACAAAAGCGGAGCTAGGGTAAATCGGTTGAGTACCAGGAATTATATACTTCCTCTCAAGAAGTTTCATCATTGGTGTAGTAAATATATACTATCTCTAAGATGCAGATGAAGAATTGGAAAAAACCTGGCACCATCTTGCTCTAGATTTTAATTTCTTTGTCAGAAACCAGGCATGGAGATTGCCACATTTTTTACACGCTATTTGTCTACACTCTCTTAAAGCTTCCTCTCCTTCCCCTTCTGAGCTTCCAAAACCTGAGCCAGAGAAACCGGGTCCCCGAGTGTCCTAGTTGATGATGTATTACGTTAGCAGCTTAAAATAAAGACAAACATCCGAGTAGATGGTCAAAAAGGGAAAACATTGAGGAATTAAGCAAAGCGAGAAAGAGAAGAAAAAAAACACACTCTTAGCAACAAAAGGATGTATTTCAGAAGATGAAATAACAGCCACAAAACTAAAAACATACCCTTTGAGAAGAATTCTGAAACCTTCGAAAGTAGTTGAGTAGTTCTTCTTTCTTTAATTCATCGTCATATGATTTCCGTTTTATAGAATCAAGCAATACCTAGAGGCCAGCTAGGGGGATCAGAGATGGGGGAACTTGATGCACCAATACAAATTGTTGAAATGAGAAATAAAAAAAAATCACCTCATATGCATTTTGAAGTTTCTTAAAAGCTTCGGCTGCTCTCTCATTCCCCATATTCTTATCGGGATGAACCAGCATCGCCTGTAAAATCGTTCACAATGCTTATAAACTCAACATAAGTTTTTGTTGCTTATGAGAGAGACATTCACTTCAAAGAGAGAAATAAACAGCATTACCTTTTTCCTATATTCTCGCTTGAGATTAGCTGTGTCAACATTCCCGTACCGAGGTAAGCCCAGAGCTGAGTAGTGGTCAGCACAATTCAGTAACCGAGTAACTTCATCTTCAGATGTTAACTCAGAGTCTGTTCCGCTAGTTGACGCGACTCCTGGGCCACGGTCTCCCGGAAAGGCAGGGCCGTTTTCAAAAGACGAACCATTTAAGGGCTCAGTGGGTCCATCATCTGTGCTCTGCTGGTTTATTTTGTTCTTGAAGAAATATATAAGAGCATCGGTTGAGATGAAAGCAAGATTAAAAGCCAAAAGAAGACCTAGCCATCCGACATAACTCCATGCACTATAGACTGAATACACTGTGATGATAAACAGTGCAATACGCTCGTGCTTTATCATGAATGCGAGACCTTTATATCAATAAACATTGCACACCGTATCAGACAAAATAATGCAAGAGTATGGTTGTTGCTACAAGTATGAGACAGGAAGGACTTTACCTCCGAAAAAGAGGAAGAGCAGAGTAGTCCAAAAGCTACCATAGAGCCATAGCAAAACCAAACCGGAAATGGCAAGGGTGATAGACCCAACAACAAATCCAATGAACAACGCCACCAGAACAGTTGCAACCTGTAAATATATCGAATATTGGCATATGCATATAAACGTAAGCATACAAGCAATCAAATTTGGGATTCTTACCGACACCAGTACAAATTTGGTCATGCCGATCATGGAAAACGCTGAAAATAGACCACACCACATGATTGAGAAAAAGGATGCTGTTCCCATGCGGATGAAAGAATCAAAACCTCGGATAGCACAGTCCAACCAAACCAGAGATAGAAGAAGAATTATGCTGCCAAAGTGCATAAGCCATCTGAAGACAACCGGGCATGCTTGCCGAATTCTCTTTGTAACAAGGTCACGGGCTTTATACACTCGTGATTTGAGAGAAAGTATCAAAGGCCTGTTTCTTTCCATCCACTGATTCACTTCCCTTGATATGGTAGCAGTGGGTATCCTCAGCTTCCTGATTGCTGCATTGTATGCTAGCCCAATATTCTCCGAGGGGCTGTTCGTGCTCAAAATATCCAGCAAGCTTCTCATAACACCGTTGATGTGCTCACGACCAAATGGAATATATCTAGTCTCTTCGGCTGTAGAAGCAGGTACATTATGAGGTCTATGATCTCCAGCTGAATCTGTCTCCGAAGCAACAGGCTGATCTATATCCTTGAGAGAAGCGGTGCCTTTGACTGCATCCATGTCTCTCTCTGATGTTTCACAAACTGGACTGCTTCTTGTCTGTTTATCATCCTGGAGATTCTCTTTCAGGACACTCTCAGGCTCGCTAGTTTTCCCTTGTCCCTTTTTAGACGGCAAAGAATCAGAAGGTTTCTTCTTTTGCTTGGTTTGGTTGTGATCAATTCCATTCTTCTGATGGATTCCTTTCCGAGCCATCACTAATTCAAACAAGTGCGTAAAGCGAAATCAACTGAAACTTCCTCTAGCATTTCCTGCCACTGGGGAAGGCAGAGCAATCAAGTCAAGCGACATAGCAATATTGAAACTAATCCAAAATCAAGTGAATGTTATATACAACATGTATAGCTTAAATTGAAATCACAGTCCAGGAAGAATCAGGCATGGCAGCTACAAACCAATTTCAAAACTTTGAATGAAAAAACGTAATTGAGATAAAACCCATGAAAAAGCTTTCGAATTTCGTGGAAACCAGCCCAGAATAAGTGAGAAGAGACATGCCCAAAATCGAATATTTTTCTTCCAGGGAATAAGAATACGAACTGTAAAGGCGAATTGGGGAAGATACAAAAAAAGGGTACCTGAAGCTCCGATTCCAAACGAGAGGCGCAGCGAAGGAAGGAGGAGATTCCATGAGGAGAAGAAAGTGAAATTAAAAACGAAACAAGTGTGCCCTAGAGCATCAAATCAATTCCTGCTCATAATCGATGTGGCAAATTGGGATTTATCTGTGAATTTGGTGAGTGAGTGATTGGAAGAAACTTGGGAATACACACACACAAGATAAGAGAATGAAGAGAGAAAAAATGGAGAAGCTTTCAATTCGCAATTTTGGAGTAGAGAAGACCGAGGCGATCAGAAAACGGAGGTTTCGACCGGCGGTCTCACTGTTTTAACATGAGCTGGTGAAAAATATTCGGTTTTTGTAATATCACATACTATATCATTAGGATTATATACATTTCCCTTTTCGTAAAAAATAAATTAACTACTCCATGTTAAAGAGGTAAAATTTTAATCATTCTCACAATTTTAAAATCATGGTATCTGACGAATAAAATCAAATGTTCTGAAAAAAAACATTTTAGTCGGCCAAAAGCCTTGACGATTGCATTTTTGGATTTATGTGTTTTTTAAAAGTAAATCAAGTTATAAGATTTTAGACAATTTTACAAAATTATATATAGTTTTAATCCGTTTTTCATAATCGTGAATCAATAATTATTTATTTTCTATTTATTTTTATATAACTTTTCTATGTTAATTACATCATCTGAATCTACAAAATTTAATTTCATAGTACATGATAATCAGTGTATGACTTTATACGTTATGATATGTTATTCCGTGTAAATTGAATTGATTCCCTACTATAATCAATAGTCTTATAAAAATTAAGTAGAGTTGACTGTGTTTAGATAATGTGTTTTTGTACTCCAAGTTTTAATATCAAAATTTTTAAATAATTGTTTAAGTTTTGTAACTTTTGTTATACACTATAGGTTAATTCATACTTTGTTAGCTACTTGAAGCTGTTTAGCTTAATTATAAAAAAAGCTATTTAACTTAGGCCCAAATGCCATAAACTTTGATTATTAGTTCATTCGTTTGTATTCTTGTTGATACATAACCATAATAGTAAAACATAATAATAATAAATTATATTAATATTAAATGGTGGTCTAATTATTTTCCGATACTCACTTAAAACTTTTCAAAATTGATGTTTATTATAACTTCGACCAAAAAAAAGTTGTTTATTATCTCATGTTGGAACACTATCCATCATATATATGTCAAATATACCTTACCACATGATTAAAAACTAGTGAATATTTTGTTGTTTAGACGTCTAACCCGCAAGGTATTATTAACTCAAATTAGTTTTCAATACGTGTGCGTTGGTGAAGGTCACCATCTAGTTATATATATTTGATATTGTAACTGACTTACGTGCAATTAATTGAGCGAAACTACAAAACTATGGGTTAACAAATAAAAAATAGTCTTAGAACAAGAAAAGGATATCCTTTGTGTCATGTATATAAATAAATAAAAAGACAAAAAAAGGAGTTTCAATTTGCAAGGTAAAAGACACGACAGAGATCCTCCTAGAACGCATATTCCCAAACTTGCACAACATTTTAAACACATTAAAAGTCTCAAAAGAAAACTTTGTAAACCTCATCGCCTTAAAAACGTTCTTAACTCTTATCTAAACACAAAGAGATTTGATCATATAATCGTCGTTATGGTGACAGAAGCCATGAAAATCAAGGCAGAGGTGTACCATGGAGACGAGACATGCAGAGAGAAATTCGGTTCGCTTTTGTCTGAAATTGGTTTACCAAACCGGCTCCTAAGTAACCAGGAGATCGAAGAATGTGGATACGTGAAGGACACGGGTTTCGTGTGGTTAAAGCATAAGAAGAAGAAAGACGAGAAAAGGAGATATCAAGACTCTTTCAGGTTCGATAACGTTGTGGTGTGCTTCGAAGATGAAGTCACTGCGTATTTCCAGCCCAACACGATCAAGAAACTCACTGGGGTTAAGGCCAAGGAGTTTGTTGTCTGGATCTCGCTCGGTGAGATTCATGTAAACCGTTCTTCTGGTTTAATTACCTTCAAGACACAGGTCGGTTTATTGTCTAAGTCGTTGCCTTTGTCTGTTTTTGAAGACGTTCAAGCTAATCATGATGTTAAGGAGAAGCCTAAAAAGGATCAACAAAAATTAAACAAAACCAAAATCTATCTGTACTAAAAGAAAAGAAACTAAATGTATAAAATGTATATGTACCTTTAATTTTTATTCATATGTTTTTAACATTTGCTTGTATGAAAATATATTTCTTCTATTAAACGAAATCACAACGCACAAACCGTAGCCAATATGAAAGAAGAGAAAGTAAATCAGCTTGGCTTTACTTATCCTATATATTTGAACAAACTGTAAATCAAATTTGAACCAAACACCAAATATACCAATAAAAGCCATTTTGAATTTGGATAGCTAACAACTCTTTAGGAGTTAAGATTGAGGCTATTCATTTTTTTTTTTTCTGAATAACCTTAAACATGGAATGATGTGAAAGATAATATAGATACAAGAGAAAGTTGAGTAAGAGGTAGTTAAAGAACATTTTGTATATATAACTGTTCTTTTGAAGAATTCAAAACCTCGAACCAATTTTCACAAGCCCTAAAAGATCCAAGAAAAAAAAATGTAGAGAATGCAACATAAACATATATAGATAGGGCTTAATTACAGGGTACTATGGTGCTGCGAAAGGCGTGAGCTGAGAACCACAAAGGCAGAGAAGAGCTTCCTTTTACAGAAAACATCTCCTTCCATAACTTACTTCGTCTCTGATACACCAAAACCTGTTTATGAGTAGCCAAGAACACATACTCACCGGTCTGGCAAATCGGGAAGATTCCAGGTACCAAACCTTTGATACACCTTAAACTTATGCTATCAACAAGGCTCCAAGTTTCAGTCTCATAGTCTCTCATCTTCCAGATCTTCATCCAACCATCTGATAGTTGAATCACCGACAAAAACCCGTCGGATTCCAAGAGATAAACCCGATTACGACCATCTCCACATCTGATCTCATCAGGCAAAGAAACCTTCCGCCACACATCGTGTTCAACATCAAGCGCAAGTATATAACACAAACCACTCATCAACCAATGAAGCTTCCCATTGACAAACACCACTTGGTTCTTGCTCATGTGAGTGAAACTACAATCTTCTAGCACCGAGACAAACTTCCTCCATTTGTTGGTCTCAGAATCAAACACCAAGCAAATGAAAGTCCCGTCGGGTCTCTGACCAAACGACCTGTGGTAACCAGCCATAACCACATAGAACTCTTTCCTGGCTACACCACAAGCCAAGCCAACAAGAGTTGCCTCACCATCTGGATAAAACCGAGTAACGGGTCTCTCTCGGCTCTTAGGCAGTTTCCTATACTCTCTAGTCGATGGATTACAAACATAGTAAACACCCTTTTCAGGAATGCTTGAGCAACACAACAAGCCATTACACGAAGCCCTGACTCTCACCCTGTCTCTAAGAAAACCCAATGATAACTCAGAAACACCTCTCAGATTATCAACGCAGATCAAGCTAGATTTCGATTGAGAAGAATCCGACACCTCGGCGACAAGCATTGTCTCTTTTACAGACACTTGATTGTACAAGGTAGTGAAGTATGTGTCGGAGGGCAATCTGTACCAAGCTTTGCAAACGGATTTGAACCTGAACAGCGATTTAACAGGTAACCTCGCCAGAATCTGAAGGATCACCTCATCGGGAAAGAGAGCGCCTTTTCGACCATCCATTACGAGATCAACTAAATACCGAAGAGAGGAGGAAGCTACGATCCGACAAAAAATAAAAAATAAAACTTTCTGGTCTTACCGCATCGGATAAGCCATAGGCTTCAAACCTGATCGTAGAGATTTTGTGTTTCGATTACCCATCGATGGAATAAGAGTAACACGAATATAGAGAGAATCGGATTAAAAATTTTATGTTAACACGAAAAAAAAAAAAACAATTTTAGAGAGCTCTGTGGAAAGAAATAACGAAAATGGAGAAAGAGATAAATCAAGTCGCGCGAGTGGGGAAGAAGAAGAGCGCGTGTTTCTGACTCACCTAATAAACAAAGACCAGTTGCATATTACCACTTTGTTTATTTTAGGCCCAAGGCCCAAGACCCAAGGCCCAAGACTCAAGGCCCAAGACTTCAAAACAAATCCAGTATGCGATAATCAAAGATAAATTGGGGATTAGTTATAGATTTGTTTTTTTTGTTTTAATCTTGTAACATGGCACAACAAGGCTAAACCTACACTTATCATTTTGTAGGTTTCTTCTAAAGTTCAAGCATATTTTCTGTATTCTGGTAATTTACTTTTGTTTTGTTAATATCTCCAATTAGGTCTAAACGTGTGTGTATAACTTGTCAATATACAATTAGGCAAACGGTTTGCAGTTGCCTAATTGGTAATTCATAATTAGGTCTAAACGATTGTGTATAACTTACTTTGTAATTTACTTTATTTTAATATCTCCAATTAGGCAAACGTTTTGCAGTTCAACTTGTTATTTTAATGTATAATTTCATATATGTATAGTTTTTGTAATTATGTTTACGAAGGAAAATATGACTTTTTCCAATTCGCGCAGTTCGATACTTGTAAATTCCAAATAAAAAGTGGTTCGATGGTATATTTTTTGACAAGTTAATAAGAAAAAAAAAAGTAAAGTTCGTAGTAAAGTAATAGAAATGGCGAGTTAAAACTTAGGATTCTTCCACCCATGAAGGATATTTTGACGTCTTGCTTCTTCTTGGGCCAACCTTATAGTAAACTCTTTTAAATGTAGCCCTTACGTATACACAAAACGTCTAGTCGTCTAAGTATATACATTTACATACGTGGTATGAACAGAAAAAAACTCACAGTTCATGCATATATATGTGTACGTATATAAATTATATAATATAATGGAGATAAATTATTAAAGGGAGTGGAAAGTGTATAATTGAGGAGTAGGATTTTGTCGTAACTCGGTAACTTTGTCTCAATGATTTGTGTCTTTGGTCACATCAGTTTCCATATCTTCCTCAGGCAACTTAAGTTGCTTCTTTACTTCTTCAATTTTTGTCTCCCTTTTGCCAGTTTTTTCTCCTTTTGCTTTCTTATTCTCTCTATTCCATTTTAACTGATTGATCATATTTTCACATAATCACATTACGATAATCATAATTAAGCCCATGGCGCACGCGTGAGTGACTTTTCTTTGTCCGGAAGAAGGGCTCTCTACAAGAAGATTCACGCAAGAGGATATGATGCTTTTGCATAGATCCAAAATATTTTAAGAGTCGGACAATTCCCGATGGTTTCGCTCTCGTCATTGTGGACTACGTGTCAGACTTTTTGACGTTTTATTTGCCATAACCTCCGACCCTTATTAAAATGAGCATGTACTTATTATGATTGATGAAGATTTTTCTTTTGCAAATGCACTTCAGATGGAATATTAAGCCATAAACCTAGTGACCGAAATGTTCAGTGGATATTAAGAAGAAACGAACTACTTAATGAGTATTAAACACACGACACAAAGATTTAATTATAGGTGAGTGTTTTTTGTTTATTTTTCTTGTCAACATAGGTGTCAAATGTGTTAAATAAAAAGATATATAGAATCTCTTCTTTTTGTTTGCTTCTTTATAGACAAAACAAAAATGATACATATAATATGTTCGACATATATTGTATCTCTCTGTATAGATACAAAAGATTATATATATATATATATATATATATATATATATATATATATATATATATATATATATATAATTCATAAACCCTTAACAAAAAAAAGAAATAAAAGAATATATATGTGTGTGTGTGATTCATGCAAAACACTCTCTATCTTTTTCACTCAGGCAATGGATGAATTTGAAAGCGTTTCATGGATTGAAGAACCGCCAAAATGTCATGAGCAAGGTATACACACACACGAATAATTTAATTATGTATATAACTCAATTATGTAGTTGCATAATTTTTTTATAGGACAAAAAGGCTATTTCAAGAAGAAGAAGACGATGATGACTTGTTCTTCTTCATGATCAAAACAATGACGCTATCTTACCCTGAGCTTTTTTTCTTTTTTTAGTTAGTATATCCTCTGCTTTTTCTTGACCTTGTAAGACCTTTTCTCTACCCTTGTCTGTCTTCTTACTATTCTTATCTTCTACATCTCTCGATTCTGTCCAGTTTCTACATTAGTTGTTTGTCTCTGCTAAATCGGTCAAGATTTTGTTGTATACTCATAGGCTTCGTATTCTTTCTCCTTTATTTGTCCCTCCTGAGCTACCTAACTTCTTCACTAATCTCTTTTCCAATGTATTTCTTTTATAAAGAGATCCTAGAGATCTTTGTAAACACATTCTAATGCAATTAATATAGCAATTGTGAATTTGTGATTAATAATTTGATATGATGATATACGTAACTCTGTTTAACTCACCAAGTTATGATATTACCCTATTGGTCGACGTTATGCATCGATTCTCACTAATACGCTTGCTAACTATTATCCCGAACCCCAAGATTTGATATATGGGGTAGTTAAGAACATTAGTTCGATTAAATTTTCTACTTCCTTTTCATTTTCTGTGCAAATTTTTGAGTCACATGCATGTATATATGGTCTTGGGTTGGGTTTTGTTTCAGATCTTGTTTTGGGTTGGGTTTTGTTTGTCGAGTTTTGGAGTTCAACTTCGGGTCTTGTAATAGCAATTACAAAAGCTATTAGCACTTTTCAGTTATATAACACCTAAAACCTATAAAACTGTTATTTTTATTGATTTAATTTTATGTAAGCGAAAGACCCTAAACTGAAATTTAGATTAAGTTTTATAGCTTGTAAATATATAGCTACGAAAATCAACTATGATGGAAATCGCATTAGAAACTCGGTTGCCTAGCTACTCGACGGTTTATTATATCATTTAGCAAGGAATAATCACATGATTACGAATGGCAATATAAAAGTTTTAACAGGAGACAACTATTGATACTTATATATTTATCTATTTAGATATACTATACTTACTTTAGAAAGAATTGCAGATAGGAAGACGACATCTGCTGCATGACGTGTTACAGTGTGAGGAAGGTATTTTCTGGATAGTGGTGGGATCGTCCGTACAATAATGGTGTTCAATAAAAAATTAAGATTTGCACGCGTTAATGGTGGGACTATCATCACTAACCATATTAATTAATAACTAAATTAATAACTATTGCATTCTCCTAAGAATCATAATAATCCCCTTAATGGCCACCCTAGAAACTCATACATTAACCACTGAGACGTTGCCACGTGGAGATACAACAATGATAAAGTAAAATAAAAAAGCACATTTTGGATCGTCTACTTTTGAATCCAAAGCCTTTCACACACTTCGGTCCCCTTTTTTCCCATATACAGGTCCCATAGACA
Source organism: Iljinskaea planisiliqua (assembly GCA_900108845.1). NCBI lineage: Eukaryota > Viridiplantae > Streptophyta > Magnoliopsida > Brassicales > Brassicaceae > Iljinskaea > Iljinskaea planisiliqua. The sequence goes on along the minus strand of FNXX01000002.1, from coordinate 4,338,441 downwards.
TGCTTCCTAAAAGCATCATGAATTGGATATTTGGATTATCCATTTTTCTCATTTATCATGCCAATTCATTATAATATATACTTTTTGTTTGCTTCTGTGACATATACTGAGTTAGTTAACTAGTATGTAACATGGTGGAACCAATTATTGTTTCTTTGGCAAAAACATATACAATCAAATGAAAATGAATTGTGTTTATTTGATCGCATGCTTCCATGAAGGAAATCATTAAATACTTTTTAGTTCAAATAAATTCACAAAGACACAAACGATCAAAAAGAAAATGAGATTAAGTTATTAATTTGATTCCGAATTGTTTTAGAAATTATCAACATAATTGTAATGTAGTATTAAAATCCCAATGGAACACAAACCAATCAAATCTACTTGAAAAATAACAAACTCCTAATTGCCCCCAATATATCTTAAGTTGCTAATATTTAAGAAACCCTGCTTTTCAAATATATAAGCTTTTTTTAATACAAATTCCTTTCACACACTAATTAATCCACTTTACTATTCTTTTTCTTACTTCATTTTTTTTTTCTTTTTAGATAATTATTTTGTCAGAAGCTTCCATTGTTGAGGAGCTGCTGTTGTTGCTGCTGTAAGAGCCAAAAGTCTTCATCACTTCCAATGTTCCAAAAACTGTCCGAATAAGAAGGTATCATCCCACTAATATTTTTATTTTCAAACCAATTAAGATAACTCTGCTCCTGCATCGCTGTTAAATCTCCGTTTAATAATCCACCTCTATCATCCAAATAAATCTGCGATGGCGACATGATTTGTGGTCCCACCAAATTATGATCCGGATTATAACTAGTCTCAATCTTTCCCACTTCACTACCCATGTGATACTCCGTTAAACCGGACGCCGGAGATACTGTCACGCTGGAAGTTTCCGGCGTCACGTAACCATTAGGGTTGCTCGTGAAACCCAAATGGTCTATGTTGGTGTTGGTGTTGACTCCGTCGTCGTACGACGTCATCAAGAACTGATCTGAAGGGGTGGTGACGCATGATGACGTGGCAGCAGAACCGGTGGAAGATGAAGCGGAGGCGGCTTGGATCCTCTCTACGAGACGAGGCATCCAAATATACCTCATGGTGTCTTTAAACTGTTGACTGTTCACGTCGCATCTAAGCTGTTTTGCATGCTTTTGCACACGTGTTCTCCAATAGTTTTTGATCTCGTTATCTGTTCTTCCTGGTAAATATTGTGCAATCTTAGACCATCTGAAATCACAGAAAATATAAATTGTAAAGTTGTGACGAAATTCTTATAGGTAGAAAATAACCAATCTTCCAATTCTTGTAAGCAGAAAAGAAAATGTTTTGGTGACGAGAGACGTGATCTTATATACATAATAATCATTACAATTGAATAAAGTCTATCTAGGACTTGTTTAAATTAGAAAAGTACCTATTGCCCCAACGGGAGTGAAGTTCAAGAATTAAGAGTTGTTCTTCAAGGGTTATGTTTCCACGGCGGACGTCTGGCCGGAGATAGTTCAACCACCGTAGTCTGCAGCTTTTTCCGGTCCTTTTGAGTCCTGTTTAAGATCGGAAGATACTATTGTTTAGACATCATCATGTACACGTATATATTGTATGAGGATTTCATACGCAAGAAACTCATCATAATGTTCATATTTTGTAAAATTATATCAAATTTACTCTATAAATTATATGGACCGTTGCTATGAGGCAAATTGTCTAAAACGGTCTTTTCTCCAGCAAACTTTCTTTCATTGCGTTAGTGCTCTTCCCATATAGATGTTGATCATTTATTAGCATTTGCTATTTACTTTTTACTTTCTACGCGATTATCGTTACTTTATTCAAAACCTAGGTTAAATTATTGAATCAATATTGAGATTCGAAAATATAATAATTGAGTCCATATAGGGGGAAAAAATCAGTATTATCATATATATATATATATATTGGTTGGAGTGAAATTACTTTTAGCAATTCATGAAGAAGAAAAAACAACGAGAGAAAGAAACATGAAAGCTTTACAGTTTTTGGTTTATCCTCATGGGGTTCTTTTCATTTGTGCATACAAGGCAAATTCCATTTTCTTTGAAAATTTCGAGACTAAATAAATTTGATCGACAAAAAAAAATGGAGTACCGAGTTGACTTTAAAAAAACACACACACACGGAATCGAAATATGACAAGAAAGGAACAAAAGGTAACAATAAGTTTGATAAATTTATGCAACTTGTAATAATTTGGCTTTTTTGTTTTTTAATCAAGGATGAGGACATTCAGACACACGAATACATATCTTAATCTGAGTGTGTATACGTGTAATTAGTACATGGTAGTGAATCATACCGGCGCAACGAGCGAGAGAGTTCCATCGGCCTTCACCATGAGTAGAAATGTAACTGATGAGCTTGAAATCTTCCTCAACCGTCCATGGACCTCTCCTCAGGTTCACTTCGTCATCCACGTTGTTCTCGGAATCCCCCGCGTCCTTATTGATCTCTAAGCTTCTTTTGTCATCCATATTGAAAAGAGAGAGAACCACAAAGAGAGAGAACCACAAAGAGAGATTCAGAGAAAAGATCGAGACTTTGGTACTTTTCTCTGTGTGTGTGTATAAATGAGACTTTTTGTTGGAGTTGTAGAGAGAGAGAATGGGTGTTGTTTGTATCCACAGGGAAAGATGAAGAAGTTGATGGTTTTTATAGATGAACAAAAAATGTTATTTAAAATAAAGAAAAAGTTTACTTATTTAAATGTATTTGCAACATGTGGGACGAAGGCATAAACTGCCGCAATATAAGAACTTGGTTTTTCTCAATAAATTATATACTATAATAGCAATAATCTCATAATATAATCCCAACTAGTTAACTATCTTCATAAATATACGCTTGCCTATTATTATTATTTCTCTGCTTTTGAATATCTGTACAAGTACATGCACGAACATCTTGAACCGCGTTGTTCGAAAATTTGGCATTGACAGACGCTAGTAGGCGGCAGGGCTTCCATCTTTTGAATTGCTTGACCTTTGGTAGATTCGAGACCAAATACTCTGTGTAGCAACTAATTTATACGTAGAGTTACAAAATTCGTCCTTGATAATCTATATTTGCTGCTAAATAGTTCGTTCCCAAACAGGTTATATGTTTCTCCTTGTTTTAGATGTATGTTTTGTCTCTATGCTTTTGGCAGCTAATTCTTAGATTGGACAAATACATATAGAATTTTCAAAACGTAAGGGTACTTTATATGTATAGTATCATAGTCCAAATAGGTTCAAGTGAATAATGTTGCGGACAGAGTCGTGCTTAGCCTCTGGTGAAAAAGACATTTGCGTTAGGCCACATCTCATTTAGGTATTTTTAGGACCATGTATAATTTCATGAAAATTATTAGTTTACTTAATTGAAGTTTTAATTGTTGAGTGTAATTATACTTCAATATTATATTTCTTTATTAGAAATTATTTAATTGTGACCTATATAAGATTTATTCAACTTAACATTTCAATTACGATGTGAATTTTTGTTTTTGTTTTTTTTTTTATGTAAGGTAAACTTTTATTCCTTGAAATCATATATACAGTATATACTTTTGTGATTAAATAAAAATCACATTAACCTCCAACTGCCAACTCCAAGCGGGAGACTCTGAAAATATATTTGTATGATGTTGATCTTTAGACTTCCTCACTGAACTCTTAATTAAGATCATAATCGAAGTCGTACATGTTTAATAAAAAAATAAACTATGTAAATAGTAGTAAAATATCTAATCTGACTCGCTCTCTCTTTTTTCTTTCACCAAACGCGTTATCCTTATGAACAAATTTAAAGAATGCCGCAAATTGAACATTAGTTAAAGGGTCGTGGAAGGAATTAATTAATGTTTAAAGGGTTAATAAGTGTACTTAGCGAGCACTTACTTCAGCACTAGAGCTTATAGGTTGACATTTGACTTCCAAGCGTGTAACTCTGCTTGTTGATCTAATAAGATAAGTTGTGTAACTTTGTATTGTTTACAATTTTTTGTTTTCAATCACTTTTTCCAACTTCAACCAAGTTGTTAATAATATACAGTATGTATAATTTTCGCGCGAAAGCTTTTTATGTTTCACTTACGTTTTGTAGTTCTCCACTTCTTCGTGCAGCCAACATTTACGCATGAGGTGCATTCAAATATTCTAGGACAATATTAACGTTCAGTACTATAGTTGAAGTTAACCACATTACGAGAAATCATACTGTTCTATTAAACAAACATAGAGTAATGTGATATTTGTGCATATGTATAACAAGTTGTTACGCCTCTGTTATAAGTTTTAACATATTATAGTTAAAACTTTCTTAATTATCATTCTAAACCTTGATAAGAAGTTGCAATTAACAGTAAAGTTTTCTTAACTTATCATATGTTCCTTTCCTCCATTATATAGTTTAGACTTTCATGGAAGTTTTCACGTTTTTTTTCATACTAATACTTATTTTGCAAATCGAATTTGTAAAAAGAATGTGTAAAACAGTATATACAGAAGTATGGAAAAATAGACAAAATTTCTGCTAACCTTATCGTTCTATATAATGATTTGTAAGACGACAAAAACTATTGAAATATATTACAGCTATTGAAGATGTATATTGATTATTAAAAAAAATGAAAGAGAGAGAGAGAGATTAGATTTTAGGTATTAAAATTCACCTTCTTGCAGCTCCCCATTATGCGGACACTATCTTACACAAGTGAATTTATACACCTTATTTCAAAAATTCTTCAAATGACATTCTTTGTGAAACAATTCTTCAAATGATACTTTTTGTGAAACAGAGGGAGAGTATGAATTATTTCAAAAAATAATTACATTAATCAAGTTTGGACCAATCTCAACATAACCCTAGAACTATTACCCACGCCCAAAGTAATTGTATTAATTTGATAAAAATTAAATTTAAAAGCTTGACTACATCAAAACGACCCCTCTATCTCGTAAACAAAACAGCCCGACCCCTACACTAATAAGTTTGTTGCACGTATTGGTTTGCCATCTACGTATACTAGAATGCATAAGCACACGTATCATTACAGGAGCATGAAAGAAATTAATAATTCTGACAATAATTTTGATAGTAATTAATAAGAATTCTGAGTTTGCATTTAATTTCCGTTGATATATGCGTGTTACCGCAATACTTAAAATGACAAAGTGAAAAAAAAAAAAAAAAAAATGACAAAGTGTTTTTCACCAAAATAAAAATGATGAAAATGGGACGTAGCGACATGTTCGTCCAAAACGTTTAAGAAGACGTTTCAGCAGACTATTTTGTTTATGGAGAATAAGATAATACTATTTCAGCACATTTAGAAATTATAAGAAGCTTCCAAATCTAATTTCTCTAAAAGAATTTTATGTTTATTTTTTTACTCGTTTCTTTTTACTCTTAATTGAAATAAAAATAAGGTCAACTGAATAAAAATATAAAAAACACAACAAATTATAACAAACAATGTGATTAAAGTCTTCCTAATATATATATTAAAAATATGAAAAAGAATTGTGCATTGCAACTTTATGCAATTTGAACCAACCAAAATATATGGTCTAGCAATTAGACACGTACAGAAAACCAAAAGATTATGTATTTATTAATCACTTTTTGCTCTCTCAACAAAATAGTATAAATATCTTGTTTTAGCAATTTATATGTTTTTTTGTTGTTCACAAAATTTATATGTTTTTTTTGTTGTTCACAAAATTTATATGTTAATTAGAAATTTTTTATAGAATAAGTGGAGAAATGAAGAGAATTTTTTCTTTCAAAATTTTTTGGTAAACCTTTTGTAAGTTAGATTGAACGTCAATGTCGATATGTACTTGATAATATTTAAGTTAGACTCAGTTTATCGAGAACAATCATTCTAGAAATATGTAAGGTTTCGAATAAAGAGCCACATCCGGAGATCAAGGTATCCATATAGCAATGAATATTTTTTAGAATTAAGAATATAAAACATGGAAATTGAAACTCTCTTTTGGTGATATTTATACTGGAGTGGAATAATTCGTTTGTTATATCTTATTGAACAGAATCCTTTTTACCAAATAGAATCTTCTCCATCTTTCTATTATTCTTTCTCTACTTTATTTTTAGAAGACAATGTGTAATGAGCCGTCTATAAACATGATTTTTGCAATTGTTTTTCTAGGTTTTTATAATTATATTAAAGTAATTCGTGAGATTTTTCGATTATGAATTTATAAGATTTCCAGAAATACTAACTAGAAGCGTGTCCACCTACGTTAAACTCGTAAGATTAGTGAAATCGTTCTAGCCATGTATTGCCTACCTATTGAGTTAAGTAAATCGGTTCCAACACTTCTATTTAATTTATATTGGGAATTTCCTTTTTTAGAAGTTTCTAATAATGATTGTTACAAACGACACGAATCTTAATTTTTAATTATCTATTTTAATTTTATAATATAAATGACGACGAGTAACACGTATGGCGTATTCTTTTGCAAAGCTTCCAATTTCTTTATTTATTCTGAAGAATCAATGCGTTTATAAAAATTACCTGTTAAAATATCATTTGCAAAAAAGGTTCTTTAAATCATAGGGTACTACTATAAGATAAAAGTCATTTTCAGAACTCAGATCCCTTACATAAGAAGAATGGCATTATTCGAACATTCTCCCATAATTATTAGGAGAATGATTTTATAGTCACAGCCACATGGGTTAAGAAAATAGTAAATTGGTAAAAAAAAGCTAAAGATTATCCGTAAAATTGGAAGTAGGAGAAATCTTGAAAGAGTCTTCATATATGGTTCATATCAAATAACGTAAACTCTATGAAGAATATGTTTTGACAGATGACTAACCTTGTTAGATATCGTATATGGAAAAGACTTACTGGTCTTATAAACCAATGAAATTATCCACTTTAAGTATGCTAGTCATTTTCGAAATTTACATTATTCTTCTTGACAATGCTTATTTGAAAGACAAGAGATGCGATGTAAAAACAACTTGACTTGGGGAAAAAAATACTTTACCAGATTTGAAATGAAACCATTGTTGTACTTTGACAAGTTAATTATGCACTTTGTACGGCTAACCTTAGCTCTCCCTAGGCTACAACTCTTGTCTTGCTTGTCGAGATGAACTACATGCATGACTTTGCTTTATGCGAAACAAATTCAACTTTATTGAGCTATATCTGTGTATTGTTCACATCTAAGTCTCTGACACGTGGCCACGTATAACTTTGATTAAAAATTTATTCTGAGCTCTAATTCCAATTAATTGGCGGGTAAACATCATAATCTAATTAATGATTTAGAATATATTATGTGTAGGTGGTTTCATGTAAGTTATGTGATTAGGCCAACTATTGAAACATTAAAGTATGAGCCAAAATAATACTTGTGGGCATCATTAGTAGGAACATTTGCAAAGGAACCACTTAGAACCTAACGCAGTAGATAAACACATGGTGTGTATTTGTTTACTACATAATTAATATATCTGATCATGTTATGTTTCAAAGGTTTTGATGAAATAATTTCTGATAGAAAATATGAGAATCTATCTCTATATGATGAAAAGAGAAGAGAAAAGAGAAAGCTGAAACAATATATAATACCAAAGAAAATATAATTTAGTAGACTCGCAAGAGTGAATTAATTTTTTTTGGGTAATATATCAGCTTTTTCTATATGTTCACACACTTAATTAAAGTTTCTCTTATAGTTACTTGGCCTAATTTCCTTAAATAGAAAAGATTCATGTTACGTTATGCGGTGCTTGTGTACATCTACTGAACGACACAGTGTTAGCCAATGGCATAAACGTCACGCAGTTTAGATGATTAATAAACGGCATGTAGTTTCAGTGCAACGTGTAGGAGCTGTTTCGACCGTCCGATCAAATTGAAAAATGTCCGAAAGTCCAGATCATCATCATCGATATTCCTTCGTAATCTCCCTTATCTAACCCCGACGATAAAACGCAGGAAGAGCCATAGAAGAAGAACAGATAAAACGAACTCTGTGAGTGAGACTCTTCGAGTGTAGGAAACAATGGCGTCTTTGGCTCAGCAATTCACGGGGTTGAGATGCTCTCCACTCTCTTCCTCTTCTAGGTTATCGAGGAGAGCGGCGACGAACTTCCCGCAGAACAAATCCGCTTCCGTTTCTCCGACAATCGTCGCAGCGGTTGCGATGTCTAGCGGGCAGACAAGAGAGCGGCTCGAGCTGAAGAAGATGTTCGAGGACGCTTATGAGCGTTGCAGAACTGCTCCCATGGAAGGTGTCGCCTTCACCGTCGACGATTTCGCAGCTGCTATCGAACAATACGACTTCAATTCAGAAATCGGCACTAGGGTTTGTCTCATCTTTTGTTCTCCTTTACATTTTTTGTGTGGGATTTGAGAAAGTTTCGAAATTTGAGCTGTAATCGCTACTTGAGTTTGGGTCGAGGAACTTGGGTAATATATGCATAATCATCCAATGAGAAACAGTTTCTGTAATGTGTTGTTCGATAGACCACATTGAGACGATAATGTTGGTTCTGTAGAGTAATGTATCATTTGTGGTAATGACATTGTTCAGGTAAAAGGAACGGTGTTCAAGACGGACGCAAATGGTGCATTAGTTGACATTTCTGCAAAGTCTTCGGCTTACTTGTCAGTCGAACAGGCTTGCATTCACAGAATCAAGCATGTGGAAGAAGCCGGTATAGTTCCTGGTATGGTAGAAGAGTTTGTCATCATAGGTGAAAACGAAAGTGACGACAGCTTGCTACTGAGCTTAAGGATGATCCAATACGAACTTGCTTGGGAACGATGCAGACAGCTTCAAGCTGAGGATGTCATTGTCAAGGCTAAGGTACGTTTGGACCTTCTTTGCTACTCTTCTGGTCTCTATAGTTAGCAAATGTCAGCAATTGGATTATATGCGTAGGTTATTGGTGCTAACAAAGGTGGATTGGTGGCTCTAGTGGAGGGTCTTCGTGGATTTGTGCCATTTTCGCAAATATCATCGGTTAGTACTTGTCTCAGAACTGTTAGGAGTTGAAGGATATAATCAACAAGCAGAACTTCTTTTTTTTTTTTTTTTTTTCTGTAGCCGGAATCTTATTTGCTGTTTAAGTCAAAAACACTACCTGATTAACGATGTGTGTTTTTCTACATTTTTTTTTTGTCAGAAAGCAGCAGCTGAAGAGCTTCTTGAAAAAGAAATACCTCTCAAGTTTGTGGAGGTTGATGAGGAACAAACAAAGCTTGTCCTCAGCAACCGTAAAGCTGTAGCAGACAGCCAGGCTCAGCTTGGAATTGGATCTGTTGTCCTTGGAGTTGTTCAGAGCTTGAAACCCTATGGTGCCTTCATTGACATTGGTGGAATCAATGGGCTTCTCCATGTCAGTCAGATCAGTCATGACCGTGTCTCAGATATCGCAACTGTTCTTCAGCCCGGTGACACTCTGAAGGTCTCTACCACGGTTATTCTTAATACTTTTTGATTCGGATGTTTGAGCAATAATACCTAACTTATAATTTTAACAGGTTATGATACTGAGCCACGACCGTGACAGAGGAAGAGTAAGCCTCTCCACCAAGAAGCTGGAGCCAACACCCGGTGATATGATTCGCAACCCAAAACTTGTTTTCGAGAAGGTAACACTATTTCCACTGAAATACTCTTTCAATTCCCTCTATGGTCTCTCAATCCTATTTTCTACTTTTCTCTCAAGGCTGAGGAGATGGCTCAGACGTTCAGACAGAGAATCGCCCAAGCAGAAGCTATGGCTCGTGCAGACATGCTTCGCTTCCAACCTGAGGTATGATGATTATCCACTTGCCTGGCCTCCATTATCAATATTCAATACTTCTCCATGTTTGATTTTTATCCGATGCATTTAAACTCCAAGCAAACTCGTAGTGTACATATATAGTAATCATCTTGGACTTCGCATTTAAAAGTCAATAGTTAGCTCCTAACGACCACAAATGAGTCTTGGAAAGTTGGTTTCGTATAGTTTTAGTTCCTAACCACCAGTGGTTCTTTTCAAGAATTATGTTTTGGGGGGGGTTTTGTTTGTTCACGAAATTTGATTGTGATCGATAACCGGAAAGAAACTAGAGAAGCTTTGGTTTTGCTGGAGGATAACAAGTTAATGTTGGTGTATGTTTGAGCAGAGTGGACTGACATTGAGCTCTGAAGGGATACTTGGACCACTCGGATCCGAGTTGCCAGACGATGGAGTAGATCTCACCGTCGACGATATTCCTCCCGCCGTTGATCTTTAGATTCAAAAGCTTTTTTTCTTTTTAAGTTTTCACAGACAAAACACATCCTTGAGCTTAATGTAATATGTAATAACTCATGTGTGTATTTTTTTTGTTTTACCATATTTCTATTGCAATGTCCAAAGTTCATGAGAACGCTTTGCGGAGCCCAACTGACCCGAACGTATAACAACCTGGCCTCAATTATACAGCAACATCTTTCTGATGATAAATTAATATGAGCTCTCAGCCTCTCAATCACTTCCGAAACATATGAATTTTGTAAAGATGTAAACTATTGATGGATGGTTTTGTAAATCACAAAAGGTTGTTGCATTTGATCTTCAGTCTTCACATTACTCAAGCCGGAGATCAAACCAAATCAATCAAGCAAACCAGAACTGGGTTTAGACTCTGCAAAGAATGTGATAAAAATCCCTTCAGAAGATTTCGTTAGATAAGAACACTTGTTTACAAGATTTCGTTTCAGCAGCAGCAGAAGACAGACGAAGAACGTTAAGAGAATCTCACATTCAGACATCATCGTGTCTTCTCTTGGACTGAAGAGCTAAACGAGCGTCTCTCTCTTTTTCAAAAAGTCTGTAATCAGCTCTCTCCAAGAAAGAAACTTTGTCCAAGTACTGATCCGAGCTCTTCTTGTACTTATCAAGCTCCTCTTCAACACCTCTGTTTTCCTCTTTGTACTCTCCCCAATCTTTCTTCGTCTTGTCCAACACACTCAGCTTCTGCTTCTTTTTTATCTGCTCAAGAACCGCATCAACCGCTGAAGGCGTCGCCGCCGCAGAGGAGGAAGAGGAGGAGGCTCCTTTGTTTCCCCTCTCCAATGCTTCCTTAGAATCCGCTTCCACTAACCGCTTTACTTCAATTTCTTGACCAGCAAAGTCTTTGACCTCGGTTATCTGCATTTTCCAGATATAAAAAGGCTGAGACAAAAGAGTCTAGTCCTAGACAATGAGATCTTAGATTCTAACGGCAGAACACAAACTCAAACAAACAAAAAGAAAGCTTTACTTAGGGATCGCAAAGGTGAAAAGACAGAGAGCTTAGACCCTACACAATCATTCTTCTTAGTTCCAAACAGCTGAGAGATCTTAGATTGTAACTAACTACAAAAGGTAAGCTTTTTCTGACCTCAATCTTGCCCCGGCTCGATGCAGCTGCAGCTGCAGCGGTAGCGTTTCTGACAGCAGCTAGAGCGGCAGCAGCAATGCTCTTAGCCTCCTCGCTGCAGCTATTATCCGAAACGATATCTTCCTTTTGTACAATTTTGTCATCCTTCTTAGCATCCACACCAAGAAGATAACTTTTCCAGTTCTGCAGAAATCGAGAATAAAAAAAAAAAAAAACATTTGAAATTCCATAACAAAAGAGGCAAACGCAAGAGAGAGGAATCTCACGTTATTAAGTGGCTTTTGTGCGGTTGAGCTTTTTGAGACGAAACTGAATCTCTTATTTGGCACTCCCTCATTCATACGCTCCCATATCTCCGCAACTTTCTTAGACACAACACTGCTCGAACCACTTTTTTTCTCTGTTTCCTCATCGGACCCCATCCCTAGATTCCAATTTTTCTACGGCTTTTAACAACGAAGCAGGATAAACTATACCGGAGATTGAAGAGTGAACTGCGTCGATGAGGTACAGAAACAGCCTTACCTCCTCCAAATAGCTCTAAATCGATGAAACTTTCTGAAACAACGCTACAAAGAGACGAGAAAAAACCTTTGTTTTCTTATATTAATTAGTTGACCACTGTAATTTAAAACAAAAACACAAATTGCCCCAAAACTTTCAGATATGTCACAGAAACTCCTCAATGCCTACAATTTATAAACTAACCTAGGATCCAGTAATGTTGCTGAAACCGTATATTCGTATCATCGATGACAAATTATATTACCACGATTTCTCATCTCTATTAGAGGATTACTTTTTTTAATATATGGTTTCTACATCTTGGATGAGACAATGAATCATATCTTTCGAGATTCTTTCAATTCAAATAAAAATCCCTGTAAGCGGGTGATTCGAAACCTTAATAAGTTATTTGGATCATTAGTTCAAAATACTGTCTCATCTTTCCAAATTCATCAAAGCTATTCAATTATCAGACCTGTAAACAACAAGAACCAATCCTTTAAACGATAACAGTCATTACAAGGTAAGGTGCACCAAAACTGCGAGTTCATATTCTCTAATAATTGTAATTCAGTTCCTTTTATGTTTTGTCTTCGTGGAGTCTTTTCCCTTTCTCTTCCATTTCTTATCCTGAGAAGATCTGTTCTTCTCTTCAATCTCCCTGACTTTGCGCTTCCTGTGAATACACAACCAAACACAATCACTTAGCAAACATTCCACTCATGTCTTATCCGCAACATCTCTCAATTCTCAAGATGACAAACTAAACGTAGCATTCTTGCGACTCGATAGATACTAAACTAACAATATACCCAACATGACATCTACAAGGTCACACCATGCAACTTCTTCAATCAACACGGGTCCAATTCCATTACCAATGCCAGATTTAGATGGATTTAACTGGAGGTATCACAAACTAAAGGTTTTTCAATCAACTAGCCTCAAAAAAGACATGCAACTTTTTACATTCTTATATTACGATACAGAAACTAAGCATATTCTTATACACTCTTTTTAAAACAGACAATGGAAGTAACTTACCTGTAATGAGAAGCTTTGGGATCTGAAACCAACTCCTCAGCAAGAGTTGTCTTTCTATTCTTCTTTGTCAATCTCCCATAAAACTCTTGAGCTGGTTCGATTACTGTACCAACCTGTTTTATTTTATTTTTTACACAAGGAAAACGAGAAAGTTTGGTGTAAGACAGAGGCCGAGACAAAAGTTGTCGTCCTGATATAATTTGCAGCTCAGAGACTTGCCTGGAAATACTTTTCACCTAGTTTTGACTGGGACACAACTCTCTTGTAGTGTTTGGAAGGATCCATGACATTTCTCAACTGCAAGATATCGAAATTAGAATGGAGTTAGGATCTAGAAACCAAAACCAGTGAACAGAAACAACAAACAAAAAGCAACAAGCCCATTACCTTAAGCAACTGAAGGTCCCTTTTCAGCTCAGGAGTCATCGTTGGTGCGGGCATATCAAACCTATCCACAATTGCAAGACAATGTGAGTCTCGCCCGATAATTCATATCAAACAAGAAAAAAAAGGTTATATAATTAGATTGGTGAGAAGCAAACGTTACCACTCTGATCCAGTGGTATCTTTGAGTTGCTTTCTAATCATCTTGTTAATTTTCTTTGGATCAGTAGGAGGAAGACAAAGTCCATCAACGAGCTCTGACTTAGAGGACCAGAGAGAACCGCTTTCGAGTCTCTCAGCTCCTTTGCTTGAACCGGAACTAGTTTTCGACTCTAAAGATAAGCCTGGAAGCTTTGGTTCCCATTTAAGACCGATCAGTGGTTTAATCTCCGCCATATTTAAATGGATGGTGTCTCTGTGACAAAGGTGATTTCACACAAATTCAGAAAGAAGAAAAATGAAAAGTAAAGAAATCGATACAAACGCTAAAAAACTCAAAAGAGTATTCTGAGAGTACCTAATCGAACAAACAAAAGAAGAATTCTCCTATGGATGTATAGCTTTGTGGTCTGGCTTTAGCTTGAAGAGTAGACGAATCCAAATCCGAACACTAAAAAAAAACAGAACATCATATGTCACAACAAGTAACAAATCACGATACTTTTCCGAAACAAAACACCAGTGAGATAGCAAGTTTACGAGCAAGACCTACGATATAATGGTAATATATAGTAAGCGAGAGCTCTAGGGTTTGCCAAAACTAGAGATTCACAATTATAGACTTCACCGTTTTAAACCTAATAATCACCCAAACTATGCATTCGCCTATGTTTGCGTAAGGTATTAACAAAACAAAAGCAAAAAACAATGTGAAATTTACACATCCAACAGGTATTCAGATAAGTAAAAAGGCGTAGAAACGAAGAAAGAAGACGACGAAGATCGTTCAGTTACCTGAGGAGAAGAAGCAAAGCAAGTGCGGCGATGGGAGAGAGACGAAGAGAGGCAAAAACCACAAGTCTTGAACTGGACTTGACACTAAACCCCTCAATTCTTCTTGGCCCATTAGGCCCACTAAAGCCTATGTTGATGTCTTGTGGGCTTGGTTTTTCTTTTCTTTTTTTGTCGTCCATTTCTTATTAACCCATAAAAGGGAACTTTTTTTTTTTTTTGTCAAACACCCATAAAAGGTAATTACAACTTTACAATTGATATCAGTGGGATTGGTTTTTGTGAGGTAAAAGACATGTGAAATATCACTCCCATATATTTTTTGTTCTCTACTTAAAAACCATTTCATTTTCATATTCAGTGTATCCTTTAACATCGTATTGTAGCAAATTAAAATCTATGAACAACATCTAGTGTTATTAATGTTTAACTACTCTCGGTGAGCTCACTGGTAAAATAATTGTTTGGATATATGACACACAGGGGAGTTTCGGACCACTGACTACAATAACATAATCCTAGATTTGACCACGCGAATGGTTCATGTAGTGTGCAAGGAAGCAACCAGAGCACATAGGATAGGCAGAATAACAAAGTTTGGTCAGGGATGAGGCAAGTGATGCTGATTCTCCGTACAAATAAATCTCCACTCATTCTCGTGAGCTATTAATGATCATATAGGTCAAGCTAACGATGAAACAAATGATTATATAAAAATTACATTTTAAGTTAGTTTGTTGTGTATATAGATATTGAAACATTATGCATCCATTCAGGATTGGTCCTGCTTTGAAGCCGAGGAAACTGGTGTTTCATGCTATTCGCACTATCCTCTACAACGTTGGACAAAACCTTCATTAAAATATCAATAGACAAACACTGTGACATATTGAGAACACGTACATTTTGATATACTTCAGCAACGCATGCAGCTGTCAAAATACAGAAACTAAAGGAAACATTAAAAAGATGAGAAACTTAGGTAGTAAAAAGTTACGATCTGATTCGTGTTTTGGGTTAAGAAACTAAACAAAGTAGACATTAACTGCGGACAAAGCAAGAAACGGGTAAGGGTGTTGTCAATCCGCCTTTTTAGAAGAGGCTCTCGACTTGGCGCAGTAGTCGAACAAGCTCCCATCGAAGCATCTCCTAACAGCTTCTTTGGATAAATAACCATTCTCGTCTTTGGCCAGTAAGTACAGTACTCCCCACTCCATTTTACTCGCTGCCCTGTTTCCATTTTCACACACCATTAACAGACCGAGAGACCATCAGAGAGATAGAGAGAGATGGGACAGACCAGCCAAAGAAATCGAATGCGTTGCGGTTAGCCTCAGTCATTTGCCAGAGCTCGTAACGGGTTAGCTTATCAGGCACTGTACGTGCGTACTTACTAAACATGTTCTCCAGATTTGCCGGAATGTACCTGAAAGTTTCAAACTTATAATCACAAGTCCAACGAGGTGTATAATGGACAACTGAGAGACGAACCTTCCTTCAGTGTCGTAAGTAGAGGTGTCGCTTCCATGTTTGGCTCTGTGGATGTTTCTGATGTAAATCGGGAAGGTAAAGGAAGGCATCCAAGTCTGGTTCAGAGAAGACATGTTGAGGAACCAAAAGAGATAAATACACTACTCTGCCTATTGATCATTGAGCTGCGGATGAGAAACTTACAGGCAATGTAGCGTAACTCATCGTAAGGTGCACGATGAGTGTTAGAAAGAAACTAGAGATCACGTTGAAACCAAGTGCTCTAAATCCTGATCAGCAACGCAAATCAATGATTAATGATCTGATTATACTCTTGATTTTTTGTTCAGTCTTTCTTACGATTTTTCAAATACATACCTCTGAATGTCTCTGATGGGTAGATGATGCCATCACCATCCTGGTCAAAGAAGGCTACGTGCTGCTGAAGAACAGACATGTCCTGGTGCTTGTGTCCCCTTGTCCCGTTAACGTTTTCCATGTCAGGTGCAACCATCGCTCGAGGCAAATCTGTTTTAAAATCCACCAAACAACTAGTACATGTTGAGAACAACACGAGTTTCGCATTAATTGTGTAGCCATACGGAAACGAACACTAACAAAACTTTCATAGCTTTTAGAGGATCCAAATAGTTAATCAACATTAATGAATGTTGGTTACATAAGCCTTATATAGGCAGTGGTTAATCCAGAGATAATCAGATTAATAACTCGGTTTACGTTAAACCGGACTATATACACAAAATGCAATCAACTCTAATATTTACTGATACGTTTCTCGTACAAAGTAACTAGTAAATGCTGAAATCAACCGTCACGTAGAAGAGGAAACGAAGATTGATCACAGTATCCAAAAATGAACAAATATGATTCTAATTTTGGAAACATGCGGGAAAAGAAAATAGAAGAAAAAGAAATGTACGAACATGGTTTAGGGAGACGATCGTCGAGATCAGTCCGGACCTTCCTCTCGGCCGTCACCGGAGCTTTGGCAGCCACCGTGGCAATCGACTCTGATCCTACATCTGTCGCCATCGCTCTTTCTCTGTCTCTCTCGCGTTGTGTATTGTGGTGTGAAGAGCCTTTTTTATATATATGGAAAGAGGGATCTGAGAGAGAGTGCAACTATTAACTGATTCCAAATAACTCGCGGGAGTTGATTCGCCTTGAACAACCACCTCTTCTGTTGACACGTGGTCGTCTCTCCACGTGTTTCTATGACTAAGCATTTTTCCTCCTTTTAATAAAGAAGCAAGTAATCATGCGATTGTCAGAAGTTCCTCTTTTTATGATTTACATTGTCAAAGTTTTCTTCATTTGGTTTTGTAGAATGATATTGATAACTCCGTATATAATTGCTATATTTTTACAGCACATATTTATGATTTTTAAATCTAATTCTCTAACAAAATTGAATAAATTGACCTTTTATTTATATAATGTAATTTTTCTAAGTAATCAATTATTTTCAGAAAAGGAAAGAAGTAAAAGGTGTAATTAAGAAACAAAAAAAAAGTGAACAAAAGGTTATCAATGTAAAAGCAATACACCAAATAACGATTTTCATACATACTCAAATAAAATACAACTTATTCTAACACAAATGATTCCAAATGTTTATTGAACAAATCTTTTTATTCAATTCCAATATTCTCCATTGCCATTACCTAATTAATTTGTATTTTTAATGTTACCATCTTCTGCAATTTCAATTAAAATATTGAAGCTTTTTTTATCAATCACATCTGTTCCAAAAAAAATTAGTCTAACTCAACGGAGCTTTCAGTTCATAACCAGAAAAATTCAGTATTTTAGAAAAAAAAGAACAAGGATACAAAATTTATTGTACTTGACGTAGTAAGCAGAAGCATTTGACCAATCACAATAAATATAATAAAATTCAGGAGAAAGCCAAAAAAGTAACCATTAAGTGGGGCCCTCCTCAGATCTTGTACAACAAAGATAAAATAATATTCGTACTCCATCGAAATCTCAGCCGTTGATAGATACACGAGTGGAATCCAGCGGTCAGGAGTAAACTTGAAAAAAATGGGACAACAGATACGTAAGAAGGAGAAGCCAAAATACGTCTTCTCTGATCTCATTGTTTAGGGAAAAAAATTAAAGCAGAGTTTTTTGGGAAATCGAGAAGACATATACTAAAACCAAAAAGGCCTTTCTTCATTCAATTATTCATTCATCATCACTACTCATCATCAGGGCCCCTTTGTGTTCTGTGATTCCGTTTCGATTTTCGCGCCGCCGTTGCTCAGTTCGAGTAAGATTCTCTACACCTATTTTCCCGGCGATTCTATTTACAGTTGAAAATTTCTCTGTGTGTTTTCACAATCTTATTCTGAGATTTAGCCTCGAATTAAGGAGTTGACGGGTCGATTTGTGTGTCTGTGACTTTTCTACGGATTAGCTGATTATTGGGTTTGATTGTTGTGTTACTTTGATTTCAAAGTTCCCAGCTTTTATGACGATCGTTTTTTAAAAAAAATTTTGATCACTAATTGTAAGTTTTGATTAATGAAGTGATTATTAAGTTATCAAATTTACCTTACGTTTTCCAGTTTTCTTTTTAGTTTCCACAAGGACGATTTATAGACATCGCTGGATTAATTTGTTTGTTGATTTCTATCATAAAAGGTCTGATTTTTCATGTTAACCCACTTAGCTTTAGATCCTAGAGTTGCCTTTTAGGATTGTACAGTTTTAGTTTTTGTGGAATTATGTTTCTGAGTGTCTTTCAGTAATCGAAGAGATTCTCCTTATTTTGTGTGTTCATTGAGTTTTCAATGTTGATGGGTTTATTATGCTCATGGTGACTCCTTACGCGTCTCTCTGGCTCGTCAAAAGCCATATATTTACTTACCTTTGTGAAAGTGGGCGTAAATTTCATTCCCTAAGCACTGATTCCATATCTTCATGTAATGGCCTTTCACTATCCAGATGTAGATGCCTCATCATTCTCCATGATCATTTCTCTTGGTTCATAGGTTTCTGGATAAAAAAAAAAAGCACACTAGATTTGTCCTCTCGTTTCTTTCATCTTTTGCTTTTAGTGGTATTGTTGATGATTGCTGAAAAATTCTCAGTTTCTAAGGGTATAACAAGAAGAGAAGAGATGGAGAGCTAATAGTTTGTGATCTAAAGCTAAACAAAAAAGCTGGGAATATTCCTGAGAGATTGTTTTTGACTGGGGGAAAAAGATAGAATCAGAATTGTGTGAAAGGAATTTATTCAATGGTAGTCATGTCCTCTGCATAAAGTTATATTCTGTATATTAACTTGCCGAATGTGAGTCTCATATCTCGTTCTTATTCATGCATCAAACTTGCCCTCATTACCTTCTGAATTTCGGATACTGTGTGGTGTTGTGCAAAACTGCTCGTCTTCAATGACTCTGGCTAATGATTTCGGATATTCAACCGCTATGTCTTCATCTTTTTCAGCTCTACATACTTCTGTAGAAGACAGATACCGCAAGTTTCCTAACTCTTTCTGGGGTTCATCAGGACACGAACTGATGAATAACCCCGTGCCTTGTCAGTCGGTCTCTGCTGGCAATTCTGGTGGCTATATGTTCTCGTCTCCCTCCGGATACTGCAATGTTTCAGCTGTCTCAACTCATGGAAGGACTTCTCAAACCCAGCCACCTGTCTCCACCATGCCAAGTGATAGATTGGCTGTGCATGATTGCCCTTTGGAAGCACAACCCTCGTCGTTGATTAATCATCACCCTCAAGTGTTTGCAGATCCGCTTGACGAGTTCTTTGACTTTTCTGACCATGTTCCTGTTCCGAATCCACAAGCAGAGAGTAGTGGAGTGAGGGTGGTTTCATCC
This sequence comes from Iljinskaea planisiliqua, assembly GCA_900108845.1. Lineage (NCBI taxonomy): Eukaryota > Viridiplantae > Streptophyta > Magnoliopsida > Brassicales > Brassicaceae > Iljinskaea > Iljinskaea planisiliqua. The sequence continues at coordinate 4,318,774 of FNXX01000002.1, read as the reverse complement.
GTGGAACTCCATGAGCAAAGCGAGTGGCAAAATTGGGCAGACCAGCTGATCTCTGTTGACAATGGTTCGGAGCCGAACTGGTCTGAACTTCTTGGAGATCCAAATCCCCACAATCCAGTCTCACAGGTTCAGTTTCTCCTTAGCCATATATGATCTCTATATATGTTCATATGTCATTTAAGCAGCGTTCACATGATTTGCAACAGATACCGACACCATCATCGGACGTACCAAGGCAAGAGGTAATAGCTAACCAGCAGCATCAGGTGGTTTCTTTGGAGGAGCAGCTCAGTGGCAGAAACTCATCAACTAGTGCAGCAACATCTAAACAGCGCATGCGTTGGACGCCAGAACTTCATGAGGCGTTCGTTGAAGCTGTTAATCATCTTGGTGGTAGTGAACGTGCGTAAGCTTTCTTCTTCTCTCGTTCCTGAAAAATACTATCTCGAGGCTGTTAACTGTAAACAGTGGGACTTATTCTTCTCTTGACTTCTATAATTTTCACCATAGGAGCCACGCCTAAGGCTGTTTTGAAGATCTTGAATAACCCTGGCTTGACCATATATCATGTAAAAAGCCATTTGCAGGTTTGTTCTTACCCATATGTGTATTTCTTTTTTGCATCTGATGTTGTTATTCTGCTACGCCTAGCTCATTTCTCATTTTCTACCGTCTTTACATTGAACCTTTTTCTTACAGAAATACAGAACGGCAAGGTATAAACCGGAGACTTCAGAAGCTACAGGTTAGAATTATACTGTGTTTTTTCCCGAGCCACATAGGCCTCTAAAGAATTGGTCACTCTCTGGGAAAGGCTAAATTCCCGAAGGCAAACAGCTTACGAAGGGGCTCATATCTCTGTATTGATTTTGTTTCTTTCTTGCACAGGAGAACCTCAAGAGAAGAAGATGACATCTATCGATGATATCAAATCTCTTGACATGAAAACGTAAGAAATTTCAGTTTTCAGTTCACTGCATAGCAAACCAAGAATATATTCTTCGTATTTGTTCAGAATTTTTATTGTAATAGTGCTAAATATTTACGTGTTTCTAACTAGTTAATTTTGCTACTATTTCTCTACCAGGAGCGTTGAGATCACACAAGCTCTAAGGTTACAGATGGAAGTTCAGAAACGTCTCCACGAGCAGCTCGAGGTAATTATTTCTTTCACTTGCGTAACCACTAAAAAACTATCCTTCTTATGAATGGTATTCTTATATATCATTAATATTGTCTGATGTTGTTGAAAATTATGTGCCCCAGATTCAACGGTCGCTGCAGTTACAGATTGAGAAACAGGGCCGATACCTACAGATGATGTTTGAGAAGCAACAAAAGTTACAAGAGAACAAGAGCTCTTCCTCAGAGCTATCACCAAAGCAATGCAACGAAACATCTGCAGAAGTCGAATTTGGTCTAGAGACACAAATAGGGGAACAAACTGAACCTGCTCCAACATCAAGGAAACGGGCCAGAGAAGATTAGTAGATTATAAAACATGTCAAAGTTGATTTGGTTGGCGAAACATGTTTGATTGGGAATTAAGTTAGGTGTTTTGTGGAAAACCCTGAGATGCAATAACTCCAGTTTTGTTAAAAGAAATTTGTTTCTTCCTAGCTTTGTTTTTTTGTTCAGTTTAGGAAGCAGTTGCTTTGAAGGCCCTGCAACACTAACTGAAGATCAATTACAGAAGATGATTGCAGGTTTTCTCATGTACATAAAAATATTGTATTTGAAATCTGGCAAGATGGGTTAATCTGATTTGATCTAGTGGAGATGCAGTGCAGGATTATGGTTCAGGAGCTCTGTCTCTTGTTTTTGGTTTGGTTTGTCCTAAATGCATCGTGTATAAACTCTGACTTAAGACGGTACAAAAGGATATTTCTCCATCAGCTTCCATTTTTACAACTGCAGAAATTGGAAGAGCCATCAAAGCGAAGCTGTGACTCTCTCGATTTAGATTTTGTTACCTTTTGGATTAAAAAAATATCTCTAAACACTAAAATCCAAAAGAATCAACAATGGTAAAGCTGGAAAATTGTTGACTAAACAGATTGACTATAGAAATAGGATATTGTCATATCATACTGACCATGGGCTCCGTTGACTGAATTTGTAACATCATCACTGCACTTGCACGAGTTAACACATTCGAACGTCTTTTTTTATTACATGATCTTAAGTGTGTATGTATATCTCTGCATGACTTCGTAAATATGCATGCTATATACACATATCAAAATCCTGTCAACTTTATATTTTAGAAAATACGATTAGTTAAAATTATTGTTCAGATATTTGAGTTTAGGTTTTCATCAGTTTTTTAAATCAAATACAATAGTATCTTCTACTCAACTGATTTTTTTTTTTTTTTTTGGTATTTTTTCTACTATATAATAATGAATTTGGAAGAAAGAAAAAAAGGAATAATGTGGGAAGATCTTGTTGGAGAAATTAGAACCCATTTTATCCTAGAAAGCTTTACATGAATGGATAAATTACAAAGACATAATAATATTCGTGCATACGTTTAATTTTTGTTTTTGTGTGCTTTGCTCGTGGGCGTCTCTGAAAAAGAACCGATTGGAACACGAGACACTAGTGTGGTGCTTAAGCTTAAGTCCGAGAATACTCGAGACGGATTTACATTGAGGAGCAAACGTATGGGAGTGATATGCAATTGTGCTATTTTTTAGGTGTGTGGGCTATTCTACAGTATTTCAAATCTTTTCATGAAGCGACTAGTGTGATACTTATAGAGTTCTTAGGGATATTTATAGAGTTTAATTACCTCAGTCGGATTCTAATATTCAGTTAGTGAGGTATATCCATTTGCCTGTCTTCCCAAAGAAGAGCTAGATGTGGCTTTGGTTCAGCCCGGTTAGCTTCTTATAAAGGCTATAGCAAATCATCAATAAATCGCCAGCTGTCTTACACATTTTATTGTTCTTGAAAAATATTCATATGAAAAATGGACACTTGGATTTTGACATATTTATAGCATCTCATTTCCCTTTTACTCTTTTAGTAGTGACGTGAAGGATACATTAACTGAAATGATCATGATGTATTATGATGCATCGATGATGGATGGATTCATGGACATCATCATACATACCTTTGCCCAACCGGGTATGTTTTCTGGTCACGAAGATTATGGTATAGATTTATTCTCGAAGCTTCATTGATCTCTCTAAAAAATCGGACATACCGTATTAATACAAATTGTGTAACACCGGTCGCATGATTGAATTTGTATATACCAACAAAAGTAAAACACATATATCATACAATTATCATTATTATCCCGTGTTTTATACTAAACTTTTAATTCAAGTCACTTCTACTTTTTCAAGCACGAGAAGAATCGTAGTTAATTGCTTCACCAAACATCAAAGGTTATAATAAAAACAAAATAAATAAATAAATCAAAATTTAAACAGTGTGAATGTGTGATGATATATTTCTGATACTATTTATTTACTTTAAAAACAAAACACAAACACAACCTCGCTCACATCAAACTCTCACTTGTTGTCACTTCTATGTCCTAAGAAACCGCGCTTTCGGGTTAGCTTCTCAATGCTTTTTCTCTTTTCTCTCTCCGTTTCCATGAATTTCTTTTTTGTTCTTTTTTGGGATAATTAGTTACATAAAATATAAGTAAACAATATTGATAGATATGTTTCTTTCTGGATTCTTGGCTTGTACTGAGTGCATTTGTGTTATGATTCTCTACCTCATTTTCAGACCAGCTGGTTGAAAAGCCATTCTGTTCTTTCTTGCTTTATAATCCAAGTGTCCGTTTTTCATCTTTCGTATCGAAAATTCGTATTTTCCTAATCTCTTTTTCTTTTTTTTAGAAATTTTTTTTTTCTAACAGTTCAAATCGTTTTAAAAAAAAAAAGACTTTAGATACGATTAACAGTTATGCTCTTCTCTCCTTTAATATCTCCATAATTATGTGACAATCCGTTTCATGGGTTTATTTTTTTCTCCTCTCTTCCTTATTTCTTCATCTTCTTATTAAGTAATTATCAGTTTGTATTCAGCTCAGTGTTTAGGTGGAAATGTGACTGAGAGATTTATAAACGTTTCATCAGATTTTAAAACTGGGTTTTTCATTTGGTTTGATCTGCTTCATTGATAATACTAATTTATTTTTTGTTAATTTATCTGTTGCAGGAAAATAGAAAATGGACCACTTGATGAAGGAGGAAACAAACATAGTTTGATCGAAGCATCTTAATCTATCTTTTTTTTCTCCACAAAGTATCTTAGAAAAGAAATAAAAAGTTAGAGAAAATATCATGTGATTTGTGGTTGATAGTTGGTAAGTGTGGCTATAAAAGAAAGTAGTTTCTGAGAAACTTGTAGGTAGGAAGAAAGTAGGATATTTCTCGGGAAAATCGTTTTGTGTTTTCTCGGGAAATGCTTTCAGTTACGAAGAGAAGTAAAAGACAAGATAAAGAACAGCAAGTGGGGTTCGGTTCTTAGTTGGGAAAAATAAATGGAAGCAAAAGGTAGTAGTAGTAGTATAAGCATGAAGTCATTAGAGAGAGTGGTTTCAGATAAAGCATTAAAGCTTGGAAACTCATTTTCATGTCAAATCTGCGTGGTTGGGATTCTGTGTGGAATCTGTCTCACTTCACTCTTCTTAGCTGCTCTCACTTCCCTTGGCACCTTCGAGCTCGCCGCCTTCTCCTTCTCCTCTGTTTTCCCTCCTTGCAATTCCACTTCTCAAATCATCAGTAAGTCTCATGAAATTTTTGCTAACTTGTTGTGTTATCATGTGATGATAAATTCTTGTTATTTGCAGATACGGGTGCACACGTAGACAGGAAGCTGAAGTGGAAGAACAAAGCCGAGACAGAAGAAGACAATGATGATGATGATGATCAGGTGAAACTTTTGGTCTCTGCTTGGGACAACTTACTACTAAACAATGAAGACTACTTCAAGAAACAAGGGATGAACAGATCTGATGTCCCAAACGCTCCACATTTGGAGAATTGTGAGGAGAGGACACGAGTTAGGAAGCGTTTGGATTCACGAATAGCGAATCAGACATTTCCATCTTGGGTATGCTTTCTTCTTTGTCATCATCAAGAAAATAGTATGATGAACGAAACGATCAACACAAAAGCTTGTTACAGATAAATGGAGGAGATGAAGAGAATTATCCGTCAACGAGGAGAGTGCAAAGAGACATATGGTATCATCAGCACCCTTTGGACTGTGATGACAAGAGTCTCAAGTTCCTTGTAGCTGATTGGGAAACGCTTCCTGGTTTTGGAATCGGAGCTCAGATCGCTGGAATGACTGGTCTTCTCGCAATCGCTATAAACGAGAACCGAGTGCTCGTTGCAAACTACTATAACCGAGCTGATCATGATGGTTGCAAAGGTACCCGCAAACACATTCTACACGATGCTTTCTTAACATCATAAGCAAATATGAGTTTGATTTTTTGGAGTTTCTGATATGGTTGCAGGTTCTGCACGAGGAAGCTGGTCTTGCTATTTTCTACCGGAGACATCGAAAGAGTGTAGGAAACGAGCGTTTGAGGTAATGAAGACGAGAGAAGCGTGGGAAAGTGGTATTGTTACAGGGAAACAAAACTACAGCACTAAGGAGGTTTGGGCTGGACATATACCAAAGCTATGGGGTAAGCCTTGGAGTTACATGAAGCCAACTACAGAGATCAACGGAACGTTAGTCTCCAGTCACCGGAAAATGGATAGGAGGTGGTGGAGAGCACAGGCGGTGAGATACTTGATGAGGTTTCAAACGGAATACACTTGCGGTTTGATGAACGCTGCTCGACATTCAGCGTTTGGAAAAGAAGCTGCTGAGATTGTTCTCTCTGCAGGAGACTGGAGAAGGAAGAAGAAGGAGATACGGTCAGAGATTGAGGAAGACGTTTGGTCGAACCACAAGCCGTGGATTCCGAGACCGATGCTGAGCGTGCATGTTCGAATGGGAGACAAAGCTTGCGAGATGAGAGTCGCGGCTTTAGAAGAGTATATGCGTTTGGCTGATCGGATCAGAGATCGGTTTCCGGAGCTCGACAGGATTTGGCTCTCGACGGAGATGAAGGAAGTTGTGGACAGAAGTAAAGATTATGGTCGCTGGCGATTCTATTACACGGAAGTGGCGAGACAAGTCGGTAATAAGTCGATGGCTGACTATGAAGCTAGCCTCGGGAGAGAGATGAGCACAAACTATCCTCTGGTTAACTTCTTGATGGCGTCAGAAGCTGATTTCTTCGTCGGAGCTTTGGGCTCCACCTGGTGTTTCCTCATCGACGGTATGAGGAATACCGGTGGTAAAGTCATGTCCGGTTATCTCAGTGTCAATAAAGACCGGTTCTGGTAACTCTTACCGGTTCCGCTATGTACATAACTGATCTACCAGGTCAAGACTCCTCCTCTCCTTGTTTCTGATGTTTGTACATAAAGAGTTTTCAGTGTATAATGAACGGAAGGTTTATTACGGTTTGGCTTACAAACAATTCAGAGCAACCGCGAACCAACTGAACCGATTCTAACATGGCTTCAACCTGTGAAGTAATAACTGAACAAAATGGCTGTTTCTGATATAGCAAACGTGTTCCTTAAGAATTTCACAAATAAGATGGCATACTACAAACAATAACACAACCAACCTTTTCTCATCTAAGTGACACCCTGTTCCTCCGGATGGCAACTATTGTTCCGGTTCTTGATTGGAACGGGAACTCGAGGAACCAGGTTTTGGAGCACCGTGTTTCCTGTTCTTCCTGATTCTAGCTTTCTTGGCTTTCATTCTGCGTTTCTTCTCAGCTGAGTCGACCCATTTGTAATCCGACGGTATGAGGAAAGGGTCAACTTCATTGTCCTTGTACCGGTTACTGTCGCTGTCACTTGATTGGCCACCACCACCACGAGTACCTTTCATCCACGACACCCAAGATGCTGATGATGAATTCTCCGATGACTTCGCATCATGAAAAACCGGGCTAGAAGGAGGCGTTGAGAATTCCTCAGATGGTTGGAGCTCTTCAAATTTAGTAAAAGTGACAAGCACACGGACGGTTGGTATAATAGGGATCGCAATCTGCACAATGAGCAGACAAGACCAAATAAGCAAAACATGAGATTGGCTGAAAGGGAATTCATCATAACGGGGCAGAAGAAATTACCTTGACAGGGAATGTTCCTGTGGGAAGTTTAGTGGTGAGGAGCTCTCTGAGTCTCCTCACGGCTTTGACCTTATTGGCTAATATGTCGAGAAGCGGAAGAAGCTCTTCTGTCTTAAGAGGGAAATCAGGTGTTAACCACAATACAGGTCTTAACCCTTTCTTGTACTCGCTCTCATTCTTTTTCTTCTTGGCACCGCCTTTGTCCTTTGCTTTCTTGCCATCTCCAACATCCTCCTTGGTATTATCAGATAGGGTTGACGATCTTAGGCTTTTCCCTTTCTCTTTCTGGTTTCCATCTTCTGGTGCCAACTTGGAGCCTTTCTTAAGCTTTGCTGTTGTGTCTTCAGTACCATCATGGCCAGGTTTTGAGCCTTTCTTGTTCCAGCCAAACCAGCCTTTCTTCTCCCTGAGAGGAGCACCATTGGCTTCTCCTCCTGAACCATTTTCCTGGTGGTCGCTAACGTCGTTCTCTTCATCTTCAGCAGCATCGGAGTTCCCCATCCGCAGGGCAGAATCCAACTGCATTCTTTCCTCAGACGTTAATACATCCTCAAAGCCATCATTCTCGGCACCATTCGCCATTCTGTCTTCATCAACAGCAAACAGTTCCTCATCAGTCATTGCACCAGGAACTCTTCTTGATTTCACGCTCACCATCACATGAAGCATGTCATACACTTTGGCTTTCCAACTCCCAACCGTTTCTGTCCTCTCTTGCCGTCTCCAATTAGATTGAGGAACTAAATCAGCCTGAGTGACATCAATGCCAGGCCTATACATGTTAGTCTGAGACATTTGTGCCACTTCATGAGCAACTTCCACTTCTGTCGGTTCGGTACCTGCCCCCTCCAAAGCGTTTGTCACTTCTTTTTCCTTGTGAGAAAGAACAATCAAGGAACCAGGAGCTAGTGATGTTTTCCCATCGTCGGACGTGTAACCCTCTCCCAGAAAAAGAAAGGTCTGATCTGATCGTTGGATGCGGAACCCATCGAAACCTGCAAGGGTCATATCAGCACGGAGATTCGAACCGCGCTTCCATATCCGGTAGGTATCCGAGGGAGCAATACGACTAATAAAAGGAATAACCGAGCTCTCGAAATGAAAAGTTATCTCCATGTAGAAATCACGGATACGTGATGCTGAAGCAGTTATCCGGGGAAGCCTCCGACACCACTTGGCCCAAGCAAGGGGCTGGTAATGCCGTGCAATTATCATAGCAATCGCCTCCTCTCTAGTGCAAACGGCTTCTTGTAGTGCACTCCAACCATTCTCGTTCTGCAGGCTCCAATCTGCCCCAGCAGACATCAAAATCTCGGCAGAGACAGGATCTCGCATACGAACAGCAAGATGAAGAGGGGTTTCACGCCCAGGAACATCTCGCCGATCGATGACAGCAGTGACAGCATCAGCACGAGCCTCGGCTTCCAAAGACTCTGCCTCGTTAGTAACCTCACCAGCCTTGGCTAAGCTGGGAAGACCCGTCACGATTCGCCTAAGAGCCGCATGATCATGAAGCACAACCGCCAGATGGGCAGGACTATGGGTATACTTTGAGTAATCTTCCATAAGCTCAGTTCTTTATCTAAAACTCCGTCTCTTATCTCTTCAAGTTTTACTTCCCTCCATTACCCAGAAATCACTCAGGGAGGCCCAGTACACTTTGCTCACCTATTCTCTCCTTCAACGAAATGTACAAGCCTAGAAAGATTTGACCTTTTAACAGAGGAGAAGAATGACAGCATCACAAACAAAACCTCCCTAGAATCGAGAAGTTAGCTTTTTTATCTTCCCTAACCACAAAATCCTCTGTGACCTCCACCTTAAGCTCGGATATGAATGAAAACAACCTGTAGATTCCGAGGAAAAGAACCCATCAATTTAATTCAAACTCTTATCCAAATCTGGAGACGCAGCACCAAATAAACGCAAAAAGCAATGCCATACAAGCCAAAGCTGTGTGATTATCAGGAGAAGCAACATGCCTCTACTTTCCCTTTTGTCTATATTATTATAATTCATTTGTTTCCTTTGTAACAAAAACATAGAAGAGGAAAAGGGTCACCGAGAAAATCACCTGAGGAATCCGAAACCGGAGCCGCTTGATTCTCTCCTCACACAGTCCGATCCAAAACGCGGAGGAGACGAGACCAACAACAACAAAAAAAGGGTCCCCAGGAAGAGAAACGATGCCAACGGTTGACAATGAACGTCCAAACGACGGTTCGATCTAGCGGCTACGAACTTACTTCGCCATTAATGCCTTTATAAGCTTCTACTCAGATCTCTCTCCTTCTCTGCAATTGCAAATGTTTTGATTTGTTTTTTTGCTACACGGTTCTGTGGAAGGAAGACTACTTAATACCCTTGGATTCGGGATTTATTTACGACTATACCATCAAAATTTGCACTTTTAAATTAAAATGTCTCAGCTTTTACGTCTCTCTCTCTCTACATTTCCAGGGTGGCTTGTTCAGCTTTCAAATTCCACATTTCTTTTAAAATAGCTAAAGAGCCCCCATCACTCTTTTCTAAATCTGACTCTAAATTATCACATCAGATCGAGATTACAAAGTAATTTGAATATGCCCTCAAGTACCTTCCCAACGAAAAAAAACATATACGACATCTGCCACTATCCCAAATCACAACTCTCAAGAGGTGTGTACGGTTTTGGACCCGCAATGTCATAAACCTCCAGAATTTGGACAAAGATCCTGTGGTTCCTTTGTCTTGTGAATGAAATCATGGTTGTGAGTAGGTGGGGTTACAGGCTCTTAGCCAAATTGGAAGCCCTGCATGTGATATATAAAAACAACCAAAACCTGAAACTACCTTTCTTGGATTCCTCTTAAAACAGAGCCAACCACAAATAATTATAATAATAGGATTGAACTCTGCCATTGGTTTTCACAATTCTCTCAACAACCGGAAATGATCAAGTAACACATCTACAGAGTACAGACGAACCCATATATAGAAAACATGTGAATGCAAAATACAAGCCATGAGCTAGCTAGACGATTATTTTATAAATAGAGTTCTGTATAGTTTAGCTAACATTGATGTAATGAACGTGGAAATAACATAAATCAAAGCTAAGTACGGTTTTCAACAGAGGATATCGGTTTTTTCCTTTCCTTCCTCCAGTATGCTCCAAAGATTCTTCCCAATGATTTTGTATTTTCTCTTCTGCATGAATCCATGATTAACCAACATGATGAAATAACAACACTTGCAGAACCTTCAACTATTTAGTTTTTTTTTTATAATCTTCTGTTACATCTTAGACACTACCATTTTTTCATGCAATGGACAGTGGCGTGGATCATCGCCACGGGTTTATAAATAAGAGAGTGAATCCAGGGGAACTTACCTACGTGAACTCAGAAGGGAGCCTCCAGTGACTCATCCCAAACCTCAGCACTTCCATTCGATGCATCTTCCACATCTTCTTCCATCGAAAGCCTTATGTACTCTCTATGTGCAAACCTGTCCCACTCTGTCAATGTAGGGTTCTCACGCTCCTGTTTCCGTTTGACATTTTTTTAACGTTATAGAGAGCCTCCACGCGTCGAGAAGCAGCAAGGTTAATATCTATGACGACAAGTACCTGGCGAATGAGGAATGGATCCCGTGTTTCAAATGCCATAAATTTGTTTAGATTAAACAGGATGTTGAAGACGTTTCCAGAGAGCTTGGAGCCCTTCAGGTCATGCACGGTTATATGGCTTTCGTCCTGCGGAAGGAAACAAGAAACAATCAAACACAAACAACAAAATTGTAAGAGTCGGAATGAAAAACTGGGAACATTAACTACTTCTGAAACCATCCTATTTTCCCGTCAAATACTAGAATAGCTCAAGCAACACAATATTATGAGACGTTGTTCAACCTCTGGTCCGATCATATCAATCATCTGGCATAAGATATCCTCAAAAAGAACAGCCTCTTGCGCCATGCACTCCATTCGATGCAACTGCTCCTCGTAAAAGAACTGCATCTCATTTCGCGTAAGAATCCCATTCGCATCCAAGTCTACGCACTTAAACCTGGTACAATATATCATTATGTCAGATTAAATAACTCGAGGTGCTATCTGTCTGGCACCATTGGATCCTTACGTCACAGCTTACCAGTATTCTAGGCTAGGCTCTGATGATTTATCTTCTTCCGAAAGTATGAAATATACAAAATCCTCATACCCCATTTTCCCTTCAACTTTGCTTGTGAACTTCCTAGCAACCTGAGTAGAAGCCAATGCATTATCCATGAAGAGAACTAATAACTTGGAACAAGGAGGACAAAAGTCTTGAAAGGGAAGCATATACGAATAACATCTTCGCGTAGAAGGCATTAAAATCATTCTAAAGGATCAAGAACTTTTAGACAAAACCTGGGAGAATATTCTGTCGACAATCCGGAAAGTAAGAGCATGGTTTCCATATCTCATTAAATTTTCTTTGTCAATCAGGAAATCGTGATCCGTATCCAGCTCCCAGAACTTGCAGTATATGACATAGAAATGCTCATATGAGAAGTACCTAGTTGCCAAATGTAGTAGAAAAGTGTTGATGTCAAATGAAGTGAAACAAAACCATATACACAACGATAGCACGAACTCTTTCTTTCCAGTACCTCAACACTTTGTTGATGTCTTCTTCTTCATCAGCATGCTTCATTGCATCAATTAAGTTTCCCCTTCTAAGCTCCCTAAATGTAAGTCGACCATTTCCAGATCTATTTATGTAGTAAAATATTCTGTAGGTGACAGTTTCAGCTGGTCCAGCAATATACAAAAATTGTATCAGAATAAAAACAACTTTAATTCCCACCATCTTCAACAGTAGCAGCAAATTCCAAAGAGTGCACTCCAGATATAGCAAACAATAATATTGTGCACTTAATTTCATTACTAACTGACAAATGATTCACAAAGCACTTTTACAAAAAATGTTAACGAGATAAGCAAAAGTTGGCAAATAGATTCAATTTTTCAGTTACTGAACACCATAACTCAAGCAATACCAAGAGGGAGAAGAAAATATGAGATAAAATAGGATACTGACTAAAATGCAGATGAAGTTGAGACCTAACCATATCTTTCTTGGAATTCAGGTGTGGTTTGCAGGAACTCTAGCCCAGGATGTGTCGCCAACAGTTCTTTAAGTAGTGGTTTGAAATCATCCTGCCAGAAATAAGAGAAAAAAAAAAGTGAAGAACTGAAATGCAAACAAGGAGATTGGCAAGTTAACTCGCTGTCGTCACTGAATAAGCCAATAAAAAGAAAATAACCTTAACAATGAAATTCTGATTTGGCTGCTTTAGTATCTTAAAGATTTGGGTGATTGTATCCATTATCAACATGTTCCCGTTAACCCAATAATCAATAAATGCTTCTCTGCATAATCAAACACCAGAAGACTGTTATACTGAGTTGCTCAATACTGGTCACCAAACTCATTACAGAGTGACATACAAGCACAGAAGCACACACCTGGTAACAAAGCCTGTATTATTGACATCGATCTTCCTGAAAAGTGTAGTGGAGAAGAAAGACGGCAGCTTGCAAATTTCTCGGGTGACTAATTTGAACTCTGAGCATGAAAAAAAAAAAAAGTATTATAGTTAACAAGGCATCCCCGTGTAAGTGTTGTTACCTTACAATATTACGATGAGGACTAGCTACCTTGTATCTGAAGCCCATCCATGTGACCGTAGAAAAAGTGGTTGATCCTAAACATACATTGCTCTTTCATCTCGCTTGGTGGTGGGCGACCATTTTGAAAATAAAACTGCAGTCGTGTTTCCAACTTCCATAAGCAAATAAAGAAAGCAGTTAATAAAGAAGCGTGCAGAAGCAGATACAAACCTGAGGCATTGGCTCTTTAACAGGCTCGTTGGTTACTTTTAGGGAAGAGCCCAAGTTAGAAAGGCCAGCTCTTTGTTTGGTCATGCGCGGTGAACCGCAACTCCTAGGCGAAAGCGGAGGAGCACTTCCGGCAGGAAACATGGATGGTATGGAGTTGGTAGTGGCAGAGTTTGAACCAGACGCACTTCCAGCTACAACATTCAAAGGAGCTCCAGCCAAGGCATCATGAAGCAATGATGCAATCTACAAAAATAAAATAAAAATTTAGACTTTCAGATTCACGCATATTGAGCAATGGAAGATGCCAACTGAAACTAGTAATCTTCAACAAGACAAAGTAAAATGGAATAGACCTGACGATGAGCTTCGGGAAGAGAAAGCCACTGGTCGAAGAGGCTCTGAGTGAATCCGGGTTTAGAGGTGAGAACAAAGGAAGACATCTCTTGGAGCTGCAACAAATCGGCATCGAGGCAAGCCATGTCTCTTCCGGGAACAATCGCATCCACCATCACTTACAATCGTATCAACAGCTACCAAATGAGAATGAAGAAGGAAAGGAAATCGAAAAACACAAATCGAGCAAGCGTGACGAAAGCTCCTGATAGATCTTCGAGAAGAAGATGGAATCAGATTCTAAGTCTCTTGCTGCGATTCCCGGAGCGTAATAAAAGTGATCGGGGTCACGAAAATGTCCAAGGAAAATGCAACAGAAAATGTACAAACCTTTTTTCTCTCTCTCTCTCGTTCGCCGTGTGAAAAGAGAGCGATCCGAAAATAAAAAATAAAATAATCTCGTTGACAAGAAAAAAACAAGTAAATATCAGTTTATACACTGAATCGTACTATAAGAAGATGGGGTCGATTCGATTTGTTCTTTAGATCTTTCGGGTTCTACTTCTTTGTTTAGGTACACAATGTTTCAAGCTCGTTAAACTTGTTTTGTCGGATATTTGAAACTAATATCGAACTACGATAGTTGACATTTACAGTGATTAGGAACTGGGATCCACCATTTTTCTTGTTCGTCTTGTGAGAAAAGAGCGATCCTAAATACTGATGCAGAAACAATGACATTTTGTTGACAAAAGAATAAAACATATTTTATTCGGAGTTAAAAAAAAAAGTTACTAATTATACATGTTTGAAAATTAGTCAATCGAAGATGAAAGTGGGCTTAGCTTTCATCACGAAGTCGTCTACGTATTGCAGGTACAAAAATGAGGGACTATCTCTTTTCGTCCTAAGAAACACGTTCGTGGTACTATGTACATACATACACATACCTACTACTTTCTGGATGCCTCAAAAATAAATAAAAATAAATAAAAATAAATAAACAAATCCAACCAATTGACTAAAGGCACATTAACAATTCTGAACACCAGAAGATGGGAAAGTATCATAGCTACAGAGTACTAGTGTACAGATAAACTCCAAAGATTGAACCAAGTGCGATTGTAACATGCAATCAGCATCGCTGATTATAAATAAATAAATGAAACTTGTGCTTAACAACAGCTAAACTGAAAGGAAAAAAAAAAAAACAGAAATTCCAAGCAATTCCAGGTTTCAAACCTGGATTCCAATTATAAACCCTGAGGAAGATGATACCTCCCCAAGATGACCTAACAACGAATGTTGAAGCAGAGAGCATATTCCTCTTTACCTTTCGTTACTCCACTTAGCTCCCAAGATTTTTCTCAATGACTTTGGTTTTTCTGTTCACTGATCATGGAACATCCTGCATGATTGACCAGTATGATGAAATAAAAGCTATTAACACAAATCGGAGATTTTTTTTCAACTTTTTAAGTTTTCTTATCCATCCCACTGATTTTAATTTGTGTTGCTTCTAAAAAAAAATGATTTTCCATTAGATGAACATTGGCTCGGATCAACATAACGGGTGAATCCAGGGGAACTTACCTACATGAACTTAGAAGGGAGCCTCCAATGACTCATCCCAAACCTCAGCACTTCCATTGGATGCATCTTCAACATCTTCTTCCATTGAAAGCCTTATGTACTCTCTATGTGCAAACCTGTCCCACTCTGTCAATGTAGGGTTTTCGCGTTCCTGTTTCCCATTTGACATTTTTAAACATGTATAAGAAGCCATACCAGCAAGCAGCAATGTTACAATATCAGACAAGTACCTGACGAATGAGGAATGGATCCCGTGTTTCAAATGCCATAAACTTATTAAGATTAAAAAGGATGTTGAAGACGTTTCCTGAGAGTTTGGAGCCCTTCAGGTCATGCAGGGTTATATAGCTTTCATTCTGTGACAAGCAACAAGAAGCAATGAAACACAAACAACAAAATTGCAAGACTCGGTAAAGAAGACTGGAAACATCTACTACTTCCTATATATTCCTTTAATATAAAAGAGCTTAAGCATATAATATCCACAATAACAGTAGAAATGTTGTTGAACCTCTGGTCCGATCATATCAATTATCTGACATAATATATCCTCAAAAAGAACGGCCTCTTGCGCCATACACTCCATTCGATGTAACTGCTCCTCGTAAAAGAATTGCATTTCATTTCGCGTAAGAATCCCATTTGCATCCAAGTCGACGCACTTAAACCTAGTTCAATATATACTTGTGTCAGATAAAAGACTCAAAATACTATATCCGGCTGCTACCTTTGAATCCTTAAATCACAGCTTACCAATATTCAAGGCTAGGCTCTGACGATTTATCTTCTTCCGCAAGTATGAAATAGACAAAATCCTCATATCCCATTTTCCCTTCAACTTTGCTCGTAAACTTCCTGGCAACCTGAATAAAAATTAATGCATCCATGATGGCAATCTTCTTAAGAGAAGTAATAACCTTGCAACAAGAAGCATGCTAACAGATCAAGATTTTTTAGACGAAACCTGGGAGAATATTCTGTCGACAATCCGGTAAGTAAGAGCATGGTTGCCATATTTCATAAGGTTTTCTTTGTCAATCAGGAAATCGTGATCTGTATCGAGCTCCCAGAACTTGCAGTATATGACATAGAAATGCTCATATGAGAAGTATCTAGTTTCACAAGTAAATAGAAAAGTGTTAATACCAAAAGAAGTGACACCAAACAAAAAATTTGCAGAACCGCGCAGCTTAAAGCTTGATTAAATATTTACAACAATAGAACAAACTCTTTATCCAGTACCTCAACACTTTGTTAATATCTTCTTCTTCATCAGCATGAAGCATAGCATCGATTAAATTTCCACGTTTAAGCTCCCTAAATGTAAGTCGACCATTTCCAGATCTATTTATGTAGTAAAAAATTCTGTATGTAACAGTTTCAGCTGGCCATAAAATAAAAACTGTATCAGAAAGCAGTACTATTTGAAAGTTGCAAGAAGATGTCTAAAACAACAAAGAAATCTTAGCTTAGATACTACATATGCAAGCTTGTCCTACACAGTAATGGCACGTTATCTTAGGCATCTAGCAATGATATAAACGGGAATAACCACTCGCCAGATCTAGAAGACTTTATCCCGCACACAACAGAGTGTCAAATTTTATTATTCTTCCTAACCAGCACGGTAGCTATTAGCTAACGATATACATCTAAGGATACGATATACTACCAAACTCCAAGTCAACTTCCAAATAACTAAACACCATAACTAAAGAAATACCAAAGAGGGGAAAAGCCAAGATGGGATGAAATAGGAAACTGACAAAAATGTAACTGAGTTAAGCTAACCATATCTTTCTTGGAATTCAGGTGTGCCTTGCAAAAATTCTAGCCCAGGATGTGTCGCCAAAAGTTCTTTAAGTAGTGGCTTGAAATCATCCTGCCAGAACAAAAGAAAGCTGAGAACGAAAATGCAAACAGAAGAGAAAGGTGGATGGAGAAACAAACTAATTATCAGTACTGAATAAACCAATTAGAAGAAGATTACCTTCACAAGGAAATTTTGATTTTGCTGCTTTAGTATCTTAAATATTTGGGTCGTTGTATCCATTATCAACATGTTCCCGTTTACCCAATAATCAATAAATGCTTCCCTGCATAATCGAAAAATAAATCAAACTCCAGTCTGTTGATGGGTTTTACAATATTGTCAAGAACAACATCATAACAGAGCGGCAATAAAATGAGAAGCAAGCTTGAAGCACACATGGCAAACTATGCGCATATCAGATGCCACAATACAAAGAGCATAGAGGCACACACCTAGTAACAAAACCTGTATTATTGACATCGATCTTCCTGAAAAGTGACGTGGAGAAGAAAGATGGAAGCTTGCAAATTTCACGGGTGACTAATTTGAATTCTGGGTATTAAAAAGAGAACAAAGTTAATAAGGTATTCCGTTTAAGTTTCACTATAGATATTAGAAAACTCATGATTCTTTTACCTTGTATTTGCAGTCCATCCATGTGGCCGTAGAAAAAGTGGTTGACTCTAAACATACATTGCTCTTTTATCTCGCTTGGAGGTGGGCGACCATTTTGAAAATAAAACTACACCCATTTTCAATGTCCATCATAAATAAATGACTCCGTTAGAACATTAAAAAAAAGGATGCACTTGTGTAAAATTTGCAGTGTCAGTTCCAGAACCTGAGGTATCGACTCTTTAACAGGCTCGTTGAGTACTTTAAGAGGAGAGCCTAAATTAGAAGGGGCCCTCTGTTTCATTGTACGGGGTGAACCGCAACTTCTTGGTGAAAGTGGAGGAGCACTTCCCGCTGGAAACATGGATGGTAAAGAATTGCTGGTGCCAGGACCTGAACCAGATGCACTTCCAGGAACATTCAAAGGAGCTCCCGCCATTGCATCATGAAGCAATGATGTAACCTACAGATTTAGATGAAAAAAAAAAAAGTTCGCACTTTAGATTTCAGTGAAAGACTGTTTACAAATAAACCATCTTTAGGAGAAGCATAACCCATGAAGAAAACAAAAACAAAACAGTCTCTTTCAGAAGAACAAATCTGCTCTACACAGAAAAAGCCGAACAAAAATAGTAATTTCGCTATGCAAATCCCAGCAACCTAAAGCATATCTTCCTAGTGCACACATAACAACGAAAGAACATAGCTTTGGAATAGAAACTGAAGCTGAAAGTCTGAGCCATCCAAGTGAAGAAAAGCGGAATCGAAATTACCTGACGATGAGCTTCGGGGAGCGAAAGCCACTGGTCAAAGAGCTTCTGCGTGAATTCGGGTCTCGATTTCAGCACAAAGGTAGACATCTCCTGCAGCTGCAACAAATCTGCATCGAGACAAGCCATGTCTCCGGGAACAACAGCGTCCACCATACTCAAGTTTCACGTGAATCTAAATCAAAATCAATCGAATCGCATCAACACCGGCGAGCTCTAAAGGTAGAGAGAGAGACTAAACTTCGGAGCTCGAAAGGGGGGCAAATCGGAAATCGGAACAGAGGAAAGAGTGAAGAAACCCTAGATCTTAAAGAACGGAAAAGAATCTGCTTCCAATAAACTTCTCTCGGATTTAGATTTTTAGAATAAAAGGTGCGTAAAAGTGAATGGGTATCGAGAAAGTGAGGGAAAATAAATATTATGTAGATTATTTTTCTCTCTTTTACGACCTTACAAAAAGGGAAAAACAACATAATAATAGTATTATATTATACGTTCGAAAATTTAGACTGTGTGTGTGGTCGGAAAATATTAGGAGTTCTGTGTGTGATTCGCCTTATTTTCTTATCTTAGTTTTTTGGTTTTTCTTACGTCATTTATGGTTTGTTAATTAAACCAAAAATGAACTGCAGAATGTTTATTATCTGGAGGATGAAATCATGCAGAGATTCACATAGGGAAAAAGACAACTTAAAAACAAGCATTTAGATTAAAAAGATAGAAAGATCAATGATTTATAAAAGAAAAATCTTAGAAAACAAAATATATGATTTATTTATCGGAAAATAGCAAAAAAAAATTTTTAAGTATAAAATTTTTTATATCAGTTAAAGTGAAGATAGGTTCAAACTTTGTAAAAACTTTTGTCTATAAATTCTTTTTTTATCGGAAAACACCAAAATAAATTTAAAATTATTAAATTTTTGAACGGTTAAAGCGACTATAAAGTCATAATTTTCCAAAATTACTAATTTTATATTAATTTAAAATATTAATTATATAAGTTATATTTATTAAAAAAATTTTAGACATTATAATTAACGATATTTTACGCATTTTTTACTTCATTTATTTCATTACTAAAAATAGCATACTTAAATTATAATATTTATTAGTGGAATATAAACACTGAATTTAAGAATTAATTAATTTTTAATTTGTATGAAGATACAAATGATTTTGTTAAAAATAATGCATTATTCAAATCTTGTGTGATGTATTTGAATAATATTGTGGTTGTTCACATTAATATGTGCAAAATATTATTTACCAATCAAACTTAATTTGAAGTTCATAAAAGTATCTCTATTAAAATGTTTTCACTTTTGAATATTTCACTAAAAATAGTAATATTAAATTTGGTAAGTATTTTAAGTGTTAAACATTTCACTCAAAAGTATTTCAAATAAGATATTTTGATATACTTTTAAATGAGTTTTTCACATTTGAGATATTTATTTAACTTTTTTTTTTGTAGGATATTCAAAGTGATAACTTATTGAAAGAGATGGTTTCAGAAGAGAATACCTTTTATTAGGAAAGATATGATAATAAATATACATTCAAAAAAGTTATCATAATAAGGAAAGGAAAGATATCATAGTAAGACCGGTTGGTATTCGAGGATTATAGCAAGGCTGACTGGTTGGTTCTTTCTTGTTCCTCGGGTTGGTCCTAAATTTTTAATAATTGAACAATTTTTAATTTTACGAATAAGACGTAATTTTCTTCGTAACATACAGATTTACCAAGAATGCACCACACTTACAAGTAGTTTTATCTACCACTGCATTTAATGTGGATAACCTTCCTCACACCACTTAAAATTACAGCACAATCCATTCGTTGCATTATAGAACTTATAATAATCTTTTTATTTTTTTGAGAAATCAAAACTGGAATTTGGTGTAGAAAATTGGCAAAGGACATCAACAACATGATGTTTTGTAAATTATTGAACTACTTAGTTCGTTGACACATGTTAAATGTTTTGTAATTTTTTATCATATGTACTATTATGAGCAAACAAGATGGACCCATGAGTCCATGACAATAATGGAAGGGAGCATCTAACAAAAAATATTCAGCAATAATCTCAGTCACTAACATCCTATGTCAAAATGTGTATCTGTCTCCGTATTTTTTTCCAACCGAGTAGTATAGTTAGTATATATTATGATCTTATTATACCCAATCATTATAAGATATACACTCACAAAAAAAATTAAAAATATTTTGAAAAATCTGATCGAATTATTTCGTTTTGTACTTGAGGGTATATGAGTCATTTGAAAAGAGAAAAGCAAAAAAAACACAGAGAGGCACGGTACTAGTAATAGGAGTTAGAAAAATAAAAAAACGAGTGGTGTGACTCTGTTCAGCTTCCTCTCGTCTCCTTCTTCTATATATACGAAACACGATTACTCTCCCTCCTCCCCTCAAAATCCTTTTTTACCTTTATCGCTTCCTTCTCTCTCTCTCCTCTGCATTATCTCTTCCTCCAAGTCTCCAACTTTTCTCAGGTAAAGATCTAAAAAATCCCTGTTTTCTCGTTGGTTCATATATTCTCATCCTCCCTCGTTTCTGTTTCTTCTAATCACTTCCGGTAATATAGGGTTTCTTAAATATTTAATCTTCAGATTTGGGCTTTCGTAACAATTTAATTTCGTTTGGATTGCGAGATTTTGGTATTTTCTCTGAGTTCCGGGTAATTTCCAAATGCGCCAATCTGAGATTTGTTTAAACTACGATACTCTGCCGACGTAATGCGGCCAAGTCTGAATCAGTTTCTGTATATTAAAGTTTAAGACTTTACAGAGCTATTTGCATGAGATCTGTCTGTTCCAGAGTTGTTGGATATAAAGTTGATTTCGCTTTTCGGTCGATTTGTTTATGTCCTTTTTTTTGATTCAGAGACTACAATTTTTAATCTTTTTGTTTTTTTTTTCTCTTCAGATTAGTGGAAATAATAGCAAGTCTTCTTTTTTGGTTCGTGGTTGTCTGATTTCGATTTTTGTGTGTGTTCTTTTGCTGTAGAATGGCAGCAACTACTACAAATGGAAACGACTATGGTGCCTACACATACAAGGAGCTCGAGAGAGAGCTTTACTGGCCTTCTGAGAAGCTGAGGATATCCATCACAGGAGCTGGAGGGTTCATCGCTTCCCACATTGCTCGCCGTCTGAAGCACGAGGGCCATTACGTCATTGCTTCTGACTGGAAGAAGAATGAGCACATGACCGAAGACATGTTCTGTGATGAGTTCCACCTTGTTGATCTCAGGGTCATGGAGAATTGCCTCAAGGTCACTGATGGAGTTGACCACGTCTTTAACTTGGCTGCTGATATGGGTGGTATGGGTTTCATCCAGTCCAACCACTCGGTTATCATGTACAACAACACCATGATCAGCTTCAACATGATCGAGGCTGCTAGGATCAATGGGATTAAGAGGTCAGATTGCGTTTCCTTGAGCTTTTGAGGAACGGGGGTTTCTAACTTTCTATTTTTATGTAAACAGAGTTAAAGATTGGAACTTTTTGCTGTTGTTTGTGTTTCAGGTTCTTCTATGCTTCTAGTGCATGTATCTATCCGGAGTTCAAGCAGCTGGAAACTACCAACGTGAGCCTGAAGGAGTCAGATGCTTGGCCTGCAGAGGTTTGTGTTACCCTGAGTGATTATATCATTCATATGTTTTTGCAAAAGATAACGAGTTCGATGATAGACTTTATTAACCTCTAATGTTATTACATAGCCTCAAGATGCGTATGGTTTGGAGAAACTTGCAACGGAGGAGCTGTGCAAGCATTACAACAAAGATTTTGGAATTGAGTGCCGCATTGGAAGGTTCCATAACATCTACGGTCCTTTTGGAACATGGAAAGGTAAACAGAGAAACACACACTTTGCGCTAACTTTGCTTTGCTTTGACATTGGGTTTAATGTTGGCTGTACATATTGGTCACTTCAGGTGGAAGGGAGAAGGCTCCAGCTGCTTTCTGCAGAAAGGCTCTTACCTCCACAGATAGGTTTGAGATGTGGGGAGACGGGCTTCAAACCCGCTCTTTTACCTTCATTGATGAGTGTGTTGAAGGTGTACTCAGGTAAGGGCATTAGATATGATGAAATTTGTATGTTTAAAAACATGTATAGTCTTTCTGATTTTTGTTTGTTCCTCATCGTTGTTATATAGGTTGACAAAATCAGATTTCCGTGAGCCTGTGAACATTGGAAGCGATGAGATGGTGAGCATGAATGAGATGGCTGAGATGGTTCTCAGCTTTGAGGAAAAGAAGCTTCCAATTCACCACATTCCAGGCCCAGAAGGTGTTCGTGGCCGTAACTCAGACAACAATCTGATCAAAGAAAAGCTTGGTTGGGCTCCAACAATGAGATTGAAGGTACCAAAACATTGTTGTTTTTGAATTTGAATCTTAAGTGAGACTTTTGATGACTGATTTTGAGTGGCCACAATGGTGTTAATCAGGAGGGGCTTCGAATAACCTACTTCTGGATAAAGGAACAGATTGAGAAAGAGAAAGCTAAAGGCAGCGATGTGACGCTTTACGGGTCATCGAAGGTGGTTGGGACTCAAGCACCGGTTCAGCTTGGCTCACTCCGAGCTGCAGACGGAAAAGAGTAAATGGATGATTCACTCTACTGTCAAGCTCCAAGTGTGGCCTTGTTTATTATATAATGAAGGTTTGGAAAAATGTTTAGATACTAGGTAAGCTTTCCTATTTAAAAAGAAAATGCAATAATAAGTGCTTTTGGATTTGAGTGCACTTCTCTTCTGCTCCTGATCTCTCTTTCTGTCTGTAGTAAACCCCTAATTCTTGTTTTATTATTACTTTTAGTTGAAAGTGTTCCCTTGTTAAGTCAGATTATACTATATATTCTTGTGGTCCTTTCACAATCATCCTCAACTTGATGTTGTGGTACCAACAATCAAGTTGCCAAGTTCTGAGATTTTCTTTCATCTTATCACTATCTTGTACACATCTCTAGGTGATTTAGAGATCACTTCCCACATTCTTTCTCTGCCCTCCACTTCTTTTTACCCATTCCTCGGCCAAAACAATCCCATCTCTCTTGGATGTTATTCGCTGACGCTGTCTCTCGGATCTATAAATAAATAAACAGGCAACTGCACATTGTCTGCCTTTAAATATCCCACACTGATTAACAAAGAAAAGTCACATGGCACGCTCATTTCGAGACTAGCTTTTGTGGTTTTTTATTTTCTGGAAGGTTAATTCGGTTTGAATATTGATTTATTACATAGTATAATATAAATCAAAAGATACTAAACACCTTAACTGCTTTCCATCTGAAGAAAATATTTATCATCAATATTCAGCAATAATCAGGGTGTAACTGAAATTCTCGGATATACAATAATATAACTCAAAACATTATCTCAATCTTTCCTCTCTCTCTTTACGGAGAATAAAGGCACGCTCTAGAGATTGGTAGCAGAATATACCGGTGTGGATTCGAGCAACTCCTCAAATTTCGTGAGTATATCCTTTAGAGCATCATTAAACCCATCATCTGTGGAAGCATCGGAGGTTTCTTTCGCTCCTTCATTCAACTGAGAGAATATGGTCTCATAAAGAAGAGCCACTGATTCGTTCTCCGAAGATACCGGAGGCAATCCCAACTCTTTTCCCTTGTTTAATATCAATCTCTTTATAAGATCTGCCCTTCCTTTGTTGTCTTTCCCGCTTGATTCTTCCAGAACCATTTTCTCTAGGAGACTCTTGAGTGTCTTCTCGTCTTCCAGAACCTGAGAAAATAATTTGATCGAGCTGGTTAAAGATCAAAATCCTAAAACAAACATTGAAAGTTTCTGTATGTATTCTTTGGAAATTCTAAAATTTTACAAGCAACAGAGTGCGTGGACTAACCTTACGAAGCCTTGATCCAGTGAAAATCTCAACGTTCTGGACGATGGTTATTGGTTTCTCATGAAGGACATCTGCTATGTCTTGTAGAACTGGCTGCAGTAGTTCAGCAAACTGTGCTTGTCCAAGTTTTTCATTACCATCAGCATCGCGCTTCTTAATGATGTCATCTAAGATGGGGAATTCTGTTCCAAACAAGCATCACTGTGTCAAAACACCAATGGGAATGAAACGATTCAAAGGGCAATAGAATTGCCGGAGAATGTAGTATCCTATATCGCAGATGCCAAAATCAGAAATACATCATGACATACTTGTAGGAGGTTGACTTTAATCACGTGGATGGAGGAAACTATGGAATAAAAAAAATACCTGAAAACTAAAAATATTGTAAATCCTTTACGAGACCTATGTAATTTCTAACTTCTGTTGCGTCTAAGACCAAACACAATCAATGGTCATTGCTAAAACTGATTTCAAAAGGCTTGATCTCAAGGCTCACAAGCAAAAATCCATGAACTTGCTTAACGGTTAAAGCTAAGTGTCACTATGAGAAAACATGCCTACTCGAGGAGATTCCCTCTAGACGAAAAAGATGGTAACTTGTAAAAGGCAAAACAAGCAGGAAGAAAGAACAAACCCGAGAGTGGAGGGACGCCCATCTCAACACCCATATGTGAAAGAGCTTCTCGTATCTGGCTCTTGGGAAGCTTTCCTTTATCTTCTTCATCCAAATCGGTGAAGAGATTCTCTGCCAACATTGCAAAATCATCCTCATCCTCCAAAAACAGCTTCAACGTACTCCCGTCCAGAATTGAGACCACAATTGGATTCTCTGTGAAAAAAAAAAGAGTACTCAATAGCATTCAGTAAAATAATCTAGAGAACAAGTATCTACAACAATCAATCTATAAACAAAGCCAATTCTCGTTCTTTCAACAACAAAGTAGGCGAAATTGAATCTGTTTGATCAGATATGATATCTGGAGTGCGTTTATCGCTAATACACACAGCATTAAAGGGATAATCAGGTACCTCTAAGAGCATCGGCAACGGCGGAGACGAATACTCCGACTTTCTCAGATGCTTGCTGGCGGTTAAACTCCGTACGTCTGAAATTGACGTCATCAACTGCGGAGACTCGGGAGATCGCAGCGTCTTTGAGGTGTGGCGGTAGTGAGAGACCCGAGAGAGACTCAGAAACCTTAGATTCAGCGATTTCTAGAAGCTGAGCTCCGGTGACGCCATGATCGAGCTCCGGGAGGTTGAGATCGATGGATCTAAGTACCGCACCGTCGAAAATCGTCAATCCCGCGTTCGACATTTCTTCTTCTTCTTCGATAGAGAGAGATCACCTGTGACTTGAGAGGTTAGGTGACGGTGAAAGACCGTTTTTGAAAAACTTTTTGTCTGTTTTTTTAATCTTTTCCACTTAGTCAACGCAACTCTGGGGAAAAACGCTGACCAGTAATAGCTAATGCCTCGTATACCATTACGGGCCTGCTATATTGGGCTTCAAAAGTGTTATGAAAGCCTCATAAGAATTGTCTCCACTGTCCAAGTTGCTTGAAACAAAAGATGTGGATTCGGTCCAGCATGATCATCTACTTAACCAAGAGTTACATTACATTCCAATAGCCTGAGTTTTTCTATTCCTATTATTTTTGATGCTCACCAATTTGTATGCCCTGATACTACATCGTAATTTAAAAGTCAATATACATAGAGAACGGTATATCATCAGCTCATTAATAAATCTTCAATTGTAGTAGTATTTTACAACTTGAGTTTCTTAGGAAACCAATGTAGCGAAGCTGCGAAAGTGACTATGCTTTTAACCATATCCACACAAAATTATAAATTAGTCGTACTCAACTTTATGCGAACAAACCAAATATTGTGGACCAATAAAATGTGGAGCGAGTGACAATCATAAATCGCTCGTGGAAAAACATTGTGGTTGTTGTAACTGAGCGAAACTGTGGGGGCCCATGTAGCCTTGTTGCCCGAAAAATGGGGCCTACGATTTATCCATAATGAACGAGCCATCACTTTTCACGTTTGGCCTATTAACACATCCCAATCTTTTTGTTTTTGCATTATACACGAAGATCATACAACTATTCCACAGCCCGTAGCTGAAAGACCGATAAAGAGTAAAAACTAAGAGTAAAGATCGATAAAGATAGTGCATATTTTTGTACTAGAATTAAATGGACCCACGAAAATGCAACTTGAGAATTTTGATAGATTCTTATCCAAAAATGATAAGTTTAGTACGTTTCTTTAATCTTATGTCTAAAAAGAAAAATCAATATCTTATGTCTCTCTCGGATCTCTCCTCTTGTGGGTTGTAGAATGCAAATGGGGAATATTAAATGGACCCACGAAATGGATTAAGTTACAAAAACAACGACAACTATACTATTTTAAAACTTCTTACGATGCCGATCAACTTCCCTATTGACTAAAATACCCCTCTTGCCACGTCAGTATGACTTGGATTTGACCCAAAAAGCGTTGGAAAAAAATTATCCAAATCCAATAAGGCAAAAACAATATTATTACGTGTAGGACTATGATAGATTCAACGATATTACTTCAAGCTCCTCATAGTCTTACGTTTTCATAAACTAGATCTATATTTATTTATGTGATAAACTAACACATTAACGTCTGTTGTAAACGTGGAATCAGATCACCAAAAAAATGTTGATGTAGCCACTTAAGCATTTTAAGGAGTAAATACATTCAGAATAAGCTTAGTTAGAGCGGTCCTGTGTTATTTTGGGCAAAATACTATAGAAATAATACATCCATTGCATTTTAAATCATTGGACAAAATAAAGTAATTCAAAAGTTTTTGGTGTGAATGGGGAATAAGTGTATTCCCCTCGGCCTTGGGGGTAATCTGATAATTTTGCCAAAAAGAATAATAAAATTGAAAAGAAAATATAATTATGTGTTAAGAAAAAACATATAATTAAAAATGCAAGGACTGCCCAATCGGATAAGAAGAGATTTGTAGGGAGAAGCCGAAGCAAACATTTAAACAAAATAACAAAAATGGAAAAAGTTAGCTCTGTCGAAGAAATCTCAGGTAACCATGTTTGGTCGGAGCTGGCTAAAGAGACCGATGGAACGATGGCAATGAATCGCAGTGCCTCCGAGTGGGCATTCCATCGCTTCATACAAGAATCCTCCGCCGCCGCCGCAGACGACGCTAGTGCCGGAGAAGTTGCGACGGCTAATGGCGTTTCCGTCTCTGGACCTCCTTCTCCGAATGTTCCGGTCGACTCCGAGGAATACAGGGAGTTTCTGAAGAGTAAGCTCAATCTAGCTTGTGCTGCTGTCGCCATGAAAAGGGTAAAAGCTAATATCTTTTTGTTTGGATTTGTTTTTTGTGTGGATCTTACTGAGAACATTTTCTGAAGATAAGAGCCTATGAAAATACACGAAATCGAATGGTTATAAGCTCTAGATGATCCAAAAAACTGCAGATGAGTAATGTAGTTTTCGCAAGAAAAACGAAAAATCAAACCTTTTTGACATTGGAGTTTCTGAAAAAGTGTTTGAGTTTTTTGAAAAGCTGACTTATACACGAACTAAGCTGATTGAGTTTCTGATTGATCTGTTGTGTTAATATTGAAACTTGATAGGGAGCTTTCATCAAACCTCAGGATACCTCTGGTAAATCTGAGAATGGTGGAGCATACACATCCAGTGCATCAGAACAAGGCTCTCTAGCTTCTTCCAAAGGTTTTTTTTTTTTTTAATTGCTTAAACAGTGCTCTAATGTTTTATGAATTCGATCATTCGTGCCTGTATAGATTTGATAGTTATTGACTTGTTGTGTTTGAGAGTTCTTGTAAATGCGTATTTAACAAATCCCAAACCCGTTCATACTAACGGAACCAATCTGTATGGTTTTCATTCTGCAGCTACACCAGTGATGAGCAGTGCCATAACAAGTGGATCTGAGCTCTCTGGTGATGAAGAAGAAGCTGATGGTGAAACAAATATGAATCCTACCCATGTTAAGCGTGTGAAAAGGTAATTCATTTACATCCTTTCGTGGATTAATATCTACTTCCCTAATTTTCTCTCACAAGACAAAAGTTTTGCTTGAAGATGAACATAAACGTTTGTTTGTTTACTGTTGTAATAACAGGATGCTCTCTAACAGGGAATCAGCTAGACGGTCCAGGAGAAGAAAGCAAGCACACCTGAGTGAGCTAGAGACACAAGTATGTTAATCTTGCCACATCTGTTTCTTTCTCTTTACCTTTCTCAGCTCACTTATAACAATCTCCATCTTGTTTTTTTTTTCTCTCTCTGGTAGGTTTCACAACTGCGTGTAGAGAATTCAAAGCTCATGAAGGGTCTCACTGACGTAACCCAGACATTCAATGACGCATCTGTAGAAAACAGAGTTTTGAAAGCCAATATAGAGACATTACGAGCAAAAGTAAAACCATTTTCCTCTCTTCTCGGACTGAAGAGTAACCAAAACTCCTCTAGCAGGCCATAACAAGACTGTTGAAACATGTCTTTTTTTCAGGTGAAAATGGCTGAGGAGACAGTGAAGAGAATCACAGGCTTCAACCCAGTGTTTCACACTATGCCTCAAGTTTCAAGGGTCTCTCTTCCTTCAGAGACATCAAATTCTCTAGACACAAGCATCCAAGTGGCCACACCGGAGATCAGCTCGGGCAACAAAAGCAAGGCCTTGACCGGGTGCAAAATGAACAGAACAGATTCGATGCGTAGAGTTGCGAGTTTGGAACATCTGCAGAAACGTATTCGCAGTGTTGGGGATCAGTAGCTTGTGAAGAAGAAACTTGATTTGTATAACATTATCACCAGAGAGAGAGACATTGAGACAAAAGTTATATGTTTTGTAAAGAACTGTCTGTTATTTATTAACCCTTTTGAAGTACTTAGTTATCTCTGATTCTCTTTTCTTCTCTTTTTTTTTCTTTCAATTTGTCTCCAACATCTGTAGTTTGTATACCTTGTAAATACTGAGATCAACTCAAGCTTCATCACTGAGGTGTATAAGTATTTTTTGTAATGTAAAAATTTATTAAGCAACGAAAAAAACCCTTTACAAATAATGCTTGAGGTATATAATTCTTGTAAGTGAAGTTAAGAGAATTAATAATGTTGATCTGCAAAATTGATACTAATACATTATCTATATGTTACTATTATATAACTGAAAATTTGAGAGATTAGTATATATAGTTAAGAATAAAAATTAGCTAAGAAAATGACTTAAAAACTTTATATTTTAATCTAGATGCGAATATATCTGGATATTGGATAAAAGAAAAAAAAAATAGAGATAGCATTAGAACCAGAAGAAAACGAAAAGAAGAAGAAAAAAAAGTTTAGAGCAGCAATGGCGACATCTGTTGCGACTCTATCTTCTCCCCCACCAGTTTCTCTGCCTCTCTCGTCATCTCGCTCTTCCTTATTCTCCAACTGTTTCGCAGTGACGACCCGACCAAAGACCCGTTCTTTGGTGGCGATTCGACCCAGAGTCCGACCGGAGCCGAGGAGAAAGCCACTCACTTGTAATGCCCTGTTTGGTCTCGGTGTCCCTGAGCTTGCTGTGATTGCTGGCGTCGCTGCGTTGCTTTTCGGACCCAAGAAGCTTCCTGAGATTGGGAAGAGTATTGGGAAGACGGTCAAGAGCTTTCAGCAGGTTTGTTGATTAGAAAAGGATAGAACTTTGGAATTTGAAAAATTTTCAATTTTGGAAACTGCTATAATTTTGGTGTGTCTTCACTTCAATCAAAGAAGATGATATCCAATTCTGGTGTTTCTGTGCCAATTACGTGAAAAAGCTTATTGGTTGTTTGTTTTGGAAGAATGTGTTTTGGGGATTGATATTTATGTTCTGTCTGGATTTGTGAGGATTTGATAAGAAATGTCAGAAAGATTCTGAGTTGAATGGGTATACTTGGCTGAATAGAGTATAGATTAAAAATGGAACTTTTCATTTGCTTGTAAATAATAGTTCACATGGAACAGTAAGCTCATTGATAACTTTGATGCATAGTTTAGATCAAGACATTGTTGTTAGGTTAATCTCTTCTCAAAATCTGATCGCAAGGGCTGCTGGTGATTTGATAATTGGAGTGATGTAGTAGCTTTATATTTTCTCTAAACTTTCTGGTAATTGTTATGGTTCTTCTGAGATATATAGCTTCTAGTTGTATCTTTTGTGTTCCTTTTGGCTCTCGTCTTTTATATTGCATTGATGAAGGGGCTTGTGGGGCTTTTGTAATGATGCAGGCTGCAAAAGAGTTTGAGTCTGAGCTTAAAACGGAACCTGAAGATTCTTCTGTTGCTGACTCATCTCCAGTTGCAATGAGCAACAAGTCAGAGGAAAAAACTGAGGTTTCGTCAAGCTCAAAGGACAATGTATGAAGATGAATGATGAGACTTTAGGCTTTGTTTTTCCTGTAGCTATAACATTTATGAAATGAGTTTAGATCAAATACTCTTGTTGAAGGAAGCAGAGTAGTCTTCCTATGAAATATGGTTCCATGGTGTTTGAATCTTATCATCTATATAGCTAAAAACCTTGCAAAACATTCAGTTTTTAACACCGGACGAACCCAAGACAGGGCTGCATAAACAGATTCAAGCTGTAATTCTAAGACCGAGTAAACGGTTGAATTGGAGACAAAAACAAAAATACAAAATTTCTCATGATTAAGATCCTGTTCTGGATATTACAATTACGAACTGCAGCACAAGAGTAAATTGTCTACAGGATTTATTCACTGAGCTAGCTTCTGTCTCTTTATCCTCTCTAGCGCACCCAGAGTCTTGGCAGCACCGTTTTCACCGCCTTCCTCAGCTTCTTTGCCGTCTTCCTCTCTCTTTCTGGCGAGTCCTCCAAACACAGCAGCAGGGACTTCTTTCTGAGCGATCTCTACATTGTCTTCACCATCAGACTCATCATCATCACTCTCTTCTGGAAGCTCGATATCTTCTCCATTCCCTGTCACTGGTTTCCCCTCATTCTCACCGGACTGTGAGATGACTCCTGCGCTCACAAACCCAACTCTTCTTCCACCATCTTTTGTTGTAACTGTGGTAGACATTGGAGCCATGAGCTGCCTCTCCAGCGCTGCCATTTCATCTTCTGGCAAACCTGCTTTCTTCAGCTCGTCTTTCGCCTCCTCCACATCTATCTTGTCTTTTTGCATCATGTTCTCTGGCAGAATGAAATGAGTCTGTAACAAAAACATCAAATACGGTCAGTCAGCTTCCAACCGCCAAAACTACAATAAATGGATTCTCAGACTTCACAAAAAAGGTTGCTTCCATAAGAGCTTCAAACAATGGAAACCAACGCAAAAAAACACCTTAAAGTAATAATACACATGGATAAGAGAGCTAACCTGACTGTAACTTGCGGAAACACTTCGCTTGATCCGAAGCATTTCTCTATATGTGTCTTCATTCCCATGCTGCACCTCAAACTCGTGCCACTTGTTCCAGAAGTCTGGGTCGGACCTTGGATCAGCATACTGAGAGGCATACTTGTAGACTGCACGAGCACGATCAATTTCTCCCAAACTTCTCTCCAGCTCTGCAAATTTTATGCACATGATCTTCACATCCTTGTGTGGAAGTCCAGATTCTATTGCTTGCTCATATATCTCTCTTGTTCTGGGAACACCAAATATCTCTGCTGCACGGGAAATGTATATCTCATACATCTCGAGCCTCAGGGCTTCTGGAACCTTTTTGGTGGCTTCTTCATAAACCTTCATGGCTCGCTTAGCCAGACCATAATCCTCTTCTAGCTTAGCATACTGAAGATATAAGGTCCTCACAGCATCAGATGGAGCCTGAAACAAAGATAAGAGAAGTTACATCAAGAACAAATCAATAGACAACACAAAAAAAAACAGCCTTTTAACCAGAAAGAATGTGTAAAAAGATAGATTAGCTTACCATTGAAACAGCATGCTCAAACAACTCCCTCGCCCGCTCCAGCTTTGCCTTCCCATATCTCTTGACAAACTTTGTAAGATAAGTTACCCATATGTCTTTCACGTGAGGATACTTGAATATCTTGACACCTCTTTCATACACCTTGAAAGCATCTTCAAAGTACTTATTTTCCTCAAGAAGGAAAGCATAATTCAGAATGATCTGAGGCGTAGCTATCCTCAAATCCAATATCTTCTCATACACTGCTCTTGTCGACTCTAGCGTCCCGAGGCTTTCCTCCAAATCAACATAAAAGGACCAAAGCCTCAAGGATTTATGCAGTTTCATTTGGACTGGTTCATTCCCATCAGCAGCGACTCTCCGTCTGACTTCTACTGTTGGTACAGCTGTGGCACGCCTCATCAGCTCTAACGCTCCTTTAAAATTCTTGTGCCTCAACTCCATCTCAGCCCACTCACACCACACGCTGGCAAGATGATCCACATTTTTGTAGTTGACCTGGACTGCCTTGTCCAGAATCACTCTCGTGTTGACCAGGTCTTTGTGGTTCTCATACAGTTTGGCAAACGCAACCCACAAAGTGTGAGGCTTCCCAAGCGCTTTCATAGGATCCACAGTCCTCACTGCTTCCGTGTATGTGAGAATCTGCTTTGCTGCGTTTCCCTCAAATATTTTGACCCTACGATGCCATTGCTCAACATTGTGCGGGTTTTGCCTAAGGAGCACGCTGTTCGCTAGCGCAGGTCTTCTGTTCATCAGCTCTTCCAAGCGAGCCAATCTCAGATCAACATCATTATCATCGTTCAACCAAAACCCATTCAGTATCTTCCTCTGCAGCTCTTTAACCGAGAGAGAAAAATTGAGGCGGACATCCTCCTCATCATCCTCAACGCCATTCTCTTCCTCCTCATCTTCTTCATCACTCGAACCCATCATTTCCATCTTTTTGGCAACAGTGCTTTCCTCAAATCTTGAATAAACATCAAATATAACACTGAAGTCCCTCACAGTAACCACTTTCATCATGCCTTCCTCATAGATATCCCTGGCTTTCTCAAGCAGATTCTTCCTAATGTAGTAATCCGCAAGAGAAGTCCACAGCATTCCAACTTCGTCAGTGAACTTCCTAATTCCTCCCCTGATGATGGCATCGACATTGAGACCCGAAATAACATTGGCATGGTGCACAAGAAGTTCGCACAACTCCATCCACAGCTTGTGCTTCGTCTTCCCTTTGATAGAATAAAACTGATCAT
This sequence comes from Iljinskaea planisiliqua, assembly GCA_900108845.1. Lineage (NCBI taxonomy): Eukaryota > Viridiplantae > Streptophyta > Magnoliopsida > Brassicales > Brassicaceae > Iljinskaea > Iljinskaea planisiliqua. The sequence goes on along the minus strand of FNXX01000002.1, from coordinate 4,285,453 downwards.
CGTTAAGAACAGAGGCCAGCCTCTCCGCAGACTCTTGCCAACGAGCAGACTTCACAAGAAACTCAATGAAGTCCTCAATATGAGTAGGATCATACATGAGATACCTCCGATAAACCCTAAGCGAGGTCTCAATCGGAATACCTTCCTGGCTCACGAAGACAAGATACGGCTCCCAGATCCTATCGTGCTGTGTAACGGGCAGAGCACAGAGCGCACGGTCGAAGCTCCTCCGGGTTCGAGTAACCAGCTTCTGGGCGGTAAGAGTGTGGAGATACATGACCCAAATCCTGGGCATCTTATGCATAGTCACCAAAGCTCTCTCGAAAGTGTTGTTGAGTGAATCATACTGAGGATGAGTAACAGGGAGGTTCCTAACGATCTCGAGTCGTTCGCGGAGGTAAGCGTACCATAGCTTATAGCTTCCAGGGAGAGCTTTAAGAGCTCGCTCGTAGATGATGAATCGCTTTTTGAAAGGAGACTCAGCTTTAGAAATCAAATACCTCCACCAGAGCTTCAAGCTGTAAGGGTTCCGCAGAATCTCCTCCTCGTATACGAGATCTTCCTGAGAGGGATAGAGATCTTTGGAGATAGCCATACCCTTAGATCTACAAAGTGAATGAAAAGGCAGTGACTTTGAGTGCTTGTTCGACGAAACCACAGGGAATTGCGAATGCGGAATGGGTCTGAGAAGCTTTACCTGAGACTGGGAGTAGCTACTTTCGACGGCGCGGAGATGCACAACAGCCAACGACGGTGAAGTTTTTTTTTTTTTTTTTTCTTCCCGGCGTTAAGGTTTTTTCTTAGGGTTGAGGGAAAGGAAAAAAGGATGGGTCTTTTGTTTTTTGTTTTTTGTTTTATTTTTTATTTTTTAACCAAGTGTTGTAAATTTATTTATAATGTAATATTACCACTTGCCCCCTACTCTGATCCATTCGTTATTATACCCAATCGGATTTGAGATATGGACCTTAATGCGTAATTTCGTTTTCTTATTAACGCCCCAGGCGCAAATTTAAGGAAATCCAAAGCTCTTTACTACTGAAATTGTGAAAGAATATGTTGTCCATACAACTCTAAAATTTATGTATCTATTTAAGAGATGTAATGAAAGTTCTTCTGATCGGTGCATGTGTCTATAATAGTGGAGCTTTCGTGTTGATGCTGAATGGGATTTGTAGGTCGAATAGGAGTATATATGTATCTTAATTAGTGCGCAATATGAAATTTAAAAGCCATTTTTTTGTTACTTATTTCTTTCCATTGCTAAGTAACTTTATAAAAAAACTGATTAGCACACAAGTAAAAATACTGTCAAAAATTCTTATGAAGTCAATCATAAATCCGTGCATTTGCATACACGGGTAAGGTTCTTATGGAAATCGTACTTCAAAATATCTTTTTCACCGTATACCATCAAATCCACGACCATATATTAAAAGTTTATATGCATAAAGTACACGAATAAGAACGGGTTTCCTCTCTTCATCTTGTTACCTTTTGCACAACTAGGTAGAGAGAGCCATAATCTCTAACTCCCTCTGTTTTGTTTTTTCTCTCCCAAAACTTTTCTATCTTTTTTTGTTCTTTCCTCTTTCAGAGAGATCCTACTTAGTAGGATTCTTTCTATGTCCTATCTCACCAACAAAAGTAAAAAAACCAAGTGTTTCAAGTTGAAACTTAGAGTCACAACGTATACACTTATTAGTGAGATTGCATCACGGAACATGCAACAGCTTGTGCCCAATGCCTTAATCTTTGTTTCACCTGTTGAGGACTATCCCCTGCACACAATGATTAGTCTATGTATATTCCTATGGGCCATATAAATCCAAACCAGCATTTACAGATACTGAAATAGAGTTTTTTTTTTTACCTGGGCATAAAATCTTTAATGAATCCGAGTCGGTTTTTGGGCTACAAGGTATGCTGCTTGAGGAAGCTGAAGTAGAAGACAAAGAGCCATCTCCTCCATTGCTGCTACGGCTGCTACTAGGTGAAGGGAGAGGTGAAAGCTGCCTATTCACAGCAAAGTAAAGATCTAATGCTGGTAATGTGTTGCACAGCTTCAATCCTGCTTCTTCCTTGAAACCAAACCCTAACTCAATCGACCCCTTAAGCTCCCTTAAGTCTTCATCGGTTAGATCTGTCGGATCATAATCGTTGTCAGATACGCCTTTCTGCTTCTTTTCTTGAATCCTTAACATCTGACGGCGCCTTTTCTCCCAAGCAACATCTCGGGGTGTCTCACGCATTGATAGTTGCTTTGATAACCGTTGTTTTGGTTTCTGCGAGGCTAATGGCGCCACTATTCTAACATTAGGTATTGGCTCAGGAAGTGAAGGCGTTGAAGATGAGATAGGTAAGGTAAGGCCTTCTCTTCTCCTCACCATTTTCTATAACTAGATGCCTTGTGATGCAAGGCAGGTGTTTTGAACTTCGAATTAGGAAAGATACCTTGTGGTACAAATTAGGGCTCTCCGTTGATGGTTTCGTTGAACTGTTCTCTTTGGAGGATTATCAAAGCTTTGGCTTTGCTAATGGGTCTAGATGTATGTTCTTCATCTGCTGGCCGCGTGTGAATCCAATTTACACGGCCAACAAAGAAGCTTCTACGGGTCGGGCTGATCAGAGAATCTTCTGTATGCCCTTTTCTACCTGAAAATTTTGCCGACCCGACCACATAAACTCTCACAAAAGAGACTCAAGGAGCTTTATTGGAGGATTTTTAAAAAGTATTTTCACCATTGATTTATGCAATGGAGTCAAGCTATTTTCCTCCATTGTTTAAATTTGATACAAAAACTCATCCCATATATTTAGGGACCTTTCTTTGTTTAGATTCTTGACCCCCTAATAGAAAACGAGTTTCAGAATTATCTTACTCTAGAAGAATATACATTGACCAAACTTGTTAACTTTCCTATTTTAAGGAACGAGTCAAATTTCAAAAATTGCTATCATATCTTATAGTTTAAGAGTTTATATACATTTGGATTAAAACGAAAAAAAGTAGAGTCGTGAATTTTATTTCACAAGCGTGAGATAAAAACTCATACAAGTATATTTTTCCTTTTCTAACAATTTGCTAAATATAGCTTTCTTCGATTAATCCTCTCTACCATAGATTCTCTAACTACTTTTTGTTTCTCTTTCTGACACAACACCGAAAAATGAGAAAAAACCAATAACCCCTTTGCAGAAAAGGAAAGAAAAAAAGAAAAAAAAAACGAGCGGTTTTTTTTTTGTCTTGTTGAGGTTTCTGCTTCTGTTTCCATGGCTTTGATTAAACATTGTTAGGTTGCAGGGAGGAGAAGAAACAAGCCTCCAGTTTTCTCTGCTGGTGCTTGAGGTAATAGCCTACAGAGAAAAGTATTTTATTTTCTATGTTTCAATCGTTTTCTGAGAATTTAAACTTATTTTTATGTTTCAGCCATGAACGAGAAAACGCGGATTCTGTGTTCCCTCCTCTGTTTCTTCTCTGTTCTTCTGGTTTTTCCTTCTCAATCTAACGGCCAAGATTTTGCGTTGAGCTGCGGGGCGACAAAACCATCTGTTGATCCAGACAAGAAAAAATGGGAACCCGACACCAAATTCTTGAAAACGGCAAACACGGTTCACGCAACAGCTACTTATCAAGATCCTTCCCTTCTCTCGACGGTTCCTTACATGACAGCAAGAATCTTTACAGCTCCTGCAACTTATGAAATCCCGGTTAAAGGAGACAAAAGACATTTGCTCCGGTTACATTTCTACCCATCAACATACACAGGACTCAACATTGCCGACTCTTACTTCTCCGTGGCAGCTAACGATGTTACTCTTTTAAGCAACTTTAGTGCGGCTATCACATGTCAAGCCTTGACACAGGCTTACCTCGTTAGAGAATATTCTCTCGCACCAACCCAAAAAGATGTTTTGACCATCACGTTTACTCCCTCAGATAAACATCCCAAGGCGTTTGCTTTCATAAACGGTATCGAGGTCATTCAGATGCCGGAACTGTTTGATTCTGCTGTTCTTGTTGGGTTCTCAGACCAGACAGCGGATGCTAAGTCCGCGAATCTTCAGACAATGTTTAGGCTTAATGTCGGTGGTCAAGATATTCCCGGAAGCCAAGACTCTGGAGGATTAACTAGAACTTGGTACAACGACGCGCCTTACATATTCAGCGCAGGTCTTGGTGTTACCCTTCAAGCAAGTAACAATTTCAGGATTGATTACCAGAAAATGCCGGTTTCTACTGCTCCTGCCGATGTCTACAAAACAGCTCGATCACAAGGACCAAATGGTGATATCAACGTCAAATCGAACCTCACATGGATGTTTCAAGTCGATACGAACTTCACCTACATCATGAGGCTTCATTTCTGCGAGTTCCAGCTTTCTAAAATCAACCAGAAAACTTTCAACATTTACATCAACAACAGAACCGCACAAGCGGATACAAACGCCGCAGATATAATTGCATGGACAGGAGGGAAAGGTATCCCTACGTACAAAGATTATGCAATGTACGTTGACGCTAATAACGGAGGAGCAGAAGGCGAGGAGGTTTCACTTCAGATGACTCCTTCCACGTTTGGTAAACCAGAATATCTCGATTCGCAGCTAAACGGACTAGAGATTTTCAAGATGGACACAATGAAAAACCTCGCGGGTCCAAACCCTAAGCCATCTCCTATGCAAGCCAACGAAGATGGTAAAAAGGAGTTTCGAAGTGACAAAAGAATCACTGCTTTTGTCATTGGTTCTGCTGGAGGAGTCGCGGCGGTATTAATATGCGCATTGTGTTTCACAATGTATCAGAGGAAACGAAAGTTCGCGGGAAGCGATTCTTACACATCGAGCTGGCTTCCTATATACGGAAACTCCCACACATCTGCGACAAAATCTACTATATCCGGAAAGAGCAACAACGGAAGTCACCTATCTAATCTCGCAGCCGGTCTGTGCAGAAGATTCTCATTGCCTGAAATCAAACACGGAACTCAGAACTTTGATGAGTCAAACGTGATCGGAGTGGGAGGGTTCGGTAAAGTTTACAAAGGAGTTATAGACGGAGGCACAAAAGTGGCGATCAAGAAATCAAACCCTAATTCAGAACAAGGTCTCAACGAATTCGAGACGGAAATTGAACTTCTCTCGAGATTAAGGCACAAACACTTGGTGTCCTTGATCGGATACTGCGACGACGGAGGTGAGATGTGTCTGATATACGATTACATGTCACTCGGAACACTGAGGGAGCATCTTTACAACACGAAGAGACCTCAGTTGACTTGGAAACGACGGCTAGAGATCGCCATTGGAGCTGCAAGAGGGTTGCATTACCTTCACACAGGTGCAAAGTACACGATCATACACCGTGACGTGAAGACAACGAACATCTTGGTCGATGAGAATTGGGTGGCGAAAGTTTCCGACTTTGGTTTATCCAAAACCGGACCGAACATGAACGGAGGTCATGTGACGACTGTCGTCAAAGGAAGTTTCGGGTATTTGGATCCTGAGTACTTCAGAAGACAACAGTTGACTGAGAAATCAGATGTTTACTCTTTCGGAGTTGTTCTGTTCGAGATCTTATGCGCTAGGCCGGCCTTAAACCCTAGCTTGCCAAAGGAGCAAGTGAGTCTCGGAGACTGGGCGATGAACTGCAAACGAAAAGGAACTCTCGAGGATATAATTGATCCTAATCTGAAAGGGAAGATTAATCCAGAATGTTTGAAGAAATTTGCAGACACGGCGGAGAAGTGTCTCTCCGATAGTGGATTAGATCGGCCGACGATGGGAGATGTCTTGTGGAATCTCGAGTTCGCACTTCAGTTGCAAGAAACTGCTGACGGATCACGTCACCGAACACCTAGCCATGGCAGTGGATCCGAGGATTTAGGGGCAGGCGGTGGAGGAGGAAATATGGCGGTAAACGTCGGCGCCGGAGAACACGACGTCAGTGACTTGTCCTCGGAAGAAAACAGTGGAATATTTTCTCAAATTGTAAATCCTAAAGGGCGATAAGGTAATTTCACAACTGAACAAACAAACAAAAATATATCTGCTTATTTTGTTTTGTTTCCTGATATGGAAAGTAAAAGGAAATGGTGTATTATTCCTTTTTTTATTTTTTTTCTTTATGTAATGTGATATAGGCAAAGCAAAAACTAGATCTTCTTTCGTTTTAATTTGCCCGTGCTTTTATCAACTTAATCAAAAGTCAAGAACACTTGTAAAATTATATATCTATGTGTTGTTGTTAAATGTTATCATGATTATTGTATAATGGTTCGGATTTAGAAGTTTAATTTATTTTCCCCTCTGTGTATTACTTTAGTTAAGATCTGTTAGCAAATAGCCATTGGATTTATGGTTAAAATTTTATTTGTCGACCACCTTTTGGGTTGGATAAGCCTTACAACTATCTCTTTATTAACACCTAATCAATGCCACAAAAGTTTTAAGCGAAATTGAAACGAATTCTAAATTGTAAAACCCACTCTTCCTTCGAATCGGACTTTATCTGCTTGTGCGCTATAAAGCCCAAACAGAAATGTTTAAAACTCCTTACGAATTGCCTCTAAATTTGTAAGAATATAATAGACAAAAACTTTTCGGGCAGAGTTTGGTGTAGAATTAAAATATTTCAAAAGCCATTTTGTAGTGGCTTCGGAATTTGTCATTTGTCATATGGCACCGAAGTCAAATCATAATCACAATAACAGGCGTGACTTCGATTACATTAATTATATAACTATGCGGTACACATTTCATACTTTTGTCATATATATATTATTAATTAATATAACTATGTATGCAGTACATGTACATTTCATACTCTTGTCATATTTAGATATAAATAGTTTCTTACCAAAAAAATTGTCGTGCTTTGTTGCTTGCTGTTAAAGGTTCTCTTTGTCGACGATGGTTCTGTGTCGGAGGTATTTATGGTTTGTTGTCAAATTCTGCAGACTGGATATTATAAATTGTATACGATATTTATATGGTATTGTGTATATATTATACTATTATATAATGGCTCAATGATTTTGTGTTGGAGATCATATTCACGATATTCCATAGTGGATGTGGAACCAAAGTTCACTACCAAAGTGGACGATCGTACTAGAATCATATTTTATGTCAACAATTATTTATTAGCTTTGCAATCATCCTATGTATCATTATAGTACTGTTGTATTATTTCTTTACTAGCCTTTTTAAAAAACAATGTGCATCTTAGTATCGAAATTGTTGTAGCTTGTCGTTCGTTATATATACGGTATCATCCAAGTCATTTCAAAGTCATCCACATTAAGATGGTAGCTAAAATTTCACGTTTGATGATGATGATAAGAAAAAAGAAAAAAAAAACAGAGATGATAACGTTCTAACATTTACATTCGTAGTTCCCACGTCAAATTTTGGTTCTTGTCGGCTTGTTATACTGTTTTATATTATAGTTAATTTCGTTATTCTTAAAAATACAGTTTTTATAACAAGTTCAAATTTGAAAAGATAACAAGCTCGACGTTTAAAACACTTAATTAGTACTAATTAACATCGTACAGTATCTAGATTTTTGTATGAATTATAACTTCCCAGATATACAGAAAAACGTCATTCTAATCGGACAACCCAACTTGGTAATCAAGTTTGATTTTATAACTAGATACAATTGATATCAGTAGTTCACAATACGGCACACGTCATTAATAAAGCTGCACATGGATGCATATGTGACATACATGTATATGATTGGATAGGAGTAAAATCAAAGAAAGGAATGGCGATAAGATATGCATCGTGGGCTTGATACGATATCCAGATTTTAAAAAGAGGAAAAGAAAAAGCTTCATGCGTCAGAAAGATTATCTCGTCAACCAAATAATCGATTTGCTCTTTGGCTTTTGCTCATAATGTTTTCGACGGTTTCGAGAACCTTATTGGATGCTCTATGTATTATAGTATAATATATAAGAAAAAGAATACTGATTGAAATTTTAGAGGTGGAGTTGGCCAATCTAGTGTGATGATGATGATAGTGGCTTTGTAGGTGTGAAAATTGACGAAAACGAATTTGACATGCCTACTTGACCTAACGAGTAGAGGACGAACATACGACGACAAATACAACTACTATATAATACATAAAATTTTGCTTTGGAAAATACAAAAGTTGAATTTTTAAAGTAGACTCTATACAAATAGAAAACAAATGAAAACTGATATCTTAAATCGTAGTTACAAGGCAAAACATATGTCATTGCTACAAGTATATTTTATTTACTAATCGATGAACATAATCGAAACTACTAACGAACAAAATAAATTTATTTGTCAATACAGTCGTGTGAAGAAACAAACTGTTCACTAACTAGACAAGAGGCAAAGAGAATCTTTGCCAGGTCAACTCTGTGACTCTGTCTCACTTTGGGTCCCCTTTTTCTTAATTGTAATTTTACTCTTTTTTGATGCAAACAAAGAGCCAATTGAATCATCTGCAATGCAATCACCGTATGTTTTGTGTATATTATTCGAGACATGTCTCGTTCGATAAATAGCGGAAAAACATACGGTGGTGGCCTGAACATCTCTTGCTCTTAGAGGACTAAATATTTTAGATGCGTTTTTCCAACTTTTAGTAATTGGTTGGATTGTTTTCATTGGATATTAATTTACTTTTGATGTAAAATAAAATGAAAACATATGATTTATGCAAGAAACTTTCTATTTTCAAGATAAGACAAGAAGCAGACAACAGTGCATGTTCAGTCAACATTCCAGTTACACGTGTTACGATGAAGACAGAGACCTATAGACACGTGTCATGATCTTAGCCGTAATTTTTCCAAGTTGCATGCTCGAGATTCTGAAGAATACATAGCTGGACCGTGGGGCCATTAACGACAGTTTCCTAGTTTCATTTTATTATATTTTTTTAATGTAACATTATCATACTATATATATATACTGTATTGTTTTTTAATCAACTACATTCATGCTAGTGTTTTTGATTTTGGGTTCGAACATTTCCAGTTTCCTATTATATATATATATATATATATAATGTTTATTTACAAAAAACAAAAAACATACATATGTTTTAATGAGTTTAGGAATATTTATAAATTTTCTTAAAACAATGTATGTGTTATATTTTTACTTAGAAAAGTTATATTATTTTGGATATTAAAGTAAATAAATAATAATGTTACTTATTTTTAGTGATAACCACAATAGTTAAAAAAAATTGAAGGGCTATAAAAAGACACATAGCAGAAACTAACAATTCTGTAAAGATTGTGGTTATCACTAAGAATAAGTAACATTGATATTTTGTAAATACTTTATCATTTATATAAAATATGAAAGATAAAAAATCCTCCATAACATATTTATAAAAATATCTGTTTGATCTGAGCTTATTTAGGGGAAAAAACTTAACTATAATTTCAATACAATTAAAAAGGAGTAGATTCAAAGTAGGTCCGGTAGTGGGACCTACCACGAAATTTTGAACAGAGAACTCTGTTTTTTTCTCTCCTTCCCCTGTGACTGCGACGACCATTTCTCAAAACCCAACTCCACTCCACTCTCTCTTCTCTCTATGGTTAATTTTTTTTTTTCCTTTTATTATATTCGAAATCATATTGACAAAGTAGAAGGGAAGATTTGTATTTTAATGGGACTGTGGGAATATTAGTGAAAGAACCTCTTCCTCTCAGATGGAGATAGCAAAGTCCATAACCTTGTACTTGTTTCTTCTTGCAGTGAGATTAAGATAAATATATCAGCTTTTAAAACACTTAACTTCTGGGAGATTCCTTGTTCACGAGCTTTTTTCCTTCTTCTTCTTACTTCTTATGGGAAAAGATCTCACCTTTTAACCCCTATACACTTCATGGTTTCAATGTTTGGCTGTTCTCATGAGTCATGATGATTACTTCTCCTTTCCTTTTCCAACAGTTCTTTAGGGTTTGAAATTTTAGATTTTTCCAAGCGTCTGACGAATTGGATTTGATAGCTCAAACGTTATCACGTCCCATCAATTGGATTCCCACCGTTTTTTTAGGCATGTTCCTTCTTTGTAAGGGGATCTGAGTTTGTGATTTCTCCAAACTTTAGTCTCTTTGGTTCTCAAGAGATTTTGAAGAAAGTAGGTCTCTTCTTTTCCTTCTTCTGAAGCTTGCGTGTAAGAAAAATGGAGGAAGTTGAAGCTGCAAACAAAGCAGCAGTTGAAAGCTGTCATCGAGTCTTGAATCTCTTGTCACAACAAACCAATGATCCCGAATCCATAATGGTTGAAACAAGAGAAGCAGTTTCCAAGTTCAAGAGAGTCGCTTCTCTTTTGACTAGAGGGTTAGGAGGTCAAAGGAGGATTAGGAAGCTCAACAACAACTACTACAAGTTTAGGTCTCCTTTGATTCCCCAACATATATTCTTGGAAAGTCCCATTTGCAGTAATAACGCTACAAGTGGTTACATTCCAATTCTAGCACCAAAGCCTCTTCAGATTGTACCACCTGCTGCTGCTAGTTATGGTGATTTTGACCCAAAACAGAGACCCGCCCATCCTCCATCGATGATGCTTAACCAGAAAATGTGTGTTGACAAGTCGTTTCTGGAGCTAAAGCCACCGTCTTTTCGAGCTCTGGATCAAAAACCATATCAGTTCATCCGTAACAACCAGCAAGGTGGAGTGTACTCTCGGAGCAATAGTGGTTTGAATCTGAAGTTTGATGGGTCTGTTGGTGGAAGTTGCTATTCCCCAAGTGTGTCCAACGGATCAAGATCGTTTGTCTCATCTCTTAGCATGGATGGGAGTGTGACGGATTACGATAGAAACTCGTTTCATCTGATCGGATTACCACAAGGGTCCGATCATATATCGCAGCATTCCAGGAGGACGAGCTGCTCTGGTAGTTTGAAATGTGGAAGTAGGAGCAAATGTCATTGTTCCAAGAAAAGGTATGAATTGGTCTTCTTTGAGAAGAAAATGTGTTTGTTTGATTCTCTTTTGTGTAAAAGATGTTTTGTTCTTTACAGGAAGTTGAGGGTGAAACGATCGATCAAAGTACCTGCAATCAGTAACAAGATTGCAGATATACCTCCAGATGAATATTCATGGAGGAAATACGGACAAAAGCCAATCAAGGGTTCTCCTCATCCTAGGTGAGTAATACTTACATGTTTATCCATTGGTCTTGTTCATATGTCTGGTCTCTAATATGCTCTCTTGTTGCAGGGGATACTATAAATGCAGCAGCGTGCGTGGTTGTCCAGCAAGGAAGCATGTTGAACGATGCGTAGACGAAACTTCGATGCTAATTGTGACTTATGAAGGCGAGCATAACCATTCGAGAATGCTCTCTTCACAATCAGCTCACACCTGATTTAGCTAAACCGGTCTTGTAATGTAGCTACGATCTGCAATTGTATATTCCCGCTTGACATGAGGGTGTTTACTTGGGATTACTAGTGGACTCAGATTCTCTTGCATCACAAACTTAGGCTTCAGCCCTGTCTTCATATAGATATAGTTATATATGGCTTAATCTAGAAGGTGTGTTTGGTTTGCATCAGATGTTGATTCAATAGGTTTGGCTTTGTTGAGCAGATGTTTAACTGATATGTTTTGGTTCCTCTGTTCTCTCCAACAATCCCATCAAAGGTCAATCAAAAATTTCAAGATTAGCAGCTTCAAATAGTTAGGAATGAAGCTAATCTTGATAATAATCCTCATAAATTAAATTGGTAAGCAGCTTTGAATTTTAATAATTGATATTACGACATGAAATAGCCCCACAAATCACGATTAACTATCGCAGTTAACGAATAATGGAACTAGTCCGTGCAAATCAACGACTGACATAATCGATTTAATCTTTAGCTCTAAGACTCCTCAACACTTAAAATATACAATTTCAGGTTTAAACGTTACGTAGAATTATAACCAAATCAAGTAGAGACAGACGTGAAAAAGAAAAAAAAAAACAATCAATAATCGCTTGAGAAGAACGATTATGGATTCGAACAAATACCGGAAATAACTAGAAATCAGAGTTTGGTTTACTCCGGTATAATCAAATTAGTTTATTATGGAAACGCCTTCCTCCATGGAAGCTTCTTCATTCACAGTCCCAGGCTTTAACTCTGTTGTACCGACGCTGCGTCGGTTCTGTGTAGACGCTGACTTCGGATTCTCTTCACCAGAAGAGATAATCGCATCGCCGCAACTCTTTCTCCTAGACAGATTGAGTTTCGGCGACTTGGGACGCGTCAGAGGAAACTATGTTGAACAAAAGAACATTTTGATAAGTTTGCTTGTCATACAAGAAACATGTGAGATACTCTTTATAAAGTTAATACCTTCTTAAGTTCTGGCTTCACGGGTGGTCCTTGGTAATAGAAGTTAGGCACGGGATTAGCCTTAAACTTGAGGTTTTTTCTCAGCTGTTTAATGGCTGCTTCTTGTTCTTCCTGCATATTAGTTGTTTTCCCATATACATGTTCAGAAGGCAAATAATCATTTACATTTTGTTTATTTTAGTTACGCAAACGGTACTTGCCTTTTGCCTTTGTTCGAGCTCGTTCCTTTCAGCTTCCAGTGCTTGGTGTTTCTCTTCAAGCTTTTGGTAGTACTAAACCGAAAAAATAACTTAATTAGAACAAGGGAACAGAACATAAGTGATTGTAAACTGTCTTGTTGATTGTGAGTACCTCCTTGCGTTTCTCAGCGCGCTGAGCACTCCTAAACCGTGGAGCGGTTCCATGAGTTACTCTAGACTTAGCATTCCTCAACGATGTTGCAGCACTATAGTAGAATATCGTCAAGAATCACGAACAAAGTAAAGATAGAGTTATCACAAATAAGCAGACTTTTTGTGGTTTTTGTGAAGCAGTAAAGATGCTAAAGAAAGGATACGAAGAAGTAAGAGAAGAATCATCTTCTTCATCCACAATCTTCTTGTTCTCAGATTGCAACGACCTCTTTACATCATTCTGATATCATCACAAAAAAAAAAAAAAAAGAGTCAGTCAAAACCACTTTCATATCTCAGTCAATTACTATCTGCACAATACAATACCTCTGTGATTACATTAGGAGGAGATTTATGATTCTGAGAGAGAGAATCTTTCTCCTCAGTGCATTCTTTGACCTCATAATCCTCCTCTGCAGCTATCTTGGGAGCCACGTGAACCCTCCCGTCTGATGCATCTGTTTTCACCGACTCAACAACTTCTCTTCTCATTCCAACTACTACAATATTTCACCAAAATTAAACAAGATTCTAAATTAAATTACGCAATAAACATATACTTGCACCTATTTATGGGAAATTCTTAAAGGTTTCAAACTATTTTTTTTTCTTTCAGTTTTTAGTCTTCCATCTCTCTGATTGAATTTCCAACATCCTACCAGATTTGTTCATAATTATAAAATCATAGGTTAAATGTTAATCTGAATATGAGCTGAAAGAAATGATCAGCATAAACCCTGATGACTATTACATTTTGAACAGATCATCTCTTCTTTTTCCATTTTACATGCGGTGAACAAAATTCACATTAGAAAACATATATTGGATGGACTTTCAAAAAAACCAAAAAAAAAATGAAAAAAAGGAATAAGAAAATAAAAGTTGTGTACAACTGTAGAAATGAAATCACATTTTCCTCAAACAAGTTAAAAAAACAGGGGAGAACAAAAAGAAGTTGAAACAAAGAGCTTATGTTTTTCTTACAGATATTGTCTGAATGAACAATAATTCCTGAGAACCAGTCTTCCTCGCTACCCTTTCCGGTCTGTCGTGAGTTTTTTTTCAGACAAGGAAAAAAAAAAAGAAATTTCTCTCTCCCTCTCTCTCTTTCTCTCTCTTTATCTCAAGAAAAGAAAGATTGCTTCTGTTTCTGGCAGTGACTGTTTTAAGATTGCGTTTCATTTGTTAAGCTGTTGGATATTTATCGGCTCTGTTTTTTTGTTTTTAACTTTAAATTAATTTTGACTGTTTTCTCATTTATTTCCTTTAACAGCTTTTTCTATCTTTGGTCATTTCTTTTGGCAACTAATTCTTCATCCTGTCAATTAAATATTCGGAAAGAATAATGTTGTCTAGCCAAAAAAATCAAGTCGTTGTCCGTTGATGAGTTGAAGACTCGGAAATCTATTGATAAAATAAAGTTATACTCACGTTTTCTTTTCTAAACTGAAATTGAATACCAACAATCAATTTGTATCTTTATCTTCGACGACCACGATTAAAGTACAAATTCTCTGTTATACACTAACTTATATACGTGTCGACAAATTTGAATAGAAATATTGTCGTGTAAAATAAAACATCCTCGGATAACACGTGAATCGTCTTTTTGCTTTTGTCGGGCTTTTAATTTCGCGTAGTCAATGTTGACGACGTTAGTTTAACGCCGACACGGGAAAGAACACCCTCCAACCCAACTCTTCTGATTTCAAATCTATCTCTGGGTCCTCTTGTCTCTCCACCTTTTAAACCTTTCTACATTTTTTTCTAGGAACATTTGTTATGAAATGAAATGCTTTAATTTACATTTTGTTGGCCCTTGAATTGTGGTTGGTATGTGAGGTTTTATCCTGCCTGATTCCTCCTTCATATTTTAAGTTTTGTTTCTTTGACTAATTGTGACGACTCGACGAGTATAACAATTATATATCCGTCGACAGAACGTCAGTACATAACATCTACGATATGGAGATTGATGTGTCCTAAATATCGCTGCTGATTTATAAATTTGTGTTTGTTTAATCATATAGGTAAGCATAATAAAATTGCTTTTTTGAGTTTTATCATAACAAACATTTTTTATGTCATAATATAAAACAACGTTTCTTTTTAGAGGGATCTTAAGTATTGGTAGATGAGTTTATCTAGTCGTGATTACGTAATTAAGTATATCAACATGGCTTGAAAAGTCTTCCCACTTTCTTCTGTTCAAAGTTCAAACTAGGGAAAAGTGGGAGTATCCATTTTGGGAAAAGGCATTAGCTTTCTTTAAAGCTTTGTAGCTTTTCTAATCTCTTGGATTATATGACCATTTATGAGAAATCATGTATTACTTTAATTTTAAACACGCACGGCTACCGACGGCACAAGTGCATTTACATGTGTCGTGAGTCGTGGCCGTATCTATCTATATGGATATTCATATTCCGGTTGGACCGACCAAGAGATCACATATTTGTACCGATCGCTGTAAATGTTTCACTTCGAGTTTATTTTTACCGAATGTGACGACGTGCGTGCATGCATGGGCCAGGAATCATGCGATGAAGAGGATGAGAGGCTGCGTGATATAATGGTTCTCTCACTCGGGGCTCACTAACAAATGTCCAAGGCCCAGATACTTCTTCTAATCAATTAAACCTAATAGGCCCAAAATTCTGAAATTAGCAATGATCACATTTCACACTTTTAGCCAAAATTTGAGAAAAAAATCAATTTCAATTCGGTAACATTTTACAATAAGAGTAATTATTCCATCAGTTTCTAAAAGTAAAATCTTTTGAAATATTTTTTTTTTTTAAAAAAAAAGATAGATTTTTGAAATTTTTATTCATTTTTATTAATTATTAATGGTAGATTGTAATTTTTTAATTTTTTTTTTGAATTACTATTGATTTAAATAAATTGAAAATTGTTAATCACATAAAATTTTAATATGTTTTTTCAATATGTGTGTAAAACCTGAAAAATTCTATCAGTTAAAAACAGAATGAATTATATATAATGTTCTTAGGTTTTATTCATTTTGTTTTCATTTTTTATTTATTTTTAAAATTAATAGTAATGGAATCCTGAAAGTAGGTCGTGAGAAATGCAAAGACGCATATACTTGGAATTAGAAGGGAGATGATCCGTTGTTCTCTCTTACTCGGTCAATGAACAAACCGGCGACAAACACGCGTCACTTTTCTATTAGCTTTCTTACAATCTCCCCGAAGCGCTATTTAAAATGCTTATGCGCCTCCTCAACTGTTTTCTAATTTCCCATAAGGAAGAACAGAGACTTTTCCCGCTAAATCGCTAATTGAGATTAAAAATGGCGATGGAAATAGCAACTCCGGTTCATGCACCGGCGCCTTCTCCGGCAAGCAACCTCATCGTGTCGGCAACGACCGCCGTGGAAACTCAGAAGAAGAACAGGATTCAAGTTTCTAACACCAAGAAGCCCTTGTTCTTCTACGTCAATCTCGCCAAGGTAGTTGAACAAAATAATCACAACAACGGTTTCTTGCTAGTCAATCAACTGATATATATATGAATCTAGTGACTGTAAAATTGTTCAGGCTTTCATATTTTGTCGTGTTTCTAAATGCAGAGGTACATTCAACAGCACAACGAGGTCGAGCTTTCTGCACTTGGAATGGGTAGGTTGATTCCAACCATTCAATAATTTTTTTTTAATCTCATTTTGTTGTTTCTGTGTGTTTTTATATACTTGTGTATATGCCAGCGATCACAACAGTGGTTACGATCTCAGAAATTTTGAAGAACAATGGACTTGCGACAGAGAAGAGTAAGTTTAACGCTGTTTCTTCATTAACATTGTTTCTTCTTTCACTCTCTTTTTTACTACCCCTAAAAGTTTCATTCGTGCGAAACATACAAACAGAAGTTCTGACATCGACGGTGGGAATGAAAGACGAGAACAAAGGGAGAATAGTTCAGAAGGCAAAGGCCAGTTTTTTTTTTTTTTTTTTTCACATTGCTAAGCTAAGATCTTACATATGTATTATCAAATTCATTTTTTTGCGACTGACGTGTACAGATTGAGATTGTGCTGGGGAAATCAGACAAATTCGACTCTCTGATGGCTCCGGTGACCAACGACACAGCGCCGGAGGAGGAGGCGGAGGAGAAAACAAAAGAAGCCGAAGCTGAATCTGAAGGCAAGGAGTGACCACTAAACAAATTTCTACAGGTTTCGAGGGTTAGTATGAGTTTCTTTATCCTCCTCATGAGAAGAAGAAAATTTATCACAACCAGCAAACTCTGCTTGTGTGACACTTAAGTAACAATCCTTCATTGCAAAAAAAAAAAAAAAAAAAAAAAAAGTTTGTGGAATTATGGACAGACAATGAAATGTTGTGATGACTATTTTTGTTTTTGTTTTTCATTTCCCTCTTGATTGAACAAATATAAAAAGAGCTCATATAAAAATGATTTGTTCGAGTTTATTGTACGTTTACAATTTTTCATCAAGAAGTTTTTGAGTAGGCCGTGAAGCCCAAGATAAAATCATCTAAGGGCTCGTTTTTTAGTAGGCCTGCGAGATTCAATCACTATGCATGTTTTTGTAGAGGACTTGAGTGCAATACTGTAGTGAATTAATTAAAAACCATAATTTGTTTGATTAGCATGTTGTTGTAAGTTCCTTACATAATTTTTCGCTCAAGATGAAAAGCTCAACGAGTTTGTTAATAGATGTACCTTACTTCACATGGGACGATTTCAAAATTACAGTGGACCTTATGGGTTACAACAAAACTAGTATAAATTTGGCATTTCTTGGAGGTTAGACACGTTGTAGTTTTGTATTTGAATCATTCTAAAGCATTCTTGTAGAGCCATCGCAAACATTTAACTTTTGCTTCCTCCTTATGGTCCGTTCGTTTGACAGTCCCATCAAGTAGTTGTGACCAAAACACAGTTGTTTGGAAAGAGGGTGCGTTTTAAATTTAGGAATTCAAATCTCGATATTGGAAAGATGACTTATTCTATCTATTCTTGACCTTCAAAGACATTGTGGATCTCGTGGTAATTTAAATAAACAAAGATAGAATGTCTAGAGAGGGGAGCAGAACTGCAGAAGAGACGAAAAAACGGCACGAAGTTAGAAGGCGAAACGGATGGGTAGAGCGATGGGTCATTTAACGTGTTTGAATTTCATGAAAATGGAAATGAAGATGTGACGTTTCATTGGAAGAGGCAAAAAAGCTTCACCCAAAACCAAACATGGCATGTGAAATTTATGTTTTTCTCTTTTATTTTTTATCTTTCTTTTTCACCGAATTCAGTCACATGCTCCCTCTATCATAACCTCTTATTTCTTAAACAAGATAAGAGTTGTCTAATTATTCTTGTGAATAGTTAGACATGATTATCATGAATGTTGAAATATGTAAATATATATATATATATATATATATAACCGAATAAAACTGATTGAATGATTTAAAAAAATATTAAACTTCTAAAATCATAATAGTGAAAATATTTGGATGCTCTAGATTTTTTATAAAAAAACTAGAGAGGTGTGAAAGAGGAGAGGAATGGGTTGAAAAGTAGGGTATGTTTCCTTGAAGAGATCATCAAATTATTTGGATGCCACTCGCTAATCATTAATGCCTTCATACCCACCCACATGTTCCCTCTTCATGTAATTCCATTCAATTTGGTTGGACAAAACACAAACACAAAGCAATATCAATGCTAAACACTATTCTCAAATCATTGTTTCTTAACACTCCTTTTCACTTTCTTTCCTCTTTTATCATAACCATTACCCATTTTGCTTTAATTTTCCCTACCAAGTTCTATATCTCACTGTTTTCACGTTATCGACATCAGTTTGTACAAAATAACATAAAATTTGTCTACAATGTTGATACTGAAAAGTTAATAACATTTTACCAATAAAACCTAAATAATCTGCTGGAGGTCAAGGACTAGCATGCATACTTGTATGGGATACTAAAATTTTTACGACGATAAAATAGATTTTTTGTAAAAATATGGAAGTATGCATTAGACAAAAGAGGGATGAAAATGAGAACGAGCGGCTCCCTACCCAGCTATCATTTATATTAGGCCTGTGACAGGTCCCATTCTGAGAACCTTTTTAACTTCTTCCATTTTAGCTCCAAATAACATTTGCAATAATCTTTGGATTCGATTATTAATCACGTATAACTAAGACAGTTATAAAGTTTTTAGCGTTATAAAAAGGGTAAAATTGATAGTTATTAAAAAAAAAACACACATGTATGTATTGTAGAAAGATTGTCAGAGAAATATCTAATTGGATGTTTGGCATATAAAACGGTTGTAAACTAATTTATTTTTTGAGCTTGTAACAAAACATTTTGTTTTTCAGTTTCTAACTGGCTCTTTCAATCCTATGTTTGAAATTTTGAATCATGTCTGATTAGTAATCAAATGAACAGTTGAATCTTTGGCCATTTTAGGTTAGAAATCAAAGTCTTCAACTGGTAGTCTGATTGGTTAGTGACCTTAATATTACGAATCAAATTCATTTTAATCACTTAAAATATAATATATCAGAAAATTATTTTAACTACCTTATTTTAGTATACAAGTAAATCGCAAGCTTTCGTAAACAAGAAGATACTAAGAATATTTTTTATAGCAACTTTTTATCAATATATAATATATATTAAAAGTACGTGTGCTCCAATTTAGTAACTATTGTATTATATATATACATTTTTGGGTCAATATTATCTATTATATTATATATTTCACATTGCGCTTTGTTCTTAGTCCAAAGACATCGCACACAAGATTTCGAAGTTGGGAGTAGTGCCATTGGATAAGTATCATTTATGTAATTTTGTATAAGATTATATTGTTATATTTATTAGGAATCTTATTCTACAACATCAACTTTTTAAAGAGGAGTCTTGTCGATAAAAAAACAAAGAAAAAGAGGAGTCTTGTCAACCACCTTATTGCAAATTTTGAGAGTTGGATTGGACATGGCTTTCAGAGATCATGTGAGCTTTTGGGTCCCAATTCCTTAATTATTGATCCTCCATTTCTTACATATAATAAATGTTTTTTTTTTCTATTTAAAAACTTTTGACAAATAGCACTATGATTCTTTTTGTCATAGGTATTCGAAAATCACAAATCCAATACTGTGACAGAAATCACAAGGTCTTCCTTATTTTGTTTCGAACAGTTTTAATCAGTTAAACATTATACAAATATATCAGGCTTGATTAGTATTTCGAATCGTCGCAGTACAGAAATTAATAATCATACAAATGTTAGAAGTTAGTGGTATTCTTTAACATTTTTTTTTATCGCTATGCCTTGGTTTTTTAAAAAAAAAATTATAGCATCACTTATTAGTTTATTTTTCCAATTATTATTTTGTATAATCAATCAGATTCACTAGTTGATATCTTAGAGTGTTTAAACAATTAGATTTTGATTTATCTTTAAGTATAGCGATTATGTGTTTATTGATGTTACAAATAAGACAACTAGAACTAGAAGTGGTAAGAAAAAAAAAAGAGATATGGATAAAAGAGAAATCAGCTGTTTAAAACACTGATGCAATGAGAAACAACTGAATAATAAATTTAATATATATATATAATAAATAAATAAAATCTATGTTTTTTACATGGTTACGAAGTTGTTTCAACTTCTAACTTTCAAATTGCTTATTTAGATTTTAGACCACTTAAACGAATAGTCTGTCTTAATCCATCGGTCCGATATAACAGAAAAGCGTTCCAACTCCAACTGTAAAAATGCTACCAATATAAATCTGATTCAAAAGTCAAACTAGAAGAGAACAGTCGCTCATATAAATAAATCTTGTGACAACAAAAGTATTAAGATGAGAACAAAAATAATAAGCTGTTCAAGGTGATACATATATTTTGGTAAAATGCCATCCCGTGATTATTTCCGCTGCACTACATTGACTGTAAAGCAGTGATCTAACATGTACGTTGTGGTCAACCAAATCTTGTAAAATCGATCAAATGACTGAAGATGGTCTAATTTTCATACTAGAAAGTAAATTATTCACCTTTATGAGCAACAGCTTTCAAAAACTCTGAAACAAGTAGTGGAAGCTTCAAAAGCTTCTTTCGTATCCAAGAATTAGAGCAGAATGAAATTTCATTTACATATATATTTTATATTATATATATATATCAACGCTGAATTATAGATCCTTAAACAATATGGTTTTATTTTTAGTATTCAGCTTCTTTGTTGATAAGTTGTTTCTAAAAAAATAAAATAACTTTATAAATAACCTATCGTTTACATATTATTCGTCCAAAAGTTGGCCCGACGGACAGACCAACGAAAGCCACCAGTATATATATTGAGTTGAGGCCCCAGACTTATAAATTACTAGTGACGTCAAAAAACAAACATAAAAGACTTACAATAATCACAAGTAGCTCGATGGTGTTTCATTTCATATATATATATATATATATAAAGTTAGATTCTCACACCTCAAAGTTAGATTCTCATACCTCTTACATTTTATTTTCCTATGTTTTTTTATCTCCTATGATTTTTATTATGTCGTCTCTTTTCTGAATTCATTTTCTCGTTGTTCCTTTCTTCTAAGCACTTTTGTAAGAATATACATTTACGTGTGTGTGTGTTGAATACGCACGAATACTGATTTTATAATTTAAAAGTTATCTTCTTTGATGAGCTATCTATTTAATAGACTTATATAAAAAAATTGTAAACCGAATGAGAGAAACGGCTGAATGTATATTGTTGTTTATATTTCAATAAAATTAAGATCATTAGAAGTTTGTCAAACCATTAACCATATATAGGGAAGGATAAATTCGTTGAAATTACTATTATTATTTTTCTGTGTGAAAAAAGACGGATAAATTGTTGGTAGGTGGAAACAGAAGTTTTATTTCAATAACATTATTTGAGATATTAGTATTCAATATATAGCACGTTTGCATATATTTCTTGTCAGATGTAGAATCTAACATTTGGTAAAGACATATCTAAATACTACATCAACTAGATATATGTATAAAAAAAAAAAAAAAGTGGAGTTGTTCTTGTTTTTATCAGAAACTGAAACTCAATAGTACTGCCACTTTACCATTAAGCATGTCTCATTAGTTATTTATAAACCGACAATTAACAAAACTTGCCAAATTTTAGGCGAGAAAAGACATCAAATATACGTGGACATCACATGTTTGTCACATCGGCGTTACGTTGTCATGGTCGTTTGCATGTAAAATGTGTCTTTCTCATTTATTTTCCGTGCTCACTTTAACTATATTTTAAGGATTTTTTTGCTTTTGATAAAAAGGTTTATTCAGCCATCGTCGTGGTATTTTGGTTGAGTAAAATATATGATATGACACATTTTTGGTATTACTACGTTGATTATTTTTCCAAAAAATACTTTTAGAAAGTTTTGAAACAAGAAATCAGTTTCAGTTCTTTCTTACTCTCTTTCAGAATCATTTAATCTGTGAAATAGGTAGCGTATCACAGGAAAAGAAAGTATCATAAACAAAAGACGAGAAAGTAGAAAATAAATGCGCGTGACGGAATAGCGCGTGTGGGAAATTGCAAACCAGGTCGAATCTCAAGATGACGTCATAAATCTGCGTAACTGACAAGAAGTGTTATTTGGATAGAAGCGGTCTTTAAAAGACCGACGCACATATTCTTCTTCAACGTGATTCCACCTTTACACGTACAACATTTATTTATTGTTAGTGTTAAATTGTCGTAGTAATTTCATGTATCTAAACCACAAAATATCTCAGTTCAATAACTACAAGTTGCGTTCTTTATCTATTCTCCAATTTCTTCGTTATAAATCGTTCAAATATAGCAAAAACACGGTACAAGTTGCAAACACAAATTTCATGTAAGAAGATACATCAACCTCCAACTACGCATATAAAACGCGTCATTTTTTATAAAACACACAAAATCAATACAATACAATACTATATTATAATTATAAGTTCTTCAAATAACATAAAACATTATCTTTTACTAGTTGTTAAAATCTCAACACAAGTTTTTTTTTAATATCAAGTTCTTCTATTATAGACTTAAAAACTTACATTTTAATCAAAAATATGTTCAAAACCTATAAATAAACTCAAAACGAAAATTTATTTTCTATTTATTAATATTAAAAATTAAATATATCCATACAGTCTATATAGTACATAGTTTATTAATATGCACAAAAACATCTATATTTAGTATAATGTGGAAAAAAACGAACGATATTTTTAATTTTATAGTAGCCTAGAAACACTATTGCTTTAGTTCTTGTCTCGTAGGCATAATTAATCGGGAAAACAAAACTACTCATTCATCCTTGCAGATTAATTAATGTTACATTGATAATACTATAGTTTTTGGCTACTAATATTTAAACAAACAGTACGTTAAAAGTAGAGCCTCCGTGGTTCATATATACAGAAGGAATATCTCGGATCCATATTTTGGTATCAACGAATAAGATGTTAATTTATATTTAACTACATCTACTAGACGGGTTAACGTGGAATTAATATAACCACGCAAAGATAATATAGTTGTCAAATCTTTTTATTTTTAAAATTTCCGACCATCGATACGTACTTCGAGAATTCGAACAAAAGATAATGCGAGGGACTCGTATGTCAAATAACTCCAAACCAATTATTAATTCTCTTACCAAAGCATTTCAAAAACTTTAGAGATCCCTTTATTCAAACGTCATCAATATCTAAAGTTCAAACCGAAGGCAATGGGTGGTACCGGCAGTGTTTTTTGGTTATGAGGTGGCCATTCGGGTTGGTTGCCTTGCTTTTCTTGAATTTAGGAAATAGGGCCACTCAAAAATATAATATTATATTTTGGTTTTAAATTTAGTAATATAAATTATAAATAGTAGCTTATTAGACAATTTTATATGCATTCTGTAAATCACTGACTAAAAATCCTGATTTATTAATGTCCATATTCACTATGTTTTTTTTTTTTACCTTTTATATCCACAAACTTGACAAAAAAGGCAAAATATATTTTTGAATGTAGATACACACATGAATAAATTATATCCCTATTTTTGCACTGATAAGTTATAACATCATCAAATTGCTTTTTTCGGGGCTATATATCTTTTAATATGAAATGGACAAAATACAAGTTTGAAAAACCTAAGTTATACAAGCGATATACACTCACTAAACCGAATGTAAATATACTATATAGGAAGGAGTAAATAGTCATTGTCTGGAAAAGTTCTTAAAAATAAGAAGCTCACTATAGTTAAGGGTTCAAACTTCAAAGTAATAAAATAATAAATGATACATATATAGAATGTGTATATAGGTCTCACGTCTCTATAATAAGCATGACTCGTCACGTGACCTCCTCTTCTTCGCAGGGACAGAGATAGGATGAGACAGAAAGAAACCAACAAAACCAAACCCCAAAACCCAAGAAAAGGAGAAAAAGACTCTCTCTCTCTCTTTCTCTCTCTCTCTCTATTTAAGAGACTTCACTGTCTCTCTCAGTCTTTTAACGCAAAACAACTTTTGTGGAGGAGAGAAAGCGAGATAACACACACACAGAGATACACATCTTCAATAGTTAAGAGTTTTCTATATACAGAAGAAGTGTGAGAGAGAGACAGATACAAAAAGTTTATTATCTCCCTTTCTCTCTCTCTCTCTCTCTCTGGGTGGCTTTTCTTTTTCCTTTGGGTTTAGTGGTGGGGGTTCTCTCTATAAGACATTTTTGCAACTTATATATAAATAAAGATAAATCAGAATAATCAGTTTTTATATAAAATAGCAAAAGAAATGCAACAGCACCTGATGCAGATGCAGCCCATGATGGCTGGTTACTACCCCAGCAATGTCACCTCTGATCATATCCAGCAGGTTTTCTTCTTCTTCTTCTTCTTCTTCTTCTTCTTCTTCTTTTTCTTCTTCTTCTTTTGCTTCTCCTTCTATTATATTATCTCTTTCTTTATTATTTATGTTCTTTGAATTTTTAAATAACGAGAGCCATGAAAACTCGCCTGCAAGAACCCGAGAGACCCTTTCCTTTTGCTCTCTCACAACATATTTAAATAATAGATTTTCTAATGGGTGTAACTTAACTGAGGTTTTGATTACCTGGTTCTTGTTGTTCTTGTTTGTTGTTTCCATTTATTTTTCATAAGATAAATTAGTTTTAGTTATATTATATCTCTGTAGTAGTGTCTGATAAGTCGGTTGCTAGATGCTTCGATCATCTGTATGTGTGCATCAACTTCTATTTCTTTTACCATGTCACTAAGTGATTAATTCAAGTTTTTTTTTTCTTCTCCAGAAAGATTCGGTGTATCACTTTACATGTCTCTTTTTTTTGCCGGTTTCACAGAAATCATTTGTTTAAACCGGACCAACTTTTAAAATACTAATTAAATCTAAGATTTTTGAGGCCTATATGTCCTTCCAACGGTTGAAGAGGGTCTCTCTATGAAAAACCAATTTTAGGGTCCAGCTGTTTTGAGTTCTTGAAACATGTAATGAAAAATAATGTTGTCAAAACAGACAAATCTTGGGAACTGAAGATTGTTCACATTTCTCGCTTTCTTTCTTTGTCTTGGTTTTCGGGTTCTGGAAGTTTCATTGATGGCAAAAACCACAAAGCCATTTATGTGAATGTGGTGGTCCTGTTTAGATTGTTATCATTAGATTTAGATCTATGTGTATTTGCAGTCCAAGTGTTCCTTTTTTTGCTTACATGACCAGATATACTTTGTGGTCCGAGACGACATCTGGTCCTAATCTCACTTTTGTGGTCCTCAAATCTTTTCGAAAGAAAATCTTTCATACACTTTTGTGATGTTTCAACGTTTTTGTCTTTTGATAAGTCCGAATCTAAAGTACTGGGGTCTCCTTGAGTTTTCTATGTCCTTATTCCAACAAAAAAAGGGCTCAAATTTTTATAAGAGAGATTCTGTGTGTACCATTACTGATTAATGAAGATGATGATGATATTATTAATCTGTAGTACTTGGACGAAAACAAATCTTTAATTCTGAAGATAGTCGAGTCTCAAAACTCAGGAAAGCTCAGCGAATGTGCCGAGTAAGAGCAAACATATCTCTTTCATTTTCACTAGTGTTCTGTTGACCGATAGGAAATGATTTAAATGGTAAATGTAATGTTACAGGAATCAGGCAAGGCTTCAACGCAACCTAATGTACTTGGCTGCAATTGCAGATTCTCAGCCTCAACCCCCAAACGTGCATAGCCAGGTAAACAGTTAAATCAGAAAATTATACATACAAATTGCAGAAGAACTCATTGGTAGTTTTAGCAGTATGGATCTGCTGGTGGTGGGTTGATTCAAGGAGAAGGAGGGTCACACTATTTGCAGCAGCAACAGGCAACTCAACAGCAGCAGATGACTCAGCAGTCTCTTATGGCTGCTCGATCTTCAATGTTGTATGCTCAGCAACAGCAGCAGCAGCAACAACCTTATGCAACACTTCAGCATCAGCAGTTGCACCATAGCCAGCTGGGGATGAGCTCTAGCAGTGGAGGAGGAAGCAGTGGTCTGCATATCCTTCAGGGAGAGGCTGGTGGGTTTCATGAATTTGGCCGTGGGAAGCCGGAAATGGGAAGTGGTGAAGGCAGAGGAGGAAACTCAGGGGATGGTGGAGAAACCCTTTACTTGAAATCGTCGGATGATGGGAATTGAAAGAGTGTGGCACAAGGAATTTAAATGATAAGCAACAGCAGCAGCAGCAGAAGTAGTAGTAATAGTAAGAGTCTGAAGTTAGTGTGTTTTGGTTTAGTTGCTTGTTGAAGACGCAAAGAACTCTTATTTACTTTTTAGTGTTTTTTTTTTAATTTTCTCTATGTTTCTTCCCTAAAAAAGTGAACTCTTTCGTGGTAGTGTACCATGTAAATCTGCTTGCTCAAAGTTGTGTCGTAATCTTAGTATGTTATTTCTCAAAAAAAAAAAAAAAAAACCTGATTTGTCTCTTTTGCTTTAACGAAGAGGAGTTATGGAGATCATTGATTATCATGTAGCATAATTGGATTTTGAAACTGGTACGGTTTAGTAGCTTAGAGATTGAGGAGCAGAAACCCAATTGAAGAAACCCTTAATAACCGAATCTCTTATTTACTTATAACCATTTGTAACAACATACTTCAAATTATAGAAATCTGAGTTCACAAGTAAAGAAAGATGAATCAGACTCATTGATCTCAAAATGGATGTTAAGAATTTTCAGGTTTGAAGCAGTGATCATAGCTCATATAAGTGACGATGTCTCTTATGACTAAAGGGCTTCCCGACTTTCCATTGTTTACATAACCATATGCCATCAGTCATATATCAGCATCAGAATCAGAATCATCACATTAATCTTTTAAAATTTATCTCCGGAAACTTATGTATCATCACTATTATCCACCGGTAAATTTGCGCACAAAAAAAAAAAAAAAAATCCACCGGTAAAGACTCGTCCTCAAGTGGACTGCATGTGCATCCATTCACACATTACAATTAGTTTTTACAAGATGATTATTAATGGGTTCTTCTAATATTGCAGTTTGAGCAACTTCTGTAGTTTCACTAACTTTGTAGATGTCTATCATACATTTGTGGTAAGGTGCAAATGCGAGGATTTCTTTGAAATTTAAGAAGCAAGTCACAAAAGTATAAATAGCAACTAGGTTAAGAATCACACAATATGGTAAATGTCACATGCGGATATGCATGTGAACTAATATATGGGGTTGAATCAACTACTTTGTGATCTACACATACCAAATTTTGTTTTAGCAAAGCAGCTGTTATACATGTTGCTTTTAACAGATTTGCAATTCACATTGCTTCAAATGTTGGCTTTCACAAGAGAACTAAACACATTTACATTGATATTGATTGCCACACAAGTAGTGACAGTTGATAAATGAGTTTCTAAATACTGTCCATGTCAAGAAAGAAAGTCAGCATAAGAACCATTAATTATAACCACCATCATTTCATTCTCTTATATATTGACCGAATTAATGTCTACTGCAAACATTTATTAATGGGAGGATACTTATCAAACCACCTCCGGTTCTCCTCAAATTGATTTTGGTAAATGTTGGTTACTTGACCTTGGTTTTTCAGTTTAAGGGTTTTATAGCAAGTTGGTTAATCATCTATATATTTAAAACACTTTGTGAACAAAACCTTTTCGTGATCATTCTTTATCATTTTCGTCCTTTCTTAAGCTGATGTGAACCGTGATAATGCTTTTTTTTTTTTTTTTTTTTTTTTTTTTTTTTTTTTTTTTTTTTCTGTTTCTGTAGATTTATGAAACATATGGTATGATCAATCTCATAATACATACTGAAAATAATTGAAAAGTCAACCCCAGTTTCAATCAGTTATGCAATTACACATATATATATATATCTAGAGGGTACCGCATTTTCTTTCTTTTTTCGTGCAATTTTGCACTTATATTTCTTTTATTACTACAAGAAAAGTCAATATGCCATAAGTTGTTTTTTTTTATTTACAAAAGGTATAATTTGGTAGATAGCAAACTTTTTTTTTTTGCCATAAAAATATACAGTATATAGTTTGGCTATCTAACGCATAGGCTCTTTTGCAAATGAAAGATCATAAACTTTTTCTCCATATTGTAATTCAACATCATATCTCAAACTTTGTAAAGAATATAAAATTTACAGCACCTAAATTTGATAACAAATTCAAATCAAAATACAACAAATTAAGTGATCACGAAATAAATTCTTATTCTTCAAATGCTTCAGCGATCATCGAAATGAAAGCACTGAACTTTCCTCCCTCTTCTTCATCCCCACCATCATCTCCTTCGTCCTCTTCATCTTCGTCTTCGTCTTCCTCTTCCTCTTGTTCTTGTTCTTGTTCTTGTTCTTCCTCTTTTCCACCGCCTCCATTATGTCCCTTATGCTTCATCTTCTTGAGGGTGGCTCCGAGACCAACCATTGCTGCAGCTATCTTCTCTCTCTTTGATCCTTCTTTCATCTTCTCTTCTTCTTTCTCATCCTTTGAGTGACGGTGGAGGTGGAATATTCCTCTATGCTTATGGGCTTTTTCCTTCTCTTTTTCCGGCGACGAGTCTCGAATGGCTCGTTCGACTTGAGCAGCCTCCACGGTTTCATGTAACTGTTTCTCCATCCTCTCTCGGTTTCTTTTGCCTTTGTATTGTTCTCTCTCTCTTTCTTTTCCTTGTCCTAAATCGTGGTTTGAGCTCATTTGTGTTTAATATGCACACTTATAAGCACGTTCCATCATCCACCACTTTCATCTTATATAGTTATTATATTGTGCTGTCAATCATTCGACTCGCTAATTCTGGCACCAACCCTTTGACCTATCATCCAACCTTGACCGAGCAAAATCCACTTCAACTTTTCTTTTGTAGGTCAAGAGAATACACTACAATACTCATTAGTGTTTTTTTCCTTTGGTTTAGACATGAGTTGAATCAGTCTTTTAAGTAAAACAAATGCTGCTTTTAGTTTTTTAATTTCATTTCTTGCAAAGGTTATTTCAACGCAGAGACAGCAACTAAACTTTAAAGGCTTAAGCAAAGTTTTCTTAGAAGATTCTTAAAGTAATAGTTGTAAGATAGGAACAACGAAAATAAAAATTTGTCAAATGAGTGTAGACCGTAGGAAATTGTACTTTGTCTCCCCAGTTTTAAATTGTGGGCGTCCCATAAAAATATTATCAATGGCTTGTTTGGGATATGGAGAGATTAGGAACCTACATTGGCAATTTTAACTAAATATATTAAAGAGAAATTGCCTAAAAAAGTCAGACTCGATCGCCATCGCCAGTACTTAAAGATTGACTTAAATCGACACAAGTGACGAGATTTCCTTACAAGAAATTGCCCTAACAATATTTATCGTACGTGAAACTCCTCTTGGTTAGACTCTGTCTCTGCTTTCGCATTGTTCCAAATCCAAAAGACCCAATTTAAAATGAAGAATCAGACTTGGTCAAGCAAGCATGGTGATTAAATTAACATTAAATATAATAATGATGACCCCCATCCACTAGGACTTGGATATATGTTTGGTGGCGATAATTAATACTTATTGGTGAGTGATAGTAAATGACTATATAAACAGTTGAAAGAAGACACTATAAACAAATATGCATATATTGGTTTTAATGCATGAAAAAACGTAATAAGGATAGATCAAACAAATCAAGTGCGATTTACTCAAAACGTAAAAAAAAAAAAAACCGGAAAACATCATGATAAGCAATAGAATTTGTTCAAAATGCCACAAAGCTATAAAAAAGGTAAAAGCCATCTTCATTCATAATCTTGAAACTATGATTAACCAATGGTCTATATATGGTCATGTACTCAAAACATTTATGTCGTATCATAGCTTTGCTCACCACCTTCAATCGCATACTATGCATGAGCAAGGAATTGCTTTGTGACGATAGTCATTTTTGTCTCATTGTGTTAGCTTTGTAATTGTGGATTTGGCTGCTAGTGAGAACGAACCTCTTTCACTGGATTGATCCCTCCATCTATTTTTTGCTTTTTTATCCTCTGAACACACATTGTTTATTTGTAGTGACCTCTCTTTGACACATCGTGAACAAGACTTTTTATCCATGGCACATGATTCCGCTTTTCTGACTAATTTTATCCGTCCTTTAGTTTCCTTGCATATTAACTCTCTAGAATGAGTGGCTTCTCTAAAACCCATGAAGAGACAAGAAAGCCTTAGTTGATCATATTGTCTCGGTAAAGACACTAACAAGATAATTGATCAATAACTTAATCTTCGTCTGGTATCCGCTATAATCCTCTCAAACTTTCAAAGCTTATATAAGTAGATTATGTATAAACATTATTTGGTGAAAACTAATAAAAAAAAAGTCTTCTAGGATAAAAACCCAAACGACACGTCGAGAACTGTAGATATGTACTAAACCATTAGAGCAATGGTTAATCACTAAGGTTACGACCCCTAACACACTCGACTATTTTTAGTGCATCCAATGTCCACCGACCCTATCCGTAGGTGGTGGTAGGCCTACTCGAATTGCAAAATAGAATTAAAGGCGATGGGATAAAACAAATAGAAGAAGATATACCATAATATTAGTTTAATTAAATACTTACCTAAAAAAAAAAAAAAAAACAAAAAGGCATCGCTCCTCAGAGCCAAAAAGTCAAGATACTGAAGTCAAAAGTTTGATCCAAGGGCTGAGAACACATCAAAATCTCAGATGACGACAACACGATAAGCTTTCTTTTATGGAAAAGAAATAAACAAAAATCTGTAAAGCATAAAAACCCTAAAAGAAAAAGAAAATTAAGAGAAAAGGAAAAAAAAAATAGAATTTTTATTTTCTCTCTATCTAAAAAGGAATGGAACCTAACGAAAGGCAGCACCACCAAGAGCAGCAGCATCTCACTTCTCCTTACTACCATCCTTTCCACCACCACAATCCGACCACCGTCTCCGCCGCACCGTCAACCACTTCCGCCGTCAACTCGATTCCTTCCACCAACAATGGTAATCTGACACCGCCGCCATCAAACGATGGGTCTTCCTCTCTCGCGGTTTACCCTCACTCGGTGCCGTCTTCAGCTGTCACGGTTCCGATTGATCCAGTCAAGAGAAAGAGAGGCCGTCCCAGGAAGTACGAGACCCCTGCGCAAGCCTTAGCGGCTAAGAAATTAGCGTCTTCTGCAAGCAATTCCTCCGCCAGAGAACGGAGAGAGCAAGCCGCCGCTGCTGCTGCCGCCGGCGTCTCGCCTCCGTCTAAATCCGGGTCAAGGAAATCCATTTCGGGCTCTCTCGGTGCGTAATTCTCTCTCTTTCGAGGGATTACAACAACCCTTTTCGCTTTATCATATTTTTGTTGGGAAATTTGTTGCAAAGTATTGAACTTTCTGGTGAAAATTTGATCTGGAATCGTAAGTTCTTCGAATTCTATGTGAATTATCGAAACCCTTTTTAGTCATTCATATCTAGTTTCGAGTACTGTTGATTAACTCCTTCCTAGGGACGATCTGCAAAGTAAATGTTTCTAATTTTGGTATATAACTCTGTTTCAATACATGGAACTTTCATATTCTGAGTTTCCATAAACACTCTCTATGCTTCCGAATGTGTCATATCTTGGAGCAAAAATCTATTGTTGAAGACGCATTTCTAATATTGCATCATTTTGCTCGCCTCTGTTTCCATTTGAACCTGTGGCAGTACCCATCATTTCAACCTTACAATAACATTGTTCTGCTCTTGGTTGATTATTTGTTTTAACATGGCTGCTGCGTTCATTTTCTACGATCACTTGTTTACCAATCTACCTTCTTGTGTGTTGTACTCTTCTTGCCGTTGTCATTTCTTGGGCTTCACATAAGTTTTTTCTTGTTGCAGGGAAAACTGGGCAAAGTTTTACTCCACACATTGTTAATATTACTCCTGGTGAGGTGAGTATTGTTCTGTTTTACTAATTTAAAGGGCTTCTTTTGAAATAATGATTTGGTTAAAACTGCGAATCTATTGGTTTAAACGCAGTCTAGCATCATTTGAAATCGAGTTAGCTATAGAGCTCGTTCGTAAGGTGTTCTGTTAGTTCACTGATGCTGATACAAATTGGATTGGTTTAGCTGTTTTCTTATGTGCTTTGCGGATTAATTTGATAGGATGTGGCCCAGAAAATTATTCTTTTCGCTGAGCAAAGCAAGCATGAGTTATGCATTCTTTCTGCATCTGGCGCCATCTCTAACGCATCCTTGTCGCACCTCGCATCAGGAACCAGTGTATCTTATCAGGTAATTCTCTTGTTGCTATCTATTCCCTCTAAACTAACTCTTAAACTGGCTTCGAAGAAAAAGGTTTGGACTTTGGAATGGGCTATCTGGATTACTCGGAGAGAAATGGAACATTTTTGTTCTGATCTTATTTTCTGAGCTGATGATGAAGTAATTCTCTGTTCACTGTATTTTTAGAGCCTATGAAGTTTGTTTCTTTTAGGAACTCTTTATTTTCGGGACCCTTGTGTCAAGGGCAACATGAGTCAGTTTGAGCAAAAAATATCGGTTTTGTTACAATCAAACTTCAATGACAGCTAAAGAATCTTATGTACTTGTGACATACATGCTTGAGAGTTGCATATGATCATCAAATTGCTTCAGAATTACAAAACTTTTATTCAGGGTCAGTATGAAATCCTCTCACTAAGCGGATCTTATATTCGGAGCGAGCACGGTGGTAAAACTGGTGGGCTTAGCGTTTGTTTATCTAGTTCAGATGGTCAGATCTTCGGTGGAGGAGTTGGGGGACTCCTTAAAGCTGCTGGTCCAGTTCAGGTACCTTTCCTCTTGTCTTGTGGTTTTAATCTACATGTGTTGCCAATTATCATTCAGTTCAAGAACATTCGCATGTGTATAGAAAGTTCGCCCCGTTGCTTCCTCGGTTCCTCCTATACTACTAAACTAAAACCTCAGACTTGTCTAAGTTTTAGAAATGGGAATCCTTGATTATTTGCCAAGTTATAGTCTCTGGTTTCCCTGTCAGGTGATTCTGGGTACATTTCAGCTAGAGAAAAAGAAGGATGGAAGAAATGGTGTGAAAGGAGATGATGCTTCAGGAAGTGGAAACTTGTTACCTTCTCCTTCTGGCACAGAATCTTTACATGGCTATCATCCTGGTATAGATTCTTCCGGACGAAATCCAAACGATGAGCATCATACTATGAACAGTAGCGCATTGGGTGGTGGAGCTCATTTCATGATGCAACCACCTCAGGGCATGCACATGACACATGCCCGGCCTTCTGAATGGGGCGGTGCTGGGTATGATTTGTCAGGTGAAAAAAAAGCTAACCACTTTATTATGTATCTATGGGCATCTCTTTGACTTCATAAATACTTGGCTTACGAAGACTGTTTTTGTGTCTGGTTTGGACTATTATGGTGGCCTTATGGATATGTTATGTTGTTCAGGAATGAGAGGAAATGGGTCGTCAGAAAATGGAGATTATGAGTAAATGGCAGAGTAGTAGTACTGATTCAAGTTTGGGAAGAAGTGTGTAAAGGTTTATGATCGAAACTGAAGTTGAGCATGAATGAAGGTGAGAGTGGACTTATCATCATACAATGTCTCAAGGATTTTTTCATTGCGAAGGCAGAGAGAAAGGGAGAGGCAAACAAGACAGTGATGCTTTTTCTTTTTCTTGGTTCAGTGTAATATTATAGTACATCTTTTTCTGGATTCTGGTTCATTTCATCTTTTTTGTTCTGTTTTTTTTCTTCATATAATCAGTTTTTTTTTTTTGGGTTCCACGAAGGAACTGGTTCTTTTAGAAATATAGACAATTTGTTTAGATAATTTGGCTTTGAAGTTATAATTTTTTATTCATGCTTTTTCCTTTTTCTTTTCTTATGCGTATTTTCTGTTAATCAAAATTATGCTGGTTTAGTACAAGGCGGTCTTCAACAATAATAGGCGATTTTAAACGGTTCTATAAAAAGTCAACAAAGGGAAGGGATTGAAACCCCCAAATTGCGAGAGGCACAATGTCGCGAGTTCGAAGCGAGACGCACTCAATGAAGAGATCCAATTCCTTCTTCCTGAAATTGCAATTGTAAGGGCTTTCCCGATTGCTCCTTGGTGGAATCCGATTGCATTCTTTTCAGTTTCTCCGTCTCTTCTTCTGCTCCGTCACGCTGTGAAAGGTTTCGCGGCCGGTGATGGCGTCGAAGCCGTTGAATAGTATCTGGATTCGGCGCCAGCAGTGTCCTTGTGGTGATTGGAAGTGCTGTATTAGGGGCGAAGGAGATGATTCGAGCTACCAAGTAACTAAGAGCGAGATGGAAACAACAACGACGACGACGACGACGAGATCAGCATCATCATCACCATACGATGCTGTGTTCATGCCTTACGTGGGTCAGATATTCAGAACCGACGAGGAGGCGTTCGAGTATTACAGCACATTCGCTAGGAAGAGCGGTTTCTCCATTCGCAAGGCTCGCTCGACGGAAAGCCAGAACTTAGGTGTCTACAGGCGAGACTTCGTTTGTTACCGTTCCGGTTTCAATCAGCCTAGGAAGAAGCCCAACGTCGAGCACCCTCGCGAGCGCAAGTCCGTTCGCTGCGGCTGCGACGCCAAGCTCTATCTCACTAAAGAAATCGCCGACGGAGGAGCCGCTCGCTGGTTTGTCTCGCAGTTCAGCGATGTTCATAACCATGAGCTTCTCGAAGACGACCAAGTCAGGCTCCTCCCTGCGTATCGGAAGATCCAGCAAGCTGATCAGGAGAGGATTCTTTTGCTTTCCAAAGCTGGCTTCCCCGTTAATCGGATCGTTAAGTTGCTTGAGCTTGAGAAAGGTGTTCAGGCTGGGCAATTGCCTTTTATAGAGAAGGATGTCAGAAACTTCGTTAGGGCGTGTAAGAAGACTGTTCAAGAGAACGATGCTTTTCTTACTGAGAAACGAGAGACCGACCTGCTTGAGCTTCTCCAGTCATGCAAAGCCTTGGCCCAGAGAGACTTGGATTTTGTTTATGAGTTTACTTCAGATGAAAACCACAAAGTTGAAAACCTTGCGTGGGCTTTCGGAGATTCTGTTCAGGCTTACTCTATTTTTGGCGATGTGGTTGTTTTCGACACTACTTATAGCTCAATCACCTATGGCTTGCTCCTTGGGGTGTTTTTTGGGATATACAACAACGGAAATGCTATTCTTTTGGGCTGTGTTTTGCTGCAAGATGAGAGCTGTCGTTCTTTCTCATGGGCTTTACAGGTTTGTGAATCCAGTTTTACTGTATATGTCAAGATCGGAGTAGTACATATATGTTGTGCTCATGCTCTCCTCTTTTTTCTCTTGTTTTTGGACAGACTTTTGTTCGTTTCATGAGGGGACGACATCCTCAGACAATATTGACGGATATAGATACAGGACTCAAAGAAGCTGTTGCGAGGGAACTGCCAAACACCAGCCATGTGGTCTTTATGTGGCACGTTGTCTCCAAACTAGGGAGCTGGTTTTCTCAGACTCTTGGGTCGCACTATGATGAGTTTAGAGCTGGGTTTGAAATGTTGTGCCGGGCAGGGAGTGTAGATGAATTTGAACAGCAGTGGGATCTCCTTATCACTCGGTTTGGTCTTGTTCCAGATAGGCATGCGGCTTTGCTTTATTCTTTCCGAGCAACCTGGTCACCTTGTTACATCAGACAACACTTTTTAGCTCAAACTATGACCGCTGAGTTTAGTCTATCTATAGATTCTTTCTTGAAAAGAATTGTCGCTGGACCAACATGCATGCAAGTATTACTTGAAGAGGTTTGTGACTATTTTATGACACTTACAGTTTTTAGTCGATTTCAGTATCATTTCATTGCTTCCTTGAGTTCATTACTCTAGAGAGCATGCAGGTCAGTGCTGCTGCAAGTCTAGCCAAGCAAATCCCGCCACGAGTTCCTTATCCGAGCTTGAAAACATGTATGCCTATGGAAGATCATGCAAGGGCGGTTCTGACGCCTTTTGCCTTTAGCGTATTACAAAACGAAATGGTTTTGTCTGTTCAGTATGCGGTATCTGAGATGGCCAATGGTCCATACATCGTGCATCATTTCAAGAAAATGGATGGGGAATGTTGTGTGTATTGGAACCCGGATAATGAGGAGATCCATTGTTCATGCAAGGAATTTGAGCATTCAGGAATCCTGTGCAGGCACTCTCTCCGGGTGCTCACCGTGAAGAACTGCTTCCATATACCCGAACAGTACTTTCTGGTCCGATGGAGACAGGAAAGTCCTCTTGTTACTGCAGAGAATCAAAATGGCTTGGGCATTGGCGATGACTGTGCTCAGGCGTTTCATTCGCTCGCAGAAACTCTCCTAACAGAGTCTATGATCTCAAAGGATCGGCTTGATTACGCTAACCAAGAACTTTCTGCACTTATCGATCGTGTAAGAAATATTGAACCTGCTAATACTTGTATCAGTCCTGACTGCTAATCCAGCTAGTGAGATGTTTCGAGGAGGGCAGATATGTTTTTTTCCCTTCTTTTTTTTTGGGTTTCTTTTCGTTTCCATGATATACATGTTTATTGCAAGAGTTTGCTTTAGAACTATCAACAAGACTTGTCTGAAAAAACTTCTCTCTCCACCTTTGATTGACAGGATTAAGTTGGCAGCGTTTGCTCTTTCCCAGTAACATAGACTACGCCTCTCTTGTTTCGCGCGTAAAGACTTGAGGTCAGAAAGATTGCAATCACCTTGTGCATCCTGTATCAAAATGATCTTTTGAGACTAGTTATTAGATGTCAGATAATTAGCTAGATATTGCCAATCATAATTAGCTAGTAGGAAAAGTTTATCTTCTGCTCAATCAATGATGTTGTAATTACTGGACTTGTAAGCTGTTTTGCCTCAAAGAGTCTCCAAATTGGGATACCTTTCTCATTTCATTTCCTAGTAGTAGCTGTGTTTTACTATATTTTTGTTTAATGTTCTTACAAGATGCAATATTTGCCTCTCTGTTTCCCATTAGAAGCTGCAATGTTAGCACTGATCACAACCTACTTGTTATACGTTTATTCTTAGCTGCATAAAAAGTAGCTTCTAAGTTCAAACAGTGGTGAGAATCATATGCAGATTCGAATTCATTAGAGGCTGAAAGAAAAGCGGAATGATGATATATGTGATAAGCAATCAAACAAAGAATTACATATTTGCCAAAAACATGGGAGTATTGTTTTAAGTAAGTTACTTGGTAACTACTATTCTCTAAATGTGTAGTGTTCTAATCCCAATCTTCATCATTGATCTGCCAATCATCATCATCATCTCTCGGCGGCCTCACCACCAAAACGACCATCCCTAAACACTCTTCCACTCCTCTCTCCTTCAACACAGATCCTCTATCCAACTTCATCCCACTCTCAGTCACAACCAGATAGTACCCATCGTCAGCTTCCACCGTCTTCTTCTCCCTATCTGTTACAACCATTATCGCCTCTTCTTTCCCGTTCCACGGCAACACTTTCCGATCATCTCTAAACGAAACCGCCACTCCTCCTTTCCTAACCGCCACCACCGGGTCCCACCCGGGTAAAACCACCCATCGGCTCCACTCTTTCTCAGCTTCCACAACACCAAACTCTCCTCCTCCTTCAAACTCCATGGGAGCTTGGTTAAGCTTCTCCACTCCTTCCTCTGCTTTGCACACTGGTAAAACAACAACAGAACTCGCTCCTGCTACTTCCCCGAACTTCAACCTCACCACAGGAACACGGATGATCTTGATCTCCTCTTCCTTTGCCCTCTCCTCGTTGCTCTCTCCATGTAGCTCCCTACTCACAGCTTTCTTGGCTTTCTCAGTTACAGCCACTTCAAGGGCTTGTTCGAGCAACGTGGTTCGAAGCTCCGATGGGCTCCTGTGTTCTCTGCTTTTCCTGTAGAGCATGAAAGAGAGGCAATCTCCTGGCAAATTGTAGTCGAAATCTTCCCATCCAACGTCCCCGCGACGGTGAGGATAATCTTTGATGGCTCGCGCGAGATCTTGAGCTCCTTTCGTGTCGAACCCGTGATCCACGATGTACTCAGCAGCAGCCACACGCTGGATTGTGCTCAGGAGACGGATCTCGTACAGAAGCTCTGCACCTCCGGTGTCGAACGCGGCGATCAGCTCCGGTTTGGCGCTGGATTGGACTATAGAGTCGCGGACCTGTGCGCCGACGATGAGACAGTTCTGCTCGACGCCGGAGATTCCGGTGAGTTCCTCAATTGTCGGAGGAGTGAAGCCTTCCGTGTAGAGGGAGGAAATGAGCGGAGCGTATTCGAACCAGAGACCCATACGATCGGCGAGGACTTCGATTTTGCCGGCGGCGTCGAGAGACCGGAACTTGGGGGGAATCGGAGACGGAGGAGGACGGAAAGGCTGATAGAGCTGCTGCTTGGGCGGGGCCTGCCGGTTTGAAGCGGGGATCAAGGCGGCGTTGACGGTGAAGCGTTTCGGGTTAACGAGTCGTTGAGAAGATAATCCATTGGTTTTGGATTGGGTGAAAGGAGAGAGGATTGAGGATTTGAGAGTAGTTGCAGTGAGAGAGAGCATGGTGGTGTGCGAGTGAGTGGTGAGAGCGAGTCAGAGAGGAGGAAGACGATGATGATGGGTTTATAAATTTGCCTTATCATCTTTGTCTTAAATGAGATAAGACCCGCAAAAATAAAGTATGATTTCGAACCGGAACTAAACCGTTTGGTTTAAACGCATATTCCTTACTCGATATTATTCTCCCGCCAACATTTATTCCTTCTTCTTTTTTTTTACCATGTATTTTCACTAAACCACCTTTTTACTGTCTCTGCCTTTTGCCTGAAGTAATCGAAGTGTTAAGGAGGAGACTGAAAAGGATCAGAACTCTTAGCAATCTCAGTTTTCACATCTAGTCAATACGATTTGGCTTAGAAGAAATACAATCTTAGTTCGTTTACGGTCTTTTCACTGGCATTGCTTTAAACAAGGAGATAATCATTATGACAAAGTTTGTTTTCTCATCATTTTCACTATCTAAAGAAGTGAGCTCAAATCTTCAATGACTTTTGATTGAGCAGTCTTAGGCCGTAAAACCGATATTTTCGAACCAGAAAATAGATACTGGATCAAAGCCAATGTTACGTGAATATTTCCCAGCCTTAACTAGATAATTGAACACTGGATAATTAATAGGGATATGTTATTATCACTTGTTTGTTTTATGTTTTTGCACAGCATTGAGTGAACACAAAGTTGGTTATATAATATGAAAAACTTGCTATTTCTACCCTCCCTTTAAGTAGACTAATTGTGGATCTACAACTTTCACAAAATAGTACTATCAAATAATACGTTTTGCCTATTTATCTATAAAAACTTGTCCATAATATGTTTTAAATTTGATCTATCAAAGCCAAACATCTAAAATTAGTAAGTCCATGATCTATTTTATGTAAACGCTAAGTTTAGTTTATTACAAGCGTTACCACGCTGTACAAACGTGTGATTTACAAACGCATCATTTAGAGACCAGTTTTTAGGTGTTGATGATGTGGAAAAATTGTAATCGGCAAGTTTCTTTTTAATTTGAAAAAGGGTTTACTAGTAATGGACAAGTTAATTATCCAACATATATTTAGTGGACAAGATTTGATAGACAATGAAAAAAGTGGAAAATTCTAGTACCACTTTGTGAAAAACGGTGGATGCGAAAGAAAGAATCTTTTAGAAAACGATATAGGATGTTGACAAAAGTTCTCATCATAATTCATTACCTTTCTTTTGTTTGTCAACAAAATTGTGCTACCTTGAACATTTATTTGTCGTGCAGATAGGTCGTAAGTGTTTTGTTACACCTGCTTGTAACATCTATTCTCGCGCATCTGTCATACGTTGTTTGTTGCTTCCTTCGTTCTAAAAGTACTATGTATGCGTACATGCGTATCTATATACTTTAAATTAAAAATTCATTAATGGTGGTACGCATATATATGGACGTAAGTGTCAAGTATGTATATAGAATATGGGATGTGTGCCAATGCTTCTGTTTTGGCTGGGAAAATGTCGGTAATTCTTTAACATAAAAAGATGTAAGCTAATCAAATAAAAGTTAAAAAAATAAACAAGTGATTAATGCACCCTGAGAGAGAAACAAGAAGGGATGAAGGGAATCATGAGGACATGTGAAGAGTCTATATGCTACTCTTTTGCCAAATATGGAACGATGGTATTTTGCTACAAATGGGTAGGACAGTTTTGAAAATTTTAGATCAAAATTAAAATAAGTCTTGGTTTAACCAAAAAATGGTCTTAAAAGCTTAACCCTATATAGATCCATGGTAGTATGAAATAGATAGGGCTTTAGTTTCCAAATGCTGGAACTCTGTTCCCCGTACAATGTCTTTTGGAGAATCGGAGATCACAAAATACATACAACACGTTGTGTATTTCGTGATTTAGGGGAAGATTGGTGAAAGATTATGGTATCTTCTTTTTCTTTTTCTTTTTTTTGGCCAAGAAACGGTAAAATCTATTTAAAAGGTCAAAGTTAGTTGTATAGTTAAAGAAGAAAAGTAGTAGCACAGTATGATATGACGATCAATTGTAATTTTCTGAGAAATAGCAATTCATACTAATACAAGATTGCAAAATTAGTTATCTCCTTAAAATTACTACTCCTTCTTCTTATCTCTTTCTTCTCTCTCTCATATTTTTCTATTTTTTTAATTATCCATTGTCATAAATTAAATTCATTCTAATTTTTATTGGTTTACCAAGTAATCTCTTTGTTTTAATTAATGAATTTTTTTAGCTTTTTGTATTTTCAAATATATATTTTTTAGAGTTTTGATGTAACTTTTATTAATTAATAATGCCAAAATTTATATTCTATTTTTTTATTGACAATAAGTATATTTTCTGAAATTACTACTGATTTAGAGTCATAGGAAATTTTTTAACTTAAAAATATATACATTTATAATAGGACATAATTTATTTTTTAACATTTGTGGAAATTTTTAAAAGTATTTAGTATGGGTAATTCAATATAATTTAGTTGATTTAGAGTTTAATGTTATCATACCATGTATGCAATAATCAACATTTAAAAAAACTACACTCCAAACCTATGGTCGAAATCCTAAACCTTTTATCAATTTAGAAACAAAAAGAATTAAAAAAAATTATCTGTTTCTATTGACAACCATGGTGATATAATTTGTAACATTTTGCCAAATTTTAAGTATCTTTTTCTCAAACCAGAGCTAAACTTTAAATAACTGAATAATACACTCATCAATATATATAATGTAAGGTTTTGTAAAAAGTAACCAAAGTAAATAAATAAATTGTATTATTGTACAACACATGGTCGAGTAGCATATACCTGGAAGTGTCTGTTTAGCCGAAAATCACAAATAATGAATCGAGATTAATGGAGTTTGTATACAAATCAATAAATGTAACGTTGGTGTCAAATCATACGACTGTTGGTTCTTGCTTTCCACTGACAGAGATGGATTCCAAACGCGTGATTTCTCACGCGCCATTCCATGGCTCTACCTCTCATTTAAAAGGCGCCCATGTTTGGTGTTTACTTTATTATTATGATATTAGGTATCTATTGACAATTCGATGCTTTTTATATTTTCTCTCTAATCTTATAGATGCTTAACTTGTCCGGATTAATTATGTTATCGTTGTAAATGATTTGAGACACACACACATACATATATAACTTTTTCCAATAAAAACATTTGTTATAAGTTTCTATCCGAAACGAAATAAAATTTATAGCACAGTATTAAAAAAACGTGTAAAAACTCATCCACACGATTTTAGATTCTAAACATATGTGATAAGCTGTCAAAAATTACAAAATATATCATAATCCATTCTATTTCAAGTGTTTCTCGATCATACAAACTCTATGTTTCGTTTCTAATATTTTCCAATCGAGTTAACAGTCCTTGCTCTTTATTTGCTAGATTTTCTATAATTAGTTCTTACAAATATGTGCAGATATAATGTCATCGATATTTTTCACAAGTCTATTTATCAGCTTGTGTCACCAACGCTTGCCGTACCACAGCGACAATGCATATGCTTTTTCTTCATTCTGAGGTCACATTTTTTTTTTTTTGTATTCTCATGAACCCTGCGAAACAATTACATCAACGGATAAAATTCAATCTAACAGATCTTCTATAATTATAGCATGTATTACATATAACATGTCGAGTTACATTTTCATTTCATAGATGTTGTAAATAGTTGGAAATCGTTGAACATATAGGCGAAATTCAAAGGGAATTGTAATTGATATTCAACATATTATATCTACCAATTTCACTAAACATATACTTTAAGTTATCTATAATGTAACCACGATGAATATGAATTTTGAAAATTTGATATATCTCGTGAT
Source organism: Iljinskaea planisiliqua (assembly GCA_900108845.1). NCBI lineage: Eukaryota > Viridiplantae > Streptophyta > Magnoliopsida > Brassicales > Brassicaceae > Iljinskaea > Iljinskaea planisiliqua. The sequence goes on along the minus strand of FNXX01000002.1, from coordinate 4,242,694 downwards.
CTTTGGAAGCGCCAAACCCAAACGACTATGGTCGTTTAAAATAAATTATCTTTTAGACTTGTAAATACTCTTTGATTCTCGCTGTTTCTAGGAGGCTGAATTGGACAGACAATAATTTGTCAGTTATAGTATGAAGAAAACGAAGGGACGACAAAAAATAGAGAAGAGTACGAAGAAAATGAAGGTTTAACAAAAATACACACGAGATAAGGTTTTGTAGAAGAGACAAACACCATGATCAAACAAAATCTTAAATTATTGATTCGTCGCCACCATAAACCACAATAACTCTAGATCTCGACAATGATTTTTCCAACAACCAAGTATTCTCAGATTGAAGAACTATAACATTCGACGCCAAATTCTTTAAAACAATATTGTCTAGCAACTCTTTTCTTTTATTTAAAATCGTTCTAACATTATATAAATAAAAACTTGTTAAATTTGGTCCAAATAGTTTGGTGTTAAAATTACTGTGGGAGTTATTGCCAAATTTAACATGATTACTAATACGTACCGCTGCTCAACTGGCAGCTTTTACCATTGAGATGAAGCTGTCCACATACAAACTTTATTCGACTTGAAGCAAACAAAACACGAATTTAATCAATTGGGCATGGAGAAGGAGGTGTTTGTTTTGCTCACTCAAGAAATTAAATCTAAGAAGTGATATTCTGAGTTAATAACCCATGATTTCCGGAAAAAGAAAAGATAAGTATATGTTAATGAGGTCGTTTTCAAAGTAAAAAATAAATAAAGTGAAGGAAGGAAACAAGAATAATGCGAAAACAAAGTAAATAAATGCAACGCAACGCATAAAGTAATGAAAGAAAATATAAACAAATAATAAAAATGAAAAATGTCGCTGCAAATTGCAGGCAAAGAACACAGACTCTTCCTCCTCATGTCATGTCAATGTTCAACTTCAAGTTCCCCACTCGACCCATTGGTCACACTCTCTTTCTCTCTCTTCAACTATGAAATTACCCTTTTCTACGCTGTGTAACACTCAGTCCCCTTTCTTCTTCCTCTCTCTCTTTAAATGACCTTCTTGTGCTCTTGAGTCTTGAAACTACTTAACACTCTTTTGAGTCTTGACAAGTGTGATTTGGTGTATTGTCCGTCTCTCCATCGTCTCCCAAAGTAGAAAAGCTATAAAATAATAAAATGGAAAAAATAAAAGAATCCCACTTTTGATCTCTTCCACTTATAAATCCTCTTCTCTCTTCTTCTATAAGCAGCAATAAACTTCACTTCTCTCTCTCTCCTTTTTTTCACCTTATTCTCTCTTTGCCTCACCATTTCTGCTCATATGTCTTTGTTGGATTCGATCTGCCAAAGTTGAATCTATCCCTTTTATAGTATCATTCTCACCATGACAAGCAGCTAAGTCCCTCTTTCTTTCTTCCTTTCTGTTTCTTTTAATTAATGATCTAAATAACCCTAGTCTCTTTGATCCATATAAGAGAAGCAAAAACCCTAGATCAGAGTACTTCTTCTTCTTTAACTTGCCAAACTCAAAAACGAGATTAAGCTATGGAGTTGATTTCTCACCAAGCAAACAAGAACCCTAATACCTCCGTACAATTAACACCTCCTTCCTCAAGCCGGTACGAGAACCAGAAACGACGTGACTGGAACACCTTCTGCCAATACCTCCGCAACCACCGTCCTCCACTCTCTCTCCCGTCGTGCAGCGGCGCACACGTGCTCGAGTTCCTCCGCTATCTCGACCAGTTCGGTAAAACAAAGGTTCACCACCAGAACTGCGCCTTCTTCGGCCTCCCTAACCCTCCCGCGCCTTGCCCTTGCCCTCTGCGACAAGCCTGGGGCTCACTCGACGCCCTCATCGGCCGCCTCCGTGCCGCCTACGAGGAGAACGGTGGCCCTCCCGAGGCTAACCCCTTCGGCTCACGCGCCGTCAGGTTATACCTCCGTGAAGTCAGAGACTTCCAGGCCAAAGCTCGCGGTGTTAGCTACGAGAAGAAGAGGAAGAGAGTTAACCGGCAGAAAACGCAAACGCTATCGCAGACGCAGCCGCCTCTGCAGCTGCAGCAACAGCCACAACAAGGTCAGTCTGTGATGGCTAATTTCTCGGGTGCAACTGTATGATCATATATATATATATATATAAATCTCCCACTTTTTATGTATTTGTTTCGTATTTGCTTCTCTATCTGTTTAATCTAATGACTTCCATTATCTACAGATGTTGTTGTTGCTCTTTTAGTTGTTTATGAATAATATATATTATGATTTGCTAAAGTGTTTGATCCTTTATGTTTTTGGAGTTTTATTCTAATTTAAATTCTAGCCATCAGCTTGAGAATTATCCGATACAGCTAGGGTTCATGTGTATTATGTTAGTATGTTTTATGGTGTTCAGTGGAGGCACCTTTATATATAAATTTGCTACACTTTAGATGATATATTAATCATATCTTTTCCATGCGATGATGGTTGAGGTTTTAGGAAACATTTGTATGCTCATATCATTTCAGCGACTTATATAGATATGAATCTGAGTATGAAAGAACATATTTTTTTATAAGTGCTATATATATACAATGATGTGTATGTATATGGTTACTTTATGGTTAGTCATTGTGATGTATACTAATAACGCGTCTCGTTGCTAAAAACAAATTAAAGCCCAGATACTCTTAATCGTGACTTTGTAAATGTATGCTTCTCAATCAATTCCAGATGCTCTTAATCGCGAATAGTAGATGGGTCGTTGATAGCTATTATAGTTCCAAAATTTGATGAGCAAAGCCATTCTCATTAAATGCTTACTATTGTTTTCCTTGTCATGAGTAATGGATTCACTGTTTTGACTTTCAAGGTCACTTAGCATAGAGCCACCTCATAAATTATTGATTCTGCTTTTTCAATGGATTATTCATTCATGCATGAAAGAAAGCTTTCTTACAACGAGTTCACTAAGCTAGAACACTAGGAGAATAAAGTCACGACTTAATCGACAAATCATTATATAGAATATTAGCCTAATTGAGTATTAAGATAAGTTCAACATCACAAAGTTTCGTGTAAACCGAGAGAATCACGATTCACGAGCCCAGACTATGCAAACTTAGCTTTCATTTAATCTATACTATGTAATGGTACCTCCATTATATCTCACTTGTCAACAGTCATGAGTCATGACCAAATGATATTTTCAAGAGTAAAGATAGACTTAACAAAATATTCATTTTTATTATATAATTAAACGATATAAATTTGGAAATGTCATCAAAATATGTAAAGTATAGTGTTTGAATTTTTTCACGTATGTTTTTCAAATGTACAACTTTCTAATGTGTTAAAAAGGTTAAAGTGCACTATAAAATTGATATTCTGCAAACTTTTTACTTTTGAAAGTAACTGCTTAAAATATGCTTTACTGAAATTGAAATTCTCGTTTTGTAGATACTTCTTTATATAATATGATTTTTGTATGACCTGGTAAACCAGTGATATTTTCTTGAAATTGTTTGATGGAAATTTCAGGTTTTTATGGAAAAAAACCCCCAAAATGTGTTAATTAAATAACACTGTGTTTGCAAATAAAAAGATTCGACATTTATATACATTACTTTTCGAGTGAATTATATACAAAAGTTACGCGGCTTCCAAATAGAGAACTTAACAGGTTTGCCATATGTAGATGTATAATATCAAAAAATCAAATCCGTAGTAAACAAACGTATTTAAAGATTGTGGTATGTGTAACAAACTATAAACCTAGTTCTAAACCTAAGATGGGTATATATTTAAATGTGAACATACAAACACAAACAAAAAACAAGAAAACATGCACAGCAAAGAGTTTTGGGATTGGATTTCTTCACGTGATATATATAAAGAATCAGATTTAATTTTTTTTATTTTAAGTGGAATCAAAAAATATTACCTTGCCATACAGAAATACAGATAATTATTATTAAAAAAAAAAAGAACTAATAAATTATCCTTAGGATTCACATAACAGAGAAGATCAAACCTCTTTCGATAGACACAAATAGGAATTCCCAAACAGCAGACAGGTTGGTACGATGTTCTCACACTACAAAAAAGTGAACGGTTTCGATTAAACAGACTGTCAAACAAGTGCACCCGATGCTCGCCACGTCACGACCGGCCTTACTCAAATAGTGGTCCCGGTTAGAAAGCCAATCGCACGTGGAACCGAGTAAATTCTGTCCGGCGCGGTGTACAATAAGATCGACTGGACCCACTTTTATTTTTTAATTTTATTTTGTACACCAATTATTTATATTTATTCTACTATTACCCAAAAAAAGAAGATTAAAACTTTAATTGTACTCACTACTTTTGGGTTTTTGTCACCACTCACCACCACCTCTCCTTTTTCCCAGATTTGGGAAGAGGCCTAGAGATAGTCTTTTAGGCCTATTGAGGAATCATGATTCCATTACTTTCAGTCTATTATTTGCAAAATCCATACGACTGGATAAAATACAGCATCATACGATGGTTATTGGAGGCAAAAATGTTTCTACAATCATGATTTTATAATGTTTTCGTATGATTTTTGTTTTCATATGACATTGACGTATAAACACTGAAGTTAAGTCAATCGTCATTGTGCGTGCAACTATACAAACACTATTTGATGTTTTTATGACGATGGAGCTTTCTCTTCGTTTGTAAAACATATTGCTAATATCCTTCTCTCCTTTGTCCCGCATGTACATAACTCCAAAATCACGAATCATAATTAGATAATCGGCATAGTAAAACAAAAAGAATGTTAAGCAACGAAAACACTGACTATTATAATGCATAGTTACCTGTCAGTTTGATGAATTATAAATCTCGGATGATATATTTCTAAAAACCATAGATATAAACATAGATTTCTCAATAATTCAAGCTTTTGTATTCAAACTCGTTCATCCTTTCAAATTTGACTAATAGCGCAATACACATAATTCTCATTTCTTTGTCTCGGTGATCAAAAATGAAAATCTTGAAAACGTGCTTAGTTAAGCGTGGATTATTATTCTTGTACTATACGATCTTTTGTACCTAATTCATAACAAAACTGTGTTTTCTCTTTCCAATATTTGAATAGTGCCAACATTAATTTACTTAGCCGACACTAGCACTTGTGACACCAATATCTTCATTCACAAGTCAACTCTTTGATTTTTAGTGTACCGTTCATTTGTTTACATAAAATCCTTACATATAGTCTCGTACGCATTAATAAATACAAGGTGACTGAAACTACGTATTAAACAACATAAAATGTCATGTTCTGACTGCTATTGTATGTGACTCCATCTCTTATCAACCCATGATCTCATTCTTGTCCGACAACCAATTCACTATTATAGACGTTACAAAATTTGTTAATTGTCCATGCATATCACCAAAATACATTTTCGTGTTTCGTCACTTCCAAAATACTAAAGTCGAAATAGACCCCATCCACTACTGTAAAATTCTGTGAGGATGAGTTAAAAAATACTAGTGCATTTTTCGTAATATATACTATACATAGTCAAACTAATTAATTAACTACCGCATTGTTTTAGTAATCAGTATAATACAACCATCCTTACTCATGGAAATATTATTATTGTTATATTTTTTTTATAACTCGGATGATTCGGGCTTTTAATATCCGACCCGACCAATAATCTTAAGGTAAGTGTAGCCATTAAATATTTTATTCACCGCGTTTTTTAATAGATTTAAAGCGTTATATTATTTTGACTAGTGGATTAGAAAATATTATATAAATAAAAAAAAATTATTTTTATTGTATAGAGTGAGTTCCGCATTTTAAATTCGTTTTTCATGGCTCATTCATTATCAAATAGGTCTTTATATTTGCTTTACAACTCAGTGTTTCCACTATATCCGACAGCTAATTTGCTATTTTAAGAAATTTGAAATACTGTTTGAGTTCTTCTACGTACAAATAACTATAAAATCCTTTCTTTGCGTTCTTTTTGCCTTTACGGTTTGTAGTAGATCATCTATTTTATTTTTAGTTATAATATGCTCAACCGAGAAATTCTCTTAAGAACTTTAAAAAGCATATACGTACATTTTGATGATTTAAATAACCAAACCCTTTCCACTATTTTCTATAAGTAAGGGCATAATGGTCTCAATGTGATGCACCTGTTTGCTTGATGTAAAAATGGAGAGTGCATTTTTTAGCAATGTACAATAAGAAAATTTCCAGATGGGCTTTACATAGAATTCACTTTTATCGACAGCCCATTGCACAATAACAAATTTTGCCTAGCTCTTGTAGCGCGTCTAGTCAACGAAGGCACATTAAAATGGAAGCAATCTGGGTTCCAAAGCATTCCATTAAACTTCATCATGTAGCTACGCAGATATGAACCTATTACTTACAGCCCATTTAAATATTCGGAGAGCGAATCTATCTGTAGGCTGCACCTCCCTTTGCAGATTAATCTGGACCCTTCCATAGGTCCGGATACCCCAAATTAATAAAAAAAAAAAAGTTATTTAATTTAATAGAATTACGAAATCATCGATAATATTTTTTTTTATAATAATAGCAATTTTGAATGAAACCAAAACCTACCAAATCTTTTAACTATTAACATGAGTAGAATCTCAAAACTATAAAAATACTAATAATCCTTTCAAAATGTTGAAGGAAACAAGCACAGTACACAGATTAGGGAACAAAAAAAGAAACGTAACCTCTAACTAGTAAAAGAAACTCGAAATGGTGATCAACCACTTGACTTATTGTCCTTATCTTTCTCAGTGACAAACCTGGAAGCATAGAACCTAAAATAGAGCAGATTCACAATTTGGATGCCGCCTATTATGAAAAAATAGTTCTCGAGCTTGTTCTTGTTCAGGTCTTTATCTCCTAACCACGAATGGCCTTCCATGCGTGTCACCCTATCGATGACATTGATAAGAAGCGTGCATACGTAACTCGCAACCGACGAGCTCAAGAAGAAGATGGCTCCCGCCACGGCTCTCATATGCTCAGGCATCTTAACCGTCAGAAACTCCATGAGAGCCACCGCGGAAAACGCTTCGGTCAGACCCGCAAGCACGAACTGAGGAAGTAGCATTAAAATCGAAACAGGAGACACAAACGAGCCGATCTTTAAAGCGGACGCTCTTCGTTCCTTCTCCAAGAAACCCGCGACGACCATGCAAGCGATCCCCATCACGATACCTATCTCGATCCTATGTTTCATCGTTAAACGTTGTTTGCGTCCTGTGATTTGTCTAGCTATTGGTAGGATGACGCATTCGTATAGTGAGATCCAGATGGCGAGAGTGATCATGGAGACAAGATTCATCCATCCTGCTGGGACTTGGAAACTCTTTCCGAATGTTTTGTCCATCTGAATCGCTTGAAGGATCCCGTAAATGTTCTGTTGGTCGGTCAGCATGAAACACGCGATTCCCGTGACCCAAACAGGTAAAATAGCGGTCACGCACTTGAGGTTCTTCACCTGCTGCACACTGCATAATCTCCAGTTGTTCTTCGCTGTACCTTCTTCGTTTAGCTCGTTCGGATCAGTTATCACCGCTGCTTTGTCTAAAAACCGTAACCTGTCACACCGAAATATCAAAAGAGTACGACGAAAATGTTAGAGACCAGTGATCTCTCTCTTCCTCTCTGTTTCCGTCTGGCATTTTAAATTAATAAAAAAGATCAAAATACTTGGAAAAAACATACATTAACATGAAAATTTACATAAATATTTTTTTCTTCCAAAAATACTAAAAGCTGTGGATTGATTTAGAAAAACAAGGAAAAAAAAAACATTTTAACAAGCAATTAACAAACTATATATTTTTTTCTAAAAAATAAATATTAAAAGTGTTTTTTTTGGTATTAAATGTTAGAAGTTCTTAGATTCATTTAGAAGATAAAACATCATTCTATAACAAGTAAACGCAAAAACAAATAAACTAATCTAATGTAAAAAACTACAAACCTTTGTCCGTTTTGGACCAAAGTGTTGGAGGACCCATTAGAAGGGCCTACGTAGAATGTTACACCTTCTCCAGATTTAACCTTACGTTTCTTACAAGCAGCGGCAATAACCTTAACCATGTCTGCGAACACACTGCCCTTAGGCTTTGCACATATGTAAGTGTGCTGGCCGATGAGGAAGGTGGTGATAGAGAATGCAAGACAAACCGTGGGGATCACGAAACCAATCACCCAACTGATGTTAGTCTGTATATAGACGACCCCTGTCAGTGCAATGACAAGAGCCACGGTGAAGGAGAAATACCACCAGTTAAAGAATGTTTCAAGCTGAGCTTTGCCCTTTTTAGTGCCTGTGTCGAATTGATCTGCTCCAAATGCGATGTTGCATGGTCTAATTCCTCCTGCTCCAATGGCTAGTAAACCTAGACCAGATAAGAGAACCGCGAGCTGCCAAGTCTCAGGCGGGTTTGAACAATTTGATGGATCTTTGCAAGCCTCGGGTCTTAAACGCGGGAGAGCTGCGGTGAGAGCTATTATTCCCATCCCCTATCAAGTGGTATTACAAAGGATCAACAACTCTCATTTACGATCAGGATTGGCTCAACACTAGCAACTAAAAATAAAAAAGTTCGACCTATTTTGGACCGAAAATACATCAATTTGTTTTTGGTTTATCGCATGTACACGTCCAGAAACATCCCTAGTTATAATGAAAAGAGGGAGGAAAATTTACGACGAAAGAGGAGATGGAACCGAGGAGAAGAGTCCAGAATCTTCCGAGGTAAGCATCAGAGACAAAAGCACCTGGGATGGTTAGAAAGTTGCACGAACCAAACCAGATGTTGACGATGTTTACCAAGAAAACACCACCAAGATTGTATTTTGTCGTGAGATACACCGATAGATTCCCTATCAAGCTCATCGACGCCAGCTTCTCAAACGACTCGTTTGCTTCACAAACCCAATGGAGTGTTAACTTCAGTCTGATAATATTCCATAAGAATAAAACCCCATGTAATAGTTAAGGGAGTAAGGTACGAACCAATAATGTACTTGATCGCTCTCCATCCTCCTAGCTGCTTCTTGAGAGGGTCTTGGTTTCTGGATTCTTGATGGACAGATTGTGAAAGGGATGTAGAAGATTCGATGTCCATTTTGTTCGAGATGAAATGGAAAATGTTTTTGATGGTGTTTATATAGAGTTGTTGTAGATCAGAAGTAAAGGAAAAAGTCATACAGTGTGTATGTACTATGTTTAAGCTGATTACTAGCGAATAGGGATTGCCTTCCGAGTTTGTTGTAGATACTATTGAAAACTACTGTGGTTTGGGCTTGGTTTCGTAACCCCTTTCTTATTTGTTTAATAACATTATCTTATAATTAATTCCGCTAAATTTTTGGAATTGTCATATAATATACTTACGTGGATATACTAAAAAGTCAATCAGGTAAATAAAGTTTTAGAGAGATAATTTAGGGAATTTTATGTGGTTACTGTTTATAATATACTATTAAAAATTAGAAAATGTCCTATATATTGTGAGAAAGCTTTTTATTTTTATTTTTAAGGCTACGTCCGAGAAAGTGGTACGTATATGTGTCAGTGTGTATCTTGCGTCTTCGAATTTGGTTGGTCAGATACATAGAGCATCTCCGTTAGTGTTACATATGTTCTCAACTTTAAGTATGTAACTATAAGGTAAAAAGAACTTAATATTTGACAACTCATGCAATGAAAATGCTCTTATGAATTTATGTTATTGCCAGGTACTTGTGAATTATTATTATGGTTGTCGTTAGTGGTGTTGCCTATTGGGATCTCATCCGTGAAAAGAAAAAACTAAGTAGAAAATCCATTATCTTAAATCGTAGATAGTTGATAAGAGAAAATTCAAACCCATCATCTTAACTTTAATAATCATTATTCATTAATCATGCTTATAAACCATTCGTACGTGGATCGAGACTCGAGACATACTCCGTTTTGAAAGATCCTTCTTATACATAAATCACTTGACACCGTTTAGAATAATCATGGGCTCCAAACGAAGGATTTCTTGATCCGAAAGTAACTTCGACATCTCCTCCTCCGGCAAAGTCACCGCAACTGTCCTCCCAAACCCTTTCTCCGGCGACGGCATCACCGTGATCACCCCTTCCCCGCCGTCGTTTCCAATCCTGTAACTCACGTGCACAGGCTTAACGCCGTCCTCGAACACAGCCTCGTACATCAACGGCTCTCCTTCCACGATCATATGTTCCATGTTCACAATCGTCAAATCAGTACCGTACATTTTCCCTCGCGACCCAGCCCGTTTTAGATCGGACCGGATTTTCTCCACGTTCAGACTGTTGACGTGTTCGTTTACCAGACGTGCCACATGTCCAATCCCCTTGTCCACCACGTTAGTCATCTCAAGAGACGAAAAGCTCAAAGCGTTTCCGAAGAAACCGTAAGGAAGAGGATTAGGTAATAGCCTCCTGAAATCCACGCATACACAGACTCGATCGCTCCTGCACTTCACCAGAGCAACACGTGTCCAAAAAAGAGCGGCAAACACATCGAAGGGTGAGGCTTTGGGGGATGTTGAATATTCCTTGACACATCTCGTGAAGGCGGACGCAGAGAATCTAAACGTGGCGGTGGCTGTTTTGGTTGACATGGGCCCAACAATGGGCTTTGTGAAGGACTCACTGTCGGATTTAACGGTGTCATTATCCGTTAAACTGAAGGGCAGAGGTGAAAAGGAAGGAGGATGGACGATGCACTGACGGCGTTGAGCTTCCGTCCATGACTTCAACAGAACTGTTAGTGTTGTTTGGTCGGCTTGCCTATGTGGGCAGCTCAGTCCTATCGCTACTCCTCCTCCTTCGAATTCATTTATCTTCCCAAAACGTAACAAAATTATATCAGTAAAGATTCATAAATGAAAAAAAATATATTCCGAAGTTATAATATGTTTTCACCTGTAAACGAAACGGCGACCAAGTACTTGGATCTTCTGGCATGTCTTCCCAAGCCGTTAGATCAGATTCTTTATGTCCATGGGCTGATCTCAGCCACTCATCAATACTAACAGAAACTTTGGCTTTCAAGACTCGAAGTCCAGCGTCGTTACACTTGACCTCCCAACTCCCGTCCGGGTTTTGGGCGAACCGACCAATAGCAGGCGGGTACAGCGAGAGGAGCTCCGACAACGGGATCCGGACCGAGTCGAGGTCAAAGGATCCGAATGGACTACGAGCGTAGTAGAAGATGACGTGGACCGTATGGGGACTCATGGCGTTGTCTAAGGCGGTAAACATGTGTACCCGACCCGATCCAGATGGCTTGCTCGATACTGCGGTTAGCATCGACTTGACTTCGACCCGGCTCTCTCGGGGAATACCCATTGTTTTCTTTCTTCTTCTAAATATTTTATGGGAAGAGTACTATATATATAAAGACCTAGAGAAATAAACTGTGTGTTGGTATATGTGTGAGCAAATCAGAAACACATACATATATGTATAGAAAATTTCATGTTTAGCATATTGTAAAATAAGAAAAGTCTTTTTCGGTGCAAGATGAGAAATGAAAAGAGAAGGCTGAGAGTTTGTTGAGATTGCATTGATGCAAGGGGACATATATCAGTGCTGGTGGTAGTTGTGTGTTCAGTAAAGTCACACCGCACCATAAATGTTCATACAGGAACTACCGAAAATGAAAGTTAATAATCAATTTAGTTGTACTTTATAATGTAGTGGACCTGATAAGATAGTCACGTGTAATTTAAGAAAAACCTTAAGCATTTAATCTTAAAATGTATGAACTCAAATTTATTGATGTTTCTTTTTGTTATAGGGTTAACTTTCTTAAGAAATGCATGGAGTTATCCATGAGGATAATTGAAGTTTGTGTACATCTAGTAAAAAAAAAAAAAAAAGGAATGACAAACAATATTGTTCGAGATGAATTTTGGATATCTATAGGAGGGTTGTTTTGGAGAATAACAAATTGGTAGAAAAGTATAAGAAACAGAACATTAAAAATGTAAAAAGTAGAAAAACAAATCTCTGGGCGTTATCATTAAACTCAAGTTGTAAAATTTCGGTCACTCACCAACCAACATGGCAACACATGACGACCGAAAAAGTCGCTTTCGAAAAATACCCCATAACTATATGGAAATTCCAAAGCTACCCCAACATTCTTCTTCAACCTTCCTCCTCCCATCCATACACTCTATGTTCCTCCTCTATTCAACCCTGCGTTCACCTTCTCTTACGCTGCGCACCGCCTCCTCCACTCGTAACACGAACGCAGCCCATGTTATGATATGGGCTTTAGAGGAGGCCTACACTGTCTTCTTTCTCTCCTGGTTCAAAGCTTACGTATGATATGGGCTTCAGTGGCTCTGTCATTGTGCAACTCAATAAATCCGGCACAAATCAATTTACAATCGTTTTGGTTTATGGGCCTCCTTTTATATTAGCTGACTTTTTCTTTCTTTTTTTTTGCTCAAACATATTAGCAAATTAGCTTGTATAAGGCTCACTTTTCCTTGGGATTAAAAAAAGAGAGTTTCCTCTGATTGACTATATGCTTAATTAAACAGGTTTGTTGATCTTTTTTTTTTTTGGCCAGCCATTAAATAGTCTTTTGTTGATCATAAATGTAAACGTCAATCATAAACAAATAGTTCTCTTTATGTTTGAATTTAAAGCTTGTAAATGTTTTTATAAAAACGGGAAATTTTTTACATTTAAAAGGTGAATTTTAACTAGTATATTTTTTGTAATAGTGTACATGCAAAACAGTATATTTTACTACATCTGTTCAAAGAATCCCTACAAAAACCGGTCAAACTTTCCACAAAAAACTCAAGAAATGATGTCGTCTCCTTCTCAAATTGTTATTAGTCATACCGGAAAACATGGAAGCCGCAATCGGGGAAGTCGTGGTTGAGCTCTTCTCATTGTTACATCAGCTTCACTCTTACTTTGTCGACCAATATCATGTTAACTTATGTATACATTACATTTTGTGAATAGCTATCCCAAAGCTAGTATAACTTTTACTAATTGTATGATTAATCTGTCATAGTCTTAATAAGCTTCTAACAAACAAAAAAGAAAAGAAAAAAAGATCTATAGAATGCAAATAATGTGACGTATATGGAACAAGTGGATTAAATGTAAAACCGACATTATTAAAGAAGAAAAGAGAAAGGAAAGCAAGGATTTGCACGTACCTCGTCCTAATAGTATTCCATGATCCAATGGAAAAGTGCTGACGCAATAGCGACAAGAGAAGAGGGTGCACCATAAATAGGTGGACCTGAGAAGCAGATGAGTAAAACCTAAAAGACAAATGGGGACATAAATAAAAAAATATAGTCTTAAATAAAGAGGACCCAGTTCCTGCATGTATTCACGTGCCCTGCCATTCCCGCTTGCCGTTTATTACACTATCATCTGCATCTGCTTCTGCATAGGATTCTAAGGTACCTCCAAAATTTCTATTATTTTCTTTTTTCCAATTTTTTTTATAAACTATCATAATAAAGACAAGAACAATTTATGTAAAAATAAGACGAGCACAATTTATGTAAAATATAAAATTAAATGAAAACTTTGGTACTCTCTAGATATTTTTGGAAATAAATGAGCTGATATCGAATCCATTTACATAAGCCCTTTAACAATTAGTTGGTGTTTTTTTTTTAAAAACATTAGACGATGCTCTCAACATTTCACGCAGAAATTTAGTTATTAGTGTTTGATTGATGATTATAAAATAAGGATAGTTATTTCTTAATAAGCATGCATTCTAAATATTTAGGATCCTATTTAGAACTAGTATCATCTAATAAATCAGTGGATTTTTGCTGAATGGTTTAAAATTAGGTTAAGTTATTGATTACTAACATAACAATAAAAAAATTATAGGTTGTTGTCGACTATAGCTATACCATTTAGATTTTAAATATGTGATCCATAATATATAATACTGTCTACGAAGAGCTAGCTTTATAATTAGTTGCTAGTCGATCTTTTATTGCTTACAGCAACATATAACTTACGCTTTCATGAATTTTAGTATGAATTAATTAACACAATTGTGCTCATGCCATTTTTATCCTATGAATCTACGACAAAATATAAAATATAAATTTGAAAGAACCAGCGTTACATAAATTATTTTACTTTGCGTATGTAATTTTCGAAATATAAAAATATTCCTCCTAACGCTAAGGTTTCATTTAATTTGTTTGAGCATAAGGGGTGGCGATAACATGGGCTAAATGATTCGTTTTATTGTATTTGGACAAAATGTCAGTGATAAATGAGAGAGAGGTGATGTTTGGCTTTTTTAGTAAAATTGTCTTTGTCTTTGCCATTTTGTAAATTGAATCTAATTTTTTTTTTTACATATATAAAATAACACTCACTATCAGTCAATTATTATTATGCAAAAATAAATTTGGATTGCATACGCGTGTTTATCTACACGGCAGATGTTGAGTAAAAAAATATAGTAGTCTTCTAATTGCAAGGTTGCTTAATATTATATGGAACGATAAGAACAAAACATATATTGCTAGTTATATTGAATTAACGAGAGAACAAATTTGTCAAAAAAATAAAAATAACGAGAGAACAAATATATAGACATTAATTTTTCATGTAAAATAGCATCTAAACTTTTTTCGTCAGAAAAAGAATTGGACCGCGATTCAAAAATATCATCGAAGACTCAATTATTTTATTTCGCAGCTATATTCCGAATAATTCGAGAAGGGTTCCAATATTCTGTATAAAGTTAATACAACAAAAGTAAGGAAAAACTATTTAGCATTCGATCTTCTAATTTACTATAACTTATGTCAAGCATTCTAATCTGCTCTAGGAAAATTTCTTCTATATAGAGCTTGATAAAGAATAATATCGACTAAAATCAGAAAAAAAAGAATACAAAAAATCAATGGTTAAAATATTAATAAATCATAATTATTCATTAGTGGCTTAATACTAACCTCAGATATTTTTTCCCTAAAATTCGTTTTATATCCCTCGAAATTAATAAGATAACAATATAAAAAGAGAGACCAAAATGGAGAGAGAAAATAGAGATTTCGATGTGAATATAGCTAAGTGAAACAAAAGAAGAAGAAGCAGAATAAAAAATAAAAAATGTTTGATGGTGGAGTACCGGAGCAGATCCACCGGTTCATAGCATCTCCACAGCCACCTCCTCCGCTTCCGCCGCATCAACCGGCGGCGGAAAGATCACTCCCTTTTCCTGTCTCATTCGCTTCTTTTAACACTAATCATCAAGCCCAGCATATGTTGAGCCTCGATAGCCGTAAGACCATTCACCATCAACATGACACCAAAGATAGTGGTACTACGTCTGAGTGGATGGGTCATACAGATCACGATGGCGATAATCATCGTCACCATCATCATCATCCATGGTGTGGTGATGAAGTCCTTGCCCTTCTTAGGTTCAGATCTACGGTGGAAAATTGGTTCCCTGAATTCACTTGGGAGCACACCTCAAGGTAATACAAAATTACATACACAAACACACATATGTGAATATACCTATATATATGCATCAACAACTATTTATATATTTATATATATGCATATGGACATGAATGATCAGTCTCCTTAGTGTTTTTATATGTGCACATTAGTTTTACTAAAATTTAAAATTCTGCGTTCATTATAAGTGGGAATTCAGGTTAGCAATATGATTTGATAGACTAGATCTTACTTATTTCGAATCAACACTTCTGGGGAATTTAATTTTGATGTTAATTAACAAATGATTGGTCATTAATACGTACATTATTAATTTATACATAATCGGCATTTCTCGTGAAATTTTATTTACATTTTTTAATAAACTGAACGATGAAACTAATGGATACATATATGTATGTATATAGGGAATTCAATTTTCAAATGATTATATACTTGTATATATTTGGTATACGTGTATGCATTCGCATAATTAATGATGCTATGTCGTTTATGAAATTATGATGGCTGTAGAAAGTTGGCAGAAGTTGGGTTTAAGAGGAGTCCACAAGAATGCAAAGAGAAGTTCGAAGAAGAAGAGAGAAGATATTTCAATAGTAACAACAACACTAATGATCATCACATGAGCAATTACACCAACAAGGCAAATTATAGGATATTTAGTGAGGTTGAAGAGTTTTATCATCATGGTCACGATGATGATGAGCATGTCGTCTCATCAGAAGTTGGGGATAACCAAAACAAGAGGAACAATTCGTTAGAGGGAAAAGGAAACGTTGAGGAAACGGGACAAGACTTATTGGAGGAGGACAAAACAGATCATCAGGATCAGGGTCAAGTAGAAGAATCATCAATGGAGAATAAAATGAACTCCATTGATAACGTTGGAAAAGTTGGAAACGTGGAAGATGATGCGAAGTCATCATCATCATCAAGCTTGATGATGATCATGAGGGACAAGAGGAAGAGGAAGAGAAAGAAAAAGAAGGAGAGGTTTGGGGTGTTGAAAGGGTTCTGTGAGGGTCTTGTGAGGAACATGATTGCCCAACAAGAGGAGATGCATAAGAAGCTTCTTGAAGATATGGTGAAGAAGGAAGAAGAAAAAATGGTGAGAGAGGAAGCTTGGAAGAAGCAAGAGATGGAGAGGCTTAACAAAGAGGTAGAGATTAGAGCACACGAACAAGCTATGGCTAGTGATAGAAACACCAACATCATCAAGTTCATATCCAAGTTCACAGACTCTGATAATCATGACGATGGAAATTATAAGGTCCAAAGCCCAAGTCCTTCTCAAGACTCATCCTCCTTAGGTCTACCAGAAACCCAAGGCATCAGAAAGTGTCAAACTTCATCATCACTATTACCTCAAACCCTAACTCCACATAACCCTTTACTTTCTCTTCAAACCAATGACAAATCACTTGAACCCATTTCAACTAAAACCCTAAAAACCAAAACCCAAAACCCAAAACCTCCAAAAAGTGATGAAAAAAGTGATCTCGGCAAGAGATGGCCTAAGGATGAAGTGTTGGCTCTTATCAGCATCAGACGCAGTATCAGTAGCATGAATGATGATGATCACCATAAAGATGGTATCTCATTATCATCATCATCTACAAAAGCTGTTCCATTGTGGGAAAGAATATCCAAGAAAATGTTGGAGATAGGGTACAAGAGAAATGCCAAGAGATGCAAAGAGAAATGGGAGAACATCAACAAGTATTTTAGGAAGACAAAAGATGTTAACAAGAAGAGACCACTTGACTCAAGGACTTGTCCTTATTTTCACCAACTTACAGCTTTGTACAGCCAACCCTCCACTGGGACCACCACCACCGCCACCGACACGTCAGCCGGAGAGCTGGAAAACCGGGTTGGACCCGGAGATCCTGATACACCTGCCGCCATGCATGTAGATGCAGATGATGCCGGTGACAAAAGCAATGTACAATTTTCAGGTTTCGATCTTGCGTTCTCATAAATCTCAATACTATATATATATATTATCAGTTTAATTACCTTTTCTTGCTTCTTTTTTTCTTCCCCTTCTGAAACCTCTTTTTTGGTTCATCATGAAAAAATAATATATATATTAATAGTGTCATTTACTGTTTCGACGCATCAGTGGAAACGTATATTCATTATCTTCGTTGGACGGTACACGTGCACCGACAAACAGTGAAATTCAGTTGAACTTGAATATATTACTGGTTAAATTCTAATTCTGGATTTTTTTTTTCCTTCACATATATGTGACGAGATCAGGTTTTTCAATAACAAATGTTGTAAAGGGAAAAAGAGTGTATAAGAAGGTTTTTCGTGGAACTATCTAGCTAATTCTTGTTGTTATTTTTTTCAAGTGCTATTTAGAAACACACTATTTGATTTTGGCTGATTACACGTTTTGCACAAAGATATTGTTCAGTTCTATATTGAAATGATTGTAAAAGGTTTTAGTACTGTAACAATGCATATATGATAAAATACATCATGATTCAAATCTAAGCAAACGTCGACTGGTCAAATTATAACTTTATGTGATGATAATGTAGATCACAATATTAATCGAACATAAAAGGTTAAAAACTTGGATGTGTTCACACATTACAATTCAAACACACTGTATTACCTAGCTGTGATCGATTGTTCTTTTATAGAATAGTACTTGTTAGGAACCTCGAAGCTCAATGATAGAGACGGCACTGTTGCTGTTAGAGATATTAGATATATATAGAAATATTCTATTAAATTTGAATCAAAGTCGTATGATTCATATCCACAACACGTAATTCACACACCTAACAAAATTTTGGGGGAAAAACAACAATTATTCTCGATGCACGACGACGAGAAGTATATTATCCAGAGACTAACTTAATTTTTTTCTATTTTTCTTTTTATCTGCTAAAAACACCGGTAACTGAATAATTAACATTATTTGATAAGACAGAAAACATCACCCGTATATGAATTGTCATTTACCAATTTTGGTATTATTATCTTTCACATGCATATGAATTGTCATTCGCTTAAAATAAAAAATTTGTACGATAAATAAAAAGCTTTTAATCTTTTTCTTTTTTTGCAACACGAATAAAATAATTTTGTTTAGTAATTCTACCATACAACACAATTCACATTTCAAAGAGAATGAGTGAGTCAATTGAGTCAATATCATCTGTTCAAAAGTAAGATCAATCAAATTACGTAAGAAGAGATCTAAACATGGTTACAATATTTAGTTT
Organism: Iljinskaea planisiliqua; assembly: GCA_900108845.1. Classification (NCBI taxonomy): domain Eukaryota; kingdom Viridiplantae; phylum Streptophyta; class Magnoliopsida; order Brassicales; family Brassicaceae; genus Iljinskaea; species Iljinskaea planisiliqua. Next base: position 4,223,932 of record FNXX01000002.1, on the reverse strand, counting down.
ATCAAATATGCCTTATCCCAATAAAAACATATGGAGAATTATAAGGATAAGTGACCAGATCCAAATTATCCCTGAAGAGTCGACATGCTGGACTTCTCGAAGCTATGATCAGTTCACTCGTTGGCAAGTGTTCCCCCAAAGACGATTAATTATACACTATACTATACGTATATACGATGCTAAATAATTCATCTAAACTAAGTTATACATGACGTTAAGTAATTAATGTCAGAATGCGAGTGACAATTCTTGCCCAAACTATACTATATATATATTAACATAACATTTAAATACCATAAACTTATATATATATATATATATATATAATGATATTAACATTTGAACAGATTCAAATTAACAGAAGTTTGTAATATTTTATAGTCATGAATGCATACTAAACGTAAATGAATTGTATTTTTTTTTTTTGTAATATCTAACATTTTAAAGGTTACAGTTCATTGACTATTTCGATTTAAAAAAATATATAAATCACACCTCAACCACACATCAACTAAATTTTCATTTTATTTTCATCCAAAAGAAGAAATTATCTATTTTCGTGATTTCTTTTTTAGCTTTTCCTTCCCTTGAATACACAGATGTCTACTGTTCACATTTGAAAATTATATAATGGACCAATTATTTAAGAAAACGCTATATTACACAAATAAATATTTTTCGGCGTAAATATTAAACAATAAATAGGCATTATATATATTAAATAGAGAGTGTCAGGATATTTATTTATATAGAGAAATAAGAAAGTCGATTTACGTCTCTCACGGTAATTCTGTCGTTTTCCTCACTCTAAGAGAGAGAGAGAGAGAGAGAGAGAGAGAGAGAGAGAAGCAGGTCTCATGGCGAAGCAGCTTCTTTCCCAGCTTCCGATGCCTTTTCCTCCTCCCCACAGTCACTGCTTCCTCCGCAACGGTGCCGTTTTGTAGCTTCTTCTCTGGAAAATGCCGCAACCACATTCCGCCAATCTCTCACCGACGCTTTTTTAGGTTTGCTCCTCTCTCCCTCTGCTCTCTGCTCTCTTCTCTCAGCTCTCTGCTCTCTTCTCTCTCAGTCTCCAACTCAAAAACTCTTCCTTTACTTTTGTTTTGTTTCTGTGTGCTGTTTAATCGGCATAGACAGTACTTGATTAGTCTTTTCATTATTGCAAATGTGAGTTGAAGCGATTCGGACCAATTATTGCAATAAAGATTTGAGCTTTAACAAGACAAAAAAAAAAAAACAATTTCAAGATTTTTTCTTTTTGTTAATTAAGCATGTGTTATTAGTAAGAGTCAGTTTTCATGATGTGGATACATTTCTTTTCTAAGCTTTACCCCTAAAAAATTTCATTTTCGTGGCGAATTGACTTTATTAAGTTTGGTGGGTCGGCAGGCGATTTTCATGAAAAAAAATGAAAGGAAAAATAAAAACTTGTAAGATTCGTGCAGAGTTCACTTTATTGGCATACTAAATTTTATCACTTTTTTAGCTACTTTCTTCCTCAAATCTTTTAATGTCCGGAAAGGTACGGTTAGTGTTGCTTACAAGAACCATGGTTTTATAGAATTGAGATAAACTGATCATTGCTGTTTCTGTTTATCTTCATTTGGCTTCAGATTCTAAATAGGAAGATAATATTTGTTAAGGAGCTTGTCAATGGAGCATTACGAGGTTCTTGAGCAGATTGGGAAAGGGTCCTTCGGGTCAGCTCTTCTCGTGAGGCATAAGCATGAGAAAAAACTGTAAGAAACTTGAAAGAGATTGCACTTATATTCAATGTTTTCATGTGGTGTGTGTGTATAACAACTATGATGTCTGCAATTGATTATCTGTTATGTTCTTCTGTTGTTTGATGTCTGAAGGTATGTTTTGAAGAAAATCCGGTTGGCTCGGCAGACTGGTAGAACAAGAAGATCTGCTCATCAGGAGGTTAATTCTAATCTCAATATCTTACACATACCCACTTGCATATTTGCTTTCATGAGGCCAAATCTATATGTGGAATTCGAACACAATGCGGCTCCTTTGGATCACAAAGCAAGCTTTCTAGTGTTGCGGCCATTGAGCTGAGAATTTGAATCGTGGAAGGGTATAGGTTTAGATGATGACTCTTTATTTGTTTGAGATTCACACTCTTCTTCCACTAGCCATTATGGATAAAATTTGTCTGCGCTATCACATTCTATTAGACTATTAATTGAAGTGGTCAATCTTAATCTAACCACTACAGATAAAAGTTACTTGGATTCTGAGCGTGCACTGTGCACTGGTAGTTGAATGCCATGAAGTTCAAAGAAATGCCACAGATTATGGTTTTGTCATTAACATCTTTCCTTGTTATCTTCCTGTAGATGGAATTAATCTCAAAGATACGAAATCCTTTTATCGTGGAATATAAAGATTCGTGGGTGGAAAAAGTACGTTCTTTAAGCCTTTATGTTACTTAATTAGAGATTTCGTATTTGTATACATGTAAAAGTATATAATCGTCTCTGGTGTGTGTTTTCAGGGCTGCTATGTGTGCATTGTTATAGGCTATTGCAAAGGCGGTGATATGTAAATTGTTGTTTCCTTCTCAGAATTTTTTTTGCCCATTTTTGACTCTGAAAGGGGTTCTGATACATTGTTTCCTCCGCATTACAGGGCTGAAGCAATAAAGAAAGCCAACGGCGTAGAATTCTCTGAAGAGGTGTTACACACATTTGTTCTAAAGTCTGCTTTCTGAACGAATATTAGTACAGAAAGTTCTGAATCTCTTGTATTGCTTTGTTTTCAGAAACTCTGCAAGTGGCTGGTACAACTCTTGATGGCTCTTGAATACTTGCACGCCAGTCACATTCTCCATCGCGATGTCAAGGTTGGTTGTAATATCTGGTTCAACACGACTATTGATAATCTCCGTGTTGGAAACTTACTAATACAAAATCTACTGGTTTGATCCAGTGTTCAAACATATTCTTGACAAAGGATCATGATATTCGTCTAGGTAAGATGCTTAGCAAATATGTAAAGTACTATCCTTTTTCTAAATCATGTGAAAAATAATAATAAGTTTAATGACTTCTGCAGGTGATTTCGGACTTGCCAAGATCTTGACATCAGACGACCTTGCTTCTTCAGTAAGTATACACTTCGGACTTCTCAATTATTTGTTTCTGTGGTCAGTCTCTGAAATGATTGCTTTTGAAATCAGGTGGTCGGAACGCCAAGCTATATGTGCCCGGAGCTTCTTGCTGATATTCCCTACGGATCAAAGTCTGATATTTGGTCGCTGGGCAAGTTTCTCATCCATGGCTAAGATACTAACTTTTGCTGTAGATAGCAAAAATGTTAATCTGAGTCTATTCTTCTTTTCAATTTTGTTCAGGATGTTGTATGTATGAGATGACGGCTCTGAAACCGGCATTCAAAGCCTTTGTAATTTCTTCTCCATCCACACCTTCAAGATCATGGTCCTTTGTCTTACGTTCATGATTCTGATACTCATTACAACTTTCTGCATTTTAGGACATGCAAGGGCTGATCAACAGGATAAACAGATCGATCGTTGCTCCACTCCCTGTGCAATATTCTACTGGCTTGTAAGTATATATTCTTATTTGTAACGTGAACCTATTAGAGTTAACTGAATTGCGCAACAACTTCCATATGATTTGCGTTCCTGCTTTCTCCAGTCGAGGTCTGGTTAAAAGCATGCTCAGGAAGAATCCAGAACTCAGACCAAGCGTACGCACAATTCTGTGGCATTTGTGATCATTTAACCTGAGCTGTGCAAACCTGATGAATAACATTTCTCTTCTTCTGTGTAGGCTTCTGATCTTCTCAGACACCCGCTGCTTCAGCCTTACGTTCAAAAGGTTCTTCTCAAGCTGAGCTACCGCGCTCACGATACATTGCCTTCCCAATTACCAGAATCTGAATCCGCAAGGAGAAGAAGCTATCCTGAGCAGCGAAGGCGTTCTTCTGGCAAAAGCAAAAGCTTTGGTCCAAGCAGGTTCGTGGTTGACGAGGAAGATTCTGTTTCTTCTGTTAAACCCGCGCACACGTATCTACACCGCCGCATGCCGGTGGATTTGTCTGCTAATGACAATGGTAGAGTGATTGTTCGTAGACCCGCTGTTTCAAAAACTTCAGGGGTTTCTAACAGTTCAAAATATGTTCCAGTGAGATCAAGCCAGCCTAAGAGTGGTGGTCTAGTAAGTCATTTGTCCAGATGCTCCGTATCTTACTAATTGCTTGTCCAGTCTGTTTATGTATTTTCAATCTTATGTGTCAGAAACCAGCGGCAACGATTCGTAGGGCCTCCTTGCCTGTCTCACATAAACCTTCAAGAGGAACAAAAGAGACTCTGTACACCCCGAGCATCGGTATACTCCATCAGCTAAACTCTCCAGATGTGTCTGTAAACTCACCAAGAATCGACACGATCAAATTCCCGTTAGCTTCATATGAAGAAATGCCTTTCACGCCGGTTGTGCGTAAGAAGAATAAAGGATCGTCTAGAGGGTCATACAGCCCTCCTCCAGAGCCACCACTAGACTGCTCTATCACAAAAGACAAATTCACTCTTGAACCAGAGCGAGAAACCAAAAGCGATCTGTCTGATCAGAATGCGACTGCTGGAGCATCAAGCAGAGCTTCCTCAGGTGCATCAAGGAGACAAAGATTCGACCCTAGCTCATATCGGCAACGTGCTGAGGCACTTGAGGGGCTGCTTGAATTCAGCGCAAGATTGCTTCTAGACGAGAGGTATGATGAGCTGAATGTGTTACTGAAGCCATTTGGTCCGGGAAAAGTATCGCCCAGAGAAACCGCGATATGGCTGTCGAAGAGCTACAAGGAAACTAGTACTAGTAAGCAGGAAGGTTAAGAAACAGGGTTCTAAGTCCTTTTTTGAAACTTGTTGAGGGCTCATGATGCTTCTTCCACGATTTGATAGAAATTGTTTGACACTTAGGCTGTGTTCTTTGAAGCTAACCCCTGTATCTGAATACAATGATAATCCTAGAAAGACTGATGCCAAAGTATACAGCTTTCTGTTATCTCTGTAATCGTTATTCCAGTCAGAACGTATAAACGACATAGCTCAAGTAAGAAGTATAAATTGCAGTTTAAGTACTTACATAGTTGATGTCTTCAAGACTTCAACTGATGGCCACTGTTGCATAAACAAGAAGATGGAAGCGTAAGAGCCATTTTAACGGCCATTTTCAACAAACCGTGGTTTCAAATGTTTCTTCTACACAATCGGTGGATTAGAAAATCTTATCTCAGCAAGAAATACTATGCAGCCACCATAGACTTAACAAGCGGCAAAAACACCAGAGCTCTTCTCGGAATCTGTTTGGTAAGTCTTTCTCTTCTTTCATGGTAATTTTCACAGATTTACAGCTGACATATAATCATAACCAAATTCGCTTTTCCTCCTTCAGTGTGCATCCGCGATTGCACAGCTCTCAAAAGGCAGGAACAAGGAGGACAGAGACGCGACGGCGGCCCCAGAGCTTCACTCTCTGGCTGCAGCTGCAGTAGAGAATGAGTTCAAGCAAAAAGCTCCGGCCAAACTCCAGCTCGTCTCTTCCGCATTACGAAGCTTGAAACTTTGATAGCACGCAAACGCTCGCTATTATACTGGCTTATTACTTGTTTTCACTTTCAACTCATAAAACGAGACAGTAGTGTAGTGTTACGTTCGGACGATACAGTTAACTGTTACACATAAATATCATTACAAACTATTCCTAATAGTATACAAAACTTGTAAGACAGTTTCTCATACAAAACTTGCGGTTTCCATGCTTGCGGGCTTTAGTGACCATATGAATGCGCTCAACGTACATTGGAAGACGAATAATCTCTTTGATCTCCTGCAGCAAAACCTCCTTCGTTATGTTGTCATTTATGGATTATATCACCCCCTGAATGGTTCCCATACCATTTGGTGTATATTTATCAACTCTGACCCGCATAGCCCATCCATACTTTGTCTTCCTTATCCCAAAAACACTCTAAAAGCTTCCCAGAGTAACTAGCCGGGTGGTCCCAACCATCACCTCTAAACTCAACCGTATATCCCTCCATAAGCTTCTTCCTCCCATTATCGTACAAGAAGAGCATTTTACTCCCATCTCAAACAGAAATCCAATCGAGGAAAAGAGCAACTTCTTCCTGCTTCCTCTGAGTCCATCGTAGTATTCATTCTTCTCTAAAGGGCTAAAGAACAATTCATGATTTCTCTGTCTTAATTGTCTCATTTCTCTGACAACAAACTGCATCCTATCTTCTGTCTTTTGTCTGAATTCTCTAAGAAATAGATGTGACCGAGTAACCGTATCCTTAGTCTAGCCCGTTTAGTTGAGTTGCGATCTAACCCTATGTCGCGAATAGGAGGAGAGGTTGAATGGAGATGAGAGCCGGAAAAGAGTGAAGTCGTCTTGTATTTATAATGCAAGACTGAAGTCGATGGACTTGGGCCCATCTTTTTCCTAGTGGGCTTTTATAATGAATGACTCACGCTTAGGTCCATTTATATTGCGGTCGATGGACTTGGGCTCGTCTTTTTTACTACTGGGCTTTTATAATGAATGGCTCACGCGTAGGGTCCATTTATATTGCGGTCGATGGACTTGGGCCCATCTTTTTACTAATGGGCTTTTCTAATGAATGACTCATGCTTAGGGTCTATTTATATTGCGGTCGATGGATGGACTTGGGCCCGTCTTTTTTACTAATGGGCTTTTATAATGAATGACCACGCCAAGGGTCCAATTATGTTGTGGTCGATGGACTTGGGCCCATTTTTTTATTAATGGGCTTTTATAATGAATGACTCACGCCAAGGGTCCAATTATATTGCGGTCGATGGACTTGAGCCCATCTTTTTACTAATGGGCTTTTATAATGAATGACTCACGCTTATGGTCCATTTATTGCGGTCGATGGATGGACTTGGGCCCGTATTTTTTAATAATGGACTTTTATAATGAAATGACTCACGCCAAGGGTCCAATTATGTTGTGGTCGATGGACAGTGGCCCATTTTTTATTAATGGGCTTTTATAATGAATGACTCACGCCAAGGGTCCAATTATATTGCAGTCGATGGACTTGGGCCCATCTTTTTACTAATGGGCTTTTATAATGAATGACTCACGCTTAGGGTCTATTTATATTGCGGTCGATGGACTTGGGCCCATCTTTTTACTAATGGGCTTTTATAATGAATGACTCATGCTTAGGGTCTATTTATATTGCGGTCGATGGATGGACTTGGGCCCGTCTTTTTTACTAATGGGCTTTTATAATGAATGACTCACGTTAAGGGTCCAATTATGTTGTGGTCGATGGACTTGGGCCCATTTTTTTATTAATGGGCTTTTATAATGAATGACTCACGCCAAGGGTCCAATTATGATGCGGTCGATGGACTTGGGCCCATTTTTTTATTAATGGGCTTTTATAATGAATGACTCATGCTTAGGGTCTATTTATATTGCGGTCGATGGATGGACTTGGGCCCGTCTTTTTTACTAATGGGCTTTTATAATGAATGACTCACGCCAAGGGTCCAATTATGTTGTGGTCGATGGACTTGGGCCCATTTTTTTATTAATGGGCTTTTATAATGAATGACTCACGCCAAGGGTCCAATTATATTGCGGTCGATGGACTTGGGCCCATCTTTTTACTAATGGGCTTTTATAATGAATGACTCACGGTTAGGGTCCATTTATATTGCGGTCGATGGATGGACTTGGGCCCGTCTTTTTTACTAATGGGCTTTTATAATAAATGACTCACGCGAAGGGTCCAACTATGTTGTGGTCGATGGACTTGGGCCCATCTTTTTATTAATGGGCTTTTATAATGAATAGGTTAACTAATACTTTTTGGTTTAAACTTTAAACGTTATCGAACAGTATAGAACTATATATTGTTAAGCCCGCATAGCTGTAGAGGGGCGGGTTTAAAGTTCGTGTTTGGGTAGGGACCACATGGCAATGGTTTTTTGTTATTGCTTACAGAAAAGCAAACATGTGATGATGTCACAATAGAATGTTGCAGAAATACAAAAGAAACACTCTTCCTCACTTTGACTCTTTTAAATGGAACTTCTCCTGACCAGAAAAAGACAGAAGCCATTAAACAGCACGCCGTTGCAGAGATTCTCAATTAAACAGCGTACAGTTTGAACTTGACATATAAAGCTGCTTGCTCTCACAGAAAGTTTCTGCGACACTGACAATTCAAATCTTTTAAGTTCTTTATTAGTAGAATCTCTCTAACGAAGACACTTATATGATTTTCCAGTGATATGCTACAAATCGCAATCCACATTTTCTCAGGCTTACATCAGACGGATGTAAAAATGGTACGATGCTTTCAAGAATCAAAACTAAAAAAGCTTTAAACAAGTCTTCTGAATCACATGTTGTAATCATATATTCAAGTGATTCATGTTTGAAGGAGCTAAGCTAAAGCTGACACAATAGCATTTTTCTTTTGCAATGTTTAAAGAACAACTTGGGACTTCTGGGTTTCTATGAACACTGAACATGGATTCCTCTCTCCAATATGATCGACCTAACTGAAAACTTTGTTGATCTTGTGTGACTAAAGAAGCATGCCAAATGTGAAGGCTAAGATACATCTGAAGCAATCTGTTATTAGAAAGAAGGTAATCAAAAGTTTGCTAAGCATCTAAAGAATCACAAGCTAAAAATCAGAGAGCAGCGTCACAAGCTAAGAAAGAAACAGAAGAAAATCAATGAAGAAAGATTGCAAGACAAACGAGGCATACTTGTATTCGCACTATCGACCTGGCGAACGAAACAGTTTCTATAGGACATAAGCAGCTCATGTAAACAGTTTCGTCGAGACTGATCAGGTTTCAGCATTGTGTAAGGAATATTATATTTGCAGAAACCAATTATGAATGAACCGATTAATCATGCTATAAAATAACAAATGTCGATAAGTAATCAACATACGCTTTTAAGGTTTTTGTTAGCACCCAGGAAAAAAAACTCTTTTTCTCTACTCGTTCTTCCAAGCATACAGAATCAACGAAAACCCAAAATTTTGAGACTTGGAGTTCGTTGTTGTCATCATGTCCTGTGAGAAAGACAAGCCCTTCTCCGAAGAAGATTGACAAGTCCTGAACATGAACACTGCGTTTCCCGCTGAAGGCATCCCAAAGAGCCAACTATGAACATCCCATAGAACTTCCACAGCCATTCTATTAACAACAATTGTGTCGTTCCCACGAAACTTCCACTTGAGCCGCTTCACCTGCAGCAACGTCTTCCCATCCACACGAACAATGAGACAAGGATCAGTGACAGTCGTGTCACATTCAATCACAAGATCATGGATTTTCCCATCCGCGCAAAGCTGAGCTTTTGTTGCAAACGCTCTCTTACCAAAGACATGCTCTTTCTTGGCGATGAACACCGCACCTAGAGACGAAGGTGAAGCGTTGGTCTTCTTGAAAGCTTCTTTTTTCATATCACCAAGAAGCAGAACCATTTCTTTGTCTACAACAACAGCAACAAAGAATCCTCCCAAAGCTTCAGGTCCTGATCCGAATTTTGCGGATGAGAGATCCCAGAAAACATGGATGTTACACGAATACGCCTCTAAGCTCTTGGACCCTTTTCGTTTGGTGAACAGCCACGGCTTAATCTCGACTTTACACAGACTTTGGTTAAAAGAATCATCAACACCAACGATAACACTCTGACCCATCAGATTCTTGGTCCATGTCACAGTGATCAGGCAATTCCTTCCTCGAATACGGCACTCGTAGATGCAAGTGACCAGATTCTGAGCATTTTTCCCGGAGTTCGAAGACGATGAATCCGCAACTTGAACGCCATTTTCACCAAAGCAAGAAGGAAAATCCTTCATCTCTATAAACTTCCAAGTCCAGCCTCTCTCTGGAGATTCCAACAAACACTTGGCGGTCAAATTGCGTAAAGCTAAGCACTTTTTACACAGCCGAATTAGACTAGAGACAATGGCGGAAGCTGAGAAGAAACCCAGAAAGAAAAAAAAGAAAAAAGTTGAAATTTTTGTACCTGAAGACACCAACGGATCAGTTTAAACAAGGAGAAACCGCAGCATCTCAAAAATGCATCGAAAGCTGATGAAAAATCCTCATATAATTTGAAAGTCTCGTCGATTGGATCCGTTGTCTCCGAGAAGAATCAAGGAAAGAGAATTTGATAAAGCCGGAGAGTAAGGAAAGAGAGAGAGAGAGATAAAGAGAGAGAGGAGGTAGCAAATCGCCAAAGTAAAGGAGGAATATGTGTGTTTACTTCTCGAGAAGAAAAAAAAAACTCATAACGGAGACAGATAGAGACAAAAAGGAGACTCCTTTCACTCTCAGTATTATTACCATATTTAAAACCAGGTAATAAAAACCTAACTAGAATTGAGTCGGCATAAATTGACACATCTAGAGTTAACTTTGCCAAACAGACAAAAAAGTATTGAATACTGAAAATGAAGACTTTTTTTTTATTTTTGTCTGGATTATTTTGTTAGACAATTTGGGTTCACATATTTTTAAAGCTCAGGGATTGTGTTTGCATCCGGCGTTTTGACGATAATTTGTATGAAATTACCACTTTTAATTGTAACTTTTTGAAAAAAAAAAATCGTTTTTTTGTTTTATATGAAACACTTTCTTTTCATGATCTATTAGCTCTTTGAATATTTAGTGAATGTATGGATATTCAATGTTCGAGAATCAACATCAGAGTAATGTTTAAAATTCTAAGTCAAAGTTACAAACAAATATGCAGCGTTGCCACTTTGCATCCAGAAATCTTTTCCGACATGTCCAGAAATAATGCAAGACCTTACAAGTTATAACTACATGAAGGTTTACATTCTTGTTAAGTTGAATTTAAAAAAATAAAAATTAAAAAATTAAATAACTTTATTAACCTATTAAATGTTAATGCGCCTAAAAAGAAAAATCACAATGGTCGAATTGTATGTGCAAACAAAAATATATGTATATATATTGTGCGTGTATATTATAAAATATTTTGTTTTCCTTAAAAACAAAATGCTATATTTCTTCAAACAAAATACTTATCCTCTTCGTCGGCCATCTCTTCCCAAATTCGAATTATTATTTTTCTTTCTTACAAGTTTACTTTTGTGTTTGATAAACATGAACGTTTTTATAGTTATCGCAAGTCTTTGAAATATGTTGATCAGTTCACCGATGATAATTTCACCCCTGATAAATCGACAAATTAAATAATTAATAACTTCAGGATTGAAATGGGTCCATCTAATATTCAAAAATGCAAGCACGACTTCTATAAATGTAAGTCGACGACGCCATTAAATTATTTCTCAGAAAAGACGGTTGTTTTAAATTGGCGATTGCATATATACAACTTTAAGACATTAGACATCATTTATTATAATTTGTTTATTAACAAAGACAAGCATACATATATAATGTTTTCATCTTCCAACTCTTAATGCTTATCTTTTATGCTACGTACATAAATAGTAATATTTGTGGATCATGGTGGACGAAAATGCTGTGCTTTTGTTCGACCAAATATTATGCTTCAACTACAAGAATTCATCATAATATGAAAAATAAGGAAAAATTCGAGGCAATTACTATATATTTATCTTAATAAAGAATTATACAAAAAGGAATAAATAGCCATTAACAATTTCAGAAACTGCCAGCTTCATCATCATCATTACAACCATTATCTCTCACTCTAAAATTCTAAATCTAGCCCCTTTTCTCTCTCTAGTTGTTTATTTGTTAATATTCTAATAAAAAGCTATGTTGTTTGGTTGGATCCGGACTCCGGAGATCGTATGGGTGAATAGTTTAATGTGTGTCCGATTTAGAATAATGTGTTTTAATTACAAAAACTCCAAACTATGTTTACTGCCTTAATTGCCATGTCTCTATCGATAGATACAAATCCAAAAATTTGGAAAACGAAAATATAAATATCATAATATTTCTAACAAAAATAAAATCATAATTTTATTGGTCATTTATTGGTTTTTGTCCATAAAAATAGTTCTTAAAAAATCTAAGAAAGTAATAAGCTAAGAATAAATTTGAGGAAAAAAAATTTGGTTGTATACGTATGGAAGGAAATGGTATTCACGTGTACTTGTCCATGAGTAGTTGTCATGCGTTACAACCCAAATTTGGGCCCATCTTTCTTGGACTTTTTGGGCCTTTTTCTTTTATTGAATACCGTTGTTTATTATTCCTTTTACATGAATAATGCAGGTGCACATGAATAACACAGTAAGATAAACTAAAAATAAAAGATTTTATTGTTAACAAAACTAAAATATTTTTTTTGGATGACTGAAAAAATAAATTAATTATAAAATTGTGAAAGATTTAATTATATGGAGGCAGGCGCAAAAACTTTGTAGTTTTGTGTTTATATTTACATGTTTAAAATAATATATTTTCATAGTATTGTAACACATCTTCAATAACAAAATCTACCAACAAAAATTCGTAGGTAATTTTCTTACTGCATGAAATAAACTAATAGATGAAAATTTAACAACAATGAACGTCTTCAGTGATGCATAAGAATTTAGGCGCATGAGTTGTGGTTTCCGTGAAAATCTAGACGACCCAATTTTGACATTTGTCACGTAATATTTGCATGTATTATATGAGTAATTTCATTATCAATATGCTTTTGAACCGATCGACCGACATTAACGTGAACTTGAAGGTCCCAATTTTGTAGAAAAGTATTATTCTTATGGGGATCTGATTTCCTTGTGATTTCATTTCCTTTATGGATTTTATATACTTATCGATTCACCTCTCTTCCCACCCACTTTGCGTGTAAAAGCCGTTTCTTCGGGATAATCGAAATTTTAAATTTTAAATTTTTTTTAAAAATGCATGTTTATTTTGGTCATTATTTTATTAATTTGTCCAACGTAGTCCATAATCTTTTGCAATTTTTTTTAATATGCAAGAGCCGTAAATATATCTGAGATTCTGACAAGTCAAAGCATCGTTCGAAATAAGATTAAAAAAGATCTTCGACTATATTTTTCATACTTATGTTATTGACCAAGTAATTCAAATCTGCATGATTTGCAAAAACATTACTATATCAGGAAAGCTACGCGGGACTCGAGACCACTGCTGCTCATTGATTGATTATTTACCAACATTTTCTAAACCCATTTTTCTTAACAGAGTGAGTGACAAATCGACATGCTTTGATAACAAAGATTTATATATCTAAGATGCATACAGCTTCTAGAAGATTCGTGGACCGATAAATTGCCTACATGCCACCAGTATAATATATCAATATACGATTTTACTAGTTAGTGAATTAGATTAATTTCATCTGAAGAGTAAGACAAAAAAAAATATCGTTTTTTAAGGGCGTGTATTAATATCTTCGTTGATATCAACAAGATTGAAATGTGCATGTTGACAAAAAATCCAATAAAGAGTAGCGATCCAAAAGTTCATCCAATATATATATATATAAAAAGGTTCATCGCTCCTCACTGCTTCTTAATTGTGACATGCATTATTGTTGTATTCTTCCATGCTTTATCACCAGGACATGTCAATAGTATAAGAAATGAAAATTCAAGTAAAAAATTTACAGAGTCAGAGAGATAATTTCTTTTGTTTCCCAGATTTGATTACATATCCAAATAAATTTGTTGAAGATAAGTGCTTGTTGGCAATCTCATCCATGAAATCATCTAAAAAACGAAGTCTTTCCCTTAGTGTAGTATAGTTTGGTGCTGAGGAAAACCTTCTTGGGAAGGACCACACGCATGCATTTGTAAACAATGACGGCAAAATAAGGGATATGTCACACGTTGGTATCTCGCATTTATTGATTTTTGGTTTACTATTGGAGATCTCCAATATAGAAATTTTGTCACAAATATATTGAAGCTTTTTTTTTTTTTTTTTCACACACAAATATATATATTGAAGCTGCTGGTTACTTTTAGCTCCAATATATATAGGAACATAGCTCATTGTAAAACAAAGGCAACGCTTTAGGCCCACATTTTCATCATATGTGAGGCCCTATTTATAAAATATACAATGGTTCATTAGAAATCACTGTCATATCTTCTTCATGTTTATATGAAAAGAAATGTCTCACATTCGAGAAGAGGATCCATATTTTTTCACTTGCTCTCATTACTATTTGTATCATGTGCTATAAACCACTTGTATTAGAACTCTTTCATATCAATAACAAATCGTAGTTATTCCTTGGACGTCTCATATAGATCCTTGTAAGATATAAGAGATTTCTATTTGATAGTGTATATTTGATGTAACAATTTTAACCGTAATTGGTATAAAAAAGACAACAATCAGGGTTGGTGGTGTGATTGCTTTTGGGATTTCATAATTTGACTACTTATTTCCGTACATAGACAACCACGGAATCGCCGACGGAGAGTTGCTAAACAAAACCCATATTAAATAGTTTAATTTATCACTAACTGTAAAGTCTAAAGTGTCTTTTTCATCTTGATGCTTATCTTAATCATATCAACTTTGTCATTTACGACAAACTTTAGCATTCAAAATAATGGAAACAATATACAGGAATATCTCGTAGTAGTTGGACAGCGTGTTAATCGACGTGATTCCACTATCACATTTCATTAAAAGGTAATCGTAATTATATCTAAATAAAAACTTTATAAGATGTTTATTTAAATCTTAGATAATGGACGGTACTTGCTATGTTTTAAAACTCATGTGACAAAATTAGCTTGGGTATAGTTCTTAGATTGAAGTTTACTATACATATACAGAATTTCAAAATAAATACGCATCATATGTGTGTAATTTAAGATAAGTTTTAAGGAAGTTTTTTTCCACATGAACATTAATTTTATAAAGAGCTTTTTATATATAGACAAAAAAACCTAAACAATTCACGATTGTTAATGTGAAGTTTTACAGATCAAGTGTAAAACAATCAGAATACCTAAGTTGAAACTCTAACAATCAAGCATACGACATAGATCAGACACTATTTCACATATTAATTTAAAACTTTTTTTTATCAAGACAACGATGATCAAACTGTTGATTGTCGTTTGCCTTCAAAAGATCTCGGTTCATCCTCAATAGTTGATATGTTCATCTCAATGTACTAGCAAACAGCATATTAAGCTTATGATTCATTTAAGCCAATGTAGAACGGACATGTTTTCTTATTCGTTTCCTTCATCGTCTTAGAAAAACTAAACAGCACCAAAGAAAGAAAGAAGCATCCTTTTATCCTCCAACCACGAGCCACTAGGAAAGCCCAGCTTGGTCCAAGATCAATGACTGCCACCGGACGCCTCAAAAACTTGAATTTTATTTGTCTCTATCGTGAAATATAAGATATCCGAGAATCCTCTGATATAATAACATAATAATAACGATACTAACATAAATCATGATGCATTAATGCTAGTGATTAATACGCATCTAATTATTAACTAATAAGATAAAACATTTCTCTCATATATCTTCTTTGACATAAAGATAGGTAGATATATCTTTGGAAAGTGTACTTTAATATAAAGATGGGTAGATATCTTAAGAAAATGTAGTTTAATCCAACTTTTTTTTTTATTTTGAGAAAAAAAAAAGAAAAAAAAGATCAAGCATTTGTTTACTCGTTTGGACCACACACTCTGTGCGTCTTGCAACTGCCTTTGCCTACAGCTTTCATGAGATAGTTATGTTTCTATGTAAGAACCATCGAAGAAAAATATACATGTAAAGCAAAAAAGGAAAAGGAAAAAAAAAGCAAAGAAAGAAAAAGATTCTTGTTTTCTTTTTGTCTTCCAACAAGCTCAAACGAACCTCTCTCCTCATTTACACGAGTTTAATGTTTTTTTGCTTAACTTATTATGTCAGAGGTACAAAGAAAAATTCTAATGAAAAGACTACACGCAAAAACCCAAAACCTACCATATTAAAAAAACATTACCATATATATCTCTTTTTCTTTTTCTGGGATTTTCTAGGATTTTCTTCATATTTTCCATTTTTGTATTGCTCCTTTTGATTCTGCTTTGGGGAAATGATGAACAATCTCAGCCATCTTGAACCAGATTACTCTGAGTTTGTTGAAGTTGATCCTACTGGAAGATATGGAAGAGTATATTTCTCTCTCATCTCTCAATCTCAATAATTTGATATTTTGATTCATCTCTTTGTTTTGTTAAGGTTTTAGTGTTTGATAAATTACTCTTTTGTTGCAGTACAATGAAGTTCTGGGTAAAGGATCTTCAAAGACCGTGTAAGAATCCAATATCTCTCTTAAATTTATTAGTTTTTTTTCGTCTCTTGAAACTTCAATTCTTGTTCTTACATTTGTCTGAAGTTAGTGTTGGAGTTTCCTGCCTACCAAAACCTACTCTTTCTAATTTTTTTGTTTTCAAGCTATCTCGGTGAAGTTTTTGATTATTATGAAACTCCATAGATATTCCTTTATATTTTTGGGTTTTTAATGGTGGTCGACTCATGATTGAGTCTTAAATGATAAAAGGCTGTACCTTCTCTGTTTCCTTAATGACTTCCCCACTCGGTAGATTTATTTTACACAATACAGGAAAATAATACACTATGCCCTGTTGGCTTAAACTACTTTAGTTTCTGCATGAACCAAAAGGCATCTTGATGATAGATCAATAACTGGCTTCAATGATTCTGAAATAGACGAAACTATTTTTTTTTGTGTGGTTCGGTTATTTGGATATGCAGTTACAGAGGATTTGATGAGTATGAAGGTATAGAAGTAGCATGGAACCAAGTAAAGCTCTATGATTTCTTGCAGAGTCCTCAGGAACTGGAGAGGCTCTACTGTGAGATCCATCTCCTCAAAACACTAAAACACAGAAGCATCATGAAATTCTACACTTCTTGGGTCGATACCGAGAATCGTAATATTAACTTTATTACTGAAATGTTCACTTCTGGTACTCTGAGACAGTAAGCTTCTCTCTCTATCTATCTAAGTTATGTTCTCTATAATCGTAATATTAAAAATACTGTTATTGGTTCATAAAATCTGGTGAATGTAGGTATAGACTAAAGCACAAGAGAGTGAACTTAAGAGCAGTGAAGTATTGGTGTAGACAGATCTTGAGAGGCTTAAACTATCTTCATACCCATGACCCTCCTGTGATTCACAGAGATCTCAAGTGTGACAACATTTTCGTTAACGGGAATCAAGGAGAAGTTAAGATTGGAGATCTTGGTCTTGCTGCTATCTTACAAAACTCTCACGCTGCTCATTGTGTTGGTATGCGATATGTTCAGTGCTTATTGCTTTTGCCGAGTTCGTAATTGGTTTGTGATACTGAAGTTTTTTAACTGCCTTCTTAGGGACTCCAGAGTTCATGGCTCCTGAAGTCTATGAAGAAGAATATAACGAATTGGTCGATATTTACTCGTTTGGGATGTGCGTTTTGGAAATGGTAACGTTTGATTATCCGTACAGCGAATGCACTCACCCTGCTCAGATTTACAAGAGAGTCATATCGGTGAGAAATTATTGCGATATAATATAAGCTTTTCTGTCACAAGATTTTATTTTGAGTTTTAAAACTGTTAAGTTCTCTTTCTCAGGGCAAGAAACCAGACTCATTAGACAAGGTGAAAGATCGCGAGGTTAGAGGCTTTATAGAGAAATGCTTGGCCAGTGCGTCCCTTAGACTCTCAGCTCGTGAACTACTAGACGACCCTTTTCTTTGTATCGATGAAGGTGAACCCAATATGAGACCCGTAGAGAGCGAAAGGGGTCAGATGATAGACTATTACTTTAATGGCCTAACCAAAGAAAACTCTTTTGAACATCCTCACTACTCAAACGGCTACTTCAGCCACAATAGTCGAAACCAATGGGCTTACAGTGGAGATGAGACGGTGGAGTCACACGGAGTAGAGGTCTTTGAGTTTCAAAACGATGATCATGAAGAAGCAGAAGAAGACGATAAGAAGTTTGACTATGTTCATATAAGCATAAAAGGTAAGAGAAGAGACAATGGTGATGGACTGTTCCTGCGACTCAGAATCGCCGACAAGGAAGGTTTGTGACACTGTATACCATTCTTTTCCTCTTCCCTGATTCGTTTTAACGAGAGTTAAAAACCGGATCTTTACAGTTCACATGTCGAAAATACACAACCTTTCCGGTTCTAGAATTTAGACAAGAGAAGACTAGCTGGAAGTTACCATAAAACGTTTCTTTTCATTTGCAAATTTGCAGGGCTTGTGAGAAACATATACTTCCCTTTTGACATCGAAACCGACACAGCAATTAGCGTTGCAAGAGAGATGGTGGAAGAGCTGGAGATGGACGACCGCGATGTGACAAAGATAGCCAACATGATCGACGGAGAGATTGCTTCTCTGGTTCCCAACTGGAGATGCCTCGAGTTCGAGAGCATCTTCTGCAACTGCGCCTCGAACCGCTCGCTCATGAACGTCGACGTGACGCAGCGTTGCAGAAACGGGTGTAGAGAGAAGCATGGACGGTTTGAGGAGATCACTTCGGGACTAAATCACTCTGACGAAGAAGAGGCGTTTTCTTGTGGGTCAAGTAACGTGATACACTAACTATATAGGTGGTTCCAGAATCCATATCCTCTCTCTTGACACCTTTCATAAAGTGCGATGCGCTGCCCAATGAAACAATCGGATTCAACTGCTGAAAATTGAAGTGAGGAATATTGAAAGATCAACAGCCGAAAAATCTAGCGAAAGGAGATGTTAAACGAGAGGAGTCGAGCTTTGGGAAAGCTTTACTCCCAAGACAAACGAAAGGACATTTTTCGCTGCTTGTTGATGCTTTTCATAAGTTTTTTGTTCATATGTATAGAAATATTTACAGTAATGTTGACAAACAAAAAAGTCACAGTAATTCCTTAACTATAGCTCATTATAAAAAAGAAAACATTTTCGATTGATTATAAATTGTTTTTGTAAACTTTAAACGCAAATGCGCTTGATGTCAATGTCAAGTTAACCTAGCAAAAAGCATAGTAGATTTACACGTTAAACACAAATTCAAACTCAAACAAAACACAAAAAGTAACTTCAAGTCTTCTCTTTAAGTGAGAGTGAGGCAATTAAGTTGGTGAGGATAGATGATTAATAGAGCCGTTCTTTATAGGCCCAATGGGCTTTATCACTCCGTTTTATCTGCATGTATCAAACTCGAAAACAACCTAATTTTTCTTTCTCAGCTTAGATTTAATAGGACCCACTAGAAAGAATGTGGCCCATTAAACTAGAACCCAGTAAGAAAAGAAACCCTAGAAACTTGAAAGTGAGAGCTATATATAATTCAGCTAGGGTTTTTGACTGCTGCTTCTCTTTCTTCAAAGGCCGCAGCGAGAGAGTAAACTCGTCGATTTTCACAGCCGGAGAGCTCAGTCTTATATCGGAGGAATCGCAGCCATGTCGGAGAAAGCAGTCACAATCAGGACCAGGAAGTTCATGACCAACAGGCTTCTCGCCAGGAAGCAGTTTGTGAGTTTCAATCCTTACACACACTGCATCTTTCTGTCTCTGTGTTTCGTATGATCTGCCAGTGTAGGGACTTCGCCGTGAAATGATGATAAACTATAGGGAATTAGAAAATGTTAGGTTCAGCAGATTCAAAGGAAGGTTTTTTTTTAATAAGTTTTCCACTGAGAGATTCGAATTTTATGGCTTTTGATGTTTAAATCGAAGAATATAAGAAAGTAGGTCTTATGTTTAGTATTTTAACAACGTTACATTTGATCGCACTTGTTGTTGTAAACACATAAAGCTTGGATTTTTCATCCAATTTTTGTAAAATGATTATGTGCTAACTAGTTACGGTGGCTTATGAATGTAGGTTATCGATGTTCTTCACCCAGGAAGAGCTAATGTCTCAAAGGTATGCTCTTTACGTCCAACTATTACAATCTAGCTGTCCAATCTTCTATTTTTTTTTTAATTCATGGGACATTAAGTAGCTTCTAATGGTTATATATTGATTGGAATCGTCTTGAAGGCTGAGCTCAAGGAGAAGTTGGCAAGGATGTACGAGGTTAAGGACCCAAATGCTATCTTTGTTTTCAAATTCAGAACCCACTTTGGAGGTGGTAAATCTTCTGGATTTGGTTTGATCTATGACAACGTCGAGAGTGCGAAGAAATTCGAGCCTAAGTACAGGCTGATCAGGGTAAATAATAATTCCTGCTCTCACTTCTTTGATTGCAATGTGTCTCCTCTCTAGTTCAACGTTCGGGCTAGTTTTTCAGTCTAGCTGTTCTCTTAATGCTTTGATTTTCCTTGCTTTGCTATGAAACTTTGATGATGTTGATGTAAAAAGATGTGGCTATATCACAGTCATTAATCTTTGGAATCTTCGTAGATGTTAGCACTTCATGTGATTTCATACTAAAATGATTCTCGGTGTGATTGACAGAACGGACTTGACACCAAGATTGAGAGATCAAGGAAACAGATGAAGGAGAGGAAGAACAGGGCCAAGAAAATCCGTGGTGTTAAGAAGGTGAGAGACCAACACAACCTTGTTGCCTACATTTGCAATTGTTTGTTTTGTGCCCTTTTTGACTTAATGTTATTTTGTGTGTGTGTAGACCAAGGCTGGTGACCCCAAGAAGAAGTGAGGAGGTGTTGAAGAGATCAGCAGCATTATGGGTTTTGTTCTGCATCATCCCTTCTTTATGGCCATGTTTGCTATTAGACCTCTTCTAGTTACATCTCGATTTTGTGCTTCTCAATGTCACACTCGTTCTATCTTGGTTTGGATTATGCTTTAAGCGTTAGAGAACCATGTGCTAAGGTTTTGCTGAATACATTTATTTAAAAACTTCGACTCCTTGCTTCATCTTTAAAATCCTTTGGTAATCACACCAGCGTCACAGTAATTATTTATCTATTGTTTTTTACTGTTTGCGTTTTGCTGAGTCGAGGTTTCAACTTGAGTTGCATTGAAGCTAATGAAGATAAACGATGTTTCTTCTGCTTACAAGATTAAATCACAAGAGAACCTTACCCAGAGTGTTTGCACTTAATAAGTTTTAAAGGTTAATGAATTACCAAAGACGGAACGAGCATGTGTTCTTATCCAACGAGCCAAATCATTTGCTAGTTGCCTTCTCTAACTTAAAACTAAGTATCATATAGGCAAATGATATGGAGACACCATTGTTGTGAGCCTGCAACAAGTTTATATACGATTTTATGATCTCCAACAAGTTCATAGTCTAGTCTCATTTGACTTGATGAACTGTCAGTAAGTGCTTTTGCTTCAAGCAGTTTTTAAGTAGGTTGAAAGTAAGAACACTCTTTATTTAGAGTCTACGAATCCGAAAAGTAAAGTTGTCGTTATCATTGACAAAAATGATTGTCTTTCGTCTTTTGAATTGTAACAGTTGTATCCTCTTTATGAGTGGAATAAAATACTTAAGAAATGAGCATTGCTTTCTTTCATCGGATTCTTAATTCAGTTAATACTAATTTATGAACTGAAATTTCGTCATGTGCTAAATGCGTTTGGATTGTTGACCTTCTTCATATAATTTGACAGAAAATGACGCAACTCCACTTCATAATCTGGACTCTTTTCAGTACGATTTTAATAATAATGATTAGTTACTATAGATGTATTAAATGATAAAAGACACAAGATTCCGGAAATTAGTCTACATTTGTGTTCAGAAAAAAAAAAAAGTTTTGTTACGAAAGCACTCGCACTTTCCGTTATTTTTTACGATTTTTTAAAAAAGAAGGCAAGAGGGAAGATTTGGGAAAGAGTAGAAGACGTACGCGCGAAAATGTGTACGCTTGAGAGTTGAGACCTGTAATTGATTCTATTCGATTGCGTAAATAATATTATTGATCCTTGAAGGACCCAAAATACTGTTGCTCTTTTATTTGTTTAACGAAACTTGTTCTTGTCAGTTTCTAGGAAGGTTTTATTACCACCATCCATATTGACATATGTACACGTTTTGTCTTTTTTTACCAACAAGTAACCACTGTTAAGTCTGTAACGTATAAACAGTTATATTAGTACTTTTATCCCAGTAAAGAAGAAGTTAAATGATTTACTTTTAGTTGAAGAAAGACCGTCGATGCCATGTGAAAGGGTCAACAAAGATGGGCGATTCAATTCCATTTTCTTTCTTTATCTATTTTTATATTCCGTTATTCATTTAACTAACTCATATCGGTGACGTGCATTTCTCTCGTTCAATAATTGAATGCATACACAGTGTTTTATCCCATGTTAAGTAACGACGATACACGCATAACATGTATTCGTCTATTAAAAGAGAATTGTCCTTTTCTCATATCAATTTGGCACTTCATAGTTGTGATTTTAGAATCTTTTTTGTAGAGGTATGCTACCTATATGGATATCTATATATATTTAGCACAAGGAGTCTTTCTGGCCAACCAAATAGTACAATTCTATCACATATTTTTTATAAAAAAATGGTCAAAAAGACTAAAAACTAAAAGTGTCAAAATAAAAGCAAGCTGATCCGGATGTATCACAATAGAGCATCTATAACCTATACAGACGACGGGTCATTACCTTTCATATATTTAATGGAAGATGAGACCAAAATGCTAACGTGCTCGGAGTCCTCATCTCAATTTGTGTACATGGGATTCGAGTCATCTCACTTATCCCGATTCTATTATTGTTCCATTTTCATTTTGTTCTTAATTCTTTTTATTTGTTTATCTATAAAACAAGTATATAAATATACGTTCAGACCGGGCCAGCTTAAATCAATTAGAAGCCAGCAATAAATGGAATAGCCGATGCTTTTTGTTTGTAATATTCGATGTTCTTTTTCACTAATGATTAATCAGTACTTGTGAATTATCATGGAGTGTATGTTAGCAGAAGTAAATCAAACAGGGGTAACAATTCAATTAGAAGAAGTTTATAAACTCTTGTGTAAGATGATATAGAAATCTTTCTGTTGTATATCTCATGTTTTTTTCTTTCCCATCTTTGTAATCTTGTACTAACTAACATGGATATAAGAAATTAATTAAATTCTGGTAATAACTCATAACACTTCTGAGGGTTTGTGTATCTAATATTTTAGTTTTTAATATTATGATTGGTTTAGTGAAAAGAATCCTCCTAATAACGTTTACCAATTTTTTTTAGTATTTTCGGCCATTCGGCTAAATAAACCCAATTAGTTTATTTGGTTGCTTCCTCGCAGATTCTCTTTATCCCAGAGACTCTGGTTATCTCTCACAGACACATCAGCTTCTTAGGTTCGTTTCAATCTCCCAAATCTCTACGATTCGTTTATAAAAACGCATCAATTGGTTCTCCTCTTCTTCAACCTTCACCCACCACACAAAACCTCCTTTCTTCATCTTCCTCGATTTCTCTTGAATCAATCCGTCGAATCCTCAGTCATGGAAGAAGCCAAGGGTAAACCTACGACGATCTTCTCTACTCCTTGCATTATGCTCTTATCCACCTTTCATTCCCTGGATCGAGATCGGATTATTTATTTTGTTCTGTGTGTTTTCTGCGCGATTTTTTTTTGCATCCATGAACAATTTTGATTATTAATGGCAGCTTTTTTTGTGTTTTCGATTTGCACAAACCGAATCGATCGTCTTGCTCAATTTTTAAATTTGTTCCTAGATCATACTCTCTCCTGCGATTTTGGATTCTTCACCTGAATCAACGTTGAAATTGTTTTTTTTTCCTCTTCTCGATTCCATTTCCAGATCACGAATCTTAAGAAAATTTTCCTTCGATTTGAACTTTTTTATTTTATATTTTCGTCTATTTAAATTTCCACATGCAGATGAATTGATTTTACTAGAATTTGTAGTCACCACCACACTGTTTATTGACTCGTTCTCAATCACAGACGACATGTGTGACGGAGCAGCTACACTGTTATAGCTATAGATCACCACGCTTCACTTATGCTTTACTGTTTGATCAGCCATACATCATTCTTGCTTTACCAATTTTTATATATATATGTGTTCGATTTTAGGTGATTTTGACTTTCGAATTAGTCCCAATGGCTACTAGTTTTACTGCCACATTCCTCCGTTACCGATGGTTTCTTGTATCGCAAGTCATTGTATATGCTGCTTTTGTCTGCTCACTTGTGCTGTGACTAACCATGAGCTGTTGTTGATCAAATGGTTGTAATTGCGCGTAGAACACAAGCTGTGTAGATTTGATTTTTGTTATTTTTCTCTGCGCTCTTTCATGTTTCGTGTTTCTGAGCATCTGACTGATCTCTCGTTCAACTGTGTAGTGGAAGCAAAAGACGGAACCATCTCTGTGGCTAGTGCATTTGCTGGTCACCAACAAGGTATGCACGTTAACAATTTTTTTATTCACTCCTTGTTTATAGTGTCGACTGATGCAACTATATGGTTCCACTCAAATTCGTTTCTGGTCTTGTAATGATTGATGCATCAATTTTGATGCGCCCTTGTTCATATCCATCTAATTCGATTACATCTATCTTTTCATTTTTGCAAAATGAAATATCTCGTTTCTTTCACTCATAGGAACATCTGGCTTTTGTGATATGCCCTTTTGTCATAGTTCTTCCTGGTTTCCACATTCTTAGTGAGTTTAAACTGTTGATGCTTGCAAAAGTTAGTCATGTGTTTTTATGTTTCAACTTTGTCCTTGATCAGCTGTGAACGACAGCGACCACAAATTCCTAACCCAAGCTGTGGAAGAAGCTTACAAGGGAGTTGATTGTGGTGATGGTGGCCCATTTGGTGCGGTTATTGTGCATAAGGACAAGGTCGTCGCTAGCTGCCACAATATGGTTTTGAAATACACTGACCCAACTGCACATGCTGAAGTCACAGCCATTCGTGAGGTACAAATGAGAGAATTCGATGGGTTGAACAAATTTGTTGCTGTCACCACTACACATCAAGAAAACCGGGTTTTTATTAACAATGATATGAATCCATTTGTGATACTCGCAGGCATGCAAAAAACTTAACCAAATCGAGCTATCAGAATGCGAGATCTACGCTTCCTGTGAGCCGTGTCCCATGTGCTTCGGAGCCATTCATCTCTCGAGACTCAAGGTAAAATATAGACTGCACGGGCTCATCTTTCTTTGTCTCTTCATTGTTATGTGGGTCTAATTGCTGAGTACTCGTGAACAGAGATTGGTTTACGGAGCCAAAGCTGAAGCAGCCATAGCCATCGGGTTTGATGACTTCATAGCTGATGCTCTGAGAGGCACTGGTGTTTACCAGAAATCTAACCTGGAGATCAAGAAAGCAGACGGGAATGGCGCCGCGATTGCTGAGCAAGTTTTCCAGAACACGAAGGAGAAGTTCCGTTTATACTAAAGCTCTTCTCCTTCATCACATTCTTCTTCATCATGATGGCAATCAGAAGAAGAACTGCACTTTGCTTTAACCAAATAAATATCTGTTTCAAATTGTTAATTTTAAAAAGACAAGGAAAAAGGGAAAAAAACACACACTCAATTTCGGTTCTTGTTGACTTGAGTTGTGTTCTTTTCTCCATTTGAATTGAACTGGTAAATACTTTTATTCTGTCGAAATATTTCTTTTTTTATCTTTCGTCGTAAATTCTTCTTTGCAAAACGAAGGTTACACTAATAAATCGAATCGAATCTCTATTTTCTATTATATGTTTATCGTGCAACAAAAAAAGCAAAGACGTTACGGACACACACACGCGCGCGACTTTGATTGTGAGCAATGTAGTTGGGTTGACTTTTGACTTTTAAGACATGATCAGTGTTCAACTAAACCGCAACAACCAAGCACGAGAACGAGTCTGGACCACTTGCCTGTAATGCCCCGTCATAATAATATTCGTGAATTCCTAAACTACCCTTGCTAGGGTCGAAGATTCTCATGCCCTACCACCCAAAAACACACAGCGTATCAATCCTCGTGAACCCAATTCCTCTTTCTCCATCTGGATCTGGTTCTGTTTTTCTCTTTCTGTCCTGATTCGATCGGAGCTACAACGATTCGAAATCCCACTACTTTGATTTTCTCTGCTGCGTTTGTGATTTTGTGGACATGGCATCGGACGAGCGTAACGCTGTTTTCTCTGTTGAATCGCCTGAGCTGGAGGAAGACGGCAGCGCTGGTGGCGGAGGAGGAGGCGGAGGTGGTGGAGAGACTGATTCCGACGAGGATTTGCAGGAAAACGAAGATGCTGTCATGCCTGAGCCTAACGAGGCCGACGACGACGATCCTGAATACGAAGATCTGAATTCTCCGTCTATGGCTTCCACGGCTCCGTTGGTTTCCGCGACGGCGAAGTCCCCCTCTACAGGCACCGTCACCGTCGCTCTTCCTGCCGGATCCGCCGTACCTGTCGCAGCGATTCCCGTCGATTCCGATCCGAAATGGCACCGTACGACGGAGATCGTCCATCTGAGGCCAGCGATTGACGACTCCAGACGGCTTTTCCAGAGGCTGTGGACTGATGAGGACGAGATAGAGCTCCTCCGTGGCTTCCTTGACTACATCACGAACCACCGTGGTAGCAGCTCGCATCCGCCAGACACGGCGCCGTTTTACGAGCAGATCAAATCGAAGCTCCAGCTGGATTTCAACAAGAACCAGCTGGTGGAGAAGCTCCGTCGTCTGAAGAAGAAGTACCGGAACGTGATGAGCAAGATCAGCTCCGGTAAAGAGGTATTCTTCAAAAGCCCTCATGATCAAGCCACTTTCGATATCTCTAGGAAAATCTGGAATCAAACCGGGAAAATCATAGGCTTTGAAGATAACAATGCGATGGATTTCGAGGAAACTAATAACCACCACCACCATGTAAATAACACCAATGGTACCTCAACGTTCAACGTCTCCATTGCTAATGCACATGTGGACGTTGATTCTGAAAACGGGTTGGAGAAGAAAGTGACAGTGAGTAGCAGTAGTGGGTCGAGAAAACGGTCACGATCAAGGATAGGGAAGATCGATGAAGACAAACCCATCGCTCTATCTGACGGGATAGTGCCAAATGCAGCTACAAATGTTAACCTCAACGAAAATGTGGCTGCCTTTGGTGAACTCAGTGATGGAAGGAATGTAGCGGGATTGATAGAAGAGACGGTGAAGAATTGTGTGTCGCCCATGATCAAAGAGATGATGAATGGTACAACGGGAATGATGATGGCTGCTGTAGGAGGATTCCCAGGAGGAGGTGCTCATGCTATGGGTGTGTTAAGCCCAATGCTAATGCCGTCGGTGAATCTAGGATTTGGAGGAGGAGGTAAGGGAGTAGGGGACGAACGGTGGAGGAGACAGCAGATTCTTGAGTTGGAAGTGTACTCGAGGAGATTAGAATTGGTTCAAGAGCAGATTAGAGCCACAGTGCATGAGTTAAAGACAACGCCCAGTGGAGGATGATGCATAAGGAAGGATGACCAATGGAGTATGGATGCGTAAGGAAGAATGAACAATGGAGGATGGATGCATAAGGAAGACTGTAATGGGTTCTTGTAAAATCTAGGTTATGAGCGAGATGAAGAAGAAGGGAGTAGAACATGAAGATGTCTTGTGATATGGTGGTGAGGTATAGTTAGCAAGCTATAAACTAATAATCTGAGTACTAAGTTTCTGATGGTGATGAAATCTTTCTAGGTTTTTTAGAGTTTGTCATTTTTATTTATTGGATCTTTATGATTTTGTCCATTAGGGGTGAATGATAGTGGGGTTGTGCATAACCTTTGTATTAGTCTATTAGATTATAGTTTTTGGTAGAGTCGTTAGTTCAATAAAAATTCTCAAAAAGTCTTTTAGCTATTTATATTTAAAAATAAGCAAATAATGTTTGTGTGATGCATGTATGATATATCTAATGGACAATTGACACATCTTTCTTTGTTGCAGTTGCTAGTAGTACTCTTTTGGTGTATCTATTTGATGATAAACTGTAGATTTATGTGTATAGATATTTGAAGTTCTGAACCGAGGCTCATAATCACCTTACACAGGTGAGAAAAGCAAAGCAAATTATATATCCCATCTTTGTCGCCTTACACTCGAACTTGGGACCTATGCCCTCTCCTCTGTCACTAGAGCAATTCTTTAGTTTTTCTTTTACGTTAAAAAACCCTATCTGTATCGTGTTTGTGGTGCAAATAGAAGTACATTCACAAGATTTGGGCAACCAGAAGAACGATTACGTTTGCATATCTCCTAAAGAATGAGAAAGGGAGAATATGCTTAGATGTTATATTGACATTGAAGAAAGAACGTTTGAACCGCCTTTTGATGTTGTTGTTGTTGTTTTCTGCTCTCTTAAAGCGCAAAAAACAAATAAAAAAGCATGGCTCGTAAGATAAAGGCGGTTGCCTCACAGCTTTGTCTCCACTCAAAGGCAGTCCTATATGTGTGTGCCCATTCAAGTACAACCTTAAGTAGATCTTGTCTTCATTGAAGCATAGCCTTAGATGTCCATTCCAACTTAGCCTTAGATATCATTTTCAAACTTCGTAATGGCACAAACTTGTCTTCATGCTTCACAATTAAGATACGAGTAGTGTTCACCACATGTGAGAAACTTCTTTACATTTTCAACCTACCTCCATTTCCTCCTTCAAATACCATTTTGGAAGACAAATTCTCCGCAATAATTGAACTGAAAAAGAATAAGAACAAAAAAAAATTCAACGACATCATTTCCAACTCAATATTGAAGTTATGATGACTACTTTTTTTTTTGTTATTCTTCATATTTTATATTATTTCCATTTATAGTAAAACAAAACTGTAAAGTAACAAATTTCAGAGCTAACGATTTTTCTTAACGATTCTACTGGTAATGTTTTTCTTTTCTGTTTGTATGTGAGGTCAAGAGTTACAAAAAGAAAGTGGTCAGTGTGAAACTTGAGAGTGTTTTTTCTTCTGTTTTTACCAAATTTTTTAACCAATATAGATAATACTATTCTATTGTACAGCCACTCAATACCAATCTATATGTATAATAATAATATATATATGTCTGGTGGATTTAGACTTAGCGGTCTTTTGTCTCATCTTTCATAGAAACTTTCGTTTGAACTTTGAAGGTACGACATTTTTTTTTATTTTATTTCTTGCTTCTGTCTGGTTTATCCGTTACCATAAAAGTATCATTTATCTCTTTCTCTGCTCTGCTCTGTAAGTGCTACGTTCGATTTGTTTTAGGCACACCAGTGATATCCTCACTACCATTTTCCTGATTTTGGTATCAAACTATCTGGTTTTCAATGTTTATCGTTGCTTTTGACGTAACTCAGAGCTTGTTATGTTCTTTGTTGCTCGAGAAATAACGTCTCTCTATTCAGTTTGTGTTCTTTTTGTCTCTCATCTACTTTTGGGGTTCCATATTGGACACAATACTCACACTCTGCTTTACGCTTAGACACTAAGCCAAATTTTTCTTCTTGACCTTACTTGTGAATTGTAAATAGACCCTTTAAGTAGACTGTGGCTAATTATTGCAGGACTTCCCAAGACAGACCAACATGGAAGACCGATATTTGATCAAGAACGATGTCACTGAAGTAATAAATCTCTAGTTTCTTCTTTATCAATTTGCTTTCTTTGGATAAAGAATATGTTTAACCACTTATATTCGTTTTGCATTTGGCGCAGTTGATTGGTAACACACCAATGGTGTATCTGAATAAAATTGTTGACGGTTGCGTCGCCCGTATAGTCGCCAAGCTTGAGATGATGGAGCCTTGCTCTAGCATAAAGGACAGAATCGCTTATAGTATGATCAAAGATGCAGAAGACAGAGGATTGATTACTCCAGGAAAGGTTAATTATTGGAAACACTATAAAATATTCCTTCTTTGGTCTTGTATACAATCTATACACGACACAAACCGGTTATGACACGGTGGAGACAAAAGTATAAACCACTATATCACAAGCTATGGTCAAAATTACCATATAATCTCTGCATATTTTATATGTGGAATTAAATTGTTTTTTTTCATTTTTGGTATTAGAGTACATTGATTGAGGCAACGGGGGGCAACACGGGGATTGGTTTAGCCAGCATAGGGGCAGCAAGAGGGTATAGAGTGATACTTTTGATGCCCTCAACGATGAGCTTAGAGAGGAGAATCATTCTGAGAGCATTAGGTGCAGAGGTTCATCTCACAGATATGAGCATAGGCATTCAAGGAATGTTGGAGAAAGCTGAAGAGATATTAAGGAATACCCCTGGTGGCTACATACCACACCAGTTTATAAATCCTGAGAACCCAGAGGTTTATCTACAATATCATCATGCATCCACCACAATCCTCTGTTCTGTTTTTTTTTTTAGATTTATGGTTGAAACCCAAAAGTTATTACTTGCAGATTCATTACCGAACCACGGGTCCAGAGATATGGAGAGATTCAGAAGGGAAAGTAGACATATTGGTCGCTGGTGTTGGGACTGGTGGAACGGTTACTGGAACAGGGAAGTTCCTTAAGAAGATGAATAAAGACATTAAGGTACAAAGACTTCACTAAAGCCTACTCAATTCTTGAAAACAACCGTAAATTTTTTTTTTATTTCTAAAGATGGTTCTGTTACAATCTTGATCAATAGGTTTGTGTGGTGGAACCTACAGAAAGTGCGGTACTCAGCGGAGGAGAACCAGGTGAGGAAGTAGACATAACTCTCTTGTCCGAGTTCGAGTTCTTGATTATCTCTAAACATAATAATACATGTTTCATATTTTGTAGGTCCACATTTGATACAGGGAATTGGTTCTGGTGAAATTCCAAGGAATTTGGATTTAACCATTGTTGATGAAATCATTCAAGTAAGTATCAGAGATTATCTACTTGCTTGAACCGTTAAACAATGTTTCTGAGAAGTGCAATCTTATGATTCAGGTGACAGGTGAGGAGGCCATCGAAACAGCCAAGCTTCTTGCTCTCAAAGAAGGATTGTTGGTACAATTGGTTTAACGTTCTTTTTTTTTTGTTTTTGTAAGTATAAACCGGAGTTTATAACAAACGCAATTATCCTTTATCTGGTAGGTGGGAATATCCTCAGGGGCTGCAGCAGCCGCTGCATTGAAGGTTGCTAAACGGCCAGAAAACGCAGGCAAACTCATTGTGGTAAGCTTCAGAGCCACCGCCCTTGACCCATTACGACGAAACAACCGTATGGGCCCAAAGCTTAAATGGGCCCATTACGATGAAACAACTGTATGGGACCAACGCTTAAATGGGCCCATTTAAAACTTTGATTTGACCCAAATTAAAACCGGGCTTATTTATTTAACTATAATATATCCTGGTTATAAATTTGTTTGCAGGTGATTTTTCCAAGTGGAGGAGAACGGTATTTATCGACTAAATTGTTCGAGTCGGTTAGATACGAAGCAGAGCATTTGCCGATTGAATGAGTGGCAAGTGTGTGTTTTGGTTTGGTTCGGTAAGAGATGTTTGGTACGAGATTATAGTTTGATAATTGCAGGTCATTGTAAAATCTGTAAAAGTTACATACTCGATGATGAATATAAGTTGTTCTTCATTAAGTATTCCCACTGTAATCCCCGGTTTAAGGCTGTTTAAGACGATCCTACTATAGTACTATCTTAGCTTCATCTCGTGTCTTGTCTTTCTAACATAAATCTTATCATTGCCAGAAAAAAACAATTCCATTCCAAAAAAACGAGAACGAAAAAGAATATACGCATCTCGGACTAAGAAAAAAATTGGAATTTGTTACAATTTTGTTATCTTATCCAATCGGTGTGATCATAATCCTATCTTGATTACATAAGATCAGAATGCTTTTAAAGCTTTTTAAATAATAGCGTCAGATGTTATCTTGACATTAAACAAATAGATGTAGGGTTAAATGTTATGTTCACACTACGCAACATGACACAAACTTTTTAAAAATATTTTTTCACTCGTATTATGCAAGATTGACACAAACTCTTCATACTTCACATCGTGCAGTGTGCATAGGTCCACATGTGAAAGTAGCATAAAAAAATATTTTTTAACAATATACACATTATTATACTATTGTACAACCACTCTACATACAATATAAATCTGTGTATATATACAATCTGGTGTGAATTAGAGACTCATCGGTTCATTTTACTGTCTCACAGATACTTTCGTTCAAATTTTAAAGGTATGACTTTTTTTTGGGGGGGGGGGGGTTCTGTCTGGTTTATCCATAAAAACATCATGTAGTTCTGCTCTGTTCCTGCTACTTTCAATTTGTTTAGAAAGGATGGAAGATGGTTGAATATTTTGGGGATTGTGTGTCTGCTTTCTTTGATTCTCAGATTAAATCTGCAGGAGTTTCAAAGAGAGACCAACATGGAAGATCGTTGCTTGATCAAGAACGATGTGACTGAAGTAAAAAAATTCTAAAAAAATTTATATATTTTTTCTGAACCAATCTGCTCTTTCTTGAAATAAGGAGCATGTCTAAAAGCCATTATCTGTTTTTGCTTTTTGTATAGTTGATCGGTAACACACCAATGGTGTATCTGAACAAAATTGTTGATGGTTGCGTCGCCCGTATAGCCGCCAAGCTTGAGATGATGGAGCCTTGCTCTAGCGTCAAAGACAGAATAGCTTATAGTATGATCAAAGACGCAGAAGACAAAGGATTGATTACTCCTGGAGAGGTTTAACAGAAACAACTTCAAAGAAAACCATACAATCTCTCTCTCTCTCTCCATATTTCATTAGTATAGTTTATAGATGGAATGAAAACTTTTTTCTTGGTTTAGAGTACATTGATTGAGCCAACGGCTGGTAACACTGGGATTGGTTTAGCCTGCATCGGGGCTGCAAGAGGCTATAAAGTAGTCCTTCTGATGCCCTCAACGATGAGCATAGAGAGGAGAATCATTCTAAGAGCATTAGGTGCAGAGCTTCATCTCACAGATATGAGCATAGGCATTAAAGGAATGCTGGAGAAAACTGAAGAGATATTAAGCAAAACTCCTGGTGGTTTTGTTCCACAACAGTTTGAAAATCCTGCAAACCCTGAGGTTTTTTATATAATATCATGCATCTATACCCCAGATTCTCTGTTCTTTTGAGTCTCTCTTTCTCTCTCCCACTAATGGTTTGTTTCTTGCAGATTCATTACCAAACCACTGGTCCGGAGATATGGAGAGATTCAGCAGGGAAACTAGATATATTGGTTGCTGGTGTTGGAACTGGTGGAACTGTTACTGGAGTAGGGAAGTTCCTCAAGGAGATGAATAAAGACATTAAGGTTAAAAAAACTTCACTAATTCTTGAAAACCAAATCCTATTAAATCAGGTCTTTCAAGAAAAGTATATAATTCTGTTACAATCTGGATCAACAGGTTTGTGCGGTTGAACCTGTAGAAAGTCCGGTACTCAGCGGAGGAGAACCAGGTGAGGCAATAAACATAACTCTCTCGCCTTAAGTTCTTGATTATCTCTAAAACATCATAACACTTGTTTCATATTTTGTAGGTCCACATTTGATCCAGGGAATTGGTTCTGGTATCATTCCAACCAATTTGGATTTAACCATTGTTGATGAAATCATTCAAGTAAGTAGCAGACATTTATCTACTTCCTTGAATCATGAAACAATGTTTCTGAGACCTGCAATATTTTTGACTCAGGTGAAAGGTGAGGAAGCCATTGAAACAGCCAAGCTTCTTGCTCTTAAAGAAGGATTGTTGGTACGTTCGGTTAACGTTCTTTTCTCGATGTATAAACTATGAAACATAGGAGTTTGTGATCAATGAGATAATCTGACAGGTGGGAATATCCTCTGGAGCTGCAGCAGCGGCTGCGATAAAGGTTGCAAAGCGGCCAGAAAACGCAGGGAAACTCATTGCGGTAAAAGCTTTTGTCTCTGACTGACCGTAAGCTTTTGAGTTAACAGAGATCATAACGAGATTATTAAATATACTCCGGTTCTTGTCTGGTTTTGCAGGTGATTTTTCCCAGTGGAGGAGAACGTTATTTATCGACTAAACTGTTTGATTCTGTTAGGTATGAAGCAGAGAATTTGCCGATTGAATGAGTGATGGTTTGTGATTCGGTTTGGTATGGTAAGAGTACCACGATTACAGTGTGATTGTTCCTGGTCACTGTAAACTCCATGAAAGTTACATTACATATTTGATGATGTATAATTATAAACCATGAATTGGTGTTCGAGTGTGTATTCATTTGCTTGTTGCATCCTATAAGTGAACTTCATCGAACAGAATCAATAACATGAAAGAAAGTTTAAGGAAATACTAATAGAAGAAGAGTTATTGATGCATCCTTACTCGTGTTGCTGCCAAAATTTGAGACATGGAGCCTTGCTCTAGCGTCAAAAACTGAATGGTGTTAAAGCATGATCAAAGCTACATAAGAAGAGGAGAAATCTTCCAAGCGAATGAGAACCTAAAGCAGTATGTGAAAAAACGAAAACGCATCCTTTAGATTTCGTTTAGGAAGTAACAATCTATTATGCTTTAGTATAAAAATAAAACAACCAAAACTGTTAACATTACACAACACCATTGGAACCTAAACCATTTAATTTCTTCTCTTGCCCTTGTTTTTTCTACATGGAACTACCGTCCAACCATCATCGGCTTTTGGTTCATCAACCGGCATGGCTTCTGGTTTCTGGTTTGAGCAGGGCTCAGATGCATCCACCATCATGTCTGTGCTTTGATCATCGTTCATGTTTGTATCCTCATCTTCATCATCGCTTTCCTCATCATCCTCATCGTTACCGTTTGAAACCTACAATACCACAAGGATCTCAATTCTAACTCTTGGATATAGATAGGACGAACAACGTATTAAAATTTGAAATAATCTCACAGTCGCTAAACCTCTGAAATAATATAAATTAGAAAGACATGGATCACCCAAAAGAAAAGACTACTGTATATATATATGGAACCTAATCTGCATCTCATGCGTGCTTTCACTACAGCAACGATGTGGTCTTGGCATGAGCTCTA
This sequence comes from Iljinskaea planisiliqua, assembly GCA_900108845.1. Classification (NCBI taxonomy): domain Eukaryota; kingdom Viridiplantae; phylum Streptophyta; class Magnoliopsida; order Brassicales; family Brassicaceae; genus Iljinskaea; species Iljinskaea planisiliqua. The sequence goes on along the minus strand of FNXX01000002.1, from coordinate 4,188,880 downwards.
GGATTGGTGAGTCAACAAGATAAAATGTCTGAAAATACAAACCTTGACAACACTTGCCCTTGTCTTTGAACAAGTTTCCCTCAGTTTCTCAAGCCTTTGGTAGTCGCCTTCGAGGCATTCATAATACCAATCTAGTAGCGTCTCTGTCACCTTTCAGTTGCATCACGAAGGAAAAACTATTAGTACGCTCCCGAAAAACGAGAACTTAGCATTGAAAAATCCAAAAAAAAAAAGTATACTTCTTCGAGGCTTCCATCATCAGCCACCGTATTGAGCTTATTAAGACCATCTTCTAGAATATCAGCTAATCCGTCAAAGCCCGTTGTTGGATCTACAAGAAGCATTGCAGGAAATAAGGAAGATACAAGAGGGAAGTAATCAGAAAGCCATCACCTTTAACCGCGCATTCAGAATCCCAGGAAACGAAACTAATCATTCCATTGGAGGAACACACCAAGTATGTTTGATAATAAAAAAAAAAACGAAACTATGAAGTGCATTTCAAAGATGAAACCTTTTAAATGGATGAAATAATCGAGAACATTGGAAACGGTGCGCTCGGCTTTCTCATGCGAATCTCGGCCGCCCCAACCGTTATCGACGGCGGCTCGCAGGGCAGTCCACCGTAAGAGTATCAAACCATTTCCTTCGTTCAGAATGGCCTTCTCCTCCGCCGTCAACACTACTGGTCCACTGGGTCTTGACTCCATTCTCCTTCCTCTTTCTCTCTACTGATCAAACAAGAACACTTTGATAATTACGATTTTGAACGTTTGCTCAACTATGGATACCACTCAGCTAACAAAGTCCAAAGTTTACTTTTTTTTTTTTTGGGTTCCAGAGTTTTCCAACTAGTGACAAATTTAGAACAACAGATTCAAAGAAAGCATCAGAGAGCAAGCACTGATTCAACAAAAAAAACTCAAAGTCGCGAAATTTTGATTCGGGTAGGAGTTTGAGAGATCTGACATAGAGAGAGGAGGAAAAGAAAAACCTGTTAGATGGAAACAGCTACGTAGAGTTGGCGAAACGACGGTGAGACGGTGAGACGGTGAGCAAAGCAGGAGGGGTCGGCTACGTTGCGACGAGTAAAGGACGGTTTTTTTGTTTTCCACGAATTTTCAGTGTTGTGGATGAACGAAGCAGGAAGTGATTGTTTCTAGGTGAAGCTGAAACCCTAATTAAGACCCTAACCGATTAATCGACTAAGCTAAACCGGATAATATTTTATCTGGTTAAGTGGGCGATAACCTATTGTCCGTTTGCTTTTTATTTCATGGTCCTCCAACTCGATCCATTTGGAATATAGTACTTACTTTATTCGGTTCAATCAAAACTAAAATGATATGGTTTATTTAAAAACCGAACCAAATGTTATGCAACCTATAATATACATACATATGTCAGCTTTCTATTGGCTAAATTAGGAGGGAAGATTGAGAAGAGAAAAGAGAGAAAGTTGAGGAGAACCCTTCCTCTTATTGTGTAAGAAAAACCACAGAATTGAATGGCTCATGCAGAAACTATATAAATTCCAAACATTACAATTATATATTGCGTAGAGTACAAGAAAAAGAGAGGAATTTAGGTTGACCCTAAAAAAACAAATAAAAGAAGAAATGAGCAAAGAACAGCTGGAGAAACCTATAACTTATGACGTAAAAGAAGATGCCGGAAAGATTCCGACGACGCAGGGAGGTATTGACGCGGCGGAGGACAAAGAGAAAGGTGTTGTCGCCGAGGCCTCCGGTGGACAGGTCCATAAATATTATCCGATGAATAATACGTGTTATACATATGTATAAGACTATCAAAACTAACAAAGAAATAGTAAAACGATCGAATGAATAGAAGCTTAAATTTGTAGGCGGAGGGAGAGGTAAACCAGAAGAAGGTGGCTGCATCGGAAGGAACCATAACGATCGGAGAGGCTCTAGAGGCGGCGGTTCTCACGGCAGGGAATAAGCCGGTGGAGTGGAGTGACGCAGCCGCCATACAAGCGGCCGAGGTTAGAGCCACGGGACGGACCAACATCATGCCCGGCGGTGTTGCCGCTTCGGCTCAGTCAGCTGCCACTCTCAATGCTAGAGCTAACTCAGACGACGACAAGACTACGCTCGCCGATGTTCTCACTGTAAGTAGTATAGTCTAGGATCCAAATTTCTTGGTACGTTGTGTACAATTTGTTTTCGTTTGCGGGTTCTAACGATAGTGTTATTATGTTTTTTCCTTGTATGGGGACACAATGGTTCTGAAAGGGAGCGAGTAGCAAATTACCGTCGGACAAACCAGCAACGAGGAAAGACGCAGAGGGAGTGACGGGAGCAGAGATGAGGAACGATCCCCATCTCACTACTTACCCAACCGGTGTGGCCGCCTCTGTCGCTGCGGCTGCTCGGATTAATCAAGCCAAGTGATACCATTCTTCTTTCCTCGGACTACGTAATTTAATGGTATTGAGTTTTCAAGTATGTAAATAAACTTATATGTTGATGTATATAAAGATTTTTGAAGCTTTGTTTAAATGTCCCTATCCGAAATAGAAGTAAGCTACATTAGTGTCAACGAATATCCAAGACGATCAGAATGAAGTACATAATAAGTTATACAAACAATATGAAAGCAGGCTGGACTGGTACATACCGGTTTGAACGATCTTAGAATACTTTGTTAGACATAAGATCTCGGAGAATGGCGTATCGTATACTCAGCGGGAAAGAATGAAGAGCAGTCCCATGAACAAAGAGAGATAAAACAGCACACAGAATAAATCGGTACAAGCTAAAAACAATGAATACAACCTAAGTGGTAGACAACCAAAATTTCTCAAGAAGCTACTGTAAGAGAAAGTTTTAAGGTCAAATCTTTTGAGAAACATTGCCATCCATGTGTTGCCATCAACTAGATAGGCTATACTTTTCCAGACCTAGCTCCGTCGCAACTGCTCGTAATAAAATTTGCACCAGCTCCCTCACCCGCGTTTCCCTGGCGAAAACAGAACTCTCAGAATCAAAATTTTAAAAAGGGTCTTCTATGTTTTTAGTTTCAGATTCTCCTCCCTTTCTAACTTGACCTTTCTGATTTTTATGGACCATATAGGGATTTTGTCACCCTTTTAGATATCAGGAACTCCAAAAGGGTGTGTTACGAACGACAAACTGTAACTGAAGAAGTGATATTACCTTGATAACACAATCTCGCACAGTGAGGGGAAAAGGACAAGTAGGTGTGCACGGGTGTCACGGTTCTCTTCGCGTAGGATGGTTTTCAGATAGGGTTGCAATGGAAGAACCGAAGCAGCCTCGGGGTGAATGGCGAGGCGGTCAAGTTCTTGGAGGGCAAAGATAATCTCTTCAAGTCTAGCTGTTGGGATTGGACGGTTGTCTGCCAAACGATAACCACAGATTAAAGAATGGCAAAGCAACGAACATGTTAGCGTTCATAAGAAAATGAAGACCTTTACCTAGATTATTTTCGTCGATTAAAAATCTACTCAAAATAAATTCACATCTTTCCATTAGCGTGATGATAGAAATCTTGCTCACTTCTGCTCTTGTTGAGTGCCAGTTCTCAGTTGCACAGCTGAAACTAAAAAATTTATTGACGTCGGTATGTTAAACGTGGGAGTAAGAATGAGTACTTTCTCTCTCTCTGAGATATGTATAACAGTATAAGCCAATAAACGTATAATTATGCATATTAGGAGGAGCAAGAAACATCACATTATGTGTTTGATGCAAAATATGCAACTAAAGGCGAGGACTCTTGGGAGAAGCAAGAAACTTCACATAATGAAGTATGAAATGCTGGTGTCTTTGCAGAAGAAGCAAGCAAGAAAGGCAAGGAATAGGCTAATGATCATGGACATGATAAACGCGAGATTACCTGCTTAAGGAAAACAGTTTTTGTAGGCATGTCAAGGAGAATCTGCTACAGTGGGCAGGCATCAGCTCGACAGTTTCAATAGGCAAGGAACATGTACGTGATGCACAGCGGTCTAGAGTTAAAACAAGCCGCTCCAAGACCTGTTGATTCAAGATATGGAAAAATCATATTAAAAAGGAAGACATTAGGATAACAGAGAACATTTTCCATGAAATGCAAGCTGCTCACTTCTCGGGGAGCATCGACGGTCGACTTGAGAATAATATCACCAAGACCGTTTAACAAGGCCATCTCAAGGGTCTCATTGGCCTTAAGGGCTGCAGCAGGGAGAGAATTAGAAGAAAGTGCACGTCCACAATAACCAACAAGGAATATCTCGTAAACATCTCCAATTTCTTTCCAAATACGTATTCTAGCAGTTTTGCTAATTTTCAGGTCTCTGTCACCACCCGCAGAACATATTTTCACATCTTCAACTAGTAAACGGTTGAAGCCCTCAGCTGCTACCTTCCAGAGTGAACCATCTGGATTGTCTCGTCTTGTCATCATGCACCTGAAAACAAAATGATCCTAAAGTTGGATTGTACACACTTAACCCAGACACATCTGGTTATAGTAATTAGATATGGTAACTCAAACACTCTACAAAAATTCAGGAACTTTTTCTTGTTGCAATTCAGGGAGGGACGTGAAACTCGAGAAAGGGAAGGGCGGTTTCGGTTGACCGTACATGCTAAAAGATTAACCAAATAACCGGTGCTTCTCTTGTGAAACTTATATTATGAGACCCCATTGAGTTGAGAAGAGCAATGACATCAGCACAATGACGGCATATAATGAGAGTTGGGTTTACCTTCTTAGGTTCTGGATGATTTCTGGAAACAGGATATACTTTTCAACTGCAGGAGCCTGAAGGAGAAGCTCCACCAGAGCAGGGATCAGCTTTTCTGCAAACATATTACTCGTAATTCTTGTGGTTGGAATTGTTTTGTCAGACGAGGCATCAGCTTTGTGTTCCGATACTTCACTGCCTGGGGTAATGATAAACGAATATCAGAATTAACAGTTGTTAAGGGCAAAATAACATCACGTACTTACTTGCACGGTGACCTGTGGTGCTTTGCTCAATCTCACCTTCTTCATTTGGCAGCGCAGAATCAACCCGTGGAAGATAATGCAAAAACTCTCTTAACAGGATTAGCCACATTGATGAAAGGTGCTCAGGAGGACCCAAAGAGGGCAAGATCTCCAAAACATGACGTAGTACAGGGGGGACATGTCCCTTAAATTCATACAGGTGATACGAATAAGGTGGACGCAGGAAGCCAAGTTCTGAAACTGAGTACTTAAAAGAAAGACGGTAAAGAATAATGATGGGAGAACAGAGACTTACAAATTCAGTTTCGAAATTTTCGCTACTTATGATGGCCTGCTTTATAGCCAAATCTATAATTCCCAACAATTGCATGTACATTTTATCATCAAACATCTTCAGAGATTGCACATATAATTCACCTGTCAAAACATTGGACAAATATGAGAAAGGAAAGAGTAACATCGAAGTGTTACAGCAGACAAGAGCACCTTTGTTTCAGCCATTTCTTTTCATTGAAATTGTTCATCTAAGGCCATCAGAAAATACTCTACCAAAATGCAGAAAATTCTTTGGAAAAAAAAAATGAATTACCTAAACCATGCAGAATCTCTTGTTTCACCTTGGTTGCTGTGTCACCTGTGTAACTCGATGACTTCTGGAAAACAAGCTCATACACATCCATGACCGAATTAAGATATCGGAGTTGCAAGTTTCCCTGATTCATAAAAAAATATTGAAGTAAAAAAAAGTGAAACACGGATATGACAGAGTCGATAGTAGCTCGTAGATAGTTCAAGTAGCTACGCCGTTACCTTGACACAGTGGGACACAACAGCTGTCTGCAGACAATTTATCGCTGCAAGTGATACTTCTTTACTCCCATTGAAAATGCTATTCTTAACAAAAGCAAGCAAAGACTCCCATCCTACAGAAGTAGAAGTTCCACAATGTTTCAGATTTTACCTAAACCACAAGGACTGCAGTCCAGTAAAATCACATTTTACTCACCTGACCAGAAGTTGGGTAAGCTTTCAAGAAGAGGAAAGTACGAACGGAAGAGGCGGGCTATTCCTCCAAGGACAAGCACAAATGTTTCATCCCACTGCTTCTGGGCTGTATTGCGACTGCAAATCATAAAGTGGATGGCAAGGTTAAATGGTAGGAAGAGTGGTAAGACTTTTAAAACAAATAACTTATTCAGGTATCAAAGACTATCAGAGCGAGATGGACAATGCAAACGACTTCCACGCGTAGAAAATTCCTTTTGTCACCTATGATGTATAAGCATGTGCACTGCTTTCCCTCCCCGAGTACCTATTTCTTTCCCTTGCCATTCGTCCTTTGATGATGTTGCAGCCTACAAAAGAAGATTCACCTGTCAAAGAGTCTCCTAAAATGGATGTATTGAATCACTTTCCTCACCTTGTGAGAGGCGCCATCCAACATCGGGAAGATATAGTTCCACAGACAATCCTCCCACATGCTTTTTGAAAGTTTGTTCCCATGACTTCCCAAAATTTGAAAAAACGTCCTGACAGCTGAATTCCTCACCTGGAAATATAATAGCAATAAGAAAATAAGATAGAGCGGCACTGACTTACCAAATAAATAAAAAATTCACATTGAAAAGACAACGGTGGTCTATGAAGAATACCTCTGGCCGCTCGTCATCGACGAGTTTCTGAATTAACGAAAAGACTATAAATAACAATTTCTCATGATTGACTACTTGTATTCGAGCTTCATAATCTGGCTTGTTGGAATTGCTAACCATATTCTCTTCCACACCCTCACCATTTGTTTGCTGTGGAGTGGTATCAACATTATTGAATCCTGCAGGGACAACACAGTTCACTAAATATTTATATAGAGTTTCTTTATGAGGTGTTGATTGCAGACTAGGATTTGACAGTTATTTACCCGATCCTTTCTCCACTAGAGACCCATGGTGGAGACCCTTTGCTACGAAATCAGTCAAAGTCCACAACAGGCCAATGGCTGTTAAGCTTATATTCAAATCAGTCTTCTGTGCACTGTAAGCTCCAGTAACGTCTATGCACCTGAAATACTAATAGCATTAACTACCATTCCCATAGAAACGAGGTTAAATGTTGACATCTCTGACGGCTAAGGACCAACAGGTAAAATTAGGAACATATAATTAAAATTGAGATAGAATCTTACACATGGAGACAGTCTTCCGGAAGAGTAGGGAGCCCATCACTCATAATAACCCGGAGACTCTGTGAAAAACAAACAAGGCATCAGTAAGCGATAGACTAAAGTCATACACTGCTGCTAACTTTTTATAAATCCAAGGCACCATCCTTGACTAACCTGGAAACCAAGGGTCGCCACATCCTTTTCTGATGCATCGGCAACAGACCTTAAAAGAATAAGAGAGGATAGGATCAGTAAAAGGAATGGAAAATTCACTTTAACATACATGGAAAAAACCAGAAACTGAGCGGGAAACATACCTCAACATTTCAAGAATGCCAGGCCAGCTATAGTACAACTTTTCTCCACATCTCTGATGAGATAAGATTTATGCAGGAGCAAAAGGTTAGATATTGAAGATACACAAATGTTGATCCCTAAATGTTCATATCGTATACATACCTCCAGTACATGAAGGAGAATTTTTAAAGAACCAACTCGAACATCCGCCTTTTGAGCAGAAAAGTAAAGAACCCTGAGAGAAGATAGTACAGCACACTCGACTGACTTCAACTCAGTTGACTTTGATTCTACCTAGGAAGAAGGACAAAAAAAGAAGAAGAACAAATCAAAGCAAAGTCTTTTTTTGCATGAGATGGACAACTCTCGAATTTAGGCAAGGAAGAGAGATCTCACATCCAGAGTTGCATCTCTTGATCTGGGCGGATCTTCTCCAAATTGTTCTGAACCTAAGACAGCACATATAGATTGATCCAGGGCATCAAGCGCCATATTTCTCAAGTTCTGATTCGAATGTTCAGCGAGCTGCAATATGCGGTTGAAGTGTCAGTAAAGCCCAGAACACTGTCAGGATATCCTGCAAATAAATAGAATAATGAATGCGGCGTCACCTCAAGAAAGTGGCCAACCACTTGGTCCCATAGTGGTTCCACCCCTGTCGTACGAAGAAAAACAATAATGACGCACACAAATTAATCCAGACACTGGACCAATATACACGGCGATAGCATGGAAAATAGAGATTCTACTCTGAAAATGAACTTAGAAAATCAATAAAGAACATACTGTGAAGATTATTTACGAGAATAGATATCATTCTGTCCACCGAAAAACTGATGCTCCCAATTTTTTTACTTGAAGCTGATGAAACACTGCCCGAAGTTTCTGTCATCGATTGATGAGACAACATATGGAGTGCAGAAAGAAGTGATTTAACAGCCGACACATGCATCAGAGCCGAGCTTTCAAACAGCTTGCAAGATGAAAGCAATGAGTCAAGAACCAGGAATTTCAGAATCCAGCTAAACCCAAACAAACTAGAGATAAGTAGTTCTAGCCATAGAAATCACAACAAGAAGATGTTAACCAGAGCAATCCAAGGCCATAAATTATAGAAGACATTTGTTTTGGCTTACTTGAGAATTTAAAGAGGAGAGAATGCTAAAATCAGCGTACTGCCTAGAAGGCTCTCTGGTGAGCTTTGGGACTGCAGTTGCGACCTCCTACAAGTAAAAGATAATGTTATATTGAGAAGCTTCGTAAGGGTATTCACAAATGAGAGAAAAACATTAAGGATAAACTAACTATAATAAAGATCAAGATACATCATACAACTAAAAAGACAGAATCCTGCACGGTTCTTTGCCAAACTTACCTGGGTGGTTGCATGAGGAGAATGAATAACTCGATCTAGGGCTGCCAGAGTTTCAAGAACCTGTATTGTTTAGGATTTTCCGTTATCATGAGAAAGTTTACTTGAACATACTTGAAACAAAATACTCACCAATACCCATGACGGGCCCAATACGTTATGCAACCTATGAGCGATGTTGAAGAGTGTTCTCAATGCCTAAACAATAATCAGACGGTCTGTCAGCCAAGCACATTTAACCAAATAATTTTAAATGGAAAATTTGCAATAGAATTTTTTTTTCTTTCAAGATGTGCATATACGGAAGAATACAAAATTAAATACCTGAACATTCTTGGGGGTCAAAACAATGACATCTTTCTGATCAATCTGTACTTCAGAACGTTTGGACACAGGAGACTGTGCAAGGCTGCTGAAATCACAAATGAAACCCCCACAAGTTAGCCGGCTACCACTGATTTAGTAGCTTTGACATGATATCTAAAGCACAATTATCAAGGTACCTTTTCCTTTCGGCATCAGTTGGCAAAACGATGGTAAATTTACAAAGCGATGCAAGAAAAGAGTTCAAGGGTTCTACAGCATGAAGAACGCCACATGCCTGAGAAAAGATTATAAAAATACCCATAAATTCTTCTGAATAGGTAGACAACACAAGGTTAAATGTCAAAAGTTGAAAGCAAAAACGTCCGCACGTCGCCAATTCGTATCCACATCACATATGGAAACTTTAAATCTGGTTTATATTTACCTGAGTAAATGCTTGATATCCTTTCAGTATCTCCAATACGATTGCCTCACCTTGTGACCTTCAAAAATATTAGATTAAACAAACTCCTCAGTGTTCGCCTCTTCACAATCAATATGTAGTCTGGCACAAGGGCTATGATACCTTGATAAAATAAGGGAAAATGCGTCGAGTATAGTCAGCCACAATGAATCTACCATTGAGATACAGAGATGTGAGGTTTTCCCAGAATAATAATCAGACGAAGGATGAAGCTCGTATCTGGGGGATTCAAGCTGGTGGTTTGAAGAAAGGAAAGTATGAAAAACAAGAGACCAGCAGGCAAAGATTAGAAAGAAAATAATGTAGCCAAACATTAATATGGCATAGCGAGGAGAACCCTGCATCAATTACCTCCCCAACGTCCACTGCTTCATCTGTTAAAGTGGCGACTGTAAAAACAACTCCAAGTAAGCCTTCAATTGCCAAAGTTATTGCATGAGCTTCACTCGCAACGAGAACAGCCGCACTGGAAGCATCATTATCAAGAATCCATTCAATTCCTACAGCAGTGGGGAAATATTTATAATGACAACTTTTATTAGAATAAAATTAAAAAATAATTTTGCGGTCCTCAAGAGGTAATAATCGTAGCAACAAAATAATTGATTACCTTTAGCTTTGCTACTAAACATCCCAGCAACAGCTGCTAGACTTTCCTCACTCGTCTCCTGAAACTACTTTCAAAAAAACCAACTCGAAAATTTAGCCACGTTCCAAGTTTTTACGCCTGTTATGAGATGTCCCTTCTTAAGCTGAATAAGGCACTTTATAGTTCCTGAAGTTGTTCCCAAAAATCTTTCTTGCTACACAAAATAAGTAAAAACTAAATGCAGATCTACAACCAACCAGTAAAAAATTTTTTTATAGCGCCTACGAGAACTCAAGCAAATCGAGACTACAGAAAACATTACAGGCGACCTGCCCTACAAACTCACCTGTATGCTAGAAACAACTCGAGCAAGCGCTTTGACCATGCTCTCCACAACATTAGTATTTTTAGGGTGCCTTGAAAGGAAAAAGTTACTATTAGATTACAGAAGGAACATGATCCAGAAAAAAAAACTTATTCAATTGCCAGTATGAAGTAAAAACAAGACGGGGTGATTAATTTCCTTAACATGCAACATTGAGTGCATCACAAGGACAAAAACTGAAGTAAGTAGCCTTACATATCAAAATTCTGGAACAGAATCCGTAATGTTCTTGCCTCAACACAGAAGCCCTATGTAATGCACATAAACAAGAGATCTTAGAAATGTGAACTGAAAGAAATTGAGACACAAATGCCTATATTGCCGTACCTACACGTGCAAGTAAGAATAACGGAATATAATGATTACCCTCAAAATCTCAAGAACAAGAATGCGATGCCACAATGGCAAATCTAAAAATGTAGCTTTCACGAGCATACTTAGGAACACCTGCACAAAAAGAAATGAAATGGATGCGCATCAGTAAAGAAGACCTGCAAATATCATAGTCATCAGGAGGTAATGTTTTATGTGCTTGTTCCTTTGCGGTAAATAGCACACAAGCTTACAGGAAACAAGTAAACTTGTGCACACTGTACCTCGCATTCTGTAACGAGAGACGAACTATACAGTCGAATAATATGAGCAACTGACCGCAACACCAACCGGCGGAAATAAGGTTCAACCATTTCTCCCTCGAGCTGAGTAGTAAAAAACTTAATTCCATGAGTAAATGTACGTAGATATACTTTAATGCTAATCCAAGTTTTTCCAGATCACGTGGAAGTATTATAAAAAAAAAAAAAAGGCAGTGAGGCATGATTTTACCTCTGAGCTGGTCCGAAGTGATGTCATCAGAAGGGAACAGATTTGGTGACGCAAGACCTGAAGAACAAAATGGTAAACTCTTACAGTTAGATGAGCATGTTAATGGAAGGATGAAAAACAAGTGCCCATTTGGTGAAAGCATAACATCACCTGTTCGTAGGGAAGTAGTATCTTAAAAACTGAGATATAGTTCGACAAAACAAACCTGCAAAGTAAATTGAGAACTCATACATTTTAAAAATGATCTTCAGTATATGTCAACACGAACAACTACATTTACCAACTCACTCAATTAGTTCGAGGGAAAAGGTCCTCGGAAGAGAAGTAACATGCAACCAAGCTGCCTGTAAAAGCATGAATATAACAATTAACCTTGGTGAAATACCTTTAACGACACTTAGCTGGAGAGGAAATACATAACCAGAATCAATATAGTTGAATTAACACATACAGATCCACCTGCAGCTGAGGCTGTCAGATCCTCAAGCAACCGCAGACCAAGTTTACCGGTTTCACTCAGGGTGTCTCTCATTGTCAGTGGACCAGAGATAACATCTTTCTCCGAGGGCCTGGTTTTATATTTCTGTTAGTCTATTAAATAGCAGTAAAACCAAATACCAAAGGTTCCAATTGTATGAAGCAGTAATTCTAAATGGAGAGCCTATGTCTTTCATTCTATCAGGAAAAACACAAACCAACCAGCATATAACGATTGCATCCCCACTGTGTATTATAAAATAACCAAAAGTCCAAAGAAGCACAAAGAATATATCTGGACAGTAAAGACAGTACAACAAATGAGTTAAAAGAGTAAGCAGACAGAAACGATCAGGACTGACATACTCTGAATTATTGATATTCTGACTCAAATCTCCAGTAACTGAGCCAGTCCTTGCTGTTTGACTGCTAGAGCCAAATTTACGCAGAGGAAGGGACTCAGCCGAAACCACTTGATCAAAAATCAACGCAACTGCTTGCCTGAAGGTAGCTGCAGCAGTACTGGGAGACCAAAAAATAACAGAATGGTTTTTGATTTTGACAAAGTAAAAAACGTTTGAAGAGGAAAATACGATAGGAGTAATGACGTAAGGTTTGAATGACAGCAACTTACTTGTAAACACTAGGAAGTCGGTTATTATCAAGAAGCCTGAGACAGATACTTAGTCCCAGAACCATATTATCCTGGAATTAAGAAAGATGCTAAAGCCTCAGGAATAGCAAAGCCAAAAGGAAGAAGACTATGGAGAACTAATAATTTTACATTAGCAGAAGACAGTTTGGTTTACTGCTCTTAATTAATGGGTCACTTTCCTGACATCTGCATTCTATTGTTATATGCATGATACCATTTTAACTTCGGGACTGATCTATAGGTGGAGTTATAATTTGGTCTACCAGCATTTTTGCGTTAGACTTCCATGCATACTAGACCAGGCTTGTCGTATTCACCTCGGTTTCTGGATGTAGGCGAGATTGAAATATTATTAGAATAGTTTGTAGAGTCTTTAGTTGGATATTTTCTTCTGCCATTTCTGAATGCTGCGAGTAAGATAACACCGCGTTAGGTAGTGTTTTGCAGTAAAATTCATAAAGTAAAAATGTAAATCCATTTCGCCCTTTCCATACTAAAAACAAAAGAAGGCATGTCTCTAGTAAAAACAAAACAATGGATGTTAGAATTCAACAAGCTAAAGAAAAAAATGAAAGAGAAAAGAGAGCTGAACTTTAATTCTCAGGTAAACTTAAATGCTTTGCTTTGCGTTGCATTACAGAGCAACTACAAAAAAATTCTACTTAATTTATAGAAGTAACAGAAACTCTCACTTACATCTTTCAAGGTATTCAGTATCTCCTTTAGAGATGATGGTTCAACTGCATCATGAGATATAAGCTTCTGCAAGCACGAAAGCCCTATAACACTAAGTTTTGTGTTCCTGACTCCACAGGCCATCAGAAAGATCCGAAGAATGTCCTCATTGCTTGAAAGATCACTTGCACTCGATGACGAACGAAGCTGAAAAATAAGAACAAAATATAGATAAAGTCAGCTATTTTACAGGAAAGCCTCTGAGTAAATTGGGTCTCAGTGCTTGAACTGTAGGAATCTGAGAATGCAGATGATATCAAACCCAGGGTTGCAGAAAACAGAGACAGTTGTCAAGTCATTCGAAAACAAGACAATAGTGCTCATTTAATTCAAAAATTCTTAAACTTTGCAGAAAAGAGTGTCCGAAATCGAATTATCCCGAAAGTCATCGTGAGAAGAGAACATAGAGAAGTATCAGTTAATCTTCACATGATCATTTGAATACGCATTCAATCTTAAGAGTGTCAGTTAAAAATCACAGTGCGAGCTAACTAAAGCAAACACCAAACTGAAAGGCGCCACCATATCTCTCTACATGTTCACAGTGAATTGAAGCTCGAGCAGCAGACGTGTGCATTATTACTGTGGGGAAAAATCTAACCTTCAATATTGCGTGTTCCGCTCCGTCCTTCACGGCGGGATACCTCCGCCGCGCCTCCGCGGAGAGAGCGCGAAGATCCGCCTCCAAAGCCGCTACCAAAGCCATTTTCGTTACTTGAACCTCTCGAGATTTTTCTTTTGGGAGAGATCAACTCCGATTGCTAGGGTTTTCGGGGAACTTAGATGTTACCAGGAAAATAACAGAATCAGCAAGTTTGGCATCGAGATCGGACACAAAGCTCCGATCGAGGCGAATTGGAGCAAAGGAAGAAGAAATGAAAAACGAAGGTAAGATCTTTGAGATACAAACAACGCTGAAAACAAAATAAAATAAAACTCAGATTCGAGCTGTGTATGTTATCACGCGCATGTCACGTGCCTCAAGTCGTTTCAAGATACATTAGTTCTATGATTCTATCTGTGTAATCTATATTGAAAAATTTGAGAGACAAACAACCAGAACAGGCTACACTCAAGTACAACATGTTCTTAGCCTTTGAATTCAAAACGCAACTCGAATTACAAACAGAATTACAAAACACTCTTTGAAATAAACAAGTAAAAAAAAAAAAAGATATATAGCCATCTCGAATGTTCGACTAGTATCTTAGTAATACATGAGGCTCCATTCGTGTACTTCACTGCTTTGTGGGATTGTCTTGGTCCAGAGACTCGTAACTCCACGACAGCATTTATCATCATATCAGCCTAACTATCTGTTAAGACAATCTATCCAGTCCTCTCTTTGGGTGGAGCACTGACATGCCATGGAATCAAATCAGTGAGTGTATACCTACATAAACTACTGCAACGAAACAAAAACTTATCCTTTGATCCGCCTGAATCCGAACCAGATCTCGTAGTGATTAAACAGCAAACTGTCATGTGTTTGTCTCCCGAGGGATTCGAGTCCTAAGTTCGCTAGTCTCTCTCTGCATTTCTCTCCTCCTAAACGCGTACAAAACTTGATGTTATGTGACACAAAGATTCTCCCCTCGTAAGGCTTCAACTTATCTACTAGCCTTTCGACTCCAGTCCAAACGAGCTTGTCAGGCATATGGAGAAACACTGCACTAGCGTATATCAGATCGTAGGCTACATCCGAACCGAACTTGCTGAACTCCATATCTTCCCCTCTGACTATAAGAGGCCGTTTATGCAGAAGACCTTGAGAAGGAAGCTCGTACCTTAAGGCAGCCATTAGAGAAAGCTCATCCTTTTCAAGGCAGTGGAAATTCCCAGGGTTGAGGTAGCGGATGAAATGCAAACCAACACGGAGCGTACCACATCCTATCTCAAGAACTCTAGCATTGGGTTTCAGCTTGGCTGCTTCAGCCAGAAACTCAAACACGTCACGCCCACCAGCCCAAGGTTCACCGTAGTTGCTGTGATGCTCCTCGACAAGTAACTCCCCAGGGCAAGGAAGAGCTGTGTGGTTGGTTGCTTCATCTCCTTCGTAGTGCGATATACCTTTGTACCTGAATCCAAAACCACCGTAAATTCAGAAAGTAATGCCAATACAATACAGAAGATGTTATTTAGAGAGCCTACACTTATTACATGTAACCAATCTACAGAACACATGATCAGCATCATATTTGTACACAAAATATGGATCTGTTATGATTTCTAATAATCCTAAATGCGTATCTCTACATTAGACTTATTCGTTAGGATCTCTTGGTGGATCATATAATTGGTTTAAACCAACAATGAAAAGTGAGCTACAAGCTCCACACTATGATCTTAACTTAGCAAAGCAACAAAATCTCTCAAAGCTCCAGAGTAAAAGTTTCCAACACTTAGGTCACTTTGATTTTTCTGCAGATATTTTGAATGAAAGCGAAAAGAAGAGAGTGGAGATGATGATTACTGTATCAGATCCTGGAGTTGCTGTTCCCTTGTGCGAGGATTAATTCCTTTCCGGAGCACATTCTCCTGCATATGCAAGCCGTTCGATCTAATCAGACCTTTAACCCAATCTATATCCTCTTGCGACGTCGAAACCCTCTCCTCCGACCTCACATCACCACCGCCGCCGACGGAAGCGAGAATAGCATCGTTCTGTAATAATATCGATGGCGGACATGAGCAGGAAGACAATGAAGACGACACGATGAATAAAATAACCGCCGATAAGAACGCAGTTAGAACCAGAACTGGCAGAGTAACAAAAATTCCTTTCTGCATCGCCGAGGATGATGAAGAAGAAGACGATCACAAATCTAGGGAGCTCTCACAGATTTTTAATACGATGGGGAATAAACGGGTTCTGACAGCACCCGTGGATATCTATTCCTTCTCTCTCTTTTATTTTTATTTTTTAATGTTGAGATAACCCTTTTATTTTTTTATTTTTTTTTTTTTTAATGTTGAGATAACCATTAGATTTGATGCTCATCTACGAAAGAGAACTCAAATTTGAAGTTTGAGATGGTTTATCTCCAAAAAATAAATTTCAAATATAACTTTAAAAACTTTAAATTTTGCAATAAAACCCTTACTATTAATCATAATTAATTTATAGCACAAAACTTTTAAATAACTAAAAACATACAATAAAATATTACAAGCAATATCAAATCATAAAATATATTACATGAAAATATTATTATTGTTGTATTTTTATTTCTGTAATATTATGTTTCAATGTAAATTTTTTTTTGGTTATTTTATTTTGTATTAACTGTATTAATGTAATATTATTGATGTATAATATTTATTTTTAATATTATATAATGTTTTTTTTATATTAATAATTGTATTTTCATTTAAACTATTTCTTTAATTTATATAAAAATAAAATTTATAAAATATATATCAAATATATATAGATAAAATTATTTGAAAGTTAAAATTAAATAATTATATAATTATAAAGACCAATATGTAAAGAAAAAGATGAAACCTAAAATTTGAGGTTTTAAGGTTTTTTTTTTAATAAGCAAAATCTCAAAAATGAGGTTTTGAGATTTTTTTTGGAGATGCTCTAAGCCACTTCCTTTAAGTTTTTAAAGATATCTCACATATTAAAAAAAAATGAAGATAAACAGTAGAAAGATTATCAAACAAGATAGCATTGAAACTTATAAGAAACCGTATGCACACTTATCATTTTTTCAATGATCAATTTTTTATTTAAAATTTTAATTTAAATATTTAACTAAATTGTATTTAAAATATTAATATTTTATTATTTAGAAACTTAAATTGATATTTTTACCAATGGAAGTGGCCTAAAAGTGCACAAAATTTTGTTGTTGATCTCTTTATAAATGAGTGAAACCAGTATACAATATCCAAACGAATAAAAGATGGGTAAAAGAATGTAACAGAGTATATAAATAAAGATTTGTTATAGAAAGTTTAAAAGATTACAAAACAAAACTCTCAAAACCCTTTCACACTCTCTTTGAAACCCCCAGAGAAAACAGAATCTGGCATGTTAATTATGTACCAGTTTCTGTGAACCCCATAAGAACATCCAACATCAAAGCTTACAGTAACTTAAAAAAAGATTTGAAAAATAGTCACACACAAAACATATAGGCAAACTCTCAGATGTCAAAAAAAAGTAACTTGAATGCTGTGTCCTTTTAAAACCAGAACTGCAACATCCACAAGTGCAAATGATCCTAAAATGGCAACTGAACCCTTACCAGGCCGCCAAAAAAAAAACGCGCGCATTCACAGAACATGTAAAAGAAAGAAAGACCTGGTACTTGATTTATCGCTGTTAGATCAAGTCAAACTTGACATTCTTCTTCTGTGGTGACACAGTTTAGCTCTCACGTTTGGATCTGATGAAGTAACCATCTTGCTCCTTGGCAAAGAAGTATCATTGATATTCTTTTTCTGTAAAGAAGTGTCTTTGATATCCCTTTTAGGCGTTTCTGGTGTTCCACTGTTAGCTGCACCTTGAAGCGGCTTTGTGTAAGATCTTCGAAGGAGACCTCTGCTGCGTGAGTCAGAGAGGCTAAGCGACTGAGAAGTGGAGAGCTGAGTAAGATTTTTGGACACTGATCGTATGCTCTGAGCCTTTGCATTGATTTCCTTCTCCGACATTGTTTGCCTTAGGCGACTAGCAACAGTTGAAGTCATGAAACGTGGGACAAACCCAGAGCTCTTGCTTATTTTAACAAGTTTTTCAGATGATTTTGGGGTTGCATCGGTCTCCTTCAGATGATCTAAAGGCGAAAGAACTTTCTCTTCGATGTCTTCATGATACTTTTCATGAATGGTCCGCAAGAGCTTCTTATTTTCACTAAGCAGACACTCTGCTTCCTGTAACCGGTCTCTGATCTTCTTGCAACTCTCTTGAGTGTCTCGCATTTCTTCTTCAAGTTCCGATATTTTCTTTTCTCTTAGCTTTGGAAGTTCCTAAGCAATGACGACGAGAACACTCAGCTATCAGTGAAATGAATATAAATGCAAATACTCCAGTACTAGTGCTTACGTCTGTTAATCCTCTGTTAGACTCTACGGCTCTCGCACGTTTTGTAAAGCTCAGAGAGCAAATTGTTTCACCGGCATCTTCATCCCTTGGACTTATGTGTACAAGCATCAGAACCTTTGATCTAGTACCTAAAAAGGTTAAATCACACATCCATTAAACTCACGAAAACAATCAAACTTAGATAACGTCAGTTTATGTTAACCTCAAAAGACTTTTAAGATATTATTATTTAAGCAACCAGATGTCTTTACCTAGAGAATCTTTAAGGATTTGAGTTAGCTTGCTGTTTCTGCAACCAAGAAAAAGAAAAAGTAAGACTCAGTAGCATGACCAAAGGGAGATCTATTTCACTTCTGCCAGATAGATGTCTCTGCTTCAATGGCATCTCTGTGTGAAAAGAAATTAAAAGCTGAGAGCTTGCCTGTAAGGCACATGTCCCTTCTTTCTTCTTAACGCTGCAATCACGTCTCCAAGAGCGGAAAGTGAGAGGTTTATGGCCCTTCCTTCATCCAGAGTTTGCCCTATTGCCCCGGTTTTCAAGAGCCTCTCGCTTCCTCCGAGATCTATCATCCAAAGCTTGCTAACTTCAGTTTTTGACCCCACAGCATCCCCACGACGAAAGATCGTTATCCTTGTTAAACTAGAGATAAACTAATTGAATAAGGGTAACTACCAAACTGAAATAACAAAAACTGATTTGAGAATTGGCAAATACAGCTGAACCCATTAGGAACCTACCAATGACTTCTGCTCGAAGCTTCATTCACATTTGTCCAAGAAGTTGATCTGACTCGTCTTCCTTTGTTGTACCACCATCTAGCCTTTGTAAAATCCGGCACTTCCACTTCAGTCAACCCCTCAATTTCGACCGACCCCTTTGAGTCTACTTGAATATTGAGGTTGCTGCAGTAAATTTCAGGCAGACAAGAGGAAGTACTTTGAGAAATGTTTGAGGTTTTAATGATAATAAGCCTTTGGATACAAGAGCTGGTTACTTACCATTTAGTTGAGGCCTCATTAAACCTCAGAGGCTGTTTTGCAGACAACAGATCTTTCAGGTTACCCATGTAGATTTCCAACATACTCATCGTAAAAGTCACGGAATGTGTATGATCCATTGAAGCTTCATTGAAAAGCTCTTTAATAGCTCTAGGAGCAAGGCCAGGTTGCTCGTTTGTGCCATCCTAAACAAGGCAAAAGACAAAGCTCTTCCTTAGATTAGGAAAAACAGCAACCCTTCGAATTAAATGTTTCAATAAGATCCAAGTATCAAGAATGACCAACCATGGTGAAAGTCTTCCCTGTCCCAGTTTGACCGTATGCCAGGACACATACATTGTGACCATCAAGGGCAGATCGAAGAATCGGTTTTACTTCTCCGAAAACGTCTTCTACAGAGTTTTTTTCAACCAGGAGAAGGCCTCATTTACACACAACTGGAAGGAAACAGAAAGCTAAGATACAAAAAAGAAGGGAATCACAAAAGCCTTAGAGGAGACTAACCTTGAGTTGCTGATTGATGGAAAACTTTATCAAACTCAAATTCCTTTCGGGAACCGGCAGATCTAACAACAACATTGTCTGGTCCAAACGATACAGGTTCCCTAATCGGCCTCCTTTCCGTCAATAGAAATGGCCTAACTCTACAAAACACACGTATACTTCCTGCAAATAGAAGCCAACCCTTAAGATAAGAATCAAATTTAGACCCAAAAATGGAGTCTCAAAACTAGGCTTTAACATTTTGGAGTTGCAACCTTTAGTGTCTATAATCTTATTCAGAACTTCCCTTCTGCTTTCACCCAATGACTTTAGCTTTGACTTCAATTCCAAAACTTCCTCTGTATATACCAACGCAGATCAGATTAAACTCGAGTTTTAACAGGGACAACAAAAAGACTCGAGCTTTAATGCATTTAAAAGTTCAAACTTCTTGATCAAATAGAAAACATACTTAGGTTTGAACAAATATGGCGTTAAGAAAACTAGAGGAGAAGCATATCAAGAGATACCTTCGAGGCTTGATATTGACTTTTCAAGCTCATTCCTTTCATGCTCAGGAACAACATTTACATCCGTGTAGACCAAAGGAACAGGTTGTGGCGATTCAACAGATTCAGGAACTGACATTGAGCTAACTGGAGATCGAGAGATCAAGATCTCTTCTTTTTCAGCTGAAATTAACATTTTTCTTAGCTCAGCTGAACGAGATCCAATTTCTGACAGAAAGAAAAAAAAAACAAAGAGGAAGTGGGAGTGGAATGGAGACGACGACAACAACTCAATGTATGCAATGTAGAATGGTAGTTAGGAACAAAGAAAAAAGAACACTAAACTTACTCATTATTATAATTTATTACACAACTCCGAACAAGAAGACAACTCAAGTTGTCATAAAACTCAGGACAGATAATTGATTATTGTAAGTTCCCAGCAGAGAGAAAAGAAAAAGGTTTTATTTGTCAGAAACAAGAAAACCCTTCGGAAAAATAAAATACTTAAAAAGAAAAGAGGAAGGGAAAAGTGAAGATGAAGCAAACTTTTTTTTTTTGGTGCACAAGAAGATGAAGCAAACTAATACAGAAGAATTAAAGGAGAAGGAAAAACAAAAAGAAGCAAAATCCAGACTTTAAAGAATCTCCATCTCGTAAACAGAGAAACAGAACCAGATTCGCACATGTATGAATGTGTGTATAGATGGGTTTAAAGCTAGGAAAAAAAAAAAAAACCTGATATCTTCTCAGAGGCATAAGATCGAGCAAGTGAGAGAGAATACAACAACCCAAGCGAGATTAGGGGAGGAAGAAAAAAAGGAGGAACCCAAGTTTTGATTTTTGAAAAAAGAAAAGGTATGGATTAGAAAGTGGAAAGCTTTGTCAAATGATTGAACACTGTTTTTCTGGTATGAATGATGGTCTTGATTTCAGAAATGAACCATCTTCCACACTCTCTCTCTCTCTCACTCTGTTTCTTTGTCCAACAAAATAGTGGATTAGTACGACTTCTGAGCATCGGAGGATCGAAATAATTTAAAAAAAAAGGAAAATGATGGGAGAATCAGGTTCATGGTAGGTCCGTTCAAAGACAAAAGTTGGTGCCTTTTTTTCCTCGACGAGCGGCTTCCCATTATCCACCCATATACAAGTTCCTTTATTCTTCCATCACGAACAGAGACGTGCTAAATCTGAACATATACTCATTAACTTAGATAAACCGTGGATTTATGAAAATGTAGACATCCTTGTAGTACATTTTAGTATATCTCTGTCGTTTATATACGTGATTTATTAATAATCTTCAGTTCTATATTTTACTTGCCACGTTGAATATAATTTGTACATTTAACAAAATGACACGTTGAATTTCACTTAAGAGACTTTTTTTTTCTATAAAAAGAATGGTTTAGGCTATTTAATATCAATAGATCGCGTAATTGTTATCGTTTACTAATATCATCATTCCTCAATGCTATGTATCCACTTATCTCTAGTATTTTTGTCGCAGGTGTTGAATGATAGTATAACATAACAATCATGCAAAAAGGTAAACCATGACATGTATGTATTGATTTAAGATTTGTCGATGCGTCACCATCAAATTCATATTTGTATAGTGTTTGTATGTTGTTTGAAACAAAATTACAAAATCGTGAATAATCGATAATTATATTCGATTGACAAAAATAACAAAAACTGGCTAGTGCATGTGCATATAGTTATTTGTTTGTATATAGTGTATTAGTGTTGTCCCAAATTCAAATTCGATAGAACGTATGTTTGTAAGTAGTACTTAGGCCTAAAGCTAGGATTATAGGAAGTATTTAAGACCATTTCACTTTCTGCAGGCTGCAGTTGTATACTACAATTTAAATTGATACATTTTTATTTGTTCGGTATAACATTGATAAAAGTCTTATCCTTTTATCAATCATTTCCGATTTTCTTTTGCGAGACTTGTGCTGATGGATGCTGCTATGTGATCTGAGCAATTTTACCAAGTCGAGTCTTAAGAGCTTGTGTTCATTTCCTGGAGATCTTCTTCATCTTCTTCTCTCAAACACCGATCACACTACGAACAAAACTTTTACAAATCTAATTTTCTAAAATTCTCAAACTTTCGAGTTTCTAGATCAACCTGATTTGTAGATTTTCTTTTATCTGAGGAAGAAAGGCTCTAGCTTTTCTGCGAGTTCGATGGGTGTGCTGGGTTGTTGAATCTCCTAGTCGATTACATCTGAAGTTGAAGATAGCGGTATGAAGATGCTCTCGTTCGTTGCTTCTTTAGATAATTCGATTTGCTCCTATCGCTGTCTTTTGTTCTATATTTGGGTTTCTATTGTTGAGAAATTTCAGTTAAAAGTAGCTCATTTTTTTCTTCGGAGATTGTTAAAAAGGATGTTACAAAAATTGGCAGTCTAGAGTTACAAAGTTGTGATTTTGTAATATGTATGTTGGATAGCGAAATTGAGATTGCCCCTTGATATTGGATAATGAGACAAGGGAAACACAACCAGAAAATGAGAATGGAGACGATGTTTGTTCTTTACTTACTGGTTCATTAATTTTCTGGTTTTCCCTTTTCAAGGTAATTTGAAATGCACCGCGTGGGAAGTGCTGGAAGTAACGGTGGCTCAGTTCGCTCACGCAAAGAGAAAAGGCTGACTTATGTGCTGGATGCTAATGACAACAAGGTCAGGTTGTTTTACTGCCAGTCTGGATTGTTATCCTGTCTTTCATCTCTGTGTTGCCTTGTTTGTATAGTTGTTTCTGACAGACTTAGCAAGATATACCTCTTTCAATGCAATCCTGATATGTTCTTTTTTTTTCGTGAATTGCATTTTGCAGCATTGTGCTGGCGTAAATTGTTTGGATGTATTGAAGTCGCCTGTTTCTAGTGACCAACATTACCTCTTCACTGGAAGCCGTGATGGTACACTCAAGAGATGGGAATTTAACAAAGATGCGCCCTTTTGCTCAGCTACCTTTGAGTCTCACGTCGATTGGGTATAAATCTATGATACTGCTATTTAATTGTAGTAGGTATAAGTAAGCAGCTCTCCTGCTTTGGGATAAATGGTTCACATACTAATCTACACTTACTCTTACTCGTGGGGTGATGAAATTAAACGTAAACAAGAGTGAGTCTATTCCATGGCTCTACTAGATATGTTTAAAAAAAAAAAAAAAAAAAATTGTTGCGCTGTTGCTCAGTTTGTACAGGGTTATTTGATTCTCTCGAATTAGCCTGTATTGTCATATAAGACGTTGTGATTTCTTTTCGTCCTGGTCTACTTGTTAAAATATTAAAAGATTCTGTTTATTGTTTAGGTAAATGATGCTGCCCTGACAGGTGAAAGCACTCTTGTTTCTTGTTCTTCAGACACTACCGTCAAGGTTTGTATCTATCCTAAATGTTACCATGTTTTCTTTGTGCACTACCATATTGGTTACTTACTGCGGATTAATTTCATGTAACCCACCAGACATGGGATGGTTTGTCAGATGGGGTTTGTACGAGGACTCTACGCCAGCACTCTGACTACGTTACTTGTCTGGCTGTTGCGGCAAAAAATGTAATTTCTCTATCACTCTTTTTTAGGCAGTTGCACATGAAAGAAAATTAAAATACTAGGGAAAATTTTGTAGAGCATCTGGCTTCATTTTGCATTGTCAATTTCTGATCCTATCCTAGTGTTATCTTTAGAGCAATGTTGTTGCATCTGGTGGCCTTGGTGGGGAGGTTTTTATATGGGATATTGAAGCTGCTCTTTCACCCGTTACGAAACCTACTGATGCAATGGTAGATAGTTCTCCAAATGGTGCCAATGAAGCTGCGAACTCTTTACCTGTTACGAGCTTAAGGACCATTGGCTCAAACAACAATATCTCTGTTCAGTCATCTCCATCACAGGGATACACACCAATAGTTACCAAAGGCCATAAAGAGTCTGTCTATGCTTTGGCGATGAATGATACTGGAACCATGCTCGTCTCTGGTGGAACAGAGAAGGTATTCATACAATTTAGGTTGTTGGAGTATACTTAGAAACAAGTCTAAGACAATCCTCATATTACATGTTTTGTGAATACTGTGAAGGTTTTACGTGTCTGGGATCCAAGAACTGGTTCAAAAACTATGAAGCTGAGGGGTCATACTGATAATGTCAGAGTGCTACTCCTGGACTCAACCGGCAGGTAAGTTTCTGTGATCGGTTAGACGACCAATATTTTATTTGGGGCTTTGTGGTGCCTAGATTCTTCTCTGACCGATAGGTGTCCTTCTGTTTCTCATATTGAGACTGCAGGTTTTGCTTGTCTGGGTCCTCTGATTCTATGATAAGGTCACTTTTCTCATCTTCATTCCGTTTATACGTTACTATGAACAAAAGAGGTGTAATTATGGCAATCATAATAGTCTAAGTGGTTATTAAATCATTTGATAGGCTCTGGGATCTAGGTCAGCAGCGATGTCTTCACACTTATGCCGTGCATACAGATTCTGTTTGGGCACTTGCATGCACCCCGTCATTTAGTCATGTTTACAGTGGTGGAAGAGATCATTCTGTGAGTAGACGACAAACCTTTTTTCTCCCTTTCTCGCTTTCAGTCCACTGTATAACTTCTTTCTGCAACTCTGACGATGTGTTATGTTCCCCTCAGTTATACTTAACTGATTTGGCAACAAGAGAGAGCGTTTTGCTGTGCACTAAGGAACATCCAATTCAGCAATTGGCTTTGCAAGATGATAGTATTTGGGTTGCAACAACGGATTCCTCTGTTGACAGATGGCCTGCCGAAGTACAGAGTCCTCAAAAGGTCTTTCAACGGGGTGGCTCTTTCTTGGCCGGAAATTTGTCTTTTAACAGAGCAAGGGTGTCCTTGGAAGGGTTGAGTCCAGTAAGAAAAAGATTCATGCTGCAAATATTTTACCTATTTAAGCATTTTTGAATTGTGTAGTTAATTTGGCTTACCTACAGCTCCCTGCCTTCAAGGAACCATCCTTGACCATTCCTGGAACTCAACCGATTGTGCAACATGAGATTTTGAATAACAAAAGGCAAATTTTGACTAAGGTGAGAAAGACATCTCTACACGTTTTGGTGTGATTGTCATACGTTATACTTATGAGGGGTCATGACATTTGTTTGCTTCCTCATTGGCAGGACGCCAGTAGCTCAGTGAAACTGTGGGATATAACTAAGGGTATTGTTGCTGAGGATTATGGGAAGGTAACTTTTGGAAATTTAAGTAATCTTTCAAACAGAACTTATAGTGCTTTTTAGGTTTCTGTTGAAGTTCTTTGTTTTTGCTGCCGTGATTACGAAAGTTCTTTAAAATCCGTCGGCAGTGTGTTCATGGAGAGTTACTAAGTTTAATGAATATTTCTATCTGGATGTTTGCAGATTTCGTTTGAAGAAAAGAAAGAAGAACTGTTTGAGATGGTAAACTTGTTGGTTAATTACTAAATTTGCAAGAGATATCTTCAATTATATTCTATGACAGGAACATAAATTTATCCAAAAATGAGTTGAGTAGTTTTCATTGCCTACATAACGTCGATCATCACTTTTGCTGTTCCAGGTAAGCATTCCATCATGGTTTACTGTCGATACTAGACTGGGATGCTTGTCCTTACATTTAGAGACACCACAATGCTTCTCCGCGGAGATGTATTCAGCAGATGTTAAAGTTTCCGGGCGACCTGAAGATGATAAGGTAGTGAAATGCCTGCATTTTTTTAATATACCGGAGAAATTATTCGTTTGTTGACTGTTGTATATGACTTCTGTATATCTTTGTCAGCAATTGACTCATATCTGTCCTTATGTTCCCCCTTTTGATACTTAGTGTTTTATTTTTTAAAGTAAAATTATCACTAAGGCCGGTATTTCTTCTTTTTTGCACGGTATTAGGACGTTGTATCTTTGTTTTGTTAGACAATTCCTGCATGTTTGATATGATATGTGCGTTTTAATTGAATGGTGTAAACGTATATTTTGTTTAATCTATTCGAACTAAACCCATTATTGTCGTGGATTATGTGTTTTGTAGATCAACCTAGCTCGTGAAACCCTCAAAGGACTGTTGGGTCACTGGTTGGCCAGAAGAAAGCCTAAACCAAAATCCCAATCTCCTACCACTGGAGATACTTTATCCGTGAAAGAGACAACGAAAAATCTTATCCCATCCAAAGCTGAAGAAAGTAGTGCTGCAAATGATCCAGTCTATCTTCCATTTGAGTTTTCTTCCATTGCCCCTCCTTCTATCATCACTGAAGGTTCTCAAGGAGGCCTGTGGAGAAAGAAGATAGCCGACTTTACCGGTGCTGAAGACGAGAAAGATTTCCCATGGTGGTGCTTAGACGCTGTCTTAAACAATCGCCTTCCACCCAAAGAAAATACAAAGTATTTGGCACTACCTTGTTCTTTAAACAACAAATAGTTTGTAGTTTTCTAATTTGTCCTTTTATGAAGAAGAAAATGTACCTCTTCTCTTTTCTCCTTGATTACTTACTGTGAGTTTCTTCACATTTTCAGATTGAGCTTTTTCTTGCACCCATATGAAGGTTCCACATTGGAGGTAGTTACACAAGGGAAGCTTAGTGCACCCAGGATCTTAAGAGTTCATAAGGTTGGATTTATTATCATTCTCTTGGTAGTGCTGATGGAAAACAACTCATTGTGTGCTAACTTCTGGTATTCATATATTATGTCTATGCAGGTTATCAATTATGTCGTGGATAAGATGGTCCTTGACAAAGCGTTCGATAGTCTAGCCACTGATGGACCAGGTTTTTCAGGCGGGCTATTGCACCAATCGGTTGCCGGAAATGGTTCTCTCCAATCTGGATTAAAGCCTTGGCCGAAGAAGCCTTCTATCGAGATCTTATGCAATAACCAGGCAAGTCAAAACATATCTGCATTTTAGAACTTATACTCTAAAATGCATTGCGATCATACCGCAACAATGCTCAATTCAGATTGACTCGCTGATCAAAGAAAATCGGATCAAGATTTAATTTGTTTTCATCTGACAAAAACATGTTGAATCTGTTCTTAACAAGCTGATTCTTTGATATCCAGGTCTTGTCTCCAGATATGAGCTTAGCTACTGTACGGGCATATATTTGGAAAAAACCTGAGGATATAATCCTTAATTACAGAGTGGCTGTATAGCGAGGAAATGCATTATGTTGGTGTTGTCAAGATAAAATTAGAGGAGCACAACTCTCAGGCTCCAAACAACTTTATGGTTTTTGTTGCAAGGTGATTGTTATACAGTATCATATATCAATCTATAAATTTTGCATCCTTCTCTTTACATTTTTAATCAGAAAGAAAGTAATGATGATTGAGCTTAACATCGGGGGTTTTGGTCATTCCTGATTCATAATCTTCACTTATGAGCTTTTATGAGGCTGAGCTTAAATTACTGTATATTGCTCTTTCCATTTAAAAAGTTGTTAGGAACACAATTTATGTTGATCAAAATAATTAGGAGAAGGGGAGCTTGAGATGAATGTCATCCACTGTCCTCATTCCTTGCAGATTGCTCCTGGACAAGTATATCTCAAGCCTCCATGATGGGATCTTCGGTGCAATATTTGACATGTAAGGCCAGAACGTCATTACCTGTTCGACTTAGGTAAAGATCTCGGCATCTAGCGGAGTCTATTCTTCACTCAGGTTCACGATGGAGATAGTCATGTTCTTGAAATCCTGAATCATGAGAAGCGGCATCAATGTGGAGCAATCAACAAAGGACAGATGAGGTAGATGATGTTGAAAGCCGTCAATGAGTTTGTATAATAATAAGTTGAGCTTTGGAAGACTTAATTGTGGAACATACTTCTTGATTGTTTCCTGAGATAATAATCATCCAGCATGTATTTAGGACACCAGCAACTTTGTATAAAAGCTTTGAAACGGCTCGAGTCCATGACTTTGCACCGAATCCACCGTTTGTGTTACGTGGACATTAGCCTGAGATGCTTTCCTCTTGGGACAGATGCAACAACATAAGAATCATTGACCAGCCTCAATGTGACCACTTAAAAAGGCAAGACACTCATAAACGTTCTTAGCTTCTGGATGAGACCTGTCCTCAGTAAAGAAGTGGCACAATTGTTCATTAATCTCAATCCAACTACAGCCCGGTTTCTTCCTCAGTCCCACTTCTTTCATCTTCAATTTGACTTGCCTTGCGGCATCCCATGACTCACCCGAAGCATACAAATTGAACAAGGCTGTGTAGGTTGATGCATCATCTGGATATTTCTCCGAAAGCAATCTTGCGATTCTATCTCCCAATGAATGGTCCCGATGCAAGCAACAAGCAGAGAAGAGAGTTCTGAGAAGCTCTGCATTGTCTCTTGTCTCTGGTTTTTGTTGAAGAATGTCGTACGCTTCAAGCAACCGACCTGCTCGGCCAAGAATGTCAATCACGCACGAGTAGTGTTCAATACTAGGCTTGATTCCGTACTGGGATCTCATTTGACTGAAAAACTTGACACCTTCATCAATAAACCCAGCATGACCACAAGCTGACAATATAGCAAGAAAAGTAACACCATCAGGTTTAACACCAAGCTTCTGCATTTCATCAAAATGGTAAAGTGCTTCCCTGGGTTGACCATGAGATCCATACGCAGAGATCATTACTGTCCATGACACAACATCCTTCTTTGGTATACTTTCAAAAATTCTAGAAGCCTCTTTAACATCGCCGCATTTAGAATACATGTCAAGAAGTGCACCCGTCAGCAATTCGTCTGTTTCGAGCTTACTCTCACGAATGGACAAATGAATCCGCTTTCCTTTCTCTAACACAGCCAGTTGCGAACAAGCAGGTAAAACACTTGTGAAAGTGACTGCGTCTGGCTTCACTCCAACACTCACCATTCGGTCATACACTTCAATAGCCTTAAACCAATTACCTACACTGACATAACCAGAGATCATAACATTCCATGACTCAACTACGGCCTTCTGTGTCTTTGCAAAGATAGTTTCAGCCAAGTTTACTTCACCACACTTGAAGTAAAGATCAATCAGGGAACAGTTCATAAAGACATCTGCATCTACAAAACTCCTAATCACATAACCGTGTACGAATTTCCCGTGTTGGAGATTCGATGACCGAGAGCAAGCCATCAGAATGCTAGTCAAGGTTGTTTGACTAGGTCGAGTTCCTTCTATGATCATTCTATTCAAAAGCTCAATGCATGACTTACTATCTCCTTTAGCGATAAAACCTCTGATCATAGAATTCCAAGCAACCAAACTCTTTCTAGCCATGTGCTGAAAAACCTCACTAGCTATCTCCAAACAGTTACATCTCCCATACATGTCTACAAGCGCAGAGTTCACATATTCATCTGACTCAAACCATTTCTTCACATACTTTCTGTGGATCTCCTTCCCTCTCTCCAAATACAACAGCCTCGAGCAAGCTGATATGGCTACCGTCAGTGACACTGAATTTGGTTTAAAGCCAGAGCTCTCCATTCTTTCGAATAACTCCAGAGCCTTCTCTGCCTCCCCGCTTTGATAAAAACAGGATATAACCGTGTTCCAAGACGCAACATCTCTCTCAGGCATTTCGTCGAACAATTGTACTGAATTCCCAAATAAGTTAAACTTTGCGTACATGCCGACCAAAGAGCTCGCGACAACCACATCACTGACATGCCCGCTCTTCACAAGAAGAGTATGAATCATTCTACCATGAAACTCTCTACCCAGCGCACCATAGGCCTTAATCACATTTGGGTATGTGTAAGAATCAGAGACGCAAATTGGGCATTTCAGCAATCTCCTGAAAACATCAAGAGCTTCATGAAACATGGAGTTCTTTGCGTAACCGGACACGAGGGAGTTCCAAATGTAGACATCCGATTGGACATCGATGTTCTCGAAGACGAGTCTCGCCGAGCAATGGTCCTTACAAGCGAAGTAGACATTGATGAGACTTTTGCAGAGAACGACGTCGCTCTGCAACCCCACCGCGAGTATTCTCTGGTGAACAAGCTTGGCGTGTCTTAGAGACTTGGCACTGGTGCATTCTCGCAGTAAAGACAACAACTTCAAAGACACCATCTCACGGTCGTTATAAAAATTCCATCTTTAGTAACTTACTTACTACTATTAACTAGGTGCTATCGAAGAGATTCCACTTAATGGGCCGAGTTTGATCAGGCCCAAAAACTGCTGGATTTTGAAAACCCTAGGTTACAAAGTTACAAAAAAAAACGCCCCTCCACATTAAAACACAGCGTTTTGAGAAACTCCTGCCCTTCTTCAACCACTATAATAACCTGTTAAACCCTAGCAAAATCGCGGCTCCTACTTTCTCTCTCATTCTCTGTCCCTCTTACGTTGCAGCTGTTCGTAACCCTCCGAGGTACTGAATCTTTCTCGCCCTCTCTTCCAACGTTATCATTGCTACATGGCTTCAAGTTCTTGCTTTTGTCTTAGTATAGTTCTGAGTCATAGTGGGGGGTTTTCAAAACTTTGACATAGTATCGGGCCTTAACTCGTGTTCTGTCTATCTTGTCCTTCCTGTATTTTCATGAATATTATGACATGAGAACTAGAAAGGGAAAAATAGTTTCTTTAAAGTTGTTTTTTACTAGCTTAGTAGTTTTAGCTCCCAAAACATTAGCTTTATGTAGTTCAAAGTGCACCTTTAGCTGATAAAAGGGTTTTCTTTCATCTTATTTTTCAGGTGTTGACTTGAGCTTGTGAAAATGCTCCTACTGTTTGAGACGCCGGGTGGTTTCGCCATTTTTAAAGTATTAGATGAAGGAAAGCTGTCTAATGTTGAGGTTAGTATCTTCATCTGCAGGAGGTTATATTCTTTTTTGTTCTTCTGGCTTCGTTTGTCTAAATTTGGAGTGTGTGTGGATAATTATTATTCTAAGTACGTCAACTTGGTGCTTGTAGGATTTGGGTAATGTGTTCTCGTCTGCAGAGTCAGCCCGAAAGGTAATTCATCTGTTTTGGAGATAATTCATATTTAGTCTCTGGCTTGTATGTTTAGTAGAGGTTTCTCATAGCATTTTGGTGTTAGTACAGATGGTCAAGCTTAAAGCTTTTGACAAGTTTGACAACACGTCTGAAGCTCTGGAAGCAGTGGCTAAATTGCTGGAGGGAGCTCCCAGCAAGGGTCTCCGCAAATTTCTGAAAGCCAACTGTGAAGGTGAAGCCTTAGGTGTGGCTGATTCGAAGCTTGGAAATATTATCAAGGAGAAACTGGTGTGTATTTCGTTTGGAGATTTTCATTTGTTCTCTGTTATTTCTGTATATGAGTTGTTTCTTACGGATTTGCTTAACTATTGTAGAAAATAGACTGTGTTCACAACAATGCTGTTATGGAGCTGTTACGAGGTGTGAGAAGCCAGCTGACCGAACTTATTTCTGGATTGGGGGATCAAGACTTAGCTCCAATGAGCTTGGGGTTGTCTCACAGCCTTGCAAGATATAAACTAAAGTTCAGCTCTGACAAGGTAGTCTTTCTCAGCGCATTTGATTATGAAACTTCTATTTAGCCCTCTGGATTATGATTTGTCGGGTTTTGCTAACTTTTATAAATCATGGAACTTTTGTGATGAACTTGCATCCCTTTTTTGCTCATCCAACATTAGTGTCTGAACTGATGTTGAGTTTCTTTGTATTTCCTCTCTTGCATCTCCTAATGATTTAGTTTTTGGTCAGGTTGATACCATGATCATCCAAGCTATCGGTCTACTTGATGACCTTGACAAAGAGCTCAACACTTACGCTATGAGGGTTCGTGAATGGTACGGCTGGCATTTTCCCGAGCTTGCTAAGATCATTCAGGACAATATCCTATATGCCAAGTCTGTAAAATTAATGGGAGATCGGATTAATGCGGCAAAGCTAGACTTCTCTGAGGTTAAGCCCTGTTTACCATTCTCTTTGATTTTTGTTTTGGTTTCAGGATTTGACGTGCACAGAGTCCCTTGAAACTAATGATGCCTATTTTCTAAAACATTTTTTCTGTTTCCGCACCCATCGCAGATATTGGCTGATGATGTTGAAGCGGACCTAAAAGAGGCTGCTGTGATATCTATGGGAACTGAAGTCAGTGACCTTGATTTGATGCACATCCGAGAACTCTGCGACCAGGTTCTGTCTCTTGCTGAGTACAGAGCTCAGCTTTATGACTACTTGAAGAGCAGAATGAACACAATTGCACCAAATCTGACTAGCCTTGTTGGGGAGCTGGTCGGTGCTCGCCTAATTTCTCATGGTGGTAGTTTATTGAACCTCGCAAAGCAACCTGGGAGTACAATTCAGATTCTTGGAGCAGAGAAAGCCCTATTTAGAGCCCTCAAGACCAAACACGCTACTCCGAAGTACGGTCTAATTTACCATGCTTCTGTGGTTGGCCAAGCTGCACCGAAGCACAAGGGTAAGATCTCACGGTCACTAGCTGCAAAAGCTGCTCTTGCTATCCGGTGTGATGCTCTTGGTGATGGCGAAGACAACACTATGGGATTGGAAAACCGTTTGAAGGTACGCTTCATTATTTTTCTTCTGTCCTGTCGATCAGAACAACCTTTTTATTCCTTCGTTAATGGTTTACCATGTGGTGTAATTTTTTTTTGTACAGCTTGAAGCACGGTTGAGAAATCTCGAAGGAAAAGATTTAGGACGTCTGTCTGGTTCAGCTAAAGGCAAGCCAAAGATTGAAGTTTATGACAAGGATAAAAAGATGGGATCTGGAGGTCTGATCACTCCTGCGAAGGTCAGTTTAATTTCGACTTGTTTGTTTCGTTAAACGTCTGAAACTGTGGATTTGTGCAACTGAGTTGGATTGCATATATTGCTTGTAATTGTGCTTAAAGGGTTAAGCTTTTTGAGTATTGTTTTGTGCAGACTTACAACACTGCTGCAGACTCTGTTCTTGGACAAACTACCACAGCTGAGAAGAAAGATAAAAAGAAGAAGAAGGCTGACGCAGAGGAAGAACCCAAAACTGAGGAACCGTCAAAGAAGAAGTCAAAGAAGAAGAAAACAGAAGTAGAACCTGAAACCGAAGAGCCCAAAACCGAGGAACCGTCAAAGAAGAAGAAGAAGAGAAAACACGAGGAGGAAGAAACCGAATTGCCTGTCAAGAAGAAAGAAAAGAAGGAGAAGAAAAAGAAGAGTGAGGTCTAAAGAGAGGTTTAAAATTTTTGAATGCATCCGTTTATTATCTCTGTAACGTCTTATCAGGGGGGGAAAAAAACAAATGTCATGTTTTTGTTTTGCATTAGGTGTTTCTGTCAGTTATCTGAAACTTTAAGAACTGATCATCGTTTTGTAAGGTAATGTGTGGTTTAGTCGTTTTCTCAGTAACTTGCATTTCTTCTTGCTGAATACGATCGAGGGATCTGACACAGTATCAAGATCTGTTAAGGACTATTTAAACCATGAAGAGACAAGATAAGTGAAATACTCAACGAAACAAGATAAGAGATTAGGGAAAAGAAAATGATCACCAGATGTCTATATTATTCAGACACTTAATCACAGTTTTTAGTATTAAGAAAACTTTAAAATCCATAAAAAAAAGAAAAGAAAATAGTATGAGTAACATTGTTTGACTGAGTCCAACGATATCTATTATGTATATGTAACGATGATGATGAAACTGTTTTCATTTTGGAATTATATAACAAAAGCTAATTTTCTATCAGGTTTTGTCTAGTCGAAAACAGAGGTCGTTGTACCACATATATAGGCCCTTAAAAGCCCAACTTAATTCTTAGTTATATTGATTACGACGCTTTTGTATTTTTCCACAAGCAATTGTATGATTTCGTTCTTGACATTTTCCCAATGTTTTTGTTTCTAAAATGCTTTTATTCAAAAGACAGAATGTATCACTGATTTCTTAGCTTTTGTCTCCTGTTTGGTCAACAATGTGTCTTAATAATTGTGCTTCTTTGATTGGAGAGATGCAAAATAAACGCCATCTCTATTCTCTACCAAGTCCTCTATATATCTTACGGTGATGGTGCGCTGAAAATGTGTTGTTTTGTCCAGCCAGATCCTTGTAGATTAACTAATTAATCAACACTCTAGTTATGTATGGATATTGTTGTTTATAGATTTAGAAAATCGATTTGTGATTTCATTGAGTGATAGAGTAATATTTTAACACACAACTACAGCTATGAGCTAACATATCTAGAAGCAAGAAATCAGAAAAAAAAAAGACTTTGAAGATAAAGAAGAAGCGCTTGCTGAAGTTAACAAATCCTCTCCCTTCTTTCTTTTGTGTAAGTATATAATCTTTTGCTCAGTTTTGTTTTAGGAAAGTTGGTTTCTTTCCCCTTAATTAATGGAGGGTTTGTGTTTTGGTCTGTTGACTGTTATGTCTTTTTGTGTATATATCAATCAATCACCTTCGCTTTCCCCAAAGCCGTTACTGATTTTTAATCTTTGTTTGCTTTAAATGTTGTTCTTTATTTCAAAACAAATAACTTCAAGTTCACATTTTCCTCCTCTTTTACTTCTCCCTCTGAACATTTGTGTCTGTGAAAGTTGGTCCTTATTACTATTTGTAGATCCTTACATTCCCTTCCAAACTAGGGTTCCATTTTGTTTTGAAGCTGTTTTCGCTGGTTCAAGTTCCAGAATCGATCATCTGGGTCGCGAATTCTGCTCCTGCTCCATCGTAAAGTAAGTAAATTTCGTGTGCCCATTTCACTGTTTGTTCTTCACTTGCTTTACTGTCAATCTGATCTGTCAGATATGAAACCTTTTCAAATTCTGGGCTTTGGGTTGAATTCTTTTGTTTCCCAGAGATTACAAAGCTGTTGACTTTCCATTTGTGGGTATTGTTTTGTTTATGGCAGTTGAAGTGAATCGAACATGTTTAGCAAATGAAGCTTCGTTTCATGAGATGGGTTGTGTATTGGGGCGACCCGTTTCTTCATTAGACTCAGTTTCTGGGTCTAGACACCAAGTCAGCACGAGGTTCGATTCTAATCGAAAAGAAGTGAAGGAGACCGTGTCCGGGACGACCTCTACCAGAATCGAACCTGAGACCATTAGTAGTATCGTTGTTCCTGTTGCTGGAGTTGAGGTTCAGGAGGAGAATGAAAAGCCTAAAGGGGAAAGTAAAAGGTCTAGTAAGGTTGACCCGAGGAAGAGTAATCCGCCAAAGCATTTGATTGGTGAGCAACTCGTTGCAGGTTGGCCATCTTGGTTATCTGAAATCTGTGGAGAAGCTCTCAATGGTTGGCTTCCACGAAAGGCCGATTCTTTTGAGAAGATTGAGAAAGTGAGAGCTGTTTCCTTTTCTGTCAATCCATTTCTCTGCAGGTTGTTGTTTTTTGGGTGGTTATATATTGAAGATGTGTTTTTTTGGTGAATAGATTGGATCAGGAACGTATAGCAATGTGTACAAAGCGAAAGATTTGTTGACAGGGAACATTGTGGCGTTAAAGAAAGTGCGGTGTGATGTAATGGAACGAGAGAGCTTGAGGTTTATGGCGAGAGAGATTTTGATACTGAGGAGATTAGATCATCCCAATGTCATCAAATTGGAAGGTTTGGTTACTTCGAGAATGTCAAGCAGTTTATACTTGGTGTTCCGTTATATGCACCATGATCTTGCTGGTCTTGTCGCAAGCCCTGATATAAAATTCACCAAGCAACAGGTTAGTTTAAAACGTTTCAAATTACAAAACCAGTGCTTCTTCTCATAGTGTTTCAAAATGTTTGACTCTTGAGTTTCAGGTTAAATGCTATATGAAACAATTGCTCTCGGGGCTCGAGCATT
This sequence comes from Iljinskaea planisiliqua, assembly GCA_900108845.1. Lineage (NCBI taxonomy): Eukaryota > Viridiplantae > Streptophyta > Magnoliopsida > Brassicales > Brassicaceae > Iljinskaea > Iljinskaea planisiliqua. Next base: position 4,152,757 of record FNXX01000002.1, on the reverse strand, counting down.
GTCACAGCCGAGGTGTGCTTCACCGTGATATCAAAGGATCAAACCTTCTTATAGACGATGAAGGAGTTCTCAAAATTGGAGATTTTGGTCTGGCGACTTTTTTTGATCCAAGAAGAAGGCAACAGATGACAAACCGTGTGGTTACTTTATGGTATAGAGCACCAGAGCTTCTTCATGGTGTCGTCGAGTATGGTGTCGGTATTGATTTATGGAGCGCAGGTTGCATTTTAGGCGAGTTACTTACTGGTAGGCCGATAATGCCAGGTCGAACCGAGGTTTAGCTCTCTAACTTTTGACTGACTCTGATTTTCATTTCAATTTGAGAGAGTCTAAAGTTTTCTACCATTGCTAATAGGTAGAGCAACTGCATAGGATCTATAAACTATGTGGATCGCCTTCGGAAGAATATTGGAGGAAAATTAAGTTACCTACCACTCATAAGCATGCTCAACACAAGCCTTTACCGCAGTATAAAAGGCGACTAAGAGAGGTTTATAAAGATTTCTCTCCCGAGGCACTTTCTCTTATCGATACACTCCTTGCACTTGACCCTGCTGAGCGTAAGACTGCCGCATCTGCATCGACGAGTAATGTAAGTATCTCTGAACTTACATTGCAAAGAAAGATCGAAATAACAAATCACATTGATCTAGTGGATGATCAAATGTAGACTAAGATAGAAACTCGAGGTAGATACGAAAAAAGTTTGAAACTTGTGTATATGTTTCGGTTGTAACAGTTCTTCACAACGGAACCTCTTCCGTGTCAACCTTTCGATCTCCCCAAATATCCCCCGACTAAAGAGATTGATGCCAAGAGACGAGACGAAGAGTATCGAAGGTATACTTTTTCTTGTGTCAGATTTACTTGAATGTCTCTTTTTGCTGTCTGAGTAATATATGTAGTGAGTTCTTGCTGCCAATATGCTTCTGCAGACTAAAAGAAACACGTAAAGCACACGAGGGTGGAAGAAGAACAAGACCCCGAGAACGAGCTGCTAGAGCTATGCCGGTTCCAGAGGCTAATGCTGAGATTCAATCTAACATTGATGTAAGAGAATACTACTTTTTTATCTTTTTCTTGTCATGTTCTTCAAACATATCTGAACATTTTCATTTCACAGAGAATGCGTATGATCACGCACGCAAACGCAAAGAGCAAGAGTGAGAAGTTCCCTCCTCCACACCAAGACGGTTTGCTCGGTTTTCCAATGGGATTGTCTCGGCGTTTCGAACCATCTGAGATACCTTTTAGCTCAACCTCATTTACTTCTTACGCCAATGAGCCTCTCCAGATGTGGTCTGGCCCTCTTGCGCCAGTGGAATTTTCTGACATTGCGGCTGAAACGCGGAGGAATGGTGGCTGCGGCAGCAGTAGTAGGCGGATGGATGTGAAGGTTGATGGAAAGAGAACTATTTTATGAACATTTCAAAAAGTTTCAAAGATTATTATTATTATTTTTTAATCACACAGAGTTGACAACATTTGAATTTGAATGACAAAATTATATATATCATATATACTTTTTCCATAGTGTAGAATCTGTATTTCTTTTCCAGTTTTTGACAAAAGAAGACGTTTGCTTTTCTTTGGACAAAGAAAAGAATCTTAGACTCGTATTTTCTTTTCTGACTTTGGACTATTAGAAAAGAAAAATAGAACATCGTAATTAACTGCAAATAAAAAATTAACAAGGTTCTATAATAAATTTGACAAAATAAAAAAGTAATGATTTTGAGGTTTAAATTAAAATCCCAAAGCCGAAAGTGTCTCCGAGTCGGCTTAGTTAGTCCCTAAATAATACTAGTATTAGCTTGAAAACCCCATTAAAACCATTACAGAATCTCTCTCTCTCTCTCTCTCTCTCTCTCTCTCTCTCTCTCTCGCTGTTGATTTTGAAAGGAAGTCGAAGACAGGTCGGAGAATCTTCTTAGGTATTCAGACGAGTATTTGAAAAAGGGGAAAAGCAGCTCTTTATCTCTTCTTCGCTGGAGACAATGGATGCTAGCAACAATAGCACCGCGGGTAATGTGGCCCAAGCGATTCTCGCCGTCCTCGATTATAACTCCACTCCCGATGCTCGCAAAGCCGCCGTTGCATTCCTCGAATCTGTATAAATATAAATACTTCACCTTTTACTCTTTTCCTTTTCAGTTTTCCTTAATCTCTTCTCCAATCTGTCCTGTGATCGATTTGCGTGTAAATACTGGGTTGTGTGCTGGTATTTAGCTATGTTTTGCTTTCGCGGTTTTGAGGAATTTGTGTTGTGATGCTCTTGAGGTTTATCTGGGAATTCTGAGGTTCTGCTATTTTGATGCTTCGTAAAGGCTTTAAATTTACCTGTGATCCTGCCTAAAAAATTTAAGATTAAGGTTGTTGCTTTCCTTTTTCTGGTTTTAGGGTTTGGTGATTTGATTGCTGTTGAATGCGTGTTTGTGGTTTGATTACTAGTGATCCTGCTTTAAGATCTCTTTTAAGCTCTTGTTTAGCTTATGGGTCCTCTTCATACATCGTTTGATATTTCCAGAGATGCTTGGCTCCTATATGTTTCCTTCAACTCCAATAAGGGACATGCTATTGGTTGGAGAAAGTTTATATTTGCTTAACTCATATGACTTGAGTTTATTTCCTATTTGTGGTTCAACATTGGTGACGGCTTTTTGGTTGAGGTTTTACTATATTGCATAATCTGTATTGAACCTGAATTGCGTGCATCTATCACTGTTTTGGACACCATGTATGTTTTTCTGTTTATTGGAGTATTTCTTGAATACCTGAGGGCTGAAGCTTTTATGAACGTCTTTGCGTTTGTTTTGATTGAGCTATTCGTGTTACCTTACAATAATTGCAGATTAAATCTGGAGATATCAGGGTTCTAGCACACGTTTCTTTACTTCTAGTGAAAAAGGAGTGCTCTTCAGAAATTCGTCTGCATGCCTTCAAAATGCTACAGGTATTGGTTTGGAATATCATTGTATTATCCATAAACTGCTGTTGCTGAGTTCAACTGGGAAAGTTTAGATGTTTAAAGGATGGAAGTAGAATGCATGCTAAGTTGATGCTCATTTGCTGCCTGTTTTTTTTTTTTTTTTTTTAAGTTCAAACTCTTTTCTAGTGAAGTATTTGGATAGCAAGTTTAGACTGTTTTTTTTGTCCAGCATCTGGTTAGACTACGGTGGGAGGAATTAAGCCCCTCAGAACGAAGGGATTTTGCTAAGGTCTCTGTTGACCTAATGTCAGAGATTGCTAGTCCATGCGAGGAATGGTCTTTGAAGAGTCAGTCAGCTGCCCTTGTAGCTGAGGTAGGAATTCAAATTTGTTTGAGTTTCACCTGCAGTCATCATTAGTGTTTGCTTTTTCTCAATTATTTTGGATTAATAATGTGTCCATGTTACAGATAGTAAGAAGAGAAGGCCCGGATCTTTGGCAGGAGTTGTTTCCTTCTCTAGCTTCCTTGTCTGCACAGGGCCCGTTACAAGTAGAATGCTTACTCATTTCTTTAATTTGTTCATTGCTTTAAGGCAGACATATAAAGTGTTAACGAATCATCTTAAACACCAGGCTGAGGTGGTCTCAATGATGCTCAGATGGCTTCCTGAAGATATTACAGTTCACAATGAGGACTTGGAAGGTATTTAAGAGTGGCCTTGATTTATTTGGTCTCGCATTTTTCTACCTGGGAGTGACGCTCTTTCATTGTTGTAGCTTTGTTCATGTTGACGTTGTGAAAATGCATATTTGCTAACCTTTGAAGCTTTATTTTATTCTAAATGCACACTTTCGGTTGTTAGTTCATTTGCACATTTTACAAAATGGCACCTTAATCTAGATAGTTTTTATTTTTCCTTTATGATTTATTTCACACATAAATTTTTGCGGAAGTACATCTATAGTCCCCTCTTTTCCTCTCTAACTTTCTGCTTGAACTTTCTCTTCAGGTGACAGGCGTCGACTACTGTTGCGGGGACTTACTCAATCTTTGCCTGAGATTTTGCCTTTATTGTATAATGTATGGCACAACTTTTTCCACTCATATAAGTTGTTTGTTGTAGCGGTAATTTGATGCATTACTTAAAACGCAGCTACTTGAGCGACATTTTGGAGCTGCAATGAATGAAGCTAGTAGGCTACGAGTTGACTTGGCAAAACAGCACGCGGCTGTGGTCATAGCTTGTTTAAATGCCATCAATGCATATGCCGAATGGGCTCCTGTTTTAGATCTATCTAGATATGGAATTATTAACGGGTAAGATTACTTTATACAGATCATCAACATGCATAGATTTCTTTCTAAGCTTGCTCCCCAAATTTGTAATAGGTGCGGTGCGTTACTTTCTTCTCCTGACTTCCGTCTTCATGCTTGTGAGTTTTTTAAACTTGTCTGCGCAAGGTATGCAACTGGGCTGTTTGACCTGATAAACTTAAATTAAGACTAGTAGACATTTGACATAAACTTTCCTTTTCTGCAGAAAAAGACCCAGTGATGTTTCGGGTACTGAATTCGATTCTGCGATTAGCAGTCTGTTTCAGAGTATGATGAATGTCTCCAGGGAATTCTTATACAGATCAGCCTCATCTGCTGGGGTTATAGATGAAAGTGATTATGAGTTTGCTGAGTGTATATGTGAAAGTTTGGTTTCTTTAGGCTCAACAAACTTGCAATGTATTGCTACTGATGGTGGTGTACTGGCATTATACCTTCAACAGGTACTGACATCATTGTGTATTTGATCACCATTCAAATTTAAACGATGAGGCTGAAGTTCTCTATCATACTCGGCTAGGATGCAGCTCCATTTAGTTCATGAGTCATGACGAGCATGTCCTAAGATAACATAAATCGATTCCTTCTCATTTTGAGCTATCCTTTCGAAAGATTGATTATCTTATCCTAAATCTTGTACCTCAATGAGCCGAGTCCAATTACTATGTGGTTACTATGTGTTTTATGGCATCCTTGTTTGATTTTGCACTATTTTAATCTGTTACTTTGAACAATTTCAATCTGTTACTTTGAACACGTTTGTTTGACGATTTTTTTCTTAAACTGTAGATGCTTGGTTTCTTTCAACACTTTAAGTTGGGTCTTCACTTTGAAGCAATGCTCTTCTGGCTGGTACGTGGGATTCTCTAATAACGGTCTTTTCCAGTTCTACCATTCATTGGGAAATATCAACCTTAGAGATAATTCAGAATTTTGGGTTGACATTAGCACTTCTTTGTTTTGTCTGGTAGGCATTAATGAGGGATTTACTATCAAAGCCAAAGGCTCCCGCTAATTCAAGTGGAGAGGGACCAGCAGTTGGTGGTGTTCAAAGTTCAAGCCAAGTTGATAACGAAAAGAAAAAGATTTTAGGTCTTATTAGTGATGACATCGCTAGCACAATCCTGGATGTATCTTTCCAGCGGATGCTCAAGAAAGAAAAAGTCCCTCCTCGAATTGCTCCTTCTCTTGGGCCTCTGGAACTGTGGAGTGATGAGTTTGAAGGAAAGGGAGACTTTGGCCAATACCGATCAAGGCTTGTATGTTTCCCAGCCAAATGCATTAAATTGTACCTGCGAGAAAACAAATTAACAAGAAGCTTGTTTCTTTGGTGCAGCTAGACTTGGTCAAGTTTATTGCTTCTCACAAGCCCCTCGTTGCGAGTACCAAAATATCCGAAAGGATTATCACTCTCATTAAGGATCTATTGGCTTCTCCGGTGCCTCTTCAGGTTTTGTCACAGAGACTTGCTTTTGTCTGTTGAGTTCTTTAACAACATGCTACTTGAGATAGCTGTGACATTCCGTAATTTATGTGTTCATGTTACGAACGTGCATTTCAGGATGTAGCAGTGATGGAAAGCCAGCAATTGGCATTTGATTGTATTGTGGCAACGGTTTTTGATGGATCCAATGAGTTTGCTGGTGGTACTTCTGAAGTTCATTTTTCATTGCGTGGAATATTTGAGGGTATGTGGCAGCATATTGTATATTCTTCCAGGTTTTTTTTTGACATTTAGCAAACCTCATTCATTCATTTTTGGGTTGGCGACGAGCAGGCTTGCTTCAGCAGCTTCTCTCTTTGAAATGGACCGAGCCGGAGCTTATAAAAATGCATGGGCACTATCTGGATGCAATGGGTCCCTTTCTCAAGTATTTCCCAGACGCAGTTGGGAGTGTGATCAACAAATTGTTTGAACTTCTTACCTCTCTTCCACACATTGTCAAGGTTTCCTTCTATTACATATTTCAGTGTAGGAATTTAGCCATGGACATATGCACATGCATACATATAGAGCTAAGAAGTAAATGAGTTTTCTCATAGCTTGTTTCCTTGGCAGGATCCAGCAACTAGTACTTCAAGAGTTGCAAGATTGCAGATTTGTACGTCTTTTATACGTATAGCTAAAGCTGCTGATAAAAGTGTTCTGCCTCACATGAAGGTAAATCTGATCTCTTCCCCTTTAGAGACTCAGATACAAAACATGGCACATATAGTTATTCAGATCTTAAGGCTGGAAAGTTACCCAGTGATTTGATAGGCTTGTCCCCTCTTATATATGGATATATATTGGAGACCACGTGTAGGCAAAGGTGTTTTAGCTAGTTGTTCATTTGCATGAATTTCAATCAGAGGTGTCTAGTTTGTTCATCTTGTTGAAACTAAAGCAACATAATACATCTTGTTGGTTGATGAACTTATATGGTGAAGCGCGCCTATTTATAATTAGTAGACTATGAATTTATTTGTGTGCTAGAAACTGTGAACGTATCTTGTGTAGGTCGCCTATTCATAATTATGTAAACTATGACTTATATGACAAATTGTCCATTGGAACATCTTTTTTACTGCACAATTTTTTTTTTTTTTCACATTTGCCAGTCGGATTTATCATTTTCATGTGATACAATGTCATGAACCCTCATTCTAACTTCATGCTTTTGCACAGTCTATTGCTGATACAATGGCATATATGCAAGGAGAGGGAACTTTGCTCCGTGGGGAGCATAACATTCTGGGTGAAGCATTTCTTGTTATGGCTTCTGCAGCAGGGTAATATGAAGTTTCATTTGTTGCATTTATCCAGCATCTGATTTATCATGTTCTTAGATATGATCTGAACTTGGTGCAGATCTCAACAGCAGCAGGAAGTTCTTGCTTGGTTACTGGAGCCATTGAGCCAACAGTGGACCCAATCAGAGTGGCAGAATTGCTATCTTTCAGACCCTATGGGTCTTGTTCGTTTGTGCTCCAACACACCCTTCATGTGGTCTTTGTTCCACACAGTTACATTTTTTGAGAAGGCACTCAAGAGAAGTGGACATAGAAAAAGCAACTTTAATACGACCTCAGTAACAAGTCATGATTTGCATCCTATGGCTCATCATCTTTCGTGGATGTTGCCACCTCTCTTAAAAGTATGTGCATAATTCCTCAAAACCTGGATATCCATAGTCAAACGTAATTAAACTTGGTTGCTGCCAAAACCCGGTCAGGATTTCTTCGCAAGACTAACATGGTAACACTCATTTATCTTGTTTCCACACAGCTTCTCCGTGTTATCCATTCCCTTTGGTCTCCCTCAGTATATCAAAATCTACCCCCAGAGATGAGGGGAGCTATGACAATGGCTGATGTTGAGCGATACAGTCTCCTCGGGGAAGCAAATCCCAAACTGTCAAAAGTCTCGTCGGTTTATGGTGATGGATCTTTTGATGGTGGTAAAGAAGGACAATCTGAGGCAAATGAATCTGATGTGCGAAATTGGTTGAAAGGTATTCGAGATAGTGGGTAAGCATCTAGTAACCTCCTTTAGGCCTTACACAGGGCACTTTATCTTTCTTCTCGTCTCCTGGTCATCTTAAACTTCGTAGATTTTGTGTGTGACAAATATTGTCTTCATATGCAGATACTATGTATTGGGTCTATCAGCAACAATTGGAGATACATTCTTCAAATGTCTTGATGCTAACTATGTCGCAGTAGCACTAATGGAGAACTTACAGTCAATGGAGTTCAGGCACATTCGACAGCTTATTCATTCCTTTGTAGTTTATGTAGTAAAATCTTGTCCGGCAGATATGTGGGAGTCATGGCTTGAAGTCCTCCTTCACCCATTATTTATTCATTGTCAGAAAGCTACGAGCTCCTCTTGGACCAGTCTTATGCGCGAGGGCAGAGCACAAGTTCCAGACTCGTTCGGTGTACAAAATGGGCCGGACATGAAACTTGAAGTAATGGAAGAAAAACTACTGAGGGATTTAACTAGGGAGATTGCCAACCTCCTTTCAACAATTACTTCTCCTTGTTTAAACCCCGGGCTTCCTGTTTTGGAGCATTCAGGCCATGTCGGACGTATTGACGTGTCTGCTCTCAAGGATTTGCTTGCATTTAAATCCAACTCTATGGTGGGGTATGTATACTGTTCTCTCTTTCGAACTTCTTTTCTTGGTAACTTTTTGATGAAAAGAGAGCTAATAATGTATCATGTTTGCAGTTTCCTCCTAAATCACAGAAACGTGGCCCTCCCCGCACTGCAGATCTGTTTGGAAGTATTCACATGGACAGATGGGGAAGCAACCACCAAAGTCTGTTGCTTTTGTGGTGTTGTTGTTCTTCTAGCGATTCTTACAAATAACGTTGAGCTCAGAGAATTTGTGTCAAAAGATTTGTTTTCTGCGGTCATTAGAGGCTTAGCCATGGAGGCAAATGCTGTTAACAGTGCTGATCTAGTTAATCTATGCCGTGAAATATTTATTTATCTCTCTGACAGAGACCCAGCTCCCCGTCAGGTCAGTTTTTTAATACAGAATTAACCACTCACAAGTCCCTTGGCATGTTGTATTGTAAAAGCTGACTTTGGAGTATCTTGGTTTGATCGTTTTCCCACTGGTATCAGGTTTTGCTTTCACTTCCTTGTCTCACACCCAACGACTTGCGTGCTTTCGAAGAAGCTGTGGCGAAAACTCCGAGTCCCAAAGAGCAGAAGCAACTCATGAAGAGCTTGTTGCTGTTAGGTACAGGAAACAACTTAAGAGCACTTGCTGCTCAGAAAACCGTGAATGTTATTACCAACGTCACTTGTAAGGATTCTTAACTCTTCTACACGGCGCAAATTTCATATTAATCCTCAACTTTTTGACATGTTAAAAAACTTTTCCTGCTTCTAGTAAGGACACGCGGACCGGCAAACACTTCCGAAGCTAAAGAAGACGAAGGGGAAACAATCGGGCTGGCCAATGTTTTGTGAAGAGAAACCATTACAGTATGAAGTTAAAAAGAGACGGGAGGGTGAATTCTTACAACGAGACCGAAGTTGTACAGATATGTAAATTACTCAAGAAAGAAGATTTTGCGAGAGAGACAACAAGAAGCAGCTCTTTTTTTTTGGCGCACAGATGATGATCAGATACATTGAGGAGAAGTATTTCCTTGAGCTTATGATGCATAAACGAGGTTTTTCATATCGAACTTGCTATCAAAACGTGATGCTTACTTCTCTAGAACACGCCCTTTTTGTGTTGTACACAATTTTAGACACATTGACACATCCCATCGAGATATAGTTTTGTGTACTCGAGGGTTCAAAAGGTTCAACATGTTTCCACATGGACCAAGTGACACGCCATCAACCCCATCTACCAAAAATGTGTCATCACTTTGTTCCCAACAAGTAAAATTTAGGATGGAAAGGCTCATACTCATTTTCCAAGTTAATTCGCCATTAGACCATGGCACGTACGTATGGGCCGGCCTTTTTTTGTTTTTTTCTCTCGATAATTTACAAATAAGTCTATATTATGTACATAACTACAAAAAAACAATATCTTGTCGTGAATAAGTAAAATCAGGAATATGATAGTGTGTTTGGATGTGTAGGCGATGCATTTGTACATGATCTTTAGATCCAAAAGAACTGAATATACTAATATATATTATGAATTTGGCCCTACTCTATTTGACATCACATATCTTACAGAAATTTCATATGACCTTCAAATATTCGAAAAGCCAATATATATATGTATGATCATAACCGTGAATGAAAACAATCTCTTTCTGAGAACACTATTGCTACACCTATCTGAATTACGTGACTTATTCGTCTGCTATATGTAAGTATGTTTTCATTTGTCAAAGTGTATCTAAGTATGTTAATATTATCCTCTTTCTATGTACGTAATAAATTATCATTCTTGCTTGGCACTAATTTGCACGTTAAATATTTGACAACTGTATATATATATATTTGGAATCATAATCCAATATTAACGAACTTCAGATAATTTTTTATGACAATTTCGGTCAGCTTATAAAAACAAAAAAAAAAAAACAATTTCTACGACGTGGACAGACTTTGGAGCTTGTATAATTAGATTAAGACCGTTGTATGTTATCCTCACGTAGATTGAATCTTAGTCTGATTATAATATTTTTCTTTGACAATATATAATGACTCAATAATTGGGATCGTTGATCCATCTTAAATTTTTTTTCTTTTCTTTTTGATGAAGGATCGCTCTTACATTTAAGTAAAAGAAGAACCTTACGAAAATTGTTAGGTGAATTAGACACGAGAAAAAGAACCAAAAGAAGAAGAAGATAAGAGCAGATCTGTAACCTCTTTGATGATAAAAAGGTTTAAACTTGTATAAATAGTTGTGTTTGTTTCTGAACATATATGATTGATAAAATTAAAAATGGTAGAACCACCATAAGTGGATAAATCATGTGGTTGTGACATACTTTCTAGCTAGGAGCAAATTCAGCACTAATCTAATGATTTTTTTATTTCTGATCACTGACCTAATTAACAATTAACACAATGACTCGAATTTTTTATATTCTAAGCTAGATCACTGGCTACTTTTCGCCCTAAGATTCAGATCCTAAAACTTATTTTATCTTTAGATTTCGTACGTATCACTTTTCACATATGTTGAAAATTGGGTTGCATGAATCCAAGACGTCAGATATACAATGTGGACACAGTAACAAGAATAAGTCACGAGTGCCTTAAGGAGTTGTAATCACACAAACAAAAAAGTCCAACACAATTGACACTTCAAGGCAGTTAAAAATTATATGGGGTCATCTTTTGGGTTGTGTGTTTGATCTGGCAAATCATACATAGCTCAAGGTTGAGAACATAGTTGGCCTTATGTTTACTGTAATATAGCTCATACTTGAACAACTTTTTTGTCATTCTACACGATATATAATAGTTAAAGGCAAACTTAAATGACATATTTAAAACTTAAAATTTGAGGTTGGTTGTATTAAGTCGGCAATCGGCATTTAGGTTTTGTGTCAGAAATTTTCGTATAATTGTTAGAGGCAAGCTCAAACTTACATTACACAGTTCAAATATTATAAACAAGCTATGCATAACCAAGCGTTGTTATTGCATATTTGATAAAGTCAATCCTATATATAATTTAATCATACCGTCAAATATGCTAATGAAATCAAATGGCTAAAATATTAATTAACCTTTTATAAAAGTTTTATTCCATTTTATCGTGTTCAAATATTTTTATTTTCTTATTTTAAATATACATATATTTTATAATACTAAAAGAGAAATCATCATAAAAGATTTTGCATAAATTTGGTCTAATATAATTCGTCCATATTATTTTATTATATTGTATGTTTTGTTCTTACAATGAGTTAAAATTAAAGAAAGTAAAAAAATCTAGAAAATATTAATAATTCTAAATGAAAGTATTTATAAATTAAAATTAAAATTTATTTTTTAACTCCAATTAAAACTAATTTGAATACTAAATAGCAAATTAACCTACCAGGAGTTCCTCAATAAACCCCAAACACCTTAGTTGTTCAGATCAGAGAAAGTAGTTAAAATCGACGGTCAGGATTTGACCATTTGTGCTAGTTTACCTGCAGATAATAACATTCTCTCTCCCCTATTTGTCTATTTATTTACTGTCTCTCTCTCTCTCCACTGTGTTTACAAATTAGAATCTTCTCTCTTCTCCTCTCTCTCTCTCCCTCTCCAAGCAGGACCGTACACGTCTCTCTCTATTTTCAGAAAAAAATCGAATTCGTATATTTCTCACACTCGCGTAATATTCTCTCCTGTTTTCTGCTCGATTCCTTCATTTCTCTCTTTCGTGAGACTCTCCATCTCGTTCTGGTCTTCGAATCGCTTCTCTGTTCTTGTCTTCTTACATTTGACGTTCAAACAGGAATCTCAGGCTTTAGCTTCGGAGCTTCGAAAATCCAATTTCCATCTCCGTTTAGATTTTTTTTTTTGGTTTCCGGTGATCGTGGACTTTACTATTCACCTTTTCAACAATCAGACCCAATATTTGGATCACGCGGAAAACGCTTGAGGTAAGCAATTCAGATCCACCATTTTTTTTGTTTTTGTTTTTGGGTTGAAGTTGTGTTTTGTCTCTGGGAAACAACATCTGGGAGATTTAAGTTCAACCTAATTCATGTCATGCTTAGAGGGGTTATTACCAAAAACGGGAAATTTTTAGAATTTGGTTTCATGTTAGCATCATTTATAGAATAGCCTTTCGGGATTTGTGCCTTTTTGCGTTAAAAGAGTCTCAGATTTGGATTCACTTTTTGAACACGCTTTGCGTTTTTTATAATGTTTTGTGTATTTAAAAGAAAGCTAGTCAAAGCTGATTCATTACAGCTTCACTGATCTCTGTTTACTCTCAGCTCTGTTTTTCCTTCTCTGAAAAGTCTCATCTTTTTTCTGTTACTGCTACTTTTCTATTCGACGTGTAGAAAATTCATTAGATTTTTGTTGGGTTCTGTTTATAGATTATGAATGTTATATAGAGTATTTACAAAGGGAATATTAAATTACAGGGATTGGTTTCCTTACACTAACACCCTTGATACCATTGTTACAGGACTTTTTTAGAATGGACAGCACGGAAAGATACGAGATTTCCGGTTTGCTGATCCAAATCTGAATGTTGTACTTGTACCTGTTGATGTCTGGATAACATCTTTGTGTACTTTTGATCGGCGATAATATTATTCTGGGAGTGCAAAAGGAAATTGGTGGATCTATAAGATGACAATGCTGGCATCACTTTTCCATACTTTTTCATCTAAAATGTCTTCATTTTCGACCTCTGATCACGCCTCTGTGGTTTCACTCAATCTCTTTGTTGCACTTCTTTGTGCTTGTATTGTGCTTGGCCATCTTTTGGAGGAGAACCGATGGATGAACGAATCCATCACCGCCTTATTGATTGTAAGTTCACTGAATCGTCTATTATCTAGAATAGAAGGGAATCACAGGACGTTAATGCTTCTGTATATGTATGATTGATTACTGAGTTAAACTTCAGGTAGCTAACTAGTCATCTATGTTTCATCTCGAATAACGTTTTAACGATTTGGTTGCAGGGACTGGCCACTGGTGTTGTCATTTTGTTGATAAGTAATGGGAAAAGCTCACATCTTCTGGTCTTCAGTGAAGATCTTTTCTTCATATATCTTTTGCCACCCATTATATTCAATGCAGGGTCAGTTTTTTAAATCATTTGCTCCTTGTTTGGGATAATGGACTTTGACAATGTTTTGTGCTGTAGAGGAAGATTTTACTGAATGGTATATGAACGACCTGATATGTTTAGTAACACGAGTTCTACCCAAACCAAAAAAGCAGTTCCATAAAAAGATGCAAAACAAGACTTTACACCAAAATTAATTTTTAAAAACAGGCACTATGTGATTCTAGGTGGTATAAGTACAAAACTTTACAGATGTTGATTAGGAACTTAAAGTTCTGCTTCTATAAATACCTGTCATAGATCAACTTGTGTTGTACTTGTGTTTGTTGAAAAGAGAGAGGGCGTCATGTGTTTGGCCAATTAGTTAGATTTATTCACGTGCACGTTGGTGGCCCTGCTTTGTCGTTGTCATGAATTTACTCTCTTCAGCTTCCTTGTTCCCTATACGCCTTCCACTCTGATGGGTAATTTTATTCTTCATTGTTGTCTGTTTCAGGTTTCAAGTAAAAAAGAAACAATTTTTCCGCAATTTCGTGACTATTATGCTTTTTGGTGCTGTTGGAACGGTTATTTCTTGCACTGTCATAACTCTAGGTAACTTACTCCTTTTCTTTTGGCTGAAATGCCGTTGAAAGCTGCTTACGGACTAGGTCCTGTGGATCATCAATCTGTTAGGTTGCCAGATAATTTTGTACATCTACTGATAATCTGTTGGTGCTTGAAACAGGTGTAACGCAGTTCTTTAAGAAATTGGACATTGGGACCTTTGACTTGGGTGATTATCTTGGTAATGCCTCTGAACCAATGGCTTTTTTGTTCCATTTGCTTTGCTTTATCGCTTTTCACTCCAGGGGACTTAAGTTTGCTTTTCGGTGTTTTATTCTCAGCAATCGGTGCTATATTTGCTGCAACAGATTCTGTGTGCACACTGCAGGTAATTTGTTTTCTCCGATTACTGGAAGTACTTACAAACCCATAAGCAAAGTGGACCAAAAGTTCTTGTTCCTCTTGTGTTGTCATATAGGTTCTGAATCAAGATGAGACACCTTTGCTTTACAGTCTTGTATTCGGAGAGGGTGTTGTGAATGATGCCACGTCAGTTGTCGTCTTCAACGCAATTCAGAGCTTTGACCTCACCCACCTTAATCATGAAGCTGCTTTTCAACTTCTTGGAAACTTCTTGTATCTATTTCTCCTGAGCACCTTGCTTGGTGTTGCGGTAAGTCCATTTTCTTCTTCTCTACCATTCTTTCTTTTAACTGCTATTTGCATGCTCTTGAGTTCAAACCATCTACAATCTTCGTGATTCATTTTGCAGACTGGTCTGATAAGTGCATATGTCATCAAAAAGCTATATTTTGGAAGGTAAGTATTCGGCGTAATAAATGTGTCCCTGTTCCTTATGTTTTTTTTTTCCTATTTGGTCTAAAGTAGATGTCCCCACATGGCATGTCTCAGACACTCAACTGACCGAGAGGTTGCCCTCATGATGCTTATGGCGTATCTTTCTTATATGCTTGCTGAGGTTAGATTTTATGATATCTTATACCACCTTCGTAGAGGAACTCGGAACACGAATATATTCGGTTGCATTCAAAGACAAAGTATACTGATATTATATTGTTTGGGTTGCAGCTTTTCGACTTGAGTGGTATTCTCACTGTGTTTTTCTGTGGGATTGTGATGTCCCATTACACCTGGCACAACGTAACCGAGAGCTCAAGAATAACTACCAAGTATGATATCTCCTGTTTCACCACCTTTTGCTGGGATTTAAAGTCAGTTCAGAACATTTTGTACCTCCCACTGCTTATTTTATACATTTTCTAATGACACAGGCATACCTTTGCAACATTGTCGTTTCTTGCGGAGACATTTATTTTCTTGTATGTCGGAATGGATGCCTTGGACATTGACAAGTGGAGATCCGTGAGTGACAGCCCGGGAACATCAGTCGCAGTGAGCTCAATCCTAATAGGTTTGCTCATGCTTGGAAGAGCAGCATTCGTCTTTCCGTTATCGTTTCTGTCAAACTTAGCCAAGAAGAACGAAAGCGAGAAAATCAAATTTAATATGCAAGTATGAATCATTCCTACATGGTACTAATGTATTCAATAACTCTTCTGGATCTCAGCTGTTTATATCTATCCTTTGTTTTTCCACCACTCCTCCAGGTTGTCATTTGGTGGTCTGGTCTCATGAGAGGTGCTGTATCAATGGCTCTTGCTTACAACAAGGTATAAAGAGAATTCTCTCCATGACGTTTTCAGTGACACGCAAATTATGAAAATTAACACTTGTATTTATTGCAGTTTACAAGGGGTGGGCACACAGATTTGCGCGGGAATGCCATCATGATCACCAGTACTATAACCGTCTGTCTTTTTAGCACCGTGGTAAGATATCTCTGGATGTATATTGAGTTACTTAACATAATTCTTGGATCGGATATTTGGTTAATAGATCGTCTTGAACCGTGTTTTCAGGTGTTTGGTATGCTGACAAAACCGCTCATAAGATACCTATTGCCGCACCAGAAAGCGACCACGAGCATGTTATCTGATGACAACACCCCAAAATCCATCCAGATACCATTGCTGGACCAAGACTCGTTCATTGAGTTTGCAGGGAACCACAATATGCATCGGCCTAACAGTCTACGTGGCTTCTTGACACGGCCCACTAGAACAGTGCATTACTACTGGAGACAATTTGATGACGCCTTCATGAGACCCGTCTTTGGAGGCCGTGGCTTTGTCCCCTTCGTCCCTGGTTCCCCAACTGAGAGAGACCCTCCTGATCTCAGTAGAGCTTGAGAGAAAAAAATATGGAAGAAGAGAGAAGAAAAAGAAGAAGCTTTTTGTAGAAAAAGGTGATTGAAATTATGCTTTCTGTATAATTTTTTTTATTTGTAATATTGTTTGTGAGGACAGAGAGCTGTCCCAACGTTTTGAGAGCAGAAAGCAAAAAACTTGGCAAAACTTTGAAAGGTGTTATGATGATTGATGTATATTCCATATTTCTTCTCTTGTAACAAAACATACATTTGTTTAAATTTTTGTTATTGGTTCGAACTCGACCGGATCGGATTTGTACGGTTTACGTCGATTTTTGATCATTGGAATAAATGAAAAAGCTCTCTCATGTTCTTGTTTCGACACGATCGTTTGCAACAAGCTCCAACTCTCGAACAAACATTCTGTGCTTTCCAAGAATATTTAGTTGTGCTGCATTAAATACGTTGTCGTTTCAGCTGGACCAGCTCATATAAATAAATCAATCCCATAAGTGCCATGAGCTACCACTGCATTCACAGTCCTTGTACAATCCGCCATCTCTCTCTCGATTAGATCAGGCGTGAATCTCGATAATGGCTACAAGTTTCACCGTCTCCATCTCCACGAAAGCTCGTGTCTCTGTACATCTCTCTCTCTTCTTCTTCTTCTTCTTCTTCTCGTCGATATATAGCTATACTTTAATTTGCTCGTATAGTTAAGATCATTTGCGTCGATTATATGATGATTATCGTTTTCACGTTGTAGACACTTAATGCTGTCTCGTTCATTATCATAACATTTCTTTTGTCTAATTTAATGAACTTTTGTTTGTGATCAATCAGAACCCACTTGCATTTAAAACCTGTCAATTACTTGAATCACAAATTTTTAGCTTATAGTTGTAAGCTAGAAACTCCATCATTGCTTCTTGGTCTGTAAACGAAACCTTTGTCTTCGTTGATGCATGATGGAAACAGGCTACAACGACAAGTTTCTTCCAGAAACCGGCTTCGATTTTCAACAATGGAAAGACTAATCTCTCATTCAGTCTACGACGTCCGACCCCTGCAACTCGCCTTGCAATCTCTTGTGCAGTACGTTGATTTTGAACTTCCACTTTTCTTTGAGTTCTTGAGCCTGTTTGATCTTTGCGTTACAGAGACTTTTCAAAATGTAACGTGAGGTGTTTGTGGTTCAAGGTCAAGCAAGAGACGGTGGAGAAAGTGTCTGAGATTGTGAAGAAGCAACTGTCGCTGACCAAGGATCAAAAAGTTACAGCAGCAACCAAATTTACTGAACTTGGAGCTGATTCTCTTGACACGGTATCCACCAAATTGCTCCATCCATTTGTTTTTTTTTTTCTTCATCTCATAACTCATTGCCCATCATGAACAATTTCGGCTCTATGAGAGTTCTTTGGTTTTTGCAGGTTGAGATAGTAATGGGTTTGGAGGAAGAGTTCGGGATAACAATGGCGGAAGAAAGAGCAAAGGAGATTGCAACAGTCCAGCAGGCTGCTGAACTCATTGAAGAACTCGTCCAAGAGAAAACCACTTGATTAAGGAAACAACCCAAAGAAGAAGAAGAAAAAAACAGAGGCTTGTTGTCTTTGTTCTTGTCTGTTCTCAAATGTGTTGTTTATCATTTCTCAAGTGTCATGCTTGCATGTCTTTGCCCTCTACTGGTTTATTCTGTCGATCGTTGAACTACCACTATGAAAGCTTTCTTTTAGATTATCAGTATGAGGAATAGACAGATTCACAAGAAACTTAGATTCAAAAAAAGCAAGGAAGCATGATGCTACATGTTTATTCGGGAGTACAGACGGACACATACTACGTAGTCCCATAACACAAGACTAAAACACTAGAAAGTAAACTCAAGCCTTAAAAAGCGGCAATACCTTGACTCCTACGAGATCGTACCCAACTTCTATTTACAGTTTTAAGAAGATGAGGGAGATGTTTGCTACTCTAGTCCTATTCCCAATCAGCATCGAAAAAGCCAGCATCCTTCATCTCTGAGTAGTATACATTCTCCAAGTTTAGATCTTCTTCCTGCAGCAAAGCCACTCGCATGAGAGAGAGAGCGAGAGAGAAGATGAATGATGAGGGACTTTACCTGGAAAAAGTCTGCGAGAAAAGTAATGTAAAGAAGAGGAAGGTATAAAGCGTGGTAGCAGACACTCAAGATCCCATACAACCTGCAAGCATGTACATTTTTTTTTAATGTTCCTTCGGTGTTAAAAGGCAGATAAAAGCTGAAAACAAGACAGTATTCTCTGTTGGCGTGTTTTTAGATAGAGTTACCAGAATCCAAAATGAGCACCGTTTGCAGTAAACGCAGATGCAACTAGGTAAACTCCGTACAATGCGAACATGATGGTTATGTACTTGTAAAACGCAGGCCTTGCTGTGAAAACCAGATGATAGGAAGGATGAGAAATAGAAACAAACCAGTGAAGACTATTATGGGCTAGTGCGAGTACAAGGAAGGTGGAAGCGTCAGATCAACTTACCGGGTAATCTTTCTCTCCACCTAGAGTTGTACATCAAGAATATCATCCCATAAACGCCAGTGAGTAGAAGCTTGTGAATGACCCATAATCCCCATTTGAACTTTTGTATATTCTCATTGTTGTCAATAAAAAACGGCACACCAAACCCAAAGAGATAAATCGCCTGAAGAAAATGGTATTAATTCGGAAGTCTTATGGAGATGGTAAGGCCTAAACTTATGTACGAAAGTTTTGCATAACCAACTTCAGCCATAACAACCTTCGATTTGTTCTTTCAGAAGGTAGAGGAGTAGAAAAATGTAAACAAGATGATACCTTGAGAAGGAAATCGAGACCAATAATAAACCCCGAGATTAAGAAAGTTCTAGTTAATGCTTCTGCGCCGCTTGCATAGTTTCCTTGGAAGAGAAAAGCCACCAAGCTCACTTCCAGGAACAACATTCCAGATGTTGTGAACAAAGTTAATAGATTCCAAACTACTTCCTTCCCAGGAGTGCATTCCCAACCCTAGAACATGCAAACACACACAAATTTACCAAACAGGAAACACGAATAAACGGATACAAAGTCACTGCGTAAAAACATTTTCTCATTCAGGGAACTTCCATAAACAGTCATTACAGTTACGATCAGTGCCCATGAACAATTCGAGATCAAAAAGTTTCTAAATTGAGTTTCACCAAGCCTAAAAATAGTCTTAATTCAATCAAAGTTCTGATTTTTTCATCACTCGAGAGCTGAATCTAAATCAACCAAACCTGGAGGCAGCACCAAGCAAGGTTGAGCAAGCTAACGAGCCAAAGACAGCCATAATAAGCGATCATGATGTAGGATCTCCGATTCGAGAGTTTGGAGAAGCTCTTCTTCGCCTCGTAAGCTAAGTAAGCGACGAAGAAGAGAGAAGCAGCAACGAGAACCGTGTTGTGTAGGAATCCATGGCACCTATCAACCCATCCGCCGATAAACCCGCCGCCGCCTCCGTACCCTTTGGCCGTCGAGTTAGGGTTTAGCCGTGAAATCAGAAAAGGTGACGCCGCTAATTCCTCGAGAACTCGCATTTCGTCAATGGTGGGGGTACGAATCACAGGAGAGAAAGCTAGAGCGTGGAGTAGAAGGAGCGACACTGCTTTTGGATATTTTGGTGGAATCTACTTGGATGGATTTGACACAAATTTGCAATGTCGATATGATTTCGAAACAGTGAGGTTTGAACAAGCAAATATATGATAGTTTTTGGGCCTTTACGTAATTATTATAACATATTGAGAACCCTTCTTCTCTCATCAAGATCGTGTATATGCTTAAAAATTAATTTGCTTCTAACTGATATCAACAATCATGTGCTTTATAATGCAAAACTAATTAGCAGTTTATTAACACATTATCATTCACACTCTGATATCGTGTTTATTAGCAATTAGTAAATTATTTGCTTTTTAATTATTTCACGACACAGTCTATGCATGCATGTTAGTAGACAATATTATTAGGTATCTATCGTAGGTGCGTTCGCATGAAAGAGAAGTCTGAGGCTAAGTAAGTCAAGATCTGACTAGTTATGTTGGAATCTTTCTTGTCGAAAAAGACTAAACGATCGAGTAAGTCTACATATAATTAGGACAAACCAGCCTTTGAATCTATATGTGCTTGTCCCGTGTAACGCGTCAGTGGAAATCGAGAACCCGTGTCTTCATCTTCTTGAGTTACTAATAAAACTCCAACGTTGGAGTGATAAGGCACATCGAACTTGTAAAGCCTGAGATTGCCGAGACGAGATGTCATAGTTATCTTCTCCGATCTCCGTAGAAATAGTCTTTCTAGTAAAATTCCTTAACTAGATTACTCGTACATTCTATGTAACTCTTTTCTAGACACAAAGCAATGAAAATTAGGGTTGACGATTAGGTTACCTCCTGGCCACCTGTGATTTTATATGTAAATGGGCTTTTCTAGTTTACACAAGACATTTATCGTATGGTCCTGTACTTACTTTTGAAGTTTGGTTTTTTGTTGTTGTTGAACAGTAACATTTTAATAGAAACTGTGCTTAGGCTTGAGCAATGCATGTGACTACAGTGGCAGACAAATTTATTCAAAGGAGAATTAAAGCAAAAATAAATCATCCAATTGACCTAAAAGTCAAATAAGGCAGATACATGCAAGTGATATGTCTCTTGGAATTTTTCAGTTTTCATGTAAATGATTTGTCGCATTGTGACAGGAGTAGATAATAACTTTATCGTTTCCTCACATTTTATGTTTTATTTTTTAAAAATTGTTATGGTGTAATTTATTGTTAAAGAAACAATGCTGTTTCAGAAAATTTCTATACATCTTAACTTTCGAAAATGAAAGTTATGAATTTGATGAAGGGCAATGGAGGAGAAAGCTATGGAGTATGGAGATTATAATGTTGGGGTTGCTAGAAATATTGAAATTGAAACCATATGCTTAAATTAAAGGAGACATAAATGGGGTACTGTGAAAACGTGAGTAAAACTAAATTCATACATCATAGTACAAAGACTCATTTAGACAAAAAAATGCGTGAAAACAACTAGACATATTATGATACCAATGTCCACTTCAACTTGTACTTTGTATTATTCAGCCAAACGTTCTCTTTGCTTATATCATTTACCCTTATTAGCTCGTCATTCTAAGCAATCTTTTTTGTTCGTTTCTGATATCTTTTGATGCCGGTTTAGCGATGGCGCTCTAGAGCTATACATTTTTTTATCTATATAAAATACATCATTGGTTTAAAAGTAATCTTTCTGCAATAATTTGTATGTTTTTACAAAAATATATAATCACATTGTATTGCTATGATACTCTCAATTTGTTCAATACACCGTTTTTTTTAATCCTTAAGCATAGAGAAATAGGAAGAATATTAAAGAAAATGCATGCTCATCGATAACGTGGCATATCGTTCTTGGTTGGCACTTCAGTATTTTCTTGCCCATGATGACACTACAAATAGGGAAAACATGTCATTTATATGTAAAAGATTTAAAATATCGTTATCATTGTAAATGTTAAATGCACTGAATTTGCCAAAATCTGCAAATTGCTTGAAGTTGATGATATAGTTTCGGGTTTGAAACAAAAAGAAAAACTTGTTAGAGAAGCTAAAAGAATAGTACTACAATTTTACTGAAGGTTGACATTATCGACTGATTTGACATTGGAAAAAGACAGCATGTCATGATTGTTATCCCATATGATATGTCAGACGAAATAAAATTTATATTATAAATTAATTAATGTGTTGATTAATAAATAATTGCTATATAGATGACATTCACAAATATCCGATCGGAAAATGGTGGTGTAACCCAAAACCCAAAGAATACGAAGAGGAGGAAAAAAAAAAACTGCTGCCCGGTTTAGTTGATTACTATTCTTCGCCAGCTTGGTTGAGTAGAAATCGAACCGATATAATTAGAAGCAGAGACTACTCGGTTTAGCGCGCGGACACATATACACTTTATCTAATAATGAAAAAAGGGCTCAGTTAATTAATGTGAACGTGTATCACTGTCAAAAACTGTAAAAGATGAAGAAGACACACACAGTTGATGCTGGTCGTCGTACAACTTACGAAGGGTCTTTCTCTTAGCTCCTCGGCGTCTTTTTTTTAGGGTTTGTGTTCTTCGTCTTCTTCTCTCTTTCTCAGTTCGTGGGTTTTTTTTTTTCTCTCTCAAGTTCGGAATTCGGCAGAGATTTTGCTTCAAGGGTATTTAGGTTTTCTTCTCTGTTCGATTTTTTTACCGTGTTTGGCAACTCTTCCGTGGAGTTGAAGAAATTGTAGGCGATGGAGGAGATTAAGCTGGAAAACGAGTTGAACCTCTGTAGGGTGAAGGGTGAGGGTCTGCGTAAAGCATTGGATAAGGTTTACGCTCACGCCACTGATATCATTCTCTTCAGTGTTCAGTGGAAGGATTTGGATGATTTTTTGAAATCTGCCGAAGGTAAATTAGAGGCGAGGTTCAGGGAATTAGAGTCCAAGGAGGTGGAGTTACAAGATAAAAGCTTTGCACTTGAACAAAGGGCTAAAGTGGTCGAAGCAGCGGAAGCTGAGGGTGTTGATTTAGAGATGAAATCTGATGGGTTTCGGATGGAAGTTGACGCAAAGAGGAAAGAGCTCGCTTTTCTTAGGAACCAGGTCGAAACTTCTCTAGCCGAGTCCAATGCAGAGGAAGCGAGACTATCCCAGCTCAGGAAATCGGTGGATGAGTGTACGGCAGAGCAAATGTCAAAGGCAAGTCAGCTTAATGAGACGGTGGAGTCGTTGAGAAAGACTCGGGTTGAGCTTGATTCGAAATGTGAACAGTTAGCACTGATGAAGACTGATCTTGAGAGATATCGTGCTGAGGTCAGCGCAGAGATGGAACATTTGGGTAGAGCTCAGACTCGCAGGAGAGGATTGGACGTGGAGATTGAGAGAAAGACAAACGATCTCACCCTAGTTCAGGGTGAAGTTGCGGAATGTGAGAAGCTGCTGGAGACACGGTTCTCGGAACTAATAAAGACTCAGAGTGAGCTTGGTTTTAAGCGGGAACAGTTGGGACAGATGAAAACTGATCTTGAGAGGTATCGTGTTGAAGTCAGCACAGAGAAGGAGCATTTGGAAAGGACTCAAACTCACAGTAGAGAACTGGAAGAAGAGACTGAGAGAAAGCGGAAGGATCTTACAGCGGTTCTTGATAAAGTTGCGGAATGTGGGAGGCAGCTTGAATCGGTGGAAAAACAACTAGATTCCCAGCAGAAGCTGCTTGAGACACGGTCCTTGGAACTTGTCTCTAAAGAGAAAGAGCTGGAAGTACTTAGTCTGGACATTGACTTAAGGGAACAGAAGGTCATATCACTAAATAATGACATGAAGGAGTCTTGCCAACAGATGGAATCAAAAGCCAAGGAGTTGGAAGACATTCAAAGGCTAATTGAGGAAAGGAATGCGCATTGTGAATCACTCAAGCTGTTGATTGAGGAACACAGTGAAGAGCTATCTTCCAAAGAGAAGCGACAGAATGAGATAACGGAGGCTATTCGTAAATTATCTTTGGAGATTGTCTTTAAAGAGAAGACATTGGAAAGAGCTAAAGTTTTTGTCCAGCAGATCTCTGAGAAACAACATTCAGCAGAGAAAAAACTGGATTCGACTAGAAGACATCTTGATAGATGCATTGCTGAGCATGAGTCAACGAAAAAGGAACTTCGCTCTGTGAAGGATACAGTCAGAGAGTGCCTCCAAGACCTGGATATCAAAGAGAAGGAGTTAAATTCTGTACAATCTCTACTCATTGAAAGAAATGAACAAGTTGAGGAAGGAGAGAAGAAAATGCAACATTTGAATAATTCCAATGATGAACTTATCAGACATCTCAAATTGAAACAAGAAGAGGTTTGTGCAATCAACAAGGCGATCAGGGAATGCTCAGGTGAATTGGAGGCTAAGAGTAAACTTCGTGATCAGGTTCAAAGCTCAGTTACTGACCTTACTGCTCAGCTCAAATCAAAAGAATGCGATCTTAGTTCTGTCAAGAAAAAGATTAAAGACAGCTTGAAAAATTTGCAATCAAAAGAGGAGCAGCAAGTCAGATTGAAAGCATCGTTGAAGGAACGTGAGCAAGGACTTGAACTGAAAGAGAAGGAGCTTGGTGCTCGGGAGGAAAGGATTGATAAAAAGGATCAGCAACTGAAATCTACAGAACAGAAGTTGGCAAAATCTTTTAAGGAAATTGAGCTGAAAGCAAAGCAATTGTCGAGCTTTTGTCAACAACGCAACTCGGATCAACATGTTGACTTGGTACGAGACGCTAATGCATGCGACGAGAAAACTTTGCAGTTACTCTTACGTGGGCATCTGAAGAAATGTCCTCAGCTTCACCTCGATGTCTTGCATTCTCTTAAAGCATCTTCTGATCCGGCAAAGCTTGTGTTAGACACAATACGAGGGCTTTACTCCGCTCAGCAAAGGATGGCAGTAACAAATCTTGATGCAAATAGTGTTAGGAGTAGCATCTGCTTGCTGGAATGCTTAATGGATATGTCACCAAAACCCAATACTGAAGTACAAGGAGAAGCTGTCAAATTTGCCACCGAATGGAAGAACGCAACGCTGATTAAGGCAGAGAATCCTGCGGAGTTGTTGGGTTTTCTTCACTTTCTTTCTGCATTCAGTTTGGCATACACTTTTGATGCCGAAAAAGTTCAGAATTTTTTGGATGTCGACTTTCTTCGCAAATATGCTCCGAGTCTATGCGAGGCTCTTGGAGTAACAGCTTCAGCACCTGGTATGTTTTCTTAGTAAAAAGGTTTACTTTTTCCCGCTTGTCTCTCTCACTCTTCAAGTAACGTATCTGAAAATCAGTGGTGTCTTAAGTGACATAAAGATACTTTTCCCGATTTTTTTGTGTGTAGCCATTAATATTATTCTTTAAACTTGATCCCGTATAATCTAGATATCTGATTTCAGTACAAGCAAAACAATACCAAACCTTTAGATATTTAAGAAATAACAGTTAAGTTCTCTTCTTATAGTCTTGTGATGCTTATTGAATTTTTGTTTGGACAGTCAACAATGCACTACTATTGGATGATAAGCCTGAACAGCAGCCTCCTGAAGCACCAATCAGCAACAGTAGTGATTCTCGCTCCCCGGATGTACAAGAAAACATAGCATCATCTCCTTTGGCTAATGAAGGTGCTCTTAGGGACATTGTAGGCTCACCTTCTTTTTCACCGAATGAAGTCTCTACCGAACTTCCAATGTTAAAAGATCCAGGCAGGTTTGTTCTAACTTCTGTCGAGGATGCACTCATGGGTGCTCGTCAGAGGGGGGAATTGAGTTTAGCAGAGCCTATAGTTAAGACTTTGGTTCCCCTTTTGGAGGAGCTGACACGGGTTATAAGATCTTTCGACCCTGATCTACAGTCAGATGCAACAAAAGTGGCACATCAATGGAGCTCGATGATGGGAGGCAGTGGTCAAAAGTCGCAGCTCGAGGCTTGGGCCTTTCTGCAATTCATTGTGGCGTATGGATTGGTAAAACAAACTAATCAAGATGAAACTTTACAGTTCGCCTCGTATGTTGCTCACTTCAAACAGGCTCCAAAACTCTTTCTATCTCTTGGTCTCAGTTCTGCCATCCCAAGTAAGTTGTACTTATACAACACATATTGTTCTCTTTTCGTTATTAAATAATTTCCTGCTTAACATTTTTGATACACAGAAGACTAACGGAGTACGTATTACTCTTCTTTTTTTTTTTTTATCTCTACAGATTTTGTTAATCAGCTCCTAAACAAAGCCCTATATTTTCCGGCAATCCGGTTTATGTTTTCCTTCAACGTGAAGAACAACTTTTTTCCCCTACTTTTCTTGAAGGAAGAGATCATGAATCTTAGACGTTCTGCCAAGGAAAAGAGAAGATTTGAATCACAGGTTAGAGCTTGCTTCGATCCATCTCTTGGCACACTGTATAATTTCATTGTCGTTGATGGTTATTTTTTTTGTAATCTATGTTGGCTTATAGGCTGAAGCTAACAGAGATGCTGCTAAATTGAGAGACATAATGGAACTCATTGAAGACTTCAAGCTGGAAATTGATCTTCCTGTGGACCTTATCCGCAAATTCATGGTTCCTAGGGAAATTCAAAATCAGAACCAACGTGTTGTCTCAGTATCTTTCCCAGCTCAATCAACGCAGATACCTCCACCTCCACGGTTTCATATGCAGGCTTCACACACAGTCATTCACAACTCATACATCGCCACTCATGGCTCAAACCCGTTCCTTCCAACAAGCTTCGGTGTGGCACCAAATCCACAGGTCATAGACGTGGAAACATATCAAGCTGGTGGTTCAGCTGCGTTCCAAGGTCAATCTCCATACCACCCTGTTAATAAACGTCCAAGGGTGGATCCTGCGGGTCCTGGACCAGTGATTAGACCTTGTTTCAATCCACCATCAGGATATGGCAGATTCTAGTGTTCAGTCTCAAGGCTAAAGGCTTAAAGCTAGCTAAGTAATAGGAAGTAACAAGGAAATGGTTTATGTATTTTGGGGTAGAATCTAAATAGGTTTAGGTTATGGGTTATAACTGCACCATCTATCTCCCAATTTCTCTGATCACTGTGTAAAGATTGTACAGAGGGGGAGCCTTTGTTTCATAATATGCTCAATGCTATTTGAGTTTCTCTAATCTGAACAATCTGAAGCTTCAAGACCTCTACAATTTAAAAGTAATAATAACTGCATGATTAGTTGTTATTAGTTAGAGAAGAATTAGTTACATAGACGCAATTTAAAAGATTCTGTAAAGTATCAACAGTGACAAAATAATAAAATAAGATAATAGTAAAAACGAAAGAGGTGGTGGGGTTTTACGAAATTTTCCTTCACTTTTCTATTGTTCTCCGATATTCAGACGAGGAGTGAGAAACTGAGAACAATAATTTTTTTTTTTTTTTTTTGATAACCTATTAGGGATAATAACTGCATGACTATTTGTTATTAGTTAGAGAAGAATTAGCTACACCCAATTTAAAAGATTAAGTATCAATAGTGACATAATAATAAAATAAGATAATAGTAAAAACGAAAGAGGCTGTGGGGGTTTTACTTTGAACAAAATTTTCCTTCACTTTTTTCGATTGTTCTCTGATATTCAGAGAGAAGTGAGAAACTGAGAACAATAAAGCAGACGTGAAGATTCATCAAGTTCGTTCCTTTTTTCGAGTTTTTGTATTTCTTTGGTGGTGAACTTTAGGGTTGTTGTGCGTTAATTAGTTTATGGGTAGCTTGATGGAGAAGGCAGCGAGTCGCCTAGAGCTTGTTGATTTAAGCAAGCAGAACTTCCGGCGAACCCTTGATTCCTTGCAAGAAGGCGCTCACTCGCTTCTTCTGCTTTCGGTTCAATGGAAAGAAATCGAGGCGCATTTCGATTCCACGAAAAGCGTTCTCGAGGAGCGAGCGAAGGAGCTAGAAGCAGTGGAGGAATCGATGAAGGGCCAAGCTCTGGAGCTGGAGAGGAAGGAGAAGGAGATTAGCTCGATTCGTGAGTCGTTTGAAGCGAGACTGAGCGCTTTGGAGAAGAAGGAGGAGAGTTTCGTTTTGGAACAGAAGGCAGCGATGGAGAAACAGAGGGGAGAAGTTGAACAATTGGAGGGATTTACGAAGAGAATCGAATCGTTGGAGAGATTTTCCGATGAGAAGGTTAAGGAACTCGATGAGAAAGCGAAAGAGCTCGAATTGAAGGTGAAAGAGGTACAGCGACAGAAAGAACGGATTAGCGCCGGAGAGAATCTGAGACGTGAATTTGAGCCACTAGTTTCATTGTTGGCTAAAAGCATAGGAGGCTCAAGTGTTGTTACAATGCCTACAAACTGTTCGACCTTTCACCAGAACGAAAACGCGACAGAGCTTGCGGATGATTTGGTTAAGAAGAACGAATCCTTGGCAAGAATGATTCCGTATTTGGACCCGGCGAAGCTTGTTTTGGATGCTGTAGAAGGGTCTTTTAAGTTGAATATAGATTTTGGAGAAGCTGATGATAGACTTGATAGTGTTATTAAAAGCTGCATCGTTCTGTTAGAGAAACTGATACGGATGAATCAACGTATCACACGGAAGGTGAAAGAGGAAGCGACTCCACTTGGGATTGATTGGGTAGGCAAGGCAAGAACCAATCCGAACAATGACTTGCGGGTTTTAGGTTGCTTGTTGTTTCTGGCTGCTTACGGTTTGGCGTCTGTGACTACTAGTGAGGTGCTCTTAACCCTTTTACAGCGCTTCCTTTTGTATGAGCAGGCACCGAAACTGTTTCGGCTTCTGGGGTTAGAAGATAAGGTTGCTGGTAATGCCTGCTTCTTATTTTTGGACTGATTAACAGTAGTTGCATGTTGCCCAAAATCTGATACTTGATGCGAATTGCTCTGCAGGTGCGGTTGAAACTCTAAAGAGAAAGGATGAGTACCTCGCAACACTGAGATTCATCTGTGAATTCCGGTTATTCAAGCTTTGTCCAGGAGGGCGACCAGGGGCCCTTTTGAATGAGTACTTGAATTCCTCATTAAGAGCTGCCCGAGTAATTGCTGGCACTGGAAACTCAATGGAGGCACAGGTAAGCTAACCTCTCTCTCTCTGGTTCTATTCAATCTGGCTGATCATGTGTGTTCATGTTCATGTAACTTGATTAAACTTGTTGACTTGGTGTAGAAAGCGAGGAGGGAGAAGAGAAAAAGTGATGCAGTCATGGCCCTTGACTGTATCAGAGAGAAGAAAGCCGAGTCTATGTTCCCGGCTAAAGCTCTTAAACAGCTGAGTGTACTTACGAACAGCGAATCAGCCCCGAGAGCAATGGAACCAGTTCATAAAAGTTATGAAAAAAGACAGAGCACGTCCAATGCTGTAGAGAAATCTAAATCTGATTCTTTTATTTCGTATGAACAGAAGAGTGAAGCCAAACGTCAAAGAATGACTGAACCAATAACTCCTTTTCAGAATTCAACAGGTATGTTGATTCTGTATCAACTTTGCTCGTAAATTAGTAGCTAGACCCGACGTATCTATGCCGCTATGCCATTCGTTTCCAATGACTTGCATCATGCTTTATGTTACACTTTATTTAAGTTTCTGTTTCCTGTGGCTTCTTTACATTTTTGTCTTTGGGGATTTTGAGCCATCACTTTTATCAGAACTGTCTTCATAAGTGATTAGCCGTAGTTGACATTTTTCTTATGCCGTTGAAACATCCAGTGAATCAGCTCAGGGTTGTGTCCGTTCCTTCTGGGGAGAAGATTGAGGAATTAGGAGTAATTCATCATCAGCCAGATGCCAAAGCAACGTATCCCTTAAGCACCGAAACTGAGCCAAACATTTTCTCTGGTTCAATTAACGCGGACATTTTAAGGAAGCTATTAGAAAAGCAACCTCCAGAGGAGAGTGATCTCTCTGCTATTATTAAATGCACCCCAG
This sequence comes from Iljinskaea planisiliqua, assembly GCA_900108845.1. Classification (NCBI taxonomy): domain Eukaryota; kingdom Viridiplantae; phylum Streptophyta; class Magnoliopsida; order Brassicales; family Brassicaceae; genus Iljinskaea; species Iljinskaea planisiliqua. Next base: position 4,122,984 of record FNXX01000002.1, on the reverse strand, counting down.
ATCCAGCAAAGCTTGTTCTACACACTTCCATGGCTCTGTGTCCTAAAAACTCCGAAGGGGGCTACGTGTTCAAACTGCTGGTTACTTCAGATAGCTGTTCCTTATTGTTGGACCAGCTGAAGAAACTCCCGCTTCAAATTGGACATCCTGTGAAAGGCGATGCAAAGAAACTTGCGTATCACTGGAAAGATAAGATTTCAAAGAGTAAGACGGATGAGTTGGAAGTCATTTGTTTCCTAAAGTTTCTAGGTATCTTCGGAATTGTGTCAGAGTTCGAGGCTAATGACCTTCTAGGTCTACTGGACAATTCTTATTGGAGAACTGTATCTCCTGATCTTTGCCAGTTTCTCGGGTTGGACAACGCCATTCCAGGTGATTCCCATTTCTTTACTCTCTCCCACTATTGTTAGTCTCTAAGCGTAGAGATGTAATCGAAATTACAGTCGGTTCTGAGAGATGCCATCTAGTGTAAATGCCTGAACTTGTTCATATGGCTTTTTCTCACAGGTTTCATTCAAAATCTCATAAAAACTGGGCATCGTCTCAAGGCAGTTGACTACATATACTCATTTGGTATGGTCCATAGATTCCAGCCTGTTTCTGCTATTATAAACGATTCCTTGAGGATTACAAAGGAATCTGCAGAGAAGTCATTGAGAGACGCCAAGAACGAATCTGCACCACAGGTAAATAAATTCCCGTCCTTTCTTTGTTTTAACTTCTTATCATAAGAAAACTCGAGAGAGAGTATGTTCTAAAACAAAGCAGACATTACAGGTTGCAGCCATAGACAGGCAGATCAAATCACTAAGAGCCGCCATTAGATGCATATCGTGTCACAAACTCGAATCAGAGTTCCAACTCGGAAACCTCGAGGAAAAAATCAAGTCACTTCTGAAGCTTAGGAGAAACACATCTGATGGATCTGGATCCGGATCAAAACCCGATTTGACAATGAAACAATCCCAGATGGTGATACCACCAAATTCATCAGAGGTTGGTTCTGTCACCAGCAGCACACCTTTGGAACCATCAACTGCAGCTGCTTCCTCCTCCGTGAACCAAACGGGTTCAACGAAAAAGAAGAAGAGAGGACAAAAACGCAGCTTTTCTGGAAACAAACAGAGCTCAGTACACGTTGCTTCGCAGCCAAGAAATCACTTTCCCAGGCATGGCTATTCCTCGAATCAAAGACAGACGTATACGGTCGATCATCACAGCAGAGGTTTCACAGGGACTCCTAACTCCGACTACAATCATAACCAGTGGACACAACCAGAGGGACCTCCCCAGTTTTACCAATATTATCAACATTACGATCCTTTTTACAGGAATGATTTCTAGTGGATTATAGCTTCTTCGGGGGTTTTGTTTTTGTTTGTTTTGTTACATAATGGTCAATAATTTTTAGACTTTCGATTTTGTCAAAATCTTTTTTTTTTTTTTTTTATGGGCTAAAGAAAATATAAATTTAAAGTAAAAAGGTAAAAGAGATTTATTTCCATTAAAAAAAAAAAAAAAAAACAGAGACGGCGACGGCCTTTAAACTTTTCCGTTTCCAGTTCCCTCTCTCTCGATATCCCAATTTCTCCTCTTCACTCGAAATTTAGGGTTTTTTTTAGTTTTTAATTATTCTTTGATCTTCTCCTGAGCAATCTGGCTTTCGGGCTTCAAGTTTTTAGGTATGTTAAACTTGTGGGTTTTTGTTTTCCCGTAGCCTTAGGGTTATGCTTCTGCATATGCATTGGACTTTCTCGTTTTACAGTTGTCCTTAGTGTGTCATTGTCGTACTTTTTTTCGCCGATGGAAAAAAGGTTTCTGCTTTCAATTTCGCCTCCGAGAAAGCAATCGTGTGCTCTGCTCAGATTGTATTGATGATACCATCTTCTCTCTTTTCCTCGGTTATTCTGTGTGTGTGTGTGTGATTCTGCACAAAAAAAAAAGTTAAAACTTTAATTCAATATCTCAGCATTGCAATTAAACCAGACATGACTTGTGATTTAAAAAGTTAAAACTTTAATTCAATATGTCAGCATTGCAATTAAACCAGACATGACTTGTGATTTTTTTCTTGTTATTTATATAATTTTTGTTTGCAGGTCTATAATATTGTTGAACTTTCAGACTGATTTACTCTTAGCCTTGAGTTAGAGGTTTATTTATCTGATGAAAGATGAAGTACATTGTTTAAAGATCTTGCAACTGTTGCTGTCTCTTATATGGTAAGCTGAGTTCTGTCTTCACTGTCACTATCTTCTGGGATGACAGATCAGGATTAGGAATTGACATTGCAATGGACTTTTGTGTTTGCAGAATGAGATATTGTTTCCCTTCTGATCTGTAAGATTTAGCTGATTCTGGGCTTAGAATGGAGTGTAACAAGGAAGAGGCCTCTAGGGCGAAGACAATGGCAGAGACTATGATGCGGAATGGTGATTTTTCCAGGGCTCAGAAGCTTGTAATGAAGGCTCAGAGACTCTTCTCAGGTCTTGACAGCTTACCACAAATGTTAGCCGTATGTGATGTCCATTGTTCTGCCGACAAGAAAATCAATGGTCTTGAGAACTGGTATGGTATTCTTCAAGTCATGCATTTTGCTGACGATGCTACAATCAAGAAGCAGTACAAGAAGCTTGCTTTGCTTCTCCATCCTGACAAAAACCAGTTCGCCGGTGCAGAGGCTGCATTCAAGTTGATTGTTGAAGCAAACAGATTGCTTGCTGACAAGGAAAAACGGACTCAGTATGATATCAAGCACAGAATCTATTCACGGGTTGCTAGTAGACAGTTGAATGCAAACTCAGGTCTACAATGTGGAGCTGCAAACAATGCCAGTGACAGTGTTGCTAAGAATGCTACATTTTGGACATGTTGTGAGCATTGTGGCTATAGGTATAAATACTTGGGACAGTATGCGAACTCGAAAATGTACTGTTCTAGCTGTCGAAGATCCTTCATGGCCTACGACACTGGACTTAATGGAGTGCGTCCTAAATTAAACAAATCTGTGAGTATAAATGTGGAGTCTAATGGTGCTAAACCAGGAAGTGTAGCAGCTGAGGTTGATAAGAAAGAAACTTCGAAAGAGAATTTCAACAAGAAGAATGGAGGAAGTGAGAACAAAAATGCTGAATTAACAAAATCCAAAACAGAGGATGGATCAATGAAGAATTATGCTGAATCATATAAACCCGAGGAAGGTGGAGGAAAGATTAACAGTACAACTAAGCAACTCAAAGATGATGGTTTGAAGCCACAACCTGAGGTTGCAGAACCAGAAAAAGGTCCATCAAAAACTGTAGATGAATCAGTGTCAAGGTCTAGTCAAACACCCTCAATCAGCAAGGACAAAAAAAAGAGGAGAAAGATTGTTGAGGAGCCGACTGAGAGTATGCATGTTAACTATTCTGATGTCTGTGAGGATAAATCAGATTCAAAGGATAATAATAGAAGGAGATCTCCAAGGAAAAGTCAGCAGGTTTCTGGCGCGGAGAAGGAAAGTGATGATGCCATAAGCCCTCCCATAAAAAGGTCAAAAACAAATGTTGTATTAAAATCTGAGCGACCTACGAGAAAACAAAATTTAGGTGTTGGATCATCCAAACGTCTTGATTCTGGTGGTTCTTCTGCCCCTTCATGTGTGTATACTGGAAAAGCTAAGAAAAATGTGGATTCTGGATATCAAGAAATCTCGTCAACCGAAGACAATAAGAGTGATGGATATAAAGCACGTGGAGAAGGGATGGATATGGCGGGAAAGAGTGACAATAACCACAAGCCTATTATGCAGGATTCACCTGATCCGGACTTCAATAATTTTGAACTGACAACAAGCTGTTTTGCTGTCAACCAGGTGTGGTCTCTGTATGATCCGACTGACGGTATGCCTCGGTTTTATGCTCGGATTAAAAAAGTGATTGATTCTGAGTTCAAGCTGTGGATTACGTGGCTTGACCCCTTACAGGATAATAATGATAACTCTATTCCCATTGCTTGTGGAATCTTCCAAGATGGAGAGTCACAGGAAGTAGACGACCATTTGATATTTTCTTGTCAGATGCTTCACATACCTCGTGATAATAACTTTATCATTTATCCAAGAACAGGAGAAATTTGGGCAGTTTTCAGAGGCTGGGATATCAGTTGGAGTGCTAGCTCAGAAAATCACGAAGGAACTTATGAATATGACTTTGTTGAAGTTTTGCGTGATTTTACAGATGTGGATGGCGTTGGGGTGGCCTACCTAGGGAAAGTGGATGGGTTTGTTTCCTTATTTCGCCCAGATGCAAAGTATGGAGTTCTCCAACTTCAAATTCCACCAAACGAGATGCTTAGATTTTCTCACAAAGTCCCGTCATTCAAAGTGACTGGAAGGGAGAGAGAAGGTGTTCCTCCTGGGTGCTTCGAATTAGACACTGCTGCTTTACCTAAAGATATGTTCGAGGTTGCTAACTCTAAAGTTTATGTTGGGTCGGATAGAGAAAAGCCGAATGGTAAAACTGGTTGTCCTATTCCTGAGGCTTCCAAGGTCGAAGTGCAGGCAAACACTTCGCTAGAGAGCAGTTTATCTGCAAAGAAACGTCAAAAAGTCAATGACAATCACAGTTCATTCTCCAAAGCATCTGAAGGAATATGCTCCAATCATGAAATGAACTCAGTGAAAAAGTCCAGGAAGAGTGTCAAAGCAGTGGATGGCTTGGATCTGCGAAAATCCCCTCGTCTTTTGAGTGAAACAAACAACCAAGCAACTTCAAGGCCAGGCCAAGAAAAAGCTGAGAAGAAGAGTGCTAACAATGGTGCATCCTGTGGACAGCCAGATGGGTCTTGTTTATCTGATGAGACGATGACAACACCAAAGAAACCTGCAAAGTTCATTGCGGATGATTCCTCAAAAATCGGAAAAAAACATCGGGATATACACAAACCCACAGGGGACTCAAAGAAGCGTGGGAGAAATGATGAGTCATTGTCTCAGTCCAGAGGTAATGGTTTGTTGTCTCGGTTGAATGGTGCTGTAAGATGCTCAGATCCAGAGACTCATGGGCCATCCAGTTGCACAACCAGGCAAGAAAACACTTATAACTTCGAGAACCAGAGATCTGTGGGAAAATTCCAGATTGATCAAGTATGGGCAATTTATAGCAACAATGACAAAGGGATGCCCAGAAAGTATGCTCAGATCAAGAGAATCGACACAAGTCCTCAATTCAAGCTACATGTAGCACCTCTAGAGCTGTATCGTCCTCCAAATCCCATGCCACATCCCGTGTGCTGTGGCTGCTTTAAGTTGAAAACAGGTAAAGCAGATGTCCTTGAACCTCGCAGCTTCTCACATGAGGTTAAAGCTGTGAAGAGTAATATAAACAGATACGAAATATACCCAGGAAAGGGTGAGATATGGGCTCTGTACAAAAACTGGAATACTACAGATTGTGCTGAGACTGAAGAACTTGAGATTGTAGAAGTAGTGGAAACCAACGAGCAGAGCATACAAGTGGTGGTATTGACTGCTAAAGTGTTTGGCAAGCTTCTCTACGGAAGGAGTCAAGAGTTAAAGGCGGGTTTTGTAGACATTCCAAGGGCAGAAGTGAGTAGATTCTCGCATCAGATTCCTTCGTATAGACACGAGAGAAGAGCGACTCGGTCTGGAGATGGCGAATGCTGGGAGCTTGACCGTAAAGCAGTTCCTGAAATCAACTCAAAGAAGCCATAAGTTTCTTTCTTCTGTTGGTTGATCTCACATATCTGTGTAGTTGGGGGGATAATAACTTGTGGAATGTGACGGGAGGTTAGAATTTAACATAAAATGTAGACTAATTCAAGTCCATGAAACGAGATCAAGTCGAGAAAGTCCAAAACGAGATCTTACAATATATATTCTTGGAGTTCTTCCCTAATTTTATGTTGAATAATGAAAATAAAAAACTGGTGTATTGAATATGGTTTTTTTTTAAATGAGAGTAATCATAGCAATGTTAACAACCCACTCATTTAATTTGCCTCAGCAAAATTGGCAAGTGTTTTCCTTGCGTTGATGATATAGTTTTGGGTCTGAAGTGAACTTTTGTTGGTTGGAATTGATTTATAAGTGAAACAAATAAAAGCTTGTCAGTGAAGTATAATAATATATTTATAATTTACAGAACATTGAATTTGAATGTATATTTGACTTAATATGCTGATTTGAAATAGGAAAAAACGCTTCTTCTTTTTTTCTTGGAACCTTAAACCGACAATTTAAGCATAGATTATCTGGTTTATACATTATATTGTAATGTGGCGTGAAATTTAAAAAATTTAATAGAAATGTATCACAGTCAAAATTGGAAATCAAAAATCAGTTGAAAGTGAAATTGCAAAAAATGTTTTCAACCAAAAAAAAAAAAAAGGGACAGGTGGCAAGTTCAACATAATACGTGGATGCACGAAGAAGAGAGAAACTCTCTCGTTAAATAAAAAGATTAAAAGTTAGGCGGTGCCACTGATAGAGTTAGAAGGTTTGGACCTGATTCGTTGATTCTCTGAATAAGTGAGAATATATAAGGAAAGTACGGTTCGTATTCCCTCTCTCTCTCTGCATCTCCCAAATTTATCCTGAAGGAAGTAGTTTCAGATCCTAATTCCTCGATCTCTCTCCTTCGTTAAACCCTAATTTATATTCTTCGCTCTATCTCGACCGTTCCTCTTAACTTGTAGGGTTTCAACTTTCAACTACTTTTAGGGTTTCTGATTCTTCCTCAGTGACCGATCGATCTCTTCGTGTTCTGAACTGACTGCTTCAACTTTTCATCTCCCCTCTACCAAATACTCCTGTCTTGTCGCGGTTTCATCTGCGCTCATATCTTGACAAATCGGTGTGAGACACAGTTTGAAAATCAAAGACAGAGGGAGTTCTTTATCGGTCGCAGTGTGGTGGTGATCCTGCTCAGATCAATACGTTCTAGGAAGAAGAAAGATTTGAGAATATAGATTTCATAAAGTATCATTACCAAATCCCATTAGTATTACCTTTTCCCCCTCACATATATATGGTTTACTTACTTAAGCTTTAATAAGTGTTTTCTTTTTCTTTCTTTTCAGGAACTCTTCCGTGCAGTTGAAGTAATTGTTAGGCAATGGAGGAAACTAGGGTGGAAAACGAGTTGAGGCTCTGTGGGGTGAAGAGAGAAAATCTCGGTAAAGCATTGGACAAGCTTCACTCTCATTCCTCGGATATACTTCTCTTCAGTCTTCAATGGAGAGATTTAGAGGATTATTTGAAATCTGCTGAAGAGAAAGTAGAGAAGAGGTTCTTGGAATTAGAGTCCAAGGAGGTGGAGTTGCAAAACCAAAGCTTTGCACTTGAAGAAAGGGCTAAAGTGTTCGAAGCAGCGGAAGCTACAGTAGGTGATTTACAGCTGAAAGCTGATGGTTTTAAGAGGGAGGTCGAAGACAAAGAAGAGGAATTGGGTGCTCTTAGGATGTTGGTGGAAGAGTGTACGATTCAGCACAAGTCAAAGGCAAGTCAGCTTAATGAGACGGTGGAGTCGTTGAGAAAGACTCAGGTTGAGCTTGATTCGAAAGGTGAACAGTTAGCACATATGGAGGCTGATCTCCAGAGGCGTCGTGATGAGGTCAGCGCAGAGATGGAGCATTTGGGTAGGGCTCAAACTCGCCGGAGAGAAATGGACAAGGAGATCGAGAGAAAGACGAAACATCTCACATTGGTTCAGGGTCAAGTTGCGGAATGTGGGAAGCTGCTTGAGACACGGTCCTCGGAACTAATAAAGACTCAGGGTGAGCTTGGTTTGATGGTGGAACAGTTAGGACAGATGAAGATTGATCTTGAGAGGCATCACAGTGAGCTTAGCGCAGAGATGGAGCATCTTGATAGGAATCAAACTCGGAATAGAGAACTGGAACAAGATATAGAGAGAAAGAGAAAGGATCTTACAGCGTTTGTTAATAAAACTACGGAATGTGGGAAGCAGCTTGAATCGGTGAAAGAGCAACTAGAATCTCAGCAGAAGCTGCTTGAGACACGGTCCTCCGAACTTGTCTCTAAAGAGAAAGAGTTGAAAGCACTTAGTCTGGACCTTGACCTGAGGGAACAGATGGTCAACTCACTAAATATCGAGATGCAGGAGACTTGTCAAAAGATAGAATCAGAAGCTCAGGCATTGGAGGACATTGAAAGGCTGATTGATGAAGGGAGTGGACATTATGAATCAATCAAGATGCTGATTGAGGAACACACTGAAGAACTTGCTTCTAAAGAGAAGAAACATGCTGAGATAACAGAGGAGATTCGTAAATTATCATTGGAAAGAGCTAAAGCCTTCATGAAGCAGCTCCCTAACAAACAACATTCAAAAAAGGAAAAACCGGATTCGACAAAAACACATCCAACAAGATGCACTTCTGATCATGAGTCAACGAAAAAGGAACTTTCCTCTGTGAAGAGTACACTCAGAGAGTGCCTCCAAAACATGGATGTCAAAGAGAAGGAGATAAAGTCCTTACAGTCAATACTCACTGAGAGAAAGAAACAAGTTGAGGAAGGAGAGAAGAAAATACAACAATACAATAACTCCAATGAGGAACTTATCAGACAGCTCAAGGTGAGACAAGAGCAGGTTTGTTCAATCCACAAGGCGATCAGGGAATGCACAGGCGAATTGGAGGCTAAGAGGAAACACCGAGATCAGGTTCAAAGCTCAATCACTGATCTTACTGCTGAGCTCAAATCAAAAGAATGCCAACTTAATTCTGTCAAGAGAAAGATTCAAGACAGCTTGAAAGACTTGCAATCTAAAGAGGAGCAGCAAGTCAGGTTAAAAGCATCACTGATGGAACATGAGCAAGGACTTGAACAGAGAGAAAAGGAGCTTGATGCTCGGGAGGAAAGGATTGATAAAAAAGATCAGCAACTGAAATTCACAGAACAGGAGTTGGCTAACTGGGTTAAGGATTATGAGCTGAAAGCAAAGCAATTGTCAAACTTATGTCAGCAAAGAAACCAGGATCAACATGTTGCTCTAGCACCTCGGGATATACACAAACCGACAGGGAACTCAAGGAAACGTGGGAGGTATGATGAGTCATTGGACGGTGCTATAAAATCTTTGGATCCAGAGACTCATGTGCTAACCAGTTGCACAACCGGGAAAGAAAACACTTATAACTTCCAGAACCAGAGATCTAAGGACAAGTTCCAGATTAATCAAGTATGGGCCATTTATAGCAATAATGACAAAGGGATGCCCAGAAAGTATGCTCAGATCAAGAGAATCGACGCAAGTCCTGAAGTCAAGCTACATGTAGCACCTTTAGAGCTGTATCGCCCGCCTCCGAATCTCATGACACATCCCGTGTGCTGTGGCCGCTTCAAGTTGAAAACGGGCAAAGCAGAAGTCCTTGTACCCAGCGACTTCTCACATGAGGTTAAAGCAGTGAAGAGTAATATAAACAGATTCGAAGTATACCCAAGAAAGGGGGAGATATGGGCTCTGTACAAGAACTGGAATATTACAGACTGTGCCGAGACTGAAGAAGAGCTTGAGATTGTAGAAGTAGTTGAAACCAACGAGCAGAGCATACAAGCAATGCTTTTGACTGCTAAAGTGTTTAGCAAGCTTCTCTACGGAAGGTGTCTGGAGTCAATGGCGGGTTTTGTAGACATTCCAAAGACGGAAGTGAATAGATTCTCGCATCAGATTCCAGCGTTCAGACGTGAGAGAAGTGCGACTCGGTCTGGAGATTACGAATGGTGGGAACTTGACTCTAAAGCACTTCTTGTCCTTAACTCAGACAAGCCATAAGTCTCTTTCTTTTGTTAATCGCATATATCTGTCTTGTTTCGAATGTGATGTTACAGAACTTAGCGGTAAATTTTGGCTGTTGGTATAACAGATTGTTATCAATTTCGTACGTTTACCAAAAAGATTAAAATAACAGAGTATAACAGAAATGAAGAAGAGACTGAATATAATAAAAAATCAAGAGAAAGATCAAATCGAACTATCGAAATATCAATCATAAACCGGAAATAAAGCTGATTTATAGCTGAAACAGAAACCAGATTAGACCGAAATAAACCGGATAATCCAAGGTCTCTAAATCTGGAGACTGTCTCTGAAAGGTGCTGAGACGGCGAGGTTGTGGCCGGTAATGATGAAGAGTGACTTCCTCACTTCCACAACACACCTCCATCCTTCCATATTTCTTCCCAAAATGCCCTCGAGAAAGTCGAGAGTAACGATAACGTGCTCTTCTACGCCCGGAGTCCGACCCGACCCGTGGTCACTCAGCGACGGGAACCCGGAGAGACCGAAGCCGAGGTACGAGAGGCCGAAGCACCCGTTATCGGACGACGACGCGAGGAGAATCATAAAGAAGAAAGCACAGTACCTGAGCACGTTAAGGAGGAACCAAGGCTCTCACGCTATGACTCCTAAGTGGATTAAGCGCACACCTGAGCAGATGGTTCAGTATTTGGAAGATGATCGGCACGGTCAGATGTATGGGAAGCATGTGGTGGCTGCGATTAAGACGGTAAGGGGTTTGGCGCAGAGGAGAGAAGGTAGTGCTGATATGAGGGTCGTGATGGGTAGCTTTGTGGCGAAGCTGACTTTCAGAGATATGTGCGTTGTTCTCAAAGAGCAGAGAGGTTGGAGACAAGTCAGAGACTTCTTCGCCTGGATGAAACTGCAGGTTCTCTCTTGTTCCTCTTTTACAAGTTCCAACCTTTACTTTGGCTTGTTATAGAATTAGTCCGCTTTTGGGCAAAAGCTGTTTAATTGATTGCTTTCACCTTCTCGACAACCAAAGTTAACTGACTTGTATGTCTTGCGTCAGTCTTTAGATTTAGATTACTGAATTTCTGGTGATAGATTTTTGTGTCAACAGTTAAGCTACCGTCCAAGTGTAGTTGTCTACACGATTGTTCTTCGTTTGTATGGTCAAGTCGGGAAGATAAAGCTGGCTGAGGAAACGTTTTTGGAGATGCTCGAAGTGGGGTGTGAACCAGATGCAGTAGCCTGTGGTACAATGTTGTGCACATATGCCAGATGGGGTCGCCATAACGCTATGTTGACGTTCTACAAAGCTGTTCAAGAAAGGCGAATAGTCCTCTCTACTTCTGTCTACAATTTCATGCTCTCGTCTCTTCAGAAGAAATCACTTCATGATAAAGTGATAGATCTATGGTTAGAAATGGTGGAGGAAGGTGTGCCACCGACTGAATTCACGTATACATTAGTTGTGAGCTCATATGCCAAACAGGGTTTCAACGAGGAGGCATTGCAGGCTTTTGGTGAAATGAAGAGCGTAGGTTTTGTCCCAGAGGAAGTAACTTACAGTTCAGTGATTAGCTTAAGTGTGAAGGCTGGTGATTGGGATCAGGCTGTTAGATTGTACGAGGATATGAGATCTCAAGGAATCACTCCGAGTAACTATACTTGTGCTTCTATGCTAAATTTATATTACAAAACTGAGAATTATCCGAAAGCGCTTTCTCTCTTTGCAGACATGGAAAGATTTAAAATTCCAGCTGATGAGGTCATCCGCGGGTTGATCATCAGAATATATGGGAAGCTTGGACTTTTTCATGATGCACAGACTATATTTGAAGAGACTGAACGCCTGAATATACTGTCTGATGAGAAAACGTATTTGGCAATGTCTCAAGTTCATTTAAATTCGGGAAATGTTGCCAAAGCATTAGATGTCATTGAGATGATGAAGGCCAGAGATATTCCCATTTCTAGATTTGCCTATATTGTCATGTTACAGTGTTATGCTAAGAATCAGAATGTAGACTGCGCTGAGGATGCATTTCAAGCTTTGTCAAAGACTGGACTTCCTGATGCCAGTTCGTGTAACGACATGCTCAATTTGTATACCAGACTCAATTTAGGAGATAAGGCTAAGGGTTTTATCAAGCAGATAATAGCTGATCAAGTGCACTTTGATATAGAGCTCTACAAGACGTCTATGAGAGTGTATTGCAAGGAAGGAATGGTAGCAGAAGCTCAAGAGATGGTAGAGAAAATGGGTAGAGAGGATGTGGTTAAGGATAACAGATTTGTACAAACACTTGCACAGGCTATGCATATCGAAAGAAATAAGCAGGAATTACACGAAGCAGTTATAAATGTAAGTCGACTTGATGTCACGGCTCTTGGAATGCTCCTCAATTTGCGACTAAAAGAGGGAAACCTGAATGAGACTAAAGCAATCTTGAATTTAATGTTCAAGACTGATCTTGGTTCAGCGGCTGTAAATCGAGCTATAAGTAGCTTTGTGAGAGAAGGTAGAAAAAATTTATCTGGTTTTCTTGTTCCTTAGATATGGGTGTTTGTTAACAAGCTATGGATATATTTGTTGAAGATTAACTTCATCTTTAATGCAGGTGATATATATAAAGCAGAAATTCTTGCCGATTTGATTATCAGACTAGGACTCAGTATAGAGGAAGAAACAATCGCGACTTTGATTGCTGTATACGGAAGACAACATAATCTTAAAGAGGCGAAACGTCTTTACCTCACAGCAGGAGAGTCTAAAACACTGGGGAAATCAGTTATCAACTCAATGATTGATGCCTATGTCAGATGTGGCTGGCTTGAAGCTGCGTATGGACTCTTCAAGGAATCAGCAGAAAAGGGCTGTGACCCTAGTGCTGTTACCATCAGCATACTTGTGAATGCCCTAACAAATCGAGGTATGTCAAATGGAAGATTGCATCTCCTTCCTTCCCAAGGACACAATGAAATTTTAGGGCCCCAACTGTGAATAATCTATTGCACATGATTGGAAATTTGAGCTGAAGATTTTTGAATTGCTTTGAAAGTTGAGAATTGATAGATAACTGTCACATTTCAACCAACTACTGGCAGAATTCAGTGTTATAATAAAATTTCTATATTCCTATCACTCACAAATCACAATGTTAAAATGTTTTAAAGAAAAATGTATTATCCTAATCGTAGGGAAACACCGAGAAGCAGAAGAAATATCACAGACCTGCCTTGAAAAAAACATGGAGCTTGACACCGTGGGCTATAATACACTTATCAAGGCAATGTTAGAAGCAGGTAGAACAGATTGTTTATTATTAATTCCAGTTGGAAGTATTATAATGCAGGGGACCAACACTCAAATATCTGTTGTCACAGGTAAACTAGAGTGTGCATCTGAAATTTATGAGCGGATGTGTAACTCAAGTGTTCCTTGTTCGATTCAGACCTACAACACAATGATCAGGTAAAGGCACTAGATTTGGCCTCCTTATGTTTAACATTCGTGCAAGCTGGTTAT